>CM024172.1:886712-2304212 GCA_013433145.1 Ascaris suum | reverse complement strand
AACTGCAAATAACCAACAATATCTTTTGTCCAGATATCTGTGACAATGCAATCGGTTAGAAGTATTTGAGTAATGGACGGAAACGTTCCCTTCATATCGTTTCTTTCAAGAGCGGCAAGCGGTTTCGCTCACCGAGTACAATCACCTACTTCAACAATTGCTTCTTCAATACTTTCGTCTCTCCCTTCTCATCCTTTACATCTGCTCCTTCCATCGCCTAATCAACATTTTTATTGCAATTTTCTTGTGAAGAGGTGAGCGCGAAAAATTTCAAATGCTAGGAATAAGCAGCTTAAGGTTCAAAATAAAGTAGATTTGAGAAGGCTAATCTATCTTCCAAAAACCTGAAGATACTCTCTCATGCGCAAGCACATCGAATGCTTATCATCCTTTTTCGTCAGTCCACTTGCATTAAGAAAGCGCCTTATGGAGTGGTTGTTTCGGCTGTAATGCCTTCCCTATATTTCTCAGTTATTCTTTTTTGTTGTCTGGTGATTTGCAATTCTAATCTCTTGAAGAACCACATTAGCCAATCTTGCAACACCATAAATTATTCTTTTTCTTTCGTAGATATCTTACATTAAATTGCATAAAATTTCTTAGCAATACGGAACGTTTGTGTTCATAGTCGAATTTTTTTTTTCTGCTAGATAGCGCATTCGATAGGAAATCGTCTTGTGAGGAGAGTTGATGAGAAATGAACACTTGAATAAGTATCCACGCTCTCTTTATATGAGCAAACGCTTCATTTCTTTAGCTTTTCTTTTTCCACCCTTCCTTCAAACTTTTCTTCAGGACTTTTTCAGGACTTCATCCATTCAAAACTTTTCAGGATGTGCCAGCATTTTTTTTTCAGGAGATTGGCAGTACATTCATACTGTACTATTATGAGTGACGATACCGCAGTATTTTTGAACATAACAACATGAATACAGTTTTCATTATGAATCCGGCATTTTTGCTGCAGATTTGATTTCGATAAGTAGATATTGCTTGTCACGTACGTAACCAAATATTTTCGTTCAAGCCTCAAAGCCTCCTTATGAGAGTATTAACCATCAATCATAAGCAGATCGATGAGTAATCCTATCTCCACTTGAAATCCATATTGCGCGAAGAGGATGTAGGTCGTATAGTACAGAATGTCACAGTCAGAACATCCCTCTGTCTAATCGAGCTGATGAACACTAGCTGCCTTTTAACCACGAAGAACAATAAAGCTGCAATTACTGCTTAAGGCTATCAAAAGTTCATTCCATCGTTCACTCTACTACTGCACACGAGCAATAGTGTCATCGAAAATCGCTGAAGTCATATGTACATCATTTTAATGTCTTTACACTTTGCTCACTATAACGAAAGTAATTTAGACGGATCATAGGAGAATTCTAGCTTCATCTCTTCATCTGAATATCAAACTCTAGGCAGTGATAGATTATCGCCTTTTGAAATATGTGGAAAAATCCGCTAAATGAGAAGCAACAATGTTTGCTTTTGCAAACCCGATCGTCAAATTAATCGCTTATATCAATCTCCAGCTGATATTGGCCTTAATAATTCAATTATACTATAGTCTAACGCTTAAAATATCGTAGGACGCTTAACAAAAATATTGTAAAATTACAACAGTATGTCGCTGCTTTATCGACTATAAAATTGCAAAAGACTGTCGACCAAATGAATGCCATTTTCCCAAAATTTTTGTCGTTAGAGCGTTTTAGAAACTAGTGGAGAGTAGAAAGGTGAGCCATATATGGGCTAGCAAGTTAAGTAGCACAAGGTTAAAGAACTTCTGAGTTTAAGCCACTCGACAGGTAAACGACTCCACTTTAGTATGTTGTGCAGATGCAAATTTGCAAAGAAACATGAAAGAACGTAAGTGCCTCATAGCAGTCTCCCAAGTCAAGATGTGAAGTGGGGTATAGGAGAATAGGGGGTCAGTCGTTCTCCTCTCCATTCCGTTCTCTCCATCCCCCCTCCTTAATCCTCCTATGTAGAAATAGTACAAAAAAGATCCCCAAGCAAAACGTACAATCTTTAAAATGCTATTTAATCGTTATGAATAATGCAATACTTTAACCGCTATTGCTTCGAAAATGATAAAAATATCATTAATGATTACGATGTAGTCGACTATTTTGCGATAAGTGAAATTAGCTTCGATGAATAGGGAACTAAAAGCGATTGAAAACTTTGAAGCGAAGAAAATCCCGTCTCGATTATCGCTTTGAAGCGGAAATAAGGAAAATTTTTTGCAATAGCACATACGAAAATCAATTTTAATTTGCACTATTCAATGATGAATGCATATGCGTTAATGTTTTATTTATTACAGCGTTTGTTATTTTCATCAATAAGCAATCAACACATAAATAAAATAAAATTTCCTTTTTATTTTATTTTTTTATTTTAATACAAGCTGAATTAACGATTGAATTTGGAAAACTACAGTAGACTTAGCTAGCTAAACACATCCATTCCCTTTACTTAAGAAAAAAAAAATCAACCATTGGAAAGCCTAACAAATAACCTTATAAAATTGAGACTCTAAAACATGAGTGAGTGAATTTGTACTTCCGAATAAACGATGATGTTTCAGTGAATGCTTTAAAGTTGGAATCTTAGTTTAGACTATAGATACAATTTTGCTTCCTCTATTCTCATTCAAAAAATAATAAATGAAATTTATGAATTGCTCTATACTAAACGTATTTCATACCAACAATTGTTCTAGAGGTTAATTTATTTCATTTCGTTATTTTATTTCTTTTATTTTCTAATTTTTTTTTTTGGCAAATTGTACATTTTTTTTTAAATTTCAAATTTATATGAAAATGGTGATGATAACTCAAATGAATTTAAATTTATTGCATTTAATCATGCGTTGCTATCGATTCAAATTCAAATGAACAGATAATGTTTTGAAATTAATTATGCTTTTACATACAATACGTTTTAAAGAATGCGATTGCAAATATGTGTTTGCAAAATATAGCTGCAACTGGAGCAATTGCAATTGCAATGCAATATAGCTGCTGTAATAGTAACTATTGCAATAAGCACTTATAAATGTTGTAAAACACAATTGCAATTGCATTCCGAGTGCAATTGATAATTGTACTTAGATGTAATGACGACTACTTGTGTTCGGTCACTGCACTCTAATTACTGACAATAATGGTTTCGAATGTAAATGACAGTATTTGAAGCAGATGTTTCTGTCGTAATTCTTACAGCTGTCGATATGAATGTCTCAATTTTGTAATACACTCATTGCAAATTCAGAGCTGAAAATATGAATACAATTTGATCAAAACATCGCTTAATTGGAAAATCACTTTATGTAAATTCCTTTTGAAAGAAAAATTATTACACTTGTTGGAAATTCATTACTCATATGAATAAATAATTCCGTTTCCTATCGCATGTTTTTATTCCGCCTCATAAATCGTTACCTTAGAGGTGTTAATACTCGATAGGCGTTGCATATTTTCAAAATTATTTCCTCAATATATATAATAAAATCTCAAATAGAAGATAATAAATTACGTCAACCTATTTAAAGAAGAATTAACCGATAATGTTCATCTAGGAGTAATTTGTTGGTCTATTTATTTATTCATTGAAAATAATATTCAAATATTTCCTTCAAAAAAAAAAAAGCTTCACTGATATACATATAGCTATTGCATTTTTCAAATTTCGTTCATTCGAAAATTCTCCACGAATATGATATTTTTGCATATGCATAAACGAATCTTATTTTGATAGATTTCATTTAATCTGAAAACGACGGACGTATATTAAATGTCGATATGATGTGACATAGAGCGAAATGCGAGGATGCAATTTTAGCATCGTTTAGCATTTTTTTTTTTTTTAATGAAAAGAAGCATCAATTGAATTGCACAACATCCTTTTGACATAAAATCTTTCATGGAGATAAGCTGAATAAGTCAATTATTTAGTTATTATCTTCAACTATTGCATTATTTTATTTTCCTTTAGTTTATTTTCTTTTTTTTTTTTTTTGGTAGATTTTTTTTGATTCAAAAAATTACGTTGGAGCGATAAATAACAGTGGTAAAAATTAGAAGTGATAGGCATGCAGAAAGTGACAAAGTTTGATAGGCGTTTTTTTGTTTTGAAAAAGTTGTGAATGTGATTTGACCTAATAGGCGATTTTTTTTTGTATTAGGATATGCTGATATTACCAAGCTGCCGATCGTTCGACCCTCATCATCGATACCAGCTAAGCGGCCACTAAATGGTCAGTACGTATCTTTCATCACAGAAACCGTATGAGCGAAATGCTGTGTTTTAGAATATAATGCTGCATTGTTTTATTGAGCTACTGATGAGAGGAGTGAAACTAAATATACCGCGATGGGGCAGTGAAGAAACGGAATAAAGAAACATGATGGTAGAGGTTGAAGAGGGGAGGGAGGGAGGGAAGCGGGAGGAGTTGGTTGATGGTGGTCTTCAGGTGTCAGTTATTTTAGAACTGGGCGTAACTCTTCACCATTAGCCGCGTACAAAGTGCTTACTAACGAACGTCGATTTCATTCGAAAAACAAACGCAATAATTTAATTACCTATTGATTGAGTAAGTGACTTTTCAGAATTATAGGTGAGCTAAATTTTTTTTTTTGCGTTTGCATAGTTTATTGCTTAAAGCTTAGAATAAAATAGCGCAATAAAAGACAATAAGTATAAGCAAATTTTGCAAATTTCACCGAGCGATTTGATTTCGTCGATGTGGAAAGATGAATTTCATGGACGTAGAAAGATGCGCGTTCAACGCAGTTTGTGCTATTTGATAATCATGCAGAACGAGAGCGATCATGAGATTTTAGCATGACTTCCTCATTGCTTCAATGTTTTTAAAAAAATTCTTTCTATTTATTTATTTCTCTAATATCATCAGATTTGCATGTTTCAGTGTTCAACAGAGATCAATTAAAACGATTAAAAGAAACTGTTGTCTTGATATGTTCCTCATTTGAGCAATAAAGCGATTAAAGGCCAAATAATAGCACAGGTCGAGAGGGATTTTACAAATCGATAATAGTTTTGTAGATTTTTCGCGTATAATTTTCACATTAAAGGAAAATCTGTTGACGATATTTCAATGACTATCTATAATAATAATTTTATTGATGAGGAAATCATCGTTCATCTGTGAAAAATTTTCTAACGTTTAAAAAACTTTTATTTCATTGTGCATTAAAAAAAAACATCTAAAGTGCATCGTTTCAGCATTAAAGGCAGCTCATTTTAGCCTTATATTATTGAAGTATGCAAATATTTCTCTAAGTTTCTGTGATTTTACATATTATAAAGAGGTTGACTTAATATGATTATTCAACTCAATGACAATATTCCAATGTTGCCAACGCTCGTTTCATATAAACAAAAAAAAAGAACACTTCTTCTAATATCATTTAAAACGAAATGATTGAATGAGTATAAAGCATTTGTAATTAAACACTCTCGATACATAGAACAATTGATGTTGATAATTGAAATTTGTTGTTTTAGTTATAAGTTGAGAATTCGGTGGGATTTTTTTTTGCCAATAATCTTTAATTTTATAGTGTCGTAATATTGTTTACTAGTTATGAATATTCGATAATAGACCATTGTTTTGAATCTTCACTAACTATATCGAAAATTTATAGAGAGTTCTATTTGCCTATCTATCGTTTATGACGCTTAGTGTTGTTGCTTATTTTCGTTGTTAATGATGCTATCATATACGATTGCTAAGTAATATAAAAATTCTTTATTTTCCAGGATATATATTTTAGTATATAATAACGAATGGCTGAAAATGGATCTTATGAGATCGACGATCTTTGTTTCGAACATCCACCAATATTTTTGGTGAAAATTCCATTTCAAATTTATTCATTTTAGAGTAAATTAAAATTATTTTAATAAAATCAATTATTTTCGAATATATCGAACGAATATATCGAACGTTTTTTTTTGAATGAATAAAAAATCAAAAAAAAAAATAGCTTCGATCAAATTATTTCCTCTATTCTATATTTCTTGACATCACAAATATCTTAGTTTATTCATTTATCCATGTATAATATACGATTGCTGCTTCTGCTTAGAGAAAGTTAGCATTTAAAGACTATGCCTATTTCACTTGACAGATACGTTGCAGCAATATTAGAAAAAAAAAACACAATCTATCAGAATTTTTTTTTTCAGTTAAGATCAATCTTATCAAATAAGCTATATAAGAGAAAGTAAATGAGTTTATTAGCTTGAGTTCAATAAAATGAAGACAACTTCTTGATTCGATTTATTTCAACTTAAATTAAACTAAGAAATAGCTATCTATATGATATATCCGTGTAAATGGGACAATTACACCTGAAAAAAAAAAGTAAGAGTCTATTATCGTTTTCTTTAAGGAATTCAAAATGGTTTTGGTCGGTTGCATTGGTACAACAATTGCGTTGATCAGTTTCGTCGAGAATATTCTCGTTTTTTACACGTTTGTCTATTCGAAAGTGCTTCGTCGACGCAATCTTCTCTATTTAACTTGTCTCAGCCTTTGTGATATATTCGTCAGTGTTTCATATATTGGTATTATGTCAATGCAGGTCACTTAATTTACTATTATTACTATTAATTTCGATAAAGATTGCAATACTAAGAGTTAGAATTTATTCCCATCTATGTGTTATTTTTCCATTTTTGATAATTTTGTTGATGCCAAAAAAAAAATGCAAACTGATGAAATTGCTGCTAAAGAGTGAAAGAAATTACCCAACTGTTAAAAGTTGATGGTTTAAATGTTCGATAATTTCCAACATCTCCGTTAGTGAAGTGGTAATACTTCATTGAAAGAGTATACCGCACATCACCGAGTATACAATGCTGTAATTGTAAAGCCTCGACACATTTAATCAAAGTAACTTCAGTGTACATCGCACTTGGGATCCCATTTTAACCAGCTGAGTGGAATTATTTCCGATTTCATCCAGCCGGATGAACTCTTTCAACTGCCAAACACTAGCTACCACTAAACTTGAGCAGCGTCTATTTGATTCGTTTCACACTCATGCATCCAAGAATACTAGCAATATATGGGAATTTGGCAAACCAAAATTATTTCAAGCCAAAGAGCTGTTGCATGAATCGAAATTTTAATATTTTTTTAACTCGCCAAACGAAGCTTCTTTGAATGAGTGATTTTTATAGCTTAAATGGAGTTTTTTGTTCCGGAAAAAAACTGAAGAATATGCTGCTCGTTCACTTGCCGGAATTGGTACTTGTTTTTAATCGATTTAAAATATGGGCACTTATGCAATAATACAATTCTAGAACCGAGGTTTCAATAGTAACAATGCCCATATATTTCAATATTGGCGCGTATATCATAGTGCAAACACCGAAATGAGATCAAGGGAAATGATACAATAATACATCAAAGAATATTGGATAATTGGATTGTGCGATTTTTTTTTCAATCATCTAATGCCGCTTCCGTTTATTGAGGAGCATTGCGCATAATAAGCATTCCTTGGACCTTGGAAGCAACCTTGCACCTGGCCATTTCCTATTTGTACAGGTGTATTCTCTAAGCGAATGTTACCTATTACTTAAGCAGAGGCAATTTTGAGTGTACAAATCGCTGAACTCATTCATATCTTTCTCTCGATGAATAAGTAAATTTTCTCATCAGTTCATCAGTATCATTCGCCTACTTATTGGGAAAACGTTGAGGCATTGCAATGCTATCCTTTTCAGGAGTGATTGAAAAGAAAATTTATTAAATTCTAATAACTGTTCATGGGAGGTTGCATTTTTCATCCATAATATGCAGAAAACCCATCCTTGGAAGCAACATTTTTCCATTTTTAAAAAATTAAATTCACATTCTCACCGGAAAAATCTTTTTCATTCTTAGGATTTTATATTTTTCTCCGCAAGAATCTCATTTCCAGCTTTCCTAGTTATTCTCTGTATCTTAGTTATTTCATCTAGTTATTAGATATTCTATGCAGACTAGTAACCAATATTGCCGTTCGTTCAGTAATTCTGCAATTTTGCTCACATTTTTGCTCAGTGTTATTCGCACAGTTTCGGCGCACTTTAAAAAAAGGTAAATAGATAGCCTGCCAGGTAAATACACGGCAGGTGTATAATTACCTATTTACTTTTTTGTTGCGAATCTGTGCTCTTTGTTTTTGCGAAAAATATCTTATGCGAATTTTTCATCCATTTGCAGAATCTATATTATGTGTGTACCTATGTTCGATAGGGATCAGATTTAGTCTGATCGTACCGGAGAAGAGTTAAGTTCCCGATCGCATGGGAACGCGGCGGTAGTAAACTTTCGAAGTAATTAACTTATTCGTAAATGTTCAAAGAACAGAAAAGAAAAGCAATGGTTAATAAGCACTCTATATGATCGATTGCTATAAAAGTCCTCAAGCAAATAAACTGTTTTCACTTCATAACTAACCGAATATAAAATAAACTTCAAATATAATATAAACTTTTTATTACTTTTTAAGCCCTCAAATATCAACAGAGGGGAAATATTTGCATACTGAAGGCATCTCAAGACACCGTGTGTATGCGTCGAATTTCATTGTCAATGCTTTTATGCAGCGTAAGTTGAAACGACCGAACAAACAGCTGGATATACGCATGTAAAGACGACATTGTCGTAATGCGTTTTCCCACAATTTTTTTTTTGCAGGTATTTGTGTGAAAATAAGAAGGTTTGCAAGAAGCGCATAGTGAATGGGCGGTAGAGGACAAAAAAAAGAGGTAATGGTAGGATCACACATCTACATTTCCCCCATCATCCTTCTTTCCTCTCACTTTTCCGATCCCCGTTAATCCACATATCAGTAGAAGTCGGAGACGACAGCGGTACAATGATGAATTGATGAAACTGCTGCTAGAAGCAAATATGTTTGCGTCATATATGCAGTGTTTTGTTTTTTTAGGTCTATGCAGATTATTTTCGATGCTTTACGTTATTCGAACTATGGCATGAGTATTTGAGAGCTGTTTTTACTATATCACATATAACGTTAAGTACAGCGTCCTTCTTGATCATGGCTGCGGCCATCGAACGATATTTGCAAGTGTATTCGAGGTTAGTGCCGATGTTTCCATTGCATTCATTTCTAGTTATGATCAGACCAAAAATTTGCTAAGCACTAGTTAAATATTTCTTTGAGAGCGCCTTTCTGAGCAATTTTCTCTCTCTCCAATAAGTCGATAGCTTATCCATTGTGATGCGAGAACCTCGCTTGTACTGGAGGAGAGAGGGAGAGCGGTATATGCGAGCTTGCGGTCGTCCATACGTGGGCAATCATTCAACCATCAAATAACAGGTATCTGTGGTGTCGCTGCATTTGCAGGATGAAGTTTTAAACCGCGTGAGCGATCTTTGCCATCACATCCACAATTACCGCATGAGAAATACAGAGGTATTTGATAAATGGCCAGCGAAGTTATGTGTTCATGGATCATGACAAGCATGAAACCATTGCCATTTGATGGGTTTTTCAAATTATCATTGTCGATGATGACATGCATACTGTACACTGTATCAGTGTTCTTTACATAAGGAATTTGAACTTCAGCCTTTTCGCTGGTTCAGAGATGCATTTGTTGATGAAAACGAGGAGTGCTCTTAAATTATTATGAGATGTTGTGTTGATGATTGTACACGTTTGCAAATAGCATGAACGTTATGGAGAGAAAGCAACGAAGAAAGGCCGAGAAGAATACCTTCTACCTCTTTGAGAAGTATATGATGCATTAAAAGAAGATGTTGCCAGAACAATGATGCATTTCAGTCGGATCTCACTTCTCGGGTATGTATGTCGCCATAGGACTGGTATCGTGGTTGGCGCTTTTCTATTAGGACTCTTATTGCGAGGCACTGTTTTCTTTGAAATTCAGGTGATACTTTTGAGGATACATTTGTGTACATGTTTGTATCTATATTCGCTAACAATCCGCGTATTATTTTTTAAAAACTTCTTGTTTAAATTGATGAATCGGTGATACATTACATTTAAAGCAGGTAGTTGTAATATTTGCATAAATATAGAAGTGATATATAAAACGAGTTAAAGTGAATATTGTTGATGCAGCACGACATCATTCATTTACTTATTTATTTATTTATTTATTTATTTATTTATTTATTTATTTATTTATTTATTTATTTATTTGTTTGTTTATTCCAGTCTCGAAATGCGAAAACGTGCAAAAGTATTTGAATATTAACAACAGGGAGCATCTTTCATAAAAGTATAATATAGACGTGTGGACATTTAATGCACAGAGTAGCAGTATTGGGTAAATTGAAACGACTCAACTGCAGCCTAAAAGCTGAATGAGTGGGTGCATTAATAATTTCGGCTGGAAGCGGATTCTTGATTCGTATAACGCGAAACTGGAAACTATGTTGAACAATGATTGTACGAAGCGTACTCCGGCGAACTGAAACCAATGCGCATCTCGCTTACGGGGAGGGGCAAACTGAAATATTTCTGATATTGGCATGTCGAAAAAACCGAACAAGAATCAAGTCATACTTGAGTCTATGATTTTCCAATGTTTTATGTTCAAAATTTTTAATTTGATAATGTAATTTGGCTGATATGGACCACGATAGATTTTGCGAAAAGCAGTATGGTTGAGGCATTTTTGGACATTTTCAAACAATCGCATTGAAGTTCACCATTGCAATTCCAACAGAGAAAATATATAAACAAATTTTCGTATGGCGAGCATCATTGATTATTGGGATTTTTGTTTGTGTTGCATAATGATAGTGAGAGATGCCATAAGAATAGTGGGACGAATTGCGCGTCCTGGCGAGAACAACACTAATATCGTCAATTTTTCGGCCTGGCTAGATATTGTGTTAATATTCGAATTTTCCTCCTTTTGCTCTCATCCTTTATGAAGAAAGAGGAACATGCACAAGTATAAAATTGATCTGCAACGCTTAATTATTTATTCACATTTGCACTTTTTTTTTACTGCAATATTGGCTGTTAATGATAAATTGTTTCTAAATCAGTGGATTTTCTATTTCTATTGGTAAAGAGTAAAATTTGATGCATTGTCATGCTCAGATATACCATGTGGATGAATGCGAGGGTTTTGCGAGTATGGGCGTTGAATTGACGGCATTGGCACGGAATCGATATTTCGATGGTATATGGAGGTTCTGGACGAGAAAAATCACAACCGTCTTTTTACCTTTCTTTGTGTTAGCCTATTGTAATGCGGCTATTGTTTACAACCTGCAAAAGAGTGAACGCAATCGTATGGTCAGAAGGCTTATTTTGAACGTCACATTGGGACCGAAGTGAGTTCGTTTGAAGAATTTCATTGTCCCATAAGTATAAAGTAACGCTATGTTGAGGACTTAAGAATGGAAGTCAAATCATTTTTGATAGGCTTAGCATCTCTCCTTCCTTCTTCTCCTACTTGCTCAATAGGTATTATCTAGAAAAAAAAAGTTTCAAAGATTTCGCTGAAAAATTCGCAATTTCTCGTGTTTCTTTCTCATTTATCCTATCTAATCCTTCTTTGTTTTCCTCCGAAATTACCTTGTTTAAACAGTGGAGTCAGCGACCTCCTTCTTTTCATTCATAAAATCTGGGCACAGTATCGATTTAAAAAGTACACCAAATTCAACTGTAAATTTGCGATTGGTTCATCATCGGAAAGCTTGCTTATCATGTTTTTTGACCTCCTTATATATTAGACAATACAGCGGCCTCCTCATGATACGATAGTGAGCGTTATTAGCTCTTTATTTCATATTCAATGGAAGATAAAAGTGACGATAGCGACCGAATTTGATGTTCGTGGCAACAGAAAATTTTGTTTAGTCGATGGAATCGTCGAAGGTCGCTGTTGTTGGGTTGTACAATGTGTTATATTTATTCTGAAGGATGGCCATTTTCTATGAAGATCCGGGTGATGCGTATTTCGGATCATCACAGATGACCACTCAGGAAGGCTTTTGGTGGCTAATAAACTGAAATATTCGCTTGCGAACATGATATAATAAAAGAAATGATAGACGAAGTGCTTTAGCGCGGAACCATTACGTTTGAAGTCTCGCTTAAAGACGGCGACACGAATGCTAATAATGGTGGTGACATGTTATCTATGTGCTAATATAATTGACGTTTTCATTGCCGCATGGGAACATATCGATGGTGAATCGTTAATGCAATTCGGCGAATTCTATACATTAGCTACCGATGTGGCATCGTTACTTTCTGTATTAGCTGCTAGTCTTCGATTGCCGATCTATGTGATCAACGATGCGGTGATACGTAAAGAGGTGAAAGAGATTTGGCTACATTTTTTTTTGAGGTTGACTTCACTGCAACCGTTTAATATTTGAGAAGTGGAATCAAAATAAAATGGAAATGTAGTTGGGTTCTCATATATATATATATATATATATATATATATATATATATATATATATATATATATATATATATATATATATATATATATATATATATATATATATATATATATATATATATATATATATATATATATATATATTATATATATATATATATATATCCTTTTCGCTATTCTATCCGTACAAAAAAAAATCTTTTATATAAGTGAATTGTTCACGCTGTATTAGACAGTACAATTGCTAGCAATTTTCGCATTAAGCGTTTTGATGGAAAATGAGAAGGAAAGAACATCCAACGTAGCTAAGCACCGATGGAAATCAGTCTAAAAATACGAAATGCTTATTTATGCGCACGATGGACGTAAGAGCCAATATGAATAAGTATGAAAATGTGCGAATATGATGCAAAATTGCATAGTTTAGAACATCTGTCTTCGCCGGTTTTACAGCATTAGGTTATCTTTATGTTAATAGCAACAGAATTTTATCGTTAATATTTTGGGATAGCAGTCTCAATTTGCGCGTATTGATTTTGAGAGAATTGATGAGGTTTTCGATAACGGCTAAGCATGAAATCCTCGAACTTTAGCAGTTATATAGTTTATCAAAATGCGATCATTTATATAATGGGAGCGAAAATATTTGCTTCAGCACTTAGCGGAAAACATCGCAATTCCATTCATTTTTAGCTTCAAAGATTATATTATTTGCGCAATAGGAAAACTTTCTAATAGTTTATCATTTCTTTATGAATTATCATTTTTTTGGAACCATAGGAAATTATGAATGTATAGGTGGACGAACCATAATGAGGAACGATAAATACATGTGAAGGAGGAACCATAAGTATATATGAATGAGAAAACGTAAAAGAGTTTAACCAATTAAATCCAATTAAATTTACTTATTTAATCTTCAACTATATGAATACTCATAATAGAGAATGAATTAAATTAATGATTAATAGTATATATCCGAGATTATTTTCATCTATTTCCGTTGTTTTCTTTCTTTTTTTTTTTTGATTTCTTCTTGAATCTGCCAGCTCAAATTGCTAGAATATTGTTTTAATAGGAATAATTGAATTTTTAAAAAAATTTTCTTTTTTTTTGCACTTTCCGAAGTGGCTATTTATTTATTTACCTTTTAAGAGGAGAACATATTCGATGAATATTCTTTTATGAATAAACAATTCACTGAAAATTTTAGGTGGCTAATGTGATTTGTTCGTTGATATCGCGATTAAAAAGATATTGCCCATTGATGGCTATGTTATCACAATCGAAGAAAAAACAAGTAAACTTCTCATCACGAGTTGAAATGCCCAAAGCACATCTAATTGATGAGCGAGTCACGCTGACAGATCGTGAAGGACGAAGTGGCATCGGTAAGTAGCACTGATTGCGCTAAGTTTTTTTTTAGTAATGAACGCTTAAACACGGCAATATCACATGCATATTGCTGCATACGTTTGTACTCTTGATACTCTGAGGGGCGGGGGGGAGGCGGGGGAAGTGCATAATTTAATAAACTTAAACTGAATATGCGGAATTTATTCTTTATTGTTTAAAATTCGCATAAGAAATTCTCACAGCTCGAGCAATGAGGCGGAAGTATTTTAGAGACATATCAGTAATTTCTAGATTTATCTTCGTAAATGATCCTCAATCAGCACTTTGAAATAGATTTTATTCACGTTTGTTGAACGTTATTCTTTGCAAATGAACAATTTTTCGCATAATGGATGAAATATTTATTATATGGTACGAGTAAAAATAATTGATTTATGATAATAGGTATGTTAATATTGGCACGAGCGAGTATCGAATCGGATCGTCATAATCATCTAACGCCTTCTGCGAGTTTTACTACTATACAACAAAATAAACGTACAATTGAAGACGATGATAATATTCTTGTCACTTATACTAACGATTTTGTACATAATTCACTCATTACGACATCACCTACGAATCACGACAATGTTGCGTCATTCATTCGTTCTCCTGAAGAGATACACTCCTGGTATCGCAGGATATAGGCAATCAAGCAGCAGAAATTCTCCAAAATTGTTTTGGACATTTGATATACTCTGACATCTTGCAAGCATCTAGAGACCTGCGCGAATTTCTATGCCATGTAAAGAGTGAGGGGGTAGGGAGTGAAGAGGCTACTCCTATTACAGGATATGCCGATTGTGGAAAAAGTAGAACTTTCAGATTAAACGCCAATCCACTTCCAGAATTGATAAATTGAAATTTTTGGAGGATATATATTTAAGTGAATTTTAATGAAATGATAACATAGATTCCATCAAATTGCATCAAATCTAATGTCAATAAAGGAAAATATTCGCACATTGCTCGTTTATGACGCTGATTTTCTGCCTTCTTTGACCGATACGGGCATCTTAGAAGTGATGTTCATTCAGCATAACGCATTTCGCATCGTTTGTTTTTTATGGACAATTGAACGTAGTGAAATTTATTGCTCATCACACTAGTAAATCTTTGATCAGGGATGGAGGGGTGGGGGGGGGGGGGGGGAGATGTGAGTGATCCTACGATTCAAGGAGTGAAAAAAAAATGATGACCTAAAATTTGCACAAATTTTTTGCACTCGAAATAGCTCAATAATTTGATCGTTGCTTATAAACGTTAATCAATTGCTATTATTGTTAAATATGAAATCAACAATTCTATTCGAATCAATTCGGAATTATCGAATGAATACAATATTTGAGTTTCTTTTCAGTTGAAAGCAATTTTAAAAAATTCATTGAATTTTATCCGTTATTTGTAAATGTACTATGCCTCATAATAATAAATAATAAATAATGTTTGAGTAGCAATTCGCTACTGTTGTATTTTATAACAAAAATATTCATTGAAAATCATATATGCTAAACATAGAAACCTATATGCACTTAGAAGCCCCTTCCTACAATCACTACCTTTACGCGTGAAAGAACGAGGAATTAATTTGCACGATAATCAAAATAATCCTTGATCTAGCTAAATCAATACTACAGCAAATGTGATCTCATCGCTCATTGAATAGAGAAGCTTATCCACCTTATTCAAGATATCCTATGCGTGATCCATTCATGATGATTGCATATAACTTTAAAAAAAAACGATATGTTGCAGTATAACGGTTGAAGAAGAATTTTTATTGATGTGTTGATGATAAAGGAATATTATGCTCCGTTTGATGTGAATGTTCATCGAACGAAGAATGCACCAACCATGAGTAAAAAAAAAAAACTGTTCAGTTAAGCGGAATTAAGGGATATTCTCAGGTCGCATTCTCCTCGTCATTAATAGCAATGATGCTTAGAATCATCTGCTATGAGGAAACGCTTCTTGTACAAAAATACTTCCAAATTATTGATTGAATTCTAGTAGAATTGTAGAGAATTTCGCTCCTTCAGGAATTCAAAAATATCATCAACAATTTGGAATGATTCATTTTCGAGTTATTCTAATTATGGAATATGGCGTAGGACAAACATTGGTTGTGTTAAATGATCGATAGTCATCGTATAAATATAGTGGAAGTTGCAAATATAGACTCATGAATCAATCTGGTCTAAGATATTATCCATCTTCGAATGATTGCTTCTTTCAGAAGAAAACTCTCAATAATTCTCGTTGAAGTGATTGAAGTGACCTAAAGGTTGTTATTTATTTGTTACCGACATTCTTTAATCGGCGTTGTATGTTCGAAGATTTGTCGTTCATAGGCAAATATTATTTCAGTGTTGATCGAGAAAATTTTCCTTCTTAGAAGAATCAACTGGCAGCAATATTTTTAGCACAAACGCATTGCAACAATAAAAGAGAAGCAGCGCAAAGTTACGAGTTGCTCCAAAAAATTTGAGTTATTTTCTATATTATTGTTAAAATTCACGAGTGATATGATAGTGTTGCTGTTGGTTAAATGCTGAAATAAGGAAATTAGATTTTACAAACGAGCGCATGCAAAATATCACGCATTCGTATTTCTCCTGTTTCTAGTTTATCGAGCAAAGAGAGGATGTAGATATGGAATATTATCGAGGAAATGGAATGGTTCGCCACGAAGGCACCTCGAAAAGTCGAATCTACATGAGGAAAGAAGTGAATAAACGATAAAGCCTCTGAATTCCTCATGCTGCACGCTAAAAGTTTGTCTCAGGTTAGGGTTAGGTTTTACAGAATGGAGCCTGTATAACAAAGGTCTCTTACCTTAAATGACCCTAAGTGATGAAGAAATAAAAAGCCTTGGCTAGACGCC
Source organism: Ascaris suum (assembly GCA_013433145.1). Lineage (NCBI taxonomy): Eukaryota > Metazoa > Nematoda > Chromadorea > Rhabditida > Ascarididae > Ascaris > Ascaris suum. The sequence continues at coordinate 2,287,474 of CM024172.1, read as the reverse complement.
TATCGATGTCTTCGACGTATAATACAGATCTATGCAAATGATGACATAGAAGAGTTCTGATAACACATTTTGATATGATAAAGCGCAATAAACAATGCATTGGCAATTTCTTATGAAAGAGTATGTTTCGAGTGAAAATTTCAGCAAGTTCAACCTCTGATTGGTTTTAATGAAATTTTTAAAAGTTTCTACGCTTGGTTCTCGAATCTTATACCATCATGATACAACAATATCATTGTTGAACGTTTATTTATCTGACTTATGGTGGAATCTTTTATGTTTTGTCGGATAGAAGTCGTCACCTTCGAGAAATCGAAATGCTTTAATCGATGATGCGTTTCTGATACGAGCGCAACAATGTTTTGTTGGTCTATGCTACATCTTAATATTTTCGAAATGGCAATCATTCTTTTTTAATGATTGCTCGATTTGGGAATTTTGTTTCATGAGTGATGTTGATGTTGGTGTGAGTGGATGCCCATAAGCGTGACGTCTTTATTTGGAAATGAGTTTGTTTAATCTCTGTTGTGAAATGTTGATCATAGCAACGAAACCGTTTAAGCTGTCATAGCTGAAATATCGAGCTCTTGAATGTGCCAGCTCGACATATTGCATTACAAATTCGTTGTGTTCTCCGTGCCTTCTGTAATACCTCGTTTCCTGATCGACAATTAAATTCTATCATCTGTGTTGGATGTAATACCTCGTTTCCTGATCGACAGTTAAATTCTACCATCTGTGTTGGATCATACCTTCCCACTCACCTAAATACGGATTCGCTGTTTAAGTAGGCCGTGTCGTATAGAGATGGAATGCCCAAGTAGCGAAGACGAAAAGTCGTCACTGCCGACCCCATCCCCCGCTCCCCTCGACGTCCCTACAGCTGACACCAGTGATCAGTGATTCGGAGGAATTTGGATTGATAAGGAATAAGAAAAGTGGAAGAAGCGCGGTGTGGGAGTTCTTCTTGGTAGAAGATAGCAAAGCAAATGAAGGTACGGTGCGCGACGGGGACTCCGTGGTTACGTCGTCCAAAACTTGTGATTCATCTGAATGCGGGAGCTCCCTCAGGTGTGGGGAGGGGGGGGGGGGAATAGCAAAGAACTCCGGCCGTTCCATGAACTGCTTTAACAGCATATACGAAAGCATAAAATTTGTAAATATTGCATGGGTTTTCTCTTCGATCTGTGCATATTTCACGTCGTCTTGTTTGAGTGAGATTACTCCTCTTTTGTCCTCACTATGTAAGTTCACCACTTCAACGGAAGTTCCCATTTTTGCGATAACATGTATTATGTGCTCAAAGGTTTGCCATAGAACATTCATAGCTAATATTATTTTTCTGAGTAATTTCATCAAGAACAAAGATATCGTACAAAAAAAAAATGGAACAACGAATCAATGAAAAGCACGCGTCTTCTCTCCTATTCAAATTTATACGGCTTATAAGAAGCGTACTATCATTCTTCAATCAATATTTGAACTTTTTATGAGCCAATTAAGCATAAGTACTCCCATAATGATATAATAATATTACTTACTTCTTCAATTTTAACATCATAGGAGTGAAATTATTTTAATAGAAACGATAAAACAAAAAAAAAGAAAATTTTTTTTCCTTATGCGATAATCAGCTCTCGAATTGTTTGTATTAATTACACAAAGTATGCAATAATAATATCAATTTCTATAATAGGTGAGCAAAAATCTTACAACGAGTGAATAGAAGAACTATGCAATGCTTCTATCAATCAATACTTTCAATTAAGACGTATATTTCTCATGTATCTTACTGGTCGGCTAAAATAAACCAAAGCTTTAGCATCTCAAAAAAAAATGTAAAATTATTTCCTGTTCAATGATCACTTCCACCCCTTATGGTTTTTAATATTTTTTTTTTATTGATTAATGTCGAAATTAATCATCAAAAAATAATTGGTATCACTAAGCAAGCATTGCTATTCAAACAAGCACTCAAAATGTCATTGATTTTTAAAAAAATGCATAACAAATGGTATTCTAACAATAAGAGAAGTAATTCATTCTCATCTTTGCCGCATACGTAATTGTGCAAGTGACATTTCGTTGTGGCACTGCCATATTTTGCGTACTGCGTCGAGACTACAGTACTTATTTTTCTATGAAGCAACATGTTATCGGTAATTATAAACAATGCAATGAAAATATGAAATAAAAAGTATCTCATAAAATTCCAATATTTCAAAAATTTTTGTGGATATATATATATATATATATATTTGGTATTAGTTATTCCGATAATAATGCAAATCATTCGGAAATATTTGCTTAGCTTTTTGTGCGATAACATTGGATGATTTTAAATTTACAGAAATAATATGGAACGTCTCCTCAAAAAATTGGCAAATGTTTTGAGAGGAAAAAATGATCGAAGCGCAACTTTCAAGACTTTCATATTTTATAGCTTGTCAGAATGTACTAAAATATTTAAGGGTTACCACATACAAATGATGTCAAAGTTTAAACAAATTTTATGGTGGTCGTATCCTTTGTTGCATTCGCAGTTTGTATCTCGTCACAGGGCCGGAGGGAATGCGCCCCTAAAAAATATCGCACACTATTAATCGATAGTTAAGAAAATCTTCATTAGTACTCTTATTAACGACTGATAGCTCAAATAGCGCCGATAAAACGTTTTAAAGGTCTATATCCTTATTACCTCTAACATTACTCTTTCGGTTCCAATAGAGCATTTTCATCTGAAAACAAAAAAAAAAAACGAAAGAAGCGATGTGTTTTCGCTGAAACAATGAAACGTGATATGGTGTATGCAATGTCTACTCTATATAGCTTGTTGGAGGTGCGCTTAGAAGTTCCAACACAAATCATGCACCACTGAACAAGCTGCTCTAATACACGTGCTTTAGTGCTTATATGCTTAGGTATTTCACTGGTCAATTTAACGCTCTTATCCCTTGAACGAGAATACAAGTCACCATAGGAGGGAAAAATGTGGAAGGAGTTATGCTCATGAATCTCAATAAGGTTTTCAAGACAAAATAGAAATCTAACATGACGACTTCGCCTATGCATTCTCTTTCTGCAATATTCATGCTCTTCTTTACTTGTCTTTCAAAAAACAAAAAAATCCAATAATCCGCTTCCGGCAATTTTCGTTTTTTTTTTTGATCGCTTTAAATGATAAAGAAAAAGGAAACTAATTTCACGGCTATTGTAATTTATAATCGACACTAAGGAGAGCCAATTTTCCAATAAAACTACTTTTTGCAATGGAATAGAGTCGCAAATTTTCCCTTCTTTTTTTAAGTCAATAGGACTTGCAATTTTCACTATGTATAGTATGAGAAGAAAATGTTGCAAATGCAAGTTGCATTCAAATCGTTGTAAAATGCTATGCAACAAACCTCACAACACGAGTGTTCTACGTATTTCTAATCTAGGTGTACATCTATAGCAAGTGCAATCAATAGCACTACTAATCGAGTGTGCATCGGGACAAACGAACTTTTCTGTTCCTCTCTTTCGCGTGCAAGCTGAAGTCTACGGTAGCTGGCTCGAAGACGATCGGCCGTTGAGGTTGTCAATGACGACGGATGAGATGAGTAGCTGTCGATTGGAAGGCGCGAATAACTCGCATCTGGAAACGCTTTAAGTGTCCACATCTTTCGAGCCTAATTTACTAGATAGTGAGCACTATTCTCAGCAGCGCAATAACTAATATGTGTCGGACATTTGCTATTCATGCATATGGTACTTGCTAACGTGCATATAAGCAACCACCATTATAGAGAACAGATATCAAGAAATTAAACACTAAACGATGCACGATGAGTAAAAGGTTTTTAAAGAAAAATCTAAAATCTGGTGGAAAACAATGCTTTTTTTTCCCCATTCCCATAGAAATATCCATTGTGGAATAGCAATGATAGGAATTTCAAATGCTGTTTATGAGCAGATTGCTTATGAAATGAGTTTTCATGCATTATATGCCTAATAATCGCGCATTATCAATCCAATAAACACCTCAGCACGAAGTTTTAACAAATGTCGGGCACATAAACGCTATAATCATCACTATCAACATGTCCGCAATATTCATGGTACTGTATTGCTAGTTGACTCATGGGCACATGCGAAGCGATCTCGATCTCGTGACAGTGAGAGAAATTTCAGCATTTAGCTCGAAAATTTCGAAGAGTTAACAACATCTAACCACTTTCCAAATGATCAGAAATGAAATTATCAAGCAGAAAATAATTAATCATCTCATTGCACGTGCAGCATGATTTTTATATATTTTGGAAAAAACGTTTTTTAAGACACACATTGGAAATAATATCTCGAAAAATCATGCTTAACATGGTAAATTTTTTTTTTCATTTCCAAATAAAACTCCAAATATTTCACTCAATTTTTGGGAAACAATTCTCCAAACTTGTTTTATTTTCTAACACTGTCACAACTCATCATTTTTCTCTTTTTGGAGGTAATGAAAGTAATATGCTGTTTGATTCATTCATGCAAATTTTGCACTATTTGCATTGCAAAAATAAGGCTGGAAAAAATTGATGGCACTTTTGGAAACTATTCTTAGCTTGAGCAGAACATTAAAAGCGATAAGCAGTAAACCCGTTTCACGATGCAGTTGGACAAACCATGCATAAATGAAAATAGCTAATGAGCGTTTACGTTAAAAAAGCAACAATCATCGTAGGTGGCCATTCAGGTGAAGTGATTCTACGGATTTGTCGAAAACAAATCACTTACTATCACATACAGGCAAGTGGAATGAACTTCTACTTTAGCATGCAATATGCATGCGCTCATTTAGCATAAGTTTGTAACTCTTGCTCGGAAAATTATTTTTGCCAAAGGCATCGTCGAGATATAGCGAAATTCGTCCCATGTGGGCTATATGAATCGTTCAGGAGAGAGCATATAATTATACCGTTTTCTTTTCAAAAGTAAGGGCACATTATCGCTTGAGAATAAATGATCGCTGAAGCATTGATTCCATCATATCCTATTAGATCTTATAATGAAAGTACCAGAGAAAAGATGCTATAATTGAGAGGATAGGATGATTTGAAGTAATACCTCCTAATCATCGATAATGCACTAAAAAAGGATGGCGCAAGCGATGAAAAATTATGAAGAAACTGCAAAGCATCAGCTACAGCAAAAAACCTCAAACAATCTCAATAGATCAACTGCTGATTGCACAAATCGAGTCCACATATTCAACGAAAATGAGGAGCCATTTCTGCAGTACTTTCACCCCCTTCTTTTATTTCAGTGATTTTGTTCAGCGAGATTCTTCGTCACATTGTTCGAAGCCGTTAAAGATTTGCACTAACAATAGTAACACAACCTTCCTGATGAAAGGGATTGTAGCATCCATAGAGGGCATTTCTGAGGAAACAAACCTGTGTTTGAAGCCTTGTTAAGCCAAGTAACCATAATATTTGGCCAGGCCTCTTTTGATCTTCTTTAGCGAGTCCTTTGCCGATTGCATCGGCAGTTTCGTATTCGCCCGTAACGAGAATCGACGTCGGTTGTACTTCGCCACGTCCAAACGAGAAGAACTTTGGCAATATACTGCTGGGGATCGTTGCGATTATCTATTATATCATCATGTCAGGTATTAGTAGATCCAAAGGAACGATTAAATAATTAAATATATTGAGCAACAAAATTCATAAAAGTACATAGGTGTTATTGATGTGATTAAAACTGATTTTTATGATCCAATTGGTATCAAATGAATAAGCATCCTAACGGTGATAAATGTTTACCTGTCCCCAAATAAGTGTCGCGAAGGCACACACAACACAAAATCCCCACTGAATCGCATCAAGAGGTGCAGTTGAAACCCAAGCACCGCCGAACTGTACAATTATCACTTGCGAGATAAGCGTTAAAATCCATATTATACAAAATATTGGATTTGAGAATAGGCCCTGCAATAACGACGACTCTCACTAATAAACAAAACATAACACCATAAAGATTTGAATTGCTAAAACAATTAAATTCAACATGGTGTTTTTTCTATGCAATTTGCAAAAATCTTTGCAAAACATGATGTTTGCAAAAAGAAACTTCTTGAAATTATTTGCAATTCATGAGGCGTCATGATGGTAAGAATCACTCCGCACTGAGTATTTAAATCAAAGAAATGACTTTCGCTCGAAAAAAATTATGCATGAAATATGATACGCATTACGGTCTAATATTTGATGAGTATTACTACTCACTTAATTGAAGAATATTTTGAATGAAAGTTCCACATTCTAAACAGCAACAGCTCTCATGTTCATTTTCTTACATTGAGGTGTGTCGATATACGCTCATTGAATAAATGAGTTTAATGTGATGACACAAAGCATCACAAATAATTATACCAATTTCGGACCTTTATTCGTTGAATTTTCAAGTTTGATTAAAGAACTTAAAAAATTCTAATCGAAACAATTTCAGCTTCCATTAGATATTTATATCTAATATCTAAAATACAAATGAGAGAATTGGAAGCTGAAATTCAACGATCAAAACTGAATTCAAGCCACAACGTTAGAAGTTTTTTTTGAATTGCTAAGGGCAAACAATTTCGAAATAATCTCTACAGTGAAACCTATTAGTCAATAGCTTATTCATCGCTAATAATGATACGGAGAATTATAAGTGCTGCTAACAAAATTTTCAACTGATCTCATCCTCTGAACGATTTTTTTTTTCTTTGCCTCACTTGAAGATTATGCGGTAAATGCTTGGAGACGACGACTTTGAGGTTATGTGATAATAGATAAATAACATTTATGCCAGTAATATGATAACAGATAATAAAACATATCGTTTCGTATCATCACTAAAAATTATGCATCAACATTTTATTGATTAGTATGCATACTTAATCTGTAATATATAATATCATAAATTTTAGACTTTTAACGATTCGCGGAAATAGTTGGTGTCCGTTAAAACGAGAAAAGTAAGGTAGTTTTGTGCGAGAAGTGAGAAATTTTTAACTATCATGAAAGGGTGCTTCTGTTACCTGGCATTCGCCAAAAAATTCCCTTCTCCAACTGTTTTTTTTTTTTTGGGAAATTCCATAACCGTCACGTCTCATATCCTCTTTCCCCATACTCGTAAAAGTCATCTCATCCATACACATTTTCCCTTCGTTAACCGTTTTATCTCATCGACATATTAATCTTCGAAGAAATTAACTCGCGTGCACATTTTTGTTGAAAATATATTGGAAAGTATATTAGACTCACCTTGAAAACATTGCGTTCTCCATGGATTTTGCGTGAATTGATTTCGTTCATCAGTGTCATCAAAACAAATGCATTGAATATCACGGTGAAATGTTTCGATGGCGGCGAGTTCAGTGGTGCCCATCGACCGTTCTCAACGCCCGGTATAAATTTATCTCCTCAAATAGACAATATGATTTCTCTTAACAGTACATTAAAAACTCACATATGAATGATCATGCGAAAGAAATAGGTTGCATTCTTTTGCGAGTACATATGAACGAGGTTTAAAGAGTACAAGGGGCGCAGCGAAGCTGATTACGACTATCTCCTGATCAAGATCCCCATTATTTATTCAAACGAAAAGGACGTATCATATCGGAGGGAGGAGGAAGGAAGAAAGGAGATGAGCATAATTTTGACTAAGCGAAGGAAAAGTGACCGTAAATATAGTGAAGCGCTTATTTTTAATGCAAGGTTTGGAGCATTCATAGTAATTTAAATAATAGATTTAATATAGAGAGAAAAACTACAACAAAAACTCTTACGAATTGACATTGCTCTGAGGGAAATATAAACGAGAAACGATAATTGGGTGATAATTTGTGTTCTATATGAAAATCTATGGAATGCGAACGACATGTCGGTTTAGACATATGCGATGGAATTTTTAGATATTCTTTCCATCGAATTTTCTCTCACAACTTTTGCATTTTACCTAGTTAGGTCTCGAAATATGTCGGACGTTGTTCTATATATTATGATATCCTCAATAAGTGCAATAAGCAAAGAAAAAATGGACGTGAATCGGCAATAATTAATCAAGACAATCAAATCTAGCCCCTGTTGAAGATTGCCAGGTTCTCTTAATGATTCAAGAAAATCTCAGAATAAGCAGCAGTAATCTCATGTAAGGAAAATTGACTTCCAATGAGGAACACCGCGAGGGTGCGGCCGCTTTCGATTGGGATTAATCAATTAAATTGTTCACCCCAAAAAAGAACGGCGAATAAAACGGCGAGTTGAAAGAGTGCATGACCAACGATATTTTTAACCATGGTCCTCGAAATGAGCGACTTTGTACGTCCATAGGGTTTTCGATTGAGCAGATCTTCGGTGGGCATTTCGGTGGCAAGCGCCAACGAGGCAAGCGTATCCATAATTAGATTCACCCAGAGCATTTGTACTGCCTACGAACGCATTAGCTTAAAACAGATTCACAGATGTTAAACATTCGCACTGTGCAATCACTTCGAGTATTTTATATAACAATTTAACGAAAAAAAAAAGAAAGCAAGATGGATCAAAAACAATAACAGATAAAGGGGAATATCACTAGTCGAACAAAATAAAACGAACAAAAAAAAAAAAACGCAGATGGAAAAAAACGAAATTTTGGAACCTCATTGTAGTCAAGTATTTTCCTTGAACCACCTTCCACCCCGCTCCCTGTGGTAGAAGAAGCATATATAAACACAACACAACGATGCGCTGAATCAACGTTTACGATCAATGAAAAGCAAGTACACTCTTAACACACTCTAGAAATAATAGTTTTTGTTTTTGAAGGGTTCAATTATAATCGGAAATTCTAACTGAAATAGTGAATATGGTTTTTTTATTTAAATTCAAAATTTACTCAGTTTAAATTTAAGTATACCAAAAAAAAAAGAAAGCCTAGCAAGACGATGTTGAATTAAAAATTCACTCGCAAGTATGACTTGAATTTGTAACACTATATCCGGCAAATAGGCACTCTCATAGTTGAACTATTACTAAGACTTAGCGACATTATCAATCCTAATGCTCATATTATGTATGTTTACCCTCAGAGGTGAATCGTTGATCGCACATGCACCAATGAATGCGATCGTTACGGCGACAACGTTGACCGTTAATTGAAATTGAAGAAATTTTGCGATCGAATCGTATACGTTCCGACCCCACATCACCGCTTTTACAATTGATGTAAAATTATCGTCTGTTAATATGATATCGGATGCTTCTTTTGCAACATCAGTACCGGCAATACCCTAAAATAAATTTTAGCATTGGTATATCGTTTATTTTCAAAATTCAGTAATAAAAATTTTAATGCTAAATTCGATATTGTAATGCGCATAAGAAAATTGAAGTTGCCTACGTATTTAATTAGATCTCTAATTTTTGATAATGTTTATTTATTTATAATAGTCGGTTTGAGATAATAGTATTGAGAGAGTAATAACAAATTACTGAAAAACATTCATTTGCCAAAATTATAGAAGAAAAAAATATTAATTTCCACAAATGAGAAGTAATAAATACTGTAAGAATAGTTCGACAATTAAATCTCAAAGAACTTTATTGCAAAAAAAAAAAAACGATTTAATCAAATATTCTCATAAATTGTAATTTTACCATTGCAAATCCAACATCAGCCTTTTTAAGAGCAGGGGCATCATTAGTACCATCACCAGTAACTGCGACCACTTCACTGAAATTATTTACCCTCATTATTGTTCAATTATAGAAGATTTATTATGAAACGTTTCTTATAATAGAAGGGTAATATTCAGGATCGTTGTAGAAATTAGCATTCAACGAAATAAGTCTGTATGCACCCTTGGATTTCAAAAAAAAAAACGAGCTACTTTCTCTTTTCAATCTTTTATCTATAGAAATAAAATATCCTTCAACAAAAATTTTTTGAATAAAAAGTTTAATTCAAAGATTCTTATTGAAAATAATTCATTAAGTAAAGCCACTTCAAAGAAAATGCCATTCTAAGTTAGTACCTAAGGTGCAAAAATTGGCGTAATTAAATGAAAATGAGACTGACCGATTTTTCGAGGCTTTGCTATCAATAATTCCCTTGACTAGAACATATTTGTCGGATGGTTGTGCCCTTGCCAACACCCTTAATCGAGGCCAGATCGCATCCAATTTCATCTGACTTACCTTTCCATTCGAATCACGAATTCTGAAATAATGTACTCGAGAAGCCTCGAGATGCTATCGATAAGCTTATCAAGCTTATCTATAACAAGGAGGCAAAGTTGAAATTCACATGCACTTTTATATTTTATTTTATTAGTTTTTGATGTGTAAGGTTGATTTCAGCTATATATAAAGTTCAACTCGTAGGGGCGCTTAAAAATTTTCAAATTTTATTGAGACATTTATATGAGTATTAAAAAGTATTAATAAATGGCAAAAAGAGCTAATAAACGAATAAATATACGAAAAAAAAAGCAATTTAACTGACTGATTCATATTTTTTTTGCAAACTAAACCCAATGATATTATAAAATAACAATAATATTTGACTAATTTTAAAAAGAATGCAAGTTTGTTATTTACCAACGTTTCAATATACAATCATCAATAAAGCATCCCTCTAAGGTCGAGTTTTATTAAGGTAAAAAGAATCCTAAATTTTATGGAATAATATATTCCTATCAGTTCCGCATACAATATGATAGCTCTTCCAGTGAAAAAAAAAAATTCGGAATATTAGAAATGCAAAGTAAAACACATTTGAGAATCTGTGCTGCGTTTGTCAATACTATGATAGTAGTGACTATACCTTTCGTTGAACTCTTTGCCTTCTAAGGCGAGAAAATCTGCACCCGGTTTCAATATGCCACAACTGGTAGCGATTGATCGTGCCGTGTTGATATTATCACCAGTTACCATTCGAACGGTGATACCAGCTCGTTGGCATTTCTCAATAGCAGCCGGCACCTCAGGTCTTACAGGATCTTGAATCCCGATCACCGCAATCGCCGTCATCCCCATCCGTACCGCTTCCTCATTATCCCAATCGACATCTTTTTCATATGAAATCTAATGGAACATAAAGCATAGAAGAGCAGCCAATATTGACATTTATTAAGAACATCCATTTCGATCAATGAAAAATTATGAGCAGAAATAGTCTAATCTCTCGGCTCTAGAATATTAATGTGATGGTGAAATTCCAGCTATTGAATCGTTGAAGCGCACAACAAACTGTGACTGTGATCGAATAACGCATAAATTGCATACTAATGGAATATCCAGGAAATGAAAATAGTCGCTCATCGAAGCAAATTATTGCATTACTGATATGATCGCAATCATTGCTTATAGAGTATTACCACTGACTATGCAAATGAATGTTTTTTTTCGAAAATAAATATAATTTCAATTTAAAATATCATGGTGAATATAATTTTCTAGATGAAGTCAACAAAACCCATATAAATTTGTTGAAATATGCAATTAGAATTGCAATTGCAAAGTAATCATTCATTTTTTGCAAACATTATCGAAAATTTGCAACTGCAATCATCAAAATTTTGCTTAGAAGTACATATCAATGACGACAAAAAGTGCCAAAGTCCGAGAATTTTCAATATCGCAGGCGAAAATTACCATCAGTCAATATCTATTAAGCCTGTCGCGATAGTTGCTTCTAAAATATGATCGCAAGAATGTGATAAAACAAAAGACAACATTCACCTGGTTGAGCTCGATGTTGGTACCATTTGGAATGTAGTCTTTATAAGCGAGGCCAATTGTACGTAGTCCATCTGAAGCCATAGGCTCAATAACATTGCGTGTCATAGCCTCTTGCTCGTTTTTGCCAAAATGTTGCACCTTTCCATCAGCACCAAGAATAAAAGAACACCTACAACAATGATTGTCTATGAAAACCTTTTCCGCTCATATATAAGATAAGTGATGTTCTTCAAGCGTTTAGAAGAGCAATTAAATGCAACTCGAATAGTAGAGAAAATAAACGAATCTCTTCTCTAGTTTCGTTATGAAATTTTCAAAGACGAAATGAGATTTACACGAACTGTCATAGAAAAATTTATCGTTAATAAAATGAGCATTTAATAAGAAAATGAATTTGCCTGCCTTGCTAAGATGATCTCTGAGGCGCCCTTTGCATAAACTCTAAAGCCACCACCAGGTCGATTCGTCACAGTCATCATCGATTTACGCATTGAATTAAATGTATAAACCTGCAAACATTTTGCTCCGTAACGATAATCAGTGCTTCCGATTCGATGGGCCCTAAATTCTTACGCTAAAACTTCTGCTTATGCAGTAGAAACCGTCTCTACAGTATGGTTTACCTACAGTACGCAAACAACCATCTACCGTAAGTTTACGGTATCATATTGCACATTAAAATTGAGACAAGTCCTGACGGCATGATATTGTGCATGATCTAATTCAAAAATTTCCTTCATTTCGGACGATAGTTGAATAACAATTAGTATCTATCGCCTTTAGAATACGCTAGAATGAAGAGTAATTAAGACTTGCCTTGACGAGTGAATCTTCTGGAATTTCTTTCCTAATATCCGCGAAACTCTGCCCAAGATCGAGTACAAATCCAAGTAGTGCGCATTCAGTCTTATTTCCCAACTACAATATAAACGCTAAGATAATGTTGTTAGGATACGAGTTGTTGTTAGATCGAATAACTGTTTTTACCAACATTATGACGGTCGTCGTAAAAACGTTTAAAATAAAGGTAAGCACATATACTTCTCTATGGCGACTATCATTTATCCGCTCATTTAGTGGAGTGAATAGGTGCATTGCTCGAGCTTCAGTTTCCTCATTGAAGAATCAAAATATCACCGAAAGAAAGGAGTGAAAAATGCCAAATTCCATGAAATGCGACGGAAAAAAAATCAATGCTCCAAGAAATTAAACTCAAGCTAATTGTATTATGGTCAAGAATTCAAAGAGATAAAGCTGCAACAGTTGGTAACGAGCTAAATGAACGAAAAAGTTTCATTCTACAAGAATATAAAGTATTAACAAAATTCACTTAATATTCTTGTACTGATATAGTAATCCATAAATACCGTTCACTATCCATCTTTGTGCTCGAGAAAGACTGGTTACTCTTATGCTAAATTACTGTAGTTGTACAATCTAATCATATTCAATTCAAAGATCCACTTACTAAGGCATCAATATTAAACTGAAAGAGCTTATATGATGCAACACTCAGAAGCCTTATATTATAGAGAAGCAAAAAAACTAATAAAGAGCTGCAAGTCAAAAAATTCAGGTTACATCAAAACTACATGACCGGAAATGCCTATTGTAATTTTGCTAAGCAACTCTGCTCGATGGAAAGATCGTGTGCAACTACAAGTTCGTTTCGGAAGAGGACAAATAATGAAAATGATGAAATAATAGGGAAATACCTGCTTTCTTTGTCCGCCAGGTTGTTCGGGCTCCAATACTTGCGAGTTATAGCCACTATTTATGGAAATACCATATACAATCAATTCTCGCGTTTTCTTGTCTAACTGATCAAATTTAGGTGGTGAATTTTTATAGAACTTCTCTGAAAGATCATTTCTTTAAAACTATTAAATGATGTAAAAAATATGATGAAGTAGTAAAAAAAAACAACTTTCTATTTGAAAATATTTCATTGGAATATTTTATGAAGCAGTTGAGGTAATTGGAAAGTCAAATTTGAGCATTTCGACAATCAATAAGAAAAGATATTCCACGTGAAAATTTTCACTTCATTATTTGCCACATTTTATGATTTCATTTTCATTTTCTTTACCTATTTTAATGCTTTATCGCTATATGGACGTGGAATTAACTTTATGACATTTAATTTACACAGAAAAAATTATCGTAAAAAGGCGAAATTTATCAATATCTTTGTTAACGTTGATAATTAGTTCACTATAGAAGTGCGAAACTTTTCGTTGAGGATTAAAAAATATTTGCAACGTTATCATTGTTTTTTTTTTCTTCTTTTTAAATTTTAGGGAGCTTCTATTTGTTGCGACAAAAATACTCATTGCACTATTCATGGAAAGATTAGCAGCACTTCACGGCGTTCACCTTTTCACTCATTGATAGATAGTACACCTTCATCTTCCCTTTCATAAAAACATTAAAATACTATAGTTAACCGTTAGGAGTTCATCGAATATAAAGTAAGAAGTTAGATATCATATTCACTTATCAAATGAAAGCGGTACACTTACCATTTATATAAGACTGTACCGCAGTCATTCGATTTGTGGTCAACGTTCCTGTCTTATCCGAACAAATCGCTGTCGCATTGCCCATTGTTTCACATGCATCCAAATGCCGTACCAAATTATTATCTTTCATCATCTACAATCAAATTTCATATGAAAATCAATAAACTCTACAATAAACCATTACTAAATACCGTATCAATAAAAAAACCAAAAAAGGAGAGATGAACATTTCGTCGTCTATCAATGATGGTGGCAATAGAATTTCTACTACTCGGGGATGGCGAATTGGGGAAAACTGAAGTATTTTTTTGATTCAAAAAAAAACAAAAAAAATCTACCAAAAATATTCAATTCACAAAATTTGTTGTTTATTTTTGTGCACACTTTGAAGTTAATTAGGACAGCAAGAGAATCAACATATATTTCAGTAATCCTTACTCCGCTCTTCATACTATCAACATAGCTTATTCTCATTTTTGAGTACTAAGTAGATAGTCTAACACCTTGGGACTCAATTGCTTAGCTGCCTGCACTTAGAGTAGACAACGCAATTGCGCGCTTGGGGGGCAATAAACTACCTGGACCCATATTTCAAATCGGCGTTTGTGTTCTTTAGTCGTTTTACACATTTGGTGATGTACTAAGCATTAAAATTACTGCTGATGATAAATCTATAAGAGATGGTGATGAAGAGCGAAACGAGGCGGAAAGCAGGGGCTTTCCAAGCGGTTTGAAATTTCTATTACGCGCTGAATACATTCAAGTATTATCTCTCAATAACACTTAATTAAATTGGATTTGGACTCTTTTATTCGAAATTAGTGATGAAAATACGATGTGTTAGGATTTATAGTATGTGCATTCTAGAATAAACTCAGGTCGAATCTCTCAAGCATTCTTTATCGACCAACCAATTTAACAATCGCTAAATCTCAAGCAATATTTGACGACTTAAATTAATGCCAATGAACGGGAACTTATTTCGATATATTAAGAAAAAGATCTGCTAAATCATTTTATACTGACTTTGACAGACGCAATGGGATGGGTAAGAAGGCAATTTAATTGCCGATTAACCATTGAACGCATATGATCTGCTCGTTATGAATGAAAAGGTCCTTCGTATTACAGCTATTCCCCAATGATACTGAATTATGCACCTGTGAACGGATCGCAACTTTATGTTGAACGCTTACTCTTTACCTAGAGAGCATAAAAGGAAGATAATTGAAAAAGAAATGCCATCCAATCCTCCTTCTTCATGATTATCCGAAGGAAAATTTCACAACTTTATGAGCTTTTTTTGGAATTTTTCGCCATTTCTCGTTAGAGAATGCGAATTTACTCATATTTCGCCTCTATAAACGGTGATTTTTCTTCTTACCATTCAGGTTAAATTTATTATTTTCCTCTTTGAAATCGTTTATGATCGCGTCCAAAAATTTCCAACCTATTAACAAATGTTGATAATCGGAATATGACAGAAAGCATTCGATCAAAATTTTTTAAACAACTTCTCGTTCCAAGGTTTGTTATCACATGAATGGCATTTGAAATGTTTTTTAACAAATGACGCAAAAGGGAGACTGATAAGGCAGTGATAAATTTGTTATCAGTTGTGAACAGTGGACAATTTGCGCAATACGACGGCTCTTTGTGAACAGCAATGCATTTTTTTCTTCATTTCGACGCTTCAAAATTCTAAATGAATTCACTCCTAAGCGGCTGAAATATGTCGTCAAATTACAAGCGGACAACAAAATATCTTCGCTCAAATTAATTTAGTTAATAAAAAGATCACGCAATTTTAAAGCAATTATTGAAATACCTTTTTTACTGAATAGGTTAGAGCAAGCGTAATTGCCAGAGGAAGGCCTTCAGGTACCGCAATGACGAGTACAGTTACACCCACGATTATGAAGTTTACAAAATAGGCGATATCGGATGTTTTGAAACTCTCGTGTCGGATAGCATAATGTGTTATACAATGCCGAACGATCAGAATTATAACGGTTGCTCCAGAAACAACAAATCCTGTAATATACGTGTAATTATTACATCTTTGTAGACAATATCAATAAGCTTTACAGTTTATTATAAGGCTCATTTTTCCTCAAAAATTCGGCATATCCCAGAAATAATACACCGCATTTCATGCATATGAAAGTGAATTACTTTTTTTTCGAGCTAGCTGAGTGAAAAATAGCGTGAATTATCGACGATCGACGATAGAGGTTATATTCAGAGCGTTACGATAAGCTATCAATAGAAATAACTTATAATCGAGTAGTATTTTTTTTTTTTTTGCAATCAAATGCAACAACTATAGATAAATTAATCTTTCATTGGCCTCTTTCGAATTACGAAAATATCTTAAAATATTCTCATAATAAATAAAATTCGCTTACCAATATAACCAATTTGAATGGCGAGTGCTGAAAGTTTGCCTTGTAGAACGGATTTCGGCATTTTTCCCTCATCTTCTGGTTGCTCATCTGAATGTTTCTTACTGTTGACATCAACGGCTGTCACCGATATTCCGCCTGCAAAAAAAAAGAGATAACCTTTATCATACATCGATTTTTGCTTCTTATAAGGCGTTATGCATTATTGAAATTTCACTTGGCATCCGAAATTTCAATAAACAGTGTTGAAAATCGAATGAAAAAAACGAGAGTTTAAAAGAAAATTCGGCTGTTTTTTTTTCGCTCGCTATTTTCTATTTAGAACTCGATGACTGTCAATTTCAATTGGTTGTAAAATATAGCCGTTGATTATTTCTAATTTTACAGTGTACAACTTTCCATCTCTTTCATTCGCCATCACTCGTCATACCTCTGCCATCCGTATAGCCAACAGCCTTACGCTACGTTTATATTGCCTATACAATTTGCAACCACTCACCTAGGCAAGAAATAGGTGTTAAGTTCAAAAAATAATGCTTCTTAATGGAAATTTTTTTTAGTAATGCTTTTTAACGGAATTTTTTAATAAATCTCAGCAAGAAATGAAATGCTTCTATAGTGTTGCTGAGAAATGTTGAATGTTAACGTTACCGTTCGCGTGTCCTTCAGGGGCCACAGAGTTTGGGCTATTCTTGTTGTTTTCTCCTTTAGTCGCGCCAAGCAATGTCATGATGATACCGGTCTGTGAATTAACGCCAACCGCTGTGATCACCATTCGCCCACTACCCTCCATCGCATGTGTCCCTGCAAAGGTCTTATGTCACTGAGGGAATGTAAATTTGCATAATTTGCATAAATCAACATTCCGTCGATGTTATTTAAGAATGAACAGACGCTGAGAAATGCGCCATAGAAGCAAGCAAGATATAGTTTGTCCTTTTAGCCGAGGCAGATTAATTACTTCTAGGAGTTGCTAACAAATAATAAAGTATGCATAAATCTTCAAATTGTTTTCTCTGAGTCATCAAGCGGAAAATGAAAATTGGGGAGTGTAAAATGTATGCAAAATTTTGGTATATTTAAATTCCCAATAATATCGCTTGATGACTCAGAGAAAACAAAATGTACGTATGTCTGTGTCTGTCTGTCTGTCTGTCTGTCTTATGTATTCGACCGACAACCTGCATTCGAAAACCATTAATGCTGTGATACATAAATTTGGAGGCTGTAATGGTATAGTTTGAAGTGGCATTCCGACGTCGCGTTTAGTGCTGACCCGTTAATGACGAAAAAAAAGTATGTAAAAGTGCAACAGACATAGCATCGCCGTAATGCAATTTGTAAAAGTGCATAAGAATGTCCTATATGAAATTATATATTCCTTTCAATGTAATATTTCAGTAACAACGTGCAAATATGAAAGAAATAAAGCTAATATACATAATCATATTTTTACTAATGTACTCATTTCAGCGTTTAAAAAAAAAAGCGGATAAAAGTTCATAGGAACATTTACGACATTCTTCAATTAATTATAATTTTGAAGAAAAAAAAGAACATTAAAAAACTTTCAATTTAACGCTCACTTATTTAACTCTTAAAAGAAACGTCGAAGAAATTGCTAACCAGAGAGAAGAACGGGATCCATTTCAGCGCTTTTTCTTATCAAATCCGACTCTCCTGTTAATGAGGACTCATCGATTTTCAAATCATTACTCTGTATAAGAATACCATCCGCTGGTAAGAGATCTCCTAAATTAAAAAAAAATCCAATAAACCAATTGCACTTGAAATGCAATCAAATCCACAGCAATCCGAAAAAGCACCCATATAAAATGCAATTAAGCAACTGCAATTGAAATGCAATTAAATCAAAAAAAAGCTCCGATGATATCCATATGAATTGCAAGAAAAGAATTGCAACTTTATTGCATTCAAATTAAGAATAGTCTCCGTTGACTTTTCATGTCATCGTGAAACGATCCAACTTTTTCATATTTGATTAATACAGTCGAATAAACTAACACTATACAAGTATTAATTTGCAATTGCAATGCAATAAAAAGAGCATTTCTTTCAAATCGAAAATGGCAATAACAAAATATAATATAATATAAAATAAGCTTGCATAACATACCATATTTTACACGAGCGATATCGCCAACAACGAGCTCATTAACGACGATATCAATCGCCTCACCGTTACGAATTACCGAAAATTTATGTTCGGTTTCGATTTTCGATTGCAATCCTTAATGCAATTAATTAAGCGTCGATTATTTTGCAATTGTATTGCATATTTTCTTAATGCAATTATAAATATTGCATATATGCGAATATTATTTTTGCAATGATTTCCTAGGCTAACTTCATGATCCGACGATTCGCTTCCATCACAAAAAATCATAAGCGGAAATTTAAATTCAATATTTCAATTAAATGCAATTTACAATACATAAATAATACGCATAGTTGTACTTCATTATGCATATTATGCAAAATGCAAAACCATTTGGGAAAATTTCTTTAAAACATTTCTGACGTTTCTATATGTAAAATATTTAATAGATCTTCAGAGTATTCAAAATATTTCCGCTATTTAACATATAGCAATGATTAATGAGAAAACTTTCATAAATAAAAGATGATCTATTATGCAATGTACGAACGATTGGTTTTGCAATTTGCAAAAAAAAAAATCAATATGCATTTATTTAAATGCAAACAGAAGTGCCTCTCTTCAAAGATCACTCGTTAAATTATTGCAATGAAGAAGTATATCATCTCAAATTGCGTTTATTTATTTCGTTTATGAGATAATAATTTCACCATTGTTCACTTAATTCTAAGAATTTCTTTTTTCTTCTATCAATTTATCTGCCTCAATTAATGAAATTAATAAATAAGTGGGAAAATTTAATTACAACTTAAATCATCGGAATTTTTCGAATAAAATAAAATTCCATTGAGAATTTCAAAATGCAATCATATATATATATATATATATATATATATATATATATATATATATATATATATATATATATATATATATATATATATATATATATATATATATATATATATATATATATATATATATATATATATATATATATATATATATATATATATATATATATATCGCTTAAATTTGCATTTTCTTGCGGATCGCTCTTCAAAAAAAATCGCATAAAATTTTATTCGCAATTAAAGCGCTTTTTTTGCTTAAATTTCGTAAGATTCACATAGCAATTCACGTTGAAAACAGAGCAAAACGCTAGATTTATAGAAGAAAAGATAGATGGCTTTACTATATAACACCAAACATAAATCGCTAAGAATAAGAAGGAAATGAGGGATGAAGAGTAATAACAATTAGCACATAAATTTATATGATATAATGAAAGAAGCAAATGCTATTGTAAGAGCAAAAACCTCTGAATTGTTTCTCTTTGCTCCAGTCGTTCAATGCGGTCACAAGAACGACGACAATAACGGCAACCAGAATTGCACAGCCTTCAATCCAGCCCGCTTCACGTTCACCCGAATCATTACCACCTATGGAATTTTCATCACTACAAACAGGTATGAAAACGGTAGCCATGCATAACGCAACAAATAGATTTATTATAACCTAAATCTTAGAAGTAAAGAATCGTTAGTCATTCATTTACTTATTTCGTTGGATCAATTTGTTCGGAACCAAACGCCCACGTTCAACGAATATCACATGGGTCATAAACTGCTCGCGTAAAATCACCTTCGTACAAATGAAAAATGCGATAATATTTCCAGGGCAGTCCAATATCAAAAATTTTTTCGATAATAAAATATGGCTTAAAAAATTTGCATTGCAATATCTCGAGAATTAAAGTCTCATAGTTGTACTCATTTGTCCAGTTTCTTAAAATTAGTTATATTTTTAAGGAACGAATAGAATCTCTTTTAACGCTAAAACAACCTTCAATTAGCATCGACGATAAAGGGTACTTTAGAAAAATAAAATAAAGTAAAACAGCGAAATGCAAACAATAAAGAAATTAATTACCTGTTTCGGCGCCTTCTGGTGGCCTATAAAAAGATAAACCCAACGAAACAATCGCAGAGACGAGAAGAATGATAAGAGTTATATCCTATAAGCAAATATCATATAAACTCTCAAGGCTACCACTAATATTTTAAAAACATTAATGAATATATACATTTACAAATATATGCAAATTAAAGAAAAACGTAATACGCTTTTCAATACGAATCAAATTTCTTTTTAGATGACATTTTTACCGCTGAAATGAGACAAAAGTTTTAAGCGCAATTTAATCATCAAATCATCGAGGAATGCAATTGGCATATTCAATGAACTTTACTTACAATTTCACTTCAAATTATTCATTCAAGTTATTTAAATTTACAAAAGAAAAAGTTGGCAATCTGAGTATCCGTTAAACAAAAAAATTCAAATATATGAGGAAATTTTTCCTAGAAATTCCCAATGAAAATTTCCCCATAATACCCAAAATGGAAAGAAAATAATCATTTCATTTTTAATATTGTAACAAAATGTAATAAAGAAATATTCGTTTAATACCTGAAGGGCTTCCCATGCAAGCCGAAGAAAAGATTTTGATGGTGCAGGTGGGATTTCGTTTTTTCCAAAAATATGCCTCCTCTTCTCGAGTTCAACTTTATCGTTGGGTAATCCGTTAATTGGATCGGTTTTAAGTAAAGAGCACAATCCATCAATACCACCGTATAATTCGTTCACCTAAATACATCACAAAATGAATATTTCATCCTTCACATCTCTGCATCAATATTCTATGACCATCAACTCCTATTTGTAATGATTTTCTCTAGTCTTATTAATAACGTTTTCCGGATATCACTCTCGAGACGATTTGTTCTTATCAGCTGTTTTAACGATAGGGATATTTTTGCAAGGAAATGAAAACGACTTCCTTAATTTTCGAACCGTTTGAAGTCATAAAATTTTCCATCAGTAAATATTTAAACATAATAAATGACTCAGAAGGACAAAAACTTTCGTTGAGGCAGTTCGCGCCTATCGCATGCAATCGTTAAAAGCCGCATGAAATATTTTTATGCATTATTGCATATTGCGAAACTTGCAATTGTCATGACTACCTCATTGCATACATCCTTGTCTACCTCACAAGCATTTCCTGCTTCGAAACTGTTGAAGTTACAGCCAGCAAATCTGGTGCACATCAAATACTTACTTCTATAGAAATTTAAAATTTCAACGATCGTCCTTAAAAAGGGATAGCTATATGTGAATAAAGGAAGTAACAATTAGCATCCAGTTTGCAAAACGGCCCAATTTCCGTTTCATATTGATTGACTAGAATAAGCATTGATTGACTAGAATAAGCAATAAGCAGTGTAGGGGACCTAGGACTAATTAAAACATCAATATATTTTTCCGCACTTTTTTTGTTATTTAGTGATAACTTGTGAAACCGGTCGATCACAGGAGAGTAAACACTGCCATCGTTTCAAATGTTTTCGCGCACTTCCTATGCTTAGCAATACGATCGAGTAAAGAAGCAAAGCAATTAACGCAAAATACGCATCAATATTGTTTTCATCATACCGACCGCTTTCATAAATTACTCACATTAAATCAATAGAACGAAACAGCGCACTAATATTTTTATTGCCTAAATCCATTATGTTAATTATTCGTAAAGATTCCTTTTTTATAATCGATTACTGTAGAATGCAAATTATTCGTAATTTCATCGCATTTTTAAACTGTCTTCTATAATCGTCTAATTGAAATATCAATCTGCGCTGAATATATATGAAAATTTCTCATTGAAATTTTAGCGATTATCTCGTTGAAAATATTATACCGACAAAGACAGACACCAACATACACATACATACGTATAGATATTTTACATTTATATAAGTATGCCATGTAAGCGAAAATTTCCAAATGCATATAAACACATATCAAAATATACAACAAGAAATAAATCTTTAAAAAAAAACGCATCGAAAAGAGATAGCTAAATATTAATCGTTTTTTTTTTGGCTATTAGCAAAAAAAAAAAATTATTTGCAATTATCGTTTGTTTTTCAATAGTTAAAAATAAAACAAATAGTAAGTTATTTTCGTATTCATATTCGTAAATACTACTTTATCGTTAAAGGTCGTTATTTATTCTTATTTTTATAGAAAAAGATCAAAGAGTTTGTCTAATGTAAAGAAAAAAAAAGCAATGAAAGGCTAGATTAAGAAAAGAAAAAGTGGAAATTTTATCAATAAAATCCTATATAGACGATTAATCGTTTTGAAAACGAAAAAAAAAAGGAGAAAAATGAGTTTAGCCACTGAATTGAAAGAATGGCTTATACTAATAGTAGTTGCCTATCATATGTGACACATTCACGGATCGAGTAAAAGTACTCAGTTGTTTTTATTTAAGGATCACTTTTTAAAATAACTAGGTGGCTCTTTTTCGATGTACATTAAGACGCGTTGAATTTCACCTAGAAATAGTCGAGCAAACAACGAAAACAACACCTCGTGATAACGAGTTTTTCATTCCATTATCTTATTGATTGCGAATGGAAAACCTCTGAGTGCATTAAAAAAAAAATTTAACTTCATCAATGCAGTCAACAATTAATAACATATCATCAATTTTTATTAGAGATGAAGGTAACAAAAAGAAAAAGAATAAAATTAATTTTTTTTTCTTTTTGAAATGAAAATTCCTTGAAAATGCTCAATTTATACACCCGTTCAAAAATGAAATTGAATAAAATGGAATGAATGGAATTTGTTTTCATAGAAGGAATTTAATTATCATTAATTATACGAAAATAATAATCACTTTTCGAATTCGTATGATGTATGCATGCCAAAAAAAAAAAGATCAAGAGAAGATTTCCTCTGAAAATATCCACATTCCAACTGCTAGATTTATATGCCATCATCGAAGGGGAAAAAAAGGTTTCCCAAGCATTTTTTTAATGGGAAAAATACTTACTATTACCAAGCATAAACGATTCAACACGATTGTATTTAAGCTAGTTTGACAGTTACGTTTGTAATCTCTATTTCTCTAATAAAGAACCTATATGATATCGTTGATATTTTTATAAAAGCTTAAAAATAGTGCTATTATTTATAATTGAAGCATTTCTTTTTCTTCAAAATAAGTGTCGCTATTTTAGGGTAATTTGAAGGCAATCAAATTATTTATCTATATGAGAATATGAAATTGAAATGTTGAAAATGACGTAAATGAGAGGTGAGAATTATTGATCCTCGTCCATTCATATTTTCTGAGATGAAATTCGTCGATTTTTCGAAAAGAAAAAAGAGAAAAACTATGTTGCGTAGTTCATAGGCTTCACTATGCTCCCTCCTTCTGACAATGAATGATGCAAAAATATTTGCGAAATGTCCACTGCTAAAAAATGATAAAACGTTGATAATTGATAAAAATATAAGAGAATATGATCTATTGTTTAAAATTTAGATCTTTGAGACGAAAACAGGCTCCAGTTTTTCCGAGTTGGCTAACATCAGATGTTGTAATGTTTAACTTATCCGGTGTCATGCTTTATTTAGAGCTTTGGTTTATGTATCTTATAACCATAAGAAAAACGAATAAATGTTGTCATTTATTTAGTGATTTAGCATAAAACACCAATCGATTCATCTATACTAAAGAAAAATAATGCAATATACATAAGAAAAAGAAAAATTTTTGGCCTGAATTTCGACATTATTATTGCAATTTATAAATGAGTGAAATAATTTCCAACTGATCATATATGCCTTAGAGAAAGTCGTATGAGGGATGCAATACGTAAGACTCTTAGTGACCTTTTCGAGCGCTTCAGCTCCTCGTAGCTCCATGAGAGCACGAAGCTGCGCCAATGTGCATCCATACTGGCTATCGCTCGACGTCATGGGCGTTGTAACAGCCGGCGCAATGCCTCCTAGTGACAAACGAAATACACTTCGCTATATTGATATAACCATTCGGCACCAATCTTAAACAATGCCGTTGGTCTGAAATTATAATTTCTAGTCACATTTTGAGGGCTAAAATAAGGTCGAAAAAGAAAGGGCCCCGTTGAGACGATTTAGAAGAGGAAAAAAAAATAATCGAACGATGCAGTCTGCAACACAATGCACATTACAAAACAATTCACAACATTCATAGAATCCATGAAAAAAAATAGGAAAGTACAAGAAATATGCTCATATAAGGTGATCTTTTTATAAGTTCACCATTCACTTACGCCTAGTCGACGATCTACATGAATATTTACGCTTAGTGAAATGATGCCTAGTAACGATTCATCAAAAAAAAAAGAAAAACTTATCCTCAGCAAACAATCGTTCAACTTTGCAGCCAAGTAAAAATTTTTCTCTTATATTAAACCGTTGCATAAACTTATATATGTTAATTTGATGCAATTTTTGGTTCCTAAAATCCCTAACAGAGATCACTAATCGGAATAAAATTATATCTATCACATACTGACCTTAAGCAAAAATCATATTCAACAAATTTAATCGCAGTAGCTCTTGCATTTTATGGTCTGAAATATGTGAGCAAGTATATGTCACCCATATAGGCAAAATTAGCTTTTAGAAGAATAATGCAAAAATGGCATAGAAATGGTACAACTTAGACAGGATCGAAGCATGGAGTCGGAGCACACATGCTGCGAATCAAATTTGAACATCCTCCATGTATAAAAGCATTTTTAACTTGTAAACTTTTGCGAGCAAATGATGTCATATCACGACTTATACGGTCGTGATAAGATGCAGACAATTTGTTGATAATGGGACCCATATGACGACGAGCATACCTTCATAAAGGTATGCTTCTGTAGGTCAGAAAATAAATCCACAACACGTGTTACGAAGACTGAAGGCGTGCTTTCTGACTCATTGTGATACCGCGAATAGGAACCACTGGCGATTGATGACTAAGCTACCGGACATTTGTCAATAATGTGCTGGGCAACACGAACTGAATTCTTGATCAGCTTCTTTCGAAACTGCATAGAAGTTTTTCATATATATATATATATATATATATATATATATATATATATATATATATATATATATATATATATATATATATATATATATATATATATATATATATATATATATATATATATATATATATATATATATATATATATATATATATATATATATATATATATATATATATATATTTCGCAGACCCGCGCCGACCCTTGGCGAACGGACGGATCGTCAGATGAAAATATATGTATATATATATTTATATTGATATGTTTTATATACAAAAATGTACGAACACAAGTACATAAATAAATATACGACAGTCGCCTGACGGTATTTTCCGCACTCCGAAGACCGGAGAAGATGCACTGGTTCGCGTCGAAGAGTCATCTTTTCCAATGCTAATCCCTTGTAGCATTAATCTGGAAACAGTACTCCGAGCGTTTTAAACACTCTTCTAGGAAAGAAAATAAACTGTGATATTTCATTGCCTCGGTTGTAGACAGCACATCTCCCTTCTAACATTTCACTCAGCGCCTAACAATATGTAGAAAAAGCTCTACGATATCAGTGGGGATGATTCTTAATACCATCTCGGACTACTAACTCACCAACTGAATTTGAAATGTAAATCTCTACATCTCACGATCTGTCAACAATGGAGGATTGGTCCGTGAGATCCTCCCATGTTTACTGATGATCGCATGCATTTGCATGCTCTAGAAATAATTTACACTTAACGAAACAGTTTAATTTCAATAATATTTAGTAGAAGGAGGAAAGGGCACTTCTTAACATCTGACATGAATACAAAATGAAAACCCAATAGAATGAAATGGAAAATACAACGATATAATTGCTTTATCAATACTTCAAATCACGTTTAAATGCGGCCAACTCGCACAGAACGCAAACAACAGTCATTTAGGAAGCGTACAATTGAGTAGATTCTTTTTTTTTTTTCCTGGCAGCATTAAAAGTTTTTAATGCCTCGTTTGGTTTTTATTGCATTCCGACGAGATGCAATAATTTTCCACGAAATTTGCTTCATAATTCCCAAAAAAAGCGTTTAGCTTATTCAACATTGATTATTGATTAGAAGATATTTAGAGGGTCATCCGGAAATGTCATCAGGAAAACTCTAAGCTTCATATAAATTAGTTGTATAACACGAGAGAAAATAAAACTGAGTGATTAGAAAGCACAACCGTATTTTTCGTTCATAACTTCTTTCTTCTTTCCATAGGTTTCCTCATAAATATACGACAAATTTGAAATTTAAAATTTGCATAAATTTTCTCTTGTATACAACTAGCCATTTTCGAGATATAAGTATGCCTATTCATATAGCGTATAATGGATTGCTTTGCACTTTTCTTGAAATAAATGCACATTTTGCAAATATTGCACCTGAATTGCACTTTAAGCATTGCAAAGATACGAATGTAAGCAGCACTGCAAATCGCAACTGTCGCCATTTGCAATTATAATTGCAAAACATTGCAATCTGTTGCAAAAAGAATTACAAAGAAATATTGCAAATAAATATTCAAAAATATTGTAAGCGCAATTTCATCTTCTCTCTATGTTAATGCCCACTCGAATAAACAATCACTACGAAAAAAAAAACTTGAAATAGCATAAACCTCTCAAAATTTAAAAAAACAGAAAAATTTTAGTACTTATGAAAGTATCTACGAAACTGAATGCGGAAGTATTTTAGAAGATGTTACCTTAATATTTATTATTATTATTACTATTAGTATTAACTAAACATCACTTATCTATTGCCTAAGTATTACCGCTTATATTTATTACCTGAATATTGTCTTATACTTATTACTTGAATAATACATAAAATGAATGAAGTATAAGAGATTGAAAGAAATAAAAGCACATTACTAATGCTACAACGCGACATTTGCGCATCACAAAATATAAACATTTAGTGCAATGCGACATGAAGTTATACAGCAACACAACGTTGTATGGCTTCAATATCGACAACACGCCAAAAACATTTGTTATAATTTGATCGATTAAAACGGCGACTTGATCGACCGAAACGGGTAAAATCTAATGTACATTACGCTGAAAAAATTTTTCTTTCTATTGTAATGAAGGTATTTTTTTAACAGCGAATAAGAAGTAATTAATTTAAATTCTTCGAATAGACTGCTAATACCGATATATTTGATAATCATAGATTGTATCATGAAAGAGTTTATCAGAAATGATGCAAAAATATACATGAGAAAATTTCTGGATGAGAAGATTGATTTATATTTAGCTATGATATCAAAATATTTCTCAATTATTTCAACTGAATTAAAACTTATGAACTCAAATAGAATTTTATTTGAATTAGTATTTGAATTAATTAATTACAAAGTATGAAATATAAAGTGTAATATTTTTGATGGGAAAGAGAATAGTGAATTTATTTAGTAACCCCTCCCTCCTCTCCCTCTCCCCCCCCCCCCCCCAAAAAAAACCAGAATAATGAGATTTAAAAAAAGATTCTATTTAAACAATAATAATAGTTAAAATTGAAAATCATTCATTCATCAATGTTCACTTTTCAAAAAATTTCATGAAAAGATCCAATTTAAATAGGTGAAAATTTTCTTTAAGTGATGAATTTACCTCATGTTTTTTAAAGCGTTCCAAAGGTAATAATTTCACTAATTATCGCTTAAAATTGCACTTTATTATAAGAAAAATTAGAGAGTATTAGATATTAAACGAATTTAAATTTGTATGAATTAAATGATATTATTAAAAAGTACTGAAATAATAATTTTAGTTTTATTAATATTCTCATATTAATCGGAAAAATTAGTATTTGATCAAACATATATAGCAATATTTAGCGTTTTAAATTTAGCATTTTGTCAACTGCTTAAAATAAGAAATGAAATTAAAATATGGAATGAAATTGTAATGTAAAGTGGAGTATTATGTTCGATTGATGTGTTGAAAAGCCGACAAACAGTATTGCTATTGAGAGCGTATGAATTACTTTGCATTCATTTTTACATATTTGCAATCAATCGCATCGATTAATGATCACATTGCTAAGCGCTCTTAACATTGCATTTTATTTGTTTTCAAAAATCACTACAATATTCAAAAAAAAAAAAAGAAGAAACTATTTCCACTCGATAACAATCAACGATCTGTTCAAGTTATGGTCTTTGTCGACCGATATTATCACCTCATCAAATAGTGGTCACTACTGTTTCACTGGTCATTAACAACATGTATGAATGAGTTGACCTGCTAAGCGAATTTCACTGCAAACTGATCCAACTATTCAACAATTTAGCAAAAAAAAAAACCTTTGAATTTAAGGAAAAATTTCCACGAAGAAGATTCATCACTAAGACGGTATGAAAGCGATAACGTCATAAGTCGACAGTGTACAGCACACCTTTCGTTTGTCATCACCAATTCGTCAACTCCACAAATCATTCGGAAAAAAAACCTTCTTATTTTAATTTCATAAACCACTTCAACAATCATCTATTCTATCAATATTTGACGCAATAATGCCAGCCGAATAATATTTCGATTTTTTTTTTTGAGCCATATTCAATGCATTAAAGATCGAAATTGTGCATCCACTGATACTAGAAGATTACGTTCTAAGAAGAGATAAGAAATTAGAGAATAAGCAATCGGTATTTTAATCAGATAATCACAACTTCAAAATGGACTTTGAAAACATTAGAATAGGCTAAAAACTAAAGGCGAAATAAACATATTTTTGCCCACTTATAATAATCAAAATTTTCTTCAAAAAAAAAAAAATGAAAGCCTCACATCATATGACTAGATAAAATAGCATTTTCCCATATAATTGTAGTTCTTAAGTAAAAAACAATCCATCTAATGCGTGCAATATTGACTAATGACAAATGTAGTTTAACACCTTGATTTCCTGGGAAAAGGTGATGAGAATGCGTTGATGGATCTCGTTCAACCGATCAACCAATTTCACAAGACTATTCAACAATAAAACTAAATAATTCCCTCAAAAATTTTCATTGATTCGATCACCCACACAAATATTATAGAAATGATTCGTCGCCTCTACGATTCGGCTATTGTATAATATGCATAGAAAATATTTTTAACGTTTAAATGTCAACAATTTCTTTTCAAATTCAACATTTCAAAATTTCTAAATATCATTGCGATAGGTGATACTTATAGGAAGTGATTCAATGATGCAATACTTTGCATAAATTTCAACAATTCATTTATTTATACTTATTCATGGTAACTAAATTTCTAACGCAAAATTTCTTTAGTTCTCAAGTTTCAGCTATCAAGCAAACCATATATATATATATATATATATATATATATATATATATATATATATATATATATATATATATATATATATATATATATATATATATATATATATATATATATACGAGTATACATATGTAAATGCATACCATCAGTATGATCTACTTTATAGATGTAAATTAGTAAAAGCAAAAGAAAACACTTTAGTTATATCAGCCTCAACATTTTTTTCTAAAAGGGATGCTTATGCAATTAAGTTTATAATCGTTATCAATTGTTAAATGATAAAGATAAAACTTGATAATAATTCCACTTGGCTGAGAATATTATAAGCTTTGAAAGGAGCCAAACATTGCAAGTAATAGGGTAAAATATTGTAACGCATTTAATATTAGCAGTAATAAAAACTTGGTAAATCACCGCCACATACATAACGTATAGCTTCTTCTAAATAAGACTCTACATGTAATCCATTTTAGTTGGTTTCCCTTTTTTTTGAGCACAACATCTACCATTAATTAATGATCTTCATAACGATGAAAACGATGAAATTGTTTCATTTATTTGGCGAAGCGATAATATTTATGCAACAATTTTCATACTTTCTCATAACTTAAATTTTATTAAAGGGGTAATTTTAGTACAGAATTTCAGTATTAAATAATCGAATTTCAGTATAAAATAATCATCGTTAAAATATAAAAATTAAACTTACTTTAAAAATTTTGCATATAAAAGGATATCGTTGAGATTGTTTATGTTAGAAGTGATAAACATTTAGCAATAAAGAGTAATAATTGAGTAAAGAGCACACCTCAATCAGTCTATTGTCGTTTTAACGGAACGCCCAAAACTAATCGGAAGTAATCAACGATATATTTCTCAATAAAATATCGCCAAACAATTAAATTGCTCTATTGTGAACTTGGAGTTCGGTGTTTCGATCAATATGACATTCATTTATTATTAGAAATGATTATATTTGTTGAATTGCTCTATTATATGTGATTATAATCATATATATGATTATTATAATATGATTATACTCGATCATTATAAATAATTTATCTGTGGTGAAAAAATTGTAATAGAAAGCAATACGGAGCAATGGAGATAATTTACAGCAAAGATTGCGCAAACTCCTTCGATAAGTCTGCAAAGGTCGATAAGTATGCAAAATTTCAAAGATCAATAAGTCGCCAAAAGTCTCTAAGCCTGCAAGGATGTGTAAATGTGCAAAAAGTGCGACCTTTGTGTAGGTAATTAAAAAAAAGAGGAATTGCATTGCGCAAGAGAAACGTAACGACTGCACAATACTTACAATTGCCAACACGAAATACATGACGTATTCACCAAAGTTAATAAACAAACGGACAAATAAATAAATAAACGAGTAAATAAATAAATAAACAAGTAAATAAATAAATAAATAAATAAAGCAACAACAAAATAAACTTTTGATCACTAGTAAATTAGTAATCTATAAGCATAAGCAGAATATGCTAGACGACTCAACGATTCCTTCTTTTGCTATCATCTTTTACTTGTTCTAATGACTAGTTACTAGGTTTATAGTTCATTTCAACCTCATCTATATATTTGTATCGATCGAAGTTACACCTAAGCGACCTTTGTCTATTAAGAATAAATGCTTGTTTTATATTCGAATCAAGCGTCACATAAATGAGCCAATAAATTTGCATATAAAATGAAAATTTCCAACTTATTCAAAAATCTTCCAATGATAAGCGCAAAGATTGAGTATACTTCATCATCTAGGGTGAAAACAGCATTAGGTATTAATAGCATTTAACAACATGATTCCAGCGCTGAATATTGCATATATCAACGACAGCTAAATAAAACAAAACCACAACAAATATATGCGTCAATCACTCTAAATATCCGTTCTATGACGCAAATAGATTTGCATAATCCGCAATATGAAATGAATAAAGCTGATTTTTTGCATTGTATTCGCTTGTAGCTAAATAAATTGCACTGCGATACAACTCGTACTTCAAAATATATTGACGGCAAAATTGATATATGTGAATAACGAAAAATTATGCCAATAACAATTAAAGCGTGATAAAGCACTAGAGGGAATTGCGTTAGATAGCGCTTAGAAAGTTAAGGGTTCTAATAGTGCGTTCGAGATTTTATTGAAAAGTCTATAGCTGCCATTTGTGTCAAATTGATAATTTTCATAGCTTTTCATAATATATCAAATAGGCAAACCCGAAAAGAATCGAGAAAAAAAAAAGGAAAATCATTAGGAATTTTTTTGAATGATATTTGAAATCAAATTGCCTTCTCGCTATAAATATTATTAGCAATCACTAAATTTATTCAAAACTTATAATTTATGATCACTAATTAAGGCAAATTAAATTAGGGAGGCTAGCGATGTTTCAGAAATTACCCAAAAAATTATCGAACTAAAAAAGTTATTATATCCGAAAAAAAGGAAAACTATTTTATGCTGTAATGAGATAACCATCGCACCCAAAATGTGGCATATTTGCTAAGCTGACGAAACTATCTGCTAAAGAAAATACTCCCTAATAGAATTAGAGGTCATCAAACGGCGCTGCCCTTTTTCTTAAGGTTTGATGAATACTTTTGCTTTAAAAAAAAAAGGGAGCAAAACGCTTTAAAAAAAGAACTTTTCAACTTATGTTTTAAAAAAATCTCCAAGAAGTTTTATGTTTACAAATGCAAAAGAAAAATTACTATTTAGTGATAATATTCTTTCGAAAATTAGAAATTATGAAACGAAAAGTGAAATTCGTAAAGATTATGAATAAGATGCATAAATAATATAATATGATATATATCAATATGATATGATATGATATGATATGATATGATATGATATGATATATGATGATATGATATGATATATATGATATGATATGATATGATATGATATGATATGATATGATATGATTATGATATGATGATAGCTAGTTAACATCCAAAGATATCAAATAAACGGATGAAGATTGTTCATTTGCAACGAGGAATAGCGACCTTCATTAATCTCACATTAGAAAATGAATCGAGCAAATGATATATACATATCAAGTGCACTGCTTGCAAATGTTACAGGTGAAAAATTGAGCTAAAATTAGTCGAATTTTTTATGATGGATAGATGCCGACTAATACCGCCAACGTCGCAGCTGTTGAATTTGTTGTTACATTCAAATAAATGAGTCATATTTGAACCTTTGAGCCAATATAAAGTGTTATTCCCTCTGAAGCAAATGTTTCACAACTGCTTGCCCTATTGTATTAATCGATCATCTCTCCCCTTTTTCAATGACAAATTTAGCGCTATGAAACACTTTTTTTTGCTGAAGTTCTATGAGAGACAATAAATGAAAAGGAATAAATTCTGAAATAACTAAATGAGGAGTTTGGTCGATTTTAGAGAAATATTTTGTGAACGAACATAATTGGTGGAACGCGATGCTGTTTGATGCGCACTACGAAGCGGTCAGCGAAGGTGATCTGACAAACAGTGGACAGGTTCGGGACAGACTCTTGCTTTGCACTCGTGTCATCCAAAACGTCACTAAATAGTCATTAACAAACGTATATAACGAAATTTGCGTTGTTGATACACGCTTTATTCTTTTACTAAGACTCAGTAAATGAAGCAGTCATATATATATATATATATATATATATATATATATATATATATATATATATATATATATATATATATATATATATATATATATATATATATATATATATATATATATATATATATATATATATGTATATGTTTATTCATTTGTTTACGTTCACATTTATATTCGTATTTATATTTGTAGTTATAGTTATTAAATTCTCATGAATAAAGTTTTCTCAAAGAAAAACATCTATATTGCATAACGCATAGGTGTTATTTAAACAGTATAAAAAGCAAAAGCAAAAGCGTTGAAACGAAATGTCATTAAAAAAAATATTTTAATGGCTTCATTGATGGATTCTGATGGCTAAATTCTAAGTGGGCGTACTTTTCTCAGTGGAAAACTAATAATTTTTCCTGTTCACCACCTCATGTCATTCGTATTCAATTTCTTTTTTTTCGCATTTCAATGACTGCTGATTGCATCAAAGAGCGTTTTTTTTTTCCCCACTTAAATTCACAGCAGTTAAGCACGAATGTATTCGAAAAACTAACATAACAATAGGCAATTTTCATTTTTTTAAAAAAAAAAAAAAAGAAGAAAACTTCACAGTTGGACATTTCAAATAACTAAACAAATTATAGCAAAGCTTAAAATGAAAGCTAATTGATGGAAATAATAATAGTTCCAACTCATTCGATGAACGATGCTTTTTCTTAGTTGTGCGGATATGATGAAAATTCTTGAATGATCGTTCATCTATTCAATATTAGGTGAAAGTTCACTTTCATGGATGATATACCCTCCATAATTCTCAATATGAATTTTGAAATAATCTCGAATCTTCGACATACAGCAAACAAAAACCAACGGCAAATATAATTAATAATAAATCACTTAGGGTAAAATGAGTTGTAATCGTACACTCTGATCAGTTTTCGCTTTCGTAAGAGTGCTGCAAGAGATCACGGCCATCAAAGCGATTGGCGGTATCATTTCCTAGAGCATTTGATGCATCTATGTACACACAATACCTTTTCGCGCAACCCACCTGCAAAAGTAGAGGCTAACCTAAGGACCAAGGATCCAGCTGGATCAAAGGGGCATTAGGTCAGGGTAGGTGGAGGCGATATGAAGAGATATTTATTCGTAATCAACGGTCTATTAATTGAAATAAATAAATAAATAAGTAAACAAGTAATTAAGCAAATAAATAAATAAATGGATAAATAAATTTAAAAAATGGATAAATAAGTAAATAAGCAAATAAACAAGTGAATAAATAAATATCCTTACATTGACATATGGATCAACAGAATGGCAAATTAATTTTGCATATGCAAATTCTCGTTCCAAATTTTGCATATATAAGAGCTTATATCATTACCAATCCTTGAAGTATTTTTCACTTGTTTCTAAATGATCGGTGTTCCTCTGGCACTTGAAGTGTTTCATTCAATATTTCGCCCATCCACTGATACTAATTTTGAGTCAACACGAAGTGAAAGAGTAAATCGGCTGTAAAATTCAAATTTAGCTTTGTAGTTTATTTGCATAAACTCCAATAGTGCTTACGCAAATATGGCGTTGTTCGTTGCATTGAATGGATTTTTGCAAGAGCATATCCATGAATCTGATCATGGATGAATAGGCAACTTGAATCTCATCATGAATGATTTCGTTAAGTGTTTTTATATCGTTGGAAAAAAATCGGTTGTTAATAAAATTCGCATAAAAGTAAGTACGCGTGAATAGATGTATAGATGAGGAAGAGAGCATTGTCGACAGGAATTCAGATAGGACGATGAGATGCGGCTTACTGCCTTTTAACAGACACAACCTTACATTAATAATAAACGGTGATTAGAACAGTATGATGCTGTAAAATTCAAAAAAAAAGCACTAATTATATTCCACTCGATACGCTTAGCTGCGAAATAAAATTGTAATTTCTTGAAAATTTGATTTTCCCAGTAATGATTTAAGTAAAGAGATTTTAGAAAAAGATTAAAAAATAGATTTTTGAAGCTATAACAAGATAACAGCAAGATTTGATTTTTTTTTTTCATTAGCCATTATAGCAACTCATATGATTGCCTACATTTGCTAGTGCAAATTTGGGAAGAAAAAGGAGAGAAAAATTCGATGAAAGAGAAAAGGCAAAGGCATTAGGAGCATAGTGGATTTGCCATATGCTTCTAAGGCTTCAAAACTGAATTCTTCATCAATCGAGAATAGAGAACTTTAAAATACCTTCACGCAAGAAAATTATATCAAATCAACACTCAAATTATGAGTTCTTCGAATTTTTTTTTTTCATTATGTAGTGCTTATTTTTTAAATTGGGCACATTTTTGAAAAATTCAAGTGGAAAATTTCTTGGAATTCTCGCTTATTTATAGCATAATCGATATCAATACACTAGGAAACAATGCATAAAAATGTTAAATTTCATAAAAATACGGATTCCTTGCGAATATTTCTTTTCTTTTTTTTCCAATGGAAGATTGGCAAAAAATATTCACTCTATGGGGAATGTTTCCCACAAAATAGTACTCTAGTCTCAACGTGAAATATATAAAAATTCATCGTTAAATGATACAATCAAACGTCATTGAAATTCGAACGAAAATGCAATACAGTTGTGCTTGCTCATTATGTAGAAAAAATTATGCAACAAATATGAAAATCGCAGATCCAAACAAGAAGACAACTTCGGAAATGAATATTTCCTCAGACTAGAAGATAAGGTTCTTTCTATTAGGGACTATGTTCGCGAAATTGAAGACCTAATGTCTTCGTGTCCTAAACTTCATTAGCGATTATAGTGTTTCACTCTTGTTGAAAAATTATCGAAAATTGGGAAACTATATTCTCCACACTTTGCAACGCAGATATGCTAAGCTTGATGTTCTCCTCATTTCGTTTCTAACAATATGCTATTAGAGAATGTTCAGAAACGCTTCATCGGCATTGTTTTTCGCAAAATTTATCTTCGCCTATATCAATCTGATTACATTACTAGGATAAAAATCTTTAATCTGGAATTATTGGTATATTACACACTCAGTATTGACTTAATCCTTTATTATAAAATCGTGTTTGGCTTTATCGACATCACGATATTAGAAATATTTCAGTTCGCCTATCCTATTGTTGACAAGCATATCATTTTCAGTTCGCCAAAAGATTATGCAGTACAAAAAATGTAGTTCTGCATTGTTTCCAGTTTTTTGTGGTACTCATCTGGAATCTGCTTCCCGCCGATATCGTTAATGCATTCATTCCTTTAGATCTTAAACTGCGCCTTACCATGCTACTGTTACTCTTACGTACTGAACATCTATTCACTTGAATTTTAGCTTTTACTCTTTCTTGCTGTTAACGCTCCCATATTTTTGTATGTTTACCCACTTCAAGATCTTGGAGTAGATAAACAAGTCAACAAATATGTTAACTAGTTAATTAATAAGTAAATAAAAACAAGAAAGGAACACAACTTTAGACATGCTAATATAGGTGATATGCGATATCAGATGAGCACAAAAAAAAAGCTAAAATGTCGTTTCTGATGAATTCTGAAATCAAACGCTCATTTTGTTACGAATTCTCTCCGCCCTCTAAAGTGAACAACTGCTCTCTGGAGGAGAGATCACAGTAGCTGAGAGGTTATCTATTTCAGCGCTAGCGAAAAATATTATGGAAGTGATAGTTAACTTCTTCATACTTTTCCAAATATCTGCGATGCTAATTAAGAGAGAAAGAACCAGATTTCAACCTTTCGAATATCATACAACGAAATATCCCATTAATTTTATATTACATCCTGAAGGTATGCTTATTGCGGTACACCTGAAGAGATATTGAGGAGTAAACTCGAAGATTTCGCTATCGGAGGAAGAATTAGATCCACTCAAACACTTGTAACATCAACTGGCGTATTACTTTCGAGAGATTCATGGAAGAACGCTCCTCCAACCTCTCCCTCCTCCCCATTTTCCAGGTTCAGCTGAACCGGAGCAATCGCATTTGATCATATCCTCTCAACAATCGACTTCACAACCTAGCAGATAGCAAAGCGTGCGAATTTTGTTTAGACGTGTTTAAAAAAAATTTTTTTTTGGACTTCATGTGCACGAGGTGATTAGTGAATATGCCGATAGATAAGTGATCGAAAGCCGTGAATATCCGACGAAAATTGCAATGAGGGAAATTACACTTTATGGATCCATAAACATATAAAATAAGAAATAAAAGTTGAATAAAGAAAACAGCAATAGGAGTAAATGTTCGACATTTACAATGCATTTGAGTTATTCTTGTGAAATTAGTAACTCACTCATTAAATAGAAAATGATAATACAAAAAAATTACACTTCCAAATGAAAAGAGAAGATGCATTCTACAATGGAAAAAAAAAGCATCAAAACTAAGTTCATAGGTTTTGAAAATTCGCTGCTAGGCATTGCTTATATATTCCACAAGAGTAATCAATCAAAATCTTTATGCAAATGAAAAATAATGTTGACATTCGAAGATTTTAATCAAATTTTTTCTCTCATAAAACAGCTGTTAGTTAAAAATTTTCTTATTAATAGCACAGCAACTATGAAATACTTCAATCAAACGATAGCAATGAGGAGGAAAGAACTTTGCGAAAAGAGCGATAAAAACTGCAAAGAATTTGTGAAAATTTCTAGACTTTCGTTTCTTGCAAGGAAAAAAAAAATTCTCTGATTTCACCCTGAGAGCGATTATACTGCATCAATGACTTCACATAATATCTTTTAATTCTAGATTTATTCATTAAAAAAAAAGAACTTCAAAATTTCATCTCATCTATGCTAAGCAACAATTCTCAATCGCTAAGATCAACAATTCTCGACTCTATCTTTTGAATGGTGAGTTACTGTAATAACCATATCTTATAATAGTTTACTGAGGAAGATTATTCAAATGTTGCGTCCAAAAATTTAAAAACACTCAATTCTTGACCTATAGATATCGCTAATAGGATATACATTTAATCGATTCTTGACTTTTCCAAATCCAAATGATAATTCTGGGGCAAATTTGTGTGATATGCAATATTTATTCACCTTATGCTATTGTTTTAGGATATTGCAATGCGGATTAAATTTTACATAACTTTTGCAAACAGCTTTTTGATAATTCCTTGCACAACATGTTTTGATTGCACAATGCATAATTCTTGCTCAGCTATGGTAAATAACAAATGGTAATTTCAAAAGTTTGCAAATTGCAAAGAAAAATAACAGGGTATAACTCAACTTTAATTTTTAACTCGTCTCTAACCTCACAATTAAAGAGCAAATTAATGCACTAGAATACTATAAATGAAAGTAAAGAAAAGCAACTACTTTCCAGATCAACATAGAACCGAATTCGCAAAGAAAACAACGAAAATTTCTTTCTGAGCACTCGATTTTACATTTTTCAAAATATCTTTACACTACTATTCGTTGAAGGTATCGTTTTACTGCGAAGTACAAAAATTCAATTGTAGACAAATTAGAGAACATCATATATTCCCGTAGAAATGAACCCTTAAAGTTGAAAAAAAAGAGATATTTTTCGCAAATGTTTTATTGTATTTAAAATAATCACAAAATAAAATAGTAATGAAAAATGAGAGGATAAAACGGATGTATATTGAGTGAGGTATCGTTGAAATTATAAAGTCCCACAGCGAAATGATTCAAAATTTGAACACATAAGCTTAAGCGTAAATACGTTTTGTCGTTTTAATTGAGAGTTCGTTGAAAAAATAACGAATGAAAAGTGAACAATTATGAAATTCAAATCGCTAATAAGAGAAAAATATTATTTCAATTTGTTTTCAATGAAAAAAAAGACTGATTATTGAAAATAATTCTCCATCTGTATCATATATAGGCGAAAAAAATTATATATATATATATATATATATATATATATATATATATATATATATATATATATATATATATATATATATAAATTGTATTTGAGCATGGTAACATGAGAAAAAAGAAGATATAAATTACATTCTAGCACAATAAAGATGAATATGCGAAAAAAAAGAGGATGACATTAGAATGAAAAATAGCCCATATAGCCGCTATATGTAAACATTAATTTTTCCAGAATTCCTTTGATTCCAGAAATCGTGGAAAATTTTTATCTGCAAGAAAAACGATCTAATTTTTGATATGAAATTGATAAATTCTCGTTTGATACATTGTTACTAATATTTCAATTAAAAACCTTTACCCCTCAAATTTTTCTTCTTATAGTTCGATATTAAAATCGTATCATTAATGGGAAATAGACTTGAAAAATTACGCAAATATGGTGGTAAAATTAAATGCCATCAAGTTATGCAGGTAAAATAAAGTTAGTATTATACAGGAAATTCATTCATGAGAATGGGGTTTAAAAAAAGGTGGAAAATGTTCTCTAATAAGACGATAGAACAAATAGGCGACGTTCATTTATTTTCGTCAATTGAAAACCTTTCGTGGCAATCATTTCTCTATTGGTTTGCACTTGCCAAGGATAACCTTCAACGTATATCGCAATGGTGATATATGAAAGGAGCAAATTTTAACAGACACAATCAACGTTTTTAAAAATATATGCATATTTGTTGACTGATAATTAATACAATAATACTAGGCTAGTCGAAAATTTGCATATTATAAACGACATTGATGACGTGATTGATTTGATCGATCCGAACTTATTAATATTGCAGTGATTAGTTGCATCATAAGAAGACGACCTGTAATTTTAATTCAATCCGCTTAAAATTGTATAAATTTAAAGAATTCTCGATCCAAAAAAGAAAAAAATTGATTATGAATCGCGGCTTTTTTCCTGAAGATATTACGCCCGAGGAAACGTTTATATATGCAGCACTGAGAAGGAGGCACAACGAATGAGGGAAAAAAGTCAATAAAGCTGGCATGTCATAGGATTCTCGATTTCTAACCTACCAAGCAAATATCGATAATTTCAACAAAAAAAGCAATAATGAAATATTGTCACCCAAGGCGTTCTCTTATTGATCAAACAGCAGATTGCGCAATTCCTTCGCTAAAATATAAACCAATTCTGAGCTGAAAACCAGAACCCAGAAAACTAATCTGTATTTAAGAGTTTCATAGCATATATATATATATATATATATATATATATATATATATATATATATATATATATATATATATATATATATATATATATATATATATATATATATATATATATATATATATATATATATATATATATATATATATATATATATGAATGAGGGGGTTAAAGCTGTCCTAGCAGATGAACTCGTGAATACCCTTTGAGTTAAATTTCATCAACGCATAACTTCTAGCTAATTGGACAATGACACAGATGTATATATACAGACGGCGTTGCCGTGAAACGATTTCGCAGAAAGAAAATCTGCGAAAAGTTGAAAAAATATGGGAATTGTGGAATGTGGAATGAAAATGATAGCAAAACGAAAGTAAAATTTTTGTGAGACTATGATAGCGCCATAGAAATGATCATTGAGGATCATGAGAAATATGCTCAGTTAAGAAAACCAACAATCGCTGAAATCAAGCTCTCTCTTCCTCTTTGTCATTAAGTATCATTGAACTTACATGCTTGGCTCTCTCTCTTAGGCGACGCCACATGATAGGCCTGACATATGTTCTCATCGATCGAGACATGAAAAAGTGGGATTTTCTCATCGTTAAGGTTAAGTTGAAAGTGTGGTTGAACTCTTCAATCCTATGCTTCCTTTGAAGCGTTAAATGCAAAAAAAAAATGCTTAAGAAGCGCTCAGCTATGCTCGCAAATATATGCCATGAATAAATAAATATCTTAATAATGCGAAATAAAAATTGAACGAAATTATTTAATTTGTTTATTTTCTTCAAAGGTGGTCATAAAAGCGGCAAAATCTATCATATTGGTCTATTGGTCTATCAACTCGTTTCGTTGATTATCACCATTTCATAAAACATTCAAATCTAAATTTCACCTAAATCGATCGTATAAATTTTTGATAAAATTTCCGTTTTTTTTTAATAGTTTTGCTAATTCGTTTTTTTTAATAGTACAATTTAGCAACGTTATGCCTAAGCGTAAAAGCGTATATGTTTTTTCTTCCAGATTGGAAGTTTCAACTCCGAAAATTTCGCGGATACCTTTTTCGTTTTTTTTTTCGTTTGATATCGTAGTTTTTTTACCAAATTATCAAGTGATAACGAATTTTTATCGGGAAGGTAACTAGCGTACCCTTTAAACTTGATTTTATAATTCTCTTATCATGTCGAAGTCATTGAGATGCGATTGTTGAATGAGTTAAATGAGGCAAACTTTAAGCGAAGGTAGCGTGGAAATGTTACTGCAATCGTTTATTTGCAATCAATAAAACGACAACACTGATCATATTGATACAATAGAAATACAATAGAAATACAATAGATCATATTTTACAATAGAAATACAATAGAATACAATAGAGATACAATAGAAATAATCATATTTTGCTAGTGCAGAAAGCTTCAAATTCTGTAGATATGAAATAATTGTTCTATTGCTAATAATTATTGCTTAACAAAATCTTCTGAGAAAATAGGAAAACATATGAGAAAATCCAACTTTGAGTAATAAGAGAACTAGCCGAAATATTTGAGGGAACATTTTTGAGAAAGGAAGAATATTATTTGATAAGTGGGCATTCATTGCTCAACGAGACGGGAAGTTGAATATGCGGAAGCGTTGGTGAAATATGGCTGTGCGATGCGGGTAATCAGCAAAAACGTATCCGCTAACGGCTTTCGAATAGCGGAAATATTATCGCCGATGTTATTGAGCATAACCTTCACATAGCTTTCAACAAAAAAGGTTTCGTTAAAAATACTATAAGATAAGAAAAAATATTTGTATAAAGTTTACTTTCCTCTTTTCCCTTCCTTTATCAATTCAGGAAAGTAATTATTCCCCATCGTCCGTCTATTCAAGCGTTTATCACTTATTTACCTTTTCGGTGAATCCCTTTTTAAACGGAGGATTTTATTTGCGATGAAACAAATGATATGAGTTCTACTATAACTGATAGCAATAACATTACTCGATCCTAAATATTAAAGAAAGATTTGTCAGAAAAACATAAAGATAATTGAATTGCTTTTACAATCTATAAATTCTCTTCAGTGCTATTCATGTTTTCTCATTTAATGAATTTCACGAACGTTAGAACTAAGAATCGCCAACATTATGTATCACGATCGAAAAGAAATGAAAACTTGGAATGTCTACAAAGCGCATTTAATAATAATATATGTGTACATATGAGACGCAATAAATACTCATCAAATGCACA
This sequence comes from Ascaris suum, assembly GCA_013433145.1. Classification (NCBI taxonomy): domain Eukaryota; kingdom Metazoa; phylum Nematoda; class Chromadorea; order Rhabditida; family Ascarididae; genus Ascaris; species Ascaris suum. Next base: position 2,244,373 of record CM024172.1, on the reverse strand, counting down.
AATAAAACATAGAGGATGAAAAGCGAGAGATAATAAATTGGTGAAAATTATTGCAGAAATTGATGGAGGATTAAATTCAGATTTGTTTTGTGCATCAAGTCAAAATTTACGAACGGCGTAGCATGGGCGAGTAGAATGCGGATAGGGGAACGTGAAGAAAATGAAATGCTCATAAAGTGGGGACGGAAGGGGAGGAGGAAGCGAAATTTGTTCACCTTCTTATTTTCTCTTATGATAAGTGAGCATTAGTTTCCATTGCATTCTCTTTCACCCATTTTCCCCTCCTCCCTACCAAGTTTTCCCGATTTTCCTCATGAGGGCGATTATTGGGTGATATCATATAAGTATACTTTGAATATTTCTCATAATATCACATAAGATGAACTCTGACGTTCAATGGCAACTCTCGAAGTTTCTCAATGATCTTTATTAATTAATTAATTTTTTTGTATGTATTGAAGAATGTGCACATTAGCAAGCAATTAAAGGACTGCTCATTAAAATGCTTTCAATTATATGTCCTCATCTCTAGACATATTTTTATTTGCCAATTGGTGCAATAGAAATGAGAAGAAGAAGCAATGAACGGTGATGCGCATCAATGAAAAAAACGAGGAAGAGAAATTTATGAGGAAGAGAGAAAGAGTCTCCTTCATCGAGGGAGGAAAATGGGAACGAACAGGAAATAAAAGGATACCAGACTTAATTCCGAATGATAAACTTTATAGCCATATTTTTACGAGTTGTAAAATCACACGAAAATACGAAATACTAAGCAAAAGAATCAATATTTATTGACGAAAATTTTCTTCGACTGATTTCCTTTGCCTACTAATGAGCAAATAGGATATACATATGAAAACAGAAATATTTCTGAGAGGATGACGTCATAGGATTCAAGGCATAAAATCAATAGCACTAAAGTTTGCTCCAGTTAGAAATTGTCATTATGCATTTAAAAAAAAAATGCATACATAAGAAACTTATAACAACCAATAAAACTACCAATAATTTCAATTTCACCTCATATTTACTGATATGATTTATCGACAACCAATTTGAAGACATTACTAGAATACTAATACTTCCTGATATACTAGTATAACTTATTAGTATAACTTATACTAGTATATATAACCTGATATACTAGTATATTAGTATAACTTATAATCTCATATTCGTATCAATGCCAAAAATACGTCTATGGAGAGAATACTTCAGAACAACGTAACATGGCCGAATGAATGGAAAACATGAAACGGCTTAGCTATAGCGTCGCAATGTCGAAAAAAAAAACGACGATTGATAGATATCTGTTTGCGTAAGAAATATGCTACTAACATGGAAGTGAAATGAAATGCCTCCTTTCTTTTTGGATATGAATTACAATCTCGAACATCGAATGGTTAGTCTTAATGAACGTTTAAAGAAACCTCTAAAAATATTAATTCCAGGTGAATTTTTGAACGATTTTTGCATATTTCATATGCAAAATACTACGTAATTCGACTATTAGTTTTCCATTTCTTTGCCGGCATATTTCACTCAATTCAGCTTGATGTGTAAAGAGATGTGTCATATCTGTATGGTGTTTTAAACTCATAAATTATTGAAATTTGGCTCAACGAGATTGCTAAATGCAACTCAGGTATTGTCGCGTTCCAGGTAATTTCCGACTCATAAATTTCTATTAAAAAAAAAAAAATTAAGGACGAGTGAAAATATTTGAAATTTTAAAGTGAGATTTTTATTCAACTCATTGCTGGCTAAATAGAAATAGTTTTCTCAAGATGAAGAGAATTTGCGCATTCGATCGATTGGATTTGAAAAAAAAAAAACAACTGCAATACTAAGCGAAAAAAGAAATTAAATGCAATATTAGGCAGTGCTTCGGCGATCGACCTTTTCGCTCAGTGCAATTGCATAGACGGAAAAGCATCAGAAAGACATTCTCCCACAACTATTTCGACCATAATAAAAAGCGAATAGTAAAAAAAAAATAATCGCACATGATAGGTATGCTTTATATTCTCTTAATAAATCACATAATCGAATGAATAAAATACTTTGAAACAAAAAAAAAGTCGCAAAAAATTAGCATAATGAAATAATATTTCAATATATGCGAGGGAGGATAATTGCATCAGAGTGCATATAAGCGGAATAGCGAAATGAAGCATAAAGGCACTTTAAAATCCTCAACATTTTTCGAATGCAGTTTTTTTTTCTTTTAGTGGAAATTTTATGCAAAAAAAAAAAAAAAAAAATCGAGTATTATTGCAATCTATGATAATTGAGAATCAGCTCAATTCTAATAGATTTTATTTTTATGCCATTTCAACTTGAAAATATTTTCGTTTACAACTCATATCTAATGCTTTTCTAAAGAAAAAGTCAAAATTTGAATAGCACTTCTTTGAAAAATTTCCTAATTTCACATAATTCTTTTTTTTTTGTTTTCCTCGATGCAATGCTTTCGATTCTTTAATTTGCGCATTAACTATAAAAGTTTTCAAGGTGAATGGAAATACACTTTCTCCAGATGTAACATAGTGCATCAATTAACGTTTGTTCGTTAGTAACTTTTCTTCTCTTAACTGCGGGATTGCTGAGTTAGCCACAATGAGCGGAGATGGGGCATCAACTCTCGATGCGCCCTAAGTCCCTTTCATTTATCCTTGGTCTTTAGGTACAAATCGTCTTCATTTTAAAAAAAAAAAAAAACCTTGCACTATAAGTTCGATTGCATCGGCCTCATCAAAATTAGGCGGCTTTAAAGCCGAATACGTCATTCCAAAATGAGCTCCGCTTACTTTGTGTCCTAGATTATGATTAACCTACTTCTTTCAAGTTATCAAGTTTTTTTATTGCAAGTTTTATTGAATATCGAATTTTACCATTTTATCCTCTTAGATTTTGTTCACTATTTTATGTACTTTGTACTGCGCTTTTTTGCAGTGATTGTACTAAGAAACGTTACAGTAAATGAGTATATTTATATATCCTAATTTAGCTAAAAGTCGAATATTCGAAGCCCAATGTTTAGCTCAAAGTTCAATTTAGCTGAAAGACGAATAGTGAAAATTCCCTCAAATTGAAGATCTGTTTGGAATAGCAAATCTATAAAGTACTTGACTCTTTAAGCGGAAATGTTAGTGATAATATCAAAACGTTTCATCCTCACACCCCAATATCAGCTAATAGTTGTGAGTGTAAAAACAAATAAATATATGAAGCCGAGAAAAGGAGGGGGGGGGGGGGGGGGGGGAACAAGCAGAATCGAAAAAGGTGAGAAGCAGAATAGAAAAAAGGAGGTGCATGAGGCGGGGATACGGAAGAATGGTAGACGAACGCATACGGGAATATATGAGAGAGACGTAGAGATAGAATGAAACGTGTTGTTGAAACCGCAGTTCTATCGCCACATCTCTCCCACACATTCCCATTCGTGTTTGTCTCTTTATCCATATTCCTTCTCCTCCCCCCTCCCACCCCCCCCCCTCTCCGCTCCCCCATCCTCTCCTTTTTTCTATTTTGGTTGCTCCCCGTTCCTCTCTCGGCTTCATATATCTTTTGTTCTCCCACCTAAAAATGTCACCTGATGATGCCATTTGACAGTGAAACGTTGTGACATTATCAGTAACATTTATGCACAAAAAGTGGATAACTTCGTAAATTTTTTGAAATTATGCAATATGCAAATTGTAACACCTATCTGTGTTCACATAAGAAAATTTGCATATCACAAAAACTGTTAACCATATTGTATCGAAAGCACTCCAACAATGAACAAGTATGCATGAATATACAGTTGCTACTAGCTATCCGCGTTTTTTTTTTTTTTTTGCAAATGGTGGCACATTTTGAAAAGAGATCTGAAATAGAAATAGGCCACTTCTAATGTAATTATGCATCGGAGTGAGCACATTTATAAACCAATATATTAAAGGAATTCTTTTATTTTTCGACTTTTTTTTTAAACTAAAATTTGCCTCTTTGATTCGATTTCAAATTTGTCGAAATAACCATTTTCCGATGAGGTAAAATTGTGAATTAAAAAAAAACAGTATAAGCGAGCATTTTATGGGAATCATTTTCATAGAATAATAGTGAAAAACAGAAGAAAAATAACTCGTCGAAAATAATTCACATAATGCTATTAAGCGTATAAGAAAAGATTGAAGTGGTGAATGCAAAATGAAAAGAAATAGCGATCAAAAATTGACGCACACAATCGATTCACAGTTAGAACCACTAGTGTAATAACGTATCGAAGTGGCGCTCCATTTTAGAAACGAATCGTCACATTGATAAAAATCATCGTGCAATTGAAAACTGACTGTGCAGTTGATGGCCATGAATCGGAAAGAAATACCGGAAAACCAAAAGAACTGCCGGAAAAAAAATCAGAAAAACATAATGCCGATTCGGAAAAAGATAAATCATGAGGCTAGAATCGTATTGGAAATTGAAACGTCACAAAATGCTCTGCAAAAAAAACACACACACACAAAAGTGGAGGCATTCCGGTTTGTCGCTAATACGCACATTATCGATATGGAAACGAAATCTTAATTAATGCTCCACGCTCGTAATGAAACGATTAGCTTCCAAGTTTCCAATACGATCTGCACTCTTTACTCGAGTGCCTTTATTCCTATCTTCTGATCGCCTATCTGAAGTGCTAAGTATATCTTTAATCGACCTATGAGATGGGTAATAATAAAGATTAAACTTAGACTAAAAAAAGAATAAAGACAAAATAAACGAGAAAATTAGCGTCAAATATTTATTGAAATGAACTTATTGTGTAATATTTCGATGCATCGATAACGATGTACATATGAATGATCAAAAACGAATTTAACAAGAGCAAAAGAAGAAAAACAACGTCCACGAGAGCATTGCTCGAATAAATCATCGTGGAACATGAGATGGCCGGAAAAGTGGCGATACGATCAATAGATGTGACAACGTCGGCAATATTTTATCGCATCATTTTCGGCTATACGCTAAATTTTTTTCCTCAAAAAAAAGTGATCAAAAAAAACTGAACTGAAGTTTTATTTCAATATATTTAAAAATAAAGAAATATTATGCATTTATTTTATAAATATTTATAGAATTATTATTGCGGAAAGAAGCATAAGAAATTGAAAAAAAAACCTTTTTCTATATGAGAATTTTTTTTTTTGCTGCGAAGTGTTTTTGCTTTAGAATGTGTGATTATTATGATGAATTGATTCTTCTCGATGTGTTAAACATCTGCAACATAACGATTCATTTTGTAATACATTTAAAAAAAAAAACTCGTAATTAGGACAATCTATAAATTTTCGGTTTTTCTTTTTTGAAAGAGAAATTCCTCTTTTTTTTTCAAGTTTTTTAAATGATTGAGTGAAAAATTTACTGATCTCATTTTATAGACATCTTAAAGTGAAATAGATCATAATTGTATGAAAAACTCTAATGAGCTCTCTCTTAATAGATCGAAATTAATGCCGACAATTATTCGGTACAAATAAAAATCATTGAAATAAATATTGTAAAATAATTCACGCCGTTGTTGCTCTTTTTTGAAATTTATCTGGCTCAAAAAAGCATTTAAATTTTACCTATTCTTTTGTGCTTTATTAAATTAATTTAATTTTTAAATAGCCTGATGCAATCATAGCGATTCAAATCTGTTAAGCACAATAGAATTGAGATGGGTGAATTTAGAATCATCTTCCGCAATATGATAATTCGATTTTATCAATGAACACAAATAATAATAATTAGAAGACATCATATCGCAATTCATCAACGGCTCGATTCGTACTAATGAAATTCGAGTTACATGTAAATTGTCCATAATATTTTGATAGGGCCATTTTTGTTAATGTTATCACCAAGAGGCAATAGAAGAAGCGAATAGAATGATGCTATTATGTGAAATGCGCCAGTCAGTTAGCAGCTATGCTACGAATTTATCTCAACGAATGTTTATCAATAGCTTTTGATAGGATTGGGTGGGATCTTTTGCCTCTCCGTAGTGAATCCTGAGGATGCGGAAAGAAAGCAATGCAAATCCGCCATCTGTTTAAATAACGACAAGTATATTGCAATGATAATGCCCAAAGCGTGAAGCGTAGAACGATGAACTAAAAATTCCCGAAATAATACTCGCGGATCGCTGCAATGCTCAAGAGTATAGCGAATTCACAACACATCTATCAAGTGTAGCCTTATAGAAACGAGTATTGCATGCAATCTATTTTGCTACCTGTCCTTTAATTTCTATTACTTCTCTTTTCGTGAAAGTAATTTCTGAAATTTTTCTTGCATAAAAAGTGATACGATAAATAAAGCTAACGATGATTGAAATTGAATAGCGTTCTCGTTCAATACGCTATTTGTTGAATGAACAAATAAACGTAATTCTTGAAAAAAGCAATGCATATTTTATTCGCTATAAAATAGTATTTAACTTTAAAGATGCTTTACTTTTTTTTTTTTTTAGATTCATTCATTTCAACAATATATGTAATCTTTTCATTTTAATAGCATATCGCAATAACGTTTTTATGCTGAATTTCTCATCGTTACACTAATATTATGATATTTTCCATTAGTGAAAATATGATTTTCGAAAATAAAATCCCAATAGTTGAACCAACTGGATTGCGCTAATGATTATTTATGCCTAGTAGAAAAAAGAAATATCAACTCATTTGAAATTACGTCGAAGAAATTATTACTTTAAGCGTGTAAAAGTTTTCTCTATTAGAGATGGTATTCTCCAAATAACTTTACTCATATTTATCACTTGACAACCGGTTGATGTTTACTAGTTAAGAGCCGATTTCAATGAATATCGATGATCGCACTTCAAGATCGATGCTTACAGCGATTTTTTGTTGACATCTAGATGTTCTCAACTGTATATGCTATGAAGAAGCAGGTGCTAATGAGATTTTTTTCCAAACAAACTTTTTAATTCATAGGAACTCCGCCTATTTAGTTGCACATTTTTCGAGGATTATAGGCCGGCAGATGGCGACGGAGCATGAATTGGTTTATGATCTCGTAGAGTGAATTCGTATTGGACTAATTAAATGAAAGAAACAGCTTTCGAGTGATTTTTTGTTTGTAGGATGGGGAAGAGAGGGGACGCTTCAGTTCATTGGTTGTGTCATATAACGTATGTAAATTAATATTTGTATGTTGCGATAATTTGTCCTATGCAAACTGCAACAAAATTTAATATGGATAATTTGCATAAGACAAATTAATAGAATTGAAAATTCATTACCGTTCTCGTATATTAAAATAGCTACCATATTTATGGACGCTGTGACAATTGCATATTGAACTATCTCAATGATATTCTCGCATTTATTGAAGCTAAATATTAATAGATGAAGAAATGATTAGAGAATAGCGATAAGCGCATTCTAAATTTCACTCATTTCAAAAGAAATTGCGCAACGATTCATTTTGGGAGGTTTCAATAAATTGCAAAAAAAAAAACATCAATCCAAAAGTTTTGATTTGGTTGATTACTTCCAAAAAAAAAATGTTTAAATTAATTCACTTCAGCGATTTTCATCCATATTAATTTAGAAATATTTTCCAAAGGCAAATAACATATGTTCGTCATTTTGAATATTTTTTCGTATATGCAAATTAATATTTTATGTCTTTTCAACGAACGGTTTCAACTGTTATGAAAGTATTGAATGTTTTGTTTAGTCTTTTTTTTTTCAAATTCAGAACAAAATATGGCTTCTTGAGAAATGTAACATAACGATTAAGCTAAAAACTAAGAAAATCCATTTTCTTCTTATTATCGAGAATCAAGAAGATGACGATAAAAACTGCTGCTAGGCAACGAAATAAGGTAATTTTCCACAGCATCATCAACAACATCCGTTAACACAAAATTATGCCGGAATCTAGCGTGCTTCGCTTTTTTATGACCTATAGCTAGAGAAGGAGGAGGAGGAGTAACGAGGGATAATTTCCCTCTCGCTCTCTCTCTCTCTCTCTCTCTCTCTCTCTCTCTCTCTCTCTCTCTCATCATTTACTGCCGAGTTGTAGTACGGGTAAATGGTTTTTTAACAGAGGAAAAAAAATGAAGCAAAAATCAAGAATGATATAATAAGCAATAAATAAATAATAAAATGAGTTAATTGTATTGCTTTCGTTTATTAGCATTGATAATAAGTTAGCATATGATTGTTGCGCACATGCAAGAAACTTTGACGCTGCTATAGATGGCACTAGCAAATCAAATTTCATCACACACAAATATTCTTTAATACCGAAAAATTGAGAAAAAAAGAAAAATCCTATTCCTTGACACAACTTGATTCACAATTTGAGAGGATTTTTTGCTCGATAGTTCTCTTTCGAGAACTAAAAACATATTCTCGCTATGAAAGAGAGAGAGAGAAAAAAAAAAAGAATGGAGAATGAAAGTTTACACGTTTTTTTTTCTTTGCTATTTTTAAGTAGTATTGTCGATACGATACGATACGTCTCTATAGAACTTCCCATTTACAATTATTTCATTTTTATTCTATGATGCTCTTACATTAATTGCAAGAAAATTATTGAGTACTATTAGCGTGGAGTGAAAATTTTGACTACTTTTATGCATAAACAAATACACCTTATCAGCGATAAATACAATCGCTAAAAATTTTGAGTGCTCTTAGTGACTAAATGTTTATTGGTAGAAATAATAAAAACTCATCAATACGCTTTATTCTCATCATATTATTTTTTTTCCCATCGATTGGGTAAGTTCATAATTTCCCTACCCTTGTTCAGAGGAAAAAAAAAAGCACAACAAGTGATTTAACTTCAAAATGAAACACATCATCTTCGTCGACATAAATTTAGCTTATAAAGCGCACACTCAACGCTTTTGTCGATTGCTATTTCTATTAGTTTTTTTTTTTTGCGCTTAATTGAAAATTCGAAGCCGAGTTGTTGAATCTCCGCAATCAGACAATGCATTTTCATAGCGAAATTTGAAAGGCAGTGTTAACAAGGTTGTTCTCTAGCTAAAGGATTGTGTTCAATTATGGCAATTCTATGCAATTATCGTATTTCCGGTCTTAACGCATTTTTTTTTTGCAGCAATCGAAATTAATAAACTACAAATAGAGCAATAGAAAAATGCTCATTCTAATCAGCATTTTAGTAATAATGATCGCACAAGCTTTAAATCATAGTGCATATTTGCCATTAGGTCGGCTTATCGACAAAATTTCTAAGGAAGAATACTCAATATCATCGCATAATTTCAATGAATAAGAATCCATTAAATAATAATTTTGCATAGCAATTTTTAAATGCAAACATCTAAAATAGAAATGCAAAGACAACAACAAAAGATAGAAAGCTTATTGAACGATCATCGCAAGCATATACGTTTGATGTGGAATTGTTTTAGTTGATCGCCGATAGCATAAATTGCTTAATATGAATATTTCATCGTTTAATTTTCACATTTGCATATTCGTACTAATTGCTGTCTTTTTTTTTCTTTTCTAAATGACTCATCTCAATGAGTGTACACATTAAACTCTTACATTTATGATATAATTTATACTTTTTATGCTATCATTGTTATCAATATTTTAGAAATAAGTATAGATTAAAGAAGGTGGAAACATACTTTCTATGGAAGGGGGTTTTAAATAAGAGTTGAATAAGTTGACTTCATATATGACAAATATACGAAAAATTTCAGAATAATTGCGGAAATTTCAGTTGTATATTAATAGAGTTATGACAGAAGAGAAGAATGTGGAAAAAAAATGAGCGCTTGAACCTCTCGATCTTTTATTGGCCAAATCTTAGCACTTATCGTTAACGCTATACTCCAAGTTCTTCCTTTCAACATACTAACAGATTTTGGATGCCAGGATTCTCGTTCGCTCTTCTTCCCTCCCTCTCCTCTCCTCTCCGCCCATTCCACAGTGCATCGAATTCCAACATAGGAGAACAGCCAGAGTTTATTGCAAATAAATGTACGGTTTTGAGAAATAGCCATGCTATTAAGTGCAGGCCCACATCAGTAATAAATGGCGACTGAGCGAAAAACGACACAGCTAAGAGCGAAAAGTGCATAGTCAATGTTTCTCCGTGCATTTTTCGTTTCTAGCTCTTTGCTCATTTTATTAATGCCCTATATAGCTCGTAGCTGTATTATTGCATTTTTAGAAATTCCACTCTTAACTCTGCATCTAACATATATGAAATGAAAATTATATAGAAAATTTGATAATGTAAAATTATTTTATTTCAAAAAACAAAAAAATTTTTTTAAAATTTCTTCAGAAGAAGCTTAAAATTAGTTATGATTTCAGGTAGCATCTAAAATTCTAATTAAATTAAATTTAAGGAAGAGATTAATTTCACTAGGAGAATAATTTCATTTAAATTGTCATTTCATTTTCGAATGCCTAGTTATTAGCCAATTAAGAAAGAATCAACTCATTTTTGTATGAAAGACTTTTCGTAGAATTCACAATGCCCTAGAAAATGTAAATTGAAATAAGAAAATTTAAATATTTACGTGATGAGTGAAGTTTCAAATAAATGCAACTGAATTAGTCGTGTATCTTTTAGGAAAATATGAACAATATTAATTATCTTGAATTTACTTCATCTATACTTCAAAATGTATAATAAACTTTGCAAGAGATCTTTACGCTTTATAACTGTTGAAGACTAAATATTTGCGTCAAATCGGAGATGAGGAAGCCACTCTTATACCGAAAGAGAATAACAAAAGACTTGAATATTTCTCTCATCCGCAAATGTGGGTTTGAAACTTCTAGTGTTCATTTACGGGCTTTTTGTCGAGCATCATTGGCTAATCATACAGAAATTGAGTTGACAGCCGAAACCAAAGATTCTGAGATCATCATCAGGCCATATTAGCAGAAGCACTGAAGTAGAATGAAATAGTGCAGAACACATCGGAATAGATGCCGTTCCCATGACACTTAATGAAAGAGAATATTTTTGTAAGTTTTTCGATTCATATTTCTAGCGGATTGGCTTTTCCCGTAGGTTAAAGCTGTTCCCGATATAGAAATTCCACAATTTTCGCACCGCCAAAACGGGACAGCGAAAGCGGATTAAGCATTTCGCTGCTGAAAAAGCCCTCCCTCCTCCATCGTAGTACTAGTGAAAATCTATAAAATGGTTCAAAGAATTTGCGCATAGCTTACAACGATGTATCATTAACATATTCATGAGCTAAAAAAAAAGATTCTTTCAAAAAATGGGGTCAAAGAGAGGAATTCTGAAGTCGTGACATATTTGGTACTTTCACTCTCTCTGATGGCAAGGAATTGCTTTGCCAGTGATTTCGACATCCGACTAACCGGATTTAGCGGATGTCAATAACCTCTAATCAAATATGAATTTTCATTGTGTCAGTGATCCCCTCTTTACGTGTGATTGACAGCCGCATTTAAAAAACACGTAATTCATATAATAGCAAACGTAATAATAATAGAAGTTGGGATCACGAGTGAGAGACTATTGGCTGTTTAAGTTAATGATTCGAGCAATGAGAGAAAATTGAGTTGTTCAGTTCTTCGTTTTAGTCTGTTATAGAATTTTCTGGTATGCCTAAATTTGCAGCAGTTTTACTTCGGAACAATTGCGATTATCCAAAGGAAGTACCGTTCAAAAATACCAAGCAGATATTAGCAACTGAAATGGAGGAAAAATGTAACAAAGCGAAATGGGCAGATCGAGTACAGGTCTTTAACACCAAAACAACTGTGATCTAATATGTGACAGATAGGTCAAAGCTTTAAGCTGTGCTTAAAATAAAAATGCCATGATTCCAGAAAAAATTCCTGAAAGATAGTTGCCAATATATTTGTATAGGAGTGATTGAAGTGTTTTTCATAAGAGGTTATTTTTGTGAATATGCGTACTCGTCTCGATGAGAACACTTTCATAATTCGATGACGATATCACCTTCCTATGATTTATTTCATTTAGAGTGAATGAATATTAATTCAGTGCTGAATTTATTGAAAGTGGTAATAATTATGAAATTCGAAAATATAGATGAATAGTTCGCAACAGTTTGGCAGAATAGTGCATGAGGACAATTGCTGCACAATTTGTGTACGGCAGAAAGTATACTCAAAACCAGCTTTGCTTTTTATTGCATTGTTAGGGAAATCGCACTGGATAAAAAACAATCCGGAAGGGGAAGATTTGAAAATAGAGAAAGTGATCGCGTATTATTAGTGTTGAGCACTTCGATCTTGGGTGAAAATGAGCTATTATCGAATTTGATTTACCTGATCTATCTGTCGATTAGAGGATCTTGTTTAAGCAAATATTTGAGGAGTTGAGAACACTAGAAATTTCCAGAGAAATCCCAAATAAATATTGGTATATGTTAAGGATATTTTTCTATTTATGAATTCTTAGCGCTAGAAGCTAGTGATCCAAAAAAAATTCGCACATTAGGCACTGCAATCTAACGGATAAGGTCCATCTATGGTACCTATATATATTGGGTTTTTTTTTTCAGAAGCGGATCTAGTCCAACTTAATCGATGACCATCTTGTTTCTTGTCGTCATCTAATATGTAGCCGTCGACTGATTCAACAATTTCAAATTTTCCTCTACAATGTGCGTATATTCATTTTCTATTGATTTACAAAATTTACGCAACGATATTTCCTCGTTCTTTGCTATCATACAAGAAAAAACAATTATGATTAACTAGGCAAGTTTTGTACTACTCAATTTGTTATGGATAGTTTTAAATTTTTCAATTTTTTAGTCATGCCATAGAGGACAATTTCATTTACGATAAAAGTCCAATAATCCAAAAATTAATTCCATTGCCTTAGGCTCTTCTATAGAAACGATAAAAATTATTCCACAAGAAATATTATTGACATTCGAAAGAGAAATTTTACACTCTCGCTTAGAGCAGTTAGCGTTATATTCGTTGCCGTGGAGATATTTTTTTAAACGGCTATCTCACTTGCTATCGGCGCATGCGCATTTCGTATTGGTGAGGATTACAATAGCAGAGAAGATTTTAGATTTGAGGGGATTCAACACTTGAAAATCATCGTATTACAATCGAGCTATTGCGTATATGTGTTTGGAACGCTTTTTAATTAACAAAATATTTTCATTTTCTCTTCTTTTATGAAATAATGAGCATTCAAAAATATGAATTTTTACAACGATAAGAAAGAAAAGTATATATTCTCAATGAGAGTAGAGCATAAGTACAGCATAAATGTCATATGTATAGAAGAAAAATTTCTTATTTTATTTAGCATCGAAATTTATAGCACTCAAATTTTTTATTTATTTCTGAAGAGTAGCTCCCATATCTTCTATGCAAAATAACTCTTCAGTATTGTAGAGTTTTTTCAATTTTCACGAAAGAGAAATCAACACATGAACATTTTCTGACATGATGAGATATTATGAAACGGGGAAATATTTCTTCAAAAATCGCTATCGAGAAAACTCAAATGCTAAAATTTATAAATCAATTAGAATGAAGCACAAATGAAGAAATGAAATGAAAAAATGAATAGGGAATTTCTTTCTACAGGGATCAACTCTTCAACATAACGCATTCATCACCTCGAAGAATATTTTAAATGGAACATTATAATTTAGTGTTAATTAAATAGAATTAAGTAAACATTTAATTTGATATAACATTATAGAAAAGCGAGTGTTAATTTTTTTTAGTATTGAAAATGTGGGATCGCTTATTCTTGCTTTGGTTTACATTTTTATTTAACAGTACGAATTTTTTAAACAATAGAATTCACAAAGAATTCAGATGGAATTTCTACTATGCTGTCGAAGCAATCTTCGATGCATAGTTTATGAAAACCGCAAGTCAAAACTACGTGACTAAGACTTGAAACATTCTCACAACACACTTTACAAAGCGCTAACCAACAACATCCCCATCAAGATTAAGAGCAAATGACGACTCAATAGAGCTGGGAACGACGAATCTGAGCGACCCTATAAAAGCGAAGCGACAATCCAATCGTGGACGGTCGAGCGGACATCGAAGGACAACGCAACAGTTCTCGTGCGGCACAACATATGCTATTCGCTATGCATAAAAATGAGGATATCACATTATGCAGAATAGTGAACAACTGTTTGCTAACTGGTCCAAAGGACAAATTAGTATCTAGGCACCTTAGGTCAATAGAATAAGAGGAAATGGTGCAGATGCACGTAGCAGTACGTGATACTCAGCATGGAATCTCTTCAAAAGATTCTTTGGGTGGTCAACTAATCATGCTATACTATTTTTGTCGTGACTGATTGATTCCTTTTTTCCAGGCCATGATCTGGTTATCATAATACATCATAAGGCAGCATTCGTCCTTGAAAGGCATAATCGCCGTGCGCTTTCAAAAATGCTCCATCTAGACGTTTTCTCGTCGATATACAATTCCATATAATCATATGAGATCTTCGGGAGTAGAAGAGAGATTCCACACGGAGAGCAAACTGCTAGATGCATCCCATATATAGAAAACTTATAACTATATGAGAGGAAACATTATAGGCACGAAGAAATTTTTCGGTGATATAAGAGAGCAATCGTATTATAATTACACAATGATGTATTTTTGAACCAACATATTGCAACAATAGATTCATAGTTTAGAAGAGTAATTACTTCATTGCTTCATACTCATACACATAATGAAAAATTTAAAATTTACCTCAAATGTGATGGCATATTCAATTAGTAAACTTGTAAGAAGAAAGGTAAAGAAAGCAATAAGGGATATTACGAATAGAGAGAAGAAATAGATAGAAAAATTCGAAAAAGCCCTCTAAAGGAATAATTTCAGTAAAATTTTCTCAATCATTTACTCGATTCATTTCATCACTAGGCAATTATCAGAATTGTTATAGTGCTATAATCGAAACGCAATCATATTAGGTTAGTTTGAATTTAAAAAAAAAAACTCAAAGAGCAATTCGATTGTTAAAGAGCAATCGCTCTTAATGTTAAAGAGCAGTTCGTTCGCCGGCTCATCGCATTTTTCGTTTACGAACTAATTTGGTGGATTGAAAATAAACTAATCGAGTCAACAAAAAGAATTCAACAAATAGCCACTCCAATGTCGTGATGGACAAGTGGTTAGCTATGTCAACCACTCGACTTTTACTCAGTCCCACTCATTTGACCGTTTTAATAGTTTCTATTCGTATGGTTGCTAATTTTTTTTTGTGAAGTCTCTTGATTGAGCAAGGATTAGAGGAAAGAAAATGAGGCAAAACAAATGTGCAAATGCTGCAAATTTTGCAGGAAAATAAAAAAGAAAATATGCCGTGCTTTCGTATTTCATAATAACTTTCATATTTCAGCATAACTGCTTGCATATTTTATAGTAAAGTCATATCAGTGAATGATAATATCGCCTATCGAAAGGCATAGAATGCATTATGAAAAAAAAAGAGAATGAAAAATAATTGTTTTATGAATCTATCATAGCGGATTGAAAATTAAATAACTCGGAGATAAATTTCCATGCAATAATTTTTTTTGCACGAAAAACACACTGTGATAAAGGCGTAGCTGCTTGTATTCTTTTTTATAACCGTGCGTATAACGCATGAATATATATTCAACGATTGATAAATATTCACTAACAGCTCCAATAAACAGATTCCTTAGGATTCTTTCGTGTTAGCATCCAAGAGTATTTCCTATCAAGCTTCTGGAAAGAAAAATACTGATAGTTGGCTCAATATCACCAAGTATTCTGTTCAGATCGTTGTTTCCTGGTTATAAGGTCTTGCTGTAATGCAGAAATTAGTGGAGCGATTTTTGGTTGCAAATGATGTTTCGTTGGCATCGATGACTCTTTTTCTTTAAAACCCTTTTTAATGCACTTTTACGTGTTAGGAATGGCCCTGATAATTTCGGAGGTTTCTTCATAACTAAACATTCGTTATTAAGAAACTCTTAATATATGCTTTCGTAGAATTGGTTTGCAAAAAATGCGCGAGAATGACGTCATGTTTGTACGTTCGAAATGTGTTTGTGTCGATGTGTACGTATAATGGTTTCACTTAGAAAGTCACTCGAATTATATGAATGAAATTTCGTATACACCATGATGTGAACTTCTATATCATATTTCACTTTGATTCATCAGCTTCCAGAGAGTCGCATAAACTTCATAAAATCTGCATGCATTTTACACTCATCAGAGTTTTTATTATATATCAAACGGGCCACAAAAAAATGAGCTTTTTTTTTGTAGAAGATTTGATCGATGGGCTCTTTATTGGCTATAAAAATATGAAGTAATTATTGCACAAATTTTGTCTTTTCTAATAATTGCAGAGGTGATTAATTAGGTGAGCAAGTTGCACGAGTGCATACCTTGTCAACTTATCGATTTATTTGCATCTACTCTATTTGCTTAAGAAATGCATATATCTATAATAAATAAGATTTTATCCACTATTTTTTTTTGCGATTCGCACTCTTTTAAAGATTTCAACTTTATTTCCGCCTAATCGTTTAAAAAAATATTCGATTGCAAACTTTTTTTAAGCTCAAAATTTTTTAAAGAACCATCATACGCTTCCAACTAGTGCGATCTTTTTGAATTCATCATTCACGTAATACTTCTTCTAATTATGAAGAGCGATGTTTTCTAAAAACGCATATTTTATCCCTAATGGCTGAAATGTTTGGCAAGCGAGTGCAGTGAATAGCCAAGCCATTTCTACGAGTGGTAAAAAAGAGATAAAATCGTCGCTAGTCTGTGTACTTTAGATGCAAATCCTCTGAATGTGCAAATTACGCGTAACTGTTTTCTCTCATTGCGTTTTAAACTGGCCACAATTGACTATTTTTTGTGTTGATTTAATCTCTATAAATTACAGAAAGATTTATAGTGTAATTGGGTCTGTAAGACTATACCGCCGTCTAGCTGTTCAACAACATCAGCTAGCTATTTGAGACTGTAATTTTCACTAAATTTTAATTGGTTTTCAAAAAAATCTAACATTAAATGACAGTTAAATGTACGAAAAATTTATGAATATTCTACTGCATAATTTTCTAAACAGTTGAAAATTATATTCTCATTTAACAATATGATAATAAGTGTGTCGTATTTCCGCAAAGTTATTATTAAATTTCGTATGCATATTTGCATCTTATTTCATATTATTTCATATGAAAATGCATCCACGCTTGTCTATTTCCTTCTATCAATTCTTTAAATCTCAATATAGCTCTAGCAATGAAAGTTGTTGGCCATCGTCTACAACAATATATTATAATTTTCCATTTCCGATTCCTAAGCGATCGATCATTTTTTTATCGGAATTATTGGGCATTTAAAGATGAAATTTTAAAAAAATTTTTTTTCCTCTTCTAAACGTTTCCTCTCCAATATTACATTTAATATAGGCAAAGTTTCAAATGTATTGTCCAATGTACACAACGATATAAACATCGAAATTGCAAAATAATATGAGAATATCAACTCTACAATCTCTCGACTATTGTTCGACGTTATTTAGAAAATAATTGTGCAATAATTTTGTCAACATATAACCTTATTGATTTTAATTTATTTGTAACGAATATAAGAAGTGAAAATTTCTGAAATTAGTAATTCAAATGAAATTCGAATGCTATACGGTGATTATAAAATAAGGTAACGATTTCATTTTTATCGCATTCGTATAGCATGAAAATGTTGGGTGGGAGTGGGGGGGGGGGGGGGGGAGGGGAGGGGAGGGGAGGGAGGGGAGGGGAGGGGAGGGGAGGGGAGGGAGGGGAGAGAGAGAGAGGGGAGGTTTCTTTTTTCAACAAATCACAACAATACAAATGGAAAAAATATTCAATAAACAAATTGGAAAAAAAAATGATGGTCAGTGCATTTCTTCAAGGAATGAAATAAGTGAAGAATGAATCGACGAATGGAGTCCACAAATTCTACAAAGACAATTTTATAGCAATAGGATGACACTCAGACATTACATCAAAAGGATCACACTTGTAGAAAGATTAGTACTATACAGTGAACACTTCTTCCGCAATTGGAATCGTGAGCGAACACTTCTCTTCTTTCGTTCCTGAATACTTCCTCTTGCCTCTGTCACTGATCGGCTCGATTTCTAGGTGCGTGGAGACGTTGCCTTGCTGCGATATATTGTAAGGGCTATTTGGCATATTCAACGCTCCTATAAATGAATACGATAAATATTTTGTTGAATAAAAATATGCATTTCATTGTATTAGTTCATTTTGAATGCGACATAATCAAACGTTATTCTATCAGCCTAAACGGTAAAAATCAAACTTTTTTTCTTTCATAAAGGAAATAATCAATTTCACATATATACAAAATACATACGCATACGCACCGGAAATAAGAATATAACGAAAAGTACGGAGATGTCGCTGCGTTTGCCGCATATCCGACTATGCAAATCGCAATAAAAAAAAAAACAGCAGTCTTACATCCACTATTATCTAATGCAGCCGTTTGTTATAAGAGAGTTTAATTTCGACGATCGTTATAGTTTATTTAGTTCTTGAATGCCTTTGCTTCAACGACATATCCAGTTGTTTAGCTCATTTGTGTCGTATGTAGTACTATGAAGAATGCTAAAGGGCATATAAATGAAACTAAAGCGACGGTGATAAAGTTGATATTTTGCCATTAACATACAAATGCCACGAATAGGTATGAAATTTCCATTTTCAAAACAACTAAAACAAGTAACTTCAATTGTTTTCAATAGGTAATTGCTTAAAATTTATGGCGAATTGTTTTTTGAGAAAATAAATAGCAAATTCATAAAATCGCCTCCTCTCCCTATATGTAGCTAATTATTCGATCCGTTTATCGATATATAGGAACTTTCATGCAAAACCTTTTACTGAGATTCGCGTAATTGATTAAATTTGTCGTAATCGTTTGTAAGGTTAGTTCATATCGCTTCTCCCACTTTCATATAATAATCAATAGGAAATGTAAACAAAAAACACGAACTTCTATTATGTTTCCTTTAGGTTTCCGCTTCTATTATGCAAATGTTCAAATTATACATTTGGAAATTGCTATGCGAACACAAATGTTCTATTCAAATAAATTTTAATGTTTCCGCTCTTCGGAAATTGTTGAGAGAGGAAAATTGGCGTAAACATGTCAACTTTAGATTTGGACATCAAATCTATTAAATTGAACACCTAAGAGATGAGTTGTTTCAGTGCCAATATATCTGAAAAATGTCAAATCTATTCAAAATAATGTAATAGGTGAAAGTTGATTAATTAGCTGGAAAATGCGAGACTATCATAGCAAAGGGATAGGAGAAATCTGACACTAATTTGATGAGCTTGATCTGCGAATGCCCGTAAATTTGACTTTGCCGGCTAAATTCAGAGAAATTGCTGGTAGCGATGATGTTCTTTCTGTTGTCTAGAAAGTATATCGATCCATCTGCTGTTGTCAAAAGGCATATCACGAAAACTTACTGATATCATTCTTGATTTGTCGGATGAGCTCTTCGTTATCAGCTTCGAGAAGTCTATCTTTAGTTAAGTGGTGGATTATTCCAGCACCAAAGCCATCACCTAGAACGTTGACACTTGTTCGTATGCGATCACTGAAATTCATACGTATATTATATTTGTTCATCTACTATATACGTGTCAAAGAGTGCAGATAATTGTCAATTTGAGATGATCTAATAGAAAAAAGGGTCCGCAATGAAATTAAAAAAATTTCTGAATACTGCACTCGTAGAAAATTGCAAACGCAACTCATATCATTCTTTTGTAAGATATTGATGGATTATTTTTGCTGCACTGCAACTTTATTGCGACAGATGTCTTGAAAGTTTTTGTTTTTGCAGTAACCTCACAAATATCATTCGCCTGAAAAGAAATAGAATCTGCCGATTTGAATATCTCAGCCGTAAAAACTTGAAGTCAAACTAGAATCATCAACAATATATAGTATCATGCAATATGACTAGCTGGATTATTACGGTGATAAATTTTGCATACGTTTACAATAAATATAATGTTGAAAGTTATGGGCCATTATGTCAGACGTTTGTCATTAAGACTGGATATGGAAGAAAATACGGAATAGTACAAATAAAACCGATAATACGTAGATAATAACAGTAGTAACAGTTCTTAGTATAAGTATCCGAAGTTATTAGATTCGCTTAGATATTCACGAACAACTATGGAATCTTACATTTAAAGTTGTTTCCGCAATCTCTATAATAACATACATTAAATGTAGACTTTCTTTCTAACATTTAACAATAATGCGTGAGGCATTGATGTTTTCAAGCATAGTGACTTACAGCAGCCAGTCGACAGTAAGTAGCAAGCTGAGGTTGTTGGCTGGAAGTCCGACAGTTGTAAGCACTATTAATATGGTGTCGAGACCAGCTGGTACCGAACCGGAACCTATTGATGCAACTGTTGTTGTTACACTATAAAAAAAATGATACACTATGAATTCTAGCTAAATTTAATCTTTAAAGAGAACAAGAAGCACATGATCGACTAAACTCATTGAGGCATTCAGCAAAGGCGATAGGTTTTCGCTATACTATCAAATGAAGGGAAAAATGAAAAATGACGGCTTATTGAGTACAAATGAGTTTCATTATGAAAAAAATAGTACTATTTCGTGCCTGGCCATCTATAATGCGTCGATAAGTTTAAAGAGAATACGGAATAAAAAGCAGTAGGAAATAATAAATTTAAAAAATTGAGTTAAAATAAATTGGCAAAAAAGGGTAATTTGATAGAAAATGAATTTGTTGAAATATATGAGAGAAAGATGGAGGCAAAAATCTATCGCAAATACTTTTCAAAGCGATAATTCTCAACGAATTTAATAGATATTCCATTGCAATTTTTTTCTTTAGTAAAGACACTTATTCTTCCACATTACTCCCTCCGTATCTCTTGCAGTTTGTTTAGTCCACCCTCAACGAGATTGAATAAAATTGTAGAATTCACCTGATCGTTAGTAATTCTAGTAGTGAAAGTTGTATATTATTAAGTTGAGCGATGAAAATCACTGCTACCGCCTCGTACAGTGCAGTTCCATCCTGAAAAAAAATAATTTATGACGCATATTGATTATTCATGGATTATTTTAATCAATACAAGATCTAGCCGATCAAGATAAGAGACCATCCCAACCTCATAACTTTTCCCTCGATTTATAATAGAAGCAACGATCAAAGTTATTCCTTAAAGATCATGGCAACACTTGTCATGAAGAAATAAGCAATTACTTTTACCATTGTAATTGTCGCTCCAAGAGGTAAAACGAATCTTGTCACTCGTCGATCAATTTTGAGGTCATCCTCAAGACTTCGAAATGTTACTGGTAATGTAGCACCACTAAATTATGAATAATTAAAGAAATAAACAAAATTTTTTTTTCAAATTTCTGGATGAAATACATAATTGCATGAGGCAGTCAATATTTATGAACTCGACGATATTAGTTACAATAGATGTATTATTTATGTTTGAGGGGCTAATTTGCCTTAAAGATTTCTACGAGTAATATTTGCGGCTATAAATTATGAATTTATGAATTTGGTATTAAGTTCATCAGATCGTTGCTCTCGATGAAGTCTCTCAACTCCATCATCTATTCAACTGTGTACCTCATCGTTTTGAAGTTCTTTACTGGGAAAAAACAGAATGATTTCTTTTGCAATCGTCTTATTATGATCAATACAATAAGATGAGGGAATATGATGACTAATGAGCATATAAAAAGACTAAATTGAGCATAAATCAACATCGTAATGCATCTATTTTTCATCGATTCCATTAATCAATAACTATTAATTTACAATTACATCTATTTTCTGGTCAATTTAATATGAAAAATAAACCATCGTACGATTACCTTGATGCAGTACCAAATGCAGTAGCCAACGCTTGCAGCATACCAGTCATAAAATCGAATGGACTACGCCTTGTGACAACAAAATATAATAATGGTAGCGTCAATAATGAATGAATCATTAGGCCACAAATAACTGTCACTACATACATAGCTAGTGCTTGTGCCGTTTCGGAGAGATTATCAATATCGACAATATTTTTGCACACAAGTGAGAGGATTCCTATTGGATAGCACCTGAAACCAATATGCAAATTACCGCTAAAGAAACTGTTGCTACGAGATGCTTATAGAGCAATGTTGCCTCTACCACTCACCTAAATGTAGCATATTACAATAACGTTTACTGTTTGGGCTATACTTTCTCATCAAAACCCAGTCTCAGGAATCACCAATACCACTATGCCTTCAATAGGAAGATATTTAGAATCTAGGGCAGTTATAAAAGATTCAATTCCGGATGTTATAAACCACCATGACAGATTTCTCTCATCCTATTGTGACGGATCGAAAGATGGAGCGAGTAGAAGAGAGCCTATAAAGAATTGTGAACAATTGCACCATGAAGCAAAATTTAAAGTGAGCTTTTTCGACAAAAATTGCTTAGAGTTTATTTTCTCGAATTCAGAATTTATTTCCGGTGAAAATATTCGTCTATATGTAAAGCGTAATAAAGCGCATTACAAATAGCGCATAATAAAAAAAACCGTATTATTTAGCTCTACGAACATATCTTGCTATATTTCTGTATTTTACAAAATATAAACAATAAAAGAAATAATAACAAGATGAAATATGATTATTACCACATCAGCGCTGAGATCCATCTCATAATAATTGCATCGAGAACAATGAAAAAATTTATCATAAGTCTTGCTTGTTCGCCCAATACACTTAATATTACTCCAAAGCCAGTACAGAATACGATAAGACCTGAAAACTAATGCATTATGCATATCAGCGTTTATGCCATATATCATCTCTGCTCTCGACGACGCGTTGGTTGACACTCAATCAGGAAAATTACTTGCTCGGGAAATAGTGCAGTGTTGAGAATTGAGCAATATAGCGGGTTTGTCGGTGGATAAGAATCGATAGTTCTTTCTCGAAACGTGGAAAATCGCTCTTCCGTTGAGATATTTTTGTGCGTGTGAGATTTCCTTAGGAAACAACTTCATATAAGACCATCAGGTGACAAATATCAGCATTATATGGTTGTATAGAATATTGAGAGCATTTGTGGAGACTATTGCTCCTTTAGATGAGTCTATATTGACAGCGTTCCCTTTCTTATAGTTATGAGCGAACATTTTAGCATTCTTCCCTTCTTCTCTCTCTCTTCATCTTTACCTTGCCCACCGTTTACAGAGGGTCATAAATTCCTCCTGTGCATTAAAAAATACGCTTGGTAGTTTCAATTTGAATCGGTCAGAACAGGTATTAGTAGAAGCGTTTAAGTGAAGCAAAACCTTTAACTAGATATAAATTTTTCTTGAATTATTCTCAGTGTAACATAAACGAAAACTATACAATAATATACATACCCAAAACATTCATTTCGTTTGTATATTCTAGTATTGGCTTCATAATCGGTTTCTCTGATGTTCCATTTCCTCCACTCGCCTTTAAAACTTTTGGCTTTACAGCCACATAGTTAGTTTGTACCTGTTGGAATGTTGCCTGTATAATATTCTCTGGGAACATATTTCTGAAAATTGTTGAAAATTTATAATTCATAAACTTAATAAATTAAGGATGGATCTTATAATTAAATTGAAATTTTTTAAAAAATGTCTAAGATAAAATATTGAAAAAAACAACATGGGCATAATAGTACTTACTTATGAGAGAAAATTAAGAGTTTAGTGTAAATTTATTTGCAATAGCTGACAATTTATTACAGAAATAGATACACCAAATAAAACAATGCAACGTTATCAAATCAAAGCTATTATTGATAACGAAAGTTATTACGTGATTTTGAATAAATCGTATTAGAGAAATCTTCGAGTTGTTCATCTCTATCATAACACATCTCCATAATCGTACTATATAGTTAATGCTAATTCATAGAAATAAACACCTAATCTGATCGAGAAAAGTATCGAGTGTGGATAATGCGGTATCGTCAAGTGTACCCTCACCAAGCATATGAATTAGATGTGGATCTCCTGGATGAATCGACGATACTAGAATGATTCCTGTCTGCAATTTTTCTGAAATTTAGCTATCATTCGAGTCCGTAGATGGCGTTAAAGAAATACAACAATAAAAGTTGCATTTAAAAACTAAATTAAACTCTTAGTGAAATTTTATGTGCGCGGATCTTTTATGCAATTTGATTTTAGAAATGAAATAATTTTATAATTTTGCAAAAGAAAAAATTAAAAAATATACGACAATATTGTGGTAAAATAAAAAGAAGAGAAAATAATTGTTATTGCGAAAACGTTTCGCTTATAGATCGAAATGTTCCGCTTGAGAAACTATTCAAAAAATAACTATGAATAAATTTTATGACCACAATATGTCAACTTTTTCATTATTATAAATATTATGTGAAAAAGCTTTGGCGAGTTATACCATATAGAAATGAAAGAAAAACGAAGCAATAATTTTCATCGTATTTTTGATCGGCTATAAAAATTAGCGAACGATTAAAGAAAACAAACGAAACACGTTATATAGAACGCGTATCATGTAAACTTTTTACTATAAATTTGCCCAAATTACTGTAAACTGTAAATTGTAAATTCGAATTGTTTTGCAGTAATGTCAGAAGGTGATTTCCTCATTAAAGTATAAAATTTCAACAAGAATATTTTCAACGATCACTTACAAACGTTGACAGGAACGTGGTTATCATATAATAAATGACGGTCATCAATCCGATTTGACCTGCATCGCGTGCTCTCACCTGTGCTAGCGCTAAAAATTTTATATATTTTCAAACAATATTATTGCCAATTTCAAATAGGGAGCTCATAATCACTATAATATTCCACTCAAGAAATACTCACTTTTATCGAGTAATTTCACAAATACTCACTATCGCTTCGCCTTATATTTAGAGCGCTATTTACTCTTGTCAAGAAGGTTCGATAAGCTTTAGAAGTAGAGAATTCACGAAGAGAAACTAGTTGAGTTTTACCTGCAAATCTTTTGCATTGGAATGAGAATTTCAGAAAAAAGGCTGATTGCAATATTAACTGACCTGATATGACTGATGATATGATCATAGGTAGAATCATCATCTCAACTATCTGCATGAAGATCTCTCCCGGGAAGCCGATCAGACTAATCGCGTCATTGCTAGAACATAAAACATTTGCGTAATCATATTTCATCAATTGCCGTATATTAAGAGAGAATGAGGAATTAATGACGATATATGAGAGGGGGGGGGGGGAGGTAGAGGAGAAGTTAAGCCGAGGAGGGGAGAGGAAGGAGTGAAGCATTGAAATTTAGGTACAAAGAATTTTTAAACGGGGCGTGTTACCCTCACAGCACTATGACATGGAATACCACCAAAACTACCGGGCAGTTTTTTAAGTTAAGATGAAGTGAGGTCAAATGTCGTGACATTCTCGATATTAAGGAGACGGTGACGTTTTTTTTTTTACAAAATTGGCGCTTTTGTCACGACACACTGTGACGCTCCTCTTTTCGAGAAAGCAGATTATCTGAAATTCGAAAGCGGATTTAATAAATTTGCTCAAAAGTACCGCCGATGTAAGAGAGTATGACAAAGTATGAGAAAAAGCTTAGCGAATTTGGACTACACAAAATATGCCAACTATAGCGCGCACAGTCGTTTTGGTGTGTTCAATTTGTCGGGAGACGAGTCCATACCCTTCTAGTCCCTTAGACCATATCCATTGCGGCCACATAAACAGTATTCATCTGCTATAACATGAACATCTTATAATATTCTAAGAAATCCCTCACAGTCGAACCTCGAATCTCTTTCTAGATCCTTGAATAACGCCTATTTTGCTGGAATAAAAGCGTTGGTAAACGACTGTTTTCCAGCAATATTTACATGAATACAACGGAAAAAACTTTGACAGCTAAAAGAGCTTGCGAGCTTTTCGATAGCGATCAGTGAGTTATTATTGCAGAATAATTAGTAAAAACAGCAATCAACCTTGGATTGAATGGTCTGATAATAAAGCCAAGGACGACGCCAATGACAACAGATTCAACAGTAAGAACGAGTAAAAGATCGTTCTTCGATTTCATTGTAAGTTTCCTATAGTGTACACCTTTGCGTGCTCTATGGAACAATAACGACGTTTGAGGATGAATACTGTTAGATCGCAGATCGCTAAAACATCATCGCATTGTGTTCATTCAAACGGACAATTCGGCTATCCGCTTATAGCATAGTATTGGCGTATATGCTTGTGACGCAAAACGCATAGCTATATTGCACATTGACCCTTTCAGGTTATTTGATGTTAATTTTTTAAAAATAAATGAAAAAGAAAAATATTTGAGCGATATATGTTATTGATGAGCGATAATTATTGAATGCCGGTCCTCGTGGAAATTTACCAACACCGATAAATCAAATTGCGTCCTGTTAGACATAAAATGTGAAAATCGATTGATTTTACAAGAGTGTAAAAGATCCTTTACTCGTGTATTTCATTTTAGTATCGGATCATTGATTTGCGAAAAACATTGGATTATCAATACACAACTGTTCGAATCGTTTGAAAAGTGTTTTCTATGAGCGCAAATTCACAGATAGTTTTTAAAAAAATTTCTCCCAAAAATGCAAGATTTGAGCGTCTAATTTTTATGTATTTATGTAATTGAGGCAATGAAACAATTCATAACCGTCAGCATTGATTTCGTCAAAATATCGTTTATGCTAATTTATTCAGAACTCCTTTGAATATGTGGCTTTCATGAAAAAATTTAGGCGTCTGAGGCTCATTTAAATAATGACCAACGCAGAAAAAAAAAACCAGTGACCAGAGGATATTTTCCTAATTATTCTATTTGCATAAAATTTCATCGCTAAAGTCATCACAGCCGGCGAGTTGAAATTTCAGAAGAAAGAAAGACAGACAGATGAACATAAATATCCAAGGAACGAAAATAAACAATTTCCTCTGAATAAACGACGTTTTTTTCTACAGCAATAAGAAACTGATTTGCAGGTATTCAGATAAATCGAAAAGCAAAAAAAAAAGACTGGCGTTTGATAAAACAAAATGAAGGAATTACAAAAATAAACAATTAACATAAACGATGAAAAGTGAGAGGTGAAGAGGTAAGGAAATGTGAACATGGAAATCGTTCTAAACACGTACAAATTTTTCGTTGATACTATCCAGTCGAGAACAATAAGATACTCGTTTCAGCACGTTGAACGATACGACGACACTCTCGCACGTTCAGCCATCGATAACTTTGTTGTCGTTTGACGCAATTTCGTGCATAAATTTTCGCATCTCTATATGGTGGCATCGATAAAGTGAAAAAACACATTTACGCGTATGATACTCTCAACAGCTGAAACATATCAAAGTAGAGCAACTGTTCAACGCTGAAACGATCATAGTGGTCGAGCATGATGGATTATTGGTTTATTTATTTATTTATATATATATATATATATATATATATATATATATATATATATATATATATATATATATATATATATATATATATATATATATATATATATATATATATACATGTATATCTATTCATTTGCTTATTTATTTTCCTATTTATTCATCACGAATGTAATGAAAATGCCGCAAAAAAGTATAGAGCAGAGATTTCTTTATATTAGATGCCGTCGACGTTTATCTTTTATGGTTGAATAATCACAAAAAAGGCAACTTTGTTGCAACTTTATATGAGCAATCCTATGCCATCTCAACAATGAAATAGAAACATTCGCTAGCCTCATATAAATCTACCATACAGAAGTTAACCTACATGCTTATTTGTGCTTTAAAATGTGCATCAAGTGCAATACTGTAAAAACTGCGTTGTGCAGCGAGTGCGCTGAAAGAGTAATGTGTAATAGAATGTGATGGCAACCGTGCAAGGATGGTTCGTTGATTGGGCCGACAAGATGCTTAAAGCAGCCCGATGACAAGATCTGAATGAACGGTTTATTCTGAGGAGTAGGACGACGCAAAAGTGCAAAAAATAACAATCCTCGTCACATAGTGTTGCAAAATGCTGTTAAATATTGTGCTGCAATAAAAAAAAAAGATGGCTCTATGGTGATTACGAGAAGCGCAGATTTCATTTGGAATGGGGTGAATGTGTGTGTGTTTGAGCGGAGGGCTGAGGCAGCCTCATAGGGAGCAGTTTAATTGGACTCACACCTAGAGGAAAAAGTCGCAGAAAAAAACTAGGGGAGATGCATAGAAAGGACTCCAGATAGGAATGTCACGTCTAGACGAACTCCTATGAACTCTTGAGATCTCATGAACTCCTATGTTCCGGTGTGTATCTGTGTACTCATACTTTTTGGTGGTTTCCGAAGTGATACTGTGTTGCGGACTTCACAACACAATATCCCGAAAGCAAAAAACTTGGAAAGAGAACGGACAGACAGCCGGATCAGTTCGATACCACCAGCCATAAGGTAACGGTATGGAATTTCGGTGGTTTCCGAAGTGATGCATGTTGAATATTGCTTAATGATAGGTCGATTTTCCGGAGTCGTCGAAAGGTAAGTATTGAGCACGCAAGTGCCTAAAGATTTCACTTAGAAGATCACATATGCCTATCAGTTTTTTCGGTAAGTGGCCTATTTTTTAGCGCACTTCTGCGAAGGATATACCCATCTTATCAATAATGATCGCACATCAAAGACGAAAGGTGGCTTCCGTGCAAGTCTTACTTGCAGGATTAATTCACGTGTTCCGCTGCAATGCTTAAGAAGAATGTGTCAACACATCCTATGATATACCAAATAATTGCAAGAACTATTATTAGCGTTCAGGCCGAAAATCATTTCTCTGAACTTTTCTATTCATGTGTATCAACCAGCTCAGTAAATAGAGAACTGCCACAAATAGAGCACATTCCAACAATGACATTTTTGCTCGAAAATACACAAAATAGCCTTAAAAACAATGAGTGCTGAGAGATACTACTATTCCACATCATCGTAATGGATGTGATCTATTAATGGAAACAGAGGTAAAAGTTAATTGTTAATGCTGGATCTAAGGGGAAAATGATGCTTTTAGCTCTTCGTCTTCAAATCACTCAACGTGTTGTGCTAAAGCAGAAGCTCGAAATTCAAGGTGCTCGTAAAAATATGAAATCTCATACACAAAATTATCGAATCCCCATTGCCTAATGTGCGCTTCAACGAAAACGAACGAACACTTTACATAGTCTTTTTCAAGTGATATCTTGCCTCCTTCATAGATATGAAGCGATGCATAATGCGCACCATTTTCTCGACTGCAGCAAAATAACCAAATAACAAAACAAAATTATTATTATTATTATTATTATTATTATTATTATTATTATTATTATTATTATTATTATTTATTATTTTATTATTATTATTATTATTATTATTATTATTATTAATCACTGTTTATTATTTATTATTACGATCAGCATCACAACAAATAAATGAAGATGAGCGCCAGAGGAATTGGCGAAAATTACGCTTTAGCATTCGGCTCATCTAACAAGCCTACGCTTCATTAGCGCTACTTATTAATTAAACATAAAGAGTTTTGCATCTAAACTTCGAGTGAATAAACCGCTCATAGAAATTTTCTGCAAAGGTTATTTTTACATGATCCGATAGATATAAAATAAATTCAAATTCTTTAGTGTATTGATGATATGTTTGTAATTTTTTCATATTTTATGTATCAGTTAACAGATTCAATAATTGATCGTTCTCATCATAATCATGGAATTGCATAATTCTAGCTAAAATCATTCTCAATTTGCAATTGCAAAACAACAAACAGACTGAAACGTGGACATACAAAAATGATTTGCAAATGAAAAATTGCAGACATTTTTTTTTAAACGTAACATCTCAATGATATTAATTTTTTTTTCTCGAGAAAATTTTTCATCTCAAATTATATGTTGATGTGATTTTCTTTTTTTTGAAATAAAGATTCAAATGAAAATGCAAAAATTGCAAAAATTTAATTTGCAATTTGGAAATTTATGAAATTCTTTCTTTTCAAAAATTTTATGCAAATTTTTAAAGCTGTAAAGTTGGAAAAGTTTGTGAAAAAAAAATTTTTTTTTCTTCTGCATAAAGAAGAATATATGCAACCTTTTAATAATTTGCAGAACTTCCGTATCATTTACTCATTAGAAAAATCAATAAACGAAACAAAGAAGGAACTCTTCCATTGCGAGTAGCATGTGTAGTGATTTCTAAAAGAAAATGAAATTCTACCAATGATAACTTTATTTGAATGCTGAAATATTATAATCTCGATCGAGAGGATAACATAATTCATATCAGTAGCTTGGTAATAACACTTCGTTGAATTTATAATTAATGCAAGTTTTTTTCTTTGATAATAACAATTATATGCAAATCAGCTTGGTAATAACAATTATAATTAATGCAAATTAATGCAGCTTGGTAATAACATTAATGCAAATTTTTTTTTCTATTATTAATTAGATTTAATGTTGTCATAGAAGTGGAAGGTGAAAATTTAATTTCACATCACTATTATTTGCAAGTTTTACCTCGAAGAAAAGATAGTTGATATTTTAGTGGTTCAGAGGGAGCCAAATTTGTCGAGTATCTTCTCTTAATTGTTGAATTTCCAATTAAAATTTATCGTGCCACTGAGAGAGTTACTCTCTTGAGACTGCACGAATGGAATATTATTTAAGGCGTTGCCTTTTCTTTTTGAGTTGTACAAGCAGCCAAAAAAAAGATATACTATAGCATTCTATTGCATAATAGTTTTTAAAGCAAGAATTTATTCATTAGCACAAAAGTAACCTGTAGAAATATTTTTGAAAAAATGGTCGAGAAATATGCAAATATATCGATACTTCACAGTAATGCATATCGAGTGAAGGAAGATTTATTCTTTCTTTTCCTCAGATTAACAGGAAAATAGCTTGTAATCTTCTGCATTAAATCGTCAAGTTAATAGAATTGAAAAGTGTGAATTTCAAAATTCATTATTTTCCTCTCAAAGATTGACATGAAACACAAGATATATGGTAAATTCTCTGCTGCAACAATGATTTTGTGTAAATATCATTCCGATTTGGAAGCAATAAGTTCCCCTTTCCAGAAAAACTTTCATATGAGAATAGAAAATAGGTGTGGAAATCGAGAAAAACGCCTTTGATATTCTATTTTCAAAAAATAGACCTTTTTTTGCGCATACCTATTTTGCGCAAATTGCAGAAACTCAACTTTTGATACTATGAGCTTGAATGGTCTAATATTCAACATATGATAATCATTAGAATCATACTTCCTTTAATCTATGCTTTTCACTAGTTCTCGGAAATAAAAAATACAAAACCTCATCATAAGAATTTCTTCTGCAATAATATTTGTTGGCTTCTAATTCAATGCTAAAGATGAGATCCTTTCGAGAAAAAGCCGAATGGCAGAAATTTTCTTTACATAATGAAAGAGGGAAAGTTGAATACATAAGAACAAGAAAACGTGCCAGGAGAGTTCTTCCATCATGAAGCGCTTTATTGACAAAGTGTTGAGCAATGGAACACAGTAAACATTACGAGTTGGTATGTGTTTAATGAAATCGGTGAGCACAACGAAGTAAGATGTTTTCATTCTGGCATCATTATTTGTTCAGCCTTCTCTATAGGACTGCTCTGAAACGATAACCTCAAAGTTTGTATGATTCAACATCAGCAGCAAGTATAAATGCAATTGCGGCTTATATTTTCTAAGACACTTCATTCAACGCTCAGTCAGCTGGTTGGTTGCTTCAAGTACATTCGATAGAGCTCTGTTGCTTTAGAGAAATGTTTTTACAGTTGTCTAGATTTTCCCTAATATTCTATTCTTTGGTGATCAACCTGGTTGCATAAAGTCACCAGAGAAATCGGTCTATACTGTCAAAAGAGATCCTCTTATAGGCAAATATTTGTAGCCTAGAAATTACTACTATAGATGCAGATAATATTAGTTGTAAAGCATTTAGTTATTCCATCTAGGAGTAAGCATCGACGAGTATGCGAATTACTAAAGAGTTGAATTCATTTATAGCTGTTTGTATTTTATGCTGTTGAAATCATTATTTTCTAAATATATTTCATTTCTTGCAGAAAATTTCATTCTTTATTAGTGAGTGCTTCTGTATCATATGCACAATATTTTCAAATTTCATTAAAAATGATTTCAGTAGGAAATATTTTTCGAGAAATTAAAATATATGATATGCATATTTCCGTATGCAAAATTTTTCACTACTAAAGATAATTTTGTGTGAATAATTTTTTGAATATCAAGCAATTGTTATATGCAAATATCGTTTAATTAGAGAATCTCTTGGCTATGTAATGAATTTATCATTGTATTGCTTATTAGCAAATGCAGTTATAAGTTGTTAACGTCAATGCTTTTCCTCGACTCTTTTTTAAAGCAACATTATCCTTAGAAAAGTGGAGAAATATTTTATTCAATTAACGTTTTCAGAGAGTGAATCACATCGAAATGAAAGCATTACTGAGGTGAGTTCATAGTTTCTATTAATCTAACGTTACATTCCACAAAAAAATTCAGTTAAATGAAAGATTGAGGAAATTAAAGATGTTGATTGATGTTATACTATAGGCTATTGTCAGGATGCGATGTATATGCCGATATCTATAATGGCGTTGATTTATCTATTCATTTATATATAATTACAAAAAGATGTCGCGAAATTTTTTGAAATTATTCGATTTGCGAAATCGTTTAGATATAATTATTGCATCTCTAGTAAAAAAATATACTTTTACAGGTTATGAATCTTTAAATTTGAAAAAAAAAGAATTCGTAAATATGTATCAATGAATTTTAAAATTTTTTTTTCAGACTTATTGCATTTACAATACTCGCTGCATTTTCAACCGCCGAAAGAGGGAGAAGATGCGCTCGATGCATTGATAGTCTAATCTCTCAAGGATGTGTTATAACGGTATCGCTCTTGTATATTGTACCTCATACCTTATAGCTTAATGTTAACGTTAATTTTTGTTTACATATGGCTTTATTAGCATTAGAAATTGCAGTGGAAATGAAGATTAGTTAGTAAGATATTCGCTATGAGCATTTCCTTCGACAGTGCAAACGAAATTTAGGGTTGAAAAATTAACTGCCTAATTTTTGAGCCGAAAACCTTTTCTTGGTTATCGAGGTGTGATTGCTTTTATCGTCGAGAAAATTAATCTTTTTTTGCGTTCAGAAGCATTATTCCCTTTATAGAAGAATTGTTTTTCAGGCGAATCAACTCTATGTGAATGGTTATTTTGTTCGCATTCTCACTGACGATGAAATGAATGAATTCGACGAATATAGTAAACAACTTGAAGAATATAAAAATGTAATGATCTTTTTCTTTTATTATTTTTTTCTCGCTTGAATGATGGAAGTTTTTTTTTAATTCGATGAAAACTAACGATATAATGCTAAATGTACGACGACCCGATGAAGCATCAAAAAAAATATATATATGCGGAATAGTGAAGAGAAGTGTAGCTTAAAGCTGACTTCTAGACAAAGTACGTGATTTTTCTAACTAGCTAAATTTCGATCCTCATATAAACCCTTTGAATTATTGCTTCTCCATAATATGGACCTCTCTTTTGGCATGCATTTATTACAGTGGAAAGATTCTTTTTTTCAATTCGATAAAACGAGCGAACAATTTATATTTTCAAAAACGTAATAATATTTGGTTACGGGCTAAGTTACAATCTAACTGCACCCATAAGTTCCAATGTGGGACGAAATTTATATTTTTTTGGAAAATGCTGAGGGATTTTTGAGACGGTTATTGAACATTAGAATGAGTCAGGAACTCGGTTACAGACTACTTTCGTACGCTATTTCAAAGATTTGAGTCGACGATTAAAGCATCTGAGATAAAAGTGTATTTTTTTAAAGCCATTTATTACTTGGTGAGCTATAGTCTTTCATTGAAACTTGTGCTTACCTTGATATTATACCTAATTATTCATTAATTGCAATTAAGGTAATATGATCGATGATCTATCATTTATTATTGATATTCTATCAAATTTTTATGCTCTGCTGCTTCAGTATATTAGGCGCAATTTATTATAACTTTATTGTAGAATTGTTTTCCTGCTATTCGAGTATACTCCTTTTTATCTAGATCAAAAGATTTTCCATTGTACCTCGGGATATCTACGGTACTCAACAAACTTCTTTCAGCTGCTGAATCAGATGTCCGAGAATTGGCAGCAACAATCATTGAGCACTATTCCAAAGCCACCAAAAGCTCCACAATTCTGCAACAGCAATGTCACCACTCAATATGTCTTTGATGGGTGTATTGTTCAGGCGAGTATTACCAATAAGTGATACTTTTTTGGATTTCTTTCTTCACAGTTTGTTGTCCGATGAAAAAATATGCTGGAATATAATGCTGGAATAATCGTAGATAAGATGTGCATTTTTATCAATTCTTATAATTCATGAAGCATATGCAGCATAAAATTTGAATATGTGACGAAACGACCTCCTAATCCTTTCATTTCAGGATAACAGAGTATATATTGGTGGGAATTTCGCCCGTGACTTAACCCCTGATGAGGTGGAACAACTGCAGAACTATTCACAACAAGTCGACGAATATGAGCAATACGTCGCCACAACGTTGAAACATGTATTCCTTCTCGATTTTTTTTTTTTTTTTGCTTGCAGTGAAGCAACTTCTAATGTTTACACAAATCTTTTAGGCATTGCTTCAATGAAAGCTGAAATATAGGTTCATTGGGCATTATTCTATTAGAAAAAAGCGGATATTTTTTATTTTCCCATATTTTCTCACCTCTCAAGTTTCAGACGGTTGAGACTTGAGATGTTTCACCGCAAAATCGGGACCCTTATGGTTAGACGATTCATTATTTAAGTAGGTGAAATGAGAAATAAATTTCTAAGCATCTTTAAAATGTGTACGCTGAGAAATTTTTCCTATTATTCATAAAGAAAAATGAACGAGAAACGAAAACATTGCTGCCGACTTATTATTGACAGCTAGATAGTGGCAGCTCTTGTAGCATTATTCCTAACTACTTGTAATCAAGAAACATTCCCGTTAAGCATTAATTGCTTTGGCATTAGTGAAACTGATATATTTCTTCTGTAATCATAGTTCACTATAAACTAAAATGTTCTTATGCACCTGTGAAAGATGAACTATCCTCCTTCAGCAAATGTCATCATTTTTCCATGGACTTGGACTAGGAAAATCGAATAGTACGGAGATGGACTCATCGACAACTACTCCTGCACCAGTGCCAATGCCGACTGCTCCCAATTTCTGCATCGCTATTCTTTAATTACAGCCGCATTAGGGTGTAACTTTTTTTGCACGAATGAATTATTTAACAAATAAATGAATTTATCGCTATCGTTTTAATGCAAAACCTATTCGGCAAATAAGCAATGTTTTCAACATTTTATCTCTCACGTAGAAAGGAAGTGCAACTATTAAGTACACTGTTCAGTAGCAACAATAGAGTGGTATTCTTCGTTCAAGAGGAGCATTCTTTTGATGAAAATGATGCAAATGTTGGACGATCGGATTACCGAATATTCCGGTAATTCAATTCAATGTCAGCACTTGGAGTGTTTGTCTCCAATCGCTAGCATCATATGTGCTTTGCAAACGTTCTTTAAGAACAAACATCGCAGCGAGAAACGATGAAGATAAGCAAAAATCGAACCTCCACTAATCTTCCATCGCAATATTTGCAGATGCAAAATATATTCATAAACTAGGTGGTCGGAAATTAATTCGGTTATAGGATGTCATGATTCCTTTGAGAAGAACGATGAAGATAATGGATTCCAGGCCTATGTGCGATAAATCGAAACAAACGGCATCAACTGCTCAAATACTTTAACAGCCATATTTTTTTAGCGCTTACATACAAACAGTGGAAGTCAAATATTCGAATCGAACTTCCCAGTGAAGCTTCCTTTTATTTTTGACCTTTGTTGCGTTTTCTTCGAGACAATTTACAGTTTCTTGTTTGTAGATAATAATAAAATTTTTATTTACTAACTTCCAGTTGAGGAACTCTTTCATGATGTTTGTGTAGCACTCATTGAGTTTATGAGTGCAATTTTGAACGAAGAATATTAGAGGGGAAAGCTAATTTTATGCACTTCACTCATTTATTGGTCTTATATTCGAACCCTAAGAGGACCACTCTCGTAAAGTAACGTGAAAATTAAAAAATGATGCAAGTGCCTATATGCTATATATATAAAAAGTCATGCCAATAGAGCTACATCATGTTTTCGGATCGTAATGCACCCCTTTCAATTCATAATGTGCCTTTTAGAGAAATCCAGGTCGACGCGGAATATCGAAGAAGCGGATTTATTTCAGTCTGATTTTTAAACTTGTTTCCGGCTGAATATACCGATGCAATAGGGCAATGCAAAAACTGATGAGATACAATATTCTCGATAAAGAACTCTCATTGTGATCGCGGATGCAACGCTTACCCAATGACAGCATTTGTTGGCTAAATAAGAAAATCGAAAATCGTGAAGTGCATGAGAATGAATTGTAATAAAAGGCACTGAAGGAAACTTGAACGATATATATATATATATATATATATATATATATATATATATATATATATATATATATATATATATATATATATATATATAGGGCGCTGAAGGAAAATTGAATTTATTAATAAAAGGCATCGAATGAAATTTGAATAAATCAAAACATATGCTAATTTTATTCATAAGTAAACAAACCCCTTCCCAACGAGAAATCATTGCAAAAATTTAAATGGCACATTTGATGAGCTACCAGTAGTCATGATGAAGATATAAACCATTTTTAATGAACAGCATAAAATGTGAAAAGCAGTGTTTAGAATCCGGGAAGTCATAAAATATGAGAAACGGTATTGAGAATCCGGAAAATCAGAAATATGAAAGGCAGTGTTCGCAACCCAAATAATCATAAAAATGAGAAACGTACATAGAATCCGAGAAACGTCATTACCCTTCTGATTACCTAATCTGTATGATGGCACTGAAATGGATGGAATGAGACTATTTGTAGTGCAGCGAAAATTCCATACTTGCTAAGAGTAATACCCAACGATGATGTTTATACTCTGTACTGTAAAGTAAACGTTCTGATGGCACAATCTGCATAAAGCATTTCAATAAACATTTGCATTTGCTGCCGATTCATTTTCTCTGTTACACTTTCGTGATGTTTGCTTGAAGATTTTATGAAGCAATGAGATTGAAATATAAGCCATCAGACGTGAATATCCTTATTTAACGGAGAGGAGATCAATCATAAATAGCAATTTATGAGGATAAATGAAACTTGATACAACGAAGCTTAACCAATTTCCTGTCAAAAAATGCTCGCAAATCAATTTGTCATATTTGAATAGTGCTTGTCATATTTCGAGAACAAAATTTCGACTACCTTTTTCCAGTTCATCCATCATAACTTCGCGACGTGCATAAAGAATTAATCTCATTGGGAGCCGCAATAGTATGTGAAGCAATAATAATCAAAAAAAAAAGCGAATAAAGAATATTTGATGAATTCATTCGTAAAATCCTGTTGAAGTGATTTAGTTTAGTTTATTCGCCGGCTATCGGGAAATACTGCGAAAATTTCTGATTTTATGTACTGCAATTGGATTATTCCGTGGAATTTCATTGATGACGACATTGGTGCAAGCATTTTCGGCAATAGTTCTAGCCACTATTCTCAAGTTTTTTAGGCAGAAATTTACCCCTAATTGTCTTCTTTCTACCCGCTGATTTCTATCATATTTTTCGTATAAATTTTTTCATCGTTCAAAGTGAAAAATATTCTATGTTGAATCGTTATTCAGCCTCATGTTGACATTAGAAATTTCAAATTTCGACCTGTCAGCTATCTGTATGTGAAGATCGAAGTCGCCTCGATAGCCATAAAAGTGAAAGATGGCAAATGAGCAACGGAAGCTAAGTTTATTTAACCAAGTTTGTGAAGAGAGAATAAGACGAGAATTGAATTCACGTCGATTTTCAGCGATAATTGCCTACTGAAGGGAGAAATGTTTTGTGTTTGTGACTGCATTTGGAACTAATTTGCTTTCGATGGTTTTTCGTTCCGTTTTGCCGATTGCATTTCGTCGAGAAACGATCAAATGAGGCTTAAATATTCGAAGAATTTTCATATTTTATTGGTAGGTATAGGGGGGGTAAGTATTGTGGAAATAGAATGCTATTCATCATATGATAATTGCCGCTTATTTGAATACTTTCATAGTGAAATAATTCACAACGTATGATAAAAATTTATGTCTATATCATGAGAAAATTATTGAAAATTTTAAGTTATGGGATCTTTATTTTCTTGTCTAAATGATTGCGGGTAGTATTTCCCACTAAAAGAAAGATTTTAAGATTTTTTTTTTAGTTGTTCATTTTCGACAAAAATATGTAACTTTATTTGATGCTTCATTTGTAGGTAAGATTACTCCGTTCATCTATACTTTTATTTTGTATAAAAATTTCTTTAATAGATATGATTATATGTTTGCTAAATAATTGATAGGAAAGAAAATTGCGTTAGAAAACAATTTTCAGCTTTGAAAATGATTTAATACTTCGTTGATCGCATTATAATTGCACAAAATTATTATTTCTGAAAGAATTATTTACAGCATAAATATTTGTTAGAATATCAATGCGATATATATTTATTCTTATGATGCTTTTATTTTTCTCTTTCTTCGATTATATCAAATCGCTACAATGTTATCAGCAAATGGAAGCATCATACAATGGAAACGATTATAGCCAGGTTTCAAGATATATCATATTCCGTGCATCCCTTTATACTAGTAGCCAAGGGATATAATAGCTCTATTATTTCATTACTAACTATATATTCAACAGTTTTACTTCATTACTAGAGTCGTTTAAATGCATAAGCAAACACCATATTCCTTATTTATGCGTCAGCAATATGAATGTCTTAAATAATTTTATAGGCTTAATTATGGTGATCAGCGCCGTTTTTTTGTTCATTCACTCAAATAATCAAGAAGGTGATTACCTACTTAAGGCGAGAACCTACTAATTTGGAAAAAATGTTACGAAACAACGGAAAACCATTTCTTTAAACTTTAAACGTGAAAAAAAAAATTGCCGTTGCAATTTATTATATTGCAAAAATATTTTCTATCATTTACGATAGCTGCTATAAATCACTTCCTGAGCTGAAAAAATTACTTTGCAATTTCGTGCGTTTTAATATGCGCAAAAATTGGATTAGTGAAGTATTTATTCCTCTCAGATTGTGCGGATATATACAGTTTTGAATATTCAAATATACTTTCGGAGTGAATAATTTAAGGAAAAATAGCATATGATGAATTAAATGCGAATAATATAAGATCTACTTCAGGGACCGATGATTCAAAAGTGTCCTAATGAGAGGAGTCTTTGTTTGAAAACGGAAGGACGAATAAGCGATGAGCTATGGGGATTGCTGAAAGGATGCTCTAGTTCGAGTATTTTTGAAGTCTTCACTCTCGCAACTTGTGTGGTAAGCATAAATACAGTATTTCTACTTTGAACGCTCATTATGCAATATTAGTGCCACCAGTTGAATGATCAGAATTCCTTGATAAACGAATATCTATGATGCACTGATCGATTTGATCAATGCGAAATGAACCGATGAATACACTAAATGCAATTCAAAATTTTTGTGTAAACTTGAACCGATGCCGAGTAAAGAAAGACGTGAGACGCTTACGATAGAAATATTTCAAATGGGAAATATGCGAATAACAATAATTGATCGGATTGCTCAGGTGCAGTTTCAGGTACACAGTGCTAGAGCATTTTTAAACGCTGCAGCATTGCAGCTAGCTGAAACAGAAAAGCCGAGTATTGCAACCGTTTTCCCTCATGAAGTAGCTTGCTGAAAATTTCTTAATCCAACAGGAAAAAGTGATAGGATTGTGTTGGATTTTTCGCGTCATCACTTTGACCGTTTATTCGGGAGTTCTATTGATCGAAAGTATTTGATTTCTGAGAATTTAGTGAAGTGATACCGATGCATCAATTTTTTCGCACCTGCTAACGAAGAATAAATTTCCCCCGTCCAACTGGTTGCGTTTTTATTGCTTTATAAATGGTCCGGACTTATCTATCCTTCCAACTGTCGAAATTAGGCAACTTGCATCGGTGTCCAGCACGGGCAAGTGTCGATGAAAAAGAGCGAAGGTAACTGTGCAGAATGAATAAATAGTATGTCGACTATCACGCCACTATTGTTGATAGACTCATTGCTATGAACATATCCGGAATTCCATATTGAATTTGTAGATTTCCATGAATGTTTTTGGGAATTTTTTTAAATCGAATTCTGTAAAAAAAATCTGTACTTATGCTGACTGAATTCCTAATGCAACCTATTCGTGTACAGGAAGTTCGTTCAATAAAATACTGAATTGCAGTCAGAAGGCTGTCATTGGAGTTGGTCAAGCGATGGTAACGGCTGTTTACAGTGCTGCTGCTTTAGCGATTTCTGCAATGCCGCATCGATGAGTGCAACGTTTGCCATCGTATTAGCGCTATATTTGATATTCTGTTTATTCAGAGATATGATGATCTTTAGTTGAAGTGTTACCTCTTATCTTTTGCTTATATTGCTCTAAATAAGACGCGCCTTTCGTAGTGCTTGTGCAGCTGAAAATTTGCCACCTCTTAAATGCCTTTGCATCTTTCATTCAATATGTTTATTCTCGATTAATTTACGCGCTGCAATACATATGAGAGGAAACAAACAACTAATTGAGTACTATTTTTTATGTTGTTATGCTTTTTTTTTTCATATTCGGGTAAATTGATAAGGTTTTCTTATTAAGTTACATAGTTATGCACAACTATGATCGAGGATGTGAAAGTGCAAGCGATTCCTAATCGTAAGGCACAAAAATTCTCTGGAAAAATAAGACAGGGATATATGCAATCAATGTAAAACCTCATCTCAATTCATCGATTATTCAAATTGTTGAAGTGCTAATATGGATTATCGTTCGTATATCTTTGCAAGATTATTCTTCTCTCTTAATAATGTGCTATAAAATTCATCACTTCGATATTAATGCTTCTAATGAGTTTATTTGGGCGGTTCATTGCTTTTTGACTATACAAAATTTACCCATGAGCAAGGGAAATATTACCCGTAAAATACAACTATTTCGCTTAATGATGCATATGTTTGTTTCATTATTTTTATTGAAAAAAATACGCATTTTTAAAAACCCTTTTTATTAAAGAGGCGATCCTTCTTGGCGACTTATTCATTCTCGCCATCAATCGGCTTTTCTTAACAGGCAATACGAAAATTCAGTATCGTTGACGAAGTGATGACGGGAAAGGACAAGAAATGAACCATTAAATGGATTACCGAAATACACAAATAAATAGGAATATCATAAGAACTCGAGTACTTAAATTGTGCTCCCATTGCACTTCAACCATTAATCGCTTCAATTATATTTTCTTCCGTTTAAATTCTCACTCAACTCTCCGTCAACAAAATTTCAAATTGCATGAGTGCGTTTAGTGAAAATATAGGAGAGCCGAGGAGCACATAATAGAACATCACATAAATATTGCATCAATAATAAGATTTGAATATGATTTATAGGTTCATTTAAGAAATATTGATCCCAATTTACCATGGAAAATAAAAAATTATGTTTCCATACATCGATCATTGACATAGTTAATTTATCATTTATCACATATTCTCTAATCAAAGAATCACAAAAAATTGAATTGTCGAAAGGTTAGAATGGAAAAAACTTTGAGAACACTATGAAATAGCGAAATATGATAAGCCAACATAGGATTTATTTTTCCCGCTTTGCGAAATGTTCGTCAATTCGCAATAGAATCGTCAAGCATTTTTATTAATTCTTTATTGCAATGCACGATTGTACAATATGAATGTCTTGATAATAGCTCTATCTTTTATAGATTCTTCAAAATATTGAAAGGTATTCCACTTTGTTCTAATATGTCCCAAATATTCTCTTTTAATCGGTTTCATTTTTTGTGGATATTCCGATAGGCGAAAAAAAAATCAACTTTTAAGCGATGATTTAATATTATTGTTTGTTATACGTTGTTGTGAATTACTGTGAGACAGATTTCAAGTAATAATTTTTTTAATATTCAGTAAATTAGAAGATGTTTTGTGCTGTAATTTTCTTTCACAAAGAGAGCTTTTTTTTGAATGCTATTTGTTAATTGCTTCCGTATGATTGAGTAAGGCAAAATAAGCTTTAAAAATTGCTCATTATCTGTATCGAATTGTTTCAGTAAAAAAATTCATTTTCTTATTTAAATGATTCGAACAATTTCGTCCTGAGAGGTAAATTTTAATAATCGATTGCAGAGGAAAATCCAAAGCAAACAACATCTAGATCAAAGTAGTATTCTTCATATTCCATTGTTATTGTAACGCAATCGACTATAAGATTAGATCATATGGTGATAACGATTTCACTGACATATTTGTCCAATACACTTATTGCTTTCCACCTTACATTTCTTGTTGCTTCAATTTATATAGCTCTACTTCTTGTTAGAAACTTCAGCTCATATTTGTAAGAATGGTTTGGTGCATAAGGCTTCGGCAAAAATAATGCGCATTGTGTTTACCCATATTGACCAAAATTGCCTTGGCTGTTACTATTATTGTTCTTCTTCTTCTTCTTTTTCTTCTTCTTCTCATTATTGTTACTGCATTAATATTATTACTATATTGTTATTACTCTATTATTATTGCTCTACTATTATTAATATTAATATTATTATTATTATTATTATTATTATTATTATTATTATTATTATTATTATTATTATTATTATTATTATTATTATTTATTGCTATTATTATTATTGTTATTATTATTATTACTTTGTTTTATTTTATTTTCTATTCTATCATCATTATCGATGTAATTATTGTTACTGTTGCTGTCATCACTATCATCATTACTATTCTTATCATTATTATTACTATTGTTCTTATTACTAGTATTAAAATTATCATTATTACTCTTATTAATACTCTTAGTATTGTTGTTGTATTGTAAGAGAAAAGCGAACTTATTTAACATCTTATGTTTTGCATCCCCTAAAAAGCATTATGCCACAATGGATTTGGGCTTTGCCTCTTATCACCATTTCTTATCACTCCAATATATTCAATGATTGAAGTGCATAAGGCTGTGGCATCAGAAGTGAAATGATAACAGTATCATATCTAACTTATTTAAACATATACTAATATATTTACTTTTTTATCACTATCAATTTTATATAAGCAGTAAGGAGTAACAAAACTTTCGACATATAAACGATATGCGGAAAATACAAACGGCAAAAGGCAAAAGATAAAAGAGTGAAAATGATAAAAGAATGGAAAATAAAGATTGTAAGCGAAATGGAACAACAACAACATTATACATCCTCATAGTTGAATAAGCCTATGAAGCAAAAGAAATGTGAATGTCCGGCATGCTCATGTTTCGGCATTTTGCAGCTCACTTGAATTGCTTCCTTGTGAGCTTATTATCATCATAGTGATATACACAATCCTTCCTAAATCTCATCTATGATGAAAGCGAAAGCTTTGATTCGACGGAACTGCAAGTCAAAGAGAGGGAAAAAGATGACTTGTGTAGTATAATTAGGAACAGGTAATCTTCTAACGACTCTTCTATTCTATATAGTGTCTTTGCTGCTATTTGCTGCTATATCAGTTTACTGAATGCCATGGCGGAGATGAGGGATATTCAACTGATGTTGTTGTCTAGGTTTTTTTGCATTGCGCTGCTATATTGACGAACACTTTTTTTGCAATTTTTGCAATTTGACAGCATTGCAAAATTTATTTACAAGAAAACATAACTAGGCGAACCTGTAAAATGATTCAATTTTAGAAGGACAAGTATTCTCAGATTATAGGGATAGAATCAGTTGACTAATTGAAAACCATCAACTCCTTACCCATAACTATAAATGGCGGAAATTGCATACAAATCTTGTTTATGATCAATATGTAAATAAGCAATACGAACAAATATGTAAATAAATATTGATAATATTCTATGCATATAGTGAAGGAAAGTTGTTTAC
This sequence comes from Ascaris suum, assembly GCA_013433145.1. NCBI lineage: Eukaryota > Metazoa > Nematoda > Chromadorea > Rhabditida > Ascarididae > Ascaris > Ascaris suum. The sequence goes on along the minus strand of CM024172.1, from coordinate 2,199,966 downwards.
ATCAATACTGTACACTCAGCTGTCGTTCGTTAGATGAGGTGGATCACTTTTGTTTTTGAGCAACGAACGGTTTTCTTGTTGAGTGTTGTAAAGGACCTAATGAGACGACTTGGTTGACGATTACATGGCGTGAGCGATGTTGTGTGCGAGCCCTAGTTTGAATGTGAATCGCATGCGTTCCGCACCATTTCTCTCAGTTATCGACCACCGGTCATATGCCCCTCTACTATCGTGCAAATTAATTCTCTTCCCCTCAAACTTCACATGTGTTGTTTTTTTTCCTGATTATCCTTATTCTTATAGTACAATTGTTAAGCTATGCTGCTGCTATTAGAGTATCATATGTTATCAAGGCTACTGAACCTCAATGTGTCTATCATCATTTTCCGATTGTTTCATTCTATTTCAATCTTTATTTATGAATAAATGAATCCCATTCTTTCATATTTCGGCCATTCGATTTTTTCCATCTCATGAGGAGGAGAAGTGGGGAAGACATCTTTCCTTTTATGTGAATTTTACAATCCTTTCCAAAAGCGTAGAATGAGCTAGTCTCTTCTATGCATTATTAAGCGTCTATTCGTCGATTCCGTGTCGCAACTCATAGAATCTACGAGCATGTGACTAACTGAATATATGGTTCATCCAACGTGAAGGCAAAATTTTACATTTTTTCCGCAAATATTTGGAAATAAATGGTCGTGCAGATTCGAATTTATTTATTCAAATTCCCTTCTGCGGCTAATAGGTTGGCTAAAAAGTTTTGGTGCTGGCCTTTAAAACAGCTTAGACGCTTGGATTGCCTTAATAGGCACCAGTAGAAGTGGGGGCTTCCTTTAATAAATCATAGCTTTTTGCATCAATAAGCCGAGTTGGCAGCAAAGGCTCAGTAGATATGATAGTTTTTATTGAAGCAGTTAGGTGAGCAACGTCCATAGTTGGCCCACATATAAACATAATAACATATATTTAAAAACATCCTTTTTATGCTTCCCTCTCTTATGTCTGGTGCGATTATTCAAATCAGCGCCGATAGAGTGAGCTAGTGAATCGAAACCACGAATTGATAAAGTTTGTGAAGAGTGTAATTCAGATTTGGAGTATTGAATTGTTTTACCGATCGACCAAAAATTTGTCAATGTTCTTACCAAGATGATAGCAGCGTATTTTAGAATGAAGTCCTATCATGTTAGAATGATTTTGACCGTAAGCTTACTATGACAGCTGTTTGTCAGTAACCATCTGTAAGTAAACATGACACTCAAATTGACGATCTTTCCCTTATCGTCAAGGATATTGAATCTCATGTGTTTATCGCATATTTCCGCTTGCTTCATTGTGCTTAAATCTTTATGGATAATTGAATTTCATTCCCTCATATTTCTGCTATTCGGTTTTTTCTAACTAATGGGAGAAGACTTTCTTTTTTATATCACTTTTGCAATCCTAAATGCATGTTAATCTTGATGAAGGATCGTTTGAGGCAAACAAAGATTTGTCCTTTGATGTGACAGATTTAGGCGTTGAGCAAGTTAGTCCTGTGCGGTTTGGTCCGTTCGCTTTCCGTTGTGTTTCAGTTGGATCGCCGTATTGCGATAAGTCGTTCGGCACCAACGAGTTCAGTCAGCTATCACCTGTATACCACACGCACTCGTCCCAGCTATGTTTTGAGGTCGTCATGGAGATACGTATTAAAGGTGAGCGACTCAACTAGTTGGAGGCTAACTATGCTCAATTTTCTCTGATAAGATAAAAAGAGCTATTCGCTTTATTAGAGGAAAGCTGTTAGTTTTTGTTATGCCTATAGTTCCACTTATATATGTCCCTGAGCATTATAGATCTCGTTATTTTTTTGGAATCGATGTCTGTTCAATTGGCAAGGGGAGGATAGGGGGCAATCATGACCATAATTAGTCCTTATTAAGAGTTCATTGCAATCGCCTAAGAACATTAATTTCGAAACATAGAGACATTTTTTGTATCAGCACATTGAAATGATATTCACTCACTGCCGTATATCCTGCATTCCGAAGTGAATCCAATAGCCAGAATATTTTTACGAGTGGTGCCGTTCGTTCTCTCCGTTACTCGAAGCGGAACCGATAGCAGCGAGCAACTTTCTTCTTGGCCAATGTTGCATCTTTCCAGTCATCCGCAAGGCAATTTTCGAATTAACGAAGAGGAAAAGGACGAGATGATAAGTGCAACAAGCAATTCTTATCTAGAACAATTTTCAAAAAATTCATCAGTTTTTGCTAATCATCTTTCCGGCCACTTCTGCAAAGAACTCTAGAAAACATCTTGGAAGCGGGCGTTCATTTCATTTACATCTCTCTAGAGAGAATACACAGGTATTTTTGCATTATTCATAAAGAGCGAATGGGTTTTCCGACCTTGATAGCACCTATCAGCTGTGTTCGAATTTTCTATTGTTTCGTTTCAATGAGAGCTGCTCATTTCATTCACAGCGATTCATTTTTAAGTAATATCGCAATTTTTCTTTTTGCATAATTGCATTTGGTGATATGTTATCTATGCGTATGCATGTTTATTGCGGTTGACATTTGCAAAAGTCATCTTTTACATAATTGCATGTTTATCGCGTCTTTAATGCATAATTGCAATATCGTATTTCGCGCTACTCGGTTGACAATTGCGCCGTCTTGCAAACCGCAGTGGTAGCAAGTGCAATGAAAACTGCAAATAAATTTTATTGCAATAATTAACCTAAAATCCTCAATTCCCACTTTAGTTCATCGTTTTCCACAATGATATTTAGACATGCTATGGAATTTAAATATGAGTTTTCCTCTACTCTCACTCATTTGCACCTTGAAAATTTATTCGACTGAATATCTCTCTCATCGTTTCATTAGATATTAAATATGGTATCGATTGCTTTGACATTGCTTGTAGATACTTTTAAAAATGCCCACCCTAGTAGCTTGAGAGGAAATAACGATTCGGCAGAGGTTTCTGATATAAAGCATCGTAGAGATATCTACCTATGTATTATATCAGAAAGGAATAATTTATTTAGAGATTTAATTGTTTTTTATTTAACTATTTTTCCGCCGTATTTTTCTTTTCCTATTCTCTAATAAATGGCTTAGTATTGCATAAATAAAACGATTTAAACGATTTGATTGATTTATTCATATGAATATATTCAGGAGCACGATAACTTTTTTTTTTGCAAAATACATATACATGGAGATGACAAATTTTTTAATGCTCTTAAATTAGGTGGTTGATACGATAGACAATTGAACGTCGTATTTTATTGGTAGAGTTCATGTTGAGTGTTATCGGCCAATGTTCCGTTCACGTTGTGCGAGAAAATAGGAAAACCACCACGAAACGACTAGAAAGAAAATGATGACGGCTTTCTTGGAGAGCCGACGGGAATTTAGTGCTGTCAGGTCGATATCGTTGGTTCAATGATCGAAATTAAACCTTCGGCGATTTCACTTTTCTTTTTTTTTTTTCAATGTGCTCCAGCTGATGCGTTTTCTTTCGTTATATTCATCATAGTTGAACTTAACTTATAATCATTTAGGCAATTAGCGTTTATGCAAAATTTTTCATCATCTCAAAGAGTGCGAGTAATTTTCAACATAATTGAAGACGCTTTTCGGCGATTAAATTTCACTTCGAATTTTTTTGCAATTGTCGAATATTTTCGAGAAAAAAAAATGCTATTAATTCCATAGAATATAATAAACCTAAAAATTTCAGCATTCGATTTTTTTAGAGTCGTTTATTGTATCTAATGCTTTCAATTAAAAAAGTTTCTAATACGTTTCCTTCACTACGAGATAGGCCCCTATATATAAGATTTTCTTGTTTTTTTTTACACAATCATAACAAATATTGTATCTACATATTCGTTTGCTATCTCACTTCTTTATACTGTTCATAACACATGCTTATAATGTCGATTTTATCTTCCTCTACGAAAAGGATTATGCGTTTCGTTGTGACGATGGCTCGCGCATAACTCAGATGTCAACGGATAAGAGCCGAAACGTGTTCACCTTTTATTTGCATATCTATTTCATTCATGTCTAAAAACCTATATTGTTAACATATTATCTCGTAAAAAAATCATAAAGAAATATTGCACTAATTATTGGGTAGTGCTTTCGTTAATTTTATTATTGCCAAAATGATGATGTTCTATTTGCTGCAAATCAATCTCGTATCTCTTTAAGTCGTTGTTCACATACGCTTATGTGATGTTTTCTTTGATCGCAAACTATCTTGTGGTGTCAGGTTTCTTTTTTTTTTGCTGCAAACTTAATTTGGGATTTATTCGAAGAGAAGCAGAGCACACGATAAGTGTCGAGGGAAAAATTTCTTGTTATTGCGCAAAAGCAATCTTTTAAGCAGCTGATGTATTTCAAGTTATTCTGGTTTTCCACTATCCACATATACGCGTATATGAAGCGTAATATTCTGATTGCCCATCTTCTATTTTAAGACACCCTTCGCTAAGCTCTTCTTTAATCTCCTTTTGCACCCCTCTCCTCACTCTATTTTGTTTCCTTTTATAAATAGGCTAGATAATATTTTTTTCGGTACTCTATTTTCATTTTATCATTTCTTATTTTTATTCACAACATTGAGCTCTCATTTGAATATAATTTAGATCTTTTGCCTCATTTGATATTTTCCTGGAGTCATTGTGAAACTTTGGAGCGGAAATAATGACAACAAGTAATGTTTCACTTAGTGGAGAACCTTCACGATGGATTGATCTAGATTTGCTTTTGCGGTCTTCATTCGTAATGAATTAATTTCCACTCTCACCATTCAACTTGTCCTTAATCAAATTTCTTCGCCTTAAATGAACACAAAGAAAATTTGATCGAGTTTTTTCTGCACTTTAACGTATTTGCTTTTCAAAAGCGCATTGTGGCAGCATCGTTTCTTGTGGATTATCTCTCTATGTGTGTTGATGTTTGTTCTGTATGTCGGGCAATTTCACTTCGAAAACAACTTAAGCTTCAATCATTTGATTTGTTAGGTATACTACAATTCTAGGATTACCTCTTCTACCATATTTCACGGTGATCCAGTAAATTTGAAAAAAACTTAGAACTGTTAATAGTGGTGAAATTCACACATATTTAATTCCAAAAAGTTTTTTCATTTGACGCCGATCGGCTTGAAGAAGCGAATTTTTTTACAGAAGACTTATGAAAGAGGCCGAGTTAGTTAAAATAAGATAGCACTTTTCTTACATATTTGTCATTCAATGCAAATTTGAGGATCTGTTTGATCAAATAAGGGCGAGTGCAAAACGCTCATGCTACTATCTCTTCTAGCAAATTTCTTCATTTCTTTTATTGAATTAATTCTGAGATTTTATTAGGGAAGAGAATGACGGGAACGAAAAAAGAGGAGCTGAGGTGAGCATGAAAAATTTCTGGGAAAAAATTATTTCCCAGGCATCTTTTCTTTGTTTCAATTTCTCTAAGATATCTATTTCCTGATGAGAAATGCACTATATTAGTGCATTAAAAATGATTTTTTTTTTTGCTTTCTTTTTTATCTCTTTATTTCAGCCGATTTTTGTTTCATTGTGACATTGGCTGTAAATTTATCACTCATTCGATACAAATAATATTATAAGAGAAACGTAATGAAGAGGAATTTTATTGTGATCATTGTGTTACTGTTACATTTGGCGAGATGTCGCCTTGCACCAGATGATCTCATTTCTCCATTGCTCAAGGTGAAATTTTTTTTTTTTTGTTTTCGATTTATTTAGTAAATTTTTATAATATACTAATAAATCTAACAACTATACTCATCTTGTAAAATATTTCTGAGTAATTCACTAATCATTCTATAGCAATGCAATATTTTTTTTTTCAATTTTTTAAGCAGCTAAATTTTAGCAAATTCTACATTCTTATAGGTTTGATAATTATTCATTAAGCTAATTTAAATTGACATAAAATTGTAGTTGAGATAAACTCATAACGCGAAGATTTCGACAATGAACTTTTTATGTCGGCATTATCTCATTTTTTTTCTTTTTTTAAAATGCCTTCAAGTTGGAAAATTTGAAAAGTGCACGAACAGGAACACAGTGCAAGAAAAATAACAGAGCAGACAAGGAAAAAGTGCAACAAAAGTGAAAAAGAGATCCGTAAAACAATAATTCACGTCAACAAATGTTCAACCATCATTCGAAGAGCAATAGTGTGAAGATCGAAACGATTCAACTACAGCTCATGAACGTGATAGATAGCTCATGAACGTCTAATAAATTGTTTTTAAAAATGAAACCGTTTTTTTTTTGATAAACTTTTAATAAATTTTCATGATGAAAGGAAACTTTAGACGAATACAGATCCTCGAAATCCTGGAATGTACATGCGTCTTATGCCAACTGGGTTAGCTTATCTTCGTGAAATCGGTATGAAAGTTGTCAATGATGAAATTCTCAGGATTCAACTACCAACAATCACCGAATCAGTAGATGCTGGCCAGGTTGGTAGTACTTTTGAACCATTCCGGGAAGAATTACTGCGTTCAGCGTTGATTTGACGTGTACTTAGTTTATGCTGATATTGATGTTTAAACCACTTTGGTTGGATGGTATCGTACATGAGACGAGTGAGTGCTCAAGAAACTAATAGGACTTCTATTAACAGTATTACAACAAATACGACAATGGGACTAAATAACTGCTCATCTGTATGAATGCATTTCTGATAGTCAACAAGTCATGAATATGTGTTACTATTTGTTTTTTTTTTCTCTCATAACAACATTTTTTTGGTTTTTTGCAGTCATTATTGATGAATAATGGGAAATATTATATGGATAAATGAAACGATTATGGAAAATTTGAGACGCTGAGCATTTTTTCGTAATTATTTTTATTCAAATGAACGTAAAAGCACAAAAAATATGAAGATATTTAGTGAGCACATTAGATTATTTATCGTATTTTTTGTTGCTTGCACAGTTCTTTAAGTTCCTTTTTTTTTCACCTCATTCATAATAAAATGCAAATGAGTGGTAGAGGTATATCTCTTTCTAGTATCGCATCGATAGCGAGGAATGTCGCTACGCGTGAACGAAAACAACAAATGAAGTCTATTGTCAAAAAAAAAAAAAAAAGAAAACTGAATGGGAGTGCGCAAAGAAGAGATAATTGTTTGTGTGGATAATAATTTGAACAATTATAAAAACACCTTAGCATCTCTTGATTTCGTGCTTTCCGTCCTTAATTTGATCTCTATTTGCCAAAGCAAAGAATTTTTCTGCAGGTGTCGATATACGATGCGATCGTTACAAAATATTGGGCTCCACCTGAATATAGCCTTGAACTCACTCCACCTAGTATGTTCTCTTGGTCGATGGCTAAGATGCATATTAGGTTTGTGGTCACTCTTCATCTACTTTATGAGGGAATTTTGTGTCATCGGATAAGATTTCAACAAAGAGCATTTTTAAATGCTCAACGCTCCTCAACCGTTTTTAGGGCAATTCATAAACGCGGCTATGATAATTATTTTTCAATGTTTGCAGTTTTTTCTATTCTAAGCATTTTGTGATTTGCATATTTCTAGTTTCAGTTCCTTGACATGTAAGCAACTCTCAGCGGCTATTGTTTTATTTTTATGCCTCTGATTTCGATTTCTCACATTTTCCTATAAATAAGTGCAATAAATGCAGATTATGTGAATGAATTCTTGTTCCGATAGATGAGATCGGCATTGTTGATGAATATAACAATGAACATAAAATATGCGTTTTTTTTTGTTTATTGGTCTTAAGCACAAGAATTTTCTTCGAATATATATGTGCTAAGCTATAATTGTGCAATACGACGAGAACATGATAGTTCTTTTTTGGTACTGATGCAACAACTTTGATATATATAATTACTTATGTGATCCTTCATTCACACTGAAGGTAATAAATTCTTGCATCCTTATTTTAATGCTGATCTATTTCAGAGCAAGTGGTGATTTTGAGGCGTCGTTCAATAATCCGTTATTACTTCCAACTGTGCCTATACAAGGACAATTCGAAACGTTATTGGGACATATTGCTCTAACGATTGCGGTTAAAATGGGAAGGTAAGCGAAAATATTAAAAATGCTCATTTTTGGCTTTTTTTTTTGATTGCACAACCTTGCCTAATTTAGCATAAAACACTCAAGTAGTCCACAAATATTTCGAATATTAAAATGAGATAGTCGTTTTATTCCATTTTTACGTAAACTTATCAACTTATCAAACTTATCTTTCTAGGTACAACTTACTCAACATCTAGCTATGATTTCTTGCAAACTTTTCTCAACGTCGATTCATTGAATTTATTGCAGATAAAAATATGGATTAGGAGATTTCTGAATATTTCAACTTAACGGCTATGTCAAAAATTACTTTCCAAGCTATCATTCTAAAGAGAAACGAGCCTGAGGACTATAAACATGAAATATCTATATGCTAGTGTTTCATCAAATACTTGTAAAATAAGGCGATATGGTTTGAAATCAATTTTGCATAATTCATATCGACTCATTGAAGTGAGTACGTAAAAATATGTGAGTTTGTTTGTTTTCGATGTGTTTTTAGCAATTTATAGAACTAATAGTGGAACACCGCTGGTACAATCTACTTATTGCCACGCTGAAGTTGGTTATGTGGACTTGAACGTGAAGAACACTGGCGTTATCACTGACTTTTTCATTAACTCCTTCAAGGGTAATGTTTGTTTCAATGAATTCACTTAGTTCTCTAATAATATCTCAAAATATACATCACGAGAATGATAATAGAGTGTCATAGTTATGCTTCGTATTATGAGCTCTTCGAAATACCTGCAAAAAGCCCTAAAACCTGAGAGCGTTGTGATGATGCTTTGAATATTTTAAGTAGGTAAAAGGAACTACAGCTGAGGTTATCATCGGACTTCAAATTACGAAATGAACGGAGAGGGAGGGAGGATGATGGACATCTATAATCATAATGATAAGATTCGACCATAGTTTTTTGAGGACCTTGAGTCAATCCGCAAGAATGATTCTTACTAAATCGATGATTGAATTCAACTGTTTCAACAATATAGGCATTCATCAATAAAAATAAGTTGCAACTGTTGTATTTTTCAATCTATCGGAATCGTAGTTAATATCAGGCTATCTATTTCGCTTGAATAAATGCCGGAGCTTTTGAATTAACATAGAAAGACACGATGTGAAAGGCTATTGCATTTTTGAAGGCTGCTTCAAAAATAGGTCAGCAATAGTGAATTTACCACCGTTCGCATACAAACAATGTGAGCAAATCTTCCTGTACGGAGTCCAAGCCGGATTTGTCGCGTATGGCCGTTTTCATCAATCTTTGCGCCGTAATGGCCACGGTTAATAATAACGTTGTTCTCGAATCAACTGACCTAAATGCCGAATTCATATGTTTAATCCAATGGCATAGTTAATGAACATTTCGTCATTTATGAAGTGCAAAAAAACTTATAACGCAATTATGAGAGTTTTTTTTTTTTACTTACAACCAGAATTAATAGCGCAAATCACTTTTAGGTAAAATGCTCATAAGTAAGAATGTTTCGTAAATAAACGACTCAAAATGAAGTTTGCACGAATTTGGTGAAAAATTTCATTTCAGCGTTCATAATAGCGAATTTCAAACCTATGGTAGAGGAGCGAATGTGCAATATGATTAAAAAAGTTGTTGATAGAGATATGAATAATATCCTCTCAACAATGCCATTACAGGTACTAAAACTCTCGTTTTTGCCTTATAATACCTTGAGATTGTAAATTGACGGTAATAAAACCTTCATAGAGATAATAAAACCTTGATCAAGCTTGTGAGATTATCTATGATCAAGCTCTAACTTGTGAGATTCAAGACTCAAATATAGGGCGGGTGATAGAAAATGCAGTTGTAAATCAGTTGACGATGAAAAAAAAAAACGATTAAATTTCGAAAGAAATTTTCTGATCGCAAGCCGTATAGACGATTTTTTTCTTAACTCATAGCGATTATCTTAGAGTCAATACTCATATTGGCAATTGCTTTATTTAATCGATTAATAATGATTTATCGCATCGAAATTGTTATCGTATTCTAATCGCAATAATTGCATTTACTAATGTAATTCATATTTATCGATGAAAATTATTTTATTGAGATACGCATAAACGAGAATTCAATTGACGTTATCGGTGAGACGTTTGGTGTTCCACGAATGCGGCAATTAAGTCGATTCGGCAATGTGAATACAAAGAATATTACGCTATTGAATTTTGTACATCATCTTCGACAACGTAATTTAATACTCGATTATCGACTTATAAGAGATCCAATAATTGCATATGGAGCAATCGATATGCTTACAAGTGGTGAAATTTCATGGTGATATTTTCATCTTTTCAAACATTTTTTTTTTGGTTTTTCTGTTTTTTTTTTTTGCTAATATATTTTAGCGCATTATCGATTGTTGTTGTTGAAAAATTTAAGATTTAATAATCGATGAAAATTTTTCATAGAATATTTCAACAAAATTTTTTTCGATCATAAAAATTCGATAAATTTATTTGAGATTTATCTATCATTAATTCATACACACTTGTTTCAATCACATTTATCGGTCGTATTGAGCATCATCTTCAAGAAATGACTGACACCTCTTACTTCTGATGGCCATTGAAGGTGACGTAATGTTGCGTTGAAGTGTTCCATTAATAAATCTTTTGTTTCGCACATTGCCTTCTCACTTTCGATTGCAATATTGACCGTAAAATATGTCGTCGCCTAAGTGAAGGGTTTCATTCGTGTTGCCAATTTCAGAATCTAATGGAAGGTTAACGCTTTCAAAGCTTGCTTCAATTACAGAATTCCTTTTTTTTGCAATTGTAGAGCCCTTCACTCTAGTTCATTTTCTTTAGTATTGAATAATTGCTCGATGATTAATGAAAATATTTTTCACACAGAAATTCGAGCACGCTATCTTTAGATTGCCGAGCAAGTGCTTTACCATTCAACTATTGCTAACGATTTTATTGGCTATCATTTTTCTGTTTGCTTGTAACATGAAAGTTGAACTGAGAAAAAAAATTATATTCGCGGCGAATAGTTAAAATTTTCACATTAGAGAAGGATAGATTTGATTTTCCCAACAATAAATGTGGTAGTATTTCCATTTCTAAGGGTGAATGTGCTATTTCATCTTCATTAAATGGAAAATATTAGTTTGGCTTTGAGAAGGTGAAATATTCCTCTATGATAAAATATTCGAATCGAGAGTGTAAATCGATCGTCGTTTGCAAATTGATTTGAGCGGTAATTCTTCAATTAAAATAGGGCACCTTTAAAAGAATACAAATGAAATCATCGTTAGCCTTATTTTACTCAAAAATTGGTATCGCATTATCTATGATATGTTTTGTCCAAAATTTTAGTGTTTAACTCTCAACATAATGAGGAATAAAACGTTTCGATCACTATTATTCGTAGATATGAGAAGATACTAGAGATAATTATTTCGTTGAAATTGATAGAAGAATATATTCTTTGTTATGGCAGAAATATGCGTCATTAATTCGGATTAATAATGCCATTACAGGAATGGTTATGGTGGAACACCATTTAGTGCACCTAACGTTCGAATTCCACCACCTCAAGGTATTCGTTTATCGTTTTTTTTTCGAAATAGAAGATTTTTTTTTGACATTACATTAGGAGAATTTTTGTGGTGGTTGAACATCTGTGCTTTTATTCAGTTTTTTTTTTCAATATTAAAGTGCATTTATTTATATTCTAAAGGGCTCAAGTTAAGCGTTAATGAGTGAAAATATAATAACAAATTAATTGGCTAACATAGAGAATAAACATACAAAACATAATTACATAAGGCCATAAAGGTGAATATACTATCGATGAAAATTTATCAACAAGAGAGATTTTGAAATGAGGGAGGAAAAGATGAATGCAGAAAAAAAAATCAAATTGCATGGATAATAATTGGAACATTATGATATAGAAGTACAAAAAAAAACTCTCAACGAAACAATGCTATTTACAACGCTGAATTCTGAAACATTTATGAGAAAGAAAATAAAGAAGCAACTTTCAAAGAAAAATAAAAATTGCGATGAGCAGCAGCAAAAGAGCAATTCAAAAAGTAATGTGCATCTGGGTCATTATAATAAAATAGAAATATTTATATATAGATTGGAAAAGCAAAATGATGAAAGGGCTATAATTGGTGAAAGAGGGATCATTATCGTGTATTTCAAATTATGAAACCTAATGATCCAAATGGTAGTGAAGTAATTGAGGCGTCAAACTTTCTCGGAGTCATTGTTTATGAATGAGCTAAAAATTGGCTCCATTTAGTTAAATGGGGATCATTTTATTCATTCATTTCTTCAAATAAATATCGTAAAAATATTTACTTACATACACGATGCTCTTTAAAATTCATTAATGTTATCGCCTAGTTATTAACGTAAAACTCATTTTTATAGGCGTTCATATGGTCGAATTTTATGGTACCGATTATATCGCTAATTCACTACTTTATCATGCTTTCAAGCAGAAATATATGGATGTTGATGTGGGTCCCGAATCGAGTCCTCAACTTAAAAGTCTACTTGTCTCATCATGTGAGGCCGGTTTTTGCATTGGAGAATTTTTGGGAGCACTTTCCGAGCAATATCCTCAACGTGAAATTGAAATCCATTTCTCAGCAAGAAAGGTTTCTATTTGTTCAATATTTCATTAAAAATCATAATTTAGTATTTCTTTGATATAAACATTTCGTTAGTTTTATATGTTTTTTTTTGTAGTTTATGTAATAGACTCATTTTAATTCATATAATATTTGACACCTTTAATTAAGTTTCAAGTTCGAAAGAGTTAAACCTGTCATGCGGTTTCGCAGGTATTTTATTGCGTTAATCAATTTAAAAGAAGTAATTTAATTAGAATTTAATGAAAATACTCTCCAAAAACTGTATTTGACTCGTGAATGGAAACTTTTCTAAGGATACGGACGAAAAATTGGTCAAAATTTCGGATATTTTTTCCCAATTGACTTTAAAGATTATGAAACTTTTTAAAGGATTATATCAATGAGTTGAAATTTGTACTGTAATAAACTGCAGTATGTACCACAATTAATTCAAAAAGATGATCCTCTATCTAAAAGTGCTATATCGTTAACGATTGCAGGCGCCTGTTCTTGTGTTCGTAGAAAATAGGGCACGATTCCGGTTGCATGGCAATATGAATATATTCGTTAGGCCAAGTAATGCATCGCAAACGAAAATAATGGTAAGTCTTTTTTTAAAATATTTTATTCCATATTCGCCGTTTATTATATATTCTTAACATGGAGAACTTTATATAGAAGCCAAATATTTTCATTATGAGAGGTTAAATCTTTCAAATTTAATTTCTTCAAGAAGATTTAATTCAATTTTATTTGAAGTAAATATTCGAACGTAAATATTTTCAGATTATTCGTTCGGAAACAACAATGACATCAAATATTCGTTTATGGATTAATGGAACACGAATTGTTGGTAGTGCATCGATCGAGAATCTCGACTTTAAGCTAATCGAATCGAAAATTCGTGATGTCGATCAGGCTTCATTTGGTGACCTTGGGCTCTTTGGTGCTGAATTCCTCGAGCAATTACTTACCGAAATCCTACAGATTGGCATCGCTATACCAACGATGAAGGGCATTGTTCTTAGAAGTCCGAAGTGGGTTTCTTTTTCGCCATTATTATACAAAGACGAGATGATAAATGCCGAAATTCATCGATATTTTCACAACTGACAAACTCTTGAAATGAAAATTGCTCGCAAAAAATGAAGTTGGCAAATTGCCAAAAGTTGGCGAAAAAAATTTTAATTTACCAGATTCAAATAAAAAAATCAACGCCGAAGAGATAATTTAAAGCAATCGGATTTGAACTTATAATCTTAGAAAAATAATTCATTGATATGTATAGAATATAAGTGACATTTTTGGAAGCGTATTGCAAGTTTTATTTCAATTATTTACCATTTATCCAAGATTAGGATCGTATTTTCAGGTTGACTTTGCATGATCGATATTTACGGGTGCAGACATTCTTCAAATTGGATGAGATATTCGCTGGTAGACTTGTAGAGGGTGCTGTTCGTCGGACACTTGTCAACTTTGGTTGATAAATACGCTCCGATGTGTGGCGCATGTGTCGCCCAAGAGCTAGCAGAGAGCCGAAGTTCTCCAAATTCCGTTGAAATTGAAGAATAGCCGCAATAATGCGATTTATTCATTGGGGCATCTTTATGATGATTTTAAAAAAATTCTATAAAGGGAAGCTATTTTTGGTATAAATAAGAGGAATATTTTGAAAAATAGGTAGTATGAGGGCAAAAGTATGTGGAAAAGAGGTCTGCGTTAAAATTCTTTTATATTTGAGAATGTACCTAACGATTAGTGAACTAGCTGAAGATGAGATTATGAATATTCTCATGCGAAATTGAATGGAATTTCTAGATTGCATGTTTTTTGAAAAATTATACTCGAAATTATACCTGAAGTTGTACGATTTTTAAAATTCTACTCAAATTTGCATCCGAAGAATTTCTATTTTTCTCATAAATTCGCCTCATTTTCGGCGTATTTTTTCAATATCTTAACGCCATAAACGTTGACTTACCTATATAAACTTGAACGAACATAAATTGTTATCATTTCTATTGATAGGTTCTAATGAAACCTTAATTCACTTTCGTTAGTTGCAGTTCTTTTTTAGTCTCATAAAAATCTATTTGCACTAATAAATTACAATTGCTTAGCTAAACCTAATTTTTTTTTAACGTTGACAATGATATACCAATAAATCAAACAAAGAACACAATGTTGAAGTTTCGATATTGTTGTTTATGTGGATACAAGCTGTGTTAGATTGTTCTAACTTGTACGTTTAATGAGATTAAGCCTACTATTTAACCCCGCTCCCTCTCTTGACATGCATTTTTCTAAATCTTTTATTTTCTATGTTCCCCTATCTGCATCCCTCAAGAAATATGGCACATTCTAACCTCCAAAAAACTGGAGCTGTTGAAACAATTAAAACAAATTCACATATTTCGTTGATCTTCAAAAGAGCGATTCATCATTGCAGGCGGTGTCATGCATTGCGCTCATATGATACAAGATTCCACGATTATTTCTTCCTGCGTTGATAAAAACAGGTGGTGTTGAAACGTGAAACGTCGTTGTGCATTCTCGCTATCCTGTTTTTTTTTTTTTCAATGTTTTTATTTCCCTAAAACGAGCTCTCATCTATAATCTTTGTATATTATTTTTCAATAACATCCATAGAGATGGCCAATAGCAGATATTCTATTTTTCTTTCAAATGATAGAATAAAAGCCCTAATGGATCAATAGGGCATTGAAAAATGTGGAAAAACTTGCTAATTTCAGCATTTTTCCTTTAATAATTGCAAATCATTGAAAACTTTTTATAGATCTTTTTTCTACGTTAGTTTCTCCCATAATGATTTCCCATAGAAATCAGTTTTTATGATAGATTAACATATGAAAAAAAAAGATATTCTTGGTCTGAAAATGAAATTTTTCCTGTTTATTATCATTTTCCGTGAAAATTTTACGAGAAAATTTCCGTAAAATTTTACGTAAAAATTTTTCGTAAAAATAAAAAAAGAAAAATTTATCATAAAAATTTACGAGTAAAATTTTGCGAGGAAATTTTTCCACAAAACTTTCCGTAAAATCCGTAAAATTCCGTAAAATCCGTAAAACTTAAAGGTTTTCTCCACGTTTTTATGACCAGTAATTCAGTTTTTTTTAATGTTGACGATCATCTATCGAAATAGGCTGAATGAAAATTTTGCGGTATATCGGAACATTTGCATATATCCCTTTTAGTAAAAGGTGGCTGTCATTAGACGACCGTTTGCCTTCTACTCATCTTCCTCTTGAAATTTAAATTCTTCAATGTCATGTGCTTGTTTTTGGATGTGCTACAATTCGCTTACCTGTAAATATTGTAAGTGAAAATATTTATTAAAATCGTATCTGTATAAAAGGTTCAACTAAAATTCCGTCTCTACTCACAGACAAATACCGCAGCTATCATACAAATGCAGACAAATACCACAGACAAAGATCGATGTTCCTATCCGGTAGAGGTTGCATACACAAGCTGAAACAATATGGCTTGATTTGAGTGAATGAAATTTTCATTGGGCGCTTTTTTTTCCAACATCAGGTGCATTTCCGCCCAAGAAAACATTTCAGCAAGGATGTGCAGAATACAACCTTTGTGCTGATTTTCTTTCGTTTGTTTTTTCCTCCTCATGACGAGCTTTCAAATTTCCCTTGAATAAAGCCATAATTCATCCACTTGCTATTTTGAATTCTCCCTTTCGAGTTCCTCTATGATAAGTAGTTCTTAGTGATAAGGCAACAAGCAGGAAAAGCACCTTCTTGACTCGAAAATGAAGTCTCCACTGTGTTGTACTAAGTTTCGCAAGGTGTCGCATAATTTAATGAGCGTCAACAACTCCACAAAAATTCATCATCATTGTTCAATTCAATATGTTCAATTCATCATACTGCAGCGATTAGCTTCGAAAATCTATGGAAAAGTAAGGGTTGTTTTTGGCGAATATTCTTTTCTCAGTTAGAGATGAAATTTTGAATTTGCATAAAATTTGCGAGAAAATATTCTGAAAATCTCTCAAAATTTTCGACATTTTCGGCAGTGAAATTGCATATGTTAGCATTTTGCAATGAATATCTCAACGTACATTATATCTAGAGAATAACGAAAAACAGTTAGCTAAACAAGTGGCATACGAAAAAGTGACGTTGTGATTGGAATGCGACCTAGAATTAATGGGGGAATGGAAAGCATTTGAAGTGGGTTCTTTTAATTTAGCTTATTCGCCGTAGCTATTACTAATCAGCAAATGCATTGACAAGACGCTCAAATCTTTCGTAGCGGCTCAAATTTTTCCCGGATAAACTTATCACTCAATCTATAGCATTCATCCGCTCTGTTTAGTTGACCTCCATTCCGACTGTAGATGATTGGAGCAATGGATTTTCCAAAAGAGCATCCATAATGTGGCTCTCATTTAGCGCATTGAACGTTAAAAAAATTGCTATATTTTGCATTTTATTTAATATTTATATAATAGCTGAAAAGATAAAAATATATCAATGATGAAATCAACGATATACGTCACAGAAAGAATATGAACAGTAGTTTGGTTAATCCTCAATGATAGATCGTTGAGGATTTGTTTGTGATTTGCATTTAGGATCAGGTAGGATGGAATTTGCATTTTAGCCTTCAAAAATGATTTCCATGAATATTCTAGCTAAATATTTCAATTCTTCCTTATTCTTTTCGTTTAACGTTAAATCTCAGATTTGATAATCTAATTCTAAACATATGAAGGGTTGATTTTACTGAAATAATTATGCTATCATATTCGATCCTAGTATGAGTTTCTTTAAACGATATTAAAGATGAAAGCATTAAAATATAAGTGAACCTTCCTCATTGTTTTTTTTAATGAATGATTCAGCATCGTAAAAATAGTTTGAAGATTTCTGCTTTTGAATGATATTTAAGTATTAGGTTATATTTTTCTTTTCTATATATTTGATGATTTTAAAAGGCGATAGAAATTCGACGAAAAGTTAATGAATGAATGGAAGAAGATTAAGCGTGAGAACATCTATAAGCTATTCCTCGATAATACACCTATTATTGCACATGCAAAGAGTATAGGTGTTCAGTATGTATAATACTATGCAAATAGTAAATGCATCATGAGCGACTATTGAGGGAGTTTTTGGTGCAATTGGTTCCGATAACAGATTTCAGAAGTCTAAATGGTTTCAAAAACTTTATCCTTAAAGGGGTCATCACGGTCAGTCGGTCGAATCTACAAAATATCTTTCTTCATCAAACATTGTTTTATGAGAGATGAGATAGCGCACAAACCTATTGTAACGCAACAATAATTCCGATACCATATTTACTTATGTTAAATTTTCAAATAGAAACTCACGCACTATATTCTTAGATGGGCAACAAATCAAAGGTGAAGTCGTTATCTTCATTATTCGCCAAGAGAATGAATATATTTGCTGTTGTCTATAAAAAAGCATGAGTAAATATAAGCACTCAAATCAACCCGAAAGTATAGTTAGCATTTTGTAGAAATGAAGGACAATGAAGCATTGATGATTGGGAAGAGAAGAAATGCATAACCTTCCATCGATTCCTACCGATAACCGCAATGATAAATTAATCTGTTTTCAATTTTCTCTCGAAAGTAAAGCGATGAGTATCTCAGCGTTTAATGTCTCATTTATCGCCTTCTTGTTTCTAAGAACTCTATCCATTTATTAGCAACCTACTTTAAAAGCACGCTTTATTTAGTAGATATGAGCACAAAAGGCTAAATAGACAAAGAGAAGGAGAGACGGAAAAGTAAAGTGGGAAGCGGAGGAAGGAGTTATCTCGGAACACTGGTGAAGGAGGGGGAGGGGAGGAAGGTTTTAAAGGTGAACAGAGTTCCTTTTTTCTCAAACATGAGGAATTTCTATTGTGAGCGGCATTCATGATAATAGGATATTCGAAAGAAGGGAGAGAACGATGGAGCTTAGACATCAAAGAGCAATTAGCAAAGACGTTGCATTAATGAAATGAGTGCCGTGCAAATGCAGCGAATGCATTAATCGAAAGATGCACTAACCTGTGCAAAGGTTGAACACTCATTCCCATCATCCAGTTTGGATTTTTTGCTGTTTCACTGTTTGCTCTTTTTGCTGAGCACTATAGAAACCAACAAATAAAATTCATGTTGAGTGCATCCGAATCTTTTATTTCTCGACTGATTGGTAAAGGCACTCGTAACAACAACAACAAAAGGTTATATTTGAATGGTATCAGCTAAATTGCACTTGAAACTTTTCCCACAGACACCTAAAATGGCTATCAAAAGTGGCATAAATAAACACTTGCTGGCTGCAGCAAAAAAACCAGAAACTTCGAAAAATTTACATACTATCTTTTCGCATTCCACATATACTATACATCATACATCGTACAGTTTATCATTCAATAATGTGCGTAGATTGGAGCTTCCAATTGATGAGTTTAGCAAAGAAGTTTGGTCTTTACTCACTGAAACTAATGATGAATTTTTCAAAATCAGAGAGCTAAAATTTGAGAAATTTTTTTGCAGTCCTTCCTGAGCATTTTTATTGTTGAATATCTCATTAGAACGTATATCTTCCCCTGGAGTTCACTATAATATTATCGTGCCTTGGAAGGTATTATGTTCAAAAAAAAGTGTAACGATTTTGATCGTAGATCAGCCCAATTATGATCGTCGATTATGACCACAGAGTGATTTGATTGTGATAGTGGAACAGTGTGCGTTATGAAATGCTCTTATGAGTGCCACTTTGATGCTATGAGAAGGGTATATAAGGACGGCTATTGCCCACTTTACTCATTCATTCGTTCGTTCTTCGTCGTTGGGTTTTGGTTCTTGGGTGCGATGCTCGGGGCCCAGGTGGGGCAGTGTGTTTGCTTATAAAAGTTGTGTATTTATCAGGGTGCTCGACAGAAACCAGCGGCTCGAAAAGGAGTTGGGGTCGTCACCGGCCGCATGTAACGACCAGAGCTCCTTTACGAGCCGCCGGTTTCTGTCGAGCACCCTGATAAAAACACAACTTTTATAAGCATACACACGGCCCCAAATGGGCCCCGAGCAGCGCACCCAAGAACCAAAACCAGCGAGTAAAAAACGACGATGAACGAACGAACGAATAAATAAAGTGGGAAATAGCAGTCCTTATATACCCTTCTCATAGCATCAAAGTGGCACTTATAAGAACATTTCATAACGCACAATGTTCCACTATCACAATCAAGCTACTCTGTGTTCATAATCGAGCTACTCTATGATCAAAATCTACAGAGGTAATTAATTGGAAATTCCAAATCATTTCCCAAAAATCTTCAGTAATTGTTTAAAAAATTTTCGTCGATGCGTTAACAATCTACAGCTATTTCCCGCATTTCAGTTATCGCAACTCGACTTTTTCATATTGCAATTCTCTTCGTATTTGCCCATTTGTGCAAGTAAATACACGAAAATCTCATTTCTGCTCCGAATAGACATACTGGCCTATTGATTAATTGTGATCTGTAGCTATTGTGGAGTATTTTTTGCTTATAACATGAACTATTTCTTTCAAATGAAATTAAATCTAACGAAGGAGGAAGAAATTATTCAGCGAAATTTTTTGTGCTAAATGGAGGAAGAAACGGAATAGAAAGGTTATTTGGGAAGAAGATAACAATTTGTCGGGTGAAATCTGTTAGGAAGATGATTCGTTAGGAATTATTGCTGAAATATTTCGACAGAAAGATACATCTATCGGCATTGAAATGGTGAATATCAAATGCGTTAACGAAATCTCTAAAATTCAATAAGATTTGACGAGTGAAATTCATCCAAGAGTATTTTGACGTCAAATCAACTAGTGAATTTGTCGTTATGTTTGCTCTCATTTGAAACGTTTACATAACAACGTCACAATAGAGTGGGGATGAAAGAGTGCAACGCAATATATGCAATTATTGTACGCAACAGTACCGAGAAATAGGTAAGCGAGAAAGATCACAGGTATGCAACGAGAGAGAGAAGAATTGCATCGGAAGTTAGGATGCAACAGCCAAGGGATTTGGGCTCACTTTGGCAGTAGTCACGCAACGCGAAAGTGTTGCGTTGTCGTTACTCATCACCACCATCTGTTTCGTCTCGAACGCAGGCAGTCGCCTGAAAATTTTATGGTCTGTTCTTTAAGTACTGCAAAAAAAAAAACTTTCTAAGCTAGAATTGAATTACCGGGAGCGTTAACGGTACTAAAAAAGAAAGTCTATGAGCTAGTCATTCCTGGATTGGGAGCCATCTTCATTTGCGCATATTTTCCTCGAACGCATGAAATGTGACGATGAAACGTTGTGGAATAGAAGTGGTACGATATTACTCATGGCCGACTTTCTTTCTGCCTATTTCCTAGTAATACCTTTAAGCAGTATGCGCTAATGCATCCTTCAGTGCAAAATGCCGATTCTCAGTGTTGGGAAAGAAGTCCACAGCTTTATAGCTGTGGACTTCTTTTGTTATGCATTGCACTAAAAGCAGGAAGGTTTCAACGGAAACTCGATATTGGCAATTCAGAGGGAATCCGACTCTTAATCTTGCATAAAAGGGCCATAAAAAAGGCCGTATTTTCTGTGCAGGATTCCTTCTTTTGAAGCTTCCAGCTATATATATATATATATATATATATATATATATATATATATATATATATATATATATATATATATATATATATATATATATATATATATATATATATATATATATATATATATATATATATATATATATATATATATATATATATATATATATATATATATATATATATATATATATATATATATATATATATATATATATATATATATATATATATATATATATTGCACGTTGTACTTGGATCGGAACGCATTTACTTCATTCTCTCTAATTCTGTAATAATATTAGTTACCTCAGTAGCGTAAGTGAGGGAATGTCAATTTGAGAGGATAAATTTGCAGATTAATGGATTTATTAGAGGAAGGTGGAAGCGATGATAGCAAAATGCAAGCATCCGAAGAGCGAGCGCCGCCTAGGACTCGTTCACCTCGACGATGCGCGGTTTGTGGTGATTCACCAGCCAAGATTCACTATGGCGTTTTTGCATGTTTCGGTTGCAAAGGTTTCTTCAGACGAGCCGTCAAAGATGGTTGCAACAGATACGTTTGCCGATACGATAGAAAATGCAATGTGGACAAATGTAAGGATTCCGTTTACTTACATTCGAAGTAATGTTCATAATTCTATAGAATGTCATCCATGGTGTTTTTGCTCTTGTTCTTTAGCCTGCCCATGGATTGTTTCGCCTCGATCACCATTTAAATGGTATTTCTTTGAACACATCATAGTGGACTCTTATTTCCTAAAGTTGCAGGGCAGGCATATTTTCCCTCGAAATATTCTCTTCTACTTTCTACAGGTTTACGATGCCGGCTTCCTACTGGCAAAACTCTTTCTTCAAGTGGATGCGGTATAAAGAATCTCTTCTATTTTCCAATCAGTCTTCAAAAATTGCAGCAACGCCTTCAAAGAGTCATTCATGATACTCAATATAGCCCAATCTTCATAGCGATCGATAGTGCAGTATGTTTGCGAATGGTGAGCAATCATTTCAACAATACAGCACTTTTTTTCACTGTATTTACTTCTGTGCAACGCACTAGCAATGTCACGTGCTGCTTTCAGATGAGCGCAACAGCTGTCGTTATTGCCGATTTCGACGTTGTCTTCAAGTGGGAATGAATCCTGAATGTAAGCAAATCATCAGCACTTGAGGTGTCATCGAGTATAACAATCAATGTCGAATTATTTCATAGCGTCCCTGATAAGTGATAAAAATTACTATGCGTACATCGAGTTTTTTTTTAATGAGAACCCAACGAAGGAATGCCTTTTTGTCACGTTGGGACTTTTGTTATTTGAAACAGAATGCAATGTCACTTGGTGAAATATCAAATATGAACCAGAGCATCATTTATTAGTTTCCATCCGGTGAAATGAGCGTATTTTCCCGAGAAAACTTTTGTGTAACGGTACTCCACTCTTATAGCATTTCCCTGTTATCAGCAAACTTCTATAGAATATGCACAAAATGTTCAAAATTTTATGGACTAAGTGGTAATTAGTTGATAGAACAATGTCAAATTTGAAAAATTTCGATATAGTGCATGATTCGACGACTTTAATAAGACCCACGCAGGCTTATAACTATGAACACTGAATTGTTCAGTAAGCTAAACTTTAGCCGTTCGCCCGGATCGTGATCAAACAGGAAAGCAGCGTATCGCTCGACTTACTAAAACACAACGCAAAATTATATCACCGATCCTGATACCTGATGAAGATTCAAGCAGTCAGTTGCCAATATGGAACGACTGGACGAAACATTTGAGCATCGATTTGAGGTGTGACGAATCGATATTCTCCTATGGGAATCTGTTTGAACGATAAGGGAAATGGCAGCTTCCTTGCTGAAGTATAAATTTGGCTCGCTACCTTTCAACTGACCTGCACTATTCCCGTGTACGTGCGCTACCAAAAAACATTACTGAAGCAAAAGCATGATTTCCTTAAATAGGCACAAATATTTCATATTATTTTCCTCCTCTAAGGGGTTTCCATAGACTCATAATACATTTGCTTTCTATGATTCATTAAATCTCAGTAGCAATTTCTATGTATCCTTTTGAATCATATGTTTCCACAGATGCGTCGTGGGAATGCTCTGTTCGCATTTATTACTAGTAGGGTATGCTTTTAACTATATTTTCACACACGAAGAGGCATCACTGCAATGATGAAATCTTTTAACACTACGTTATCAAATTCTTCGATTGTACTCCTGTGTATTACCTTTCGGCATGGACAACCTTCCATGTAAACCGTTATAAATCTTAACTGTGCAAACCTTTAAATGAAATTCCAACATTATTAGCCGATTTCTAGTCAGTACTGAACCCATATCGTCCTTCTATGAAGAGTGGGATTGTAAGAATGTATATTTGATAGCATCTGTTTGGCGTGCTCCTCATATTCCCAACTGTAAAATTGGATCGTTGTAGAAAGATTCTAATGGATTTGATCAATCTGGATATGGAAATCCACAAAACTGCATCCTCGGTAACAGATGAGGATATTACAGGATTTTCGTTGAGAAGTCTTGTTGCAGAACGCTCCATACAAGAACGAAAGGTATGTCTTCAGCGAAGGAGGTTGGGATTTTCTGGGTACCATAGCATCGCATAGGATATAGGAAGAGCGCACATCAAATTGAAATTCATGAAAGACTCTTTACAAGCCTTCATTTTCTCATTTTTCTTCACTAGACTTTAGCTGCCTTCATTATATCCTCTTCTGAGAGCATTCTTGGCCTTGCTTGATTTCTTCTTGTCTGTTCTCGATATATTCTCTCAATGGTCATGCTGAGATCGTTTCTGATGGTGTGTTAAGTGACCTTCTGAATAAATCCTTCTTCTAGGTATCTCATTCATCTAATACCTCTCAAACTTCCTCACTCGGTGTGGTGGATCTTTCAGCAACATCCTTATGGAGGCTTGTTGAAATCATCGACTGGATCGATGGCGTTTGTCGACTAGCTGAATCGCGAAATGAGCGCAAAGTGATCACAACTGCCGATAAGGTGCAAGAGTTACATTATTCTCAATTTAGTGGTGCTTATTCTACTATGTACTATGACGGAAGTTATGATTAATAGCCACTAGGTGATAACAGTCTAACATATTGAAAAGTTCGCAAGTCATATTCAATGGGCATTTTGTCGAAGAAAAGTAACCACTTGTGAAATAAACGAACAAGAACAGACGAGTGAATTACAAGTTCGATTTCATTAGATTCAATGCCGAATGTATGAAATTATACGAAGCAAATTACGCAAACATCATTAATATGTCATTTCAGGGTAATTTTCTCCTTAAACGTTTATCTCCTTCTATATACCATTTCTTCTCATAGACTTCTCCCTATGCTTTAATGTGTCAGTGTCTTGTATTACGAGGATTTCCCTCTTATAAACTCTTTTATATCCGAGAAATATGCTATTATGTATTATGCTTCCGGCTTTAGAACAAAAACTTCTTTCAGGTAGTTATTTTGCAAAACTGCTTTTCACAACAGATTATCTTTACACTATCGGCGAAAACCGCAATGAACTCAACCACTTCCGATATATTTTGCATATATGATTGCATGGATAATGGAGGCGATAAAAGGTATGAATATTCTTAGTCAAAACGAATTGTTCCCTCAAATGTATGCTAACAACTTTGTTAAGCATTTAGGAGTGGTCCGTCAAACGTCAATATTGCGAGTTAGCGTAGGTGCTTGAGATTAACTTTCAAACAGGTATTTTTAAATGACAGTCGATTGGGCGATGAAAACGTGCGATGATGCGGTGAATCCTCATTAAAAATGCATATGGACTGTCATAAAAATTCATGTGCTGCCTCAAATTTTGTTGGCTTTGCAATGAAGTGAATGACTGAACTAGTTGAATGCTGATTTAGCATGAAAGTTATTCGTCTACTAGCGCATTTATTGTCGATCAAATATCCCGTCCCTTCATTATGACTTCAGAATGGTCAGATTTCCTTCTGGATAGAAGAGGAAAGAAAATTAGTGGGATTATAGATTGAGAAACTTGATGGGAGCAAAGGATCGTTGATGTTTTCATGCATCCGGTGATTGCATATGATAGCGTTTTGTGTTGCTCATTGGTCACAAATCATGGTATTATTCGTGGCTGTGATTTGTTCAATTTATGGCGAAAATTACAACCACTTAATACCTTCAGAATAATGAATAAACTTACTTAATCAGCATTTAATTCGATATAAAATAATGTTGCTAAAAAAGTTTTATTTTACTACCAATGATTAAAGATGCAGACATAGTTAATGTGGGCATTGGATCAATTCTAGACTCATTCAGCTTTATTATTAATAAATCACTCGATCGAGGCCATATATAATTCGATGTCAAATAATACTAGCAAACATCAAAACTGCAGCAAAAAAGATTTGGTGGATCGTATACTAACGGAGTTTGTGTCACCTTTACGACGTCTTACGCCTTCAGATGCCGAGTTGGTCATTCTAAGAGCAATCATAACAATGAATCCTGGTAAGTCAGACTAGTGAAGTAAATACTGAAAAGTATTATTAGACAAAAGCATGCGCGGTGAATTTCTTCGGCATTCATTGATATGCCGAAGGAGATTATATTTTATAACTTTTATTCGCTTATTATACCTTCATATTAAACAATAATATTCTTAATACATACGTCGCTCATTGCATTGTTGCTATTAAATTGACTAAGGTTTTCTGCATGCTGCATTCATGATAAATCAAAGGTTATTTCCTACACATAGAAAATATTTAGTTAAGAGAGAATTTCATACAATATTTAGTCAAGAAAGAATCTCCTATACCCGAGTGCTAAATAATGAACGAGCTTTTTAGGTAGAAATATTTCATAGGATCTTTTTTTCCAACCAGAAAATTCCAAACACATACTTAGTAATAATTTTTCTCTTCAAAACTATGAAGATGTGCGATATGGTAGAACATTATTGTTGCGGTGAACGACCGTGTTGCAACTGAATTTTGCATAGATCGACTTCGGTGATATCTATTCTTCTCTGCCCCATAATATTTCGCTGTTCCTTTACTTCTGTAGTTGCTTAATTCAAACCGGTTAGCCATGGTGCATGCTCAGTCGGTGATATTGGTGGGTTTTTATCCGACGTGTGTTCAGTTACCCAATTGTTTGATTAAAACTTCGCTTCGATTCGAATCGTCTCTTCTCTACGATCAGCCAGCGGTACAACAGTTATATATATATGTCGCATCTCTATCCAATGTGAGGAAAATGATAAAATTCTTTTTCTTTATAGTCATTTACAAAGATGTATCCAGTGTAACTTAAAGTGCAATCATTTATGAAAAGATTTATGCTAAGGAAGAAATTTGCTATTACATAGAGGAAACGTTAGAAATAAAACTTTTTTTTTAAATACTGATATTTCCAACAATCAACAACACTATAAATATGTGAAAATTGAATTGATCATAACGAATTTCCTCAACGTGAAATATTTTTTGCATACTCAGATATATTCGGATTAAACGAGGCCGTAAAGAAAATTATAGCCGATACGAGAGATACTTTCCAAGAGCTTTTATTTAAGTCACTGAAGAAATCTCGATCAAAAGTGACATTCTCTTCAGCACAATTCGGCAATTATCTTCTTCTACTACCTAATTTCTATGTAAGTTTTTTGATGATCATTTTATTTCTCGATGAACATTTTATCTTCGAAATTATTATCGTGTTAAATTTTTCCTATTATTGTAATAATTATAATTATAAATAAAAACTCGATAACAATGATAACGATTACATTTAAATGCATTTTTATCGAGTTTGCACTTTCCGATAAATTTGCACTTTTTGATACTCATTGAGCATTTCGGTTTAATAGCAAACTGTAAATTATTGCGGTGAATGATATATTTGTTTGCTATGTATTTTTGAAGATTGTTTGATGATTCAAAAAGTCGTTGAGAGTCAAAAGTTGGGAGAGTATTTTGGCTTATCACTTAAAAATAATCGTATATACATATAGAGATAAATAATAATTTTCTACGGAATGAAAAAATTTATAGTGGCAAATAATTTTTTTTAGTTGAATTAAATTGAATATTTCAGGCACTTTCTGAGTGTCTTCGTGAAAATCTTCGTTGCCGTTACAAATCGGGCACGTTATCAGGATGCTCACAATTAGGCTCGTATAAACTGATATTGGGCGAAGTGCTAAATCCCTGTAGAATGGAACTGATGGATACGACACAGATTTCAACGGAGACATGCGACACGTTTGATCAAGAATCTGAGCATGTCAATCGTTTACCAAATATAGTGCAAACAAGTGCATCACCACCTTATCATAGTGGACTATTTGCTAGTGGTATCAATGATAGTCCATCAGCGCATGAAGGCTTAGCGCTTTCGACGATACGAGGTCAAGAAGCATCGACAGCAATCGTCGAATGTGATAAATCAGCTTTTGTACGTATGCAACGTATTCCACAACCGCCTTCTATTCCGATGATTCACTCTTCGGCATTAGCCGTTTCCGCTATTCAGTATGGGAATTGTTTGAGTCAAAATCTCGGCACAAATTGTGTGAATTCATTTTCGACGGCATCGAATTGCTTATTGCCAAATGCAAGCGTGGCATATCCGTTGATTCATCGAGTCGAATCACCACTCAAAAGTGTTGTCAACGGTCCTGTTGAAGAACGTCCACAAACAATCGCCTGTATCCCTAAATTACCATTACAATTCACAAAATCGATGGAGGAAATGTTGAAGCCTCCCGGGCAAACTGAGGACACAATGAATTGGAATCGGCCGCTTGGAAGTGATTGGGCAAACGATGTTAAAACACCAAATAAGGAACTCGTGGCACAATTGTTTCCCGATTGTGCCGATTCCATTTAACTTCCATCCACTACTAACGCCATTGATCATTTTTGCACTTTTGTGTGACCTCAGTTTGCTCGTGCTTAATGTAACCATTTTGCATAATTATAAAGTATTCTAATTACAATGAAGATATTTTAAAAGATTTTCCAATCTTTGAGAATCTCTTTATTAATTAAATAATGCGTATATAATAATAAAGAATTGCTTATCTATTATTGGAGCAGAAAATGTAACGATTATTTCGAAGAATACTTAAATTCGTTGAGAATATAGATGTTTCAAAACTTTTTCTTCAGGTATTTCGAGTTTAAAGGATCGTAAGAAATACGCAAAAATTTAAAGCACAAATTAGATATTGAGCCATCATTGAATAGAAAGGTAAACTAATCAAAAGCTACACATTCATGAACTGTTTAGGCCTATATATACATATATATATATATATATATATATATATATATATATATATATATATATATATATATATATATATATATATATATATATATATATATATATATATATATATATATTTATATATATATTATATATTTATATTTATATTTATATTTATATATATATATTTATATTATATTATATATATTTATATTTATATTTATATTTATATTTATATTATATATTATATTTATATAATGATATAAAATAATTAAACAATACAAAACGATGAATGGTCCACTTGGCTCCAAGTGAATCGCTTTGTATTGTCCCCTGCGCGGTCGGCTGTGAAGTTCCTACCAAACTTGTTGGCTCCGCTCAGCCGAACCGCCCCAGCCAGCACCTTCATAGGGACAAGGGTGGCGGGAAAAGTCCCGGCATTATAAGAGGAAAGATGATGAATCCGCTCGCCAGCATCCAACGGGCACGAGACGAGCCTAAGCCCTAACTTCACGCGACCAACCTGCAAGAAGTCGACTCCGACATAAAGACCGCTGGAGCCAAGTGGATCAGACGATCATTTGGTCAGGGCAGGTGCAAGCGATTTGAAGAAACATTTATTCGTAATGAATGCTCTCTTGATTGAAATGAATAAATTACAACTTTTTCAAAAAAAGTCAGGGAAGTTGCGATGTGATTGAAGAACGGATGTAAAGATTTGCAAAATTTTCGAATGACTGACGACTAGAAATGAATATTGTCTTATTCCTTCGGTATTGCTTTCCTTTGGTATCGTATTCGCTCGATATCTTATTCGTTCTGTTGTTAAATATTGTTTTATAACTTCTAGCTATCTAGTACACAGAAAGACCCTGTCTCCTAGTTGGCCACCCTCTCTCTGTCGAATCGGAGGTGTTTTTATCGCATTGCAGCAGTACCATAAGCATTACCAGTGGTCGAGCGAACTCACTCTTTTTTTGATATTGTTAGAGAATGAATGCTTTTCAACAGTAATTCTTAAAGGGTTTATTAGCCTCAAATCGGGAACGAATGAAACTAGAACTAAGAAATCTAAGAGGACAGCAAACGATGACCATATATACCATGTTTCAGCTTGATTCAATGATCTCAAAAGGATTTATAGACATTTAAAGATAGAAAAAAAAATGCGTATATTTTGTGAACGATCAACTTTATAAATACGAATCTTTTGAATTATGATTTTATGTGAGTAATTGAGATTATTGAATTTTTATGGGCTTATTTCGTATATCTGTTGTTGGTTGGCAATTTTGGAAAATTGTTTTGATGAGAAAAGAAAAATGCAAAATAGTGTGCCAATTTTTTTCAAGTTTGCTTTTCGGGTGGTCTTCACACGAGCTACCATTTCAAACAAATTGTAAGTTTCCTCTGACACGATGGATTTGCAATTTTGTAGAAAACTATCACTGATCTTTGTCTACCTCCTCTTCTTTCTTCCTCTTTTTCACTCACTCTCTTTTCTTATATATTGATTCATATCTTTTATTACGTTCAAATTTCTACAATTACACCTATCTTTCAGTATAAACTATGAAATAGAAATCATAGTAAACGATAGAATAATAGTAAGCGTTTGCTTTAGTGCTATATCAGGCAAAACTCTACTCAATATTAAGCGTCGATAAGATTTAGTGACAGCCGTCTTGTGAGCAAGTTCCATCATTTCCACAAAAAAAAAAATGGTTGCACGCAACATCGAAAAATATTTTTTTCATTGTACGATGTGATTTTAATTAGTTTAATGAGAGTCCATTCCGTTATGAATCAAAAATAGACATGATGCAACGAAGCGAAATATATCGAAAAGAGCATTCAAAGTAACAGTTATTACATTCTTACAATTCGTTGTTATTTCATACTTATATGCATTAAGCGCTTATTTTTAATGGCCTCGTAAACATGATTTTTTATTTCCTATTCAAAGTACCCTTTGAACATAAGGGAAATTATATCACAGCGGCTACTGGCACAAAAGCGTATCCGTAGCAGCTGGCAAGATATTCATATTTTGCCGAAACAATCAAAGAATTTCAAAGATTTTTTAAAATACTTTTGCTAATTTATTCAACGACTAATTTTTAGTGTTATTATGATATTTAGGACTTAAAAAGTTTCCTTAATACTAATACAGTTGCACATATACAATTTTTAAAAAATTGATTTTGAGCTTTGCACAATTATGTCATGTTAATATCGCATCTACGTGTGTATATATGTTTGTGTACTTACCTGCCTCAATAATTTCGTCTCAAACAATTCTGGAGATCGAGTAATAAAATATGACGGATATAATCAACGCCATATTTATCGTTTAGTATTACTTACTGTGCAGTCGGTTTTAAGAGAGCTCCGAGCAGACTCTTTGGCTTTGTCACGCCGACACACTCCAATTACGGACCTCATCGGGGCGAGGTTCGTATAGAAAACCAGGGTTCTCCTCTTCAGTGGAACAATAATGAATCGACTTGTCAGTAGGAGATGAGCCTGCGCCCTAACATTCACGCTACCTAACTTCAATTAGGCGGAAGTGTAAGAGATATGAAGAGAGATTTGTTCGTAACGAATGCTTTATCGACTAAAGTATACATAACTAAGTAAAACCAATGCCATAGAATTTCTTCGCATATCGTATTTCACGTGGATCGGCGAATTTGAAGAAATGCTGTAGATAATAAATTTATTAAAAAAATCCGATGCATCGTGGATCAACACCGAATTTTTATCGACATTAACTAGACTTTCATTAAACATCGGCGCATCAATGAAAACTTATATTTATGGACGGCGAATTTAGCGCAAATATGACGCTATAATTTTGCTTTTTTTTTTGTTACCTTGTAGAACAAGTTCTTCGCATAAGCTGTAAACAAAAAGCGCTTATCTTCTAGGCACAACTGTCACTTCTCTTCACTTACTAAATGATCAAGGTGGTGTGAAATAAAATTTCTGCTAATATGAAAAGCTGGCGTGAAAGTAGAAGTCGTTCTATGATATGTACCACATACCTGCAAAACTTCTTAAAATTGACTTCAGAGGTTCGCGATTTGATGGTACGACTCACAAACACAACGTTGTCATATTGCACTTTTCACATGTATCTTTGGAAAAGTGCATAAATATGGAGTAAAGATGAAGGCGTCAAAATGTGCCAAATCTTGCACCTTCCTAGAAATGACTTAACTTATTCGTGACATCATTCGAAGTTGATGCATGATGTGAATATCAAAATCAGAAAGAAGCAACCAATTTTTTAATGTTTTAGCGGGCGCATTCTTCAAGAATATAAATTCAGATGGCACTTTAATTCATCCACAATCATTTTAAATTTTCATGAATGTAGAAGCATGTGAGAGCAAAGCCAATATTAAATAGCGCAGAATGCAGGTGTGTCGCTAATGACAAAAATCTTTTTACCTTCCTTTCAGGTGTGCAATTTTGCATTCAATATTGTGCTTATTTCCAACTTTCATTCCAATATTGCATTATGTTTGAAGTGAATTCTACATCAGAAAGCGAAATTATGCCTCAGTTTGCTTGAATCATTCTATAATCTTGCATTTATTTGCTTGTTCATTCGCAAATACTTATAACTTGCAGAGAATATCAGCTAACTTTGGAATATCTGTCCGATGTTCGGCTGCAGACAAAACGACATACGGGCAGACAGACAGTAAACCGTTCATCAATGGTTTTCGTATTTCAAAGGTTTCTGAAATAAGACATGTCGACTAAAACTAAAAATAAAATGTCATAACATTTCAGTGGATATTTACATACAATTTTGTAGTTTCGAGAAGTTTATAGCGTACAGTGAAAGATAGTAGATGATTTATAATTATCAACTCTCTTCATTAAAGCAATGCACATTTCCTCCTTTTGATTGCTGAGGAAAGCGATTCAAGCTTCGCATCTCTCCGCAAAAAAATTTAGGCTCCGCATTTTTATGTGCTATTCTTTCGAATAAAATCTATACCGTAGAGGTTGTGTTTGTCCACTCGTTCTTCGGCTGCATATTTCGATCTCAACATTTATTGTAGTGATCTTAACGATTTTGACGGGATTGGTACTTAGATCAATTGTGGATACCGCTCTTAAAGCTTACCTTAACTGATCTCTTTTATCTTATCACTTAAGCAGCCCTCAAATTACTTTTTTAATGTTTATAAGCATTTGAACTCCATCGTTAAGGATAGATTCTTCTATAAAATATATTTACTCTACAACTCTAGCGAATGAAGTAAAATCGCCGCTCAGTTTATGATCGATTTCGCGTTGTTGAAACGACCTTTTAGCCATTTCATCTATACTAATACGACCGAACGTTGCTTCATCTTTTAAACGTTGACAAAAAAAATATGAAGAATATGAAAATTGTTAACTTTTGCCGGAAGGAAAGAAATAGTTATGAGTATTCGTCTTCAATACAATATAGGGAAGTGTCTTCACTTCTAATAATAGGAGGACAAACAAGACTACATCTTAGAATATTGCAAAAAAATTTCAACTATATAAAAATCTTTCCACTAAAAAAAAATTTTTCTCATGAAATTTAGTGTTGAGAATTCCTGCGATAGTTAGCGGACAGCTAATTTGTTCTTCTGCGATTCGTTGTCGCATTTCCACGATTCATTTATTCATGTTTTTTCTCATGAGCACATAATGCCTTCGACGATGGCAATCTTCCGCCATAATTATTGCTGTCGAGGTATTTCGTATGCTTGAGCGCAAAAATTGCAAGTTTCTAATTTGTAAGGCATTTTATTATACACTTTTGCAGATTTGCATTTGCAATTGCAAACCATAATTGCAAATTTATTTGCAATTGCAAACCGCAATTATCAAACGATCAAGATTTATGAGGAAATGGAAACGCTGAAAAATTCCTGGCGATGCGGCTTGTTTCTAGCTAAAAATTAGATTTACGTTGGATGAATTCTTTGATTTTGTTGAACGAATCCTTTGATTTTCTTTGAATGAATGTTTTCCTGGTCGCAAGTCTTAAGATATTACTAATTTTGATTGAATAATTTTCTCTTATTGACATTTTTGCCATTAGACATTATTGTGATTACACCGGTGCAATTGTGAATGCCCTTATCAAAATAGTCTCGTCATTCTAGATTTAGCGAAATCGTGAGATTATGAATGAAATAGCGCAAAGAAAAACTATCACATCCAGTGTTATATTTAACTCGCTAGTGTTAACGATGTTTCAGCCTCTATTACTGTTCTTTTTTTCAACCAATGCGGTGCATCTTCGAAACTTCACTATCATTCGTGAAATAAGGAGAGAAAAACGGTAACGTCCAAAGACAAACAAATATTTTAGATTTTGTATCGGAATGATTTCTATCTGCAAGTGTTTCAGTAAGTTATGCTTCATTTGATTGATTCATGCCATTATGATAATCGCATATATTACTCAGAAAGCACTTGAAAAAGTTTAAAGACATCGTCTAGCATAACGACGAGGACACCGGAAGGGAAAGTAAAGAGAAATTGATATTGTTTTAAGTGAGATGACGTTATAAGCCAGCCGTGATGTAGTGGTGCATTGATACTATCCTAGTGCAATTTTATATTCCGATACCTTCCAGACAAAATAGGATATCATCTTATTTTCGTCTACAAACAACTGCAATTGTGCACATATTCTATAAAATGCTTCCATTTAGAATTTCGTGCATTTCTTTAATGAGGTATTCAAAAATTTTGACGCAATTACTAATATGCAAAGTGATTACTTGCAAAAGTTTTTTTTTTTTGCAAACAATATTTTGCAATAAAAAAAAGAAGAAAAATTATTTGATAAAATTTAATTTTCCAACAAGACATCGAGACGAAATATAGCGGCGGAAGCGTACTCGTCTAACCTCTGCAATTTTTTCAGGCTCAATCGAGAAGTTCGCAATTCCAACGCATAGAAACACTAAAAAATTTCAATCACTTATTCTTCGATCGAGTTTGTTGTCGCTCTTATATTGTTTGCAATCGAATTCGATCATTTAATCGCGATTATCGATGTGATATACTCAGCGTTAAAAAATTATGACCGAAGAAAAAAAAAATGTGCACTAAAATATGAAATATCTCAAAAACAGTAATTCCTTTGTTGCAAAATGAAATGAACGATGATATTATGCTAGAAACGTGGAAGTCGTTTGTCGTTTCTGAAAACGAAGAAAAACATCGCAGAAGTTAGCACGATAACCGCTTTTAACAGCTTCGCACTAACGAATAATCGTTACCCGTAACTGCAAGCAATTATTAAATTTTTTGTTGAAATGTTTTACATATTTTGAATGATTTAAATTTTCCTACATTATCGTTCATCGATAATATTTTTTCTATTGTTCCCCTCGTTAAGCATTAAATGAAACTCGATCGATTGCCTTGCCAAATTAAAGCAAGTTTTTTGAGTGTTTAATTTCAACTTAATGGGTCAGTAGGTGTTAATTAGCAGGTACTAATGATATAAATTGTATCCATATAACTCCAGTAACCTAGTTTTGTGGATATGGAGATGAAATCAGCGAAGACAGGAGAAGGAAAGTGTGACTATTCTTTTCATATAAAAATAAATTCAATTCACAGGAAGCAGATTCAATTACTCCTTAAGGATGCCATATTAGAATGCGTAAATATTCTGCTTAAATTGTAAACATCGAAAAATTTGATTATAACTAAATAATTCTATATTATCTAATAAGAGATATTTCTACTTGAATTCATAAGTAGTATTGATCGATTATTGAGTTCATTGCTTAGATAAGTCAAATGAAACACGGTCAATCACATATTGTTTACTGAGCAATAAAATGCATCTTATGTGAAAATAAACTCAATCTACCTATGCAAATAAGTTTATAGAGAATTCTATTCTTGAGTTATTTATTATTATTCTATTAAGAAATTACATTCTTATTTACCTAAATATTTCCTTAAAGATATTAACAAAAATTTTTATGCAATAGTTTTTTTTTTTAAGTTGAAAGAGGCAACAAATTTATTTTCAGATTGCAGTCATAATGATTGCAACGTTAAGCGAACGCAATCAAGTCGGATAACATTCATCGCAGGAGCGATATTTCTTTTCTTATTGGGTATTATTTGCATTTTATTTTCAGTGGCATATATCTTTCAAATATTTCATCTCCCGCATACAAATAATCGTACTGCATCTCTACTCATTCATTCAAAGGTTGGAAAAAAAAATTCTTTTCGCTCTTAATCAAAGTAAATTATATCTGATTGACGTCGGAATTGAAAATTGATAGAGATATAAAAATAGAGAACTGATAGGTTGAGTTTATTTGTTGCATAGGCATGAATTTTTCGGCGAAAAAAAAAAAAAAAAAACAGGCCAACAACTCAACAATCTACTCATTATTCTTCTCTGATCTGTGGTAGTATTTTCTATGAAGTGTTAAACAATACACTTGTAAGGTATTACAAGTTGTTTGTAAAGTATAAGGTATAAAGTGCCTATAAAGTACTATAAGGTTAGAACTGTCATCGAAGCTATTCCTTCAATGAAAGTTCCAAAAAATGCACTTCCTTTATATTACTATTTAAAATTTTGAGTAAATTGCTCCGTAATAATGAAATTAAGTCATATATTGTATAGCGCATATTTGCATATTTTATCCTCTATTGGTGATAGAATTATGGATCATTAAAGCAATATTTAATTATGTTGATTTTGATGAACACTTCTTGAATGCATTACAATTTCATATCCTGAAGCAATTTTAGTGAAAAAATTTCACCTATTTCATTCCTACCAAATCTTTTTGCATATAGCTTATTCGTTAAGAGTTTCAGCAAGAAAATTTATGACCCCTTTGTTTTTTTTTTTTTGATTTTTTCCCGTCCTTTGTTTTTTTTTTGATTTTTTTCCGCTTTAAGTTTCTTTTTTATATTTTTGATAGCATAGACGATAGTGAAAATGCTTCAGAGCGTTTAGTTAAACCGCAAAGTTATAAAATATAGTAATGAAGGTGAGCTGTCAATTGCAGGCTGCCAATAAGCAATCAGCGCTTGCAATAAACCGAATGCGTGATCTATTTCGTCAATATGCGGACTCGAATTACTATCAACGTAATCTTCTTCTAACAGCTAAAATGAGGCTTAGTAAAATTCACGAAAACTCTACAACGTCGAATCAAGCTATCATTCAATCGGAATGAAATTCTCGATAATTTATCAACTATGATCGATTGTGTAATATTTTTATTGATTGATTAAACTTCGATTATACTAATTGAACACCGAAATACAGTAATAAATAGAAAATAAATTTAAAGTAAATTTAAATAAATTGAAAAATAGAAATTAAAATTTAAATTTAAAATTTGAAATTAATTATAAATGAGAGTTATCATCATTACATGATATGATATGTAATTGATATGATAATTCCTCATATTAAATGCAAATATTTTCCCTACTTAAAAATATTATTTATAGTAATAAAATTTGGGAAATTCAACAATGAGAGGGATAAATTATCGGCATAGATTGGGTCATTTGCTCGACAATTCCCTCATAAGGTTACGATTTAATTGTGAAGGTGAGCTATCATTTGCACGCTGCAAATAAACAATCAATACATTCAGCAAAAAGAATACGTGATCTATTTCATGAATATGCCATCTTGAATTACAAGGAACGTAATCTTCTTCTAATAGCTAGAATGAGATTGAGTAAAAAAAAATTAAAACAAAAAAAGAAATAATTTATAATTAGAGAATGCTTTTGCAAAAAAATTTCTTTCTTTTTTTTTTCATAATGGTTGCAATGTTTATGAAGAAATTCACTTCACACTATTCCAGATCATTGCAACTTAATTATTGAATAATAAGGCGGTCATTAGCAATAGTCACTTCCTCGCTTCCATCCCTCAAAGAGTTTTTGCAATTTGCAAATGAATCCCGTTCAGTTGCAATCAGTTCTTAAGGATTGATTCCTTTGCAATTGCACTAAGATTACTTTGCAAATGCACTAAGCCATTGCATGCCAAGATGTGTAGTGCAAACATACTTTTTGAATTTTAGTCGTAGCTGGCGTATTAAACTAACCAGTTGTAGCTTTATGTGAAAACAGATAAAACAATCTTATAATAAAAGCAAGCGTTTTCCAACTCTCGAGCTTTTGAGTGGAACATCTTAGGTAAATACAAACCACTATGAGGGCCTGGAAAAGCTCTCCAGGCCAGCATAGTTATGATTATGATTCCTTGTGGGCCCTCTGCCCATTGGGAAACCTTGTAGTGTAGTTCCGATTGACGGCAAGCAAACATGGTAAGAAAGGTTGGAACATATGCATTTTTGCAGATCTGCTCGCTAAACCTATGCACTAGACCAAACGATTTCATCAACGTCAATAAAATAAACAATGATATTTTTTGTGGGCTATGGATGGGTCGTTTCTTTGATTTCTTTATTTTAAAGAATTCCATTTCTTGTATTCAATTATTTGTGTTCCAAAAATTGTGTACTTAACTATTGCGAGAGCATCTTTTAGTTCCCGTAACTCATAAAGGGCATGATCACTACTTGTGAATTTGAGCTCGACAAATCAATTCATGACAGATTAAGTGTGCGTTAAATTTTGCTATCATGCTAAATTCTACGCGATCGCGATGAGTGGAAAGACATGCAATTCAGAGGAAGGAAGAGAGAGATTTAAAAAATTTGGTCGATACCATGAGATGGCCTTGGCATCCAACTTGAGCACCCAACTTGCCTCATGAAAGAGAACCGAGTGAGTGGACGGGTCCATCTGTGTGATAGCAATCCGACTTGACAGCGTCTATGGCTCTATTCATTCACTGCATTTAGCGCCCATAAAAACGCAGATTTACCTAGTCCTGTTCCCCATGAGTGCCTTTTACCTATAAAATAGCCCATTTGCTTGTATTTTCACAGAAGTCTCTTCCACGTTCCCTTTCAAGTAGACATGACATCGTCAATAATGTACATATCAGCAAAAATTTGAAGAACGCACATAGAAATGAATTGATGGTACCGGGGAACGTCTACCTTATCATCTCTCTTTGTCGTTAATCCTCAATTTTATCGAGTTTCATAAGGGTGAAGGCATATCTTGTGCCCTTTTTTTGTGATATCTTCTCCGAAGTCTCATGAATACAACTTGCTGAAAATGCTCATAAACTGTAGTGAAAGCAATGTATCTTATTTGCGGCCGCAAAAATTATCTCTCACCGCCATGCGGAATCTTCCCTTGAAAAACGGCGCCAAAAAGCGTTTCGTGAAGTGGTGCAACTTGTGACGCTCTATGTTTGCTTCTCTATATACCTACTACCTGGTGTACTATATAGTAAGTTCTTGACCATAATCAAGAACTTTTCAAAAAAATATCAAGGAAGAAAGTCCGGAAGAACGGATATGTAGCAGGAGTCGACGATTTTGCTTAATACTTCAAAAGAAGACATTGATGGAGGATTTCTGGATTAGCCCCTCGACAATGAAGCATTCCGGTTCTCATTATTGGCAAACATTCACAAAGGCTTCTCGCATCGATTGCGTATTTCCTCAAAATTTGTCCGAAATTAAATTGGCATCATAACGATTATTTCTGAACGAGTAATTTCATTTATAAGGTACAAATTAAGAAGAATTTTCGCCTATTTATATGTACTTCAAGAAGTACATGTAATTTTGCTGTTTTAATAAAAGTATAAGAGAATAAACGACTTCCATTTCCTCATTTAAATCGAATGACGTTTCGAAATATTTCCCGAATATTTTATAAATGAATTGCTAGGAAGAGTGAGAAATTCGTTTAAAAAAAACGAAGAGATTCAAAACAACGAAAAAATAGAGAAAACGATGAATTAGACTAATTCGAAAAATCATCGACTAGAAAACAATAAGATAAGTGTGGAATTTTTGAGTGATATGAAAGAAATTTATCTAAGAATAAGCGATTTTTTTCTCACTTATAGGAAAGACCTTTTTGTAGATGCGGTAATCGACGAGTAAATCCGCGGAGTTAATTATGCAGCTAAAAATGATATTAATTGTCATCGTTTTCGAACATTTACTTTTGTATTTTTTATTATGCAATTATGCAATTGAAACCATAAATCTTGGATTTTTTTTTGCAGTTGCATAAACTATGCATTTTTTGACAATATTATAAAAGATTTCCATGAGTTATGCAAATTTCTTCTTCTTCTTATTTGCATAATCTATAAAATTGATCGATAAAATTTGTTTCAAGTACTTACATTCTACTAAATCAGTTGTTTGT
The DNA here is from genome assembly GCA_013433145.1 of Ascaris suum. Taxonomy (NCBI): domain Eukaryota; kingdom Metazoa; phylum Nematoda; class Chromadorea; order Rhabditida; family Ascarididae; genus Ascaris; species Ascaris suum. The sequence goes on along the minus strand of CM024172.1, from coordinate 2,159,974 downwards.
TTTGCTCTAACCTCGTACGGTCGCATGATGAAGTTGACTTATCTGCTGATGCATCCATTCTATTTACTAGTATTTATGAGTTGTTGTTCTCATCTACACAATTCGGTTAATTGTAAGTATTTTTGTTGTTTTATTCAAGAAAATTCTATTGTTGTTATCATGCAAACTGTGAATGAATTTGTCGTAAAGTAAGCGTTTTCATTTGCATATTTGTGACAATGCGAGTTCGCATTTGAATAATAAGTTTCTCACCAAAACTCCCTAAAAATTATTTATAATCATAAAAGGAGATTGATGATCGTCCATCAATTTACCGGTCTTTCCACTAATACGTATTAGTGCTCCAAACGCTTTATTCCCCATATTTTGCCTCTAATATTCAATAAAAATAACCCAATAAGTCAAAATGGGATCGATCAGTGGGACTGATCAATCAATTCTTTGATAATCTATAGGCTTTAGAGGCTTATGCTTTTGTATTTCAAGCAGTAAAATAGACGGCTATACTGTAACTAGTGAAAGCATGAGGTAATGGATGTGCTCGTTCTATGAGCACTTCAAAGCGTTTAAAATGGGATCCATCTTTGGCAAAGATGTGAAGTGACCACTTGCATTGATGAACACCGGCAGATTTTAGTGGTTACTTCAACGCAAGCTCATATTAATGCTTTATTTACTTTATATTTATTTTTTCCATTACAAGTAGAGCTATTTCCTATATGAAATTATATTAGTTAATTATAAACATCATAACTTTATAATGATTACTTCGTTGTTATTTTCATAAGAAATTCCTCTCATTTTTATATTTAGTGATCGATGCATTTACTATTTCATCGAGAGGAATTAGCGAATTTACAGATATGCTACTGGTAATTTATGCAAATATTTCTTCACTTTTATGATATTTATTCAATTTCCTCTAAATTATACGTAATATTTTGAAAACAATATTAGAAGATTGATTTCTCGATGAGGAGGGGAAAGACAGAAATAGTGGAAGTCAAACCTCGTAGGTGGCTTTATCATTTCGTCAGACAATCCCACCGTACAAGATTAGTCGACAAATCACTTTTTTTTTTATTAGTATAATTGGAGACTAATTGCATTGTCGTTTTTAAAATATTTTCTTCCGATTAATATTTATATGTTTTGCAAATCATTTGCAATAGTTTGCAATGTTGTATTTACTATTGCAAACGCAATTACAAATGCATTTGCAATAGTACAAATTGCAACTTTAATAAAACAATTCGAAGATTTTGTTTTTCACATTACACGAAAGTATTGATTTTGACAAGAATGATGCAATTTCATGATGATTTTTTATTTCATCAAGCAAATAGGCACTCTATATTGCAAATGACTAAAAATGCTAAAATTTGTCGATTTATGTATACCTTCGATATGCTCTTTCACTATAAAACGTTGGGAATTTGAAGGACAATACGCCATTGCCTCATGAAAACAATGAAGCGGCGCAGCTAATCGGTGAGGATTTACACTTAAGCACCCATCGAGAGGTCTTCAGCTATCGATTCATTGCGCTAAATTTTGGATTAATTTGAAATAAATTCAAAGATTTAGATGAATTAGTTTAAAGAAACGTTTGAATTAATTAATCGTCGAATAATAGAAAACGGCCACTTAATATAATATACAATTAATATGCGATAATTGAAAAGAGTAAGCCGCTGAAAATATTATGCAATAAAAAGCATTTAGAAAGGAGAATAGGGATTTTTCGTGAAAATTAAGCCTTTTTTTTGTTGAAGAAAAAACATTTCCGAACAAATCGATCCAAAATAGATATAAATTTGAGTTTTTAGATTATTTCATAGTTTTTTGAATTTGCTGACAATATTTTTAAACGTTTTTCATTATAAGTTTAACTTTTAGAATACTTTTGCCGACTAAAATAGTTTCTCTCATATTAAATAAAAATGACTTAATTTTATTTGCTTTTAAAGCTTAAGTTTTCCTCCCTCATTGAATGAAAATTTCAATAAAGACACACACACATTAAATGTTGTCCATACGATTGGCCACTCAATGAGCGCATATCTTATAAATACTCAAAAAATATATTATAGTTCACCTATCAGAAGAGTTAAAGATAGCGATTAAATACCTGAGTTTAGAGGAGAGGTTGCTCAGTAAATGTGTTCTACCTGAGGTTCGTGCTTTAACTTCCACTTCCTATATCAGCATTCGCCTAATGCCCCTTAAGCTCTAATTGTGAGGTCTTCATCGTTCTCACCAATATTTCTAATTCATTTGGAAAAACTTACTTCATACATTATAGTTTACCTTTTTATGCTTATATTCAAACAAGCATAATCGGAGATAAAAATGAAATGAATAATTTGCAAAAATTCATCGTAATTTAGGCGTTTGCAATGAGACTAAATGTGATATCACTGAAAATATTCTACTATCAAGCGATTTAAATATGTCATCATTCGAGGTAAAATATTTCCATTTGCATAAATTGAAGATATTTGCAAAATTTACAACACAACTCAAAAAAAAAATGCAATCATTATTGCAAACATTTGCAATAAAGAAATTCCATAAAAATGTAATTTAATTTCATAGTGAAAATCTAATTGATTTCAAATTATAAATTCAAAATTTTTCGATTTCAATTATAAAAATCTATAAAATCGCTTTTAGAAATTAAATAATTGAATACAAATTATTTATATTATTTAAAAATTGATTTACTCATTGCTAAATGTTCATAGTTTGACATCTCTATATATTTTGATTCATCTTGATATATTTTGCGGCCGAATGATTGAAATAATCGTCGAAGTTTAGCAATTGATTTGGAGTTTGAGGATAAATTAAAAGACGTATCGTTTTAGCTATGTTATTTAACAAAGATACGGCAATAATTATTAGGAATATTTTTTGTCAAGTTCTCAAAGCCATATAGATCACTTTGAATGTTATTCGGTTTCCATATAATAGACTTAATACGCTCCGTGAAAAGCATAAAAAATGGATTTTATTTATTTATTTTTTTTTTTTATTAGAACAAAATTTTTATTTCATCGACTAATAAATATGAAGTAAAGTATTTTTACTATGATATTGGAGTAAAGTATTTCCTCCTCTTATGTTGAAATTTAAAACAAAATTATCTCATTGTTGAGGAAATAATTTGTAATTTTAATTTTTTTTTTAAGTTTCATCGATTGTATCTTCAACGAAGAATTACATATAAAAGAAATAAATTAAACTTGAAAGAAAATCTTGAAATAATCATTCCAAATATTTTTAACGATTTTTATTTCATTTCTAATTCGAATGCTATAGAATTGGGAAATGTTTTTTTTTGCAGCAGCAGAAATATCCAGAAACGGTGAAAATGATGACGGAACTTCTCAACGATTCCTCAATGTCAGTTTTCTTTTGTTTTACTCAATCTAAATGAGACTTCACAAAAAAACGAATTATATATGGCTAAATTCGATTCCCCATTCCTGGAAGGGAAGAATATCCGTAAATCTCGAAATCTGGTGGATAATAGATAGGGGGAGGAGAATTTTATTTAGGCGACATTGGAGAGCCTAAATTTTTGGCTATGAGATGATGGCACATTCATATTTCGAAAAATTCAAACCTTTCTTATCTTATCTTATCTTATCTTATCGTACCATTTATTTATTTGTTATTATTACCTTTATTATTATTATTATCATAACTATTACTGCTACTATTATTATCATTATTACTATTATTATTTTTACTGCATTGTTATTACTGTTATTTTTGTCCTTTTATTTCTATTATCATTATTATCGATATCACTAATATTTTGAAATAATTAGACCACATATTTGAATAATATACATTTCAATTCCATTAAAAAACTAGAGAAATATAAATGCAAAAATTTTATTAGCCATAAGTGAATCAATAAAACATTATCACAACTAACTAACATTTTGGCACGATGTCGAGAAAAGTAAACCGTTTACAGCTATATGGAATTGATTATAAATACATTTAGTTATTCCAAACAATAAAAGTTCACTTAGAAATTTTGCTACAACAAAGTTCAAAAATTGATAGATCAAAGTGACTTTCAAAATATTCGCTGAGTCTATCGTAGATATTAGTGAATAATCACTGAAATACATCAAGATGACGTCATCTATGTTTCGAAAATGATAGACTAATCCAGAATTATTGGGGAAAAAAAATGCATAAATATTTCCGTATTAATTGAATAAAGTATTTTTTTAAAGGGCCATTGATGAAGCGAAAGAAGCTTTTCGAGCATTAAAGACAAGAAACTCAGCAACGAAAATATTCGGTAAATGAATAAACATACGATTAAATGATATTCAAATTAGACGGAATTTTAATTTAGAGGATAAACTTAGAAGATTTACATATTGATTAGACTTAAAAGGTTTTCAATTCAATTTAATGTTTTCAATACAAGTAAAGAAGATGAAATTTTAAATTAAATTAAAGAAATAAACTTTACAAATAATGAAAGAAATACAAATCAATGGTTACTACTCAATAATGAAGTCAACAATTTTATAGAAACAAATAAAAACAATAAATTAAAAATGTTTTCAAAAATGTAGCATATAGGACAAATGGGCTTTTTATTGGCAAAAAAACTTCTAGAAAGAGGATGCGTTGTTGCTCTTTTTTTTTTTTACTTCAATCAAAGCTAAATTATTAGGGTTATAGCTTCATCTAGGCCAATGATCTCAGTATCTATTTCTTGTCTCACAAAAAAAAATTATTATTATCATCAAATTAGATCAGCTTTAGATATAATAGCATTCTTAGCTCTTTTCTGTTTATAATAGAGTTCTTGGCTATTTTCTATTATCTGTAGGCAATTACTTTTCCGCCATAAGCGTCCAATTCAGTTCCATCCTTTCGATAGAGTGAGATCTTTGCTTTTTAAGGACGGGAGCCCATGAGAGAAAATGAAGCCATTTCGTGTTTTGCTTTGATGTTTCATCTGAAGAAACGTTTCATAAGCAGAACACTGGCATAACAGAAACCGCATGGTTTGCGGCAAACGGACAAGCTCATTGTCCCTCCCGGTTGATGTTTTCTTATCAGTATAAGTGGGTCTTCGAGGTTCTTAGCTATGACACCTCCTCACCACCCCCCCCCCCCCCCACCTTCGAAATGTTGTATGTTGTAAGATCTTTGTTGCAGACAAAAATATGCTTGTCGCTTCAATTGGTACCATTACTGCTTTACATGTCGTTGCATCGTTATTGTGAAGGCATTCTTCCTCACCTTTCTACTCGTTTGAAGGCAAGATATATTTCCTTTAATCTAAAACAAATAAGAATAATAAAAAAAAAAGAATTTAGCATATTAAGATAGATACTTTCAGGTGGATGGATGATTTTCTTAAACATTTCTGAGGGAAGTATATATATATATATATATATATATATATATATATATATATATATATATATATATATATATATATATATATATATATATATATATATATATATATATATATATATATATATATATATATATATATATATATATGATTTCAGAAATAATGATCAATCAAGAAATAAGAAAATAAGGATCGCGAATATATAAGATAATATGATGCAAAAATAAATAAAAGCAAAAGAATGTGAAGTGATATTTTCGATACTGAGAGGAGATCGTATCGAAGAAAGAGAGATGGACAACTTTTGTTTTACCTTTCTGACGAATTTTAATGACGATTTTCGCTTCCTAAATGAGCAAATCTTTGTCTATATTCCTTTTTTTTTATACAAGGATTTACTTTTGATGGAAGTTTTTATCCTTTGTGGATTGTGATAGGACTTGAGGAAAGGGCAGAGAAGTGGAGGAGGAGGAGGAAGTGAGGAAGGTGGGGTAGAAGATGAGACATCAGCTAGAAAGCTGAAGATTTCAGTGACCGTTTACAATCTCAGGTAGCTATATTAATAGGACATTTAATCTTGATACGATAATTAACGACTTTGTGAAGGTATATTCGGAAAATGATCATCACATTAATTCTCTCTTGCAGAAAATTGCCATCGCTATTCAATGATCTTTACTAGACAACTGATGCAAATGAGTCGCATCAAGCTGTGCAATGAGACGATTCGACTAACTCAATGATTCAATCCGATTTTGAATCGATTTCAATTGCTTAAATAAACCTTACGAACTTTGTATATCACAAAGTAGAACACTTAATAAAGTTATAAGTAACGTTATTTTATTTGAAGCATAAAATTTTACACAATATTTCCTCATAGTAAAATATTAGGTAATGAATATATTGTGAATATGCTTCCGCTATTGTTGATCTGTTTTCGAGTATATCAGCGCCATTCCATCAAAAACAATCCAACCAATGAATTGAAATGATTGGTCTAAACAGCGATCGGATCACTAAGAAAATGAGTAACAGAATTGATGTTTCTCTCTTTTTTTTTACTATCTTCTCCTATAGTACTAAAAAATATGTCGCAATTTCTTCTGGAAAAAGTTGTGGATTCTTATGTCGTTCATTGTCAGCTTATGTTCATGACAATTTTAGACGTATCTCTAGCGCTCTTAAACTAACCATTATGGTTCCTAGTAATTGTTGATTGCTCACAAGAATCCACGTCTACAATGAAGTCTGCCCACATCGGATTTCACATCGAATTTCCGAAACTCAGAACGCATGTTATAATATATGTTGTTTTGGATAGGCCAGCCGGTTGTCTCAAAAGTTTAAGCTCCTGGTAGAAGCATGCACATTCCGCATGCACTTGGAATTAGTTGCCTTGTAACCGCATGCCCTATCGCCATCACCTCATATCCTTACGCAAGCAGTCGTCGCAGGATGTATAGTATTGACGTGATGAATATTACGAGAGGAATAAGAGGAATTCGTTTAAGCATAGATGCCCTTGTATTGTCAGCTGATTACACACATACGGCTCATTCATCGCAACAGTGTAATTCACGAGGAGTGCTTTCACCTGGCATATATACAAGGTATACAAGTCTTTTCACCTGGTGAATTAACGAAGTGTTGAAAATATCACACTGATAAAGTGTTGTGGAAAATGCCGGAATGAATATGAAGCTTGCAGTGGATCCCGAGTGACTTCTATCTAGTTTTTATCGATGAAATTTGACAAGTGGGAAGTATGTATAAAGATAGAACTTAAATTCGAGCTAACAAGAATTACCCATTCGGATGATACCCACGAAGAAGCAGACCGGGAAGGTCGGGTCTTTCCGTTACGAATGTCTTTAAGGAACTTGGTCTCAAAAGGATTGTTGGAAATCTGTCTGCAAAGTTTTGCATACGCGTGGAGCAATTCGTTGTGTAAAGTTCGGTCGAGATGGAGATGTCTAACGTGGCGATTTGTGGCGATAGGTGTGAGTGATTAGGAGTGCAGGTGGGGTGAGTGGTTTTGGGGTGTTGCGAGTGAATATTTCTGGGAATGGTGAATAGGGTTTCTTGTGGCTTATTTCATTCGAAAACACTTAATTAACTCTCAGGTAACCATCGACGTATCTCATCACCGGGGATCTCCGACCATCGAAAGTGATGCTGTTACCAGATTTTTTTGGGAATAGATGGGTCGACCTTCTCAGAGCGATCAGAAATTCAGCAATTGCACTGTTGTTGACAATAATCTGAGCACGTTTGAAATTCTCGCTTTCATTTCGATTATTGAAAGCTTCACGCTAAGTGTACTAGAACCATTTGAACGGTTTAATTGCTAATGTTTTTTGTGAAGCAAATTTTTTTGATTTTCTGTTTTTCAAAAAAAAAAAAAATTCGTCCGATTCGCATCCTGATTGCATGAGGAATTTCTAAAAGAGCTTGATTAGTACCTGTAGATCTCGAAATAGACAACTCTTATTCCTATAGATTTGGATGCATGATAATCGATGCTTAACCTTTCTTTGCCCATCACCCCGTCTCGAGGCTCATTCGAGGCCAGCTGTCGCGCAGCCCACTTATACCAAGTGAAAAAAATGCGAAATAGTTTGTCTCGATATTCGATGCATTTGTTTTCGCCGCCTTATTCTTGTGTCATAGAGTGGTTATGTTTATCGCGACCGTCGGAAGGGAGGTAGTGTCTGATTTTTAAGAGGGGAGGGGGGAAGGTTGCATCTTATTAGACCTACACCCTTCCCTATCCTTCCCGTTTTCTCGCCAAGTCTATGTTCTTTGTCACCTGTAATTTATTTTAGCTGTGAAGTAAGTCGATCCGATTGATCTCTTTGTTTAGTGCCTCACTATAAATTTTGCAGTAAAGAAAAATGCATTAAGAACAGTTCTCTTCCTCATATTAGCGTTTGCACATCGCTTAATTCATTTAATTTTTTATGTTGTTGAAGGCTGAAAAAAAAAAGAATTGCTAAAATTATGATTGCAGGGAACAGTGGCAAACTTCTCTCATCGTATTGCTTAAATCATGTCCCTTGATTTGGTAAGTCATTAACTTTTTTTTTAAATTTCGATTATTTCAATTCTTTTCTTTTTCGATAATTTTTTGCACATATCTCTCTAATGGAAATCTTTTATCTATTTGAATCTATTAACCATTCTCATAAAATTTCCATAAAAGGTGATCTATTATTGTAATGGAAGTATCTAAGCAATTTCACTTTTTTTTTTACTAGCATATTTTATGCACCAACAATACCTATATTATATCTTTGTTTTTTTTTTTTTTAATTCGCTTTATTTAGTGAATATTATTCGTTGTAAATGCTCACAAAGTATGGCGGTAAGGAGGAATAAACGAATTGCGAATTTGCTTATCCAAAAAAGAACAAAATTTTCATATGCATATTTCTAAGATATATTATTATATTGGAAACTTTTTGTGCACTAAATAAAATAAGACTGTTATGGCGATATACAAAGTGACTGTCTTTGCATATATCATTTATGGTTTGTATTTTATTGGATTGCGGCTAAAGTATTCCTCGGAAAACTGGAATGCAAATCTGATATTCTCATTGAAATGAGGCTAATTATATGCGTTACCCTCTTTTTTGTGCTCTTGGCTACAAATAGGAGTCGAAGAGTCGAACACTTGGCCATAGTCGACAAAAATCATTTTCGCTGATAGATGTAAATGCCGACTTGAAATATTCGTCAGTTAACAGTTCATCTTTAGTTTTTTTTTAGCCAGTTTTTCCCCTTTGCTTCAATTAGCTCTAGGAAACAGTTAGGCCTCTAGATTTGTGTTTAGTTCGACCACTTCCCCACCCCCCCCCCCCCTACCCCATCATTCACCATATCCTCTCCATCCCTTTTTTGCACCTCGGTTTATTTTCCAAACATTTTGTGATAAATCTTGTTCAGTTTGTTGTTATCTTCGCCTTATTTTGCGATATGTGCTGAAGTTTGAAGCATGAACCTCTAGATCTACTTCCCGATGTCCTTTCTTTGTGTCACACATTGCTGAGGTCTCAATCACCTTAGTATCTGCAGTAGAGCCGACGTTGTTGCTGCCTCTATTCGCACATTCCGTAACGTAATGCATTCGTTTATATGACGCTTCATCATCCAACATGGTACTGTATCATGAGGAGTTGCAGTTCTGGCGTCATATCGTATACCGTTGTGATAAATTAATATATTTTTGGATGATATTGGTCTATTTCAGGATACATCCTCACTATACAGTATAAAGGGATTGGCGATACTTGATCAGGATGGAAATCGCGTATTGGCAAAAGTTAGTTTCCATTCATTGAAAATTTCTTTCTTTTTCCAACTTTCTTAAATGCGAAATGACATTTGCTATCATTTATATATTTATTTCTTATTCGCATTTTTATTTAATTTATTAATTTAATTTAATTTATTTCAATATAAATAAATTTATTTTTATTACTTACCTTTATTATGAATGTCGTTACATTTCTATCCTAGGTGTTATGAATGGTGAACGTTTCATTTCAATAGGTTTAGAAGCAAGTCGAACTTTTCAGTAACGATAGGGAATGTCACTAAGGGAAGGGATGGAAATTCTAAATGGCCAAATATTATCTATAAATTGCTTTTTGCTTGTTAATGATTAACGTCGTCACCAAATGTATCACAATCGACAATTTGCGGTTAAATTTTAAAAAATAGTTAATCTCCATAATACGGTACGCTTAATCATTGAACAGCGGGCAGTGTAATGAATATGGCTATCGAATTTGTTTTATTCCTGTCGGATTTATGTAGCCAAAATTCCGACTTTTTACCCATCCCCATCAAATTGTACTCGATCAAAGAGCAGTTGTTTGCAGATGATCGCATAATATTGTGAAGCTTCTGTTAAGTTAAAGATATTTATCCTCTAATTTACCGCAGTAGTATCGTTTGAGACTGTTGTTACTGACATTATACCTCAACATACCTCAATACGATCTGTTCGAGCCTTACGAAACCAATTGTGATGTAAAATGTGTTGCTAGACTCCCTAAAGGTCGACTTCGTGCAGTTCATTTTTATGTTGCCATTTTGGACTTAAGGGGTCTATTCATCAATAAAGAAAAGATGTATTTCGCTGATCTGCGAGAATTGTGAAATGTGCAGTGATATGATTTGCCTACGCTTGAGGATCAATGAGAAGCGGTAAAATTGGAAAGTTTTATAGATAAAGAGCAAATTGGGTGTTCTTTTTGCAGTATTACGACCAGGAGCTCTTCCCAACTCAGAAGGAGCAAAGAGCCTTTGAAAAGAGTTTGTTCCAAAAAACAAACAAAGCGAACGGTAAGCTTCGATTTCCTTCTGTGTGAATTTAGGAATGCAAATGACTGTTTCATCTCGAGAAACAAATTTCATTCCTTCTTATGTTTGAGAAATGTGCTAAATGAGTAGCGGATGTAGCGAGTTGCTGAGGGGATCCTGGTGTAGTATGGATGAGGAAGTAACCAGAAGAAAGAACAAGAAGGTCAAACGAATGGAAGTTCTTAGGTGCATCGAAAATTTTATGGAAATCATTTGTTTATTAACAGCTGAGGTTATACTAAGAGTGAATATATATATATTTTTTTAATCTAGTGGATCATTTGTGAACCAAAGGTCGACATCTTTGTCGAGAATTTAGGCAAGTGGTTTATTTCTGGGAATATGCATTTTACATAGTCCGGATTTCGTTTTACAAAGTCTCTACATCAGATTGACCCGCTAAAATGAACTACAAAAAGCGCATATTGTGAGAGCACAGCTGATGCGTTTTTCTTCCGTAAAATGCTATCAATTACAGAATGAGATAATACTCGATTTTTAGCGGAGATAATAATGTTGGATGGATTGATATGCGTATATCGTAGTAATGTGGATCTATTCTTCTACGTAATGGGTGGCAACAACGAGAACGAATTGATTTTGGTTGCGGCACTCAATTGCCTCTATGATTCGATCTCGTTAGTGCTCAGAAAAAATGTCGAAAAGAAAGCGTTGGTCGATAATATGGATGTCGCTATGTTGATTCTTGACGAAATATGTGATAACGGGTAAGTATCGACACTTCCAAAATCTCTATTGTGTCGGCCAATTCTAATATGGTTGTGCATTCGGGTTAATCCGAGGTTTAAAAAATATGCGGTAATATGCTATGTGGGCAGCGATATATGAAGCGTTAGGTTGTAGGTAGAGAACAAATTTTATTCTTTCATCTATTGGAGAAATGTGTTAAATGGGCGTCGGGTTGCGGAAACCAATTGATGCTCGTACACTTGGTAGTTATGGTTAGACGGCACGGATTTTCTGGTAGAGCATATCCGTTAGCAAGAGTCGACAGATTGCAAAGTTGCCTTGAGAAGTGAACAGATGCAGTATGTCACGTCCATCTTTGATGACCATTTTCTATGAGTTCGTAATAATGTAGGCGTGAACGTCTAACGGTCAAGTTTCCGCGAAAGCGAACAAAGGAACTGTTTTAAACTCTCACGTTCATTAGCCACATTACAGTTTTGCCTCCCTTCTGACTGTGGAACAAAGCAACTTCGATAGGTACTTAAACAAGCAACAGGCTCCTTCAGAATCAGGAAGATAAGGTGGGATGCGGAAAAAAACCTATGTTACCACGACTTGAAAACAATGACATGAAAGTTTCTGAGGCCTGAAGGTGCTGAATGGGAATTTATCTCCGATGAGGGGAAAGGAGGAGGGGAAGTTTCGGTTGTATGTTGGAATAAGCGATCGACGTAGTGTCCAGAATGATATTTTCTTTCCTTTAACGATGAATGGATTCTTAAGCACATTAGTACTTGACGACTGATGTCATTATATTCGGGAAGGATAGTTGAGCAGATTTGCTAAAAATGAAGTGCACAACGAAACAACATGACTTTATAGAGTTCTGCTCGAAACCGAACCGCAAGCAGTAATCGGTAGGTGCGCTGTTCGGCAGGACGAGTTAACATTCGGCGATCAAAGTATCTCGCAAGTGGGAATGTCGGTAAGTGAAGATTTTCAAATGAAATCGTCAAAGGATATATACCATTTCCTCTTAACTTTCCTATAAATAGATTTATCGGTACTATTATCATTGTTAATCATTTCGTTTGGTTGAAGTTATCATATTTTTGTAAGTGATTGTATGTTATCTTTTAAAAATATGTTAGTAATTACGGAGGGAATTCTGTGGAGATTGCCTTCTTGCGTTTCACCTGTCTTGTTGTAGTATAAACATCGCAGGCTTGCGACATATCTATAGGAATACAAATGGAGCTCATGTTACATCATTGCAGTATAAGGGTTGCTCAGTGAGATATTAACACAGCGCATTTTTCTATGCTTAGTCTTGTATATTTATATTGCACATACGAAAGGGGTTCTTAATTGTGCATGTGGAAACGTTTCTAGGCTGGTTTTCAATTCATGCATTCATAGAGGATGATGCTTCGAGAATGAGGATTCTCCATAGTAGTTGCTCGCTATCTGAGATTACTTCATGTTCTATTCGATTTATTCTGTACGAATTTATTGCTGAAGTGATGCAAATATTTGAGACTATTTGAAATTTAATTTATTGATATGGATTTCTTTAACGTCAGTAGTTTGATTGCATTGCATGCACAAGATAACAGCATAGTCGATTATCGTAGTAGTTTTCAACGTAAAGGCATTGAAACGTTTGGGACTGATCAATGATAAGAAGAAGGAGTGAGGCTGATTATCTTGGCATGGTATACGAAGGAATAAGACTAATTACCTTGAAGTACTGTTATCTTGCAATGTGTGCTGAGCAAGCGCATTGTATCAAGTCGGGTTTAATATAGATAATAAGGATGAATTATTAGGAATAAGAAGTATGTTCGATCGGGAAAAATTCATTGCCGTAGTCGTATTTTGTGGATTTATTTTGATCAACTGTAGCGATAGAGTATTTCGATGCGATGAGGATAGGTGTTGCATCATATCCTCTCGTCTTTTGTGATATTTCTTGCAAATACGTCGGAATGATCTGATTTATAAAATTTGCATATTATAAATTTTCAGTTGATCGGTTCAGCAAAAGATCAACTCAAATGGTCATTGCTGAAATGAGTGGGTGTTCAATTGCCATCGGATGTTTCGACAACAACTGAGCTGATGCGAATATCGATTGATTGATCGTAACAAAAATTAATTTATTGATGTGGATTTTAAATGTTTATGGATTGTTCGGTTGTATGATGATGGTATAAGTTGCCAATGTTGAGGATGCTATGTTCTGTTAATATCCATATGAACAGATGGGTGCATCATTAGAGATTCTTTGTATCTCCACTACTTTACCTGTCGTGTTTTATGTATTTTGGGAGAATTTTGGGTTGTGAGTACCATTGGAAAAAAACTCGATTCACACTATAACCACTGTGAAAGCGCTGAGGCTATGAGGCATTTTTTTATTTTGGTCGTAGGGAGGAGGGGAGGAGGTGGTATATTATGTCAATTTTTTGCGCCTAATAAGAGTTGCAAAAAATGATCCATAGAGTTGTTGATAATGCAATCGCCGTATCGTTCAACGTAAACAATTTTGTTGTTGTTTCATTATATTTTCATCTCTTTTTTTTTGCTGATTATTTTCAGTAAATCGTTTTAAGCAAATGAAAGAATATGTGAATATTCGTATATATACGAAAATTATTCTTTCTTATTTATTATCTTTTGCAAATTGCATTGAGAGCATTTTGAATGGTGTTGAGCTGTGAAAATGTGGAAATTCGATTAAGCTGGACCTTTTTTTTTCTTCTTCTTCTTTTGATTTGTCTTTCATGATGGCACACGTAATTCGACGATGGTCGCTTGATATGTGTATAGCTGAAAACGCTCACAATAGATAACTGAATTGAAAAAAACTTTGCAAAGTTTGGTAATTTTTGAAAATCAAAGAAAAGAGAAACAAGTCCAGGAAAACTACAAAAAACCGATCATTGAAGGAAATGCATTGTTGTAGCATTTTTTTTTTTTTTTTTGACGTTTATAAAGCATTTCACGTTTATTGTGTTTGAAGTAGAACATAAGATTCCATATAGGAAAGTTTATTGTATTTTTCTCGAAATTGGCAAAAATATTTTGCCGAAATTATAAAAATCATTGAATAACTATCGATGATTCGTTTTTTCACTCAAGCAAATTAATAAGAATATATTATAAATATTCAAAAGTTATGTTGTAACGATTCCAGTGATCTTTTTCATATCCGATTTAGTCGATTATGACGCAGATTGATGTTTTAAATTTTATTCGCTAAACAAAACGAGCAAACGATTGAAGTTTATCATACTTTTACAATAATACTTTGTAAAGCTGATCGAACTCGTCCAAATTTATAGACGACGATGGGAAAAAACAAACGGAATTATGGTGGTTTTTATTGAAGGTATTAGACTTTATATAGATGGGACAGCAAGAATCGTCGATATATTAGCAAATTTGGAGGTGAAAAATTTGAGAAATCGGATCAATATAGGGGGAAAAATGAAATAAAATAAAATGAGAAGGAAATTGTTTTCATAGTGTTGTTGCATAATTTCAATGGGATATACACAACGCATATGAAACAATTTTATGATATGATTAATGATTGAGAGTGATAAACGAGTTTTTAATGGATTTTGTTGATTCCATCTTATATTACCTATTGTTGTTATCAGGTGAACTGAAATTGCTCTATCTATTAAGGTAAGACGGGACTTTTATATCATACGAGGGGACGGTTTTTTTTTTTTTTCAAAATCTGATCATGATCACATAATGGGTATCGATTTTCGTTTTTTTTTTTGAGTCGAATCATTCGGTGAATTAATGTTGCCACGATTTTTGTTGCCTAATTAGATAAAAATAGTTGAATTAACCTAATGTTCATTTGCCATTCTTCATTATGCCTTATGAGATTTTATTTTTTTATATTTTTGAAATATATTATAAAGTTTTTTTTGATTGCCTCGATATTTGCTTCTATAGAAATTAGTTCTTTAAAAAGCGCATTATATAGCGATATGGTCCCTATAAATATTTACGTTCCTGCCCATCTGTAGTGGTATAATTTCCTCTCAGAAGCCATTGAAGGTAGAATACAAAATCGGATGAATATAAATGTGCAGGATAGAATATTGTACAAAGATATGTGCATATATCGTGCAAAGAATTGCGTACAATTCGATTAGGTGGGATTTTCATTTCATATTTGCCGTATCACAGAGAGGCAATTCTCTTGTCGGAGATTTCTGCAAGCGGTCGATACGGTTGATATTTGAAAGCATTGTTTTGAATGTTTTATTTCCACTATTCAATTTGTGCAAGTGGTCAATTAAATGAGCGGGATGCAAATTGCAAATTGAGCATGTACGCTGGCGCGCTTCCTTTATTTTCTGTTATACTTTGAATAGCATAGGTTTTGATTCTGGTTTCATTACTTTCACTCGTAGCCTTTCCCTTTCGTTATCACAGTTGTATACTGGTATTTGGTTTGGAAGGCAGGCCCATGAACTGGGTCCCCGTCACGTGAATTAAAGAATCATACCCTCCCGAGGGCAAGGAGGCTTTTCGTGCACGCGAGGGGCGGAGGCGTTCCAGAGAGCGGGTAGAAGTTTGGAGAACCTTTGGTCCTGTTACGAGACTTCGCACCGTTCATGCTATTGTACTGCATCGTTTTCATCTGAAATTGCATTAAGGGTAATTGTCGAAAAATTGCAATCTTCACATATCTTTGGCAGCTCATTTGACATCGAGATTGAAGCCTAGGGTGCATATTTTTGCTGAACGCAGTTGCATGCTTTGTTAATTTCAGGTGATAGAGGAATTTTAAGAGCATTTTGCAAAGAATGGGCATTAGCCTCATGGCTAGTGAGAGGGGAGACCATGATAATGTTATGTTGCGTTTGAATAAGTGGGACGATTTTCCTGTTATAATGTGATAGGAGACGAGGCGAGAAGCAGTTTCTCTGAGGACACATGTGTTCCACGTTGGACTGCAACGTTTCACATAGCAACACACTGCATCATGCAGTTTCCTCGTGGTTCTCTGATTTAATGGAGGACCCAATTCTTCAATTTGTGACCGCAGAATTCGCGCTTCTAACATCCATCATAGAGATGACAAGAACCATGAGGCAGTCGGGAGACCGCTGCAGGCAGGAGATTTATTGCAGCAATTCTCCCGCGGGAGCAGGGAACTCTTTGACCCCGGCTCAAGATTTATGATTCGTCTTAATGCGGGGCGCATTGGGAGGGGGGTGGGGTGGCGGTGAACTTCGAACAACAGTGTATTTCCCGTTGCGTCAGTGTTGATGTTTATAGTTTGTCGATTCAAATTGACAGCAAAAGAATGAAGTTTAATTGTCTAAAAGCAAAAAAAGGGGGTGAAGTTTACTTCACATAGACGGCAGAATGGATCACTCGTGGATTTTATGTCTACGATTTTATTTTCGGTAATATATTCAAATGAATTAAAAATTGTCGAAATGAAACAAAATCGAGCAGTACGATATCATATGCTTAGTGGAATATTAGGATAAATATTAGTACTAAACAAGAGGACCCAAAAGCGAGAAGCAAATTTACTCATGTTGGATATTATTATCAATATGCTTAAAATTACAGACGACGGTGTTGAGAAGAGTATTTAGTGGGCGTACTTAACGAATAGTCTATCGATGGCTTCACGTTTACGGCATGGAGGCGTTAATAAAAATATAATGGAGCCGACGAGAACTCGAATTCGAACTCTACGATCGCCCATCAAAAACGTTAAGGTCTATTTTTTTCGTCGATTGATTACTCATGCTATACCTTGTCAATGAAATATCCATTTCCACTGCACTATAGTAGATGGAACATTGAGGTATATGGCATATCTATTTGCACCGATACTGCGATTACACGATTCGTCACGAAATGGTTGATCGAAGGGGCAAAATAAAAGGAGATGATAAATTATCAATTTGGAAAGTTTTCAATAGAGCAGTTTTAATTTAAGTTAATCAACAGTTTTCTTAGGGAATCAACTCATTAAAGAGATCAATGAAATTATGTTTTGAATGAAAGGAGATAAATTAAGGAGATAAAATAATAAGCATATTAAGTAGTGAGTAGACGAAATTCTCCAAAAAAACGATTTCTTTGCTCTGCTGGCGGCGGTTTTAATGGCATAGGGATGGGTAACTCTTCTTGAAGTAAGAAGTTTTCGTTGCGGAAGTCTCAGAAGTCGACTTATTGAAAGGAGTTCTCAGAAGAGACTCTTAGAGAGGAATCTCACGAGTACACTCACAGAGAGAAGGAGTCTCAAGAAAACATTTTTCCATTATATTTTCGTTTGCTTATTCCGAGTTTTGTTGTCTTTAGGATGATGTTACGTCCGCTATACCCTCGAAGACGAAAAGAAAAGTGAAATTCGGTGCGGTTGATGAGAATAAAAGTTCGCCATCAAAGTCGCCTCGTAAACAGAAGGTTAATTCTTTTCTTTTCCCAATTTTTTTCATCCACAATTGCCTTTTTTTTCGGGCTTCTTTTCGTTAATTTTTTTCTTGGTACGATTTATTTCGTTTTGCATTACTTTATACGTTTTCGAGATTGAGCAATTCATGAATTTCTCAAAAAAAGGAGAGGGAGATGTGTGTGCTCTTTATGATATATATATATATATATATATATATATATATATATATATATATATATATATATATATATATATATATATATATATATATATGACAGGTGCGTGCATTGATGTTAGCCTTTGTTTTATCCATGTATTCGCATCGTATTAATTCGAACGCTTCTAGTAATTTTATAGCTTATCGTAATTTTACATGATTTCCGGTCATTTTTCTTTAAACTATTTGCAAGTCTTGTTGCAATTATTTTCTTGATTAATAAGGAAAACAATAAATTCTTTTTAGAATATCGTTTCCATTTCTTGATAGAATGTTATAGTATAATTAATTCCTTTCTCTTTTATGATTTTATCGTGAATATTTTCTGCGTATTTTACTCCTCATGCATATTTCATTTTTTGTTAATCTACCGATTATTAAAGAAAAAAGAAAATTGAAAAGATATTCCTCCTCGTTTATTTTCATCGAAAATATTTGAGCATAATTTTTGAGGGAATTGTAGTTTTATTTCCCTCATATTGCAAGTTTTTAAAATGTTTGTAATATAGGTAAGGAACGATGATGATACAGCGAATGATTTCCTTCATGTGGGCGAATCGAATGAAAACCTCAAGGATGACGATGATGGGCAATTCGCTAAATTTAACGACGAATTAACTAAAGTTCCCACATATTCGATTATCGAGAATTATTTCAATTTAGGCAAATGAAGAAATCGGTAAATCGTTCAAAAAAGAGGAAAGGACGATCGCCGGAACGGTTAACGAATCATAATTATATATTTTTTATTATTATATCGAAAATTTTCATTGATACTATACGATTTATTTCTCAAGAAATTCGTTGATTGCTTTAATGGCGATTGAAAAATTTGAACACATCCAATTGTAGTTCCTTGTATTTTTTTTTTTTTTATTGTATAATAATTTGCATTATTATTATTGCCGATAGTTAGCCTAGAAGCAAGATATTATGCTGATGATTATTGAAAAATTCGCAAATTGAACAAAGTAAATTTATTTATTCAACAAACATTTTGATTAATTTATGAATAATGGAAATGAGAATGTATAGGTGAAGTTTTTTCCCATCCTCCTTCACTATATCACTGGAGAAAGGGGATGGGGAAGTAGAAAATTTTGTAACAGTAAATTTCGTTGTGAAATCAAAGAACAAATTTCCCATCAGAATTGGCTTTGTTCCAAAAAAAAAAAAAAATTCCAGGGGAGTGGAACATGACGAAGAAACAATAAATCCAGATGAGGAGATCGAATGCGATTTGGAAAAATTGCGTGATTGGTTACAGGTGATTGTTAATTTTTCTTTTCCCTTTAATTTGCATATTTTTGCACTTTTTTTTTCGGAAGGATATTGGCGCAATAGGTTCAATATTCGAATACAAAGTGAAATTTATTTCTCTTTATTTATATCAATCTTCTTTATCTTTTTAGTTTTTTTTTTTTGAATTTATGCACGCAAAAAAAAGAAATTTGCATATAAAGAAACAAGGCTGTAGGCTGAATTTTAATGAATTTATTTTCTTCACTTATGAAATCGTCTGAGCAGTTCTCTTTTCTTTTTTTTTTTTTCGAGATTATGGACATTTCTGAGCATTCTTTTTGATACTATAGCATATATCTTTCTTATTTCCTTCTTCTTCTCTTCAACTCTTTGGCGTCTTTGATTTTTGAGAATAAATTAAAGCGTTTATTTTCTAAGGTAGTTGATGAGTATCTTCCGAAAGAAGTAAAGCAAAGGAATGATGCGACAAAAGAATTATTTCCCATGTGGTTGAACTATTTATCAGTTGGCTTCAATTTGCTGGTAAATTTTTACGCTTTTTTTTTTCTTAGTCTTATAATTTAATAAAGGAATAAATTTCGTCGAGTTTGTTTTTTTTTTTTGAAAGTCAAATTGACTTATGAATTGCATTGCGGACATCCTGTTATGATAGAAGTGAGAGATAGTTGTATGAATGGGAGGAGACAGTAGTGAACGAATGATTCAGAAGATCAAAGTGGATAATTTAGATTCTTTGTTCTTCTATTATCGTTTTCCCTTTCTTTCTTTCTTTCTTTAACTCCTCCCTCCCTCTCTCTTAGGAAAATAAAAATAAAAATAAAAATCAGCTGTCAGAGTTGAGAAGAGCATTGCTCATCTCCTATGGGCGAATTTATCATCGTATTTATTTCTTCTCTTCAATAAACTTAGTGTTTATGCAAATCTAAAAGATAGATATTCTTAGTAAAGGTTTATTTGTTGAATTGTAGTTAGTTGTGAATAATAGGCAGTTATTTGATTCATGCTGATTTGTGTATTGTTGTTTTGCAGCTTTATGGAATAGGTTCAAAGAAGGCAATTATGCAATTATTTTGTGAAGAAACACTCACCGACTATACACATCTCGTTGTTGACGCATTCCACCCTGCCGTATCGACTCGAATCATTCTACAAGTATTCTGTTTTGCTTTTAACTTGATTTCGTTTGATAATATTTGACTATTTTGATTGATTTATTGACACATTCATTAATACGAGAAGTCTAATCGACTGAATAGTGGATTTATATTTTTTTAAATATATGAGTTTGTCGCAAGAACGAAATGAACTGAAATATTATAGATTAGAATATTCTTTATATTTGTAAGGATAATCCTATGGGAATATTGCTTATGGTGTTCTTTGTATGTGACTTTTCGATGAAAAGTTTTCAGTGTTTGGAGACGAAGTTGAATATAAAAAATCGCATAAAATGTGGGAATACGATTGAATGGGCTGCAAATATTGCTTCAACTATTGAAAAACGAAACGAAGATATTATTCTCGTAATAAATAATATCGACGGACCAGGTATGAGGTTAGTGTTTATTTTCCAAATCTGATTAGATTAATGGATCATTTGTCATGCAGATCATTTGGATTTTCGCTTGCTTTATTCCTTGGTTAGAGTATTTAAATATTCATTTTATCATTATTTGCCTTATCATTGATCGGGATTTTTTTATCAGACATAAAGATAGAGGAGTGGTAATCGCTACGCAAATGATAATATTGCTCTTTTTTTAAAGGGATAGCAGTCAGCAATGTGCCCTCATGAAACTAGCTAAGTGTTCACGAATACATATTGTCGCATCGTTTGATCACTTCAACGCATTCCTTTTATGGACGCAGGTAAATATTCATTATTTTTGTAGATGTTTGTGTTTGATATGAAAGTTGAGAGGTTGCCGATACGAGATATGAGGGTTGCCATAAAGCCCCTATGAGGTGAATTATATGCAACACCTGTTGAATCGCTTTGAACAAGTTGTTCACCTTGCTTCTTGAAATGTCTTGTTACTATTATTAATTAGCGAAGAAGCGCCACCTGTAGTCGATCGTTGTAAAATATTTCTGTAATAATGCAATAATTAAAACTTCAATAAAATAGATACCTAGGAGGAATTTACCTGTGAGTATCGGTGATTAGACAAAATATGCTAGGAGCGAAAAACTTGAATATTAATAAATTTCTTTCATATTATTCTTATTTTGTATGAAGTGTGCGTTAATAATTAGAAGCATTTCTTTCTCTTATTTGATCTATTGGTGGCATCGTTTAGATACTTTCTTATTTTACGACGAGATATATCATATTATTTTCAGTTGCTGAGCATATAGGATATATATTTGTGGTGAGCACTTATTTCTTTGCTGATTTTCGCGACAATTTAACTCGTAAAAATGAGTATTCTAATTTTACAATTAATATACAATAAATGAATTGTGGTTACTTATTTCCGGAAATGTTGAACGCATTCAATTTCTTATATTTAAACGTGAATACGATGTTCGCCTATAAAGAGGAGATATTGGCCGGAGATTCAAGATTACTTCGTCTAAATGTGAAAACATCGGGTCATGCACATACACATGCATCACTTGATGTTGTATGGGCATCATTGACGTTCAATTCTCGTATGATATTGTATAAAATGGCAAAAATATTTTACGCGACTAACGAACCACTCGAATTCTTTAATCTTTATCGTCAAGCGAGGTGATAATTTCTTTCCTTATTAGCAATCTTTTGTTTTTTATTGTCGGGAAATTTGTCCTGAATCGTCGATATGTGCCAGTTTGCAGTCACTGATCGAGAATTGAGGATTAATTTTTTGATTGGACCTGCGAGGTTTTTTTTTTCATTATCGTTTTTGCTAATCTAAGTGTGATACATTTATCGTTATATATTTTCACTATGTGATATTGAATTATGTGGACGACAGGTAAACTACTTGAGGTTGCCACTTAGGCGATAGTTAGCGCTTCTGATATAGGGCTTCTTTAAAGAAATGGTAAGCTTGATTGTTTTTATCCATCGAGACTGTTGTTGTACTAGGTAATTACTGTACGATATAAATAGTTTCACGTTGTTTTAGTTTCACTTTATCCCCTTCAGAGTAAAAGTGAATTGTAGAATAGACGAACTACATCCCTCTAAAACCTTGGAATCTCCAAGCTTTATCCATAGTGAAATTCAAAATTAGCGTTTTGTTAGGCAATAATACTTGTGATCGATATATTGAAGAGACAACAATCTGTATATTTCAGAGAGGATTTTCTAGTTTCAAGTGAAACGTCGTTAAGGCAACAACTTGTCGAGTTGGACGATCATCATCTCATAACTAAGAAACGCCATCAAGATGGTGATGAGTATATCGCAATGAATGTCGATCACAAGGTTCTCTAATTTACAAGTGTTTATTATCACTCTTACTGCGTTAACCTCATGTATACTTTATTCCTCACATATTTTTTAAATTTATATTTTATTACGTTTCTCGGCAATTTTCTCTAATATTTTAGTTCAGTTATTTGAAATTATTGAAATTTAAGTTGTGATCTCTTTCGAACCATATCGGCAGATATCTCGAAAAAAATTTATCTCAGTAGGTTTTATTATACAAAGGTATTCTGAAACAAATAAGTGTAGCTTACAATCGAAAGCAATCGTATGGTGCAGATTATTTGAGAGCATCAGAGAGAAATATTAGTAATTGGCTACAGAGCAGAGATTGATTTGTTTGCTGTGCGTGGAATGATGATATTTTGCTCAAGTGTTTTTCAATTTTTATATATATCAGAGGTATTTAAGGTAATGAAGACATTTTTGGAATCGAAAGGTTTAATTATGGACGACGCCGAAGATTGAGGAAATATTGTGAGACACTCAATGCGCCGAACATCGTTTTTTGGTAGTGTTTTATATGATGATCCTTATAGGTAAAACGTATAACGATTGAAGTATGTGATGAATTTAATTAGAGATATTCAGTGTTTTACAAATGAATCCTTATTCATAGAAGAACAAAGAAGACTATAATGAAGCAATAGAGTACAAGAATAATATAAATGCGCATAATTCGAAAAACGTCTTCCGAGAGCGTATCATAAAGCTGTACTTCAAAACACACCACAACATATCCATGTATCAATGGCCTAAATTTGGCACCTCCACGATGATTTTTTAATAAACCATTCTTACAATGGAGCGCAGATTGAAACATTTAAGACGATATATGAATGCAGTCGAATTCTCAGACTCAGCAACATTTTCTGGAAGTTGATTCCCAACCCGCACCACTCCACATTGGAAGCTGTGTAGAACATTGTCCAGCATGTCTTGTCTTACGCGCCGACTGAAAACGATGACCACGGCGACTGTGATGGGAAGCGAAAACAAAGAGATTATCAAAGGATATATGAGAAAATCCACTGATAAATCAAGCATTACTTTTCTATATTCTAAACTTTAAAGCTCGAAGATCTTATGGTGAGTAGTTTGGTCAGTTTATAGGAAGCAGAAAACATATTACGGAAAGCTTTATGGATAAAATAGTTTTGGACATTTTCAACACATTTGATATCAGAAGCTAAGCTAAGATAACCAAACGGGTGAGCGTAATATTCGCTGATAGGGTGCCAATATGTTGCAAAAGTTTTACGGTTGTATTCGATGTATTCGTGCTGCAACAACCGCAAAATGTAATTTATAATTTTTTAAAACTCTTTCGAAGATATTTCAACGCAATAAAAATTTCAGAGGAGTTTGAGGCTTATCAATCCGCCGAGATCATGGATAGCATTTTCAGTTGATGGTGGACATATACTCCATCAATTCAAAGCATACATTCCTATTGAAAGTTGATGTGTAAATTGTGGCACTTCTAACGAGGAATATCTAACTGTCGGATACTTGACCATGCGGAAAATATGATGGGATTATTAGTCAGTTGGTAAAAGTCGGTAACGATGTTTATGTGGAACATGTTTATGCGGAAAAAAAACTCGATGTAAAAATTAATTTGTGGGATTTTTTAAACGGCTAATTAAGGTGAGTGGTGCATTATCTTTGCAAGAAGCGGAAATAAATTCGAGCAGTATATTCAAAAACAATAGCGATCTAATTGTTCGGAGCAAAAAAAACTAAGTGAAATGCAGCACTCTCCTTGTGCCCTCTTGCAAAATCAATCTGATTTTCCGACCGTCGTTTGACAATATCGTAAGTAGTGAACACCCATTTCTATCATATCGAATGAATTGCTATTTTTATACTTAATTATCTGTACATTATGGTGGTACTGATATTGTAATTCTATCCCATTTGTTTATTTGTATTGTTTTTAAGTGTATTTTACTAGAACTTCTTAAAATTTCATCTATATTCTTTCCTGTTGAGTTGATTTTTTGTTTTTTTTTAATATTTGTAAATTATATCCAATAGTTGATAGAAGATCTATTACTTTATTTTCTACTCACTTATAAAGTAATATACGATTTTATTAGGGAAAATTTTATGCTATATTCGAGATCTTTTATAAATATATGAGACAGATATAACACTTATTCATTGAGTGAATTTTTTCCACTAACTCGGGAATTCGATCAATTTTCAATGATTATTGCAAAATTTTAGTGCTTTTATAGTGTAAATGAAAAAAATTCACTCATTTTTTTCCTTCCTTTTTTTTTTGAAATATGAAGATTGTGTTTTTTTTTCGTGTGGATTGAATATTGTTCATTTTTGGTTTTGAAAGAATTTTCAAATCATTTGCGATTCAATGGTTGTAGGTGGTTTATTCATTGATCATTGTCGCACATTTTGCTTGTTTAATTCTTCGATATTTTATTTTGACATTGTATGAAGATCGCTCTACATCATTTTATGTTCTCTCTTTATTCATATCGTTGATTTTATTGCCTTATTTATCAAGCAATATAGGTAAATTCTTAAGGCGAGCAAAGTTGAACTACAGCTGGATTGTTCGTTCAAAAAAAAAAAAAAAAAAATCGGATCCGTGACGATTTTATTGTAAATTCCGAAAAATATTAGAACAAATTGTAAATATATGCAAAAATATTGAAATGATTTCTAATTTATTAATTAAATTATGCTTTTTAAATTAAAGCATATTTATATATTTATGGCAAAGCATTTTTGTTTTGTTACGTCTCTTATTTGATAATTGGTCTCAATTTCATTCCTATATTTAAGTAAATTAATGTTGCTATTGTCTATTGGTGGAATAAAGCTTTTTATTGCTAGCTAATATTCAATGATGCATATCACTTGGTATATTTTAACCTTATATTGCAAAAAATTGAATTCTATAATATATATGGGATTATTTTAGAAACAATTATTGTGAATTACTCGTTAAATCATTAACATGTTATAGTTAAGGGATGTGATAGTTAGTATATGAGGCAACAGTTTCATCTTGAACGTCAACATCTTTAACTTTCGTTTTTAGGTATTGCCGCTAAGGTTTCTTATTCGTATCCTTTCAAAGACCAAAAATGCTCATATTTTTTGTTCGCATTTGCATTCATTGCCTTCTTTTATATTTACAGTTATTGTTTTTTTTTTCTATTAGATCATATGCTTGCAAATGGACGTTTATTGAATTGTTATCTCTATATTTTCTCTTTTTTTTTTCAATTTTCAGAGGCAGGAAATTTCCATAAGCTCTCCAAGTTTGTGGCTTTGATTATGTCGATGTTCAATGCAAGTTTACCGAGAGATCGGTTGCTCTCGTTGAGTGAACGGAATGAATTCGTTGTGATTTCCTATCCGGGCATCGTGAGAAATATGTCAAAGGCCATTGACACTCTTGGCGGTCAACAAGCCGTTAATGCAGTTAGTTTTTTTTTTGCGTAATTTATTTTACGCCGTGGGGAGTTGTTTTGTTGAGCGTTGAGGCGTAGAACTTGGGACGTTTAAGGGAGAGAGGAGGCGAGGTGAGGGGGTTTAAGGCACGAGTGGGCAATTTTTTGGCGAGCTTCGCATTGAAGGTGGAATATGAAAAGGTAGAGCCGTTTTCCGGTCAACTCCTTTCCGGTCCTTTTCCGACCAACAAGGATCAGAGCTTGTTTGCACCACCCCGTTTGCTCGGTAACAATCATGTAGGAATCGATTAGGAGCAGGAGTAAACTGGAGGTAAAAGAAGTAGGGTTAGGTATAGGCATTTTGTTCCCTTATTTCTAGTAAAGTCGCCTTGAAATGTTGTGTAGCAGTCATTAGTTCATGAAGGTCGGTCAGTAGTTCGAGAAGGTCACGACAGAATGGTGAATACTCGTTTTTTCCTTTGTAGACGTTTGGTTGTATCATACTAAAAGTTCATTTGCGGTGATAACCATGAGTAATTTTTCTTCGGGTAGTACTTCAAATGAGGATTTATACAATCTTTTATTATAATTTTTGTTTTCGAAGTCAGCAAAAAAGTTTTTTTTTCTACCTTCTTTATTGATTAGCAGAAGCACACATAGTGTTTATGATGGAGAATCGCTTATAGTAAGGTTATTTCTTTTATACACCAGGTTCGATGTAGATAAGTACTCCGGAGAGGGGGGGGGGGGGGGGGACAGTATGAAAGTAACTAGAACTTTTGACGCAATCGAGACAGTAATTTTAGAGAGTAGTGATATACCTGAGGTCAAGGTGTTCCTGACTTGAATCGATCTTGAAAGCACCATATCCATCAAATGCCTAAATGATCCACGTCCTTTTTTAGTTAATCCTGAGCTCTCACTTTTTAGCAACATAATATTCGACGCTCATTAACAGATGATTATTCATTCCCAGAATATTCATCTGCAGAAATTACTAGTGAGAGCCGATGGGGAGGGGGGGGGGGGAGGGTGGGGGGAGAGGAGGGAAAGGGAAGGTCTGACATTTGAAAGAGAAGGAATTTCAAAACCGAGAAATCAGACATGATATTTTTGAAGACGAAAATTTTCATTGATCGTTGTATTTCCACCATAGAAATACGATTGTTTTTTTTCTTAAGTTCATTTTTGCCATCTTCATGCTGAAAAAAAAAAATGGATTTTTCGTGGAAATTTTAATCATATATTGATTGCGAACTATTAGAAGCACTTCGTCGACATTTCTATTTTTGTAATAAATTATTGAAATTTTCTATTATCATCTAACTTTATTAGTTTAACACTGAATTATTTAGATGCTTGAACATTCTGCTGGGGTTTTTATCTTTGGCTGTGATGCTGATTATTTTTGAGTAAAATTTCTTTTCGTTTTTTAGTGTGAAATTCCAACACTGAATGCTTTGGTAGATGCTAAATGCTAACCACTAAAAATCTCGAAAACCCAATAGGAATCTTGACCACCCAGCGGGAATCTTGACAACCCAACGGGCATCTTGGCAACCCAACGGGGATCTTGACAATCCAGCAGCAATCCCGACCATCTAATGTATTGCAATGAAAATATCAACATATTTGACTATTATGCAAAACATTGTTTGCTATATACCAACTAAGTGAGTCTATCATTTGCGATATTCTTATTTAGATGCATTTCGCTGGTCGTTCACTCGAACTAAAGCATAATCCTGATAATCCGTATTGCAACGCTCTAATATCCGAACGGAAGACGTTGGAGAAGACCTCAAGTAGTTCGGGCAAGATACTTGCTGTTGTCAAGGTTCGCCGGAAGAAATCCGATCCGAGTATAGTCAACGCTGAAATAATGGGCATTGTAAGGCATTATTAGATGGTTTTTTAAATTCTTTCATAGGGTAGCATCCAATTTTAAATCTTTATAAAGCAGAGAATATTTTTATTTAATTCGCATTCCAGTTTTTTTTTCTCAGATGTATGAAACATGAGATTGATGCATTTCTGTCTAGAAGTGCTGCTATCATAGTTAAAGTTGATGTGATCGTTGAATATGAGTTGCTAGTCTTTATATCACTTTTATCTTGTCAAGGTCACTTTCTTCTGCGGCTGAATGAATTTTTTAGTTGTGAAAGCAATTTGGTTGAAACGTTTATCACTTTTGAACTTGCTTTTAAGGGTAATCAATTGGGTTCATATATATATATATATATATATATATATATATATATATATATATATATATATATATATATATATATATATATATATATATATATATGTCGTTAAAGTTTTTTCTAATTGAGAGCTATTCGGCTTTATCAGCAATATTAAATGTTCAAACTTTTATCATCCGGCATTGATTGTGCATCTTTGTTGTATTTTTTTTGGGGGGGGGGGGAGGGGTTTTATAAGTTCCTTCCATAATTAACTCTTTCGTTTTTCTCAACCAGCTTTATTATATAATCTAGAACGACGTTTTTCATGAAATCTCTTCAAATGTTTCTCTATAAAATAGCCCTGCATTCAGTTAGTTCGTCATTTCTTCGAGAAATTCGAATGAATTCAATTATAAGCGGAAATATCATAAAAGATTATTTCGTTTTTTAGTTGAACAATGATCAAATAATCCGTAGGAAACTTTATTCGATTTGATGATAGATATTTTAGATTTTTTTACAGCTCCATATGTTGTTTCAGGTTTCAACAATATACACATTCAAGTCGATGTGTGATTTCCAGTTTCTACCGTTAACAAAGAAAAACCCCACTGATACTCATTATGAAGATCTAGTTAGTCTTTGTTTCTATAATTGTTTGCTTTGTAATAGTTAACATTGACGACTAATTAAATGTGCGCAGCCTGATAAGACTATGAGACGAGATCATCAAGAAATTATTTCCGCTCTCCGAGGCACTTTGTCTGGGGAACCTCTTCTTATGAGATTGTATGCCATCGAGGACTCTTTAAGTGGAAAATCTTTCTTTCCCAGGATCTTCAAGACCTCCTCAATCTGGCGAATTGCACGCTTGCAGAGGCTATCCTTTCAAACCGAGCACATCTCAAATTTTACTGAAGGCGGATACTCAACTATTCTGAACATTTGAGATTACAGCAGCTAATTATGCGCATAGCCGATCAGTATGCCAAAATTAAAATGTCGTTAGAGTCTGATTAATATGCCGGGGATTTTTAGATTTTCTAATTTTAAAGGGCATGGGGAGGGGGCTTCCGGGGTAAATTTATGGCTAAGGTCTTACGAATTTCTACACTATGGAAAGTAGTTTATCCTGTTTAAGGTTCCGAGGTTGATTCCAATGGATCTTCCATCTGCACTCTCATGGTGGCATAAGCCAGACACTGGTGATATGCGAACGCCACTTTTCTTACCACCTTATCAATTTTCAAGGTGAATTCAAAAATTATTTAATTGTTTATACTATCTTATACGATGTTATACCATCTTTACACTAATTCTATTTAAAAGTATAACCAGCAATGAAAATAGATAAGGCTTACGATTGCTATGCTTGAAGTTTGATTTTGATCCATTCCCTCTAATCGAATGATTTCTTTTAATGGTTATTTGGTTTCCTTCGAATTTAGTTATGATTATATCGATTTACTGTATTTGTTTTAATTGTAATTTATTTTAAGGTATAATACTCCATCGGCGAAGATCCTTAGTCGAGAGTTGGATTTCTCACCGGAAAAGATGAAAAGAAAAAGTGGAGGTCATGGACAGAGTAAGCCGATTCCGTTTTATTCAGTTATTATTGTTGAAATAAGAGGAAAGAATGCAATTCGTGAGGAAACGTTTTCATTATAGTCTATTATATTCACCTATCTTCGATATACTACAAATATTTGTATATCAGCAGAAAGTTGAACTGTTACGACCACATTTTGTTATGTCAACTGAATATCCTTCCTCATAGATTAAAAGTATGGTAGAGTGATTGGAGGGATTACCCATGAATTAATCAAATACTTTTGATTCAAATAGTGCTGGGTTTGTGGAAATTTTACGGGTAAGAGACTCTGTGCGTCTCTGAAGGGAGAAAACTATTTTCTCTTGCCTCATCGGATAATACCTGCTTTCTGCAGCGATCACTTTCACGTGTTACGATTATGGTATTTATCTCTGTAATCAATCAACTGAATATACAGTTTATGTGTTTCTAACCCGTAAATGTGCTTAGAAGCGTTGGGAAGGGGGGGGAAGGGCGAATGGAGCCTCCATCATGTGAAATGACGGGTTATACGGCCACCGGGGTGAGAGGGGGTCGAGTTCTCAGAATTCCCCACCGGAGTAGCGGAGTTTCGCAGAGCGGTGGCCTCAGGGAGGGCGGAAAATTGGAAAACGCTGGGTTATGTTACGAGGCGTTTACGTCTTTCATGCTACTGTGCTCGTTCGTTTCCATAGGAAATCATAATACGACCGCAGTCGCCCCCCGGTCTGAAATTAATGATTCATATTGACGCGAGGGCGCCCACGAGAAGGTCCACCGCGGGAGGGAATGGTGGTGAACTCCGAACACTGATGGAGATCGCTTGAGTATTACTTTATTTTCATTGGTCAGGATGTTTGGTGGATTAGGTCTTACAGATAAAGGCTGAGGGCACATTGATTTTGAGTATTTGAGTGTGATTTACAGGTCTTAGGATGGAGCGCAAAGCACTCTCTGTAACGGTGCACGCCGATGAAGAGTTCCCGAAGGAACCCACAGAGGAGGCAATACGAGATGCCAATCTCAGGTAATTTTTCGATGTTTGCTACAAGGGAGAAAGGTAGAGCGACAAAAAGAAAGAAAGCAATTGTTCGAGTCGTTCGTTGTATGAACTATTCGTTGGGGAAACTGGAATGTTACAATGGAATCGACTATACAGTCATACCTCTAAATTCCAGTAGGCATTAACGTTTTGAAAGGTATGGCATTTCTTGCATTTATATTATTTCATCGTATCTGTCAACGTGGTTGCGTTTCTTAGAATTTACTATAAGTAGTGGTCATTACGAAGCACTGCCTATTAACGTCTGAAATTTGCCTTTCTTTAATACCAACAGGTGCTTCTCAAATTTTTGTTTAATATTCTGGCCTTTTTTGTTTATCCATTTTGATGGTTATGAAACTCAGCTAAAACACCTCCGAATTACTAATTTGAGGTGTAAAAACGAGGAGCCTCATCGTTTACTTCAAGAGCTCTTCGAGGAACGACCTATGTGGACAAGAATTGCGATTCTGAGGCGAACGGGTTTGGAGGACTTTTTGCTTAAGTTAGTCTTGTTTATCCTTGCTTCCAACATGATTATCTAGTTTATAGGTTTCGTTTACTGTTTTATATAAAGCAATTTAATACGCACTTATGCTGCTGCCTCGGAATTATTTTGTTCTCTCTCTGCATTTCTCCTCTGTTCGCTCCCTTCTTCCTTATGCCCCTTCTTGTACTAATCTTTTAGTATTCTTTACTCCTTTGGATATATTTGCCGAAAATGTTTACTTTCAGTAATCTTTTCTTGAAGCGTTGTCAGCGAGAATAGATGATGACACACGTATGAATTAACGCGATTGGTTCATTGAGTTGAGAGGTTGGGGATGTATTACATGAAGCTTTTATTGTGGAACGAGGAAGAAATTGTGCAAATATTTTTCAGTTTTGACGAACGCCAAAGAAATTGTCGTTTTCTGAAAGGAAAATGAAACCATTCTGTAATCTTACACTAGGGATTTTTTTGTTTCGAAAAATTTATCGGGATTTGATGTAATTATTTCGTAATCGAATTTAAAAGGAGATTTTTTTTCTAGCCTCAGAACGAGTATACGGGAGGGATTATTGAAGGTTGTCGATTTCTTTTCTCTTTTTGATACCAATTTTTCTTCGTTTCAGGTCATTATTGCAGAAGTACGCATTCTACATATTAAATGGTCCATGGGGACGATTGTGGTGTCGTTTCGGATACGATCCACGTATCGATCCTAAGGTTGAGGCTTAAATTTGCTTTATTTTCTTCTGCACTTTTAAAGGAATTAAAAAACGTTTGCAGCGTAGATTTTTATGAGAAGCTATTGGAAGCTGTTGGATACTTAGTGATGATATTATGACATATGTAGTCACGTGATGACGACTATACAAGCCGTATGTTTTGCAAGTTTATCAGTTCACGCGCCTACGCTTGCTAATAAAAGCTCCGACAAATTCTCTTAGTTCCGCCGGACTCCAAGATGTAATAGTGGCGATCGGCTAGCGCTATGACACAACAGGTTTTCGCTGAAAAATAAATAATTTAATTCAAAAAAGAAAACATAATTAACAGTTGTTTGTGCTCAATTGCATAGGCAATGTGCCAACTGGAAGCGCATAGAATCTGAGTAGTCAAATATTGCTGGTTTCTTTTTTTTCTGCTCTGCTAGATTGATACATCGGATCTCTTTTTATAATAAGGGATCAGAGGTTATACTCATAATGCGCAGATATTATCGATTAGAGAAATCAGTTCATCAATAAGCTCATCTAATTTTATTTAGCCAATACGTATATCAGCATGTCTTTCAATATTTTGCATTTTTTTCCCTTCTTGTTCGTAAAAAAAAATCATAGAGAGGCATCCATTAATGTATATGGGTTGCATTCTTTATATAGGCTAGTTGGACGCTATGATTGTAACGTTGATCGAATCGAAGAATTTGGATGCAAAAAAGTATCGATTCACCATAGGTGGTCTTGATCGGTGATCATCACCTAATGTGTGTTGAACATTATAGGCAAAAATGTATCAATCGGTAATGGTCACATTTCGGCAGCACTCAAAAATCCCTGAACGTCAACGTCTTAAGGTTATCGAAATAAATTTCATATTCATACTTCTTCTTTTTTCGCTGTTTAATTCATTTTGTCGCTTTTTTTTTTTGTTTATTTTGTCATTCTGTCAGTTTTCGCTATTTCTTATAGTTCACTTTTTATATTTTCGCTATTTCTGTTATCTCATTTATTTTCGTCATTTCACATCGTTTATTTAATATAATTTTTTAAAAAATTTCAGTATATTATTTGCCTCACTATTTTTAATGCATTGTTTTGCCATCGTATGTAAATGCGATTGTTATTATCGCAAAATTGCATTATAAGCTCATTTTCGTTCAGGTAAATACCGAACGTGTATTGCCTTCATCATTATCAAGTAATACACCTCTTCCTTCTATGAACATACCGTTTGGGCAAGCTGCAATCGAAACTATTGATTATGGCTACTCACCTGGTAACTGTTACACTTGCGATACAAAATGAATTTTTGCAGATAATATGAAATCGGCTTTGAGTGGAAACTATCGTCCGAAAGGAAAAGACTTAGAAAAGTACGTGAGATGGTGAAGTGTAAGGAAAGACAGCACTCGGAAATGAGATATGGAAGTATGAGCATAGTAACAGGTGTCAAGTTGTGTTTATCAGTCCTCTTCGGAGGAAATAAAAAGGAGGTGAATGTTATGCAATCGATTATTTGTTTGTGGGATGAATTAATTTCTGAATTTGTGTTGATAATTCATGCGTGAGTTTGAACATCTTGATGTGGAAGCATATCAGCTTAAGCTGTTTTTAGGAGATGCTGCAGTGCTAACACATTAGTACGATACTATCTATATTAGACTAAAGGGGGTTATAATGTTGATTAATTACAACAAATAATAACGTCTTGCAAAAATTTCAGTGTTGAGATCATGAAACATGGATATTTTGGACAGTATATTTTAAGGGAAATGTTTATAAAGAAGAGATATTTTTATTCCAAGAAAGGTATATTATTAAAGGTCAATTGCCACGTGTACGACAAATGTGGTATTGTGTTTGTGATGTTCGACTACCGCTTGCTGAAGAAATCGTTAGAAAGGAATATTTCGCACAAGGAGATCGAGCCGATGACCAATACGGATGGCTACCACCGGTGAGTGGTCAATTTTTGCAAGTGCATTATTGCGTGTAAAAATCTATAGAGCTTACATAAGTGTCTATTGTTGGTTCTATTTTCGTGGACTAATTGCAATCTTATTTGATACTTTTTAAAAAATTTTGTTTTATTGATAAATGGAAAAAAAAACGTTTACATATCTGTTTTGTTTGCATAAAATCTTTCTTTGTGAATTCACTCGATGAGTATTTTCGTATATTCGACGATATTTGCTCATTTATTCCGATATAATATGCGTCGATTTCGTATATCTATTCATATCCAATTTCTCTTGTTCATTTCAATCTTTTCGAGATTTGCATCATTTGAGTATAATTTTGATAATCGACGAGCATCTTTAATATCTCAAGGGTTAGCTATATGAGAAGATTATTGCCTCGTTGATTTGCTCTCTTTTTGTCTTAAGCGATTGAAGTTTAGTTTTGCCACTAGCTGGAAACATATTCTAGCCCCTCTCCTCACCTCACCGTCTCCATGTTCAATTATGCTATTAAAACACACTTATATAAGAAATTTTTTAGGAGGCAATTGATCGAATACGAGAGGCAATCAAAGAAGATGTGAAGAAAGTAAGTCAGCAATTGGACGAGGACGAAGAGGTGGAAGGCGTCGATATGGCAGATGAGGAGTGGATGTTATAAGGGTACTGCATTTGTGTAGTGCGTGCAAGAGGTGCTTCAGGTAAGGTAGAATGAGGATTGGTTCTTGCAGGTCTTTGGAATTTTGGAGGGGAGGAATACTATAAGTTGGAATTCGGAGATCGTTTTCAAAACCGTTGCGTATGTGGGTTGCAAGGAGATATTGAACTTTTGATCGTTGATTCAAACGAATATATAAAGCGTATAAGCGATGAGGGCTTCTTTTACTCCGGTGGTGGTCATAGGGACCTGAGCAAATTCGGACAAAATGCCCCGCCGTATGAACGAGCATTTTGCTCAAATACGACCTTGTAAATATAGTTGCACTTTTTATATAAGTCTAATAAGTGCATTTGCTTGTTGATCTCTGTGTAATTATCAGTAAGTGCCTCATAATAATAGATTGCATCTTGGCTATGCGTCTCCTGTAGAGGAGAAAATACGTACGAGAATGATAAAGGTATAAAGGTGAATGTAACGCAGGACCTTCACCTCGAAAACTGTTCATTGCACCGCCTAGAGAAATCGATGTGGGTTTGGAGCCAATTGTTCACCTCAGTTATAGCTGTGGATAACAATGATTTTTCCACTAGTTGCTCGCACTATCTCGAGCTTCTTATAGCTATCGATTTCATATTTTGTTGTTTGGTTGTTCAAGAATTTAAGATCCCATATCGCAGGTTTTCAATATGCGGAAAGAGTGCTTTTCATTGAGATAGTATCGAAATGTTTACAGCATTTTCGTACACTTAATCAAGGTTGAAAGTTATATTATCCTCTTCACCTATGTTCTCATTTCCGTTTTGAAACACATCTTCGATAATCAATAAAAATTCTCTCCATATTATGAAGTTTTGTTTACTTCTTATTTTATAGACGTATTTGTATTTACCTTTTCATTTCATTCATTTTCTGTTTTCAATTCTCTCTTAATGTTGTATTATTCGAATTGTATACTCTTTTAATATGAGCTATATATACGCTATGAAACGAATAAACAGAGAAAATGCAAAATGAGTGTTTTTATTAATTATCCTTGTTTTCATCATCTCATTTTATCGTATAAATCATCACATTTGCATTTTTCAATTTATTGTATAGATTAAGTTCTACTTGATTCATTTCAATTCCCATATAATTCACTAAGAACGTTTTCAATAGTTTAAGTTTTTGTAGTACAATGCTCTAATCATCACCATATTTCAGAGTTATCAATTTTAGAAATATTTTCACCAACTTTTTTTTTTCACTTAGTTTTTTTCTAGATAACTTTGTACTTATCATTTTATATCTGTTTTTCTTGAGAGTACTTACTGAGATTTTATTGCTCACTATTGGGAAATTTATTTATTAGTTTATTTTAATATTCGAGAGAAAATCATAATCACATAGAGTGAAAAAAAAGCTAATGCAAAATATTTTTGCTTATAAAATGAGCTTTTTGTTTAATTGCTTTACCCCCCCCCCCCCCCCCCCCCCATTCATATTGAACGCATATCCGATATATCGATGAGAATATAAACCTCATAATATCCATTCAAATCGTATCCGATCTATTGCCATCGAAATCGCCAATTTTTCTCACCTAATCGGAACGTTTAATTCAAGCAAATATTTCCCTAAATATTTATATAGTGTATATCATTGATTCGTTAATGTAAAAGCATTTCATGAATCTAAGCAGACAACGAACAATGGTTGCATTGCGTTCATTGGGGGGGGGGGGGGGGGGGGGGGGGGTAATTGGGAAGGAAATATTCTTTCAATGGGTTTACAGTTGTCAAAAAGTGATCCGTGATAAATTGACCAACAGATCAGGTAGACTCACCTATTCTTAAACGAACATTCAATTAAGTACTTCGCGGAGTATGCGTCTATATCTGCTTAAGCGGTGAGTTGGAGCTGTTTCCGTTCAAAATGGAGTCTCAAAACGACTCCGGAATTCACGATATATACGGCTGGCAAAGGTTTGCGTCGAAAAATTGTTTGCACGCCGTTCGATGCGGCACTTGATTATTTTGAGTCTCGGTTAATGACATTAGTTGGATCGATGTTTTAGTTGCAGCATTGATTGTAGGAATTAATTGCATCATCTTAAGTTTAACTGATAGGCTCTAAGACTGCAATCTGGGCGTATAGGGGCTAATTTTGTGTATGACGAAATATGCTGATAGGGCACTTATTGGGCACACGTAGACAACAAATACCGGCATCTTTTCCAGTTTTCCGGCATAACCGGTCACTGTCACTTTGCTTTAGTGCCGAATAGGTATCACCATTCGATGCATTAGTTGTTGAAGGTATTATCATCCGCTTGAATTATTACCCTCCATTCTCTACTACCATCTATATTTCGTGCATTGAAGAATGTTTTTATTTTTATTTCTCATAAATTTGCATTGTTTTGTGCGGTTTTTTTTCTGATAAGATCAATTGTTGAATGAATCTCGCATTTGTTTATATTATTCTAGCTTCACTGTATGCTTTATGCTTAACTATTATTGCAAAAGTTTTGTGTCTATTCTCAATTCCGTTTAATTCCATATTGGATCGAATTTCCATTGCATTGTTGGCTTGAAAATATGCGATAACACCTGGTTATACGACCATATGGGATTTATAGATCGTTAACAAATCGTTATCTTACAATAGCAATTCTATTTATTATCTCATCTTATACGTATAAATAATATAAGGTGTCACAAGCAGTGAAAATTAATAATTCCACATTTTGTTAGATCCATCACTTCGAGCTCTAGTTGATGTTCCCAGAATGAGTGAGAAGGATGAACGACATGATGTTGATGGACAAATGCGCCGAGATGCGTTGAAAAGTGGAGTGATCGAACAGAAACAAATCAAACATGAACACATTGAGCCGACCGCTGAAAATTCTCCGTTATCTTTGTCCGCTGCTGGTTAATAGTTTCATTTCGTTTCTTTCAAATGTCACAGTTTAATGCCCTAACTCTTTTAGAGCTAATTTTATCCTAATTTTCGGTTAACATTGATGAATTTACAATAAAATTTGACATATCATCCACATTGTCTGTCTGGGACTGAATAGAATTGAACAGGTGGGATCCAAGTTTTCTAATCATTCAGCTTTAGTAATGATGGTGTTGTGAGTGTTTTTTTCTCCCCCGAATAATTGAAATATGGCTGTAGTATATATTCAACGTGTACATCATTCAAGTGAAGAATATTTCAGATTACAAGACAGTAAAGAATGAGAATCAAGCATCGGATACTCAAATGGAAACTGAACGTGGAATGACCGCATCGACAACAGCAGGTATCGTTAAAGATGATTCGATTTTATGAGTTATCAATAAAACAATGATCGATGCAAAATTTCGATTATTGAAATGCTGCCACCATTCTACGTAAATTTTTATCAATCACAATCACGAGTGATATTTGGTTCCTTTCTCTCTTCAAAAAACACACACACGCACATTGAAATTTTTTGAATTTTCCATTCCAGAATTCTATTCTAGTTCTCTGTTCCAAAAATAAGTTCTTATGCTTTTACCTGAGAATTATAAACCGCGCTGCTGGACGGTCTTGTTTGTGCGATGCAACTGATGTATCAAATGGGGGGTTAGTTCCACACTTTGGCAACTTTCCGATTCACTGAGCTGCGGGTAACTGCGCAGTCAAAAGAACAACTTTCAAGTTTGTTGATATGGAGAGGTACATTAAGTCATTGCGCATGTTGGTGAATTTCCCAAGCGTTGTTATCCGAGTTGATCGCATGGATCTTTCATAAAAATCGTGGCTTTTCAATTAAATTTGCAATTCAGGATGGGTTTATATGCAGTTGTTGATTGGATTATCGTTTGCTTTATTCGATAGGACTATTGCGAGGAAATTTTCAGTAGTGGATGAGGCAGAAATTAAGACGGAGCCGGGAGCATGTT
This sequence comes from Ascaris suum, assembly GCA_013433145.1. Classification (NCBI taxonomy): domain Eukaryota; kingdom Metazoa; phylum Nematoda; class Chromadorea; order Rhabditida; family Ascarididae; genus Ascaris; species Ascaris suum. The sequence continues at coordinate 2,121,172 of CM024172.1, read as the reverse complement.
TATGTGGCAGTAGCGAGGAGTCATCTTTCATGATCTGCTGCGATCATTGTGGAGTATGGTATCATGGCTCTTGTTTGCAGGTAATCTTTAATTGTTGCTTTAATAAACGTTGTCTTAGATCTATTCAAGTTTGCCATATGCTCATCACTTCGTTTATTAGCATTTATAAACGCTACTGATAGTTTTTTTTTTTAAATTATTATTATCACTACCCTTTTTGAGTGAATTTAAATAAAAATTATAGTTATCACTGTTGAGTTTAGATGATACATATAGGCGAAGATGTTTGATGAAGATAATTGAAAGTTTTAGAGTAGACTAAAGAAGTTCGCTGTGTATAAAAAGAGTGCGAATATGCTTTGAGTGTCATTCCTCTTTTTTCTCTTTTTTTTTTCGTCGCTGTTATGGTTTCTAATTTTATCCGGTTCGAGGAAATTGATTTTTGAATGAGGAAAGGTGACTTTATTACCTGGTGAGGTATGCAGAGAAACTTTTCCTTGATTTAGGATTTGAAGCAATAACAGGCTAAGTTAGTGATTGTTCATTAAGCTATGAAATATGTAATAAATCGTCTAATATTATCATCGAAAACATTTGCTTATGCAAGGAAATGGCAAGGATTGAGAATTTATTATATTGATTTGTTGATTTGAATGTATTTTAAAGATTTCGGCTTTCTTTTCGGCTCCTTTTTTCATTATTTCGGGATTTTCGGATTCATTGAACTATCTACTTTTGTATTTTTATTGTTATGTGATGTATTTGTGCAATTGCAGGTGACCAGATCGTTGGCAAACAAGATCGAAACCTATGCATGTCCACCATGTATTAGTAAGGATAGCGATTTGCACATCGTCTATCGTACTTCGGTGATTTTTATTACGGTTATATGAGCGGTTCAATGTGGATATTCTTTAACTATATATTACTGCGTTGTTAAGAGCGCTAATAAAATGAGTTAATGAAGTACTTCTATAGCAAAAAGAAGACTGAAGGATTTTGGAAGAATTTTCTGTGAATCTGTTAATTCTCGTGCGTGAATTTAGTCGATTGATTTGCACATATTGCCCATTATATGAATTTTCGAGTCGCATTTCAGTTGGCGATTTTTTCCGACTTTTCAGTTAATTTGCATTCGTTAATAGTGCAACGAAGTCATGATCGGAATTCTAAACACGAAAGGGGTGAAGAGATGGGAGAGGGAGGCGGGGAAAATTTCGAAGGAATTTCCTTAAATAGCACGAAACATTCTGGAATTTTTGCTTGCGATTATGAATTTTTATACTGTTTGATGTTTTCACTACTTTTTTTTCGAACTTTGATATATTATTTACTGGAATCAGTATTTTCCTTATAGAAACGAGAAAAACAAGAAAAAGCTAGAGAACATCAAGATGAGAAGGGAAAAAAAGAAAGGAACGAGAGAGTGGCGGAAATGAGCGAAAGAATTTGTCGCACACGATGAAAGAGGAAGATGGTTTGTTCTCGTATTATTAATGGCTTAATAAACAAATGCATTGTACTATATCAAAATTATTATTCTGTAGTTGATGTTTCCCATCATTTGTATTATCGTATAACCGATGTAAAGCCCCAGGGTTATAAATTCGTGAGAATTTAAGATGAGAGAGGTATTTGAGGGAGTGGTTTTATTGGTGAATGTTATTTTCTTTTTTTCCGGAGGCAAACTGCAGTAGCTAAATATACGTATGAAGTATATATATTTGCAGTTATGTATATATGCAAATAATATGTGCCTTCATATGTGCGCATATGTACAAATGTAACCGTATGTGCTAGTGTTCGGAGTTCACCGCGCTCCCCCTCTCCCATCATTAGAATTATAAATTTAGGAGCGCGGGAGCTCCCGCGATCAAAAAATTTTCCACTCTGCGGGTGCCCTATGGTTTTCGTCACCTCTGTGAGGGATACTAGAAGCTGGATTTCTGTGATAGCAAGCTGAAAAAGATTTCTCTATTAAATCACGAACACGAGGAAACTGCGTGATACAGTGTGTTAGAACGAGAAACCCGGAAAGGCAATATGGCGCACATATGTCATCAAAGAAACTACTCCACGCCTTGTTTCCTGTCACTTTCTCAATAGGGAAGTGGCCTTCATTACAATGCCTTATTCCAACGCGACGTTACATTATCACATTTCACTCTCACTAGCCATTACGCCATCACCGTTTTTTGTAAGCAGTTTCTAAAATTTTTCTACCATCTGCATTTAAAGAAACATGCAGACAATCTGCTCTTTCCTTTCATCTTCGACTATAGGATTTCATTTTTTTTTTGCGCATTTTGCGCATTAATTCTGAATTTCTGTAGTACTTTAAAATAATGCATTGTTTAACTTGCTCGGAGAATTTTCTAGCGATCGCTTTCTCTGAAATTTGATTGAGTTTTATGTATTAAGTGATCAGTCAATAAATGTGGAGCTATGTCGATCGATCGATATTACAGAATCGTATGATGAAGAGGATCGATGCCATAATTGCATTAATTGTATTCGTGCCATAAATTGTGGCAAATGTGTGAATTGTGAATCGAGCAGAGGACCGTGTCACAAGCGCGTCTGCTTGCAATCGGCTTATTGGGATCGGCAGAAAAAGAAGCAACAAGCGGCTGCCGCTGTATCATCATCATCGCACTCTCATTGTACCGTTGTTTTATTCTATGCAATTTCCACATTATTTATGTCTGATGTCTTTGAACAGAGCTGAATTTTATAGGAACATGAAATGAAGAACACTCCTTTACGTTCAATATCGTCCCCAATTCCGTTGTCTTATTGGCCAGAAGCACTTTTAACGCTTGCAGCCGAGCGTGAGTGAATCAAAGAAATCGTTCTAGGTATGAAGTATATGGAATTCCCATGTACTGGATGGTACGGTCCATTCGCCCAAGAAGGGAATTGACGAGGGAGGAGAATTGTGGAAGAACTGGTGACTAATACTGACGCAGGGAGGTGAAAGAGTGATGTTTGTTTGTTTTGCAAATCATTATGTTTGTGAAGTGAAGTTTTATTTAGCAAGGCCATCATCTTCGCATCACGGAAATACCGGAAGACCGCGCAGAGATCGTGGACGTCCTAGAACAGCTACGTGGTCAGTCCATTTTTTTCACTCGAAAGTAGATATAGTTTGATTGGCAGTAGTTATTCCTGGCGTGCCGGAATGTTTAGGAGAGAGGATTTTGTGAAAATAAGATCTAAACGAGAGAAATGGATCACCGGAATATCCCAGTAGTTGGTGATATGCTTGCTATCTCCTTAATTAGATCGATCCGTATGCCTATTTTGACATATCAAGTCAGAGTGGCTTCGCTGATCTTTGAGGGCGCAGTTCTACGCTGGAGTTTTAGTAACGCTTTTTGTTCACTTTTCATGTTTCATCGCTGTTTTAAGCACCGTTATAAAATATGTTGGCAATACGAGAAAGTTATTGTCGATGAGACCTCCGCTTTATATCATATAGATGGAGAAGGGCAGAGAGCGGGCTCCATTCAGTCTTCTGGCAGCATTTGTGAAAAAGAGGAGAGGAATGAGAGTTGATTTTTATTTTGTTGAAGAGATGAATTTCTTTCAATTAGGTAATCGGTTATTTTAGGTGAAGCTATTAAATCAGCGAAGGCTGAATGGCTTCTCAGCTATCGTGCAATAGCGAAACGGAGGTTTTAGAGGGGGAGCGCTTGCATACGCTCATTTCGCCTAATTTAAAATCAGCTAATTAGATATATTGTAGTGTGCGAATGACTTTCCATAAGAGCTTGACGATTTCATTTATCAGTTTTTTTGCTCATGTTCTTGCCTCTTCCTCTTTTTCTTTTTCATCTCCTCTCCCTTTTTTTCAAACATATATCGACGAAGTATTTTTTTCCGGAATATTTATCATAATGTTTGCATCACTTCCTAATGGATTTACATATTTATGTGATCTTGCAGGTCAACAGATGATGAATCGTCTAAAGGAGGTAGTGAGAAAACAACAAGTGCGACGTCAGTGTCTAGTGCAACAACAAGTTCTCAACAGCCGTCGAGTAGCAGTCCTCAAAAAGGGAAACGCGGTCGTAAAAAAGGATGGCGTAAATATAAAAGTGGCATCATTGAGGTAAATATTATTCTTTTAAGGCAGTTTTTATTTGATTTTATTTAGTTCTTTATCAATTATATGGCATCGTTTGCACATCTATTTTACTGGCCTTGTTCGAAAACTCTTTCACATTTACACACGGGATGTATAGGCAAAGGTATAATATTTTTTCCAGGACTAATGATGCTTTCGCATTTAATGTTTTTGGTTTTCGATGAAGATATTCATTTTAGTGAAATACATAGCAGTAGGTTGTTAGCTATTTCGAATGAGCAGACTGTAAAAATATAAGAAAGTTTTTTTCATGCATTTTGAGCTCATGAGTTATTGATGCCCAGTGATTTTGTGGTGATTCCCCATTCGGAATCGTTTTATTGTTCGAAATTATAATTTCTATAGCCTATTTTATTTTTGAATCTATGGCATATCATTCGACTCTTCGAAATAAACTAATAACCTTCAATGTACTTTCTAAGCTATGCTTATTTCACCTTAGCAATACATTTACAACATGAATTGAATCTCCGAAAATCTATTCATCTTTGTGAGGTTTTATAAACGAGAAATACGATAGTAAATAGTGCAGAAGATCACCTCCAGATTGAACGTCGGCGTAGAGTACGTTGTATTCATTCGTTATTGCTTTCAGAAGCATCTTGTCACTCTTCGACCGAAAGACTCACGTCGACGCGTACGAAAGGTGCGACGGCCATAGATGATTATGAGTTTGATGGTACCGACAGGAAGTTAACTCTAGGTAAATTTTAATTCTTTATGGCTTTCTAAATTCGGAGGCGAAAAGTGATGAGAGAATGAAAAAGCCTTTGCTTTCGGAAGATGTTTATTTGAGATGGACATAGTGCTCATGATACCGGTATGTTTTGTTTCAGAAGAACATCGACAGATTGCATCGGCGACTTATCGAGCTTGCACAAGGCGCAGTGCTGCAATTAAGACCGAAAAGGTAACTCTCATACTCTATTATGGTTTTTTATTTCAGAAAATCTAAATTCTTGAAGAATTTTACATGGAGTTGCAATTTAACAGAAGTTTTGCAATCTGAATTGAATTTCTCCTTCGGCAAATACATTTTTGCACCAATCCTTTTCTTCGAAAAATTTCACTTTCATGGATTTATATTATTCCAGAACGCAATGAAATATAGCCTTGTGCAGAATAGTCCCTCTGTGATTTTTAAAAGGCTCAAATCTGTAGAGGTTTTATTCTGCAAAATTTTTTTGCCTGTTTGGGATTTTTCTTGATCAAATCGAGTTGTGGCGGACAATCTTGTTGAATTTAAGAGAAACCGAATAATTCAATAACTTAATCATATTAATCTGCCTATATGGCTTGTTTACATTTCTTTTATTAGTTGTTTTGAGGTGATAAATCAAATACAAGAATATGAGAAAAAAAACTTCTTTTTTTAAAAAATAGACTTTTCCATTCGAGATATTTAAGAAGTGTGTTTCAGCTGTTTTTTTTTTTCTACAAGAGATTGCTATTATTTGTCGTGGAGTAATCGTTTCATTTAAGAAGCAACCAAAACAATGTCGTGGTCCAGGTTGTACAAAGGTGGCACGTAGGAATTCGAAATATTGTTCAGACGTTTGTGGCATGCGGCTTGCTCGCGTATGTTCTTTATTTTTACGCTTTTTTTAGATCATATACCTTTATCCCCCTGTCTAGGTGTTCACCGAGGAATGATAATAGTTTTCTGGATCTGTTAAGATATTGTTGTAAACGTCGATTTAAATGGAAAGAGCGAATTTTCTTTTATATTTGTTAGCGCTGTATTATTGCTTAGCGGTAATACAGAATCGATAAATATTTTACCCGTATTTTGAGTCGTTTGTCTGAAATAAAATTCGTCGAGGAGGTTAATGCCATATGATTTTTCACAATCACAAATTTTCCCGTATTCGTTATCATAAAAATAAATAAGCAAATAAATAAATAGATAAATAACAAATAAGTGAATAAATAAACAGGTAGGTAAATGAATAAATAAAACGATGCGTAAATAAACAAATAAAAGACGCATATCATCTCTACATACACACGTCATCTGTCGAAGTCATGCATGTGGAGGAGATGACATGCGTCTTTTTAATCGTTTTTTGATAATGACTGCAAAGTTGCACATCAGCGCCTTGTATCACAGTTGTATCATTCAGAGAGTCATTCTTGAAGTAGATGTGCCCTGATACCTCTTCAATAATCAGTTAGTTTAAGTCATATATGGCAATATGTGTGATCGCATTTTACTTACTGGAGGACACCTGATAAACAAACCGCTAATTAACAGTATAAAATTCTTGAACGTATCAAGTAAGCATTTCGTCAAGCTAGGTAAAGATTTATGACCTGTGGGATCAAAAATTGTGCTATTAAAGTTCACTTTTCTAGATTTTTTGGGAACTGATGGGAAGCACTGCAATAGAGGGTGATAAGCAGATTGAGACTGTACGTGGGAGTACCCCACTTCACATAGTTTGAAAGAATAGAGGTTTGCATATACCTTACAAAGATGCAGCATTTTTCCATAGTCATGTGTCTGTTTGAGTTCAGTGTTGTGTAGTTTTATAGCACATGTGGAGCTTTTTACGTCATCAAGACTTGCTGTTGGGTTGAAGTCAAGAGGTCGCACATCTTGGCCAAATCCCTTCCTGAGGTACGCTGGCGAGCTTCACTTATGTGAGCATGGTAGAGTGGATACCACGTTGTATTGCAGCATCATGCTTGTTACGTAAAATATTTGTGTTAATGGGTCATATACAGAGACGCCTGGCAGTGGTGTTGCCGGGTCGTGTCGCTGACTTCTACGATCAACTCCCAAATGCGACTGCGAGGTCGATGCGACACCGTGCATCGCTTGAGGAACGCATTAAACAGCTTTCGGTAAGAATTGCTCTTGCTATCTTTATTTGAATATACTAAAGCAATTTGATTATTATATTCTGAGTTTTTCACACTATATGTTTGAAAGTGTAAAAGCGATGTTGTGTATAGTTGGATGGTGCTTCACCATACCGATGCTGTAAAACTTATAGGTGCAATTTCCCTATGGACGGGCAAATTTCTTGTGACGTTTACCGCTACCTTGAAATGCAGCTAGGGATAGGTATATTGTTTGAGACCTATGAATGTAATAGCAAAACATGAGTCAATGTAACCTTGTCGATTGTTTCCCCTTTATAGGCATTGTGGGACGTTTGCAGCTTCCAGCATTTTGCATCAGGATTAGGGGTGGCTGGGGAAGATGTGGGGAGGGGGATGGCAGAAGGGGGAGTGTGCATTACGAACAGCAATCCAAACGACCGGCACACTTTTCTTGACTTCAGCGGTGCTTTTTGAGGTTACAGTACATCTCTTGTGTTTATTTATCTTTTTCACCGCAATAGAACTGCTGAGAGGTAACTGAAGCATATCAAAAGAGTACAGTATCATAAATAGATGGAACTAGGGCGAGGTTATTTGCATTTTGCAATCGCTGTTTGATGCGATCACGTGTTGAAGCTTTAAATTTGAATACGTTTCTAAATGTTAATGTGGGTTTTTATTTACATAGAGCATTTGCAATAGTTCCTGATGCTGAAATGTTAAGATTCTCTTCAATGTTTTTCCAAGAAAACGGAATCGATTGCGATTTTTTGATTCCTTTATTTGTGCTGTATGCGCTTAATTTCAGAACGAAACACGGATCCTCGCATCGTATCAAGCGGAGGTTCATAAATGGATTGCGGTGAGTATTTTTGTTCAATTACGTAAGATAACAGGGGACCATATTTAAAACTATTGTCAGAATATGCTGACGGTAAAAAATGTTATTCCTGGTGGGTATGCGTATGTATGTGTATATGTTTATATGTCTATAAGCAAGATATAAATATCTTATTTACGCTGAGGCTCATGCTTATCATCTATGTGTAGATGCAGGTTGATAGGATAAATGTGAGGATTTCAGCTCATTTTTTCTCGTGCGAAACGATGGAGGGGTAACTCGTTTCCTCGGCATTTCTGCCCCATCTGAGCCAAGCGTGGGTAGTTGCTGAACTAAGTTGATGCCTATGCAGTTGTGAAATCAGAGCTGGGAATGTTGTGTGCAACGTTGTATGTATGTTTGAATGAGAAAAAAAAGTAATGGAGATATCGACATTGAAATAGTCGCAGGCAGTGCGTGACTACCGCAATTGGCACATATCCGTTTTCAAGATCCGACCGCACTACATCATGAACATCTATCTCTCATTAATTTTTAGGCGATTGCAAACGTCGAACCGGTTGACGATGATGATAACGCGGCTGGTGTCGACTCAGATTTTGTATGTTTCGTTTTCTCTTCGATTAACTTTGTCACCATATTTGTTGCAGTGTTTTTCGACATCTTATGAAAATGAAATATTGTAGAGAAGTAAGGTTATAGGAGCAAAACAATAGTACATTCGAAAGTAGCAGAATAAGGCATCGGTAAATAGTGAGCACTTCTTCAGCGGAGAATCAACATTTAGAGTTCCTTTGCAATTTGTTAATGCTCGAAATTATAACCCAATCCTTGCGGTTTGATATACTTTGCACACTAACCAATCCGTGATCTTTTTACTCAGCATCATACATATTGATGATTGTATACTGGAGTCCATATGTGGTATGACTAAGTTGTGAGGATCAGGTTTTCCATAGTGGAGGTGAAAATTTGAATTTGGAAGCCGGTTTAAGTCAATATTATTTCAATTATTCTATGGTAATTGCACAACAGTGTAATCATTAATTGTTTGCACAGTTAAGATTGTACACTGTGCTGTTTGCACAATGGAGTTTCCGGCGAAGCAAATAACGAAACACGTTGAACGTTGCTTTGTACGAACCGAGAAACAGAGCTGTTTTGGAACACCGTTCAAGGTATCATCTTGCCTATCTCGCTTTAAGCATAAATTTCTAGTTTGCTCATTTTATTTGGTTACCTATTTCCGGCATTTTCCATATATTCTGTATTAATGATTTCATGAGTTTTTTTTACTTCCACTTCTGGCTATTTAATACAAAAGCTAAATGCCTTTTGGTTATCTATTCCGGCATTTTAAGGCTTAGAAGCGACATTTTGTATGCACCTAGCTGTTTTGATAAGTTTGCTTGAATTTTTCTTTCTTTTAATCCCTTCTAAAATGACTTCTTTTTACGAGGAATTGCTCATAGTTATTTCGACTCTTCGGATAGGTTTCCCTTAACATGGAAATTTGTTTTGCAAGTATTTGCTTTGTGTTGAAAATTTTTGCATACGATCGATGAAGTGACACTTTTAACTTCTTTATAGTTGTAAGTTGAAGAATTTTCTGAATGAATTTATTCATTAGTGACACTAAATGAACAATGAATTGTTGGTGGAGCTGAAAAAATATGGCACCGTTAAGAGCGCTAAATGAGAATTGAGTGCTTTCTGATAAGGCAGTCTGATAAGATCACTTGCAAAATACACAGTTAAGTTGATAACGAAACATCCCATCACGTTTATAACTTACCGCTGCGGGCAAGGAGAAAGAAACGAAACATGCTATCTGCAGTGGAACAAAAATTTTTGCATTTGCAGTCTCAAGTCAACCCGTTCAACATTTTCTGCGATCAGTTCAACAAGGCAAACGACACGTACTGCAAGAGGATTCGAGTCGTTTGCAGCGAACATTATAAGCCAGGTCCCGAAGCTGATTTGAAGGTATTTTAGCCTTTTTATTGCATCGTTTTTGCGTCGACACATCTGCGATGCATTGATTGTAAAGTTACTCAAAAAAGTGAACAGATATCGATGCTCAGCTAGTGCGGTGAAATCTTCGAGCCTTCAATTGTGAGACAGTTTTGTTAGAAAAGCTTTTGAATGAGGATTGTCCTTATTGCAGATATGTGGCTATCCGCTGACATTAGGACGAACGGGCTTTCGTTCGACGGTCGTAATGTTTCCCAGTGTCGAAAAGATTATTAATGATGGTTTTTGTCGTAGACGAAGGAAACATTGTCAGCAACATCACAATTGGGTTCAGGTAAGTAAAATCGTTATGCCTAAAGTAGACCGCGTGAAATATTCCATCCATAATAGGCTATCATTTTGTATTGTTTTCATCATATTTACTACAATCTGACGGTTTTGTTTATACGCACATTTAATTGAGTAAATGATAAAATTAGCGACGTGGATCAATGTTTATTTTGAACGGAAATGCGCTATGTTTTTACTATTAACTACTATTTGAGAGTAGTACATACTCTTTGAAGTTTCACAAATAATGATGCGAAAAGTTAAGTCTAGTGAAATAATGTTACACTTCACTAGACTAATAAATGTTAAGGGGAGCAAGGAAAGGAGGATGGGAAGAGCACTTGGACGAATGTCCATAATATTTTTTAATATGAGAAATTGGTATCAATCATGTTTATTGGAGTATTCAATGAATAACAACTGTTATACATTGAGAGCGTTCGAATATGTAAAAAAGGCATCATTGCAGAATGTGTTAGGCCTAGTAGATGTCGAGCTAATGAATCAGGTGCTGAAATTGGATGAATGTTTCGAAAAAAAGCGCAGCCTACAACTAACTGAGAGCACACGAGGTGATGTATTGTCGTTAATGACGAGCGGAAGAATCGTGCATGGCAACCAAAGAGTGCATTTGGATGGCGCAAACGTGCCAACGTCATCCACATCATCACCTACATTGCCAGTAAAGGCAGATTCTACGGCTACTGGAGGCAGTTGTCACGGAGGAGAAAAAGTGTACGATGAGCAGTGTGGCGATGCCTTTGGCGACTCATCAAGTAATTCGGAAGACACTGAGCGAGCTGGAATGATTTTCAATGAGGCTTCTGCTGATGCAAGAGGCGAAGAAGACCCAGTAGGCATCAGTTGATTTCTATATTTGTTTCGTGTCCTGTTCACAAAATGGATCGCACAAATGCAGTGAATTACTTCTTACTGGTACGAATGTAGTAGTAACACAATCTAAGAGCAAATTAGGCGTAATTTTTTAAGCTGTTGCCACAAGTTATATTAGCTTTGGATCAAAGATTAATATAAGGTGCGAATAGTTCTACTAGCCATGGATTAAACGACGGTACAAGGCAAGCCAAAAATTCTAGTGGCCGTGGATCACCGATAGGTAGCAGTTCAAAATTACATACAAGTATTGGGCCAATCGAACGCTCTTTAAACCACAGATTAAATATTGATATAGGGTGGGTTAATGCTTCTATTAATCGCATCAGCTTTTGCCTTATGTCAACGTAGCAGGCAATGTATATGTGGTATTGGGTAGCATACCGGCGGCGTTCGGTTAGGTAGAAACAAGTGGATCGCTAACATTTAGCCTAACACTCTCGTTTTAGCTGGAAATGTATTTTATAGTGACATTTATGTGGAATTATTTTCTTTTTTCATTTCTTCTTCCTGTTTTTGCTTATGAATTGAACTATAGCGTTATTAGGGAAATGAGGAGTCTGTTGAAGTGTTTTATGAAACGTAAGGAAAAACAGAAATTCGCTTCATTGCTTATAATAATCGTTTATTATCGAATTATGAATATATTTTTCTCTTTTTTCTGCAGTAATTTTAAGCAATTATTTTGCGACCTCTCAGATGTTTTTCTTCTTCTTTTTTTTTGCAAATGCATTGTTTAGCAGTATGGTATGACTGCGTATTTATAAATCGTACAGTTGAGGTAGATGAGTTTAGTGCTTTTGCAAAGACGAGAACGTAGATTTGAACGATAATGGTGCGGAAAGTTACGGCACAGAAAGGATCATTTGCGTGTTGTCTTCTACATTTCCATAGGATATGAATTTAAGTTGCTTCATTTGCAGGTATCTTTGGTACAAGAGCAGATATGCGCAGAATCTCTCTGACTGATCGATAATCACATATAAATACATATTCACTCATATCTCTCATCGTATTCGTCTCACTTTTCTTTGTATGGTAACGATGAAATTTGTTAACAGGCAGCACACTTACTGCCCGATTGCTCGAATACATTTGACCGCTGGGTTATTTGAATTTGGCAGTCTGAAATAAAGCGATTTGAATTATAGAGTTTTTCTTTTCAATCTGTACTTTTCGGTAGATGACCGTTGAAGTCTGATTTGTTGGTAATTTAAGGGGAGAATTTTTTTGGTGGTTTTATTCGTTATGAAATTAGGAGGTCGAACACGACAAACGCTTGAATAGTAATGTTGCTCTCCATAATAATTTTTCTTGTGCGCATATGCTTTAATGCCATGATGTATTCTGAGTCTTATCGTATTGTTCAATTGCCATTTTGCCACTGAAATATCATTCTTATTGTTCGTAAATATTTTAAATTTCATTTAAACGTCTTCATTTCTCTTCACAATCGTTCATTTATTAATATTAAATGGTAGCGACATGTGATCGTTAATCGAATATACTCTCTTCATCCGAAATGTTTTATGCGATAGTGAAATATTCCAATAAAAATTTTGCATAAAAGACATAATATTTTCTTCATTTCTTTCCCTTCTCTTTCTCAGCTTAAATCATTCGTTTATATCGTTCATTTATATTTTAAATTTATGCAAATGGCATCATTGATCGATATTTGTTGATCGATTATTATGCACGTTTTTGATCACCTTCAATGAAGGCACAATATCATCTCTTGATGTATTATTGGCGCGGTGCGTCGATATATTTTGCAACTTTTTTTTTCTCAATCATTCTATTTCTTTTAGCGATGTTTTCATTACTTCGGATGAGCGACGTCGTCACTGTATTTTCTCTGTGTGACGTTTGATGTCTGTTGACTGTATTTGATGTCGTCTTTGTTTTGTCATGATGACATAACGATCTGAGTGTTTCCCGAGCAGTATAAAATAGGTGAAATATTTCTGATTTATTAGTTCATCCACCTAGTGCTATCGAATGATGATGGATAAAATATTACCCTGATGGATGGCTACGGCTTTAGAATCTATAAACCGGAAACGTGGCAAGCATCTAGCAGTATCGAGAGATGTCTTGTTCGTTGAAATGATGCCACATATCTAGATGATAATTTCACAACTTTTCTATTGCTATGGCATCTCGATTTTCAATTTAAAAAAATGTGCTAATATAAGTTTTATAGTTTCTCTTCTGTTACACTGCTCGCCACCCGTGGTTTGATAGTGTGTAAATTCTTACATTTGCTGCAATATTCTCTACTGAATCTTCTATTCTCTTTTTCGTAGAATGTTCCTCTTTTTTACTCACAGCTATTCCTTTATATGTGCAGAGTGAAAGGTCAACAAACACACCTTTAAAATGACGTATATAACGTAAAAGATGCGACTGTGGAGTATTTTCCTCAAAACAGGAGGGGGGAGGGTGATGTGGTGGTCTTTCATTGACACTGAATCAGGGGGAGAGGTACTAGTCTGTCTCCTCATTCAACTTCAGCTTCTGATTGGGGGGGGGGGGGGGAGGGGGGGGGCGGGGGGATGGTAGCACCAAACAACTTTTTCTCGGTATCAGTGACTCGTACTGTCAGCACCGTATTGTAGGACCTTTTATAATTTGCAATAGGTGAGTCTTGTTTCTTGTTTCCTCTTATCTTTGTGACCCACATTCGTTTTATTCGTTTTATATTTCCATCATTGTACAAACAATAAAAACCTCTTGCAAATATTGCTATTCTTGATGAAGCAGTTGAGTTGAGATCTTTTTAGATTACTTCATAATTTACCTGTGATAGGTGGGCATTTTAGTGATGAAATATACCGCATCGACCATTATGAATCGTCCACGAGTGATGCTGCATTATTATTTGCTGAGCGGGGGTGTTCATCATCAACGATGTCCACGGTTTGACACGTGGCGGTTTTGTGTCACTGCGCGTTAGCGACGCACCGAAGCGGAAGTGAACTTTTAGAGGTGAAGGATGGGGTCGAGCTTTTATGCTTTCGGAATCTGGCAGATAGGAAAGGAGGTATGAGCCGATTTTTGACGTCGAAAAGAGGGGTCCAACAATGGGGGGAGGGGGGTGGATGTGTGGAGGTTTTTTTCATTCATGTTTTGCATAGTTTTGCAAAAACGAGCCAAGCAATTTTCACCAAAGTCTATGGCTATGGAGGAAGTTTCCCTGCAGCATCTTTGAAGGTCCTTCTCGATTTAATGCCGATTATCCTCTTCATCGCTGAATTTGTGATGTTTTTATTTAATTACAATCAGCGTTTAGTGCAAGATAACGTATGTACTTTTCTGTGTCGTTCTCCATCGTGAAGTGATAAATTGTTTTGTTTTAATTCGATATTTCTTAAATTCTTTGCGTTCGTATATTTTTTAAATTCGTTGTTGTGGTCATGACTGCCTTGGAAAACATCATTTGCAGAGCTTTCCTGTTGCGTTGATGGGAATGGTTGAAGCAATAAAGAAGGAAGCGATTCTACTATTCGATGTTGATGGTACGCTGACAATGCCTAGACAGGTAATGCTTGTAAGAGGAATAATATGGCGGGCGAACTCTTTGTAACAATGAGAATCGCTTATTTCCGATTCAGGAAACGAGAATAACACTCATATAATCACACGTAAAGTTCAATTTACCAATATTACTTTTGCGATGTATGAGTTAATGCTTGCAACTCCCCATAGTTTGTTAAGAGAACTGCTTATAGGTGTCACCTTCGTAGGACGCTTTAATTTGTGTACATAAATATTCAACTTCTAATAATGCAAATTTTAAAAGTTACTCGATGACTAAAGCATCGAAACATGAATGAAAAGAAGCATCCTCTTTGCGATGATATTAATGCTTTTAAGTCGACTGAAGCATCTTTTATGCTAATAGTATCCTAAATAAAATAACTTAGTGAATACCGAGTAAATAATAAGTGGTGTTTTATTTGTTGAATGTTTAAATTATCGTTTTTACTGAAAGATCTTCTTGTAAATCTCTTCTAGGCTTTGAAAGGAAAAACAATTTCATCCCCATCACTCGCGTTCATGATAATGATCTATGTATGCTTTTAGAAAATAGACACAGAAATGCGTGAATTTCTTCTCGAGGTGCGCTCAAAAGTACCGTTAGCCGTTGTTGGAGGATCAGATCTGGCAAAGATCGTCGAACAACTCGGCGATAGCCTCGAGGACGGTATGCTTGTATTAGTACGCTACGTTAAAAGCTTTACCTTCATTTCATCTGAC
Organism: Ascaris suum; assembly: GCA_013433145.1. Classification (NCBI taxonomy): domain Eukaryota; kingdom Metazoa; phylum Nematoda; class Chromadorea; order Rhabditida; family Ascarididae; genus Ascaris; species Ascaris suum. Next base: position 2,105,891 of record CM024172.1, on the reverse strand, counting down.
ATTGTTAGCCCATTCATAAACATCTTTGGCAGAGTTATGCTTTCTATTTGTTCCTCTTCCGTTAGCCGAAGTTTTCGTATTCTCTTTAAAGTATTTGGCAGTACCGAAATCAAAATTCAACTTCTCATTCTATAATGTATTACCTCCTTTCCTTTTTATACGAAGTAAGTATCTGCCTGTGTACGTCGCATTTTCTTATGTACAATTTCCCGTATTGTTCATCCTTCGAAAAATCCGTCATTTTTTTTTCTACATTTATAACCGTTTTCAAACTGTTTTCTTCACTATTCCCATATGTGCGATAAATTGTTGAAGAATGCTGATTTATGCAGGTCAGTGATGTGTGATATATAGGTAATGCATGTGTACATTGATGTGCGAGTTTGAAAGTGGTATATTTAGTTCACTGGTGGAGTGCTGTATATTGCAAAAGCGATTTGTTGGGTGGGATGTAGGCAAAGGAAAGGAGTCTTGTTTCCATTGACAACTTCAAGTCATGAAAAATTGAATGAATTCTTTGCTTCTTATAAGTGTATCACAAGTGCCTTTCTACCATAAAGTTCACGTCGAAAGCAAAATTTAAACCGCTAAATTTTCCTTTCCTTACATATCGGTTATTTGCTCCTAGTGTTGCAGCAAACTTAAACGAATATAGAGAACTATGTAACAGAATAAGGCTATCTGTAAATGTACAATACTCGTTTTCAAACCATCCCCATCACCTGAAATTTAATTTAATTCCCGTATGCAAATTTTCAGTATTAACACGATTCGATTTTGTATTCTCGGAGAACGGTCTTGTTGGATTTCATAACGAAAAGGCATTCCCAGTGCAGGTTGGTATGTCACTGATTATTCCTTAGGCACTTGTTGAGATAGTTTCTTGGACAGTCTGTAATATTAGTTGGGACTGTTCTTGTTTTTTTTGGGGGGGCGTGGGGAGGAAAGGGATAATGATTTTGAAAATATCCATTGTCATGGAGGTGTTTTTTGAAGTGCAACAATTTGATCTCTTTTAATTTCAGCATTCGATGAATTTTGAAGCTTATATTGATGGTGCTATTCGGAGGTCAGAAAAAAGGGCATTTTTTGTAGTTGGGGTCTGCCGCCTGAAAGCGTTGAGTTTTTAACCAATGTTACGGAAAGTTATCCAGAAATCGGTGGATTTCGTTGTTCGTGAGCACAACTTCATGATCCTTGGGCACCATTGCTTTTTCTTACTTTAGATGATGAACGTTTATCATACGTCTCGTGGATATGTCAGTAAGCTGTTGTTGTGGATAGTATCTGTTGTAGATCCTTCTCATCCACATCAATATGGTTGTCTTGTTTCAGTCAATAAAAGAAAAGCTTGGAGAACAGCGTCTACAAAAGTTGATCAATTTCACACTTAGACAATTTTCTGACATTGAACTGCCTGTTAAGCGCGGCAACTTCATCGAATTCCGCAATGTGAGTTGATTATTTCCTCGCTTTTATCTGTTGGATTATTCACACAAACGGTTGGTTACTTGTTTTTCCTGATCTTGTTCAACTTATATCAGTCGTTCTTCGCTTCGCAGTTGTCATAAATTTCCTTGTTTCTGCATCAGTATGCGCGGTGTCGGGTAATATTAGTGCTATTCGGAAACAGGTACTGACGCCTGTATAAGGTACGGTGTATGAGCATCTTCGGCCCTTGAAACAAACGTTCTTGTTGAAGTATTCCAGTGTGGGGAAGTAGCAGTAACTGATTGTTCTCGTAGTGTTGGAATAGTTGTGAATTATAAAGTGTACTTCTATTCGTTAACGGCTATTAAGAAATTTCGCCGTTGACATTCGTTTCGTTTCTTCTCGTGAAGGGATATTATTAATTAATGTATCTGAAAAGATAACCAGGAAAAATTGTCGTATTTCTTTAGGGCATGTTGAATGTCTCACCAATCGGAAGAAGTTGTTCGCAAGCGGAGAGATTGCAGTTTGCTGAATATGATGCGCATCATGGTGTCCGAGCGAAGCTTGTAGAGCAGCTTAAAGAATTCACGAAGGGATGGGATCTCAACATCTGCATAGGTATTACCCGTTCGTTTCGCTTTGATTTTATTTCTGCCCTTTATAAATGTTACATAGGTTGCTATCTTTAACTCTAGTGCTAAAAAGTATCCGTTTGAATAATGTGTGCAAACATCATCACAGGAATCGGATGCTGATGGCAGAGAGAGGGAAAAGCTGTAGATGTGAATTCCTCCCATGCAATTCCTTAATCAGCAGATATGTTTTCATGGGAAAAGAGGAAAGGATGGCCCTTGAGGTGTTATGCAGGAAGTTTTGCTTTTGCTGAACCTTGCCAAATGTCTAAAATTGCACTAAACTCGCCAACTTTTTGGAATTTCGATGAGTCAAGGAGGTGTAACGCTTTTCTTATGATATTTTGTGGTTTTTTCGGACACCACAATTTTTCTTTTATTGAGGTGTTCAAATTTCCAGGTGGCCAGATTAGTATCGATATTTTTCCGAATGGATGGGATAAAACTTTTTGTTTACAATATCTGGATGATTTCGACAAGATATATTTCTTCGGTGATAAAACAGCGCCTGTATGTTGCTATGATTTTTTTTTTTTTTTTTTTGCTTAAATATATCAACATTCCGCTAAAAACCTTTTTTTACTTGAGAAAGAAAATTAATATTCTGAAGACACCTCAGTCGGTGTGAACTTAAAATCGGACTGTATTTCTCATTTCGAGTTTAACTTCTTGAAAGGACGTATTATGATAGAAAACAATTAAGTTACTTTTGAACTGTAGCTTTTGAAATGAATTTGAGGAGGCTTCTTTAGCACAGTCAATGATTGTCTGCGAATTTTTGGTTTCCAGAAGTTGGCGAGTAGTAGTCTCCACTCCACCAGATTCGATTTCCTCCAACGAACGATCGTTTTCTCTCTAGAACTCACGCATAGCCTTTTCATAAAAAATTTCACGAATAATTAATTTACAGCGGTTTCTAAAAGTAGTATTTGCTTTATGAAAGGGATTTTACGGAGAGTGAGAGTTAACGGGAGAAAAGAGAGGAGGACAATTATTTGCACATTTCTGCTACATATACTAGCGCGTGTTACACTTGTTCACGTATCACATTTTTCCACATCATACGCGAAGTATTTTGCAAAAAACCGGATCAAAATTCGTCCATCGGGGGTTGAGATATGACACAGGAGAAATCAGGGGCGCGCACAACAACGCACGCGCCGCTGCGCCACGCCCCCGCATTTTTTTCTCGCAGACTACATCACTCACCAAGTCACAGAAAGACAGTAGGCCAAGTAATACAAAACGAGCTCGCGCCTTCGGCGCTCGGAAAGACAAGGCGAAGACATGGATAACGGACTCGCGCCTTCGGCGCGTTAACGTGAACGAAAGGCTAGGATAGTTTACCATCTTCTGCATCATGTAGAATAGGTTCCTGTAACATTTCTAAACATTCATAACAAAGTGAACATCATTCGAAGAAGCATTCATGCGCACGGGGGCTGCCGCCCCCTTAGACTCCTTGCCTTCTTCCGCGTGCAATTGGCGTTATGGGAAGAGAGTAAAATCGTTTCTGTGACTCTCTCACACTTGTTTCTGTTTAGCCGCGCGATGCCATCTCCAAAAATTACATAAAAACTCCTCCCCCCTCCCTCCCCCATACGCTACGGATCCTTCCAAAGGATTTGCCTGGCGCGTCGAATGGCACGACATTTTCCGAAAGTTTTCATATTCAGGATTTTTTCGCCACTTCGCATATATCTGACAAAATGCGCCAGATGATTGCACAGGTAAAGGTGGATTTAGGTGAAAGTATCGACGTAGGTCAAAATGTCAGGGTAGATCGAGGCAGAAAAAATGTGAGGGTAGATCAAAGCGGATCAAAGGTGAAGGTAGATCAAAGTACCAAAGAAGATCAGAATGTGGGGGTAGATCAAAGTAGATAGGAATGCAAGGGTAGATCAAAATGTCGAGGTAAATGAGAATCTGGGAGTAGATCAGAAAGTGAGGGAAATAAAAGCAGATTAAAACGTGGTACATCAAATCAGATGAAAATGTGAAGGTAGGTCGAGGTAGATTGAAATGCGGAGGTAGATCAAAGTAGATCAAATGTAAAGGTGGATCAAAGTGTCATCGTAGATCAAAACGTGGGGGTAGATCGAAGTAGATCAAAACGTGAAGGTGGATCAAAGTGTCATGATACGTCGAAGTAGATCAAAGTGTGAAGGCAGATCAAAGTATCAAGGTAGATCAAAATGTGTGGTAGATAGGGCAGATCAAAGAGTGAAGATGGATCAAAGTGTCGTGGCAGATCAAGCCGCGAGGGTATATCAAGGTGGATCAAAATGTGAAGGTAGATCAAAGTAGATCAAAATGTGAAGGTGGATCAGGTATCAAGGTAGATCAAAACGTGAGGGTAGACCGAAGTAGATCAAAATGTGAGGATAGATCAAAGTATCAGGGTAGATCAAAAAGTGGAGGTGGATCAAAGTCTCATGGTAGATCAAAACGTGAGGGTAGATCAAAGTACCAAGGTAGATCAAAATGTGGTGGTAGATAAAGTAGATCAAAGAATGGAGGCGGATCAAAGTGTCATTGTAGATCAAAACATGAGGGTAGATCAAGGTAGATCAAAATGTGAAGGTGGATCAAGTATCAAGACAGATCAAAATGTCAAGGCAGATCAAAATGTGAAGTTCGATCAAAGTATCAAGGTAGATCAAAATACGAGGGAGATCGACGTAGGTCAAAGTACCGAGGTAGATCGAAGTGTGAGGGTGGGTCAAAGTAGATCAAAATGTCAGGGTGGATCGAAGCATAAAGGTAGATCAAAGTATCAAGGCAGATCAAAATGTGAAGTTCGATAAAGGTAGTATCAAGGTAGATCAAAATAACGAGGGAGATCGAACGTAGGTCAAAGTACCAAGGTAGATCGAAGTGTGAGGGTGGGTCAAAGTAGATCAAAATTCAAGTGGATCGAAGCATAAAGGTAGGCCAAAGTCAATGAAGGTAGATCAAAGTACCAAGGCAGATCAAAACACCAAAGAGGATCAATGCAGATCAAAGCATCAAAGTAGATCAGAGTCTGAGCATAGTCGAAGTATCAAGGTAGATCAAAATGTGGTAGGTCAAACTATGAAGGTATATCAAAGTATCAAGGCAGATCAAAATATGAAGGTAGATCAAAATGTCATACGCACACACACATGCGCAGGGACTGCGCAACAATCCGCCCCTCCCCCCCCCCCCCCCGGGATCCCAACACATACAAACACACATACATGCCATACTGACACACACACACAGCACAACAATCCACTCCCCCGGAATCCCAACGCATACAAGCACACACATAGATGCCGTATTGATCGCATTAGTTGATCGGTATACACCCTAATGTATACTCGCCAGGGGATTTAAGGTGTATACACAATACTCTAAATACACAAGGAACTAAACCGTGACGATGCGAACCTCTCTTGTATACACTCTTACGATACTGGAGATACCCCCAACTATTAAGCAGCAGAAAGAGAGAAAGAAAGGAGGACACAAAACTCAGAGGAATATGGGTAGAAGTGAGAAAACGAACCTCTACTGTCTCTATGGTTTTTATCTCAGTACCTATACTAAGCATAAAGGGGGCTCCATGTCCCCTTGTAACCCACCCCCCGCAAGGGAGGCTGCCTATCGCCCCCTTCACCCCCTGCTTTCGTCCACGTACACTCGTTGTTGTGGGTATCACACCACACCCCACCACACACATCATGTACATGGGAAAACCTTTACACAATCCCTCTCTCCACGCTACACGTGATAAAGTAATAGCATATGATGCTGCTGTTAGAGATGAAGTGCACATTGTGATGAAATGCATGCTCGAGCATATGTCTCGATATGTATATGTTGGAGTGGTAACGACTTTCTTCAATGTAACTGGGCTGAGAGATGGCCAAGTATCATTGGACCACGAAGAAAAGTATGTGTTTCAGGGTGGCAATGACTATGATATATTCGTGAGTCCACGAACTATAGGATATAGTGTGTCGGGTCCTTATGATACTAGGAAACAAGTCACTGAATTACTCGAAACGATGTAATCCCTGTGGAAGGAGGATCTTCTGAGGAGTTTACATGAAACGAAAATTTACGATTTACACTGTGGTTTACTGTGGTAAGGTATGTTAAGTCTGATAATAATTTTTGTTAAGAATAGAAAAGATGGAACTTTATTCTAAACCGGATATTTCAACGAGCAAGTGTCCAATAACCTGTAATAAATGTTTTTCGTGAAATAGAAGTGCTGATTTTTGTTTTCGAGTTGTTGATTTATGCTGTTCTAGAAGAGCTCATTTACTAAACATTTGATTCCTGTTTCAGTAAACGATGAGCATCGTACTTCTTGCCTTATAATTTATTGTAATGGAATTTGGCTTTATTCTTTTATACTTTTGTTATTTCGATACGGAAGTGTCGGTAAGACCTATTAGATGTGCTTATCAGTTCGACGATTACATATGCTTATCCCACTAATGCTTTCTTTGTTATCCCTTTTGGGGCAAATAAAGACATAACAAATTAAATGCGTTGCAACGATTGCGTTGTTATTATTTCAAATGGGCTGCTTCGTTCTATAATGGAAAAAACTGGCTAGTATTCACACAATGAAAACAAACATTTTTCGTTCTGAATGGAAATACTCTCAAACATTTTACATATTTCCTATATTGGGACACGTAAACATTGCTTTATTTATTCTGTTTCGTTTTCAAATTCCACCTGGTTTTGAAATATTTTTCCAATGAAACCTATAGAACAGAAGCAATCTTCAATAATAAGTTCATTTACTAATTGAGAATACTTCGACAGGTTGCCTTCGCGCTGTGGAACTTCTGCTGGGTGCACATGAGTGGTTAAAAGAGTGAAGTCAGGAGACACTGAAAAAACTGTAGACTGATGTCAGGTTACGGTATTTAAGTTGGAACAAGAGTCCCAGCTTGGAGCTTTCTCCACTAATAACTTTTCTTTTTCTCGAAATGATTTTCCTAAGTCTTGTCTCTACACTGGCTGATATTCGCAAGTGTTAGATTCATCTACTTTTCTCCAGAAAACTGTTGAAGATTTGTAGTATATGCCAATGTCAAACAGTTTTATGGATTTGCAGGAAAATAATACGCGGGGTCTTACATCCAGATCGTTAAGCGCTGGTACAACAAAGCGTTTGTCGTCTCTAGTCCTTAAAAAAAACCATTCCAAAAACCGGCACTGAGAGAGCCGGGTATCGTACAACCCTTAATTTAACGTTCCAGCACACTGTATTGTCCGCTTCGTATCGAGGAAATCATCCACGGGGCACCATCGTACTCTTTTATGCCACATGTAATAAACTATTATATATCGCCTCCAACCGTCATCTTTTCCTTCTACCGCTAATTATCCCTTTCTGCCAGAATTTATGAATACCGAAGTCTTGGTCGTACAAACTTATTTTGATGGAAGAAATAGAAGGAAAACTTTCATTCGGTTCGCTCTTTTCAAGTATTTTAAACAGTGTTGGAGGTTGCTTTTTCTACCTTCAAAAGAATCTCGCCACTGATGATTTTTTGCGGACGTAGTATGTTGGAATATCACCATGGAATCACATATCGACAACCCTCTCCACCTCATATCGTTCGCCCCTTTTTATCCACTCGAACAAATTAACGAGGTGGTAAGAATGCTAACAACTTCAAAGAAATTCACCTTTGATCAGACGACAATCGTGAAGAAAAGAAATAGAAAAATTGCATCGAACAACTTCCTCTTATGAGCTGAGGGAGCTTACAAGAGGAAGAGAGAAGAGGGGAAATGGGGAAGGGGGAAGGAAGGGTAAAGAGTTGTGCTGCAAAAAAGGCAGGAGTTGAATTCTGCAAAATCAAAGAGATTCCTTTAAAAGAAAACATTTCGCTTCTGTGAACAATAAAAAGAACCTATGTCAACATAACACTTCATTCGTCAATTGAAAAACATTTCTGTTCGAATATAATTCTTCTTCAAAAATATAAAATTTGCGAGAAAAAAGTAACAAAAAATTATTGATATAGAGAAGTAGAAAATTTTGAAAATGTTACATACGTGTTTTGAAATCTCTGTGTTACTTGGAATTAGGCTAATGATTTGTGTTTTACTTCTGCCTGCTCGCTTTTTTTTTATTGCTGTAATTTTGCCGATGCAAACATAGCAAATAATTTTGTTCACATATGCTGATTCGTTCGTTTCTTTGCTTATTACTAAAAATGTTCCTTTAAAAAAAGAAAGCTCTATAAAGAAAGCATTGCAGTGTGATATTTGTTGTAAACTGCTTCAAAGATCCGTTTCAGTACATTTTCTACGCAATCAGAAGAATGACAGGAAAGCCTCTAACTTGGACAGGACTCACCATTAATCAGAGCACTCTTCCCTCTCTCCCCCTCTTCCCACCCCTCTCTCCTAGCAAAAATCTCCCTATGTGGTGATGAGGGTGTTGTGTTGATTACTGAAGAAAGGAGAAAGATAAAGTGCATGAAATTTCTTTAATAAAGACAAACCTTGTGCATTTTCGAGCGAAAAGGTTCCGCAAAGAATTCAAAAGTCTTCCTCAAATCCGATCCGGAAAAATTTGTAACACTCCGACTATTCTCCTTCTTCCTATGCGTACGGGAGCTGCAACCATTGTACGCCTTTTTCTCAGTCAATTGTTCCATTCGCTGTAAAATAAACGTTTTAATTATTATCGATGGTATTGTGGAACTTTGTGAAGCATAAACATTTCACTATGAATCGCTCTACTTCGAGGAAGTTGAATTTTTATTTGGAACCTATTCGTTGATTTCTTGGCTAAACGTCAGCTTCTAAGTGGAAAAAATTTCGAAATAAATTCATCAACGATTTCAAAAACTTCCCTCTCATTTCGTCAAAGAGAGTGCCAATTACCTTTGACAAGGTGTGACGTTCATTCTCGAAGCAGTCATACACAAAAACGGCATTCTAAGCCGCATAATTTACACTTTACCATGTAGTTGGTAAATCAATGCCTTTGCAACTCGATCTTTTTCAAAATCATTTGCGAAAATCACCGATTTATCCACATTAAAAAAACCTTAAAATCGATCAATACTTTTAAAGAAAAAAAACGAGCCAAGCATTATCCATCGAGAAATTTTCAATGAAACTGCTCATAATTCTCCTCAAATAAAAATGAAATTTCATACTCCTCTATGCATTCCTTCTTGTGTATAACATATAGTTTGGCATTGTGTTCAATTAAAACTTTTGGTGGTCGATATGATTCCAAACATATCATTTCCTATACGATTCAATCAGTCAGATATTGGTTAATTTGCACAGCAAATGTGCTCCTATGACGACAATCCTTTGGGGCAGTATTCGGAGGTGAACGATTGCATGCTTCAGGCAACTTATGATCCACCTCCGTCATTAAGCACTCACCAAATGTATCAACTCTTCACCAAGGCCGCAGTCATCGCAGCGACACATCGTTGTATCACATCTCGCATCTGCACATATCCCTCAGACCTAATGTGTTGTCCTCAAGGTTTGACTCTCCGATTAACAGCCTTCGATATCGTCCCTTATAAAAAACTCTACACATCCCGCCCTCCACCAACTCCTATAAAATGAACTCGCAGTGCCCCACCTTTATTTCGGTTGTGAGACTTTGCATTCCCACAAATAAAGCGTCCGTCCATCGACATTTCTTTTAGGAACGAGTATGGGTAGAGTGCTCCAACTTTGCTTTGAAACGCTGCAGTAAGCTACTGGATGTGTGTCATAGTCATGACGTGTGATCAACATGACTAGATATCACATTCAGTGGTATATTTCAGCGCTACGCCATTCCTGATGACCAATGCCTTGATGTGACAACTATAAAGTCCCTCAGAAGGCGCTCAGAATGTGCATCGTAGTTACTGAATCGTTGCACATGTTGAACGACCTGCTGGGTGCCTCAACTGTCTGCTGTAATGCAACTGTATTTTACCCCGCTGGTAATCGGCGCGGTAAACATCTCCACTGTTCATGTTTAGCTACGAAAGTGTACTTCCATATACTGGTCAACTGCACCGATCTCTTTCCACTGCTTCACGCTGTAGGTTTTTGCGTCGCTGGAGGTAAACCTAGGCAGCTTTAGTGGCAGTAACCCGATGTGGCTGCGATACTGTTTGCACATGGCCGAGTATCACAGTCTTATCCGGTCACCGCCTCTTCGGCTCTCCTACTCACATTCCCATTGTCTCCTACCAATTCTCGAATCCCCTGTGACTGCTCTAAGAAAGGGTAACGCTAAAGGTCGCTTGCTGAAAAATTGACCACATTCTTTTGATACAGTTTGCAATATGTAAGTTCAAGCGTGATAGCTTGTGCCTTTGCTATTTCGCTTCTACTGGTATTGAGTGCAAAAGTAAGCGGAGGACTCAGCTACATTATGTTTTCCACAAGGCTATCCTGCAAACCTTTTCATGCGCTTCACATAGCGCTCGAAATCCCTGCTTAACTTCGAATTTTAAATTTTTGAGACCAAATTTTCCAATACATGTAACTGCACGCATTTTGGTAGACGTTGCAATTCTAAGGAACCTAGAATTCACATCAATTATCGGATTTTTACCAGCTGGCGGAAATATTCCCCTTCGCATCGCCTGATTTAGTTCGAGCTCTACTGCAATGCCCTGTTCTTTTGATGCGGAGTAAGCACCTGACGTTTTGTATATGCAAATTGCAAGCCTGGACGGAAGTAGTGGCTGATTATTATGTAGCGAAGTAACAAGAGGTGTTGCGTTTCTGCTTTTTTTTTGGCTACTTTCCTAACAGCAGTTTGGTGCTAACTGCCTCGCGTTTGTAAGTTCGTCCTCTCTTGGCTAAAATGCAGTGTGATGTCCTACTACGACATAGTGTAGAAAGTGCACTATGCCAAGTTAGACAACCAAATATGAACTATCATCGAAATGACATTCGTTTTGGTTGCAGTTCATACAGAAATTATTGGTATCACCATATGGAAATAACCGGAATCGACGGGGCGCTGATACGGCCGATTGCATTCAAGTACTAGATGAACATAACGACGACAAAGCAGTTTATATTATCACATGAAGACGATTCAATTCAACGGAATCATCATTGGTATCACAAATTGCGCTATTCACTTCACATCGTTCATTTACATATTGTCGCACACAACAAGTGAAATCTCATATCGTTAAACAGCTTGCGTCTATGATTGGCAAAAGGTGCTGACTACCGTCATTCCTGTGCACCTATTCTATGGGTGCGACAGCACTGCCAAAGACTGCACACACAAATCAACTGATCCGGTAAAATCAGATACTGAGTGCCTGCCGCACCACCGATTATATTCGCTAGAGGTTGAGGATTTAGAAGAGAGCGGGGAGCTCGCCCCCCACCGAGCTTTTTGATATATACCATCAATCGGTAAACAAGCAAAAAAAACTATGTAAAACACGCAGCAGCAACATATTTTAGCCTGCCATATTAATGTTTTCACAATAAATGGCTACAGCCAAACCTGCAATTGAAATAAATTGTAGCTAGTTAAGTGGCTCTTCATCTTGCTTCAGTCAACTCGTTTATAAAAAAAAAAACTGCCGCAGTTTTGTAAGCCACCAGTTTTCATTATTATAACAACGATCACAAACAATAAATTAGTAAAGAAGATGACTTATAGCCACGAGGTAGATAGCCGCTTCTTTAAGAGTAAATATGCTTTTAAGTTGGGCGATTTGCGCTGATCTAGCAAATACGGTAAAACAGAGATTTACTTGTCACGTGTTTTCAAAAAGGAAAGAAAGCGGAAATTTTCTTAACCTAAATTTGGGAAGGAAACAAATGTTATAATATGAACTCAATAATACTCCCTCGCGACAGTGAGATGAGGACTATAATATAACATTGAAATAAATTAGAGTATAAATTAGCATTCCAATACAGAAGCATAATAAAACGGTTCACAGTTCACAATGAAACAGCATCCTAACGACCCGATTTTACGTTAATATGCAACAAGCTTAGTCGTCGAGACCATGAACAAAAGTGGAAAAAAGCTTTTAAAGTTTTCAGACAGAATTCACCTCTTCTTAAACAAAAGAGTACAATCTTCGATCTCAGAAACTTCAGTGAAAAGTTGACGAAGACTGCCAACGGCTGCGCCCGAGTACGCTGACACTTCATAGCAGCCAATTCCTGTCCCCCCTCTCCCCCCCCCCCCCCCCCACCCACCCGCAAGTCAACACTAAATGAAATTCAGCCCATCCCTCCATGTTCGCATTCCTTCGAGATAAGAATTTTTTGTACGAAGAATATACGGACTTTCATTGCTAAACCTAGATAATGGACTCACTAATCACTCAGCAAGAATCTGCTTTCAAGAGAAAGATTACACAATGCAAAAAAAGTATCGAAAAATCTACCAGAAGCAGTACTTCATACAAGAAAAGTCTTTCGATGACTACATCGAATGCACCTTTCGTCACATCACACAAAAACATAACAGATCATAATTCGACCGATGAACGGCATACTCAAGCGATTGAGTTCGTTGCGCAAATCATCGATGAACTTTCAGCAATAGAAGTGTCTGATATCCCCTCAACGTTTCCATCAAACACTGTTCAACCTGCAGATATTGTCCAGAAATATATATTCGTTCCAACCGGGAGGTATGGAGAAAAAAAAAAATGCAAACACATTTTTTTTCGAAAAGAATGACAATAAGGGAAGTAAGTGGCTGACAGTGATGAACTGAGACACGATGGTAGTGGTATAAATTAGAAGAGGCTGGATTGTAACCAAAATGGTACTGGCACTTTTACGCTATACTGCTGCTCTCAATGTTCTTTAAATTTCATTTATTATTATTATCAAAACCGAATCCTACCTCAACTGAAATTTCAACTTTCGATCTGGACTTTTTAAAAGAGTAAGTTAAATGATGCATATGAGCCATGAGATAAAACAAACAAAGAAATCACCTGCACATCAGCCCTCGAACTAGGCACACAGTCGATAAGTAACGGGTAGAGGGTGACAAGTCCAGCATAGAAGTCCGAGTTAACGGCATCAGCACGTCGTACTAGGCCATCGATGAGTGTTCCTACTGCACGCAGTACTGATATCATCTCTACGGTGCGTTCCTGCGGAAGCGGTAATTGGCCGGCGCCTTGCTCATCTCGAACGTAACCGGCTATTACCTTTAATTTACACGTCCATCAGGTATGTGTACAATCATTTGCGGGACATATCCCTTCCAGTGATAAATAGAACACACCTTTTCTCGGAAGGAAGCCTTTCTCCTATCATACTTGTTTCCACTATATTGCAAAAGGCGAGTGCATCTATGATTCAAGACACCCAACTGCACTTCACTAATCATAACGAAGACAGTATTTACGAACCCGGTTCTTGTAAAAAGCAGTTTCCCTGATCAGCTCATAAAAATTTGCAATTTCGCGTCTTCACGGAAGAATGAATGTGGGCCATCGAGTGGGGAAAGAATGGGATAACGAGTAGGGACTTTCGAGCTCAAACAACCAATATGTTGTTTGAAAAGCATTCTTGAACAAATGCGTGAATGGGTTGAATAAAGTGTATTTCTGGTTTTCTCTACCAGAAACAAGTATTACTGTATGTCGCCGTTTACCGTCACATGCTCTCCTCTTCCTCTCACCCCACTTCTTTTCTCCTCTTCCGATTACACTCAATCTGTCAGCTGCTAGATGAAGAATAAACCTTATGGCTCATGCATGGTTCTATCCATGCAAAAAGGATAAGACTATATGTGCTCCTCAGCAAAGATACAAACAAACCTATAAACTGTCAATCGAGTTAGTGCTGATGTAATTAAATTTTTTCTTAATCATATTATAGCACAAAAATAATTTACATCTTGGATGCAACGAACAAACATCCTCGCACTTACAAATGTGGAAATGTATCGCAGACCTTGCAGGCCTTGCTCACTTAAAATGTATGACAACATAGAACTGAACAATTGCGTTGCTAAATTCTCAAATTTCCGAAGAAAGATTTTTTTTTTGTTTACCGTAGATAAACATCATTTCAAAAACAATCTGATAATACTATATTCAAGACAGCTGCCTACAGATAGTACTTTTAAGATTTAACAAGCTGTCATGCCATCTGTAGGGCGCAAAGCGAAACTGCCCTTCCTCACCGCCTCTTCCAACTCTTCAAAATCATTCTGCTTCAGTGTCCCGTTATTTCAGATTCCGACACTAAAAAAAATTAACCCAAATGACTAGATCAGTTGTTGATCAGAACAAATACTGCAATCACATCAATACTGCGACCAAGACCACTCTATTACGGAAAGTAAATCAACATTTTTACATTAAATCACAATGCGGATGAACCAACAAAAACAACACGATCAACGAGTCCCCTATCGGCAGACCAAAATGATCCATCAATTGCTGGTTCAAAACAAAAAAGCCGCTGCAAATTCACTTCATTTAGAAACCAGTAGTCTTCCAATTAAAACTAAAAAATTTTGATACATTTGAAAGAGAAAAGAAAGACCTGTCTGCATCTCGCTAGCAAAGAAGCAATCGCCGATGCACCCAAAGAAGAGGTATTTCTTGACGGATTGTTGCGATCGGATGGTACTCCAATTCCGTCAGTCAAATCATCTTAAGTTAAACTAACTATTAACGGCCTTATAGAACAAAATAAATAAGATGCTGAAGGTGACGATGTGAATTTTACATGTCGTCATAGTTTCATGTCATTGATTCCACTTGTGCAATAATATCAGTCTTAGAGGTGAGACGGGCAATATTTGAAAAAAAAACATTTGCAATTCCACTCATGCACATAGATTAGTAGTTTACTAGTTTATATATTACAAGATTCTATCGTTTTGGTTATAAAATTCTAACAATCCTTTACCGCAAACTTTCGGAGCAAATGTGCCCCAACGTATTTTTATGCATCACAGTGCATAAATAAATGGCGTATTTCCAAACGCCTCGAACGAAACCTACTGCAGTTATAGTTTACCAAACTTTTCAAAGAAAATGATCCTTAAACACCCCAGAAAGGCTCTGAATCTTGCGAAGATTGTGTTTTGTTTTGTTTTGTTTTTTTTTTTTTTTTTTGAAAGCTCACAATATCGCCTTACAACGTTTACGCAACCAAAGCAAGACAAAGGTACCCTATTTAGAGCTTTCTACGCTGAAATATTGCCCAGTTAAAATCTACTCTCTGTTCAGTAATAAGAATTTAAGAATTGACAAATATCTGGGCGTAATACAAGCCAAAACAAAAATCACACATCTTCAAACGGTTTTCAAGGAAAATCGTTTTGAGTTGCGGTTATCCTCTTTGAAAATTTTAATAAACTATAATATTAATTAAAAAAGAAGAAATGTTTATAAATGAGTTTTTAAAGAATGGAAAATTGAAAACATTAAACTCACTGGCAGCAGTTTGTGGTTGCGAAGATGCGCTTCTAATGATGTCCGGTTCATCGCTCTGACTCATCGAAAGCAGCGCATCAAAGCATACACGCGACAGATCGGTACGTTGCAAATATGAGTCTAAAGCTATAAGAGAATGCCACATGTAAACGTTCACAGATGGCGTTAGAAGCACCCATAAAGCAGATATAAGCGGTAAGGTAAGCAATTCCAAACATTTACCCACTCACCAGTTAAGACGAGAAAGCGTTAATGAGCTACACAGCAACTGTTATATTCGCATATAAATTCACAGCAATCAACGTTGTTTAAATTAAAAAAAACCGCTCTTCCATATATCGGATAATGAGCGTAGCAATATGCCTGGAGCAACAAAACTAACTTATATTTCAAGAGCACAGGAAGAAGTCCACATTAAAGGATCGAATTCAACAAACCCACTGTTAATGTGGAAATTCCACCTCCTCAAAAAAAGCAGGAAATACCATAAATCACATCTCGGGTTCAAACAATTTAGACGGGGACATCGAAGCCCTTCCTCTGCACTTTTTACTGACTACCGCCAACCGTATAGTTGTCGATCGGTACTTCTATCAGGGAAATATTGTTTGCACTAAAATAAAGCGAAATCAAAAAGTGGATTGAATAAGCCATATACAGTGAAGAATGGAAATAAAAGAAAGTGAAAAGAGAATGAGAAACACCAAAATTCCCATAAATTGTTATAATGACAAACTGTTAATCAGGGCGAATAGTGAGGGCGGCATTCTAAGCACATCTAAAACACGACCTTATTTTCTTTCCATGAAGCGTTTTAGGTTACACCGTATATATTACCGTATATATACATACGGTATATATAGGTTACCGTATACACCGTATATATACATACGGACGCCCACAGAAAGCGGCCAAGATAACCCAAGCATATTGAATTAGACAAGGAGTTATATGGTTTTAATATTTAACTAATCGCTCTTCCAAGTCATAAATCTCTGTTGACTTCGTAAAACGATGTTATTTTCGAACTCATTAAAACCAAAACCCGCTCTTACTATTTCATGCAACGACAACTAAGCAGTAGAAATTGTTTATGAAAAAACTTGAAAGCCGAATGTAATAAGGAAAATTCAGCACAAAAACTTGCACGATTTTGGAATACTCTCAAGAAGACACACAAACCACAATCTTCACAACTATCAAAAATGAAATTCACAGCACAAAAGGAAAAGCAAATGAAAGGGAAAATGTAATTTTTTATGAAGCTTACCCAAAACATCATTGGGATCTAATGTGCTAATCGAACCCCGATTCAGCACATCAATTATTCGTTGAATAAATTCCGGTGGTAGATTGTTGGCATACGGCAAAATCTAGAAAATAAATGGTTGTTGATCAGAAATTGTAAATCTGCGAAGAGATGAGATTACATTTAAATGAGCTCTTCAAAATACTGCAAGTGATGCTAATACAAAACAGCAAATTGTTCACTTCGCAACAGCTCTGCAATGGCTCTCATATTAATCATCGCCAATTTCTCCCTTATAAAGCAGATCTAACAATGGGACAACTAATTTGCTCATATATTCGCTTCAGAACTTCTTAACAATAGGAATCAATAAAAATATTGATTAGCAAATATATTATAGTAAGCTGTTAAGCAATATCAGTTTTCTTGAGCACAATTACCTACGGATATGCGCAAACCAATCAATAACGCTCTAACATTCAAAGTTAGCTGTGAACAAACTTCAAAAAGTCCTCGCTATAAAAAAGGCCTAAATTTTACTATCTCTCTACGGTAATGATTTTATGAGCCGCCGAAATTTGACGCCAAATAAACGAACTTAACAGAAATATTATGCCTACATAACGTTCATTACCGAATTTCGCAAAATGCATTAATACAGAAGAGAAATACGACGGTCATGAATGCAAAATACATCAGATTGATAACACCTGTATTCTTTCGATGTAATTAACTTGAATTAAACTTACTAATTTTTCAAAAAAAAAAAGAAAATTATGCAAGAAATAGACCTCATTGCGAATGAGTTCAATGATCTGACAATCAATAAATTCATGTCGTTTTCGTTCATCGGCATTCAGCGGTGTTGATGGATGGCTGCAAACATTCATTGTTACTGCCAGCGTGATAACGCTGGGGCAAGCTGGTCAAATGAGACTACAAATCTCAAGGTAATGCGGATTTATTTGAATGCCACTTATTGAGATAATGGGACTTCCTCCAGAGGATAGTGAAATTCGTATTCCATCACTCGCGCTAAAACCAATCATTAGCAAGCAGCATATACTTTGGCATACACGACTTCTTCTCCCTCTGATTTCCCACATTATTTTCATCTCATAAGATACTAAAATGCAGATACTATGAAACGATGCAAAGCGACAACCGTTGCAATCGATCATTCACATATTACTTTAATTCAAAAGCCTTTTAGATAAGTATAAAGCAAGCTTACCTTGTTGTGAACAAGAATTGTTCAAATGCATCCGCTATTGCAGGCCACAACTCACGATAGAGTCTTGCTGAAATCATGCCAAAACATAACAAAACTCTCTATTCAGTATCAGCTAATATAAAAAACGTGCTTGAAACTCTAAAACTTAAAAACACTAATTAAGTAATTTAGCAGTTCAAAAATTTATTTACTACAATAAAACATAATCCCTTCAGGGTTCTCTGTCCAAAATGTTATCTCGAAATAACACAACACTGAGGAATAGCACGAAGATCAAAGACAACATAGTGAAATACCGGCACATAATGCAACCAAAAATGCTTACTTTGTTGTCGTGCAATCGGCAAACCTATGCGAAGAACTGTAAGAAATGCCGAAGCAGCCGCCTTCCACGTACTTTGTGATGGACAATCGTATTTCAACTCCATCGGTTGTGTTAAACACTGAACATAATCAGCACTTACGACGAACACTCCTTTGCATTCCAGTCGATAAATTTCATCACAAGAGAATAAAGGTAAAATCACCCACGTAAAACGAGTAAGGTAAAGGTAAAACAAAGATAAAACCGCTCATAATATTGGCAACTGTTGTTCGATCCTCATCGACTATCGCGTTTTGCCGAGTATACAATAAAATCACAATACAAGATAACACATCGCAAAATTAGATGCGCTGACATCCCTTCCTAATACACAACAACAGTGGGGAAACCGAGGAAATAGAAATACCCGTACTTAGTTGCAAAAACGTTCAGTTACTTAAATCAGCCTACTTGTTCAACTGTCTGGAGCCAGAAGAAATTAATGAATGGAATGCTGCGACAATGGAACGACGCTGCACAGATCAAAATATCTAAAACCAAAACACAGAAGCCATTTTTCGAAGGGTTAATCAGAATCCCATACGCGTAGGTTTTGACGAGAATAAACTGCGCAAATCTACGATATTTCACTCCCAAAGCAGATCACCCGATCGGACCCGACAAATGAACAAACTCTCGCAAAATGTGAGATTATCAAACGCAAAATCTAAAGACAACTTCAAATAACAAATGTTAACTCTAACAATACTAAATTAAATATAGTAGTCATGACAGCAATCAAACAAAAATAACAACCTGAGCATATTCAATCCGTAATTCCATTAATCTCAGTCCAAACTATATAACCTGCAGCTCTCTAGTCCAATAACGCCTTCTATCTTAAGCATGCATTTTTAAAACCGATATAGCCAAGTGATACTGAAATGGACTGCAGCCGATGCGCCGATCGTATCGCAGTAAAAGAAACAACCTTAACATCTGCATCTTATACTTTAAACAAAAAAGTAAGACTCACCTTTACTATATCAACGAGAACAGTCGACTGTACTATTTGGTGGTAGTGCGCCGTATTCGCATAAAACTCGACAAGTGTACGTAGAGAAAGTTCGGCGAATGGAACCATATTCTGCACCCACCACTGCGCCTAGAATATAAATCGCTCTTACGTCAATATAAGCTCACCAACGATCAATACGAACCTATGATCGGCGAACAGGTCAACATGGTTGAGTACCCACCAAAACCCGCCAAAGGTAACTGGGGAAATAGCCAATATGGTCAAAACGATCAAAACCGTTTAACAAGAGCTTTCACATAATATGCTCTATTAGGAACCTTTTTAAAAAAATAACTGTTATTAGATATGGAGATTAATCGTAAATTCCCATATTTTCAACCTCTTTTTTCTAAATCCATTACAAAGAGGGACAATAATTTCGACTCGAATTTTCTCATAGTAACTTCTATACGATATAAGGCGTCAAGCTATCTGCCATGTACGACGACCTTCTTTCTACATAAAGTCATTTGAAATAAAAACTGCCAAAATACGTATGAAAAACATGGCGCAAATTCTGCCCAAAAATAATATCTAATCTGTTAGCTACGTTCTTGTGACTCTCATACATTCAACGCCCTTCTCGAAGCCACCAATACATTTAGCTTGCTTCCATTATTTCTGGACGGCTTTTTGCGCATCTGAAAGACGTTCACAGAATCATCAATGAGGATCCTTCTTGGAAATTCAGTAATTTCCCAACAAATCAGCATAGACCAAATTTTTTCTGTGAATACTTGTAAAAACTAATAACCATTTGTTACCGGAGTACAAAATATAGTACAGCAAACAATGATAACAAAATGCTCAACAAATTATTAACGAGTTCCATGAATTTATAACGTCGTTCCTTAAGCATCGGCATATTCGAGCAAAAATCGGTAACTAACACTATCTTTTTTCTTGCCCAAAAATTCGGTTGTAGGTGCGCGTATTGACAGAAGTGTGAAATCCAGCATCAGACGCAACAGATCGGGAAGTGCAGGACGCAATGCCGAGTTGGAGTCAACCATTTCCTGAACATAGTCGAAGAATTTCACCCGGTTTACCACGAAAAACTGATTAAGATGAGTCCAACCATGCCTAAACTATAAATAGTAAACTTTTGCTCAACGAATGACCACTGATTAATGGACGTCGTTCAATAAAAACAGTTTAATGATATCAATGACGATATGACGAATGCAGGACTTAGAAAATGATACAGCAAAAGAAGGTGAAAGCAGAGGAACACTGCTGAGAAAAATTACTATATTCTGATAGAAGCAGATGACCAGTGGCCGATTTGCAAAGCACTGAACGGAGGCAATAGACAAACAAAAGCGTCATTAATGTGCAGTTAAAACAATCGATCTCCTCAAAAATCCTATTAAAAGCAAAACTTTGGGAAGAAAAAGAACATTTTTCCAATACCAGCAAGGAAGTTACAGGAAGAAGAAAAGCGTCTATCAGCTTCATCCTCTCCTCTCTTCGGAGTATAAATTCATAGAGCTTTGTTTTGAAATACAATTAAAACAAAACAATAACTAACTTCCATTTATTTCGATGATTATTTTTTTCCACAATTCATCGTTAACAATTGCATCATCTTCGAACCACAACTCTAAAGTTATTGTCGCCAGCTCTGTTTCAATCTTTACATCGCCTTGCATTCAACACCGCGCAAAGATGTTCAACAAATGCGCAACACTCAAGATTCAATAAAATACTTCAAAAAACTGAAATCATTCAATGGATTCTCTAATTTCGCCCAAGAGATATCTCCTCATCCTCAAAATCTTTCATTTATTGCGATCCATTCCCGTAATCTCTAATTAAACACCCTATCGGCGATCATAAACCTCAACGTTATGTACGCTAAAAATTGTTCTCACCAAATACATGACTCGAACGCAATCCAAGACGGCTTCTTGAGTTGGCGTTATTTCGGCACATGTCGACATTATAAAAGGCGCTTGTTCAGTGGAAACCGGTACACCAATTATATCCTAAATAAAATAAAATATATTTCAACAATGCAACATATACAGTTCATTTGCAAACGTATAAATGTAAGATCAACTGAGCGTTTCGTTGCTTCAAATGGATATGATAAATGGATTACATAACAGGTGAGACTCTTTACCAGGCAAACGAAAGGATCGGACGTTGCAGAAGAAGGAGCTGAACAATTATGGAAAACTCATCCCTCAAGCGAAAGAAATTTTTATCATATTTCAGAAGCGCCAATACGCCTCCTCTCATCATTCAACAAAACAGCCGTTACCAACTTCTTAACCCCCCTAACAGAACAGTCATATCCCCATCCTCTATTCTGGGTCCTAATTTCGGCGCCTGAAGACTGAAAACCAGGAAGGAGGGGAGCGTGTGTAGCTTGTGCCATCCAACACAAATTCATTTCACACGTGAAACATAATTGTATCTGGTCTGAGATGGTTTGACCATGAATATACGCTCCGATCGAGCAATAACAGGCAGAGTGACGAAAACGTGGTCCATCGCATAAATGCTCCATAACAGAAATGAGCTCTAACGCACACGTTACCTATAGCGATATCCCCAACAACGCATCAAAGACAAACGATTTCTATTGAACAAACTGAACAAATTTCTTAAACATAGACATCGTTGCATCGTTATTTTGATAAAAAGAAAAGCGCCTAAGTTTCAATTCGAATTTAAGACCAATCAATTCAACAACCTTAAGAATTTTCGGCACACCCTCATACTTCAATTCGTTCACCAAGATCTTCTTCTTGACCCGTTCAAAGAGAGGCGAGAAAATATGCAAAATCGTTGTAAAATGAGAAGGACCCGGAATGTAGTGTTTTGTTGGACCATCGCTCCTGAAAACGCAACAAATTATATGCTTATGTTTTTATGAGTAGAAAAAGAAAAGCCTCTATAATAATGACGATATACATAACATTGCATATACCTACAGCCATATTTTATCTCAAAATATTAGAACGAATAAAATACAAGTCGAGAAATGCACCAAGCAACAAGCATAATTTGTTTTTTGCAAGTGCACAATGCCGAGTTGAGTTACAAAGATATAAATGAGCAACCATTCTTCTAATTTTTCTTCCACCTGAAACACCCCCTCCCCCCCAAAAAAAACCATAAAGCAAGGCAAACTGAGCGGTTAAAAATTAATCACTTCAAATTCAGCATATTTCAAATAGTCGTTAACACCAACAGATGCGGTTCATTTTTGTGGTAACCGTAAGAGGTGAAATATTCCAGTCAACATGACAATACGCAATAAAGAAGTCAGATAAATCTCGTAAACAAACTTTTTAGCATTCGCTGTAGATGGACGCTCTGATGACGGCACCGGAATATTGGCTGGATGTGGTGTTATTAGAGAACGTGATATACGCATCCATGTCTAAAACAGTAACACAAATAAGTTCATTAAGGAAATTCAAAAATCACTTCTGAAATACAGCCACTCTGTTCATTCGTTCTCTCTCCCCCGCCGTCCCCCCCCCCCCACCCGAGAATCCAGTAAATAAAACCTACAAAAGGTCGTTAATCTTCTCATCTCCTAATCGTACTTTGAAAATCACCGTTCTGCTAGTAAAACCTCGTCGTAAAATTCCGCCATTCTCGTCATTAACTCTTTCCAGTGCTCAAATTAGTCCGCCCATCGTCTATATACCTTCTCTCCACTTGCATAATTCTGCAATAAACTTACCTGGCTTACGAATTACCTAAAAGGAAACTGAATTTGGGAGAGATTCCAAAGATGCGCACAAATGAAAAAAAAACATATTTTGGAAAAAATTTAGAAATGTGCACATCATCCATAAAGTGTCACTGTCTAGGAAAAACTCATTTGATCCCATGCTGCATCGAAGGATGGGGTGGTGGCCCAAACACAACGGGAAAACATGTACGCAAAAAAAGCCATGCCATGTGAATTCGTAGACATTCACATCAAAACGCTCACTAAATGTGATGGGAACGTTTTAAAAAAATTGCTTCGAGTACTGTCACCACTTCCCATATGAATACTTTCTCCTAAATTGCAATCACTAAAAGAATAGAGCCCACCTGCCAAGAACTGATCCACAGAGGCTCGGGCAGAGGTGGCACCTCATCCATTGTTTGCGAATTTCCTGTTGCACTGTAAAACAAAAACAAACAAAATAGATTGTAGTTGCCTTAACGAGCAACGCATAACAATTGCAAGTGAATGCTTCCGAAGAGTCTGTATAAAATATACATGAATTGGTAATTTTGAAATCAAATGATATGCAACAAAGCTGAACATATATTCCGATACCCTAAGAGTTATGTAAATGTCATCCGGCTCTTCTAATGAAAAAAAACAGCAAAACTAATGAAGTCTGAATAAGTAGAAAAAGCAAGGCGACTAATAGTGTCGGTTCTTCCAGAAATAGATATAGCGAAGTAAATGAGATCCGACTGCTCCCACAGATAAAAGAAAAAATAAGAAAACAATACAACTAACCCTGTTGATCTTTCTCGTATTCCCATATCCGCAAGTGTTTGTTGAGACACTCTGCCCAATAGCACTTCCTTTAAATTATCACTCTTCTCATATTCAAGAGAACCTCAAGTTGTGACGATATACAAAAAAAAAAAATGTACAATTCTAGAGCTTGCTTTCATTTTCATTCATATAAAAATATTTTTTATATAATATTATTCTTCTCGACCAATACAAGCAGCAAAACTTTCAGTTTCTAAGTTAGCCTAAATTATTGAGTTTATTCGCAAAATGCTTTATCATTTCAACTTCCTCATTTAATTTTCCTTCGTTCTTTCCGTTTCGTTTCTCCATTTTTCGAAAGAAGATTACTAACACTAATAATTATTACCTTATTCATTATTTTTCATACAATAAGCGATATTTGAAATAAAAGCAAAATTTAACTCTTCTTATCATATTTTGCAAAAAAAAAAAGTAACCCAAATACACCGAATAAATTCAAAGATTTAGGCTCTTCCTTGCAAAAAAAAAAACGGTTCAAAAAATTGTTTGAGGAGTGAAAAGGTATCAAAAAAAGCTTATTCCAGCTTCTTTTAAGGTTTATTCCGAGAAAACAAACAAGCAAACAAATCAATTTTAGAATCCTCGTAAAAAAATGATTGGGAGTCTAAGGAGACCATAAAATATCAACACGATTATTGCCTATTAATAAAAATTTCATCGATCATCATAAATTTGCACTTCGATGATCAATCAAAGATATAATAATAAGATGATAAAAAGAAGCCAAATGAAATTGCTATAAGTGAAGTAATGCGATTTACTTGAAAGCTTTTAAGCGCAGCAAGGGACATTTCATTGTTGTCGGATGCAGCCAAATATTCAATATATTGCAGCAATGTTGTCCAAGCCGATGCAAAATCTTCTGAAACTGCGACATTTGCCACATTATTATATGACAATATCTACGGGAACAGCAATTACAATTGGCGTTTACCTAATTTCCTATCATCAATTGAAAAAGCGTATCGACTCGACTAATAAAGTGCATATTCAGCGAAAATCAAAACCTGATTCCAACTTCAAGCGCCTCCCCATATTCGTCCCCCTTCCTCCTAAAAAAACCTCTCCTAGTCAGAGAGAGGAATGGGTGAATGGGTGAATTTCAGGAAGTGACTTACCAAAAAATTAGCAAGCATGGGAAAGTGTTGATAATTCAGGTATTTCTAAGCTAAATCGTGCGAGATGCAAAACTTTTGGGTTTTTCGGCATTCCAATCATGCCAAAGATCAGGACCTATTAATTACTTATGCAACAGAATTTCTAGCAATCTAACTGCTCAACCACTCAACTCACTATTTATGGAGGTGATCTCAACCGGCTCATCGATTAGTGAGATCGTCGAACCGTCATTAATGAGATTGCCGAAGCGTTAATACCAAAAAACTATTAAAGCTTTTTAAAGGGGCGATAAGTTTTTAAAAATTTCTACCATAATGAAGAAGCATTTAAGAATTCATGGAATTCTGCTTTAACTAAGAAATTTCTCAAGCAACTGCAAACAGTTTGATTCTCTCTGGCATAAAAACAAAGTGATCCTATCGTTCAATTCGCCCAATGTCTATATATCTCAGTATATCTCAGTACTTAAGTCCAATGCTTTTCGGTTAAGACGCTGAGGTGGAAGTGACAGCATAAGGAGGAAAGTCAAAAGAAATAACACTTCTTTATGCATTTGAAAATGCCAAAGAAATAAACAATGATAAATAATTTGACAAGAGAAACAGAGGGAAAGATTGCCGAGGCCAAGCAGCAGACTCCTTTGCGCGTTGAATATTTTAACGACTCCGGAGAGCGTGTGCACTGATGTCTCCGCCCATTGCTTTGACTCAGTATCTCTCGAATGATGGATCAGAATATTCGAGGCGCCTAACGCTGCACTGTCGGTTCGTACCGTCGAAGCACTTCGCGTCAACGCTCTCACCTTATCCAACATCGGGAACAATATCTTAAAACACCGCGATCCGTATTAGTAAACTCAAATAATACGGGAAGTGGAATCGACATCATAAATACTCTCATCGAAAATAACATCTCAAAACATTACAGCGACATCAGTTGATCTCTTCCTCTATAGTCTTGTACTAAGCCGGCGATATCATTAAACAATGCAAAAAGCTCCGAACAGATTAATGGCTCTGCCAAACTCCGACATTCACCATAAGAATAAACACTGCAAGCATGAGCGCAGTGTATCGATGCAAGTAATATCGGGCTTAAACACATTTCCGACTTAGTGGTAGATGCTACCACTGAGAAACAGATTTTATAGCAAGCATTGAAACCGCATCCCCATTAAAACATCTAAAACCCATCTTCAAGATAACCTTATTGTCGAATGGCATTCCTCTTTCCCTCAATTATTCCCCATCGCACATGCCACATCTCTCATATCTCAGATACCTCTCCTTTTGAAATTCAATACATAAATCTCTATCATGACTGAATCTGCAAAAATTAAAGTATTTTGCAAACGCAACATCAAGCGCAAGAGTATGCATGGGATTTCGTTGCTAATGCAATCCAACGCTTAAGCAGCTGATCAGCATTAACTGGAGGCAGTATGCTCAAATGAGATGATGACTGAAGAATCCACAACTTCTGCACAGAGATTTAACCAATACGGTGGCATTTCTTGCCTTAATCCGTTTTTTACAAACGTGAGGTGCTACGTGGATTCGACATATTCCACAAGCTTGCAGAAATCAGCACTACCTACAGCTAGAGTAGATTGCAGTTTCACCTTGAAAAGTATTAAGAAATACGAAGCTATATCGTTGCGAATATGATACAGCATTAATAGGTGATATTCTCCTATTCATCGATGATAGCAATTATTAGTTCGCTCACTCACAAAGAAAGCAATCGCGACAAGTAAACCAATCATAAATGCTTAAAAATGGACAAAAGAACCTCTGTGGTTTTTTTAAATCGTTACCTTCCAAATCATGTGCTTCCAAGTGTTTGCCTTGAGTGCAAGCCCATGCGCAGCAATTGTTTGTAGAAGTGTCTGGCATGCACTCTTTCTAACCGGTGGTCTTGGATCGACGCAAAGCTCCGAAAGACAATTGTAGAGTACCAACCATATGGTCTCACTCTCCTCGTCACTCAGCTTCGGACTTTTCCTATAGACGAAATCCGAGATCGTCCACTGAAAAACATTCAACTTGCGAACACATCGAACAGCTATTATAAAAACTATAGAAAGCAGCCTACTGAAAAACAACTCTACCGTCAAGCACCTGCCATCCAATTTCTAAAGTATCTCCCGCAAAATACAGATAACAGTAATGCCCCATGAATGCACATCCATGAACGTCCGGCAGGAGAGTTACACCGTGGATCACTTCGAACTGCTACAAACAAACGTCAAACACAAAAAAGAAAGAAAGATGAGGCAAATGAGATTCTATGCATCCAAAAACTTCCATGGAAATGTCAATGAAGCTTAACCGAGCGCTAAGATGTTGAACAAAAACATTCCAGCAACCATCTTCCTCCCCACCCTCACCCTCTCTCCTCCCCCACAGAAGGATCCTAATAAATAGCAGCTGACATTTTCAAGGCGTGGAAAGAAAACGTCTAAAAAAATGCAGAACACTCACCAATTGTCCCAATGCAGAAAGAGAGATGTTCAGCTCGCATTGCTGTGCGCCATATTTTGCGTCCGTCTCGATGAGCATCTTTGCACACGAGAATGGAAGAATATCAAGAAAATCAGCTATTACAAGCGCTAACGTATCATAGCTTTGCCTTATTAGAGCATCGTCAAATGAGTGCGGTCCCGCAACTACAGCACGTATAATCTCAATTATGACAGGCCATTGCTCTGCACAAAGTTGTTGTCCTGCCCACTGTAATACCTCCACCAGACATTCGATTTGCCTCCGTCGGACATCAACGAATTCCACCTCACACATCGACTGCAGTGGTGCTAAGATAAGTTGCTGACGACGCTGCAAAAAAACAAACACTATGTGATATTTGCTATGGGAAAATGCGAGGCGAAGGATGATGGAAGAGCAATTGAGGATATGCAATGCAAAAAGAAACGGGATAAAACTATGGGGGTTTCTTTCCAATCTAAAAGTCCACATAACTCGACTTCATACCAACAGCGAAGTCGAGTTATGAGGACTTTTTATCAAATTCTGCTAAAGAAGCATACGCTGAGACTTTTTCATACTCGCAAATCTTTGAATTTTGTCTCTCATTCAATGAGTCCAACACAGAGACAACCACAAAAAAATAATAATTCTCCTTATTCTCCAAAGATTTAACGAGTTGCAATTCCAAGCTCAGTCTTAGCAGTCTCACTCAAGTAACCTGTCATAAAAATGAACGATGAGAATAAAAGCGATCAGAAGGTGTGAATAGGACTTCCTTATCTGTTTTAACTGCTGTCAAAGTGAAAGAAAATCGCCCATGAACAAAGCGACGAAGAAGATACTTTCAGGATAAGGAAACCCTGTGACGGTTAAATTCAGTCCAATCGCATTAGTGCATATCGTTTGCAGACTCTGACCCATCACCTTTCCCTCCTCAGAATCTCTACTCAATGAGGAAGTAGTAGATAGGTGAATTTGCAATAGTTTCCTTTACAGCAACTTCCCCGTATGTAGGCCCACTTGGCAAAATAAAATTCATGCTCAAATAATCTAAGATTCCAAGATGAATGAGGTCAGAACATACTCGGAATGAATCGCGATCTTTTCAACGTCTAATTTGACAACACTTTGGGCGAAAGGAGAGGGGATGGGTGGGAGAGCGAAGCGAGGGATGATGAAAAGGGACAGAGGGGAGGGGGGGGGGGGGGGGAGGATGGAAAAAGGGATACATCTCCCATTCAAGAAAGAAGTTCTTCCATCACCTCACCACCACCACGCATCCATCGTCACATATTCGAAAGCAAATGAAAACAGGCAACGAACCGCTTCACTAAAATCAGCTTTCGTTTTAACGGCATTCTTAATGAGTGTTGTCAATGCGAGTGCACCCCATTCACGCAGTTTTGCATATGAATGACTTGAAACCTGCAAACCAATATCTCATCTCAGTAGCCCGACGAACTTCGACAATATTATATAAGAGTACCCTATACAAGGTACAATACAAGGGTACCTTAGTCTATATTAATATTAAATTCACCTACAGAGTAAACTCATCTCCATTATCACTGCATTCACAAATTTCCCTAATGAAAGCGAAAGAGAAGAAACAATAACGTGAGTCTACACCATTAGCTTAGTGAAGTTGCCAAATCTGAAGACGAATGTTGCAGCATCATCAACTCCACCAATTTCAATGTTTGAGTCTCTCCAACATTAGCGCTCGAAATAACACAAACATTTTCCACAGAAACATCTCAATTATCAGTGATATAATTGCACAGAACATAAAATCCACTCCAAATAGACAAACCAATCGAAGCGCTCTATACAATTCCAGATTGATGACTAAATCTACTTGAAGAATTCGCTAATCTGCAACTGAAATCTGATTAATTGAACTGAAGATGGCAATTTTTTAAAAAAAAGTTAATACTTTAAACGAGCTCAAACGTCATCAACTCAATATGCCTGGAAACTGATTAGAAAATATTTTCAGATGAGCTAAGAATACCATAAAACTTTCGACAGTTCATTAATTTGAAAATATGCAAGGATAACGGACCTCAATAAGGTGCGCTGCGATCGGCTTCCAAAATACTTCCAGTCGTTCAAGGTTAGCCATCGCGGTTTGTTGTAGCTTAGCTACTGGGAAGAACGATGGCTCCCGTGTGCCATTCTGCGAGACAAGCATCGATTCGGATGAGAGCTTGCAAAGGGCTGCGATAACATGATGCAATGCAACATCATCCAGCTGGCTCGTCGAATCAAACAATTTGTTCAACATCGAAGCCATAACAGGCACATCGGCCATTACTGCGGTCGTCAACACACTCGTTCCCGATGTGGCTCCACTCAGCATCGATGTACCTTCGCTACCTTCACCTATAAAACAATCTCATCGTATGCACCAACGGTAAAACTGATTTAATGGATACTCAGGTTGCCAGGCGTTGTTATAAAGGAGAAAACGCATTACAGCGACGCTGAATGATGAGTATAATAGTGCTGCAGTTTTATTGGCCATTAGAACCTTGTAAGAAAGTAAGATAAGATGTAAGATGAATGAAAAATGGATTCGTAAATGACCTAAGAAAAACGGAAATAAAAGGAGCAGCAATGAGTTTTCATGGGGGAAGACCACAAAGTATATACTATCATACCAAATTTAAGAGTTAATCCTTTCTTTAAGCAACTTCCCTTATGGAGAGAAGTAAGCCAGGGAATAAGAGAACCGCTTACCTTCAGTTCTGAAGCCACCTTGGATGCTTGGTTTCATGCCAAGGATCCAAACAAGGTGTTGCACACTAGCCAAAACCAGATGCCAACAATCTCCCAATTGCTGTCCATTAGTCTGTGTGCATCCAATCAGCACCCGTGACACCTGCACATTCTTGGCAGTAAGCATGACAGGTGCGTTAAAAAGATGTGAAGGCAGCGATGGCGTCGGACATATCGTACCCATTGCAACCACCTGACTCGGCTGGCCCAACGTCGATTCACTCTCAAATGTTTCTGCACTCGATTTCAAACCTAAACTTCCGCATGTTCATCATGAGTTTCTTTGCAATATATCGTAAAAGTCTGATTATAAACCTCTTTGAATCGCCGATACCCCCCTCTTCCCGAAAGTCCAAACTTTCATAAGCTCTTCATTGATTACTTCTGATCAATAATAAAAATACTGCTGAGGAGGACAAAGTAGTGCATAAGATTACAGCTAGCAATAGTAAGTAAACTATAAATTACAAAAATTATTCAGCAACACATAGTGCACAGTAAGAGAAAAAAGGATATGGAATTCATAAATATGTGCAATTGAAGCGGGGACTTCAAGCACTTTCTAGTTTCAAGTATGCTTTCCTCCCCGTCCCTCAATGCTTAGTTCCCCTAAACGTTAAGGACCTCATAAATTCTTACCAAATCCAATTTTAAGATATATCAATAGGTAATAATACCTTTCAAGGAATACATTTAACTCAGCCTATTTAATACGAAATATTCGCAGATGCGCACCATTCACATCTTGTTGGCTCGATTGTACCTCTTATATGACGTCGAAAAATGGCCGAAAATTATGCATTATTCGGGAAACGAAGTAAAGCAGAAACAAAGCGCATTACGAACAAAAGCCATTTTCTACAAATTTCCGGTTGATTTTGGAACAATTCGAGCAACAGATCAAACTGCCAGTCTTTTTTACAACACCTACATAATGATCAAAACTTTATGCAATCATTTCATTTGATACTCTCAAATATAGCGAAAATTGAACATCGTTTTATTTTACTGTCTATGATCATTGTCTAAGATTATTGCTGAGCTGATTTCATAGAAATATGCCCTCCAGCTATTCGAATTTAACGCCCTAATCAACAACATTGCAAAAAATAAACAAACATATCATAAGAATTTTAAGCTCTTTTCATTCTAAGCACAGCATTGGGGTTATCTATTTATAACTCATTCTTCTTGACATAACACAACGATAACTTCGACAATCTATATAAGATCAATCATAAAAGAGGCCGTCAAAGAAAGCGATTAAAAATAGCGCCCTATATCATAAATTCAAGCCCGAAATCTGCTCTTTTAGAGGCAATCCAACTTTGTTCTAACATTCACCTTTGCACTCACCAGCTAAAGACGGACGACAAATGGTACTCATCTATCACTAAGAATGAAATTTTCCATTTGTCTATTGAGATTTCACCAAAGAAATGACTGCTTCAACACAACAGCAGCGAGACAGTTAAATAGTGAACCTTTATTAGCATCTTTATCCTGCAGAGTATTCATCGCACCGGGAATATTGTTGAGACCAGCTGTTCCACCAAGTACACGCACCAAATAATTGGGTGGCAAAGCCGCTTTGCATAATGCAAACATTGCTGCATCACGACCTGTCGTATGCTCCAAACGGCACGACAAAAGCGCCAATGTCGAAACACACTTCAGCAATTGCTCCGTTATTGACTCATCCACACTGAAATAAACGTCGGGTGAGTGTTTTGTAATATATGTCTGAGATAAGGAAATTGCTTCTTCTCTAAACTTAGATATCGATTTAATTCAGTTTAGAGTGTGAGGAGAGTGTGACCACAATGCACCCCCACGAGATCCTCACTTTGCGTCGTCCTCACTCTGTTTTTATTTTTTGATGACCACGCTATTTGATAACCACAGTAAAATTAATAAACAATGGCTAGCAAAACTGTCTGCAATCCGTTCGGTTGAAAAGTTATACTTTCTCTCTTCGTTTCTTCCGAGCTTTCGTTTCTTTCAAGCTCGAACACAAACTTTTTGATCCACCATACTGCTCACGAATCTAATCCATTGCGAATGCGACATTAAATGACATAGCAAACGTTGAGACTGAATAAAGGTCATACCTCGCATCTAACAGCAATGATAATGCCGCAAGAAGGCTCGAATAAGACGACTGAAAGAGCTCCTTTGAAAGCTCTGAAAGATGCATATTACGAGCAACAACTATATAAAATCGACATCAAAACGGAAAGTCATTCTGGCCGGACCCTCCTCTCTCCTCAGATATAGAAGCCTTAAAATGGAATACTCCAACAATATTCCCTTTTTTAGAAAGAACGCTTCCCAAGAACACAAAAACATTAAAAAAACAGCACAACTGAATTACGTTTATTTCCATTATTTTGTGCAACGGAGTCGATTGCCTCAAAAATACATTGACATCCATCAATAATACATTCATAGGTAAGCGAGAGCGCATATCCTTCAGGCAAGATGATCGCTTCATGTTTATCCAGTGAATCCAATCTGTAAATAACAAGTAATTTTATATACAATCTTTTCGGACGATGAAATCATGACCATATATTCTCCACGAACGCTATTCGACTAAACTCTCTGCAACCATCTCTCGATGAGGTAATCACATTCAAAAAATTGCAAAAAAACCCACTGAAAAACATACCACGGAAAATCATAATGCACAATCTAATAGGCGACCATTGTATTCACTGGCTGCGTCCAACAAAAATATATGTAAATATGCAAACAACGCAATTATCGATCAACGTGGTTCCTCAAATAAACCCCTCCCTTCCAAATCAATGAAAAACAGAGTAGCCCTCTTTTCTCATCATATACACATTTCCGCACAAACCTATACATGTTCATTACGAAGAGTTGCTATAGTATGTCGAAACTTCCAGAAAAATAAACCTTTTCTACCATCAAAATCACTTCTCTCAAATAAAGTAACTCCAAACATTCGAAGCCCAGAACCATTCAGACTTTATTCGCAATAATGTAGTATTTATCAGTGATCCACATGAGTGATAAGGTAATCAGCGCACGTTCAAGCCTGAGAATGGATCCAATATGAAAGAGAAAGAAGGCGAACTGAATTCATATCCGATGTCCACAAACAACTCTTTCTTCCAGTTACTTAAAAATCTACATCAAATGAGGCTTCACTTTGCTCTCATTGCAATCCTCAGTCTATACTTGACGTTGCCCAAAAGATTTCCAGTAGAAGGCGTAAGACGTCGTTGCGCATTTACATCTACCGTGTCAGTCAACCTACTGTATTAGTCAAACACAAGTGCCACACAACGGATATAAGCGATCCTATCAATTATGCTCTAAAGGAACCGAACCGCTGACTAAGTGACAGTACACACTGCCATACACAACTAACTACCAAAAGCAGTTAGAAAAAATGCGAAAGCAATAAAGAAAGATTTAGTAAAGGAAACAAATAAAAAAAGGAACGAACAGGATAGATTTCTTTGCTGAAATATTGGGCGAAAGAGGAATCCAAATACCCCGATAGAGGAAACCTGACTGAGCAAGAGATTGGCCACCCGAATCAAAAGGCTGCTCTTCGTCCTTTACAACTGAAATCAAAACCTATGATTTACTGTGAGCATTCACTGCAGCTCGCAAATGAAAACCCAAATTATACGTACTTAACGTCCTTATTTCCACTTGAAAAATAAATCAACCCTGATCTGGACATCAAATAAACCTAAATGACCTGCAAAATACCAAAGAGAAAACAAGAGCTTAACAAATATTCGAACTGTGCATTAGCATAACGATACGATGTTCAGTTGAATTGAATGATTTTAAATTGATTCAATTGTAGACTGATAACTCAGAGTGATAGCTGACAACAACTGGTAACGAAAAGACTCACACCGATAACTACTTCAAAACCACAAAATTTGGCCGGTGAACAGCACTTAACTTCGCTCATCAATCACACATATTACACACCACTGGCAATAAGCATCAATGATATGTACAAGAAAAATTTCTACACAGTTGCACTCTTTCAAGAAAGCTGAATAAACGGCGAAACCAAAAAGCAATCTTTTACAACTTTTTATCCGCACACATGAAAATTACAAACTACTTCATCTAACAAACGCTGGTAGAAACGAATTTGAGCTTTGAATATATTAGATGACAGAATGTAAAGCCATTTCGCTATCAAAAAATACAAGGTTAAAATGATGAATCTTGATTCCATAACCATCTATGTTTAATTCTTTGTAAAAATAAATCATACTTACCAGCATTTGCGATATCCGGTCGCAGGAAGGACAGCTGCACATAGGCAGCCAATCCAGACATCATCGAGTGCACAACCTTGGCGGAATTTTGTCGTGCATCATAGCTCTCACAGAACCATCTGCAAATTAATATTTACTGCTGATAGATTGTACTACAGCAATATCCAAGAAAAACTGTTATATGAGACAGGTATTTATTATTTGAAATTAGAAGAAAGCATAATCAACCACCAATCATTATTCTTCACAATATGATAACGATCAACAACGACAACACGCTCTCGAAATTCTAACTAATATGTTATGGGACAAGAAGACTGATGGTGGCTTTACGCTGGCAAACGAAAGCAAGGAGAAGACGTCGGTAAGACGTTAAGAAATTAATCAAAACTAGCGCTTGAGAGCGAAAACTTGAAAATGTGGTTTCTACACCTCATTAACTTTACTTTCAATCGAATTTTACATGTTGTAAGGTTCCATTAAAAAATCAAAAGGAAAACCGCTGATGCCCAACTTTTTGGACGAATCGACTTAGCTCGCAGAGCTAAGAACAAATGCCAACAGTTTTAACGCACAGTACCACAATGTTGTGTGGTAAAAAATGTGCCACTCAACTTGAAATCTCGCAGCATCCGAAGTTATGCTACTCAAGAGTATGCCCATTGCCCCTGGATTTATTGCTTATCCTCCTTTTGCCTGTTCTTAACCCCCTTCATCCTCAAAAAGGAGACCCCTTAAGTTTCCCACCTACATGTAGCATGCACAGTGAATATGAAAGCTACGCTCGAATATTACGAGTACTAATAGATATTGAAAGCAACTCGAATAGAAAGTATAATGTATAGATCGTTCTCACATCTTTTCGTTCGCTTTAAAGAAATTTAAAAAAAGACCGAAAGAAAGATAGAAAGAAGAAGATACAGTAACAAATCTGGTTGTACCACAATCCTATGCAATACTTCAAGAGCGATTGCACGTTGCCATCCGAGTTTATCCGATTCGAGGAATTTAACCAACAGAGAGAGAAATATTTCACATTCAGTTACCTGCAATTGCTCAATCATGATGAGTTCATCGAATTGCAATTTTTTTTAAAAATACCCAAAAATAGAATGACAATGTTATCGGCAAAAGAGATAAAAGAGAATCACTGATAAACCTATTTGCTGAGTATTCAGCAAACAATTGCTTCAGCAAAGTCGCTTAAATGGCAACCTGTGCATTTTCATTTCGAGCACATGAAATGACTTTTACTGCGATAAGCCTTATTTCAGCTAGGGGAGGGATGTGAAGCTGATCAAGCGGAGTGACTATAGCCATTACGGCTCTGCCGTATAGTCCCCAATATAAAATGTAAATTAAGCATTTCTCATATTACAAAATCTTTTCCAACAAAGTAATAAAAAAAGAAAACAACTTCAATGAAAAAAATAATTTAGTAAGTGGAAACTAGTAACAATAAAAGTACAAACGCAACGATTGAGCAACTCAGTTCGCTTCTCCCTCCCTTATCCCTTTCATCTCTTAAAGGAACGCCAGAAACTTGGAGAATATCGATCTCTGCGCGTTCGTTATTTGCTAACAAACTACCTCAACGGTACCCCATTGCTGAAAATAGAGAGGCAATAGAGCGCTGATGCGTTAACTAATGCATTTATCATGAAGATTCTTCGAATTCCTTAATTCCTAGAAAAGCAGCATTACGAGGCAATAGACACAGCTGGGATGACCAAACCCTGATTTCCACGTTTGCTGCTTGCGGACAATCCTCTACGAGCGATTATAAAGGACGATAGCCTAGCACTTAGACAGAAAGTCATAGAAAGCAACGTACAAGAAGTTCATAAAAATGTGTGATGAGTACAGCAACTACACGAAGCAATCGCATCGAGATGGGAAAATAAGGTCGTTCAGGAGAACCAGGCATCTGACCAACGGTCGCAGATTCTACAGAAGATCGTGACGTCACTGAATGTGGATGCTGCGATGCAATCTGAAAAAAAAAAAACACTTATTTATTGACTATAAAATTTTCGCGAAATAAAAATAAAAATAAAAACAACAAACAATTCTTTGACGCAATTTCCGGTTGCGGTCTTCAAGCTGACAATAAAAACATCGTAAAACTAAACCATAATTTTGCTCCCCTCACCTCGACCCCTTCCCCAAATTCCTTTCCTTCAGTCCATCTGAAACAAATTTTTCAAAACAGCATGAAAGCTTTCGAATTAAAAAAAAAATGCAAAAATCAATTGCAATTAAATTTTTAATTATTTCTACTAAAGCACAAATCATATCCCACCGATCCGCGCTAAAAAAAACAACCCCTCAAAATATGGAAAAAAAATTTACGATTCATTTGCACTAAACATTAGAAATCATAATATTACAAAAATTTGTTTACCTGCATATGTTTATGATTGGGTGCGAATAGTCTAATCACCAATGGACATACTTGATCCTTTAGTAATTGTGCGAACTCAGAATGCTGCAATTATTTACACAATATGCAAATTAACACTCCGAACAATAAAAATATATCATTGAAATTTTATGCATACGTACGTGAACACATACAGCAACAGTAAGCGAATCCCTCATAATAATATACAGTAATTATGCGAAGGTTTATAAGTCAACGCAACAAAAAATTTCAATTCGTCCGATGAAATCGTCAAGTCTATCGTTGATGGTGCAACCCTATAATAAACGGTAGCGTCGAAAACATTCGCTTCATATTACTTTACAACTTATCACTGCACATACAAAAAAACATTACATGCCTATTTTCATATAATCTACGATCGCCTTATTCCTCTCCTCACTCCATGAAGTCTCATCTCATAAGTTTAAAAAAACAACTATGGGTGCGTCCGGCAGGTTCATTGATTACTATTTCTACGGCATTGCTCTATTTTTGAGCGTCCTCTGAATATCACACTTATCTGTGCTAAACAAAATGAGTCAATGCTATTTTATAAGGTGATTTTAAACGGCAACCCAGCATCGGTCAAGTCTCTTATATTAAAAAATACTATTTATTACTTCGGAGTATCAAATCGAGATATAGCATTGAAACTATTGTTACCAGATTAGTAAGGAAATGTTATATTATCAAAGGTATGCGTTGAAACGATATTATATAAGCTCATCTCATCTACTATACACATCATCAGAGATGAAGCATTGCAGCCAAATGTCTCCACATTGAAGACAATGCCTCGTTGTCCTCTTCACTCTCTATCATTCGTGATAGAATGTAGGCAAACACAAATGCTGCATCAATATTCCGACATAAAACAACTCGAATAACACAAAGGAAAAAAGCATCTCATACAACAAAATTCGAAAATATATTCGCAAACCTTAACGAATATCGACGGATAGATAGCTAAAACCGATTCCAACAATTCTAGGCCAAGCGTGCGGGTCATCTCTTGAATACCGATCAACCAACATGGCGGTTCCGCATTTATCAATAGGCAAAGATCCTGAAGCAGCAATTTTATCTTATAATCCATCATAACTTTCCTATCTATCGAGCATAATTTTAACTATGGAACTACTAAAATTTTCTCCTTAAAATTCAAAAAAAAAAAATCGAATTTCCTGAAAGGAAAATAATTTCCAGCCTTAATCAATATTTTATGAATAGCTGTTGCCATAAGCGCATTAATAAAAATATAAAAAGAGGTTCCAACATCACTGCAATATCTTAACTTCAGGATGTCACATTAAGGGCGCTGAATTCCACCTGCTGCTTCCGGTTTTCGCACTCCATATATGTCACTATCAATTCTTATACCCCTAACTAAGACATAGACATGCAAATTCATAAACAAATAATTTAAAAATCGTGTGCTGTAAGATAAACATTTCCAAGCGGAGGAATAAACTCCACATCATTTCCGGTCTATTCTTGATCATTCGATAAATAGCCTCACTAAGTTGTCCAACTCCCACAAGTTAATTTATTTTCCTTGATGAACCTACTCGAAAGAGCATATATCCATCGGCAGCACATGGCCTCAATGTCGGTGGTGCAGCACGTACGTTTATCTTTACGGTTTGGTGCACAATTGGCAACTCGCCACTTTTCATTCCATCTTCCTGCAAAATTTAACCATCGAAATACCAATATGCTTAATATGCTCAAAACAACTATTGAAATAAACCTGAAAGGCTAAAATGTTCTAGCTAAAAAAAACTCATTCACATTGCATCCAAAAATATCGAATGATACCCATCGAGCGCCGATGTAAGTAAACAACCTCCCCAAATTCACAAAGAAGAGAAAAATCGCCGAAAAATCAATACGAAAAAAAAAGAGAAACGACGAGAAAATAAAGAAAAATAAATACTTCTATCCTATATTAGCTTCGAAAACAATTTCTTCCAAAACTCCATATAGTGACGTTCTCAAAATAAAATCCAACAAAAAAACCCCCGTTAACGAAAAATGAATATAGTGCCAGCCGCCTTATATATTCAAAAGAAGGAAGCGGCTGCCTTTTATAATTACGATCGAACATTCAGCATGCTCTAATTTAAGTCACAAAATGAAAAGTGAAGACTGTTTTTGAAATTTCAGAAAGACGAAAATATACGAGCGATTGCGCCACCGGTTGGGTCTACTTTCGTCATCCGACATCACAATTGTTAGTTACGCCAATTTGAGAATTTGACCGTCTTGACCTCATCCTCCCAAAAAGCCAAGAAAAAAAAAGAAAACAAAAGGCAAAGATGTGGGGAAGGTATTAGCATCTACCTTATTAAGTCTCCAATAAGACAGGCAATGAGATTTGCTTTAAAGATAACAAAAACTCGCGATGAATACTTCTTCTATCCTTTAGTCTCTTTTCTATGAAGCATTATTGTGGCTCTCTATCACTCATAATTATCTCTATTCGTTTTTTAACATCCCATTGATTCGCTTTCTACTCTTTAAGTACATAAATGCTACATTTAGTGCCTTCAATGAGCTTTCTGGGATCTATAAACAACATATTTACTTTATGCAAATATTAAATAATTTATTTTATGCAAATAGAAAATAATGATTTGAAAATTTTTCAAATTTAAGTGGGAAACTTTTTCGACTTCTTTTGAGAAAAACGAAGAGAGTGTTATTAATGTTGGAAAATAACGAAGGCACGGTGGAAAAGAAAAAAGAACAAAAGTCATTAAAATCAGAGAACTTTTTCTAATTAGATTCAAACGAGACACACACATTCCTAACCATAATAATTTGCCCTCTTTTCTTTCGGCAAGCTATTCGCGCCTACGATAATGCAAAACGGGGACTTTATGAAGGAGTAGAATAAAGGAGTGTGGCCTCAAAAAAAAAAAATTCATACCAAACGGCTGGTCCTTTCCTTCAACAATTATGGCAACAACAACTCTAATTTTACATATAATTTTAAAGATTGAAGTTCAAAGTAAAGAAGAATGAATTGTTTGCAATGCAATGGCACTCAAAGCGAAGAAGAGATTTTCTGCAATTCAATACCTGAATAACACGCTCAAAGACACAGTTGACCATCTGACGGACCGTTGCCGATGCGGTATTGATAACAATCGGATCCTTTGCAAAATTCAAACGAAAGCACATCACAAGACACTAAATATAACTTAATCAATATTCTGCAGTGAATACTTCATTGACGATATCCGACAGGAGGACTGATTCGGGTGCAATTCTAAGTTCTTCTTAATACCTGGCTGAACAAAAACGCTCAACGGACTAAGCATGTTCTCTTCGCCTTATTAATTTACAGTCAGTAATAACGAGCCTAAATTAAGTTTGCACAAGCAGATGGTTCTAACAGGCTCTTTTCTTTTGTTCTCAATCAAAGTTCCTGGAATATAATTACTTCCGTGTATCAGACTGCTAGAAACATATATTTTTATCGAAGTAACGCTAATTAAAAAAGCATTATTTGGTAAACGGCTGCAATTTGAACCATGGCTATAAGTGAAAAACGAAGGGAAAAAAAAGAGAAAAGAGGAAGAAAATCAAATATAAGCGAGTACCTTAGCGAGCCACTGTCCACAGACAAGCATTTCAGTGCTTACAAGAGGCGTGAGTGTCTGTAAAATTCGCAGCTCCTCACATTCCGCCTCCATAAGGTGCCATAATTCGTTCACGATTACTGGTGCTGACATCTACAAATATGAAAACTAATCTCTCGATTATGCATTTGTGGATGAAAACAATATCGCCGTTCGATAAGCTAAATCAACTTACAAACGTTCTACAGCGACGACGGTCGGACGCGACATGCAGGAAAAGAGTCGGTTGCGCAGCAAAAGGGGAAGACTGCTCGCCCTATCAAAATGTCTGCTTTTCTACTTGAGTTCAAAGAAAGAGAAAACGTTTCCTCCCCGCTTTTTCGTAATATCATCCAAATAATTCATCCCTTTCATATCAAGGCAAAGGATCATACAAATAGACCGACCTTAACTGCCTCTATCTACACATTCCAATTTCCTCGAGCATTCAATTTTTTTTTCGCTTATCTCTTACGCTGGATCACCATTCCTTCATTGGTTAACTATATCCCCTTCCCCCCCTCCCTCCCGCTCATACTGTCACTGCGAAATAATATAAATGAAGCAATATATCGGCAGATGTTGGCCGCACAAGCATGGCGCATTTCATTTGTCGATTAGCCGCTGTGATATCTCAAAAAAAACTTCACTTAGAGAATATGAATTAGTTGCACTGATGCGATGAACGTGCGAATATGGAATCCAAAATTGTACTAAGACCAATCCATAGCATTCAATTTCCAAACGGACTTAACTTTCGCCACAAACACTTCAAATGCCACTTTCAAAGATTCATCACTCAAACACGAAAAAAATGCTACCATATAAGCATTTTTTTTTTGCTCATCAATTGCATAAATTGTCATCTCTGCAATAAACATTACCTACCTTTAACACCTGTACCCGCTTGGTCTAGAGTGCCTCTATGCCATCTACGTAACTCAGATGCGTTTTCCCTATCCATCAAATAATACTTTTTAACGCCCGTTGCATATTTATCCCAACATTCACAGTGACTGGAGAACCTTTTGGAGTGCACATCAAGCACACCAGGAATACAGGCGTCTATGAAAGAGACTCTTGGAACTGAAATTTTCGGTTGTTCAATATGCCATTAGCACTCGATAACCTATGAGCATCTAACACCGATATCCATACGAAGAGGGATCCCAACTTTCGTTCAAGAGAATTAAATCACTCATTGGCGTGAATTTAAAGCAACTACAAAACAGTTTTAACTGACAGCAAGCACAAATACTAACCGGTTCAATAACCCTATATTGGATCATTTTCTGAATGGCCTGCAACGAGATTTGCACCAGACGAGCATTCTTGCTTGCGCAACCGAGCGTTAACGGTTGCAGTAGTTCAGAACTTGCACTGCGCAGATTGGTCAACAAGTTTTGCTCATTCGAACCGCTATTGATATTGCGGATTTTCACTAAACCCGATTCGGCTGCCTGAAATATCAGCTCGAACATTGAAAATACCTGGCCAGGTGACCCGATATACCTAAAAGATACTGAAAATCGGTCCGAAATCCATGTAAGCCATAGTTAACGTTTCAGACTCCCTTTATATTCTTTATGGCCTAGTGATAAGTACACTCAGAGTATTCACATAAAAGTTGATAACGGTAAGTGGATGCTGATGCTTACAAACACCGACTATGCAGCGATGAGCACAGCACACACTTAATTCTACATTTCGACATCTTATACTATATCACAAGCAAACTGCATCTATGAGCTACGAGCGGTATATCAGCATTTCTTGGATCGCTGAGAGCTCTTGATTCAGGATTTGTCGAATATCCTCGAATCCACAATAACATAGAGCATTAATATCCTAGTATTCTCCATGAACTAACATAAAACTTTCCATCACAGATCACAAGAAGTGCCAATATAAAATATAACCAGAATAAACCACAGACTTCTCATATATATTTATTGCTGCGCATTCCGCATTCAACGCTAACAGTATCAACGGTATCACTACTAAGGCCAATCGTAACCACGCTCCTCATATGGCGAATCATTATACTAAAATTCATTGAAAGATCCAGTATTAATATGTAATTCTAGGTAACTTCTCAATGAAAACTTAACAAAAGCAAAAAAAACCGAAAAATTCTTCAACTCATATTTACTTTCCACCTTGCCATAAACACTCTTCACTGAGCAGTATAAACGCTACCTAATTCATCTCGCAAAATAAGCCCTCTCCTTGAATGAAACGCTAATGGGAAATTTGAAAGAAGGCAACCTTTTACATGAAAAGCGGTAAAGTTTTACACCTCATCGACGAATATGGCTAGTTCATTGACTCAGAAATTTGTGGATTTTCCTTAGCCTCAAGAAGCTTCAGAATTAAGCCGCACGGCAGATGAGTTAAACGCGACCCTCGTCGCTGTCATATTCGAGACACAGCACAGTCGAAATGATCTAAACCCTGTCCCAACCTCCTCAGGCAACCAGCTTCAACCTAGCCCCAATGCTAAGACCGACTTTAGCTCATCTTCATGCAGCTGCGAGTTGCCGATTGGGAACAGAAGTGAATATGAACCAAACTCTCTTGTAATTAAATTTTTTCTGTATAAAGAAGTGAATCAAAGCCCTCCAATCCAAGCATGAATGTTATTCAACCAAAGTTTTAGCGTGATGACCAACAAATGCTATTCGAGTTCGGCTCCCGAGGTGGAAAGTCATGGTTTCGCACAATTTTTCCACTGTTTACAAACAACGGCAATCATATCAAACTTAGCTCAACTAGAAGTTCACTTTCAAATGCAACGTTAACCAGTTATATGCAGATGATGAGAGCTTCTAATCGAGTTCTATGGCGTATCCGGGCCAAAAATAATGGGTACCATAAGAGGCGATTTCGAATATTTCTGATAATAAACTTTGTGCATCAAATAAAACAATCCTTGACTAATTAAGGAAACAAATCCACAAATATTTGCAACTACCAAATTGTCATTTTATAGCGAAGAGCGATCATAAACTCATCGCTAATATTCTATAAGAAATTATATATAAAATAATCTTCTAGAACGTAATATAATAATTGAAGAATGAGATACAACTGCTTCTGTAAGAGACGATATAATTGTTTCGATTTCAAAACTAACGCTTACCTCTTTCACATGAGAGTGTTTCTTTCTAGCCTCAGTTGATAGTGACCTCAGATCACCAAGCAAGCTTTCTACAAG
Source organism: Ascaris suum (assembly GCA_013433145.1). NCBI lineage: Eukaryota > Metazoa > Nematoda > Chromadorea > Rhabditida > Ascarididae > Ascaris > Ascaris suum. The sequence continues at coordinate 2,062,065 of CM024172.1, read as the reverse complement.
TCGCTTCGCCTCTGTTGAACTACTCCCCGACATCTAGTGAGCCTTCGTGCACAGCCAGCACCCTGTAACGTTATAAGACTGAGCCTATGGTTCTACACGCTAGATGCAAAGAAAAGTGATTCTAGACAGCCACTAAGGAATCACTGTAACCGACGAGCACCGCTGAACGTACACACTGAATAGCAAGCAAGACCACAGCCCATTTATATCTTCGGCTACGACCCTGAGGGCATGGGGAGGTCATAATCCACACGGGGATATCACATCAAGATCAAACAAGTATGAGCATACAACTTGTTACATAAAAGAAAGTTACCACTATCATTGCTATCATAAAACTGATTTGATCACAGCAGATCACTCGTTAGCAATCATCTACCATAAAACTATGAATAGAACGTCCGGCTCGAACACTTTCTCTTCGAAAAGCTTTCTGGACAGCAAATGACCATCTCAGTGGCCCTCCTCCCGTCCCCTCCCCACCCTTTCCCACATACTATGAAAACCTGTCCTTCGTAAAAATCCGGTCCAATTGCTCCTTACTACATGTGTAAAACATTGCATACTAATATTGCACTCTGCCAACAAATCCATGCTCACTTCTCACTTTAGTGAAACCTTCAAAACTTCAGCGATACCATTAATTCCAGGCAGCTGACTCTATTTTACTCCGCAAAATTTTTAAATCAGCATAAAACAAAAAGAGATGAAGATCCAGAATTCTGAGCATAATTTACTAACTGGTACAATGCAGGCATCCTAACCGCGTGCATGAGCAAACAAAAAAAATATCCCTATCAACCAGGCTGGTGGGAGATCAAATTCGATTGAAGGTAGAGGATATGGCCGATTCCCACAAGCCTAGCCTTGATCCCAAAAAGGCTATGGGGCAAAAACGTTGAGGGACGAAGTCCAGGAGAAAATAAAGAGCGTGGCCCCTGCCAAAAATGAGACAACATGGCTGGACCATTTGAATGGAGGGGTTGAAATAGCTTAACGGTTGGGAGGGGGTGGGATGGAGGGAGTGGGGAGGGAGGAGAGATACATGCGTTGTGGAGCCCAGCATAGTTACCCTCACGTTCCAATTCACCCACCACCTCTCACTTTGAACCAGCCCAGTTACATTTCCCCTCGAAGCAACCAGGTCATGCTCCCTTTTAACTCTTCCCTACGTCCACCCCCCCCCCCCCAAGTTTGGCTCTCCAGAATCGTATCTCAGCTGCCGTTAATCAAAATTAAGAAGAGATTTAGAGAGTTTATTCTCTCATTGAATGCGCTGCCTATCGATTAAGAATACAGCGGTGCTCTCACCAGCAAAGACATCATCGAGCAATCTTCCTGCTGCATTGTTAAACTTATTCAAATCCTAAAACGATGGAAATATAGCATCCATGAGCTGGACAGGCTGTCTGCAGATCCCATGAGTGGGACGGGCTGTCTGCAGATCCTATGAGTGGGACGGGCTGTCTGCAGATCCCATGAGTGGGACAGGCTGTCTGCAGGTCCCATGAGTTGGACGGGCTGTCTGCAGATCCCATGAGTGGGACGGGCTGTCTGCAGATCCTATGAGTGGGACGGGCTGTCTGCAGATCCTATGAGTGGAACGAGCTGTCTGCAGATCCTATGAGTGGAACGAGCTGTCTGCAGATCCCATGAGTGGGACGGGCTGTCTGCAGATCCTATGAGTGGGACGGGCTGTCTGCAGATCCCATGAGTGGGACAGGCTGTCTGCAGATCCTATGAGTGGAACGAGCTGTCTGCAGACCCCACGAGTTGGATAAATTGTCTGCAGCCATTCTTGCCGCTTACTTATCACAGGTAAACAACAAAAGCATAACAGTTCCGACATCGCACTCTCTAGTTTATTCAAACGAATGTGCTGGAAACTGCAGTACTTTCGTTGCATTTTGCAAGCAAGGTAAATTTGAACGCTAGACAACAGCGTTCAACACTGATGAAGGAAGAGCTCAATGAAGCCCAAAAAACGCCTTTTCTAAACCCTCCCCTCTCTTCCTTCAATATACTGATAACCAGTACTGTTAAACCCCGAGCACACATAAGAGCGAAATAATTGGGCTAATAATCTCCTTACCATCTCAGAAGGCTGCACTGAGAACCTTTCACAGCGATCCATAACATGCCTCTTGACTTGTAAAATCATCTTTAGCTCCTCTCCCACTAACGCTTTGTAATAATAAGCAATTAAACAAGACCTCAGATCCTACTAGATATTTGCGGAAATCACTTCCTTTCTGGTCCCCCTCTCCTTGTTACAAACGTACCTCTTTCTCCCACAATTCCCTCCCAACTCCTATACATACAAACACACCATGTCTTGTTGTAATATATTCAAAAAAAAGTGCACTGAATTAATCGAGATATGTCTCTCTTTTAGAGGAATATAGTTGATAAACTAAACATAATAAATCATTCAAACAATACTCTCGTTGATAAGCGCTTTATTTCATTTCTTTCATAGTAGAGAGATATTTTCGGTGAATATTTTCATCTTATTCGTAAATCGTATAACAACCGATTCGTTGAAATAAACAAAACAATCAATCAACAAAACATATTAAATTATAATCAACGACTCCATAGAAAGACAACCCACAAATGGCCCAAATAAAAGAAAAAATTAAATTAAATTAAAATTAAAATATTTTCGAGCAATAATGCTAAACTATAAAATATGAGAGGATAGATATTGCTCATTTCAAATGGAAATATTTGATTATATTAATAATGAATTCTTTTTTTTTAGCTCATTGGCATAATCGAATACATATATTTTATAGCTTATAATATTGAATAATTTCATCGCTATAGTGCAAATATTTCCTCCATAGCAATTCCTACTTCCGCAAATGGCCGGCATATGAAAGTTATCGAGATTAAAAATCATCGCTATAAATGAATGAACATTTTTCGTTTAATTTACAGCGATCAAATAATTAAAAATGGAAAACTATAAGCATTTCATTCCTACGATATAAGCGTTTGTTTCTATATATTCATAGTGCGTACTCAATGTTTTTATTCTATACCCTCTACTACCCACTCAAATCGACAATTCAATCGATCGTTTATCCATCACAAATTGTAAATCATATTCCGCCCAACAGCCAATAGAAGCAAAATGTTGGGAATTAAAAAAGATATTTTTAAAGATAAAAAGGCAAATCATACGTTAAAAATCTCTTCCAATTAGTAGAACCCCATGAGAGTATAATTCAAAGAATACGGTAGCGAAAACGATCACTGAGCGTTTTTAGCAAAATGCAGCAGCATAATTTCAATAAGAGTGGATATCGAAAGCCAGATAGATAGCACAGCAATTGTAAATAATTCACACCAATGAGATCTTCAAGCAACCGAGAGAATGGTTGAAAAGAAAAAATATATATAACGAAAAAATAAGAGAATTCCCAAGGAAAAAGAAAGAAGCACAATGACTAAGCATTATTTATGCAAACGGTTCATTTCTAGGCCCGTAGATAGACAAACAACTTGAATAGCTAATAACGTTGGCCTATGGATTCACTTCATTGCTCGAAGTTCGTAAGAAAAAATCGGAATACTAAAATATGCATAACTATTGAACCGTACGCAACAAATTCAATTCATTTTCCACCCTCTTTGGGATATTTGAGGGAAATTTTTCGCCGACGATAAAAGTTTTCATCGCATTTCGACTTTATCGAAGTCAAATCGAACAGCTTAAAGCCTATATAATAGACCGGTAAATGTAATTTTACAAACGACAAATGCTGCGTTCAGAATTTACTTCCTTGTAGCCCCAGGTCATTGCGTAAATTTATCGACGCAAGGAGCCTTTTTGCAATATCATAGCACGCTCCACACATATCTTCATACCTTCTCTGCGACTGCTCACTTATAACGTACGAAGAGCTTCCTATGAATTCGTTTAACACATCTACACGAGCAGTAAACCGTAAACTTTCAAAGCCAATTCAAGCTACACCATCAGACAGCAAACATTCGGGAACCTTAAATAACCAAACGACGGAATGACTGAAGAGGGCCTGGCAGGCTGACTGGGATACGAGTTTGCGGAGTTCAATTGATCGCATCCGCTGAGGGCGGCACAGCCGGTTTTGAAGCCAACAGATTCACAACATTATCCGGCACGAGGCTATACATCGCATCAACGATCGCGTGTGCAAGATTACCCAATGAAGTTAGCGGTTGCATAAATTCCTGCAAATTAAAAACCACTGTGTAATCGAATTTTCCAAAGGCTGACACAGGAAAGGTGGGATGGGAGGGGGGGGGGTGTTCACTAAAGATTATAATGGCCAAGCTGTTCGAGTTATGTGAAAGAAGGAAAGAGAGGAAGGACTTGTTTAAGCAAATGGACAATAAACGAAAACATACGACGAAGCTTGTGAGGTCTACTTGAAACCTCATAAGCTCAATATCTGCAAATTTAGAAATGAGGCTGCACTGTTCTGCCCTTTTTAATTTAAACTAGACAACAACGCAGTTCACACTTTCTCCAGCAATTGCAGCAGCAACATTTCTTGCTCACAGCGAATAAAAAGTCACTAAATGCACCTGAGGAATACGCTCCAAGGTACAGCAGACTAATTGGCAGGCCGATTCGGTGACCACTGCGATCGTATCCTTCGCGAAATTCAAACGGAATCTTCACTACACCTCTCGTCCAATTCAAGTAGCGTTGTCAGAACTTTATTACCTACTACCTTCTGTAGCCCTATATCAATCAGCCACATAGGCAAAACTGCCTATCAAAGAGAACATAGACCGATCAGCTAAGAAGAGGAACTTACTTTGGGGTACTGATGGGTGACAATGGCCAGAAACGCAGTAACCAAGCACAGCAACGCCGTCAGAACAGTGAAGAATGGTAGATCACGCTTCGGATATACAGATACTTCGTGCCAGCCTGTAAAGAGTGCATGCCCATATAGATGTTTCCAGAAATTGTAGATCAAAATCAGCTTTCAAAATAAAAGATATATATATGATGGGAACCACTGCACTTTTGAAGGATCTCGCTTGAACGACAAAAAAATTCGACTGCCTTAAAAAGAAGCTTCAATTTTTTTTCGTTCCATATCTCATAGATACGCAAAAAGAAAATCATTTCTTCACAACAGCAATGACGTCAAATATCAAAACTGTTGCGATTTCAATGCGTTGATAAGCGATATATTGTTGCTTTAGGTTGAGAGAAGGATTTTGATAGATTTCTCCACATCCCACCCCCCTTTCCCCCCCCCCCCCCCACACACACACACACACAAAAGTTCGATCAGATTTATTAATAAAACAACTTATGAATGCAATTTCATTCAATCTGACTGACAAGTACACCTTTGTATTCAGAAATCCCGATAATGCTAGAGCTTATTAAAACTTGAAAATCAATAGTGCTCTAGAAACATGATTTTCTCTCAGCACACATCCAAAACTTTGCTAAAATAAAATACTTTTTAGCGATGATCGTATACTCAACGATGCAATTAGTAGGTAATAGCTGTAAAAAAAAAGTTGAAGCAATCATTACTATGCCAATATGAAGCAATTCTTTTAAAGTATACCACATCAAAAGCCATTATTTTCTATGTGTCAATTCGTTTTCTGTAAGAAATTCTTTGAAATCCTCTCCAGACTATTTATAAAAGAAGAAACGTCGCAGCAAAAAGATTAACTCAAGGAGCTGATATTTTAGCCACTAACAACAAATAATAACAAAAGGATTGAGCATCGCCGTGCCAAATTCTTTTGCTTATTCTCTTTCCGTATGGAATAAAATCAAACGAATCATGGATGCAACAGCATTAGACAATCAGAGAACGGCTTAATTCGTATAAGAATGAAATGAAGTGGTTACTTGGAAGAAGCTCTCGATCAGCGGCCTCCGTGCATGATGGATACGGATAGAAAAGATGGCCCTTTTCTAATGGATTCGGAATCATACGGAAAGCTGAAAAATATCTGCTATAGATTCGGAATCATACGGAAAGCTGAAAATAATATCTGCTATAGATTATCATACGGAAAGCTGAAAATAATATCTGCCGATACATCAAAAAATAATATCCTCTAAAATGAAAAAAAAAATTATCGTTTTTGGCAAATTTTTTTCTGTGGGTAAGAAAATGAAAATCGAAAGCCATTTGATCAACCAAATAACAACATGCAGTGAGAAATTTATCATAAAGTGATGCAAACAAAACGTTTCTGCTGCCGATTTTCGCATGATTATTTGTTTACGAATGCGCTCGATTGAAATTCTCACCTTTCCCATCAGGGAAAAAAATTAAAACGCACAATTTTTAACAAAAGATGCAATATATGCGAGCAATATATCCTTTCTTTCCTCAAACTGAGGACGAATCCTGTTACCTCCGACCAATATATATTTCCCCTCCTCAAATTGGGGACGAATACTGTTACCTCCAATCACTAAGGCCAAAATTAAGTCGACGATGATAACAAAGAAGTCCACCCATACACGGTTTTTGCGCTACTGAGCAAAAAGCTACTCACTTCCTTCCCACGTGCATTGCAGCAGCGAGAGAGCACCATCAATGCGTTTCCAATGTTGCAAATGCCAGAACGCATAGGCGATTGCCTCGGAGTCGCCTCTTTTCAATAAATGCTCCGGTGGTAAGATCAACGGCTTCAGCTCCAATAAATATTTCGGCACATGTGGATTGAACTCCACTGCCCGGTGGATCGCATCCACTGCATTCAGCTCAGCTGCACTCAATCCTCGTCGCTGCACAAAATCTGGTGTGAACCTGCAAACAAGCACTTGCACCTATTCCACAATTTCTTAGCAACAAACAAAGTTATCGCTATGCAACGAAAAGAAAACATTGCAACTACATCATGTACGACTAAACCTTTCATGACTGAAGGCCGTCTAGAAGATTTTTATTTCATCAAACCTTATCATTAAACGATCTTCGATTAGAGTTGCTAGTTGCAATTTATTCCATCGACATCACTGACACTAATCCCACCTTATAGGGTCGGTCACTTAAATTCAAGAGAGTAGTAAATGAAACATTCGGATGTGGAATGGCCATCCTTCTTCTTAATATGAACGGTGAAAATGCGAAAGGGAGGCGGATGAATGAGGCAAATCCTTCGGCACTTTAAAATACAAAAAAAATAATTATTAATCGCTTAAGTCAATGTAATTGAAGGGGAAAAAATTTTGAACTATCTGCTTTCCTCTCAGCAATAATTTTGCTTATAAATCAAAGAAAGTAGATTAAAGCGAAAAAACTCAAAATCAATAAGACCGCAAAACATACTTATCGGCTACGGTTCGAACCTTTAGCAACGCTGAAGTAAAACAAATTGTCGCCGATTTCGGTAAACTTATATCTGCAATTTTTTCAATAATAACCACCCATATACTCATTTATGCTAATTAAGTTAACAATATGTTAATTGAGTTAATAATGCAACAGGTAGGATCATTACAGTAAAACAACTAAGCAAAATAAGAAGTGTGGATCTTGAAACACTTTCTCCCCTTCCTTACTTTGAATAAAAGGTGTAAAAATCTTTGGAAATCTTTAACTCATGACGACCGTCTCGTAGAGATCTGCATGCTAAGCCTTTTCTATGTCTCTAATACCTACACTTATATGTGCGCTATCCTCTTCCTACAGAATATGCATCAATACGATATTCTGATGCATTTTAATTTAAACTGTTAATTAAAAATGCTGTACAAATCACTCCGATATTCCCAAAATACAAGAAAGGAAAACAGACATAATTAATTATCACCCCGCAAAAATTCCCTTCAGTGAAATTAATTAATCATCAAGAGGTAATAAATAAGTGCAGAAAACGATTTATAACACCTCATCAGAAGAAAATAATCAAAATTAGCCCTCTTCCGCAATTCGAAAGAGTCTTCGCATGTTTACATTTCCTCCAAAGCACAGCCCAAATATGAGGAATTTCTCATAGAACTGTCAAACAATCTCCAACTTAATCGTATAACTTCCCACGGTTATTCAGTTTGCTCGTGTACAATTATTCCTGAGGTTTTTTCATTAAAAAAATTACCTGGCTCTATATACCTGAAAGTCTAGGATCCCACTAACCATTCTCCGCCCATAAACACTTACTTCATCCTCTCCTTCATTACAGCTCGTTACAAACATCCCTATGTTACAATGATATTGGCGTGAAAAACGCAGATATCATATACAAACAAACTTACCATCATATCTAGCCAAAACAGCTTGTGCATCCGCATATGCTTGCTGCTCCAACAATACCTCTATGAGATTCTCGTGTATATTCATCACATTCAACATTGGAAATTCTTTGATCAACTGAAATTGCTTGTTGACTCACATTCAACTAGTACCATTAATAATTGATCACCTTACGGTTATAATGGTTTTTAGAAAGAGTTTACCCAGATATTACAATTAAGATTTCGTTGGAAGTCTGCTACTTCCCCTCCCCCCCCCCCCCCCCACACACACCCCCTACTTCTCCTCTCTCTTCAATTACCCAGTGGCACTTCTAACTCTATGAATTGGCGATTACTTTTTCCTTTACATCATCGACTTCACTTCCTCTTTTTTTTCCACTCGGCAACTGCATTTCCCTGCTTATACTTTCAATAGAGCAATCTGAATGCATGCTCCCTCCCCTGTCCCCCCCCCCCCTCCAATATTCATTCACCTTTTATGGATCAACTTTATACACTTATATAATAAAAAACAAAAAAATTCGTTAATAATTAAAGAAGAGTATATAAAAGTCAGGCCGCCAACAATAGAAATGAATGAAAGCAATATAAGACATACGTCGCGCATCATTTTAACAGCTTCCCTGAGTCGACCTTGACGCCTTGCACACATCGCCAGACGTCTTCGCACAAACACCAACAAATTTACATCACGTCCTTAAACCAATTTATCAAGTACCATCCTAACATTCACTAACTCTCAAGTATTTTCAGCTAAGTTCGGTATCGTTGTATTCGAATGCTTTCATTCGCTTTGAAATTTAATAATATTACATGAACGACCCAAATTCTAGGATTCACCCAAACAAATCTTCTTTTATGGAGCTTACTGCAATACCCTAGAATATGACTTGTTACGTGCAGAAAAAAAAACTTAATTTACTCCTCCCTTCCCTCTCCCTTAACTGATCAGCTTTTACCTCCGCTGTCATAATTTATTCTCGTAAGAGAATTAGTATTCACACTGCAATGTCCATTGAATTAGTTTTTCATATACCTATGTGAGAATCTGCTTCAATATTTAAACAAATCGTGGCACTTAAATATTACGAACAATTTGACATAATAAATAATGCGGTAAAAAACAATGCTCTCACGATGGACGGGATCCGATGCAAGATCATAATGCACTTGGGACTGCGACTTGCGATAATTCGCCTCCGTTGCTTTCAATGCTCGTCTGTAAAATTCAGCATCAATTTTCTCCAAACAAATTTCAATATTACATCTTGGAAAAATATTAACAACAAACCAATATGCAGAATATACTTAATGCAATCCCTTTTAATCTTAGAGTTGATAATAACAGCGGTTTCGGTCAAGCGAATTTCACGATTGATGCAGATGGCATGGCGCTCTTTCTTTCAATTCCGAGCGCATCAGAGAATTCAATTGTTCCCTTTGCGATTGATTCATAAAATATTTGAGCACATTCTATGGTTAAGAAATCGAGTCGAAGCCTTAACATAATAATTTAGAGTCACTATATCAACAATTATACAGACGCATCATCAAGTCCTCTAATGGTCAACCGATGCCGTAAACTGAACTACATCAACATGCACAATATGTTCAATAACGATCGTTGTAATTGTTAATGTGAGCTTAGTTGACTGATAGTGGTGATTGCGTGCTTTGATTAACTAATATCTTATTATAACCTTCAAAAAGAGGAAAATCAAAAGAATGAAAGAAAGAGAAGAATAGCACTTTAAAGTTTGCTCGACTTCTGCAATCGTTTGGCACTCTTCTTCAGCGAGGAGAATCAACGCCGGTGCACAATCAGGATTTATCTCTAACGCCTTATAGGCAGCGTTTATTCGTGAGTAACTATCCCGTTCTCGCCATGCCACTTGCATTACTGCAAACATCAGTAGCATCTATAACCACCTTTTCAAGCAATGAAAGCCTCAGTTGCTATTATTTAGTCATACCTTTAATTTACACTTTACTACTGCATAATTCTGTAAACTGTTGCTTGGGTAAAGTGGATTTCGCACAGATCTCTATTCGTGCAGAAAAAAAGAAAAGGAAAAAATTGAATAAATTAAAAAATTTAGCATTTGAAAAAAAAAAAAGTTCGAAACTTTCAAATAAAATTCAAAGTTTTTTTTTTTCATATTCACAATCCACGTGTAGATAATTTCCTTCAGAAATTTGAATACGACTCGAATCCAAGAGAAAACTCGAAATTATTCAATGAAGGAAATGCGCTAACTGTTTTATGCAAATGAATTGATTTATACCAAATTTGGCTACCCATCAAACGTTATCGCACTCAAGAAAGCAAACAATGCATGAATGACGAAATATTTCAATGAAACAGATTATATTTATTGCTTCAATAGATTAAGCAAACGAAACTAGAAATTATACTTATGCGATTAAAAAAAACGAAAATATGATCTAAATACCAATCTCACAAATATTATCTTGCCTTTTTCAAGGCACTCTTAAAAAACTTTGTTCTCATTTCACTTCGATCATTTCGCTTCACAAATGTCATTCTTATTGAATACGCAATTTCTCTCTAAATAACTTCATTCATATTTCTCAAAAAAATACCTCTAGAAAAAATTAGTGGCAAACATGCCCATAACATTTCACTTTCCAATGAAAAACATCTTACATATAGAATGAAAATCACAACCCAACTAGGAGCATTCTTTATCGTGAAAAAAATCAATATTCTTTAACACCTAAATCTAAACCTTTTATTACCGATTTTCAATTTCCTACACATAGACTGATAATATGTTCATGAAGCGTCCCCTCTCCTCCGGAGGTCAATTTTTTCTCAAAATATACGGCAAACAATTAAAAAACACTTACTTTCATAATCTTGTTTACCGGCATCGCCTTCACAAGTGAAGAAATTCTGATGATCCTGCGCCGATAAATTCATATCGTAATATGTTAACGGCTCTTTACCTGTCATCTTCGTAAATCGTTGGTATTCCGCACCACGGAATAACGCTGTTGGATTTCGCCAAACTTTACATTCTATAACAACGAACCACTAATATTATCATGGACAAAACAACTGTTAAAATAATATTCTCTTTACTTTTCTCAGAGATTTGCCGCTCGTGATCACAAAAGGTATGGATTCATTAGTGAAGAAAAGTGATGGATGGACATCACCTACCTGGTACAGATCGACTACTCGATTCGGCGCCATCTTCATTATCACTACCATCGTCACTTCCTGTACCATTCTCGCCCGAATTGCTTCAAATTAAACAACACCATCACATTAATCCACTCACATCAAACAACAATATTTTAAATCGCACCTGCTCTTATCATTGCCTATTTGATATGCGCTTCTCTCTGATGCAATCAGCATTTAAAATAAACTATAGATTGAGAGTGCAACATGCCACAACCGACATGAAACGAATTCACTAATACTTCCCAAGCTTCAACTGCCAATAAATTACAACTTTCGCTTGGCATAACGATGCAACGATCGACAACATCCTGGACACAGCCGCTTTAGCTCCATTTTCCGTATGGCATTAAAACAACTACAGATACTGCAGTAATCCCATTTTCGGTCCCAAATGACTTCCGATAATATGCACGACTAACGGGATTACTTTTTATTCATTTATTGAATAAATATGTGCTTTTGTTATTTTACGACATTTCTGATACGATTGTGCGCAATTGTTACAGCACAATTTCATGTAAGAACGAGTTCAAAGATCACTGTGATTGCTGCCCACGCATTCGGTTCTCTCTACTTCAGCTGTTTCAGTAGTAAATTGCTCTTATACTTGAAAACTTCATCGAGAGATCAGCAAGATGGTAGGCGATATGGACTAAAATACAGGGACCTCGTTATTGCCTTATTTGATGAAAACCTATGAGGGTTTAAACCGCCTTTGATTGCTTCGAGTGAGTGGACGTACTCTATAACCCTTTCGATTCTTCCATCTCTTTCATCACCTCCCCCCTCCCCTTCTACCACCAAACTATGCACTGCCAATTTCCTCCTTAACACTGACTGTATGGATTAACAACACGGACGTTCTCAACATCAATCAATGGTTTAAGCCAAATCACAATGCAGTAGTTGAATGAAATAAATCTGCTTGCTGCATTTTGAAGCATCATTCAGCAAACTTAAATCGAGGTTTATGAAATAATAAGTGCGATGTCATGCATCAATCATCCTCTCGTCATAACAACGCATGCAACTACCATTCACTGCGCCTCATTTCTACCTCAACTCATTGTTAATAAAGTCTTCGATCAATGACCAACAATCGACATTTTACTTCTCATTGATTAAGTTCAGTTAGCTAGATGGAAACTGATGACAACCACTATTGATAATATCATTGAAACTTTCTTTTCTGAATAAAACAGAAATGAAAATTTTTTGAAGAAAGTACAACTATAGCTGAGAGTTATTCGAACGTGAGAAGCATCGATTGAAACATATCCTCGAAAGCCTTAAAAATCGAAGAAAGTCTCGAAGATTTCTGATAGAGGTTATTACACAAGGTCATATTGTCATCCCATCCCCATCCCCATCCACGCTTTGTTAAATTTTGAAATGTTGGAGGGTTGATGGAAATTCCAAGCAAAACATCTATAAACCAAACACTTGGCCACTTTTCTTCGAAGTGTAACGATAAATGTGAAAACAAATAAAAAGTTCCAATAACTCTAATATTATAAAGCACTGACATAATTTTCGATAATATTATGGAGCGTTGAATGATAGGCAATCCTCGTCTCTATAAAGTCAGCGAGCCTCGACTTTTGAACATAAACAGCACAATCGCATATATTACTATATACAAAATCGATGCTACTAACCTCTCACAACAATAACATGACCTCATTGCATAACTCAAAACAACGATATATCCCCATTCCCCTCTCATTCCTATCTATGCAAAAATGTTTTAAGCATTAAACCTGGAAAAAATGGAACTACCGCATGTTCACTTTAAATCGAAAGCTCTATATTATAAAGTGGTACATCTCTACAGCTAGAAAAGAATAATTTTTATTAGCGGAACGAATAAATAACAAAAAATAAAATTTAGCGATAACCCTTACATCTGCTCCCTTACATAAGAAAACAAAAAAGTATGCATCCATTTTTCCCACTTATTTCCTGCTTTCCATGTATCAAAATATTACCCTTATGAGATACAACTTTTCACTCGTGGCATCTGTACCACTCATAACCTCCACCTGCATCATCTCATATAGTCTCTAGTTTTGCTCCGCTTATTGCGACTTTTTTTTTGCCATTTTTCCCCAAATTATAAGCAGAAAAAAAAACATGCAAAAAATTGACTTACTTTTTAAAATACCACCACTCAAATATTAAAATAATCCCAGAGACGAGACTCGACGTTCCCGTTAGGGCGACATAAAATTTCGGCGTCAAATTATTGAAATAGGTGGATGCTGAAAATAATCTAATTAAAGCAATATGTGTCGAAATAAAACAAAAATTACTCGAGGCAATTTTTCGAAATATGCAAATAGCGATCATTCGATTCTTCTAGTTGCAATTTGAGAGATCTTTTGCAACGTCGCATCATTAGCAATATTTCCGCCTCATTTCTATATGATATAATTATAATACTGCTTGATATAAGTTAGAAATTTGAGAAAGAAATACACGTCTCTTAATGTAAAGCAGATTATAGTACTTTCTTATATTCCATTTCAGTTACTTGGCAAATTAACCGCATCTAATACTCGCATCCACTTCCTTCTCTTTGATTTTTGCATGATAATATTTGAAAGATGTGATCAAATACATATATTAATAGCTCCAATAAAATGAAAAAGCAACGCCTAATTTAGATTTCATTGAGGACAACGATAAAATCGATGGTATTTATCATAAACGAACCTTTTTTACACAAATATCAAAAATGCATTAAAATCAAACCACTTTCTAATGATTCGGTGATTCTGAGTGGTCCACGTAAAATATAAACAAGCGCAATAACGAGTAGAAACCATAGCGCCCATAAATATGTCCAGGACCAAGTTATCCATGACTTCAATCGGCTTATCATCTTTGGTTTGTACTGAAAGACGAATGCTCTATTGATGAGGCAATAACTCGTTTTATCATATACGCAATTGAACTAACTCTAGAAAACGAAGAGGACAGCTTGAAGAAAAAAGGAAAACAAGCAGGAGAGAGAAGGGAATTGAGGGGGGAGGAAGAGGGAATTTAGCCTAGAGCAGTGAAACATTTCCGATCTTAAACGAACGATTAGTTGCCTCAAAAATTAAAAATAACCATCGTTGAGAAATGAAACAATTGCCAATTTTCTTTATGTGCAACATAAATCCACCCTTTCAAATCAATGCACAATTATTCGTGGCAATAAATATTTGTATGGCATTTTTAATGGGTATGAACTGCTTAAATACGCGTCCATGTTCATAACTTTAGGGCAATCTAATATTATTATAGATTCGAAAAAAAATAGCAATTTTTTGGATGAAAAGCCTTGGAATATATTTTTATGGAAGCTGTTAGGCTATTTTATTATAAAGCAATAAATGAGCAATAAAACCTAATAACCTAAATAAAATGAGATGGCGGAATTTAAAAAACTTCAAGAAAAGAAAAACGACAAAAATAAAAAAAAAAGAGAAACAAATAAAATCGGATATATTTCTTAAAATTATAGAATAATACAAGAAAAATGGCAAAATGAAACAAAATTCAGCAAATAAAAGCTCTAAGAAAATAAATGAGAATCGAAAGAAAGCAAAAAAAAAAAAAAAAGAGGAAAACCTCTAATCGTATGATTTTCAACGTTCTCAATATATCAATCTTTCAAAATAAATAAATAATTACAAATAAAATCGTTTATAATAATTTAAAAAATTCAATGAAATCACTGAACTTCAATTCCTTAAACGATTATATTTCAAAAACAATAAAGGACTATAGGTCATCGAAGATAAAGAGACAATTTTAAACAAATAAACAGTCAGAAACTTTTCTGCAAAGATGAGTTGATGCTAAATATCGTCGAATGGATGAAAGAGCAATTCAAGCTCCACAAAGGTAAAATTAATCCTCCATTAAAAAAAAAAGAGAAAAAACTTGAGCATTAATATTTCTTTAACTGCGGGCTTTACATATCCTGTTTGATAGTGCGTAGTGTCCAGCGTTTAGAATCGTCAACTTCATCAAGCTTCGAGAGATACGATTGAGGCCCACAAATACGAATAATGCTGCTTTTTGCAAGGTGAAAGTTCGACAATGAATTGCTAGAGATCGCGAACAATGGGGTCATTTAGAAAAAATTTCTTTACTCAACGGGTGGTGAGGAGGAGCAAAATGTTCGATGCCCCTCAAAAATCGCATTTTTGAAGTCCTCAAACCGCAAAACATCCGTCACGAAAAACCGTGGAATTCTGAAAGACGAATGCTTACTCGAGCATAAAGATCGAAGAAACAACGAGAAGCAAAAAAAAAAGGATTAAAGGGATAACTTCAAATTACTTCCATGTATCTATCTAACGGCTAAAATGTGAAGAAAACACGCATATCGCAATAAAGAATATCCCCCCCTCTCACTATATTGGGTGGTTGGAATGAGGTGAAAAGCATCTACCTGCAATACCTGCAGCCATACCACTTCATGCCAAAATGCTGCAAGTTGCTAACAGCCCAGCCTCAATAAGTTGCTAACAACAAGTCAAAATCGTCTCAACACGTTGCAAAATTTGTGCTGCAATGAACGGTGCATGGTGGAAATAATTGCGACGTATCGTAATTCTGCGAACAAGCAGCAATCGCTTTAAGACACCACTCGCAACGATATATTTGAATACACAAATGATCGTTGCTTCAACGAAATAACCATAGCGGCAAATAAAACGAATAAAAATAAAATAAAAACCAATAGGTAATTTTATAAGCATTCAAAAAAAAAAAAAAAGGAAAGGAAGGAATTATCATTTCACCTATTATCATTTCAACCATCTTATCAATGCAATAGAAATCATTGTGTGATCTTATGAAGAGGAGATCGACAATTTCAGCAATGCTCATTCAACGCGCCGACAAACCTTTTCACATTCGATATTCGTTGGAAATAATGAACTCTAATTAATTAATTAATTATCGTTTTTGATTTCCGTTTTTATCATTTTCAATAATTGAAGAGAATTGAAAAATTCAATGAAACAATATTTGTGATATTTAAACGATTGAAAATCCTCAATGACGAAATTTTCCGATCTTTTTTTCTTCGAGTATTTTTTTTTTGAGAATTTTCATGAATTTCATCCTTAAAGAATTCTCCACTCTAAATATGTAAAAATCTAAATATATGAAATGTCAACATATTACAAAATGATAGTCGATTAAAAATTATTCAAATTAGATTTAGGTTTGTTTCTTAGCTTCAAGTGATAGTTAGAAAATGTTGGAGATGATGAGTAGAGAGATATAACAGTTGGCAAAACATTATATGACGCATATATAGGTTAGTGAGTTAACTCGTATAAACGGTTTCGGATTATGCCTGTCGCGTTGTATGTGACTATTTTCTATTCACGAAATGCTTGAACGTGACTCTTGGAAAGGAAGTAGACCAACGCAAAAGTTTAAAGCATTAGATATTCGCCGAAAATTTATCAAAAATTGAGAAGGGGGAGGGGGGGGGGGGGGGGAGAAGAAGAAGTGGAAAGGTATAGGCTATATATGGTTCTCATAAAAACCATTAAAGCCTCTTCGATTAATCCACATATATCATTTATAGATGCTTACAGTAGTCCGCATAGTTCTTCTCATAAGAGTATCAGATTGCCTCTTACTGTACATTTATAGTATCTTTTATCATCGAATCGAGTGATAATTGCAGTAATTCCTTAAACAACCGGTTATGGAAGAATTTAAAATCCCTCTGAAAATACATCATTTAGCATTACTTCTAAAAACCTATCGAATTTCATATTAAAGTTTAATTGATAGCTCTAACTGCAACTATTTTACCAGTAACTATAAACGTTTACTATAATAGTTTTCAAGGCAGTATTTATCGAGGTTTCTATAGTAGTCATTATAAGAGTTATACAGTTGCAATTCCTAGACGATACGTTTTACAGCAGATGGTCGTACTATTGAAATGCGTGGATTGGACATATATGCTGACAAAACTAAGCAACACACATTTTGTATCTATGAAGTAAAAACGACTGCATTATGAAGTTCAACGTCGAGAAAGCTGCCAAACTATCTTTAAGCTCGATTAGTCAAAGTTGTCTTCTGGATGAGGTCATTCGTGTGAAACGCGGATTCTGGGGTGGATTTTATCGATCAACGATTAGTTTCTCTGAATATCGAGGGAGAACATATGCATACAGATACGCAACATAACGCAGTCATTTAGCGGTTTACCAGTACAAATTTTGCCCAAAAATTACTAGCAATAAAGCATGGTACAATATGGGTTTTTATACCAGCGTCTATCACATCAACGAGTTTCATAAATATCTAAATATTAATAAAACCAGTGCAGTAATTCATCCACATAAACATATATATATATATATATATATATATATATATATATATATATATATATATATATATATATATATATATATATATATATATATATATATATATATATATATATATATATATATGAGGCAGTTGATTTTTTTGCGTTTTGCACGGCTTCGCTGAAAGAAAAGTAATCCGCAAAGAGACCAGAGACATACACACAGACACGACATCGCCATAAAGCACTTTTGTGAAGTCGGAGAACCGCAACGAAACGCTTATTAACTGAAATGAATCGGATCGACGTTCACTGAAATGAACCCGATGCATAAATGTTTCTATAGCACACTGCTTTCATTATTGCTTTCCTCATATTTTCTTGCACGTAATGAGTGATTTCGGATCATCGTTGCAATTCCGTTTCGTCGAGACCATACCACCTATGTTCTCTAAGCTGTCCACCTGTATGAACCGATGTGTCGCCGGAGATTTTTATTTAGGCGAATAAAGCATGAATGAAAGCATCTATATTAGCATAATTTACCTTCTTTAGAATTATATCACATAATAATATAATATAAGAGATGCTCCAACCATAGTATACGGCATCATCGTTGAGGGTATAAATATCGAGCTATCATTGTTTATGCAAGCATAAATCCTCTCTCCTCAAATATCTAACTGTTAACATACGTAAGGAATAAAACAGATAGCATTGAAGAATGCTGTCATGGTAACGACAATAGATGCTCTATAAAATGAAATCATTTTCTTATTGATCATTAACATCTCTATTAGGCTTTCATAAGCGTCATGCACCTCGCTGTATTACATGAAAAAAAGGTCAGTCGTTTTTTTTTTTTCTTTCTTCAGTTTTTTTGACATGCAAATGCGATAAGCAAACGAGAAAAAAAAATGCAATTTAATTTCCAAAATAGTTCATTTGCATATTCGAATAGTTAATCGAAGAAATAAATTTCAATTCTAACAAAAATATATAATAATAAAGATTGTAGTCTTTTGAAATTCCGCTCCGAGTACTCTTATACAGATATATTTGGACATTAAGCTTCGATATGAGCTTTAAAGGTGAGCTGCACGTCCATTAGCTGTTTCTATAAACGACAACCACATCCATAGTGAGAGGGAATCTCTAATGCAATATGAGACCTATGCAACAAGCAATCCACAAAATAGCGATGAATAAATGAACACGAGAACGGCCATTGTGAAGTCCACAATAACTCGGAAATAATATATCATTGAGCAACTCGAAGATGGGAATGATATTTTGTTTCGATGAATAAAGAATTTCATGCTCCCTTGAAAAAAGATGCGTAGAAATTATAAAAAAAAAAGGAATGCGAACAAGGATCCTCACTGAATGGGTACGGTGATTACGGCCATCAATCAAGAGGTTGCTGCTGATCGTCACACCTCACCGGCTACCAACATCCATCTGCGAATGTCATTGCAATCAAGCAACTTTGCCATCACCTAACACCTCATTGCCCCCAACGAGTTCATCCAATGTTCCTCTCCTCTCATTATAAAGTTGAATAAAGCTTTTTACTTTTTTGACTCTAAAGGCTACCCGAAATTGCGAGTCTTACGTTGATAATGGATATGACATCACCGATGTTCCTCACCCTCCCCCCCCCCCCCCCCACTTCCATACTCATAGAATTTTATAACAAATGCACGTGACTTGCAACGAATTTTCAAATATGAATCGATGAATTTGCATAAAGACACGTGATCCGTGCTCTTTGAACTAAATCATTTCATTTTGTGTGCATGGAGATATTGCGCTTTGTGGTGAGTCATTCATCGGCTATTTCTTTATATCTTTGCAAGTATATATATATATATATATATATATATATATATATATATATATATATATATATATATATATATATATATATATATATATATATATATATATATATATATATATATATATATATATATATATATATATATATATATATATATATATATATATATATATATATATATGATGTGCGAAGTATGGAAAAAAATTGAGAATATTTGAAAGAGCTAAAGGAACTTTGCATACATTTTGCACCGATTGGCTGCTATCTTATCCGATGGAACACGAAAAGAAACGAATCAATCATAGAAAATCGATGAAAAGGATTTGATTAATTCAAATTCGAAAGTATTATTTCGGTTTTTTAATTATTTATTGGTAAGTTCTAAAATCTGCGGGTCAGATAAACGAATAGAAAATTAAATTCTCTTATATATTCCTTCAAAAAAAAAAATGTTTTGATATTCTCGAAATATGGTGCAAAACAAGTTTGATCTTATAAACTTTATCTTCATCCCTTAAATTAATGAAATCCTCAAATTCCTCCTCACCTTTGCGTTAACTACTCAAAGAGCTCATTCGTTTTATATTTGTCCCCCCTCATACACAATTCTATTTTCTATTCTCTTCCTTTTTTTTCTCTTTTTCTCTCATTTCCTCTCTCATTTAGATACTCTTTTCTTTCGTTTTTCTTTCTTCATCGCTAATTTATCGTCGATATCTCTTCTATCCGTTTATTTGTTACTATTTTTGTTTTTATATAATATCATTTATTTCTTTCAATCTTATTTTTATTCCTCGCATATATCTCTTTTTTTTTCCAGTGGAATTTAATTTTTATATGTTTATTCGCTAAAACAGTAAACTCTTTGATTTCTCGATTGACTTACAAATGCATAGAATTGCCTCTCCCGATTTTTTTTTTGCCCGCCGTTCAGGAACGCTCTGCCTATGATCTCGGATAAGATTGTTGAGGAAGTTGCGATGCACTAAAGATGAAGAACTCGACCTTAGTATTTACGATAGACTTTCGTGACCTTGACCTTGATCTTGAACTTGAACTCGATCTTGAAAATACCGAGTGATTCTTTCTAGGCCGTATACTTAATATAAATCACATTATTTTCTAATTACAATTAGTATCCTTTCAATTTCGCAACTATTGACTCGTATAAATAAAATTCGGTGATTTAGTGCTGCAAAATTTCACAAATTCCACGTCGACCATTCTCACGTATTCGCCAAACCCCGCATTCAAAGAGTATCACATACGACGGAAATAGTAGGTGAATGATTGAGGAATGATTGTTGGATTGGCGCAGCTGCGACATCAGTCGTCTCGTTCGAATCGACGATATACACCTTTTTGTTTGTTTGTGTGGGGAGGGGGGTGGGAGGAGGGGGGATGGGTGGAGGAAGATGGAAAGGGGGTGGCTACGTACTTGGTGCTCGCCTCTACAAGCAAATTGCCCCCCATCTGTGGGGTATTTCACTAGTCTTTCATCGTTTGAGTTTCGCATTGCAAGCGTTGATTGTGTGTCGTATATGCGTGATGTTCATTTTCAGTGGTTCACCGGTTTGTTTTTTCGTATATTATCATGCAATATATCTTTAGTCCTTTCGTTGATGATAAAGGTTTTGATTGGTCGCGTTATCAGTTTATCACGTTTATCACTTACTTTTCGATTATTATATTGCCAGAATCGAAGCGTTCATCAATAGTTTTTTTTTTTTTCTAATCTGGAGCTAAAAGTAGGGTATCTGGAGTTCTTCAAACGTTTTTTTCACCCTGCTCAATCTACATTTTCGATCGTAGAGAGGTGATTTAATTTAATTTTTTTCTTCTCACCTAGGAGAATTTTTGAATAATTTCAAAAGTAATTGAAGTATTATTTAAGGCAGTTTAAAGTTTAACAACTGTTTACCAAAGGCAAAAGCTAATGTGAAATTCCTCGCAACTGTAAACGTTGTGTAATTTATGTTGGAACGTTAAATTGAAGAGGTTTTATTTCAGTTCGGCATGAAGAGAGATAAGAAAGACGAAGAGTCGGGTGCTGGCAATCCATATGCCAATTTGGATAAAACGGCCGTTCTACAAGAGGTACATTTGTATATTATCTTGTGGGGAGAGGGCTATGATCATTTTCATGGCTAATATGGTCATCTTCGTGATTTTATGTAGTCATTTCATTTTTCTGTATTCTTATACCTGTATAGAACAAACAAACCCTTCTTTTTCCTTTTGTGTTAAATGTTTGATTTTCTTGAATCTTTAATTGGATTTGCAATGCATCTTTTCTCATGTGCGCTTATTGCATTACTCATTTTGCAGTAACCTTTCTCAAGTGATTAACTATTATTCCAGAAACGATTTCATAAATTGTCGGCTAAGAGAAGGAGAGAGAGAGGGAGGGATCTAATACGTACGAGTGTGATACAATATGCAAATTATTTATGCAAATTTTTTGCGAGCAAGTTTTCAGGCTCGAGCATTCAACGATACACCAATTAATGCGCGTAAATGTAGTCTCATCCTAAGTAAACTGCTCTATCTACGTCAGCAAGGTGAAACAATCGGTCGTACCGAGGCGACCGAGGCATTTTTTGCTGTCACTAAACTCTGGCAAAGCAAAGATGCAAATCTAAGACGTCTCG
Source organism: Ascaris suum (assembly GCA_013433145.1). Taxonomy (NCBI): domain Eukaryota; kingdom Metazoa; phylum Nematoda; class Chromadorea; order Rhabditida; family Ascarididae; genus Ascaris; species Ascaris suum. Next base: position 2,039,772 of record CM024172.1, on the reverse strand, counting down.
TCTATCTCGCCATTAAAGAACTCTGTGATATTTCCAATGATGTTATCATAGTTACGAGCAGGTTTGTTTATGCTTTAATGCTTCTATCAACAAATAAATCCACATAAGTTTAAAGTTTATTTGAAATATCAACTTGGAATATGTTTATGATATTAGCCGACTCAACGTCGTTCACTGATTTTATTGGTCGATAACGAGTGTGCCACAAAATCAGGTAAAAAATGGGGTGCTATATTAGATACTATCAACGATTCGTTCGTTGATTTTACCTTTACTATTAACTGTTAGTTTTACTTTATATACCGTATTCGCTCATTTATAGGCGCAGGATTTCTGTTTTTCGTAACACAAAACGAAAATTTCATCAAAGAGAGGGATATGATGGAGTAGCTTATGAAAAATGAGAGAAGCCTAGGTGTATATTGGAAAAAAAAAAACTTTTTTTTCTTCGCCGTGTGTTTTTGCATCGCCTATTTTCCAAATTCAGTGCGCAAATTGTGAAACAGGAGATCACTTTTACCACCATCGAGATGAACCCTTCTAGAGCAGCTTATAGACTCGCAGATTTTCAAAAGAGGCGTGTTTTCAAGAGGGTTTATAAGGAGAGAATACGATAGATGCATGAAGTTTATGTATATATACAAATATCATGCAATTTCTTAAAATTCTATGCGCATCTCTAAATATTATAGTGTAAGCGTTTCTTTTTTATTGCTATGAGAATTTCAGTAAATAGTTTCGCTAGTTTAAACTAAATATTGATTTGACTTCATGGAACGTAATTTGAAAAGATGAGATGATTAGACTATTTTAGCTTGACAAAGGATATGACTGGTCGAGAGGATATATACAGGGGACCGGCAATCCGTGCACTCTGTTGCATCATCGATGCGAGTATGCTACAGGCTATTGAACGTTACATGAAGCAGGTAGTGTTCTGCTTTCTTTCTAGAGTTTTTGATACTCTCACTTTCCCGCAATGCTTTCTCATATGTGCCCGATGTTGTATGTGAGATATGGCTGTGTATATGCCCGGGCACTTATTCCTCCCCTCTTTCTTCCCATAAACCTTAATTTTGCTTTCCATTTGAGATTGCCGTATCAGTGTTTAATCTTTTCTACGAGATGTATACGACTGCAGATATATACCCCGCAGTTTGGAACTTTATTCAAATTAAGGGAGAGGGGGAGACGTCCCCAACACATGCGTGAAGGTTGTGCGCAATGTTGCTAAATTTGCACGGTGTTGTATTCGTTATTAGGTTGAGGTTTCATGGAATCCGAATAGCTAATCGGCTTTTCCATCGATATCAGTTGTCTGCAATTTCACTCTAATCGTAGCGTCGCAAAAACCAAATAGATCTGCTGGAAGAACCGAATAGAAATTTCTCTATTCGATTTTATTTATTCTTCTTTTCTCTCTAAATATCAATGGTTTTAGTGAATAAGCAGTAATATATTCTTCATTTCCGGGTGTACTGCTCAGAAATTAAATATTTTTGATGATATGGTTGTTCGCCCAATAATAGCGGTCGTTGATTGTAAATCTGAGCGATTCGTAAGGCATCAAATTAATATTTGAAAATTCCGATTTCTTAATCATTACTCCGATAAGAGAGTAATATGAACCTATCAGTATTCGATTTTTATATGTTTAAATTTGTGTGGTTAAATTATTATAGGCAATTGTCGATAAGAATCCAGCAGTTGCATCAGCAGCATTAGTTTCATCTCTTCATCTACTCAAAAAGAGTCCCGAAGTGGTTCGTAGATGGGCGAACGAAGTTCAAGAGGCCGTCTCGTCAGAAAGGTTTGATTGCCTATAGTTCTGTTTCGTTTCAAGCGCCATAATATTTGATATGATTTTGCACGAACTTAGCGCGAGTGACAGTGACATTATGACCCCGACGACTTCATTAGCGAAGGGTACATCCGACCCAAAAATGGAGTAGATAACAAGAGGGACTGGGCAAGGGGGGGGGGGGGGAAGAGAAAAGTGGGTGCCACTAGAGGCATCGGCAACCATATCTACTGGGGATATATGTTTGAAGTATGCTGTCTGTTAATGGGAGATGTGTTGCAGTAATATGGTGCAACTGCACGCGTTGGGACTTCTCTATCATATCCGGAGCAACGACCGTTTGGCGGTGAACAAACTGGTGCAGAAATGCAGCAAGTCATCTCTTCGTTCGCCTTTCGCGTTGTGCTATCTCATCCGTCTTGCCTCAAAACTCATCGAAGAAGACGATGCGGGGTGCGTTTATATAATTCTTTAAATTTTTATTTTTTTCCAACTTATAAGGGTCCCTTTACGTTAATTTTATATTATAAACTTCCTGATATGAGCTTTCCTCGTTTCTTTTTTTTTTACTAGCTCGATATTTATTTGTTAATGAAACTGTATTTCAGCGCCGAGAGTCCACTCTTTCAATTCATTGAGTCATGTCTCCGACACAAATGTGAAATGGTCGTCTATGAAGCCGCATCGGCAATTGTTCGTCTTCCAAAGACGACGTCGTCCGAACTCTCGCCGGCTGTTTCGGTGCTTCAGATGTTCTGTTCGTCGCCGAAACCTGCACTCAGATTCGCTGCTGTTAGAACGCTTAACAAGGTCATTTATTCATTGCTTAATTTACACAGTTTTTTTTCAGTACGACGATTAAACCTCGATAGTCTTTGATAGTTGTTGAATCATTACCGTGTTGTATTGTTTTGGCATAGAGAAGTTCGAATGGCTTTGCCAAATACCGAACGATATTTGTAATGAAGTTTATAACTGGTAGCCTCATTTCAGATTTCCATGAAACATCCGCAAGCAGTGATTTCATGCAATGTGGATTTGGAGCAATTGATAACCGATCAGAATCGTTCTATAGCGACCCTCGCCATCACAACTCTTCTCAAGACTGGTGCGGAATCATCCGTTGAACGTCTCATGAAGCAGATCAGCACATTTGTTAACGAGATCAGCGATGAATTCAAGGTATGATATTTTGATGAAAATGAGCAGTTAGCCTACTTCTGACCGATGTCCACTGAAATGGTCTTAATGTACGATTTATTGATGCTAAACGAAAGCAGGAGTAATTTTTTCGACGTATCCCTCATTTATCTTATGTTTTTCATGACAATATTGCGCGGCAATTCTGACCGCTCGACGTTTTATATTTCATTGCTTAGATCAAATCCTGCTTACGTTATTCGAAGGAATATTGCATAGGTGTTGCCAGGTTGCTCGATTTTATCGGATGGTGGGACGAATCATTGAGCGCAATAATTGAAAATTTTGCGAGCGTGATTAATATTTCATATTTGTAGTAGGGCATTCTTATATCAGACTAGAATGCATTCTAATATCAAACCATAATATTTATATTAAAATTCAAAAATATCCAACGGTTACGGAGAGAGCCTTAAATATATTAGTCTAAGCATTCGATAGATGCAAATCGTACTCGAAGTGATTTGCAGATAGTGGTAATCGAGGCAATTCGTGAATTGTGCTCACGTTATCCACGTAAACACGCGACGATGATGTCATTCTTGGCGACGATGCTACGTGACGATGGCGGTTTCGAATATAAAAAGAGTATCGTCGATACCATCATCGCTATCGTCGAAGAGAATCCGGATGCTAAAGAAGCTGGTAATTTAGTGGCTTCTGCTAATTCCATATTTAGAGGCGATCCCGAGTGGATCATTGCGATGACGTGTTTCGAATCATTTGGATCATTAATTCTAACTAAGGCAAAAAAACGATGTGGATTGTTGACATCCAGTCGTCGTTTTAGAAACATTGATAAAGTTTGTTATGGAAAATTTGCATCTTTCATGACTTCAATTCCGATTGCTAATTTGCATATTTTCCACCTTATAAGGGGTCTTGTGATGTCACAAAATTTGAAAAAGGAAATACGAAGGGAGAATTAGCTGCCACAATTTTCGTATAGATCGCTGTGTAAGAAAAACTGCAATGAGATTTGAGAAGAAAGGAGAATTGCGATATTCTCTATTTCGTTTTGATTGTTTACTTTTAGTCTCTTCGTTTGTCTTTGTATTCGTTTTGCTTTCATATTCTGTTGCCTTGCAGGTTTGTCTCATCTCTGTGAATTCATAGAAGATTGTGAGCATTCGGTATTGGCGACACGTGTGCTCCACCTACTCGGTCGTGAGGCGCCTTCTACGCCTAATCCATCTCGCTATATACGATTCGTTTATAATCGTGTCATCCTGGAAACTACGCAGGCATAATTTTATTTACTCTTACTGCAAATATATATATATATATATATATATATCTTGATTTATTTGTTTATGTGCTGCTTTTATTCATGGACTTCACATGTTGAGATTAGTGGCCACTTGCTAGGATGCAAGATTTTATCATTTATTGCGAATGGATGCATTTTCTAATAGTTTTCCTTTGCGTGGAAGGCACTCGGTTTGCAGGTCCGTGCGGCTGCGGTGACAGCTCTGGCCAAGTTCGGAGCACAATGTCCGGAGCTGCGGCCATCGGTTGAGGTACTGCTTACGCGATGTCTTCTGGATACTGACGATGAAGTCAGAGATCGAGCCACTTACTACTTGGCAATCCTCAGATCGGAAAATCCACAGTACATCGCCAATTATATTCTGAATGGACTTCAGGTCAGCGTATCACGCTAGAATTGTTTATTTTGTGAGGATCAAGAAAAATGAGTTTCGTTTTATTCTGTTTCGAGGAATTCTTTGCAGTTGGAGGATAAATGTCTAAGTGCCGTAGTCGTCACTGTGAGTGTTCGGGAGATTGAGATCTCAGGGATGTTTCTGATTAATGGGAATTGGATGTTGAAGGTGTCGGTGGTAGGATTGGAACGCGCTCTGGAGCAATACGTAACTGGGAAACATTATGATGCGCCATTCGATATCAAGGTTGTTCCAGTATCGACGCAGCCGTTAACTGCCACAGAAAAGAAAAAGCCAGCGCTATCGGTTGAGGCAGTTGTTTCAAAGAAAGAGGAGAAAAAGGCATCCAGACAAGACTTATATGCGGGTTGGTTATGCCTCAGGGCTGTTTGCTTTGCGCTGATTATTTTCCATATATAAGAAAGAGAGTTCCACAGAGGTTCAAATATTGCAGAATGCTCGGTATATACAGAAGGATTTCTAGGGTTCCACGTATTTTTTGTAGGTTTCATATCTGCACTTCATTAATCAGTAGAGATAAGTTTTCAAAATTATGTGTTGTTAAGTAAGAGGGGCAACTAAGCGTCGTACATTAATGCTGCAATTGGTCGATTTTCCTTTTTTAGCCAATACTCCTGCTCCGTTATCAGTTAAAACTTATGGCAGTGATGTTGGTATTGCTTTGTTATTTCTCAAGGATTTGTGCTGTTAGAGAATTGTTATGCGAGAAAGGGATCTATTGTTGCTTAAAATGCATGAAAGCAGTCATCGTTCATCGATGGCCTCATTCACTTTAACGTGATGATATTTAATCGTATTATTGCGATTAATTAGGCCGATGAGCATTTTTCTACAGTCATTATCCGTCGGGTGCTCGTTTTTAATGTCATTAAATCCTACTCAAAATATTAAAACCTCTTCAGTCGGTTTTAATGTTTATCCTCAGCCATTCTTATATTTGAGTGTTATGGGCAAAAGTGAATTATTGGGATTTGTAAGGTACTTCATACATTCTCTATGGGAATTTCTCTTGTTTCCTCAGAAAATTGCCGCTCATCGGCGAGAGAGCGATATTAAAGCGTTCGCCACCGTCCAATAAGAACGCGTAGGCAAATCCTGTTCGGCGGTGGACGATTTAATGGCAGATCGTTGAGAAATCGATTAGCGATCGTTTTGCGCGATTAGTGATGCTCCATTTGTTCGTTTCTCTCATCGTATTTCTTCTTGATGATTCGATCTGTTATTGATTTTCTCTGATTTTGATCATTTTGATCATTCACACATTTTAGCCGAACTATTTCAATAGAGACCTTCGTTAATCTTCTGCGCGTTTTTCTTATTAGTTTTAGGAAATTATTTTTCCTTAATGCATCGAAATTCTTTTGAATTCGTGTAATTCGGCCACAAAATAATATCAGGTTGATATTTTCATGGCAAATATCCATGCGATCTCATTGTTTTCTCTGGCAGATTCGTGAACACTATGTTGTTATTCATCTGTCTTTCAAATTACAAATCTGCTGAGGTGTGATTTATTATCTTCGATGTTCGTGAATGATGAAAACGTATTTGCGAAAAGTCATCCTTTAAGAACTACGGCCTGTTTGAATCGACTCGATTTAAATTGTAAATTTATCTTTGTGTTGATAGATCAAAACATCTGACATTTGATGTGACACCGAAGCAACTTCATTGATTCGCCGGTTTAACCAAGCGAGTGTTATATTTGAAATATTGATGAGTGGCCGCTTTTTTCTTCTAGAGCAACTTGCATCGATTCCACAGTTTGCGGGCATTGGACCACTATTTCGCTCATCGCAGCCTGTCGCGCTAACTGACGAAGTCACTGAATATGGAGTGTCATGCATCAAACATACCTTCCCTAATCACATTGTACTACAGGTTACGTGCTACGATATATCTGTTGCACACCTTGAATGTTTATTGCTTATTAGCAGGTGTCGATGCGCGAGTAAAATTTTATACAATCTGAATAAGCTGTAATGGTTTTTGAAGAACATTTTCTGGATAGTGACAGCAAGTTTCTTCTAGCCGATGCCCACTTGAGCATTCGGGTATGAGAAAAATATACGTGTCTAGTTGAACTGCTATTGCGGATGTCGTCCTAGGATCAGTTACGTGGCGATATGTTGTTCTGATTAAAGCCGTCAATGATGAGGCATAGATCTCTGAATACGACCTTCATATTGTTTCAAGATGAAAAGCAGGATAGCCTGCAGGAGGGGATTGTTCGCCAAGATTATTTATTCCATGGTATCTATCCTCTGACATGCAATCGAGGTACCTTTCAGCATATTTGCATATTACATGAGGAATCTGTTACTACCAACAGGGTATAATAGAATCTTGAAATTTGCCCTATGTTTGTGGATTATCGATGCGCAATTGCTTTTCTTTTATCGCTGTTTGCAGTCTCTCTTTTCATTAAACGCGATAGAAATCGTTTCGTATGATTGACTAAACTGTTGTATTTTTTTTTGATTGGAAAATCTTATTTCCCCCTTTTTTTTTCAAACGTTCGAACAGCGATCTCTTTTCAAGTAGAATTTCATTCTATAAGAGGGATTTATTTTTTTTCGATATCTCAGGATGGTGGGGTTATTTTCCAGAGAAGTCGGCAATATTATGATGTTAATTTTCGTTTTTTAAACCATTTAACACGAGTATTTAGTTTCAGTTTGACTGTAAGAATACTCTCAACGACCAATTATTAGAGAATGTGAGTGTGGAGTTGGATCCAGCATCTGATTGTGTTGATTGGTCTGTTGTGAACACTGTACCGCTAACGCTTCTTCCTTACGCTGTACCTGGAACGACCTACTCACTTCTGGCTATACCACCAGAAGGTGGCGTGACCGCGATGTTTGGAGCGACTCTTAAGTTCCGAGTGAGAGATGTCGATCCGGCTACTGGAGAGCCGGAAGGAGAGGATTACTACGACGATAGTTTTGTGGTTAGTTTGTGCAGTTTTGATTTGCATTACAGGTGTTATCGATTTATTAGTAAATTGCTGATGATTCATCACTAGAGAGATATATTCAAGGTCGATGCTTTTTGATGTAAGGAAAAAAGGTTTTTTTCTTGATTTTTTTTAAGTTTATACTTTTGAATGCATGAACGGAGGGTGTTTAATTACTTCGAATATTCTTGAATAAGGATAATATACGAGTGGATGTTTCTTACCTAATAAGGTAGACCACATCAGGTATGAGTGATCGTTTGTTAAGTGAGCAAAGATGTTGGCATTAAGTTTTTGCATTGTTTAGTTGGAAGAGGTGGAGATATCGGTAGCGGATCATGTGCATCCTGTACAACGAGCGAACTTTGCGATTGGATGGGAGCAAATGGGAGAAGAGAACGAACTCGAAGAAACTTTTGCATTGTCGACTGTTCATTCTTTGCAAGGTTCTTCTCTTTTTGAAGGGCATTTGATATGGATAGGTGTGGAGATGTCTAAAAGCTTCGACATTGCAGGTTGTAAATCTGTCACGTTTCAGTAGTTTTATATGTCATCCGAGGATGAGGTGAACACAATTTTATTATATTCATAGTATAACGTATGCTACTTAACAGTTGCTAACTATTGCATTCATAAATAGCCCCTGTGATGAAATTGCTGACATAAGTTTGGATAATTGAAAAGAACGGAAATACGCGTAAATTTGAGGAAATATCAGCGCATACAACTTTATCTGATTATCTAGTTTTCATTTTTGATTGTTTGCTGTAGAGATTCAGGTTATTTCTAATCGTGGATTGAAGGGAAGGGGGGTTGAAACGGTTGGGGGCAGCAGAAGGAAAGCAGCGTTGCTTTTTTGATGATTATAGCAGACAAGTGTTATAGAAGCGGTGCGTGAACTGATGAATTGTCTCGGAATGGGACCGTGTGAAAGGAGTGATCGTGTGCCGGAAGGCAAAAGTGCTCATACGTTGCTGCTGGCTGGTGTATTCAGAGGTGGCATGACGTATTGGCGAAGGCACGTCTAGCCATCGATCCAGCCGATCAAACAGTCACCTTGAATCTTATTGTTCGGTAAGTATTTATTAACTATCGTTTATAGCCAATGTTTCCAAGTCTTTTACACGCATAAAGACGAGCATAAATCCAAGTTTTCTAACAAATACCACATTTCTGTGTATGGGACCTTTGAACTATGTAATTGAAAGGACTTGAAAGGATAGAGCGGCGAAATGAGTGAAATCTAAGCGCATTTTGATCCTTTTTAGAACGGTATTGCCGAGTGGAATACGGAACTGTAACAGGTCCTAATATAAGAGTTTAGACACATTTAATGTGGCGAAATTCTTATCTATTTTAATGAATCATAATATTCGCTTATGTTGATGGAAGATTTATTTTTCAGATCGGACGATGCGCTAGTGAGCACCGCAATAACAAGCGCGGTCGTGTAACCAATGTAAGGCATTCTATCTCTGTTCTAGCCATTTTGGATATATTCAATACTCGATCTGCGATGGCGATCGTGACGTCTTTGAGCACAACATCTTTTACCTTTCCGCCGTTATACTTTATATCATTAGATAATATCCTTGAAGTATATATGTTGTCTTATGTTACTCTTTTTTTTTGACATGGTTGAATTGTTCGGTCATCCTTTTTGGAAGAATTTGTTTTGCCCTCCGGGCGGGGAGATGGGGGGGGGGGGGAGGGGGGAAGGAAGCGGACGAAAAGAGCGACCAGAAATTTTTCATTCCTAGAATTATCTTTTAAAAATAGTGCAATTTCATGGTAGCAATTGAATAGCAGTTTGATAATATTTTATGATGTGTTTACGGTATGATGTTGCATACTATATGACGTTTTGGAATTCGGAAAGTACGTCTTCTAAGTGATGGTTGCAACTGGTAACCGATGCATAACAAGAACCATGGAGATGAGCGTGATTTGCCAGGTCGAAATATGTTTAAAGCCTCTTTCTTGTAAATCTTGGCATCACTCTAAGCCGTCGATTTCTTTTTTATCTTGCAGTGTAGTGGATTTTTTTTTGATTTGGGAGGATTTGGTTTCCTTGCCTGAAATTTCTATTGTTCTGAGACAAACACAACAGTTGCAAATCTTATAGTAGGTGATAATTTCATTTATGTCGCTCTTTCTCCATTTTTTTTAAACGATTGAACGTATTCGGTGATGGCTTAAGTATGCATTAATTGATTTTATTTATTTTCAGTCTCATTAATTCATTGAATGAGTTTATTAGTTGTTTGTCGATTTGCTTTGTGGAATTTTTATTGTGATCCTTATTGGTGTATGAATAAACAAATTGTTGGTAAATTTCGCGTTTTTTTTTTGATTTTTTTTTAGTTCGTATCTGCACATCGAACATCATTATTTATTATATTTTTTAAGTTTTATTAAGCCGTCAATTATTTGTAATACGTCAAGTTTAGGTTTTCAATAAAATTAGATCATTTGCTATTGTTAGCTATTTGACGGAACTACACCTGAAAAGGTAAATTCGTTTGGTTTTGTTTTTTTTTGGCAATTTAGCAATAACATATAATGATTGGACATATGGATTGCATGTTCCTTTTTTGCCTCAAAATTTGCATTCCATAATCAATTTTTATTGCCGGTTTTTTTTTTGATTACTTAAGTTTGATGATCGAATTTTTTCCGGAAAAGGTGTCATATTGCCGCAGAATGGATGCAGATGCCAGCCGTTCTATCCGCCGAAGTGATATTGAATGAAACTTACCGAATATTGTTTGTGTGTTTCAACCTATTCCATGTTGTATATCGTCTCGTTTTAGATTGTTTTAAATCGTTGTCTGATTTGGTCGCAGATGTATTGCGGCAGTGTTGTTGTGTTGATTGCTTCGTTGAGCGTTGTTGTATATGGGAACACTGAATGTGTATGGGCGACTGGAAAGGTGATATGCAATAAGAATCAGACCCTTGTACTGGGTACGGTCGTCGAGTTGTTCGATATGGATGGACCATCGAAGGTAATTAATTCCTTCTCTTTTTTTGTTATGATAATTGGGAGAGGAAGTGGGAGGGGGATAAAGAGGAGGCTTACTATATTAGGAGTAATATGTCAAAGTAATTCTTGAGCAGGTGCTAAGTTGAATGATGACTGTATTGATCAATACTTGAGGATCAACACGCTCTGTGGGGGAGTGGAGGCAGTTTGTTCAGTATGGATCGCAGGAAATAAAAATTTTTTTTGTTGTTGTTTAGGTTATTTGTGAAGATTTTAGGTAAAACTCGATATAGTTGCCTCTTTATTATTGAAGAATAGATGTTCCCCACCAGGGATTGGTTGAAAATGCTATAATCATTGTGGATCTGTGGCGATCGCGGTGAAGAATTTGACGGCATAGTAATAAGGCTTGATTCAGGTTCGGAATAGTTGGCCTCAGCTTGAGGTTGTAATATATACAGAGTGAAGGCCTCAGCTTGAGGTTGTAGTATATATAGAGTGAACTGCGGCCACTATATCTTAATATGTAGGCCTTTTTTCTAAACGTTCATTTTTGAGGTGAAGTAGAGAAATTGCTTGTTTCAGCATTCGTGGTGTACGTTTATCGTATTGTGTTTACTTATCTTTATATTCTAATCGATAAAGTTATTCAACGCACCTTATAGATATTTTAATTTCTTTTATTTTATTACTCAAAAAATTATACGATTTCATCCGATCATCGCAAAGGTTGTTTTCAAATGGCAAGCAGTAAGACTTCAATTCACCCCTCCGTTTCCCCATCCTCTCCCCCCTCCCCCCCCCCCCTCAATTACTCCTCCTCCCCACTCCTTCTTGAAGGGTATTTGCTCTTTCAAAGTATTTGATCTCATCTTTTTTAGTAAGTAAACAGTAATTAAAGGGTCGAGTGCTATACGATCATATCGATCCGGACGATAAAATGGGCTTCACAACGGTGGATAACGTTGAGGGTTATTTCAATGTTGAGGGATGTGCCGATGATTTTGATTGGCTTATCGCAGTGAAGAATCGTCCTGAGGTTTGGCAAATTACACATTTCTTCGATCCTTTTTTGTGCTATTCTCTGAAAGAATTCCGGGGGTTTTTTTTGGTATTTGAAATGTCAGTGATGATGGGACGCATTTATTTATGATTTGGGATGCTTTTATTTGCAGATTTATATTCGTGTTCATCACTATTGCAATTCACCAAAGGGTGAATTTTTGAAGATACTTCCGACTTTTCGTGTTTTCGTACCACAAACCTATGATTATCATATCCGATTCCCTATTGAACTCGATTCAGATCGACGTGGTACGAATTTCTCACTCTTTTATTTTTACCTTTTATTGGTCGCTAGAAAGATAGAAGCAAAAACATGCAGAGCATTTCGTAGTGTGTGAAACGTATGATATAAAACAATTTCACTTATGCTTTATTGGACTCGAAGTACTTCAGGTAGTACTCTAACTATTGTATCTCGCAGCTCAAGTACTGCCTCATGAGGTACTCGAAAACTAGTGGCACTACCCAAGCTTCGTTTACATCCCTCTACCATTTCTTAAATATCATTATTTTATGAGGTTAATGAACACCTCTAAAATAAGCGGTAGAGAAGTCGAAAATGACATAAGTCGAACCGGGGGGCTGTCATGTCGGCAATCTTTCAGCAGATCTCACATGAGATTGAACCCTTTCGAATGAGGTTAGCCGGATTGCAACGCTGTTGCCGGAAGGGGATTATGGGAGGATTAAGGTTACGATGCGTTTTTGCAATGAGAATGTGCAAATGTATTTAATGCAAATCTGTTTAATATTCTTGCTTCCTTTACCTCGCTCATTTGATTTACATTCATTTTCGAAAATTTTTGAAGTTTCTTTTCTCCATAATAATTTCAGATTTTCATTTATAGGTTTATATAGAAAAATAATATGTTCTAATAGGAATTAAGAGAAATGCTCTAAATATTTTATATCTTTGTTTTATCGGTTATTCATTAAATAATCGTAATGTTTTCTTGGAAGGAAATTGAGTGTTTTTGTCACATTCATCTAATCCATTGTTAAAATGAGTGAAAATTTTCTTAGAACGAAGAAATGAGTAGAATATAATGAATTATAGGAGTACAGCATGGCATAAGTTCCTCGCTATGGTTCGAAAAATTTAAAAATATAGGGCAAAGATATTATTGATGGATGCCTTATTTGTGAATATTAGTGATGTTTGTAAATTAAAAAAATATAGATATTAAAACGCAGTTTTCAGGATAAAATCCATTTCAGGATAAACTGATTGCGATAATCGGAATTTAATCCGGTGCGTTTCGACGTGATATGAAGAAAAAAATGCCTTCGGCTATATCTATCGTCATTCAATTTGCGCTAAAGAAATTCACTTTTCTCTATTCATTTGTCAATGTTTGATTGTATTGTGCCTATTTTCTTGCCTTCATTCTCTTCTCTATGCATTTAATGATTTATTGCAGTAGGTTTATACAAATATAGCAATAAGCATTTCATCTTTGAGTTATCTCTGTTTGCAATCATTCCTTTGCTTTTTATATATGCTTTAGTGCAGGAAACTTCATGGACAGCTTTATTTCTCCTATTTGGACTAGGGTCAGCTGGTCTTCACCCTTTCTCGAGCTGCGGTCGAATAAATTGTGGGACAACACAGGTAAAAGAGACGAGCAGTTTATCACATTTATACAACAAGGTGACATATAAGAAGGGACAATAGAGTAGCTGGATCACCGCAATGTTCCCCCCAATGGAACTTCAAGCGCGTGTCGATGATCACCTCTCGCACTTGAACGGCCATGCTAGGTAGTCGTTTGATTTACCTGCATGCACATGACTTTCTTTGTCTTACCTTGAAAGGTGTACTATTCCCACTTGATCTATTGGTCTTTATAGAATATGAGGCCAAATGTTTTCTTCATGTAAATAAATGATAAGTAAGTTTTATTTTAATCGTGCATTTTTTAATGTACAAATATGAGCATTATGAAACTTTCTAGCATGATAAATATCACGGTTTTTAAAATTGCATAAGATATTTTTTAATTCTTTATGGTAATATTGATAGTACCACATGGGGTAATAAAAATATAAACTGTAGTGAGTTTTTTAATGATAATTTAACGATTTTTTTTTGCACTGAGGACATTTATATAAGAGAGACCGCAGTTTTATTACTAATCGCTGCTTAGTCATCCATCTCACAAGACCAGTTCTATTGTTGAGAGTGTCTCCCTTCGTGTCTTTTAACTTCCCGTCAGCTCTTTTCCATCAGCAATTTCTCTGTCGCAGTGATTAAATGTCCTCTTTTTTGTTTTTTAGAGTCACCTTCTAGACGAGCCAACTGGTTATGTCACTCACTGCTTCGCTGCTAGGAGGCATTATCGCTCCATACAAATTGGTTGAACTGTTTTGCCGAGGAGGGGGATGGGGGGGGGGGTGGGAAAAGAGAGGGACGGGATGAGGTGTTTCCACTGTCAGGATACCGCTGATGGAAATTTGGAGAGATGGTATTCCCACCAAGCTATTAGTCAGTCGTTTTTCAAAAATTTATGGTTTTAATGGTATAGGAGGAGAAGGGGGGGGGGTAAGGGCGGTGGAAGGAAGGAAGTGAGATCTATCGATTTCAGAATATGAAATTAAACAAGGGAGAAGGAGTACAACGTTGGATTTAAAATTTCTCTATTTCATCGACATTTATTATTGTCGTTTATTATTTCCAATTTTTTTCTCTATCATTGCAATATTGAAATATGCAAATGGTGCATTTTTGATCATGGTGCTTGTAATATGTAAATATCGAATCTCTCTCTCTCTCTCTTTCTTTCACGTTGTGATTCATATTATTATTTTTTTCTCGATTTTGCCAAAGTTTGTATTTTTTTTTCTCCTTCTTATACTTTCCTGCAATAAATACCTTTTTTTCTCGAGAAATTATTTCGTTTTTCCTTTCCTCATTCAACGAGTTCTTTCTCTAGAACGTTTCTATTATATTTTCCATCCCTTCAATATAATCTTTGAAAGTGAATGATATACATCAATTGGTTTAATGCTGGGGATATTTATTCATAGGCATTTTTCCGGGTAGGGGGAGGGAGTTTGAAGGAAAATTATAGAGAGGTTATTGGAATGGAAACTATAGAATCATAACGGAAATAATGGAATTGGAAATCGCTTAGGGCGCGTGCCGTATTAAAACGGTATTCGTCGACGAGGACGAGAAGGCTGCTCGTTTTTCTCGGGCTAAATTTAATGGGAAACAACCAAAATTTGTATAGCATTTGCAAAAAGCTATAGATTTGATGTATTATTCTAAGATTGCTTTTAGAATTATTTTCAAATATAGATTTTTTTTTCTAATGTATAAATCTATCATTAATTTTTTTTTTTTAAACCTATGAATCAAAATAGTTTTCGTTAATATCGCATCAACCGAGCGATATTTATTTATGAGTTTTTTTTTTCATTATTTCCTAAGGAAGATTTTAATTTATTTGGAAAGTTAATTTATTGTTTAATTAGGCGCCTATTAGACTCTAATATCCTTCCTTAAATTTTTTCACAAATATCGTCGCCTATAGTTGAATTACTCTATGATAAGAAAATTTTGAACGACAAATATATGAGATAAGTTTTTTTTTATCGTTAATAAATACGATAAAATGAGAAGAATGAATTGAAATATTTAAAAAATGAGTTGAGAATTTTTTCCGATACTTATGATTTATATTGATTGATTAGTTATATTGATTGATTGATTGTCGAAATGATCATATGATCAACTGTTTCCGTTTTGCTTAAATTATCTTTCTATTTCGACATTAAATTCATAACGGAAATCAAGAGATTTTTTTTTTTTTGAATAGTGGGCAATATTTGAGAATATAATCAACGAAAGGGCGTTTCTGCGTTGATGTTTTATTTTCGATAAAAGGTGAATGTATAGAGGTGTGACAAAAATCGTCAATTAGTGTAATAGGAATTTACTCGAAAAATTGCACAAAATAATCGCGATGTGCACTTTTGATGCGGCATATAATTTTTTCCTTCTTTAATGTTTATATTCGTTTAGAAGTATTTCTCATAGTCATTAATATTTTTCTAAGGCAATTTTGTGAACTTTTTACTTATTACTTTACTAAATTTTATTTATTTATTATTTATTATTGAAATTTATTTAATATTATTTTAACTTTTATTATTTTTTATAATTAAATCTGAAACGTAAACATCTATCGATTACTTCTAAAGTATCGATTTTTCTAAATCATTTATAAATTTTTTTTTGCGAATTTTTTTTGCTATATATATATATATATATATATATATATATATATATATATATATATATATATATATATATATATATATATATATATATATATATATATATATATATATATATATATATATATATATATATATATATATATATATATATATATATATATATAAGCTTATAAAACAACTCATTCTCTCAATTATTATTGAAAAAATTTTCGATTCTAAAAGATATCCAACGATTTTTTCAAAAAAAAATTTTTTTTTCGTTCTGATGAATTTACATATATCACATTTTTGGGTAAAATTTTATAAAAAAGCGGACGGTTGGCGCATATGACGGTAGTCGTTCCACGTCTTAGCCATTTTTTATTTTAATACGAAATGGGGTGGGGTATGGAAAAAAAAGGATTGTGAGTAGTATGCCATCAGGCGGAATTATTTGCCTTATCGGCGCTTATGCTTGATTGATTGTAAAGATGCTTCGTATATGAAGCGTATTGTTTCAACTGTATCCAAGGTGTGCGAGAAAACGGCAATGCATCTCGAAGCAGTTGGTATTACCTTCATTGCTATTGTAATCGGCGTGAAAGCTGGTCATAAATGCGTTTGGGTGCACGGCGTTGTGAGATGCAATAAGGATCCATCGAGAAATCTAAACGTCGAGGTACGTGCCTACGACAGGGATGGAATTTCGATTGCTAAACTCATCGATCCTGACGACTTGATGGGGTATACAAAAATATTTTCTATCATTCTCGTAGTTATAAATTATAGTAATATATATTGCAATATATTGCAAAATGAAACGACTATGTCCAGAGTTTTAGAGATTTGCATAGATCGAGAGAGAAAAAACCGTGATGCAACTTTAGTGGATCGCCTTAAGTGGTTTTTTTTTCTTGCCTAAACAAACGTTTCATTTTTCTCTATTTTCTTTTATATTTATCTTTTCTCTTATATTTATCTTTTCTCTTATATTTATCTTTCGTTTTTTTGCATACTTAAGAAACTCCAAACACTCTCTAAACATCATCTTTTCTTTGCAAAATACACAATACGCGCTTTATTAAAATATCGCCATAGATTGAATTTGGCAACGAGAGGAAATTAATTCCGAAAGCATCGAGAAAGATTTATTGGATGCTTCGAAAAGACCTTTAAAATGATTGTCTACATTTCTCTAAAAAAGGAAAAGTTTTCCATACTCATTTTCCTAATTTTTTGAATCTCATAAAGATTTATTTAATGCAAAAGTTTTAATTATTCTAATGACGATTCGATTCCCAATAAAACATAGAAAATTTCATTTTTTTATTGGTTTTAAATCCGATCGATCATATCGACTAATAAGAATTTATTGATTTTAGTGTAACTTTCACGAATGAGGATGGCTCATTTCAATTGGACGGTTGTGGAGATGATTTCGATTGGATTCCAGGTATAGCCAATGATCCAGAACCCTACATTCAAATTCTACATTATTGTAACAGCGAACAAGGTGATGTAATCACTCTGCCAAGGTTCCGTGTATTCGTACCTCAAACCTATGAGATAGGTGTCATCGATCTCGATGAACCGATACAGGTATCTCCTGCGAAGAATGTCACCGAATAATGAGCATGTTGATTACACTATTTATTATAACTTAACTTTGAAACAGTCAACATTCCCCATATATAAAAATCCCTATGAACATTTTCCAACAATTATTTAGGACATACGTAAGAAAACATCGAGGCAACACGGTTCTGGAAGGATGACATATTTGGGAAAACCTTTGTAGAACATTCTTCATTTTACTTGCCCAAATGGGAATTTCTTTGAAATGCGTTATTCGAGAGGTATATCACAAAAATTAAAATTCATAGCAGATAATGGAGAGAAAGGATTGTTATCATGCTTATCCATTCATTATTTGTCATAGATCTAATCTCTATGAGAGGGTCATTGTTGAGTATTCACGAAGAAAAATATCTCCATAATATTTTTGAATGTTAACATATATAGCAATTAAGAATACTTCAAGAAAAAAAAAATGTTGGAATTTAGGTTAGAGAAAACGAATTTGTGAATAAGCAAAACGATATTGCAAAATTACATTTAAAATCATTGAAAAATTTCTTTAAAGAAATATTTTCCTAATAAAATTCATTAAATTTGATAATTTTTTGAATTTTATTATTGTCGATTGTTTAGCTGTTTAAATTTAATAGGAGATTTGCTTATATATGCATAATATTCACTTAAATATTGGTGCTGCAAAAAATTGTATAGAAATAATTTAATTGCTGATATTTCCTATTCAAAGGTTGTGATTGTGCTTACATCTTCTTTTAATTGTTTCATCGTACTGTTAAATCCTGCTGAGCGTTTACCCCTCTCATAAATACACCTATATAAGAATATATATATAATATATATATATATATATATATATATATATATATATATATATATATATATATATATATATATATATATATATATATATCTGAAATATATCTACACCTGTATGAAATACACCTGTTGAAAATTCTTGATTGTTGTATTGATTTTTTGTAGCCTCTCCACTTGTGAAACGGTTGTACAAAAGGTGATTTGCTCATGTTACCCTCCCCCCCCTCCCCCCTCCCCCACCCTCTCCTCACCCTCACCTCCCTCACTTCTTATCCTTCTGTCATAATTGAAATTACTAAAATAATTTCTGTTATAATGCTTCTTTGTTGTGTTGTCAGCGTGGAAAGCATACCTTGGAGGTATCACTAACGTTTCCATGGTAACATAGAGGTATTAAAGATTTTCAAATAGTGCTCAATTTTTTTTTTTCATTTTATATTTAATGCCATTTTGAGATTTATTTCCATTCTTTATTATTATCGCATTGTTTAGATGCTTTTATATTTTTGAATTATTCTACACTTTATAGAAAATATATTCATTGCCCATATTCTTCATTATTCATTTGCCTTTTTTCTTTCACTAATTTCTTTACTTTTCTTTTCAAAAGGAAAGAAATCATTATCTCTTATTGTATTTCACAAATTTCTCCACTAATATTTCTCTAATATTATGCGATCATTTCAAAGAATGAAAAAAAAAATTCTTTACTATAATCGACTAATTGCAATTGTATAATATCATTAATTATATGAAAATATCGTTATAATGCTTTCTAATCAATAAAAGGCAACATTGCAATCGGTCATATGCAACACATTTTTGAAAAAAAAATATGTGCGTTGGTGGAATCCATTATATAATACTTTATCCAATTCAATTATAGGCTGATTTAGTGACCAACGGTGCTCGTTAGGAAATGATTAGATGGGGATGGGGGGAGGAGAAAGTGAAAGGAGACAGTTTGAGAGGACGAGGACCGAACGAATTTCGGCTCAGGTATCATCAAGGTGGCAATGACGTCGACGTGTAAGGAAAGGTAAGCGATGAATTAGCGTAACACTGAAACGCATCGCCGATTCAAATGAGGTATTGAGTAATGAAGTCCATAAATGAAGAGACAATAGCATTGATTCGTTTTTTTTTTTTTTTGAATATTTTTATTGGATAGTTCGCCTAGTTTATTAATACTCTTTTGATGTTCTTTTCCACTCCTATTCGGGCAGGATTTTCTTTATTTTTGTTCTCATTCCCTATCACCCCCCCCCCCCTCCTTCTTCCATTTTCCTAGCCTTCATTTCCTCGGGCAGGGGATAATTCGCGTCAGTTTCTGTTTCCCCTCAACCCTCCTCTTCCCTCCCCCACCCCATTGCAGCCCACTCGCCAATCTCTGGCGGGCGACAATTGGTCCATTTGTGGCCATGCCTGATTCTACTTTTACATCATCTACGTTTATATTATTTTATATATCATCTACGTTTGCCGAATAAAAGCCATTCAAAAGCAAATATAAACGCTGCAAAAGTCTATTTTAAAACACATGTCGAGCGATAAGTAGTTAGGTTATAATATGCTAAGCGATAACGTTCTGAGACACCGGAAATATCAAAAAAAAAACGGAAAAGGGGAGGGGATTTAGATAAATACAATTTACCTGAGGCGATGAACACAGGTAACATATCTTTTATGCGAATCGGAATAAGTGATGAAATCAAATATCAGGTATACTGCTAGAGGTGCTTCAAATTTAGCGTTATTTCGTTTGTAGAACCTTTCGAAATGGCGATGCTTCGGTATATATGCCCTTGGTGAGGGGGTTGAATTTATTTTCAAATATTATGTGATCTGCAGAAACGATGTGCAAAATGAAGCAAATTCCAAAAACAGGTTCTTTGAACGGGCGGAAAACCCATATGAAACCTTTACGGGTAATAACGGTGTGGCCGGTAAATAAAACAAGACATAAAATACAGACTGAGCAATTGATGCGATCGACGATCTATGAGAGGATTTGGTAAACGTTGGTTGTAATATGGTGGACAAACTGGACAAAGGGAAGAGGAGAATCTAGGTATAACACGTTTCATGCAGGTCACAGCAAGTTCGAAAGTAACAGCCTGCTAAGGTTTGATGTAAGAAGTTTGCAGCCATGCAGTAACTATTTTGCTACGGCCATGCAGTAACACTTGAGGTTTGCATATTGTTACTGAAGCAAATAAGTGTGTCTGGAGTTGCATTTTACAGGCGTGCATATTCTAGAGAAGATATTCCAAGTTAGTGCCAGATTCCTTCCTCCTCCCCCCCCCCCCCCCCCCCACCTCCCCACTGAAAAGGCAATTTAAGTTCAGGAGATAATCTGATACACAAGATGAAAATAATTACAAAATTTTATGCTTCCATAAACAATACAACATCATATTTAACGAGAGTAAATTTTCGCCAAAGGTGTGAGGTATCCCCTTATATAACTTCCGTCTATCGAATACTCTCAGAAGCAATCATTGAATGCTCGAAGATAGAAAAAAAAAACTCTACTTGCCCCTTGGAAATTGTCTAATTCAAGTGTAGCAAGCAGCTGACGGGAAAAAAAACGTGACCGCAGAGGTCATCGCCGCTCGTTTGTGGCAGCGATATACGCGGCGATCGATTGGTGAGGTCTGCAAACGGATGGCGCCTTCTTCCCTCTGTTGCAGTGGGTGACGATTTATTTATGCTCGTCGCCCTGTTCGCTGGCGCTTTCTTAGTGCTCTTGTTGAAAAATATTCCATGTGGCGTAGAGGGGGTTGAATTTTAAATAGGGTCGGTTAATTGTTTTTTCATATTTATTTCGCAGGTTTAAATTTGTGGAAATATAAATATTAATGTGTAAATATCTAAATAAATAAACATATATATATATATATATATATATATATATATATATATATATATATATATATATATATATATATATATATATATATATATATATATATATATATATATATATATATATATATATATATATATATATATATATATATATATATATATATATATATATATATATATATAATATAGTGCGGAGTACTTCGAAGACAGAAGCAACAACGTGAAAGCTGAATAAGAGGTGGTCTACTTTAGCGATGAATCGGTTAAATATCAAACTTGTGCCATAGTTTATCGTGGGTCAAAGGTCAGCCGCGATCAATCTACTATTAAAAACTCATTCAGTTGTTTACCTGGACACACCGGTCACTTTTATACAAGTGGACGTTGAGTGGAAGCTTTGATAGTTTTCACTTTCACCACTAAAACAGAAATTAACTTAATTGAGATTATATTTAAGAGGAAGTTATATTTATTCGCTTTGATGCATAAATGCATAGGTACTTTGATGTGAGACGATTGTTTTTATATATACACCGATATTAACAGATTTAATAGAACAAATTACGAATTGAAGGATTACCTTAATAATTCATGTTAAACTTTAAGGATGCACTATCAATATCGTTTATATAAACCCCTGAAGGCTCTTGCTACGAAAATTTGTATTGTGGCGCAAGTGTCTGTAACGCTAGCATTTGAAAAGTACCGTTTAGCACATTTTATAGACCAGCTGAATGAATAAAAATGAGAGCATTACTTTATAAATTTATTATCTAGTAGTAAATTTTATCAACGACTAAATCATATAGCAATGTGATATAAAAAGCGCATATTGTGTCAAGTGTTTTGGCACATTTCTCAATTTATTGCTTACAAAAATCATTGAAATGACTTGCAGGAAAACGATTTGAGATAAAAGATGAGACATTGAACTTTAAAAAAAAAATCGAATTGAAATATTCTATTGTTCGATTGATTGACCTATCGATCAGCGAATGTGTTTGTGTTGTTTTATCGATCGATCAATATCAGTATCTATGAGAATGTGCATTATGAATGCATTAGCGTTCTGTTCTATGTTTTGATTTAGTTGCGTTTCGCAAATGTTTGCGTGATATGATATCGTTCCCTCTCTCTTTAGTATCTTCATAGGTTCGACTTAAAGCGGTGGCGGAATTAGCGAATAGGGAATTATTTGAAAGTTGTGAATATAGGTATAATTTGAAGGAAATCTTCGAGGATTGTGGCATTACGAAATTAGATAGGAAGTGGCGGGGAGGAGGGGAGAGGAGGGGAGGGGAAAGAGTGTTATCTCATCCAAGCATAAATATTTTACGAGAAATATTGTAACGAAAATAGCGCATTATGGAAAATTAGTATTTTCCCAATATGTTGATAATCGAGGTTGATTTTCGTTGTTAATTTATGAGGGGTTTTTTTTTTCTTTGGAAAGAAATATTGCGTAAAAAACTTTGGTTACTATTATTAAAAACAGAGAATTTTTATACCTGCATTTGTTAATAGATATGCGAATGTCTTGTTTCCTTCAAAGACGATTTGATTGGTTCAACCTTGAGAACGAGGATATTAATTTCTCTTAAAGCCCCTACAATTTGTAATCGCTAACTGCTCCAAAAAAAAAAAACAACGAAGTTTTGGAATTCTCCAAAATGAACCTGATTGAACAAACTTTAAAACTCTCGCTCACCTGTAATGTTAAGGTTTAATCGAGTCTTTGCCCGACCTTCATGACTTGTTACTTGATATGATATACCTGTGACAGGTGTGTATCTGTATGCGAAAAATGCAAAGCATTAGGTAAACGATTTCTAGACTCAGTGCTAGGAAGAAATGATATCGTCTGTTATGCTTGTAATTTTAATAGAAGACGAATAATATAGAAAAAGAGGCGATATGGTTGAATGCGGGGTTTTTCTTTTTGCGAATTACACTAATCTATAGCAAGAAGCACAGGTGTTCTATGTTACCTGTAAATTACAACGGTACACTTTCGAATGTGCGGAAGTCATAACGCATAATTATGAGCATATAGAAAAGTTCCTATGAGATTTATAAATATCGCAGATCGTTTGATTAACTTGGGGAATTTAATTTACCCGTATTCATTTTTAACTATGAAGAATTATTTCCCATATTTGTACTTTCTTTTCTTTTCTGGAATACGCATATTTTATTTTTTATTTTCCTTTCTCGTTTTTTTGTGGCATTTTCTCTTCCTTTTTTATTTCTTGATGATTTAAATGCCTGTTTGCTTCTCTTTTTTTCTTCAGTTAATTATCCAAGATAGCGTTTATCATTTCAGCAAACAATGCTTGATTAGGTTTTAATAGGAAGCGCATAGTTGGAGACAGCCGGTGTGGCTCTAGTTAACTGCTTGCCCGTAGCTGGAGACAGCCGTGTGGCTCTAGTTAACTGCTTGCCCGTAGCTGGAGACAGCCGTGTGGCTCTAGTTAACTGCTTGCCCGTAGCTGGAGACAGCCGTGTGGCTGCAATGAGGCGCTTGAATTGCTATATCAGAGTAAAGATTTCCACCGTTATTATCACATTTAATAGCTTCTGGAATAAAAAAATATAATGCTTGCACTCGCCGATCATAAATCTCGCTGTGATTGCTTGTTTTTACAGGTCAAGAATATTCCGTAGTGGTATGTAACCTGGTATATATTTGGGGGGGGGGGGCGGGAGGAAGGGAATGACCTTATCTCATATCTACTCTTTTATCTCTACTCTCTAGTCTTGGGAAATTTAATCTCTTGGGGGGCTCTATTCGAGGTAGTACGGTATGTGACACAGATCTTCCTTCACATATCTGCATTCCTCTTAAAAACTTTGGGAAATTTGTGTTCCGCAGGTGTTCGTTCTATTCGAATTAAAGCGATTTCTAATAAATCATAAGATTTTTTTTTCTTTTTCTTTTTTTTTTTTTGTTGAAATAATTGAAGTTTTTTATTGATTTTTATTTTCAAATATTTTTGAGCAATGTAAATATCGTTTTTTTTTTTTTTGTTTATCATTTCATATTTTTATTCTTTTTTGTGTTTTATTTCATTAATTTTATTCGTTTTTAATTTTTAAATGTGAGCAAAATTTCCTCTCACAACGTTATATGCCTAATTTTGTTGGCAATTTTCCGAATATTTGATGACTTTTTTTTAAAAACAATTTTGAAACTATTTTAGTATTCATTGAATTTTCACCATAATAGTAAAGATCAGTGCTGAATTCATTTTTGGCAAAAGTCTGTGCAAATTGGACAATTGGACATTTTCGGCCAAAATTGGCCAAAATGAAGCAGTGATCTCCTAATAAAATCGTGCGAACATTTTTTGCTCTTTTATTCTCCCTTTCTATTCATTGCACCCTCCCCCTGCCCCCACCCCCACTCCTTTCCATATCACACTTTTCTACCCTTTCTCCATCAGCATGTTAGTATGAAACCGATCGAAACAACGTTGATGAAAGAAAGAGGTATGAAATGCAAATGTGTATTTTTAATATCGAACTGTATTATAGGAGCGATAGTGGATTTTAATTCGGGAATAAATTTGCAACGATATGTCAGATGGAGGTATTCGAATATCACCTTTGGAAGAGACGGAAAATTTACTGGAAAGCGCGCCACCAAAAAAGCGCATTAAGCAACAGGTGAGTATATC
The DNA here is from genome assembly GCA_013433145.1 of Ascaris suum. Classification (NCBI taxonomy): domain Eukaryota; kingdom Metazoa; phylum Nematoda; class Chromadorea; order Rhabditida; family Ascarididae; genus Ascaris; species Ascaris suum. The sequence continues at coordinate 2,014,892 of CM024172.1, read as the reverse complement.
AATTTGATCGATATTTTTGTGCGTCGTATGAGGTGCAACACATGCAATTTATTCGATTTTCGAGTTTTGCAACGCATTACCTTTGCAGAGAGAAGATGGCTCTATCATAAAAGATGGCGATTGTGGTAGAAAATTTCTGACGAAAAGTTGGCTAACGATATTTTCTGTGATACAATGGAGAAGAAATTTTCTTGTTCTTGTATATTTTTAATTTCAAAATACTATTCGATGAGCTCATTTAGCCACTTTTATGAATTATAATTCGATCGTTATATAAATTCTTATCGATATTCCACTGTGTTTGTTAAATTATATCTTAGCACAATTAAATTTCAATAGTATCTTTTACAGCACTTTATATATTGATTACAAACAATATTAGTGATTGAGGATGGATATTTGTCGTGTTTTACGCTCCCTTATTTCTAATATGATTATCTCCATCATATTTATATCACTAGAAAAGTTCATCCATCTATATAGGTCATCAGAAAATAGTCTTATTGGCCTCAGGTATTATACTTACGCTTACTCCCAATCATTCAACGAATAATCATTTTACTTTCACTTCAAAAATTTATCGGAGAGTAATAATTCGAAAACTTGTAATTCAAAGAATTTTTTTCGCGATACTTTTATATATGAAGAGTATAAAATAATCAAAATGAAAGGTTTTTATTCGTTGATAGATCACAAATTTCCAAACTTGAATTCATCATTGTCGAGTAATCGTTGTAGTTTTCACGATATTCAATTGGCAGATGCCTAAATTATTACGTGAAAGTCCATCATGTTATGCAAATTTTCACCTATATTATGAGGCATTTTAATGATGAAATATGATGTTCTCGAAGCGTCACTCATGTGATTGCTGATCTCATCATTTACAGTCGTTCTCTGATCGCTCCGTAAAACGTACGTTTGTGAGTTGTTGTTTACTTAGGTGCATTTTGTCTCACTTTCCGCCTCACCTGTCCAATACTGAAAGCGTCAACAAGTTCATTTATAAATACAGGTTAATTGATTGCTGATTAAGGATTTATATGACAATTTCACGCCCCATCAACGTCTTTTTATTTTCATCGCAAATTATTCCTTTTGGTTGATTAAACAGTACATTTAATTTTCCAGCAGTCTTTAAATTCGTCTATTTTCAACAACTTTATTTTCGTTGTTTTTAACGATATAGTACTTACTATTTGAATTTAATGAAAGGAGAGGTGGGATCTTTATTGCATGTCTAATTTTATCCACTTTTACCTGCATTGTGCTAACTAGCTATACCTGTTCTTGAATCTAATCATAATTTCACCTTCTATAAAGAGTGACGAATCGGCGATGAACTCGCCGATGACCAATGAGAGCAGACTTTAGTTTCTTCAGATTGTTGTTTGAGGTCTTAAACTAACTTAATGCAATTTTTTCTTTTGCAGAATTTGGAAAATAAGATGAACTTTTTCGATTTTGTTTTGAAAGCAACCAATCCCGAGATGATGCAGTGGATTTTTGCCAATCGACAACGAAATAATATCTTAGAAGAATATACTTATGAATGAATTCTTTTCCTAAGTGGTCGTTTTCCAAGGTCTTTTTTTTTGTTCCACTACCCGGGTAAGTGATGAAACAAACCGTACCCATTTGCAAATTGCTTTAGCCATATTTCCCTCTCGAGGTGAGATTTTCAACCGACAGATATTACTATAAAAACGTTTTTTAATGTAACTATCAGAAAGTAGGCAGAGAAAAGCGCTCTTCTTGCCAGTTGGCTGGGCGTTAACAAACATTTTGCAACCTCTTCAAGTTCAAGTATCATTTACTGAGTATAAAATCCCTTAGGCAAAGTTCTTTCGTTATTGAAGGAAGCGTATCGTAGCATTGGTAGGTCTTTATTGGGAAAACGCGTTTGGCAATGCACGCGCACTCTAGCATAGGTATTTCGTATATATTTTTGGATCTAATATATTAAAAAAAAAGTCGAAGAGACACTAAAAATTTCTCCTTATGCTAATTTCTCCGCATACTCAATACTATTTTATAAATTCTGTTATTTTTTTCGATAAATTTTAACGTCTATGACCGTCTCGCTTATTTATTTTTGCTTTCTCTTCGCCATTGTTTTTTTTCTTTACTAATTGCTATTAAAGTTTTTTTTTTCGTGATATAGTAGAAAAAACGCTCACTAATTGAAAAAAAAAAGATGGAAGAAATTAGCTAAATTATTAGAGATTTGAATGCCGCAATAAGAATTATTCTAGACGAATCTAGCGTGAAATTAAAAATGGAGGTGGAATATTTTTGAATTGGAAAGCCATTGATGAAATTTAAGAGTTGACGAATTACGGAAGCGATAGCCTAAAATCATGTGAGTGCTCATTGATGTTATTAGCGAGCAATAGAAACGAGATTATTAGTGCTAAAACGTATCGAAACAACTGTCAGTTTCAAATGACGTCACTCACATTGTACGGACTTCGGGAAGTGATTAAAAACATTGCTTAGGCATCATGTTGTTGATCGATCGTTCTGCGTTTCTTCTATTTCTATGTTATTTTGTCGATTGTATTGCGGTAAGTGTCACCTGATGATATTGAGAACGTGCTGAAGTGCATTATTACGTGGCAGTTACTGACAGCTGTTCGCTTGATACCACCCTCAGGCACAATTCTGAAATAAAAGCGCCTCTTGTGGTGTGCAACGCTTATGAAGCGTTTATTGAGCAGCTTCATTGTTGTGTTCATAGAAAACGTTTACATATTAATCGATGCGTATTGAAGACTTCATCTTCGACCAGGTTCGTTGTTGAAAACTTTTTCACGTCAGTGTTGTATGGTTGAACGTTATGGAAGAGTCGAGGAAATGAACTTTTGAGCGAGCTTTAGTTAAGGGTTTGAACCACTCTACCTTTAACCTTAAAGTACGACTTGCATGATGTGATCGTTGGTCCTGACCAAAGTTAGTGATCACCTAAGAGGTGTAGGGAGCTCTAGCTGGAATCCAAGGGAAAGACCATTAAAAGTCTGGATGCGGCCGAAGGGCGGTATTTTGCGAGGTCGTACGTTGCATGTAATAATCGAATGAATTCAATTCTGTGATAAAACTTCAAAGGTAAAGCTGTTCAGTCGTTTCATATTGTTTCGATGGCTGCAAATTGAGCGATCAAACAGTAATGGTTATCGTTTCGAGCATTTTTTCTCATATGCGAAATAGTTTTTGAAAAATTTTTTTTACAGTAGTGGAAATATTTTTTTTTTACTGTAAACCTCATTTTATGGATTAAAGTTTAATAATTTGACATGATATTTAATAGCATAATAGATAAATAGTTGATATAATGGTGTTAAAGAAACGTGGAATATCTCAAGCAATATTTATTTATTTATTTATTTATTTATTTATTTATTTATTTATTTATTTATTTGTTCTCATTTGTTTATTTATTTATTCATTTGTTTCAATCAACGGAGCATTCATTACAAATAAGCGTCTTTTCATATTGCTTCCACTTGTCCCTATTCAATGCTTTTCTGATTCAGTTGTTCCCTGCGGTCTTTTTTAAAGAATCAGTACACCTCACTGCAGGTCGGCCTCTACTTCTTTGCCAATCTGTGGTGTTTATTTTTTCTCCTAGTGGTCATTTTTCGGTGCAGATATCTTCGCCGCCCATCTGAATTTCCTCATTCCGGCCTCGGTCATCCAATCTTTTATCTTTGTTCACCTCGGAGCCATTCGTTGGCTTTCCTCTGCACCAATTTGTTTCCTGTTGATTCTTCACACAAATAACATTCATATGTCTCCTTCCACAAACAGCATTTTCTTCTTCTTCTTTTTCTTGCTTAATTAATGGTCGATTTCAATATTCCCAAAATTATTCCCTCTCCCGCAAGAATAGGTACCCGAAATCTTGAAAATCTATTCGACTGAGTAAGAGTTTACAAGAAGGACAGTTTAACTATAATCTGGTGTTTTACTGCGATAAGCGCCACAGTAAATCCTCCATAAATATGAAACAACCGTCGACTAAGCGCGTATCGAATGGGTACATAGCATTCATCCCTAGCTGCCGTTCACTAGCGGCTTCCATGGAAATCCGCATATTTCGAGTTGGACTATATATAAGAACTATTTGCAAGGATTTATATTTTTTGACCAATTTTTGGGAGGATTGGGAGGATTAACTCCACCTGTTGTTTGCCAGAGGCCCTCTGAGTTTTTTTTACTGATATTCCATCAAATCTCCAAAAAAAGAACCCTACAAGGTGTCTTTTGATGTGAGTCAGGGCTTTCCGGATCGGTTTCCGGCAAGCTGCATATTGAAGCAACCTAAATACACGTTGCAGCAATGCGCTCTCTTTCCAAATTACATGCCTTGCTCGTTCCTTTCACCTGTTTTTAACAGACCTAAAAGGCCTAAAGCATGTCACGAAATCGTCTCAGAACTCCCTTTATTGCATGAATGGATTTCATAAACGAGGCGATCCTCAAACTGATTTCATATTTGCATAATTGTGTGCATATTTTTTTATATTATTGAAAATGAATGCATTTGCAAAAGACACAAACAATCTTCAAGCATATGTAATATTTATTCATTTGATTAAGAATAGACTTTTATTACAGAGTTACGGTACGGGAGCGACGAATGTCACATTCCAACAGCATAAAGTAGGCCGTGATGAGCGAGCCGAAATTCTAGGTCGCCATAGTGGATTCCGTGGATGTACAATTTGGTTGACTGGCCTATCGGGTGCTGGCAAAACAACGATCGCGTTTGGTGTTGAAAAAGCGCTCACACAGGTAAATAACTAACAGCTCATTATTTCTCCAGTTTATGTTCCTCAGATGTTTCATGCTGTAATGAGTAGCATTGAACCATTTCTAAATGTCAACATGAAGGAATATTGGAATATTCCTATTTGAAGGCAATTTAATTTCAACAAAAGAATTATGATACACTACATTCCAATATATTTCCCTCTAAGTAGTGCAGTATCACAAAATGTAGCGATAGAGGGCAACGAATTATCAACGAAAACCATTTTTTTTTTTTTGATATAATTTCTTGCAAAATTTTGCATAGAGTTCATTAACCACTCTTCCAGATTTATATTCGCCCATTTATCCGTAAAATATTCACAACACATATGCGGAAAAAACTGCGGCAATTAGATTTTTTTTTTTGGGGGGGGGGGGGGGGGAGGAGGAGGAAAGAAGGAGTATATAGATTTTAGACGGTCAAATAGAGTCTCGTTCTTATTGCTTTTGTTCTCTATGTATATGTATTATAAGTAGTTAAGGATATTGTAAAATTGTTCATAAACTATTTTTCTGCAACGATTCGTTTATACGCCAAGCAGTTTTTTTTTTCGCGTTGAATATCATTATATTTCAGTTATAGCTTACGATGCGCATCGGTCAAAAATTGTTGATTTTTTTATTTTCTCGAAGAATTAATGCGACCGGTCGGTCTGAAGAGATCAATTACAAAGTATAAATAATTCGAATCAGCATTCTCAACATGTTTCTTCGTTTGTCAAAGTGTTGAATTTTTTTTGAAATTTTTAAATATTCTTTTTTTTTTGTTTGCTTTTAATTCTCATTGGATTATCTCTATAGTTGTTGTTCATAAAGCTCTTATTAACTATTAAGTTGTTCATAAAGCTCTTATTATTGATTTGTTGCTCGTCCTATACGAGTTTATGAGTTATTAACGCTCAAATGTTCTAAACGTTTTTGCATATCAATCTTTCTTATGAATTAGGATGATGTTTATATGGTTAAATGCGTTCGATTTTAGGCGGGTTTGCCAGCATATGCATTAGATGGAGATAATGTACGTCATGGTTTATGCAAAAATCTCGGCTTCAAGAAAGAGGAACGTACAGAGAATATTCGACGAGTCGCCGAGGTGGCAAAATTATTTGCTGATATGGGTGTGATCGCTCTTGCTTCATTTATCAGTCCGTTTAAGTGTGATCGTGATGATGCTAGATCAATTCACATACAGGTGAGTGAACGTTGATGTTATATCCTTAGAACAATCAACTAGGGAATGGGATAGAAGTGTTGATAAAAATTGGTCGATGTAGTGGGATAGAACATTGCATCGGCTATTCATCGTTAGTTAATCGAGTTAAGCCTAAGAAATATGTCTTAATCGAGAAAACGAAAGAGTTCATGATCTTCAGATAAAATCAATTAAATCAGCGTTATTGAGGATTAGTGGAGTTTTTGATATCGCCAAACGTTTTTCGCTATTTTATTATTCAAAATGAAGTATAATATTTGAGATTGTTATATACGAAATATTGCACAAAAAAATTTCATTTAATGATGATATTTGAATAAGAGATAAAATATCGTTATACTTCTTCTCCATTTAATCAAGAAAATTTCTTGAATCATTTGCATATTCTTTTTTTTTTAAAGACTTATTTATGAATATTATTTTCTTTCAGGATGATCTTGCATTTTTCGAAGTTTTTGTTAATACACCATTGGAGATATGCGAATCTCGTGATCCAAAAAGTAATTTTTCAATGCACTCTTCTTGTTGTTAAATTTGAAAAATTTACATTGAAATTCTTAATATTTGATACGATTTATTTCAATATTCGTTGATTTTTTTTTCTCAATATTATTTTAATTCAAATTTATAGGCGTAAAAAATTTTCATTTAATTTCATTTATTGAAATTTTATATGAAAGAAAAATTTGAATTTGCTTCTACGATTTGTTCATTTTAGTTTTTTTAAATTGTTTTTTTTCTTTGTTTTTTTTTTTTTTTTTTTTTTTGTAATTTAGCGATCGCTTTTCTTAACACTTAATCCTGATGATGATGTTGAGCGCTATTGAAATTATTTTATTTATGAGTTGGTCCAGTAGTTTGATGTGTCTTCGTCGTCGTCGTCGTCGTCGCACGATTTCCTTGTAGCTTTCCAAATTGAATAGTGCATTTTCGATGATTTGGCAATAAAGTGCATCGAACGAGACAATTCGATTACCGTCAACTATGCCTTATTAGTTTACGTTGCGCAAATTTCTTTTTAAGTGACCATAAATAATCAAATATTATGTTAATATGAGCAAAAATTAAATCTCTGTTTTTTTGCAGGGCTCTATAAAAGAGCGAGGGCAGGTGAGTTGCCTGGTTTTACTGGCATCGACAGCGCCTATGAAGCACCCGAACAACCCGATCTCATACTTGAGGCCGGTACTGAGACAGAGACCGAGTGTGTACAAAAAGTGCTCGAGTTCTTATACAACAAGGCTAGTAGCTGCCACTTTATTTTATCGAATCTAAAAAGCGATCGATTATTCCATTTACGGAAATCTCTTAATTAAAGTCATAGGGAAATGGGAGGCTACAGTTGATCTTTTCAGTGAAATTCATTACCGAATGGTAAGGTGCTTGGCTACTGTCCAGGTAAAATAATCTGGTTTAGTCTCATTCGTTGACACTAAAATTAGGTCATCCACTTGATATCGATGTTCTGTATTTTCGCATTGAAAATAGATGCTGCTGATATTGGTCACATGATAAAGGGTTTTCCGCTGAGTAGAATGCAAATTAAAATTCACAGGTCAAAAACGTCATAAGTGTGCGCGTTGAGTTTCTTACCTGAGGGAATGCAAATGAAAGTATTTTTGCCACTTGGCCAAGTGTTTCACCATATGTGCTTGGAGAATCCGGAATGCCTCTCAATTCGGAGAGAGCTTCGAAACCGTAGGTCGTTAATATTTTTGCTTTGTGATGTTATTCACTATACGGCACAAGTATTTAATGACTGTCTATTGTACAAAGCGATGTGTTTGATATGATGTGCATTTTATATGTTTAGGGTGTAATACCAGAAGCAGCGATGCAGCAATTGTGCGGACAACCAGTTCGAGAGTTGTTCGCCAACAAAGAGGTAAAGCAAGAATTGGAAAAGCGTTTAGAAGGGATGCCAAAGATCAGTATCTCACGAGTAGATCTCGAGTGGCTTCAGGTGAATCTCTTTTTTCATTTAATTAATGCTATAAAGGCTTCCTTTATTTTTGCCAATATGTGACATAAGAATGAAAAACGTGTTAAAGCGGATCTCACCAAGAGAGCTTTGTACATGAATTCGCGATGACTGTTTTCCTGTCGATCTATCGGTTCGGTTATTTTTCCTGTTATCGTGGCACATTTGGCTAATGATTAATCACAGGACGCATAACCTGAGATTCATGTTCGATCACAGTATGCTAACTGAGGTGCGATTAAGGTGTTGCACCTATTGTCTATTTCCTATAAAGTAATAATGTCACATCTTTCATAGGTTATAGCCGTACAGTGCTTCTATTCATGTTGAGTACCATTTTAATCTGATCTCGATCTGCGAACCTCTTTGGTCTAGTAATTTAGTTAAGAAGATTAACTGTAATTTACTCCCGGCATGGATTGAATTATCCAACATGCTCTTGCAAACAAATGCGTTAGATTGTTTTTGTAAGATATTTTCAATAGTACTCTATCGTAGGTGATGTTTTCAGTGACTTTTCCAGAAGACATTATTTTTCATCTCTCATTCTCGATGCGCGAATACAGTTTTGGTTAGAATTATTGTAAGGCGAATAATGCAGATCTCGGCAACAAATCCTAAGCTATAGGTAAATGGATGAAATAAGTTTGCAGGTGTTGGCAGAAGGTTGGGCAACTCCATTATCCGGTTTTATGCGTGAAAGACAATACCTACAGTGTCTTCATTATGGACAGCTATTGGATCTGCAGCGTAATTGTACGGTTCCTGGCTCATCAACTAAAGAGGCCAACAACAATGTTGGATACGAACTGGCACAGCCACTCAATCAATCTGTTCCGATCGTGCTGGCAATTACCGACGTACAAAAGGATCTCATCACCAACGGTATTCGTTAGCTTCGTGGTTAGAAATAAATTAGCACTGAAATTCCATAAAATATGCTTCATGAATTTTTAGTAATTGAAATAAAGATGGTGGGGGGGGGGGGGGAGGGAGGGAGGGGAGAATCGAGGAAAAGGAATCTCTATATTTTTTAAGACTTACTTTCATGCAATAACTTCAAAGAAGGAGATAGCATTATTAGTGAGCGAGAACATAACAACTCGAAAGTTATATTTCGTTTGGGGTTTTTAGTTGTAACATAGACAATGCACAAACGTTGTTGTGGTTATTAATTTCTTCCTATATTTGAAATGAGTCTTATTCTTTGATGTACTCATTGATTAGCTGCTTTTTTTTAATCAACAGATGATATGATAGTATGAAACCTCTATTTTTAAATAGCTTTATTTTTTTATTAAGACGGCAGAATCAGGAATATTTATTGCTAATTAGCTTGCAATTGCTCGTTATAGTTAATGTTGGCCTTAATTATTTCTGCTTTAAAATATCGCTATAAATTATATATAGTGGATGGCATTTAGAGGGCGTGGTGATTCAAGAGGTGGCACTATCTTTCGAAGGCAAAGTGATTGCTGTATTAAGTGATGGTGAGATCTACGCACATCGTAAAGAAGAACGTGTTGCGAGACAATTCGGTATCGTTGATCGTAGACATCCAGCGATTGATATGATCCTCAATAGTGGCGATTGGCTACTTGGAGGGGATATCACGGTTTGTTTATATTTGTGATTAAATGTTATTCAACGTTTTAAGAGATGTTTACTCTAAGGTATAGAACGCTTTCTTATTTGAAACGTTTATATTGGGGATCACCGAGCTGTACGAAATAGTTTCCATACATACCGAAGCGGAAAATATTTGGCGCTCCGATTAAGGTGACAAGCGGTTTGGTTGATTTGCACATATCCTCGAAGTGGGCTTGTTGTGGGGAGAGAGACGGGGAGGAGGGGGGGGGGGGAAGGGAAGGGTTCCATGATTCAGAATCGTGCGTCATCTCAGAATCTCTAATATCTCGACGATTCTAACATGACGCATTTGTGACCACAGTTGGATATTTGTTTGGATCATTATGAGAATATCCTTATTTTGAGGTGTTGGATCGAATCCGTTACAATGACGGTCTCGACAAATATCGTCTCACACCAATGGAGTTGCGCCATCTATTCATAAGTATGAATTGCGATGCTGTATTCGCATTTCAACTAAGAAATCCAGTGCATAATGGTCACGCACTTCTCATGAAAGATACGAGGCAAAGACTTCTCAAGAAGTATAAGAATCCGATGCTATTGCTTCATCCACTTGGTGGATGGATTAAAGTTTGTTATTCATTATTGCTTAAATTTTTTCACTGCTTAAATTTGTTACATTCATTTATTTCATTGTTATTTATTGGGATTTCTCCTCACCTATGAAGAATTGAAATCACAGGACGAATTTCAGAAAAAGGGTAAAGGTACAGCGGGTGATTTAAACAAAAATTCGTTATGAGGTTTTCAAATAATTTCAGGAAGGAGGGTGGTAGGGGAGAGGGGAGGAAAGAAGGTATTATTTGCAATTAAGCCTTTGTCTAAAAACTTTCCTTTGCTATTTCACAACTGTTATTGTTTGTATGCAGTATATTTGCATAAGCACTTTATGCTTATCTCGGTTTTTGAGTGTTGCATAAATTATAGGACGATGATGTGCCATTGCATGTTCGTATGGAACAGCATAAGGCAATCTTGGAAGAGGGTGTATTGGATCCTAAATGGACCGTTCTTGCAATATTCCCCTCGCCTATGCTTTATGCGGGACCAACTGAGGTAAGATTTGAGACTTTATATTATTTGTTTATGTTAATTATTAATTATTAACTGTTTCTTTTGTTGTTGTGCTAATTAATATGCTAATTGATAGTATTTTATATTTATGAGTTTGTTTATGCTAATTTGTTGTTAATGCTAATTTCGGTTTACGTGGAAGAAATATTTTTTGAAATTTTCAGTTTTGAATGATCGATAATTGCGATCATATTAGAAAAACATCGATATCTTCAAAATGAAAAATACGTGAGCAATAATATGCTAAATTTTTTTTTTCAGGTACAATGGCATGCACGCGCTAGGCTAGCATGTGGCGTAACGACGTATATTGTGGGAAGAGATCCAGCAGGTATACAACATCCGGATACTGGTGATTACCTCTACGATCCAACACATGGATCTAAAGTCCGTTTCCTTTCACATTTAATAAATCATATTTTTAAATATTTCTAAAGTTTACAGTTTTTGCAATAGTCTTTTCACGTTGTGTTTGTTTCGACTATTCGAGAAGTGCTTACAATTGATAGTTTGATTTGCATATAGAAAGTTATACCTTTAATGCTACTTACGAATAAATTGGAAAAAAACCTTATTCATATCTTAGCGTTTTTCCGAAAAGGTTGAGCTTAATTGTGTGCTATTGATAGCGTTTTTCTTTTCTTTTCTTTTTTTTTTTTTCTAAGTTATGGCGTTTATCAACGTAACTCGAATTTATGAACGTTCCTAAGATTCACATAAGCTATACGTTCGTTTATAGGTATTGGCTATGGCTCCGGGTCTTCCGAAGTTGAATATAATTCCATTTCGGGTGGCCGCTTACGATAAGAAGAAAGGCGAGATGGCATTTTTTGACGAATCACGTAAAGAGGACTTTCTTTTTATAAGTGGAACTAAAATGCGTGCATTCGCCCGCGATGGTATTCAACCGCCTGATGGATTCATGGCGCCTAAAGCTTGGAAGGTAAGCTTTTCCGTGTAGAATCGTAGAAAGCCTTCAAGATTGGGACTTGTAATACCCTTTAGTTATCCAGCGATCGTTCAGTAGAGCGGATCACGCTCACTTAGCGTATATGCTAACTGCCTCGAGGAGGAGGGGAGGTGGGGGGGGGGGGGGAGAGGGTAGGGAAGGGAATTCCTGCCAAAATGAAAAACCTCCAAAATCAGGATGGATGTTTTTGAGATTTTTTTCCCCACTTCTATATTTACAAAAACTGAAATTTGAATTACAATTTGGGCTTTCTTTTCAGGTTTTATCAACGTATTTCGAGAAAATCGCAAAGAAGAAGGCTGAAGATGCGTCAAAACAGACATCAATTTCAACAAATTAGGCGCTAATTTTCGAAGAAAATAGGCGCAAATTTTGATGCGAGTGAACGTTATGCTGACATATTAAAAAAAAGGAGGATGATTTACTGTATTTTGATAAGTCAAATCAAAGAGATTTATTTAATTGGGGAGGAGAGGGAGGGGGAGGGGGAGAGGGGAGAGGAAGGGGCACACCAATGCACCAAAATTGGTATATTGCGCGCCACTAAAATGTCGGCAAACGAGTTCACTTGTATCTCTGCTGCCGTGTTTAAGTTTAAGTTGTATTTGAATCTTTTTTCGCATATTTAAGAGATTGTTGCTTGATTATTCCGTTTTATGATCCTCTTCTCTCAATCATGATCTTTTTTTTTTCTTTTTTGCATATTCATTGCCTTTTCTCTTCAACTTTCATTGATATTGCTTTTGTATTTTCATTGTTTTTTTCTTTTTATCTCTTTTTCCTATCAAATTTTCATCGATCGATTATCGAAACGATTAGCAAAATAGTATAAATCACCAATTTTAAATCATATTTTTGAAAGTGAGAATTTGTTTAGTAGTTTTATGCTAATTTATTAATGAAGTGGGTATTATTTACGTTCTATTATAATGGATATTCAAATGTGATCGTTGATCATATTCATAGATTTATCGTATTCATTGTTGGCTCAATCTTTTAGTTGTACACTGCTAATGCTTATAAAACTATAAATGAATTCATATTATTATTTTCTATTGTAAATGTGATGATCATTTTTTTTTAAATTTATTTTTAGGTATTTATTTGGAAATAACTATCACATTGGGAAAAATCCCTATTTTAGAACATAGAAATTTATTTAAAAAAGAAAAGAAAATATTTAAGATTTTTTTTTTTTTTTTTTTTTTTTTTTTTTTGTTAAGTGCAAATTATTTGATGAAGAATGAAACATTTAATCTTTAAAGTGAATAATAGTAAATTATAGAATTAAATGCCAGAAGTATTTATTACGGTTATATGATGTATGGAATTTTTTTTTTTCTTTGCACAAAATTATTTTCCGATTTCCAAAAATAATTTAAAAATTGCAATTGCAAATTTTATTCATCAATATTGGGCATAAATTTTACTCATTTATTTTAATTTCGAATTCAGAAAAAAATTTTTTGCAGTAATTTCATTTCGATCAAAACATATAAAATTTATCCGATCATTTTATGATAAACATAAATGTTCGCTTAATGCTAGGTAATAAAATGAATTGTAGAGAGATTAGCGATATTGCTAAGTGAAGTTGAATTTACGAGATATTTGTTTTCTCTGAGAGTCTCATATTATTCTCGTTCGACAATTTTAGCTATTTCAATGTGATTTTTTTTTTGAAGTATTGATATATATGTCGATTGAAATATTTAGATACTTTTTGGCAATGTTTAGAAGGCTATCACAATATCATCGTCTTTCGTATCGTTTTTTTTTTGGCCGCCAATATCCAACTTATTGTTCCATCTCTATGCGATTTTATTATTCAAATTATTCTCTTAGAGTTTATTTGTTATATTTGGAAATTTGAGAATTAACTATAGGTTTATAGTTATGTAATTTATAAAAGGAATATTGTACTTTAAAGAGTTTTTTTTTGAATAAATAAAAATAAATTTATATATTGCTTATTTATTTGTTTGGTGCATTCCATTTATCATAAATATCTTCATAGGGTTTCTTTTATTTCCTTTTATTTTATTTTCTTTTATTTTTGCTAATACAATTTTCGAGATTAAGATAATCAGTAATTAAGCGATATTTATATCGAATATCGAAAAATTCTATTTCACTTTCAATCATTTTGACACGTAATAATATTCCTTATGGAATGAAATAAGAGTCAAAAAAAAAAGTTTTATTTAGTGTAATGTAAGGCAATGGGAGATTTATGTTGACAAAGAGGCAATTCGTTAGAAATTTGCGTAATGGATGAGACGATGCTCCCACTCTCCCTCCTCCCCCTCCTCTCCCTCCCCCCATCCCCTCCCTTCCCTCCCCTCCCCTCCTCCAACTTTTCCACCCCACTCTCGGTCACCACTTAATATGCGGTTATTGTTTGTTGAAACACTACTGTTTAATTTTTTCGGTGGAAAGATGTTCCACCTCCATCCATACCCCTTTATAAATTCTCTCTTCTCCTTGCAAATCTTATAGAATCCTGAAAATGAACTGTTTTCGTACACCTAAAAGTTGCTCACTATTGTTCAATGTCTTTGCTAAACCTCTAAAAAGAAAGAAAACCTCTACTCTTGTAAATCCATTCCAACGATCATGATAGACTAATAAGCCCGGGGTTTTCTCCGAATATCATAGTAGTTATTGTTTGGGAGATTATGGTGCCTTTTTTCGTCTACATATGTCGCAGTGATACGAAGAAAATAGCCGATTGTAATGTCGACTGCCAATCAGCATTAATATTAATTAGCTTTATTTGATTCCTCTTACGGGGACGACGACTGATCGGAATAAAAATTACTGCATATGAGTTGAATATATTATGCAAATTTATGGAGTAAACTTAAGCCACTTGTCATTGAGACGTTAATTCGAGATATTATGCGCAGATTTTACTGAGTAGCCGATGACCACCATAAGCACCAAATGGGGTCAGCTTATTATGATTTTTATAGAAGATATTATATTCCTTTTTTGAATCGCTTTATTCCCACTAATAATTTGAAAAATTCGAACAAACAATGGAATTTAAACAATTCGAAAGTTTTGACAAAAATTTACGCACAAATGATTTTAATTTTTTTTTTTTTTTGCATTGAATACTTTTTCAGAGATTCGTCTAATGACATAAGGAATCGAGTTCTATTAGCACTTAAGAGCGTCTTGGATGCAATTAAATGATGCTATTATCATATTTTAGTGATATCTTTCAGTTTCTACGAACTATATATCTATTATACGTATCGTTGTTACGAATAAACATATTTGCGATACTATGATGAATGCGTTATTATTTATAGAATTATCAATTTTTAAGGAATTTTTTTTTTTTTAACGGCTGAAAGATTGTTGGATAATTTTTCGAGGAAACTGCACTTGTGTCCGATTTCTGGGTTCTTTATAGTAGTTGGTTTAAGCATTTTTTTTTTTTTTTAAACTATTGAGGAATATATTGCTATTGTTATTATTGATATGCAAGCATGAGAATCATGTCATCGTTGCAGAATTGAAATTTCCACATCGAAATATTATCTATTCTCGCTGAGTGGAAAATCGTTTTGATCGCTATGTTGTAAAATAACGAATCATTTCATCGACGAAAAGATTCTTCCGATTCCCCCCCCCCCCCCCCCAAAAAAAAAAAACTTGTTCTGCGAAGATAAAATCGAAATGATGAACACTATGGGTTTGATCAAATCATTGTTTTTATCTTCTAATGTTCGTATCACTTTATATTTCTTCATATAATCGATTATGATAGTAACAAATCTCAGCAGTTAAATAAATAAATATTCTTTTTTTTTTCTCAAGCAAAAAGATAAGAGATATCCTAGGAAGAAACTGTGAACTAACCGATGAGAAAAGATAGATAATAAGAAAAAATTTTCATTTAATGGCTAGATATTCGTATTTTTCATCCGTTTATTTTTCCTTCTCAATTTGCATATGCCGCTTTAGTAATGAAGAAGTCGTTTGGCTTAGATGGTACTTAGGTTATCGCATACTTAAGTTTTAAAAAAAACTTCAAACTTAAACATATGCATAAATATTATCTGCTGAGCGTTCAGATAAAAAACAATACTTGATCATTAAATCGAAAGAATTCAATTGTTTCGTTCTCAAATATTTGCCATTTGTGAATATTTCTGTAAATGATGCCAACTTTTGAGATAAATTTGCATATTGCATGTCTTTAAGAAAACTGTCGTGATGTGCAATGTTAGGATCATTGAAGCGATAGCGGTGGGTGGTTTCTTCATCGGTTTCGATGTGTTTTGTGTGGACCCATGGCTTCTATAAAAGGACCACCTGGTGTAGTCTGGTATGAGATCAACCCATTGCGGTGACCTTTCGATGACACTGAAGTTTATTAACGCGGGAATCTGAATCACTTAGGAATAGCGTCGGAACCTGACCAGAATTTGAATCACTCGGTGACGTCGTCAGAGGCATGTCATTTCAGGAGCGACACATTGTTTGCCAAATGCATTCTTTTCTGGTTCACCAACGCTCACGCCTGACTCTAGAAAATGTCGTAGTCCACTCACGGATATGCAATCTGTTAAGTACGGTCCGTGATTGAATGCTCGTACGCCAGGTATATTGGGGTTGCTGTCTCATAACAAATTGGAAGTGATTTTTTTGTTCGCAGACTGAATCGGGGACTTTCAGCAATGGCAACAACATCTGCAGCTACAACCTTGAGAGTCTCGAATCAGACAGGTGCATCGAATGCACCTAGTGTGTTGGTAACCGATAAGGACGTCGATCTGGCACGATTGCGTGAAAAGTTCCGAGTGATTCAATTCATCGGTGATGGAGCGATGCCACGCGATCAGTTGAAGCAGCAAGTCGCCAATGTTGACGCACTTTATTGTTTGGTGAGATTCTCGGAGTTACTTTTCGTATAAAGCATAAATTTGACGATCGCTATGATGGGAGCATTTTTTCAAGCTTAATTTAATGCATTATGAGACTATGAATTATATAGCAGTAATTATATATAGCTATTGCAAGGCACGCATAAGTAGATAAGAACGATATCTACCCATGAGGGAAACGGATGTTCCCCAATCAAAAAATCCGCTTAGGCGATGAAATTATAACGAAATCCTATCAAACAGCCCAATAAATGCCTCATTTACCATTCTTTCACATTTAGAGTTATATTTAATAAAAATGGAGAGGGATAACATCTTGTTGCACTCTGTTTTCCTTATCGGCGAATATATACGATGCAATTTGAACCATTGGGAATATGTTTATTGAAACTTTATGTTTGTAGTGAATGTTTTCATTCGATAATTTTAATATGCAAATGAACTTAAACCTAGCAGTAGAATCAAAATTTTCACTAAAGCTTCAACGACGATCAGTTAGACATTGGTCGTTAATGGTATTAAAAAAATATCAAAGGCTATTTTTTTATTGCATTTCTGATTATTGCAAAATTCGTATTGCACAGAATCTTTTTTTTTGTTGCAAAAATTGCAAAATCATATTTGACACATTAAATGCAGCTTCATATTTACACAGTATATTTCTTGCCATTATTTTTACTGCAAAAAACGGACGAACTTTTTCGCTCAGCGAAAACCGTCGTGTCGTGACGCAAACTTTTATTCGTGTATAAATTTTAAATGAGTGTATTAGGTCAATTCATATTCTACGATCACTTACATAGAATAAATATTGAAGAATCGCATTCGTAGGAGTGTTTAAAAACAATTGCAATACGAAACGAAAATTAGAAACAGTGAGGATGTAAGGATAAGTTTATTTATAAGCTCAATTATTTTACTATAGTTGTCTCAGCACTTCCAGGATGCCTGGCTATTTGTTTTTTATGGTGCAATGCATTTATCACAGATTGGCTATTATGTCTGAACGTGATTCTGATTCGTTCAGAATTTCATCTGAATGTTTTACAGGGGAGAAAGAGGGGGTCATCTCACTGGAGCATACGCTGCGTTTGTTTCCCGTGATTGGGCGTTATTAGGCCACTTGTGATGTCTGACAAGATAATATAGCGTCGAATCGTAATTGATTGTCAGGTAAGCACTTTCACTGTGTTTGCGGAAATGTATGCTTTTGATAATGCTTGAGATTATCACATTGTAGTGTTTTTGCATTCAGGTGCGTGATAAGGTAGACAAGGAGGTGCTGGATGCGGCCAAACATCTCAAAGTGGTGTCAACAATGTCAGTCGGCTTCGACCACATCGATATCCAGGAATGCAAAAAGAGGTACATCTACGCCCATCTTTTTATAAATAGTCCTTCGGCCATTTAAATGCCTTGTTTTATTGGTGCGTGGGATCACTCATAAGTTGCATCTCCTCAACACGTGCGGAATTCTTGAAATTTTGTCTGTGTCATTCATTTTGTGTTGTTTCTTTTTCGTTGCTTTTTGATCTTCTTCTGAGTCGACGATCTATATAATTTCTTTGAATTTCGAGTATGTTAATTATGTTGTATCATAATCCAGTAGTATTTGCATTTCGATGACTATTTCAAGGTTTGAATTTATGGATGTGTTACAAAAGTTAGTTCTTTATTTATTTATTTTAATATGTTACAGGAATATCATAGTGACGAACACGCCTGACGTGCTAACCGAGACCACTGCTGAATTGACGGTCGCACTATTGTTGGCCACTGCTCGCAGATTGCCTGAAGGTGTCGAAGAGGTCAAAAAAGGTCGATGGGGAACATGGGCTCCATTTTACATGTGCGTTTTCATTTTGCGTTTTCTGCACTTTAATCGTGTTTTTCGTTGAGTAACGACCTTTTGCTATCCGTTCTGAGGATGTACTTCTTCCGGTGAGGAATTATAAGGCACCATATATGCGCATTATTGCACTAAGCAGGAATTACTGTATCAGCTTGTCAATGAAGTCGACTGTGAATAGCTCGGTTTGTTCTTCGTTTTGATTCAGAGCTAAGTTTTGAAAGCTGCAAAGTTGATCATGCAGCTTCCCTTTTTTGCCCTCTCGGCGTTCCATCGGTCTAGAATACATAAACCGCCCTTCTTCAAATCGAACATACGGATCTATTGAAAATCTATAAAGTCGTATCTGCGGAACATTTTACTTTCCCTTTGTTCAGTTTGCTTGCAATTCCGACAGTTTGCTGGGCGATAATCTTTAAAAAGCAACGAGTAAGAGTATGCAGCCTATTATATCCTTGAAGTTGTAGTTTGTGGAAATATGAAGTAGGGCAACTACTTCATGTAATCGCTTAGCCTTTACTTTGAAGTCTATGAATCCTTATTTTTGAAGGAGTTGGTGAGTTTTTTAAGAGTTTTTTTTTGCCCATTACTTTAACACTTGTCTTATCCTGATGTGCTGATTTACTCATTTTTCGTCGATGAAAATACGTTTATTTTATGGATTACAGGTGTGGAGTTGGCATTCAGGAGTCAACGGTGGGGATCATTGGATTTGGACGAATTGGTTGTTCGGTTATGGAAAAGTTGAAAGCGTTTCATCCATCACGAATAATCTATAATGATATTTTTCCCAATGAAAAAAGTTAATTCTTTTTTTTTTTTTGTTTACTTATTCAGATGATATTAATTAAAGGAAATGATATTTTACTAAGGGAATAAACATCTCTCAACTCGTATTGGTTGAATTTTTTTAACTAATTGGAGAAATTATTGATGGGTGGTCACTTCCTAAATATTAAAATGTTATAATATATAAGTATCAGCCGCTTTTTTTCCATTATTTTGAATTATCTTATGTCTTAGACGAGATTCGTCATTTGCTAAATTGCAGACAATGATGTGAAAGTGTGAAATTTTAGTCCGTATGTAAAAATATTTTATTTTTCTTTATGAAAGAGAGAGAGGGAGGGAGGGAGAGAGAGAGAGAGAGGAGAAAGGGGCGCTATTAATAATGGAGTTATAATTAATTAGCATAAGAATAGAATCGTTTAAAAGAATATCGAAAAAAAAAAGCCACGCAATTGCACACAATTTTTTGCACTTTAGCAGATATACAGCATATTTATACTTACGTATCGAATTTTGATATATTATGTCTTAGGAGTATTTGAAAATTTTCGTAGAAATTTTTTTTCTTTGAAGAAGCAGCGGAAATGGGTGTCGAATTTGTACAATTGGACGATTTATTCGCAAAAAGTGATTTTATCATTGTAACATGTTCGATGACCGACAAAAATCGAGGCTTTATTAATAAACAGTCACTTTCAAAGATGAAGAATAATGCCGTTTTCATTAATACAAGCAGGTTAGATCTACTTATTTATTTAATGTAATTCATTTAATTCAATAATGTTTATATATGCCAACATTTAGAGTGTTTTATTTTTTGACGTTATATTATGCGTAGTACTGTTTTCATCATTTATAGTAATCCAAAAAGAAGTTAGTAGTTATTACTGAATTAGTCGAAAATTTTCTATCTTATGCTCGATTAAATGAAATAGTTTTCCATTTCTACGAGAAAATTTTGTAAGGTTTCAACGCATTTATCAAATTTTATAATTAGACATAAAAATCGCGCAAAATTTACGTTACTGAATTGAGTGCATAAAACATAGAAACGAAGGTTGAGCGATGTCGGTTGCCAAATCTTTTGAAATTTTTTGCTTTTTTTTTTTCTGTTATCCACAACGTTTAATTTAATTATAAAAATTTTTTGAAGCATTCGCAGTTTTGATGCGTCGAATTTCCATTTTTTTTTTTTTTTGTTCCCTTGAGATATTTAGACATTTCTGTTGTTAATTTTCATAGAAGACAAATGAAAACTTTCAACTAAAGTAAGGAGACTTTTCGTTATTAATAATCTGATAGAAAATCCATTAGGGATGGAGAAGGATGGAGAGCTTAATAAAATTGGGGTATGATTATATCGGATGAAAGATACTAAACATAAGAAATTTCATTGTCAAATTATCGAGCCCTAAAAGAAGATTTAGTAACTGTTCATTTAGATTAAAAAATGATTTGTTCATTTATTATTTGAGCGAATAGGTAATCAAATTAGGCGTCGTAGTTGTGCTCATCATTGACCTCATTATTGGAATTATTGAAATATCGATGACGATTCACTTACAAATAAATACGAAGTTGAAGCATTGAGGGCTTACATAAGAGAGATGATGCAGTTATGATTGTTATTGGAATTTGCTGACTATGAAATACATTATGGATAATTGCAGAGGAGGTCTTGTAAATCATCAAGATTTGTATGAAGCATTGAAGGAGGGTCGTATACGTGCTGCTGGAATCGATGTAACCGATCCTGAGCCACTTCCAACGAGCAGTCCTCTTCTACAGTTGAACAATTGCGTCGTTTTGCCGCATATCGGCTCTGCAACTGTGACCACTCGTGAACGTATGATGCGTCTTGCAGAGGATGGTATTCTTGCTGTACTTACAAATTCGAAAATACCTGATAGAATACGTGTCGTTTAGTTATGATAGCATTGCTTGTCTCGTAGCGATAGCAAACATGGAGTTGCCTCTTTTTAATCACTCCCAGTCTTAACAAAATCTTATATTATTCTTTAAATCTCTTCCTTCTATTTCTTCCTTCCATCCTCTCCTCTCCTCTTGCATATATGTAATGATGTGTCTTTGAAGTAATAAATCATCAAGAAATTTATCTATCCTTCATAATTATACAACTGAATCTTCATTTCACTACTAAGCATTGTTTCATTGATTTAATTCGTTCTCAGTATGTTGGAGCAATGCAGTTGAAAAAAGATCATACAGCTTAAATGCTGCGTGACATTATTTTTCACTATAATTTAGTGATTTATTTCCTAAGTGAATTGATCAATCGATGATATACGGAATCGATCAGTTGTTGTGATTGATCGGTCGATCAACTGATCGTTGTCTTCTTTCTTTTATCTAAATTTTGATTTTCATTTGTAAATTGAACGTCAAATTTAATAATAAACGCCAATATGAAAAAGAGTTTTGGTGATTTTTTTTACCCGCAAAAAAATATTCTGGAAATATTATGATGTGGCCATAAAAATGTTGGTGAATGATTTCCCAATGATAGACACATATCGTTAGTTGGCCGACAATTCTTTGTCAGAGAATTGTGTCTTAAAAAAATTAATTAATTTTAATTTATTTCATAAAAAGGTGAACTTTTTCAACTGGATAACAGAGTATTTCGTTCAATAATAAAGTCTTTACTATGTAATGCTCAAATATTACTCTAATCTCCAAAAAAGGTTCATATTGAAGTCATATATAAAGTAAATATATAAAATAACGTAATACATATTCATTATGGCGTAATACTTAAAGTATAGAAGTAAATATATAAAAAACGATTCATTATGGCGTATTAAAAATGCGTTAAAAATCCATTGCGTAAATGTTTATACTTATAAGTGGAGAAATTTTCTATGCATTTTTTTTTCTTTTGTAATTGCTAATCTCATGTTGGCGATTTTTGTTGATTTTTTTTTTCTTCGTTTTGTTTATCGTAAAAATATCTAATGAAAGTGCACAATTTTTAGTAATTTCAAAATGTATGCGTAACTGTTACGATTATTCTCTTATTTTAATAAATATTTTTATTAGAAGTAATTACTGCTTGGGCGAATGGTTGACATCGCCACATTAGTTGAAACAATATCAAACAAATTAATTTTGATCTTCTATTAACGGATTCGCTTTAAAAAATATCCATAAGAATTTCATTTCCTATTCTTCTCTTTCATTTCTTTATAGTTTTAGAAGTAATTCATTTGCGAATTTGTTGTAATTCGTGAAAATAGTTCCGCGTTGTCTGTTCATTAATAAAACATTCAGGCAAGATTGCATTATGAGATAAATAATTCCTCATTACACTTAGAAACAATCACAAAAAAAGATTGCTTCAAAGATTGTTTATTTAAGTATGCAATCATTTTTACGCTATTCATTCCGCTGGGAAATATTACATTCGGCACGTTCGAATGATAGATGGCTTCACGGCGATAATTTTTATAGCTTTGCAAAAAAATTAAATTCTTTTTATCGAGTGTGTTTGTATCCTGGCTTTATCAACATCCACGGTGATTGGAATGGTCTTTATGGAAATGATTAAAACCTCGAAGGATTGTATGCAGTAATCGATGATAGAAATTGTGGGTGTTTCGATGTGGTTTAGTTGGATGGTAAGGGTAGTTTATTTGAGGTTTGAGAGGATCTTCAAGAGTCGGTACAACGAACTCTCTTACAATAGCATCGGTAGGCTAGCTCAAATCGGATATATCCAGTGTGGTACATCTATGTTCTGGCACTTCTAACTATGAATTAGCGCAATATTAGGTTTTTGCGCCTCTCCATTATGACTATTCTGGTTCGGAAGTGGCTTTGCCAAATCGAAACAAAGAGCATGATGACCAGTCTTTGTGTTCGTTGTTCTGAAGCCTGTGGTCTAAACATGCATTTTATTCATCGGCAATATTTTGGCTTCCTCTTAAGAATGGACAAACAGCCGCTACCACAAAAAAAGGAATTGTAACAAATAATGATAAAATCGCATCAGTTAGTAGAAGGACAAGGATTCCTTAATTTCTTTCAGCTTCATTTCAATATTGAAAAAAAAAGCAAAACAGTGGAACATTATACATATTTTTCCATGGGTTAAATGCTATCTGGATTCGAGCGGAACGCTGAATTGCAAAGTGATCGTAGCTGAGGAAAGATGTGCTCAATGAGGATTCCCATAGGCGCCCATTCGGTGCATTATTGAAAGGCTGTCGCTAAGTCAATGAGGGTTTCGATTCAATGCAACTTGAAGAGCAAGAAGCGTTAGATGTTAATGGCTGATGAGTTAAATGTTATCAGGATTTTTGATGTATGATGCTTTTCTTTCGGATTGTATCGCTTATCGAAGGACATCAACTCAGTGTTTTTAAACAGTACTATTTATCAGCAAAAGTCTATTGACAATTATTTAGCTTGCTTGCGACGAGCTGAATGTGCTATAGTTCGCTGCTGGCTACTATTCACATCAATTTGCTCTCTTCGTGAAAATAACCTTTGTGTTGTCTTTCGTCGGAAATTACTTTTCCTTGTCTATCATAGATATTTTAGGTGATTACTAAACTTTTGTCTATGAATGCAAATATTTCGAAAATTCTTAACACGTTGTATTTTTCATTATACGCTAAGGTGGCTAATTATTTTTACTCAATGGCGAATTTATAATGCTCGATAACGTTCAATCGTATTAATATCACCAATAACTCACATATTCTGCGATATTTTCTAACAAAAACAAGTACAAGGAAATTCCCAAAAATGGAATAATTTCCAGGAGTCGTTATTTTTTGACTGCTTATGCTTCCAAATGTTCTCAGAATGTGTTTTCGATACAATTATAAATATTATTCTAATACATAAAAATGAGTAGAAAGAATTGATTGAAATGAACCGCGTTATGTCTATAACAATAGCGATTTGGAAAATTAATCCATCATATCTATGTTATATGTGTTGTTGATGCCGTCAGAAATGTTAGATTCATCGATGCTGAAAGCAAGCCAAACAGTTCGAGTTGTGCATCTCACTTGTTTTTTATGACGACTGGAGGTGGTGTTTCAGTTCTACCTCAATAGTGGCATAGTCGAGTTTGCTTTCGCTGAAATAATTGCAATATAAAAGATCGAAATTGTCGAGATCGTCATACATCGTAGAGGACCCGATTCAGACACCCCAAGGGTAGAGCAATTTTGCATCTTTCGCTATCGGCGTATCAAGTATTAACAGAACAAATTAGCCTATATGAGGAAAGGGATGAATGAATGCATTGGAACCTCAATGCTCATCATTGAAGAGGAAATTTTTAAATTTTTGATAAACTTTCTCAAAAAATTTTTGAATGAAAATTCTTACATCACTAAGAATATGATTCTAGCATCCCTAAACTTTTCAAATCCATATTTTTGTTGGATCCTTTCTTATGGCCATAATTAATTTTTATTTTTTGAATGATATGCAAACAATAAATTATAAACTAAAAGCTATAAATAAATTGAAGATATTATTGTAGAGTTTTTAATGAATTTCTTTCTGTTATATTTTACGCTGAAATAATAGAAAGAAAATTTCAAATAGAGTGCATTGAATGCTTCACAGGCTTCAACATGCAGCAATTGTTACGTACGGCAAAATTCGCAAGTACCGTGCCGAGTGTATTAGTCACCGCACAAGAAGTGATCGTACCACGTATCTATGAACGCTTCAATGTCACTCAATTTCAAGAGAACAAAACAATGCCACGTGATTTGCTACTCACAGAAATACCAAAACATGAAGCAATTTATTGCCTTGTTAGCCGTTTGCTTATATAATTTTCTTTTTCGTTTTTTTTTCACTAATAAAGGGGAATTAAATTATGGGCACTTTCTTCTTTATGCTAGTAAGATTTACCCATAAAAATCTCCTTTCAGCTTTTATTAAATGCCCTTAGCTTAAAATGTAAACATTTGCGAAACACCCTTACAAAAATAAAATTGCAAAAAATTGCACAATGATGTGATGTCTATTATTAATGAATTGAAAAATTAGCTTAAATAGATAATTTCCAAATTAAATACACTTGGAAAGTAGAGAATAAAAGATATAAATTATAAATGCAACTGATATTTATGCAATACAATGAAATATCAAGTTAGAACTGAATAGTAAAAAACATAGAAGTTGAGAGTATCGAAATACTTATTAAATCATATAAGAACATTGCTGTATGAAGCTCAGTTGGAATATTCATTTCGCAAGCTGTTTGCACTGATAATAATCGTATTCTGAGTCGAAATAGAATAGAAACTCTTTAGGGGAGTTCTTCTCACAGCTGAATTGGCCATGAATAATTGGTACAAATATGATAATAACGTCATTAATGACAGTTACTCATAAACGATGAGTGTGATAATAATAGTGAGAATTGGTCATAAGTATAGATGCGGTAATAGGTCAAAATTGCAGCTTCGTGATAAAATAGACAAGGAATTTTTGAATCATGCGAAGAAGTTGAAATTGGTAGCTTCGATGTCTGTCGGCTTCGATCACATCGATATCCAAGAATGCAAGAAGAGGTTCGTTTCACCGTTTCATTTGTTTAACATTATGATTGATGGAAGTATGGCGATATATGCTATGTTTTCACTAATCAAAGCAAATTTATTAATTAGATATATTAGATATATCTTAGCAAATATATTAATGAACCGTAAATTTACTTGTAATATTAGACAGAAGCGTCTATAGTAGAGGACATCAGGACTTTGCTTTTATTTTTCGACGAATTTAAGCGAAGGATCGCAAATGAGAGAACAGTTACGCGAATGAATTTAATGATAACGAAATTGCTCAAGTACAATTCGAGTCAACATTCATCAATCACGAAAAAACAAACGACCGTGCTGGAAATTTAGATGCGATATCATTTTCAACATTGCTATGAGGTGATGATATTCGTAATTATCAAGCAGATATGATAGAAAGTTCTATTTATATGTAATCATATCTTCTATGAAAACTTCAATAGCAAAGAAGCTAGCAAAAAACATTAGGCGTTTAATTATATGAAAGAAAAATATTTAGAGGTATTACGGTAACAAATACACCTGAAGTTCTCACTGAAACGACTGCAGAAACAGCCGTAACACTTCTTTTGGTAACGGCTCGAAGAATCCCAGAAGGTATTCATCAAGCAAAAAGTGGAGGATGGGGAACATGGTCACCATTTTATATGTAAGTCGTCGTTTCGAATTAATAATATATGCTCATCTCTTTCACCATATCATTATACGAAAATGAAGTTTTTTTTTTTAACACCTAATTAATAATCGAGTGTTGTAAAATTATTGATAATTATTATTATTGATATTATTGTATTGATAAAATTATATAAGCAATAAATGAATTTTTATTTCTCAGTCTTATTCGCATATATGAAACTTAAAGCATTAAAAACACTATCGAATGTAAATAGAGATGGAATATCAAAAAATTATAGACACACTCACATATATGAGCGAGTTTTTTGTTTCATATATAAGAGTTGTGTTAAGACGACGAATAAATAGTGCTTGGTCAAAGTGTGTTTAAAGCACCGCATGTAGTCAGAGTCATTCATAAACGTTTCTACTACTATGTGAAGTAGAATTTTTTTTTTCGGTAAGTAGAGCGCAGCTGTTGTCGACGATTTTTTCATTGATAGTGCGACTCACTATTGGCACAGTTTGATGGCAGGTTCTTTGTATTCGGTAAAATGTATAATGCCACATTTTTTCCTTCTTTTTTCGTTTTATACTTCCGGCCAACAATATTTCAATATCTACTGATTGCTATCTCAATGTTTTGAGAACTCAGCTTAAACAAATAAATAAATGGAGTGCATCAAAGGTGCGCTATTGCATTTCAAAAAGGTTGAAACGTTTTTGTAGGTGTGGTGATGGCATCCGTGATTCAACTGTCGGAATGATCGGTCTTGGACGAGTGGGAAGTTCTGTCGTGATGAAGCTGAAGTCATTCTTACCCAAGCGTATTATATTCACCGATGTAAAACCCGACTTGCATCGTAAGTGACTTAGAGCCTCATGAATCGCTCTTAACGTCTCTTTTTTCTCCGTTCGCATTTGCACGAGAGTGTTTTCTTTTTCCTATAGAGGTAGTACAGATAATGGGCTGATGTTGCATAGATGACAATGAAGGATGGAGAAGGAACAAGAACCATATCCTGACATTTAAGAAATTGCTTAATTCCGCTTAGTGAGCAAATAATAATGCTTTTGCAACATTTCGCATCAGCCCAATTTTGGTAACTAACGGTTTGGTCACATCCTTGAAAGTGAAGAACACCTGCATATGTTTAGCAAAACCGTGATGTAATGGGAGTTCATCTGTTTCTAACATATTAGTTCTCTCACGTCTATCGGTTATATCTGTGAAACATTCTTCATACAGCTGGCCAGGAGAGGAAGCAAACTGGGCATGTGTTATAAGAGTCGTCTAACGAATAACGCTTAACCATATCTACGAGTTAAAACTTTGCAGTTATGAAATATAAAACTGCTAATACAAAATAATTCCCCGATAAATGGATGATTATGATAATTAATATATTTATTTAAAAAAGGGCAATATTTTTGAGGGTATTTTACGATAGCGATCTCAATTGCTCATTTTGATATGCAAATATCGATTTGAGGCGCTGAACAATTGGGCATTGAGTATGTCTCATTCGATAATTTATTGGCGAACTCCGATTTTGTTATTCTGACATGTGCGGCAACAACCGAAAATAAAAACTTAATGAACAAGACGGCATTCCAGAAAATGAAGAAGAGCGCAACGCTTATCAATATTGCGCGGTTTGTTTCATTAGTTAATCATTTTTCACGCTAACCGAATTTTCCAACGAAATTCACTCTCCATATCATTAATTTAAGTATTCAAACATGTAAGTTAGTGAAAATTTAAGCAAAACAAGCGAAATTTCACTCCTCTATTGCGAACTTTTTCACTTTTCCACCTCAAAGATTAATTACAATTGATGCCTTAACGTTGCCTTTTCCCCCAATTTCACCGTACAAGCAATATTCTTTGATAATCCTCAGCGATTCGTTCGCATTATTAGACGATAACTGCAGTACGATGCTTGAATCAGTTTGAGTGCAGTAGTAAATTTGAAAGTAATGCAGAAATCTTTCCCAAGACTGTTGAATTCCATCATTGTGGAATAGCTTGGGGAAGATCTTGAGCATTTTGATTGAAACATAAGAGTGCTAAACTTGCTGTTGAATTCAATGATATGATAATGAACATTTCTTTCACTTTACACGCTTTGTACGAGAAAGAATTGAAAGTTTTTATGATTTGAAAGAATTATATTCGTAATTCCATTAGCTCTCATTTTCTTGACAAAATAGTACCTTTTATAAACCGTTTTAAAGTCTTCAAAGTTAGTTTAATCCTGAAATCCGTAAGAAGTCACGTCATCACCGGAATGCTCCGGAAAATGCAGCCATCATCCCTTTTGTTTAGAACTTGCAACATTATAATCCTAAACCACGTCAAATCTCTCCCGGTAAAAAAATTTTTCACTCTTATAGCCAACAAAATCACCGATTATAAAAGTGAAAGCTCTAAGAAAATCATATCTAAAAATGGCATGGCAGCTAAATATAATTGCTTAAAATCATTTCTTCAGTGGGACGTTAGTGAATCAGGACGATCTAGTAGACGCATTAAAGAATGGTACAATCAGAGCGGCGGGTCTTGACGTCACTGTACCTGAGCCACTACCACTTGACCATCCATTGTTCAAGTTGGACAATTGCGTTATCTTGCCACATATGGGATCGGCAACCGTGGCGACAAGGAAGGATATGATGGCACTTGCTGAGGATGCTGTCGTGCAATACTTCTCCGGCGGAAAAATCAATCCCAAAACTCTTGTCGTCTAATTGATTTTAAAGCCGCAAAATGAGCTGAAGAAGGGCCTCGGAATTTAGCTACATACCATGGACCACCCCAAGTACTGTTGAAGAACTTTTTTTTTAAATGAGCCAATTGGTTACCTTTTTATAACAAATTAGTTCTGTAGTTGCAGCTCTGTTGCTCGATTTGTACTGTTATTGATACAAACTACATGAACATTTAATCTCCTTTAGCAAACACTTGATGGGATGGTCATATAAGGTAAAATTACTTACTACTTCATTCATTGTAATTGTGGCAAAATAAAGGTTTTCAATAAAAATTGGATTTATTCTTCGTTCTTTAAATCCACCGTCTTCATTCAAAAGAGTGTTCCTATCGATAAGCGCTAAGAACAACAAGTCTCAAGCATGTTATCCTGACCGTTTAGTTCAGAGGTACCAATAAGTGAAGCAATAGACAATAAATATTACAGACTTCGAAATTATGAACGCTTTCCTCAACGCTTTCGATAGAGAAGCAAGAACGTTGAAGATGGAATCATTATTTATGAAATACATTCGAGCAACAAATATTTAAGTGCTTTTCAAATATTTTCCTTACAGATATTTTAAACATATGCGCATCATCAATACTTTATTGTAGAGTCTTGTAAAACTGTCAAAATGTCAAGGGTTGTTGTTTAAATTTTCTTTTTGGTTATATTTAATAGCATATCTATGAGATCACTAGATATATTTCTATGCCAACATATTTAACGTTTTACTTTGCTGTCTACACTTTTTTGAAGGATGCCACAACCTGTAACTTGAATATCTAAGCAGACAGAAAGGATAGACGTCTATGAAACGATAACAACGGCGCCAAGCATGCAAACTGATCAATCCCATAGGTGATATTCTAATCGAAGTACGCCTCAAGGCTTATTGGATTACAAGTCTTGGGCAGATAGTCGCCAATGAGCTGAAAAATAATTCAAACTTATAATAATGTTCGCTATTCAAGACCAATTCAACACAAATATTCGGTGATCTATATATGAATAAATAAACTCTCATCAACGAAATATCAACAATTTATTGCTAAAAAAAAAACACCAAATGTCAAAATATCAGTTAAGGAATAGAAAATAAGAGAATAAATCTAAACTTAATTGCTAATCGAAAACAGAAGTGAATTTCCAATCCAATCTAAAAAGTTTCCCATTTGAAAAATAATAATGATAACGAAAGCAATTTTGTGCTAGAAATGATAATTTTTATAAATATTTCTCAACGTATTCAAAGTACCAGTGAACTAAATAAATTGGTGAGCATCTCAAATCCGATTTTGCTGGGGAGAAAATTAGTGAAAACTTCATAATATATTGCCTGAAAAGGTAGTAAAGCACACCTGACGCGAGCAGTTACAACATATTCACAGATTGATTGAACGACAGCAATTGTAAGAACTCCACTACGAATAGCACAAATTTTCACCGTTCGCACGATCATTTTATCCTATGCTAGATTCAATCCACAACTGCAGTTTATTACTTATCAGTTTAATAAATATAGCCGTGCTTACGGTAATGATTGTTCATACTGCGCAAATATTTTGCTACCTGATAGTAGATCGGTGAAGTTTCCTTTTTGAATCGTTAGCTTATAAACATGCTAAACCCCACTTAGTAGCTATTTCAGGATATTAAATTTCTGGATTTCCTTAGATATTCGACTCGTTGAATTCGCACAACGTGCTCATCAATCCATTTAATAATTGGTATGCTGCAAGGAATAAAGCCTCATTGATTCATTTGAAATTGTACAACACTATAGTGTATAATCAAAAATACCTTCCGGAGATTAAAAAGGATAGAAATCCGTGACAATCAAAAAAAAAGTTTTTTTTTTTCATACTTTGGAGTCTCATTATTTAACTATGTTGTTGAAGAAAAAGATTTTCATTAATTTGTTTATGAGCTTAATGAACAATTGATAATGAAATCAACTAAAAAACTTTATACGATAATACATATAACGCTCAATCTTATCGATGAGATGATTTTAAACGAAGGTATTTTATATGGCAATTTCTAAATATTTAAATCATATTGAATTAATTAAATAAAATTTTATATTCTCGTCTTTCACAAAATAATTTGCTTTCGAATATCGCCAATTGAGAAAATCTTTACAGAAATGAACATTAAATTGTTCAACTCGAAACTTTTAATGCTATAATTTTGCAAATATACTAATAGCATGTAATTTTGAGCTTCTTATTTCAGGCGGCATTGAATTTTCACTCAACGTAAAAAGTTTATCGTTTATTGAGTTTGATTTTTTTTTTTTTAGCTGTAACAGTTGTATATTTATATTTCAACTCTCAAAGCAAGAAGTGATTGAACATTGCGCGTGTGAAACGAGCGGCGAGCGCTTGCGTATACGCAGCGTGCGTTTCCACACGTTCGGAGTGTGCGTAATTGTTGTTGTGTTTGATTGCTTCGCGAGGAGGTTGGTAGTACAACGTAGTCGTGCATATTTCAGTTTTCGGGTTGGTTTTTTTAGGTTTCAGGTTAGTTTTTAATTTGTATGCGACATAGTGTGCACGTATTAGGTATTTTCGACTATGATATATTGGGAGTGACGTCATTTGTGTTTATAGGTATCACAGTTTATTGATCGTTGAATTGCATACACGTTGTATGGAAGTTGTCTTCGTCAATATCACTTACAGGTCGTGTGTTTGTGTGAAAACGTTTACGAGCAAGATCCTAACGTGGAACAATCACGAAAACGATGGCCGATATACTCGATCAACAAGACAACGAATTGGATCTTTACGGTGAAGGTGAATTGGAGACGCATTTCAGTGAGCGTGACGTACTTGGCGATGACGATGAAAATGATTTACCCACCAAGTTGGTTGAATTTTGAATTTTGTTATTTGTGCATGCTCATATTTGTCAACGTTGTTTTTTCTTCACTGATATGTTTACTTATAGAAGGTGTCTTTTCTTTTTTTCTTTTTCTTTTTTGAAATTTTCCATTGCGATAGCTTTGATTCGTGAAATGTTGATGTCGTTCGATGTTATTATCAATTGCAAACATGACCCGTATTGCAATTTCATATCCTTTCGATTGCAACTTTTACTTTTAACAAATTCTCATATATTTTCTATACATAGTGAAATGCAAATAAGCTTATTGCAATGAAAAATGCTCGGCATTGTTTATCACTTTGTATCGCAAACTTATTGCGTTATGGCAACAACCAATATATTCTCCTTAAATCTTATTATCATTATTAGTTATTATTGTTGTATTTATGTTAGAATACGTTAGCTGAGAAAAAAAAATTTTACGTACGTCGTTTTTATATTGTGAATCGACTTGATTCAAGTGCAAAATTTGCTAAATTCTTTTAGAAGTAGAGGTTTTTATTCGTCTTATCATCTGATTAAAGTTGAATGCTTTGCTATCGTCAGCATCAAAACTGTTTAGTTTTTCTTGAAAATGGTAATGATGATTTTTAAGTTGAGCATTTTGAACTGGGGTGTTTTTGTTGGTGGTAGTGGTGGTAGTGAACATTTTAAGACGCGATTTTTTTTTGTTCAAATTAAAATAAATTCATATGGTTTGAAATGTATAAATACCAGTTATCATCGCTTTAACTTGTAATTCCAGTGCATAGTTTCCGTGGGTTGTATTCTATCGCGCGGTTGGTCCATTTTGCAATGTTCTCACTAATTTGCGAAGTAACTTTTTTGCTTTTTTTTCGTCATTTCTGTGAAATTAAGTTTTTTTTTTTTTTATTACGAAATGATACGAAGGTCTTTGTTCTTGTGAGGTAGGCATAGGCGTTGTAATTTAATTTTCATCCGAGAATGTTTCCAACACATTCAGAGTATTTGAAAAAATATGTTTGGCTTAAAGTTGCTGGTTCTTGGTTTCTTACAAATAAGTTTTTCTTGCTGACTACAACTTTTTCGGCGTCGCTTGAAATATGTGAAAGATAAAGACATGTCGATTTTATGTATGAGTACCCGAAATAAATTGTTTCTACAAAGACCCACGATACGCATTTGCTATAGGCAATATGATTGAGCGGTGATATGGTGGCCATATCGTATAGACGATGCGAGACGTAAAATTTGGGCGGATGTGCTCCATGAGTTGGTATGTTGGAGAATCGGCTGCAGTGGCAAGTTTGCATGCTTAGCGCCAAACGGGTCGCCTTATCCTACGAAAATTGGTTTGAAGTTGTGCTTTTAAGTTGTTCACTTTGAGTGAAAGCAATATGATTTGCAGTAAATTGGAATCATGGCTTTTATGCCCAAAAAGAGCCCTGTCCATTCTTTAAGCGTAAAGCAGATCCATGATATTCCCCCATCTAGTTGATTACTGTCGGCTTTTTTTGAGCTCTGGAATCAAAAGAACATCAGGGTCATATACGCTTGAGAGTTGTTTGCTTTACGTCTTTTTTTTTGTCAATATTTCGGCCACAGGTGAACAAAACAAAGAGTTCATAAACGAAGTGGAGATCCGTTAGGGCTATTATCATTCACACAAGTAACATAACATCTTTTTTGGGTATTCCCAACTCAGTTTAAAACGGGGGTTGATGTTGAACGTTTCAGTCGTCGAATGGTTTTTCATAGATGAGAGAATTCAAAGTGTTCCGCTTGATCGCTTCGACGGTTGGCAAACGATCAAAAGTGAATGCAAAAAAAAACAGCGGAGGGAGGTGGGATGGCGTCTTGCATATGCATGCGTCGTTTATAGACAGCAGTAATTTCTTTTCGATTAAAACCTGGTGAATTTTTCTTCTACCATGCATGCATCGTCGCGCAATTTGCATATTGTTTTGTTTTGCTTTGCCTTCTTTTTCTTTGCACC
Source organism: Ascaris suum (assembly GCA_013433145.1). Taxonomy (NCBI): domain Eukaryota; kingdom Metazoa; phylum Nematoda; class Chromadorea; order Rhabditida; family Ascarididae; genus Ascaris; species Ascaris suum. Next base: position 1,980,855 of record CM024172.1, on the reverse strand, counting down.
CAAATAGCACACCACTATTTCATTTTTTCCATATATGATCGCCGCATGATTGTTGTTGATTTCCATTTTTCTGCTCTGTAAAATAACATTTCCATAGGTCCCAAGATGTACTCTTTTTTTCTGCTCTGCCACTCTCTATATGCAAATATCTTTCGGAGCGTTTAGTATACGTAGAGAAAAGTGCGTTGCATCCATGAAAGGCGAAAAAAAAGAACTTGATGTGCTCATTTTTAAAAAAAATACTCTTTTTTTGGCCGCTTGTGGCACTCCTTAAAATCATTTTCTGTCAGCTATCGCTTCTTACTCTCGTTTTCCTTATTTCTGGTTCTTGTTGCTTTGAAAAAAAGGAAATGTTTCAACTTTTCATTGTTTTGGATATATTGGGAATTGTGTTATTCGTATGTTTGACAGAATGAGTCGGGCGGATTAAATACGGGGCGAGTCGCGACCGAATTGAAAGCCTAAGTTGAACAATCTCCATAAGTCATGGACCCAAGATATGAGCTGAAATAGGGTTTAATCTGCTTTCGTAAGGTCGCGGGTCAAGCTTGCGATATGAAAAACGTCTGCTTTTAAGGTCATCTATGTGCGTAGATCATGAGTTAGACCCAACTTAGAGACCAATGGTGACAGGATCGAGACCGGATCTGGCACTGTCAATAACAGTCTCTGATATTCATTGTTTGCAATTTACAAAGAGTGGTCAATCTTGTTTTAGCATCAAGTTCATGCTTTCAGTGCTTTGTATATTTGATTTGATGAAGTAATCTGTGTACTGAATTCTACGCTGTATATGAAATCCTCTAACATTCGCGCTGATTGTTCAAACTGCTGATGTTTTGTATTGGTTCCGTGAGGTAATGTCGTATGGGAGTGGGTTGAAGACGGGTTAGAGGGAAAGAATCGAATAGAGTACCATATTGTTCAGATTGGTATAAACATTTGTTCATTTAAAAGAACTTAAAGATGCAGTTTAATGCTAGCGATCGAATACTCTATCTCCTTTTCATGAGTTACTGTTGCGGTCTAATTCAGAACATAATCTAATGCTGTAAGGTGGAATATAGGGGAGCGGAACATCACATGCGCAGTGCTAGTAATCGTGTATTAGTGAAGCTTTATTTATTTGCAAATGCATTTCAGAATCTCCGTAAGTCTTTGGTAGATTCTTGTCCTTTTCCTGATCGACAAGAACCGTTTAGCGCCATTCTTTCATATCGACTGCAAACCTCTCGCTTGGCCGCATAGTCCCGTTACGTAGTACCGGTATTCGCCAAAAAATTCGTCGTTTTCGTGTCAAGCTTTCATATTTATCAACTTATAGTAACGCTCCCACCCGGCCTCGCTAGCACTTTGTACCCAGGAACCTTGCAGTTCGTATAGTGGCGTGTGTGCAGGTCTTTCAATGCTATAAACCAGGTGGTCGAAAGGATTTGATGGTTTTCGGCTTTTTTTCTTTTGTTATTTGTTGATTAGGTAACATTGGCTTATTTCTTTGATTGTATTTCATCGATGGAATTCGTCTAATATTTCATGTCTACATTACTGTGTCTTGCCAAAGAAGGGAGATGTTCGCTTGTAAAGAATCGTGATTTGAGCAATTGATATCGCCATATTAGTCGGAGATATAACGTAGTCGTATTGCGCAATTGAGTGAACAAGAAATTTGGTGACTTAGGAAAACGGCCTAGGGGAAAGATTGAGGTGAGGAATTTTCAAACGATTCGTCTCGTTAATCTTTCGTTCTAGATTGTTTAGACTATTAAAGGCTATGAGACGAGTAGAGGGGTTCGTAGTGGTAAATGCTTGGTGCTGAGAAATTGATGAAAGGCTTTTGGCTAAATTTCAATGAAACTTTTTTTTTTGAAACTGTGCACACATTTGTCATGGAAGTTTGTTTTCTCTTCTGCATTTTTAGGATTGAATACTGTTGTTTATTATTGACTTGTATTTAGTTGGACGTTATATTTTTCATTGTAAAGAAATTGCTTGATTTTTTAAAGATGTAGCATTATTCGAGAATTAGAAAGAACAAAATACCCGGAAAACTCATAAAGTTTTGAAAAATGCAGGAAACATTGGCAAAAAAAGTTTACTTTCAAAATATAAACAGCTGAAACGTTTAGCGCTTCCCATTGTCTCGGTCTATTGAAGAAAATGTGAACGATATGGCAATGTAGTGGTTAATTGTGAGATATGTGGTGCAACAACCGTGGTCCCGTAATGCCGGCGGTCATTCAACAACGAGTGCATTTGTTGCTTCCCACACAAAACGTTTGTGAAAATGATCGATGTCTTGTTGAGGATCCGGTCTTCTTGTGGGAAAGTTGTTATGTAATTCTTCTCTCTCATCGTGACGAATTCACTTACAACGAGAACATCCATGGATGAATTCACCTTAAGATAATGCTCTGTTATCATCAGTGATGCTTGCGTTGTCACTTCATGAAAGTTCCTCCGAGAAATTTATGCTTGCATAGATATCGAACAATTGGATAACATGGTTTGCGGTTTTTTTTGAGCAATTATAAAATGTAATGGATGACATCTTACTGTCTTGCTTGCGGTACTGTTCGCCGACTTATCTCACCGCGTTCCGTTCTCCAAAATTTCGTCGCTGTTGTTATATTTACATCTGCATGTATATGTAGCCTTATTTATCGGGTTATTTACCGCTTTTATTGAAATATTTTCTAGGTGTTATTATTTACAGCATGTTTGTTGATTATTTCTGTAAAGATTATTTCACTTTAAATGACGTTTCTCTCCTTTATTGAAATGGTTTTATGGTCATATTTATTCATTTGTAAGCTCTATGCGATATTATTGATAAATTTGTTTATATCATTTACGCGTCTGCAAATATTTAGGAGAATATGTTTATTTCATTTGTTGATATTACTTCAACTTCAATTATAATCCTTTTTGAAATTTATTTTCTTCACTTTGCTTAGACTGCAAGAGACAAAGATGAAGTTTAATCCGAAGAAAATAAGTCATTTCTGCATTAGGGCATTTGTGTGGGAGCAATTTTCTGAACCTCTTCGTCGCAGTTGTGGTTTGAGTAAAAAAAATATTCGGCTCATCTTTTAAAATCACTAAAACATTGATAAAGCTAATGGATTTATCTCTGTTAGTAGAGATTAAAATTTCGAACAAAAGTGGATCATTTGAAGCAAAATTGATGAGTATAATCGTTTTAAATGGAATAATGCATATCATTGTTTCCTACGACACTCGACTGGTCAAACAGGCTGGTCATCGAATAGCGATGATCAAGCCAGTGCATTCGATTTCATGATATGTTAATGCATTGTTGGATTTAACTTGAAATGAACGAACCATTACGGATGTATCGATTATTGTAATATGACTGTTCTTTAGGAGTTTATAACTTTTTTTAATATTAGAATATTCGATCTCTGAGGTGTCAACAAATTTTTTGTAAATTGGTGTCACTCTGCTCACTTTCATGAACGCTCTTTAATTACCTGAGGGATCATGAACTTTTGTTTGCCGTTTTATGGGATGCGTTATATTCTAAACGAAATTTCTTATATTTCTAAAAGATTTTAGCATTGTTATATTTTACGTTCGATATTCAATTGTATATTCGTTCGTGGATTTGAAATATTAAATTATTTGGAGGATTGTATCATCTATAGTTGACCTATTTACACGCCTTCTTATTTCTGAATGAGGTAAAGCGTATTTGGCAAATCGTTTGTTGAGGCTATTTCGGGCATTATATACTTACTTTCGACTAAATGTTTATTGAATTTGCGCTTTATTTATTCAATTTTTATTTTTCCAGATATTTGAACGTTCTTTTATTTGTCCGGTGTTCATGCTGATCTCTACGCTGGTCGATGACCGAATTTTAATCAAAGCGCTTCCTTGTATATATAATGAAGTTGATCGATTTCGAGTATTTCTTTCGTTGATTGTACGTTCGTCGTATTTATCTAATAGAATTTCCTCGAAAGCCTTTCTTATGATTATCTGTGTATTTCATAATATTCTAAATGTCAATGTTTTTAAATGATACAATCGTTTTTTCTTTGTACTGATCATTTCAATATGATTTTTCTCGTTTATCACATGTAAATAATGTGTGATTGTAAACTTGAAGCGCGAAGAAAACCAACGAATTTAAAGATCGGCGAGAGGGGAACAAGATAGAAAGACGGAGGAGGATAGATTTGTTCAGTATTGTTGATTAAATCAGCATTTTTTTTGGTAGCAACATTGGCAATTTCAGATTAAAAGTTTTAAAGGATTGTTCGTGATTTGTTGAAATCTCAACAAATAAGAGACATTCTTGATAGTCATCTTGAATTCCGAGGGAAGGGAAGAATGGTGGAGGGGGGGGGGTGTGGGGATGGAAAATGGGGTTCACTATTCGACATAGGTTCTTCTCAGTTTCCTCTGCTGCGATTAGAGCTTTATTTGTATGGTGCTAATAGTGTAGCTGTGGAACTACGATGTGCACTTATTGAGACAAGATTTTGTTACATTAAGATGTAGGGTAGTGAGACAGGAAATGTTGGCATATGATCTTACATCATTAAATGTCTATGAATGCATAACAGACCTCAGCATCAAACTCCCGTTGTGAAGTGACGTGGTTTACGAGTGAGTGATTAGAAATCTGCTAACGTTGATGCATCTGACGGTGATTGTCCCGGTTAATGTTGGACGATTCTGATGTGTATGTAAACGGTTTTTTTTTTTGGATCACGTCACTTCGTATGTTCACCCCGAATACTCTTAGATTTTGCATGGAGACGGGAAATGGGTTAGAGAATATGTTTATCTGCTACGAGTGTGCATAGTATTAGGAAAGTGTGCATTCGTCCATAGTGAAGCCGGTGGGAAAGTAGGGTTGACGTAGAGGGAATTTAAAGGTTGTTTTATTCGAGTCTTATTCCGTTAGGATCGTTTTTTGGATTAGCTGTCTATCATTGCCCATCCCCTCATCTATCGGTCTTTTTTCTGCAATACTCAACCGTTACAATAGTGGTGGCTGCAAACTCACAGCTGGATGGGTTTATTTCTTTACTAGCTGCTAACTGCGGACTTAAAGGGAAATGGTTTTTTTTTTGTCGTCTGCAGAAATGATGTTCATTCCGTGTCAAAAATTACTCAGGAGTTCCTGTCCTTTAAGTATTTCGGCTTGCTTATCGTTGTTATTGAGCATTAGTGCTGATCTTGTGAATCCAAGAAAGAGTATTGGTAAGTGAGCGGTGCGATCCTGCCCTAAAGGCTCAACGATCGGCCTCGTTTGCTTTGCCATTCTGCCTTGAAGGCGTAATAGTGATCCCTGCTTAGATATATGTATAAAGGAGTGTGTTTGAAGCATAGGAATACATATTTCAAGGTCGAATTGCAGATGCTTGCAATAACTAATATTTGTTTCTGTGAGAGGACATGGAATCTCCAAATAGATATTCAAAAAATGCTTCCTATAACTCTTTCTTGGATTGTAGAAATGTGGCGTTCATTGGTACTATATAAGGAATCATTTATCAATGGATCTTTTGATTATTCGTTGTAATGTGCGTTTATTTTCTTTTACTTTAGCACGAAAAATTTCCAGGATGTTTTTTTTTTCGGTTAGGATTTCTTAAATTTATTCGTCATTAGAAGATGAAATGTGTATGATTAAATAGTCATTGTTTTCGCATAGTTTTATTTTCTTTATAACGATAATTTTAAGCATTTCAATGTGTATACGTGATCTGATTTTATTTTTCTTCCAACTTTCTTATTGAAAACATTGAAACGATTTCAGGGAAGGTACGAAAAACAGCGTGAAAAACGGTGTAGGTAGAGCAACAGTGGTTCAGACCGGAAACGATACCGATTTATACGACGCAGCAATAGAACCATCAGGTCAACACGCCTCTAGCGCTATGTCGATTAAGTCGGAGACACCGTCGATGAGCAGACAAACAAGCAATGCGTCCGTTACGCAATCGACGCATCCCACTCAGGCGCAATCTTTGCCAGCGCTTGGAGCATCGAATCAGAATCAGGGTGGACGTAGATACTGCTGCTATATAGGTCAGTTTATTGTAGTTTGTACCTACAAATACCGACGCATGTGCATCACTATGTCCATATTCTGTTTAAGCAATGCTGTATTTCGGTTATGTCGCAAAATGGTACAAGTTGTTCCTGACCAAACCCGTTGTCGCATTTGCTTTTATTATCGAGGGAATTTTCCAAACACTTGTTTGGTTTGTCATGTCGCTCTTTTTGCAGTGAGGGTTATGTGCGCTTTGTTCAGGTCATCTGCAGCATTAATGGCGAAGCCATGAGCCAAGCTGTTCCCACATGATTTCAATTTGGCGGGCACTCTAGTGTGACCATCACTACCGCTACTGCAGTCCATCGTAAAAATGTTAGTAGTAATAGGCAATTCGGTATTTCTTCTACTAGAACTTAGTATGAACGAGAGAATCATAAAGGTGGACATTGCAGGAAATATGACGTGGTGGACAACCGATGTCGATCTGCAGACTTTGATTTTATCATGTGGAGCATCGGATTTAATCGATATTAAGTTCTACGAGAATCGCAATAACGGTCAAAGCAAAGGATTCGCTTTGGCAGTTTTCGGAGTGGAAAGCGCCGTTAAGACTGTAATGGAGAAACTGCCTCAGAAGACGTTGCATGGACAGCAACTCGTTGTGCTACCGTATACAAAGGCATCGCTTGCAAAGTTTGAAGATGCAACGAGGCGCCTTGATCAGGTTATATCTTCCGACTGCGTTTTTCCATAGAAAGGTAGTAGAATTCAGATGGCGGTATAGAAGAGATGGTTTCGGAGAATCTGTGGTAGTTGATGAATATAACCGGAAGTAACCGATTGCACAGTTCAAGCAGATGACTATATTTTTTCGGTCTGTTTGAATTGTGATAGTTTTTCTATTCGGTAGAACCATATTATTCGGTTTTGTTACCTTCCGCGAACTTTATTCTCTGCATATAGCTCATCCTTCTTTCAATAGCATAATTTCATAAAAGGGAGTTATTTTCCTAGAAAATGCTCCGCAATATTTTGTTCATTTATTCTGTGGTATTTTCCCTTTAGTGATGCAATTTCTTCATGTAGTTCACAATATTTGTTTTATTGTACCTTCTATCTATAATTCTAGCTATCTTTTCAGTTAAATATGGTCATTGCTTTAAGTGCATGTCTTGGGAAAACGTTTTAAATAGTTGAGGCTTCAAGAATTTCCTCTCACACAAGTTTAATTGCCAGCCGTCGCATTTTTTAACTTCAGCGACCGGAAAAGAAGGAATCCAAAAAAGAGGAGCCGAAAGGACCATTCGTTGGCACAATTCGATTGGGCATGCCTCCACAGCCCCTTCAGCCTACGCAGATGTCGCTTCCGCCTCCGATTACTTTGCGTCCGCAAGTTCAGGCAAGATGTTTTTTAAATCGTCGTCATTTTCGTCCATTAGAGGTCATGTAAATTTTCGAAGAGCCTTTTTTGTCGTGAGTGTTGAATCGTTTTCTGCAGAGATCATTTCTTTCCTGCATCTGCACATTTGTACACTGTTGTGGAAGCAATCTTCGACTGATAAATTCGTGACAGCCGCATCGTCGAAACAATGTGACCAAGGCTCCGAACACTCACACAACACACTCAGGCAACCGTTAACCTACAACTCGCCATCAAAATATCTGAAGGATGTGGATGGGAACGACGGATCTAAACGACACCATAAAAGCCACATCATGGTTCCTCGGGAACGGGGGGAAGAAACTGTCGCCGTTCCCCACTATGATTCCACGCTGCAATCTTGCGACTCCTGTACCCTTCCAAGACTTTACGCCTCGACGCATCCAAGACTAAGCGCTGCGACATCTCTGCGCTTCCAATCCCTTACATTGCCTCGTCTTTCGGATGCGACACTATTATACAAATAGTCATAAAACATTTAGAATATGAGGTGGGAAGCAAGGAATCAATGTATAAGCAGGTGGTTTTGAAAATGGATCATATTCTACAGTTCTTTAATGTCCTCTTTTTGCGGCTTATCTGTTTATCAGTGCAACTGGAAACTGAAACGAACGGGACTGAAAAAGAGCCGAACAAGCAATAGAATTCTCTTCATCGATAGTTGACGATTTGCAGGTTATTATGTTGTGAAACGCTCAGAGCTGATGGGAAATGAATTCCAATAATGAACAGTTTGTGCTGATCGTTTACAGTAATGAAAAAAGAAGAGATAGTGCACAACTGCTGAGGCAGTGACTGTCCATCTTTACGAATTATCTGTGTAACTCAGAAGTTTGTAGTTGAAAAAAATTTGTAAACAGCTGCCAGTAGAAAAATCGGTGAAATTTTGCTCTTGAATATTTTAGCGCAAAATTTTCGAAACTGAATTGACATATCTTTCAGCAAAAACTTCTTATGGGTAGGCAAATTTTCGAGTGAAATCGTTTTCGGATTATTATAGTTTTATTGCAGTTTGTGTGCAATAGCAGTAAAATGGAATAGATGCGTCTCCTTTCTCCTTTTGAGATGTAAATAGTCGTTTTGTAAATGTACTATCAAAACGGTCTTTTGTTTTGAACCTTTATGAATGGATCAGTCTAATCGCAAGAGATCTAATGCTTTTATTCGATGAAATGCACCCATAATGTGAGCATTTATTAAAATTGTGTGAAGATTGCTTGAGATCACTGTATCATTTAGAAATGATATGCTTAGTTGATAAAAATGATACGATTCTTTGATACAAAATGCGGCACAATTCTAAAACCTTTGACACGAGCTCATTTCTTAAATAAGCAGAACATGAGCATAGCATAAAGCCTTTAAACGTCAAACAGCACCATGTTTGATCCATTAGCAACAGCTTTTTCTTCAAAACTGTGCGGATTTACTGGTTTGATTCCATATGCTTGGAGGTGTAACGCCTGTCACGAAACAACGAACAGCTCGAGCTCGAAGGTCGGATGTATTTTGATTAGAGCAGATAGGATGGCTTTTCGCGAGAAGTGTGGTTACAGGTCTGCAGTGTAATCGAGACAATATGTTAAAAGCCGCTTATTTATGTTGTAAAATATATCCGGCTGGGGTGGGCGGGATATCATGGGTGCTCACCATGCATATTTTTCCATATATATGGTTTAGGTGCAGGTGCCGCCTCCGATAGCGACTTTGCGTCCACCGGCACAAGTACCCCTTATGATTCCACAACAACAGCCGCCACAAATTCGAGCACCGCCACCAACATCACAACCACTGCAATTGGGTGGAATCGCCGTCACGAGACCGCCGATTAATCTCAGCGCACCGCCTCCCACCATTCCACAGGTTCATTGGGAGGTGCGATTGCTTTTTCTTATATATCACTTATTTACTTCTTTGTCGCGTCAGTAATGTCAACCAGTCTAAGACAGATTTCTCCAATCATTTTCGCTGAGAAAACCTTGATAAGCGAGAAGGGGAGCACATTTTTGTATTTGCGTTCCATTTTATTCCTTCTTCTTCGGATTTAATCCAAGGAGTAAAAAAATGTGTAGGTTCACGATGCTTTCCGCGAATCGGCGTGGAAATTTTTGACATGTTAATAACGATTTGGAATTTTAGCTGGTTTTCGGATCGTTTCAGCGACGCCGCCGCAACTGAACAGGCCACCTCCAGCATTTACGCATCCACCGCAAGGTGTTCCTCCAATTTCGACAAGCGCGCCAATGGCTGCAGCTCCACCAACCTCTCATCCCCCTCCTGGCTTTCCTCCCCCAGGCGCCCATATAAACCCGCAGGTCTACAGGCAAAATTTCCCGTCAGGTAACTCAATCTTTAAATTTTGTTGTTTCTGTATGGCACTTAATTAAATATGAGGAAGATGAGTACTGGAAGGGAGAGGGTAGGGGAAAAGATAGGTGACAAAGATCTTGTAACCTCGAAGTTGCTCTGTTCGCGGCGGAATTTGCTCATCGTTTGCTTTTTTGACTGCAAGATTGATTCTTTGTGGACACAAAGTGAAAATACATGGAGCATGAGGATGGCAGCCTCCTGACTTCCGTCTATCGGAAGGCCGCCACTTAAATTAATAATCAGCAACACTCGTTTTTGAATATTGCATTTAACGATTTTAAAATCTTTTTCTCACTATCCTCCAGGTGAAGCTGTAGACTAAAGGACATGAGCCGAAAACGCGATCCGCTTGAATTATCACCCAACTTCAAGGATTGGATATAGTGAACTAGGTTCTACGCGGATTTATGGTTATGTGCGGCAATATTGTTAGCATATTTTTGCCAAAGTATGTGCTGGATGGATTTCAACAGTTTCAATTCAAGGTATCTCTACGCCAACGGCGCCAAGCGCGACGGCACCGAGCACAGTGGAGGGGATGAGTGAGGCTGAGTTTGAGGAGATAATGAACCGTAATCGCACGGTCTCCTCATCGGCGATCACGCGGGCTGTGAGTGATGCGGCAGCAAATGATTATGCATCTGCCATCGAAACACTGGTTACGGCCATCTCACTGATTCGACAGAGCCGGGTTTCCAACGATGACAGATGTAAAGTGCTGATCTCCTCATTACAGGTGCGTTGCGATTACAATTGTTTTGGATTGTTATTGGGTGAGCAGTGCGTTGCTGGCGGAAACATGACCTGATGTTGTTATTCATGGACTTGCTGGCAAGTTCTAATCGAAAGCATGAATTTCGACGTTCATGGATTCGGCAACTTCGGAAGATGGAGTTGCTGCTTAAATGGTGGGAGATATGATCGTGGTTGCGCGTGTGACTCGGCTACAATGAGGGAAAGCGTGAACAGGTTTTTTTCAAGGGAAACAGTCACGTCATTAAGCAAGGCACGCATGCTACACAGCTGGAGCCGAGGTTACGGTCGTGGTGCGCAATCGCTAGATTTGCTTCTTTAAACCTATCTGGCCACCCGGTGCATTTGGCTGTTTTATACTCTCATGTAACCTCAGCATTCCGAGTAGCTGGGGAGACTACCAGTTGGTCCACCATGCTCACGCATTGTGCTCACTTGGTTATTACTTTGTTTTACTACATCGTACTAGTTCAGTTGGAATTTCGAGTTTTGAATTTCCTAAGATTTAGCGCAAGCATCCTTTCAAGTAAGGAATAGTCCTCAAATTTTAGTATCTTCCATTCCACGGCTTTCGTGAAACTGTGGATTTCGCGACAAGGAATACCCTCGCCCATTGGCATGGCCGGAGGTTGATTTGAAAAAGTGGTATGGGCCCTTGATATATAATGCATTCAAAGAGCAAACAAGGAAGCAAACTGTCGACATTGTCTAAAAACCGCCCCTTTATCAAGGGGATGCAGATGCTGTGAGATCTTATTTACGACGGAAAACCCGTTGTGTATGCAATGTGAGGGATGGAACTGCTTAAGGACACACTGAACGGTATCGAGAGCAAGTCGTACAACTCGTCATCTCGTAAGCATCGTTCTACTCGTGATCGATCCCGATCGCCGTCCGAGCGTTCGAGAAAACGTCATCGAAGATCGTCGAGAAGCAGATCGCGATCTCGAGAGCGCTATGAGTACTCGCCACGGCATTCGTCCTCTTCGAATCGCCGCCAGTACTGAATTCATTCAGATGCGTCGAGATGTCTCTTCAAATCATTTCTTCATTTTCTTTTCTCCAACTCTCATCTCACAGTTGTCTGATGAGAGGGACCATCTGCTGTTGAACAGGTATGTGCTTAATTGAAAGTTTATTCTTCTGCTTCAACCTCACAGTCAGCCTCAACAAAGGAAGAGAATCTCGTTGTTAAGCTTGTTATATGAACGGAGAATGATCCAGGGGAAAATTCTAGGTTAATGACCACGTTTGGAGTATACTCCGCTTTGACTTTCTCAGTCTTTAACTTTCCAGAGGAGTCGTTTCGAGTGCTTCACATGCTTCGTGTGTTTCTTTTTTTTTCATATCTTTTGCGCTATTGGGAAAAACAGCCGAGGTTCTCTTGCTTTCGTATAGACTTATCGGTAGTAATAATGGTGGAGGGAAACGGATGGGACTGAGGGAGCAGGAAAGGTGAGCATCTCTCTTTTAATAGGGTATGCTCATTCGCTTTTCTTTCCTTCAGTTAAATGTTGATTACGTTGCTAAAGCTACTTAATGGTCGGTTTCTTTAACCGGGAGCAGCTTTATTTCTTTTGACTGATGCAAAACAAGCGTTTCACAGCTGAGCAAGGAGCACAGCTTCAGTTGAGTCCTTTAATGTGATTTCTGCATTTTACTTGCATAAATATTCAAAACAGGACCGATTGCGAAAGCAGTTTAATTTGCTTCCTGAACGGTACATAAATTTCTGAATCAAATTATCAAAAGTTGAGTAAGAACTTTTTGCCAAATCTCTATTTCTTTGAAAGGTGCATTTGTTTGGGATTTTTTTCGCACCGCTCGTTTTACATCGATTTAAAAGTTCTTCAGTTCTCATAGTGAATAAGCGCTGCAAAAACAAACTGTGTTGCTTCCACATTTTTCGAAGCTTGGCAGTGAAATCAAAAACATTCCAATGCTTCTTTGTTTATTTTATAGACGTACGTTTTTTTCAGTTTTGTAAGAATGAGTTGATGCATTTCAATAATTTGGGGATTTTATATTATGATATCTTATCTCCGATTTTCCCGTTTGGAGTTTACAAGGATTATTGAAGTAATAGGCAGCTAAATCCGGTTTGCCTATCACATTATTATAGAGTAGTTACTCTTGGATACTTGATTTTCATCATTTGCTGACGAAGTTTGCGAGCGAATTTGAATGGGAATGTGTAGAAACGTCTGATGAATAATTCCTATTCGTTTCCGTGCACTTCTTATTTCGGATGATTATTGAGTGATATACGTTATTCACTGAAGTGAGTTGCTAGAGCTACGTTGCAACTTCGACCTAGACCGTTCATTAGTTGCGACGGTTCTAGAATCATATTGGGAACATTTATGCGACGTTTATTTGATTCAACGCAGTCATATGCGTTTGCTTATCTCGGAGTTTGTCTAAGGTGGTCTGAATGACTGGTTTCACATCGCTCCCAAAAATGCTTTAGTTGACCTCAAATGAGGCAGTAATACGAATTCGAATGCACCTTTAAGTATATAGTATAATTTAGGCGATATAGAAATAGAACTATTTGGCTTTTCATCGCCAGTGTGGTTCTTCTAATTTTGAAAGACAGTGACTTCCACTTTCATTTGCTGATTCAGAATAGTGATGGTGGTGGTAGTCCACCATCTTCTAAACCTAGATGAAATGCGATTTCAAGTGATCGAGACCACATTCATAAAATAGGTATGAAGATTTGGACTGAATGTGTGCGTATTTAGCTGAAATCATTCGTATCACTTTCGTTGCATTTTAAAGATTAGAAGCGCGCCCGTAATAGCGAGTTTTTTAGTTCACAACTTTACCTAATATGTGAATCGTGTGTATTGCGCTTTTGTATGCCGACATTTATGTGTTGAGAGAGTTTGAATTCAACGAACTTTGGGAAATAATGAATGTCATAAGTTTATGTAAGCGCAGATTGAGCTGGTTTCGATCTCATTCATTTTATTTAGTTTATAATTAACGAATGATCTATTGAAAAGCGCGTAAATGTTTATTCTTATTTCAAGACGACAAAATTGTTTATAGATAATTGCTTACTGAAATTGTTTGACGCATTTACGGCAAATACATTGAGATGTTTCGTCGACGAAAAATGCATTGAACGCGCTTTTTCGCTTTTCTGCTTGTTTTTATATAGATATTCTTGTTATTTCTTATATATTTGCCGATGTCGGCTTTTCTTGATATTCGCTTTTCCTTAGAAAGTTATATATTAAATGGCTTTTGCGTATTTTTTTTCCGTGGCATGATACATATTTGCCAGGAGATACATGCATTCAATTTTGTAAGGAATAGTAATATTTACCGGTATCAACACGCTGGCCGTGTCACTTTGTAGCTTACTATGATTGTCTTAAAAAGTGTCATATTATCTTTTCTCCTTTTCCTCTCCTCAGGCAGTGTGAATTTAACCGAATGTTATAATCCAACATTAACCATATAGGGTGCTTAACGCCTAAAGATACTTTCGTCTTTTCTCTTTGTGTATTCGATTTGTCTGAAGAAATAAATTTCATGGGCATTTCTGGCCCAGTTGAGTTATTCTCTATGGCGCATTTCCAAATGAGTGAAATCTCTTGATGCAGTTTTTGTGTGAGTGCTCTTTTTTTTAATGCAGTTTAATCGAGACTTTTATGGAGCTGGAATGAATTTCTTGATGTAAATGTTGCGCGAATGCAGATGTTGCAGATGGGCATAAAAGTAGATAATTATAGTTTCATAGAATCTTAAAAACTTTTCACAACAAAATTATGCAGTTCGATCGCCGATGAATGTTGTTCGCAAGGGGAGTTTTATTCGATAAGGTTTTAATGCAAAACTTTTTTCACTTGATCGGAAATACACAATTCACTATCAAAGCAGCATCTTTATTTATACACCTATTTACTCACCATTTACTTATTGCGATTGTTTATGTAGTGGAATTTGTTACGCGATAAAGTTTTGCGCTTTTTTCAGTAATTCCAAAAAGATTTTCTTGGTCAAACAAGAAAGTCTAATCTATGTTTTGGTGAGTTGTACCAGATGGGCAATCCCATGGTAATCTATCGCCTTTGATCTTTAGGTTAGGAACTTAATCCTGAGATGGAGGCTGTCACTCTTTTCCTCGCTAGTATCGCTCGCAAAGAAAAAGCTGTTACCTCCCTTTTTCATGTCTGGCAAATTATTTCCTTTTTGGAGGAGGGAAGAGGGGGAGGTGGTGTTTTGTGGTCAGAGGTGGGATTTTCTATCTTTGCTCCTTTTCAGGATTATTTCACCCTGTTTTGAAGCAAAAATTTACTTCTGTGGCACATTTTATTGAAAGATTGTATGCTATTAACGTTAATTGCCACTCAATGGTTTCGAAATGTCCTACTTCAGTTGAACTATAATATTTGCATGACAAACGCTTTCTGATTTGTGCAGGTATGTTTTTTGGAATATAAGTCATCCAATAATCGATTCAGTACGATGTAGTTTAGTTTATTCGACTTGTCGATCCATACTGCTTATTCCTATGTGAAAATTTGGTACATTGTTTGCATCGGACATTTTTTAGCCACATGTTGCAAAGTATGATATCTTACGTAGTCGATTGTTGTTCTGATTTATTTGCACTCAGATATGCTTGACACATTTCTCAAAGCATCCTGTATTAGTGGTAAGGTGTTTGAGTATAGCACATGCTGGAGGATTCCTATCGCTTGTTTTTTTCCAACTGAATATCCTTGTCGGTTGTTTAGGGGAAAGGGTCGTGGATGTCATGCAGCTGATTCATTCATAGGGATTTTTTTCTTTGCGTTAAGAAGTGAAAGGCAGCGAGTGAAAAAAGCTCCAACGAAGGTGTACAATTTTTCGAACGCTATGTGTATTAGGCGTAAAAATTTTGAGTAAGAAGTGCGTGCCTCCATTGTCTGTTCGTCACGTTGTCAACTCTGCCAGCAGTTTTTCTTTCAACTTTTGTTACTAAATTGGTTTTCTAAGAGGCGATGTCAATTTCTTGGAAATGACCATATCCGCTTTGTTTCTCGATGTGATTCATCATTTCATAGATCTTCGACTCGATGTGATTCATAGTTTCTCGATGTGATTCAGTCTTCGACGCCTTTGACTGTGGCGGCTATCGCGAGTGCGTTGAACTGAGGCGCCACAGCATCCAAGAATAGTCCTTATGTTGCAAACTTTTCAAAGACGCAGCAACGTTTTTTCGTGCAATGCAAACTAGGTAAATCAAAGGGCGTACTGTTCTCGAAGTCTGGGGCGTTATTCTTGAGATCTGTCTGGAATTTTGCCTCATTTTACAAAACATCTTTTACGAAAACGCCGCATAGAATTCTCAAAAAGTCTTCACATTCACCTTTGTGGAGTATACTTTAATATAGCATCAACGTCACTTGGTTTTGACGTCTTCGTTCAACATTTTCAAAACAAGTGAAAAAAAAACATTTCATCGCATAAGTGAAAGCAGTCTCAAAAGTTGATTCAATTTCATAGCTTTACCAATGATTTTACCGAAGGTGTTGTTGCAAATTTCTGAGAAGAAAATAATCCTGGGAGGTCTGCTGCGAACTATGTGATGCGTGGTGAAGTTGAATGAAGTGAAGTCACGATCTTGAGCTACGATGTTCGAAACTTGAGAGCTGTAGACGGAGGCATTGCTGTGCAAAAGTGAGGTCTCTTCGGTCAGCTTGTCTGTTTACTTCGGTCATGAAATCTGCGAAGGAAATTGGCCTGGTGTTCATCGGCAGTTGTCTTCTTTCTGTGTAGTTGATTAACGGGATCCTATGGTTGTGCCGAAAACCTAACGCCAGGACCTCCCCAATTGAAGGCTGGAGTGAAGCCTAACATTTTTCGGTAAACCAACACATCTTCATTCCCTACAGGCTTCTTTTGATTGCAGAATATACTGTGGAATAAGACTGTCATCATCTTTATGATTCGCCAAGGAATGCCTTTCCGCAGTATCATTGACAGTAGACGACTCGTTCTTGCTTCCTAGGTGATGAGAGATCTCTCATTGCCAAGTTTCCGGTTGCTTTGCTGAGGTGAAGATGTCGTGAAAAATGGTATCGATGGAATCATTTGATAGCCACGGTTCTTCTTTGAATTCGTAAAAAGAAATTCGCCAATTCCAAAACGTCGTTCCTTTCGCACGAGCACCAGTTTCATGATTTGTCGCTTCATCAGGCCTTATGGACGAGATTGAT
This sequence comes from Ascaris suum, assembly GCA_013433145.1. Classification (NCBI taxonomy): domain Eukaryota; kingdom Metazoa; phylum Nematoda; class Chromadorea; order Rhabditida; family Ascarididae; genus Ascaris; species Ascaris suum. Next base: position 1,964,039 of record CM024172.1, on the reverse strand, counting down.
CGCAAATTTGTCTTCTGCCTCGCTGAAACTTTGCTACCCAGAAGTAGACTTTACCTCGAGATAAGTGATCTTGAACATGATATTCTGCAGTCAACTATAGGTTTTCTTTCGCTGAATTTACTGAATATTCATTGGCGCTGCGCGGGAAAAATTTATGAATTGTTTTATGCACTTTTGCATACTTCTGCAGCAGGAAAGTTTCGTTAAATTTTTCATCAAATAAAGTAAAGAGTCGATTTAATGCGTACATAATAGGTGCGTTAATAGCGCAATTCACAGAGGAGATAGATCAGATGGCAGCAATAAGAACATGATTACGGAAACTGTTTGAGACTCATATATGTTCACTTTTACTGATTATTTTTTCTGCGAATACATCTAATTTATTTTGCAGTGATTACTGCAATCGGGAATGTTATATATGGAATTTGTACGGCGCATTATGTTATATTCGAATTTAATGGCAAATCCTGCCTAGAAGTTTTGTTCTGTTCTCAAGGAATTTGAATGTGTTTATTTTTGAGCAAATTGCAGAATCAGCAGTTATTACGATGTTTTGATTGAAGAGAATAGCTGTTTCCTCCTATGTGGCCATCTTTTTGTATGCGGAATCTCTTTGTAAGCAGTGGATGATATATATGGAAATGGTTATGTTACGATCATCGGATGGCAGCTTGAGCAGCGAGGGGGAATGACGGGAAGTGAATTTGTGCTGTATTTTGTTAGTTTACACTTTACCGAAACTAAAACATTGCATATTAATATATTGACTTCCAGGCATTTGGCTATAAATGCTCATTTTTACGGATTATTAGATTTGCTTTCTTAATAGAGCCATGAATCTTTTCTCGGTACTCAAGTTCCCCTTCATTCTAATTTACAAGCACAATTGCTTGTAATCTGATATTCCTGTCTAAGCGGGCCAACGTGCCTCATATTATTTGCGATTGTAGTTTACTTCGATAGTTTTGTCGGTACCAGTTTTTCGTAGACCGCATTGTCAACCCTTATTTCAAGCGCAATTCGTAGGCGCTTTTTTTATTTGTTCCTCAAAAATTTTACTCCAGCGATGATGGTAGTCAATATTTTCTATGATCATGTTTGCGGTTTGAAGCAGCGATTTGAAAAATAGTGTTTATTTATTGGCATTGGTTTAATTGATATATCGTAGTACGTTCAGTAATCTCTTCTTGAGAACAGTGTTTGATGCTATCTATTGAACAGTTATCGATTCATCTCTTATTCATTTTTCCACTTTTGTGAAGCTTTTCTCTAATAATGTAAGGTCTTTGATCTCAGAAATACGGAACACATGATGTTTAGTATGTCGCATAGTGATAAAATGCAAATAACGGTCTTTGTTTCTTTTTGAAAGTTCGATGCAGGAACTTAGTCTTTTTAACTGTTTAGTTCTCAGAATTGGTTGTTCTCTGAGATGGTCATATCCATTACTTTTCTTTAAACGGTGAGTTTTTTTCGTTTATTTATATCTAAAGTGTTTTGATGATTTTTTCTGTGAAAAGCGTTTTTATTGCAATGGAGGATTAACTTGAAAGCTTTCATATATTATATGTGCAGTAGCATCGTAATACGCCTTGTGAGAGTGTATCGGTGCAAGATGCTGGAGATCGATGATAATGGAGCGTTTTGTTGTTAAACGCCATAATCGGCTGTTGCTTTTAATTTAGCGCTTACTAGATCAGTTGATGCTTTTTTCCTTCCCGGGCTAAATTGAATGGTCAGCTGCACTTTTCATTCCGTTCCTAGTATTTCAGCCTCCAACGAACTTTGGAGAATTGCAGTTGCAACTCCCAGTGAGGCCAGAAAGCCGAAATATTAGAGAGGGAAGGAGAAACGCAAGTGACCGTCGAGACCAATTCGAAGTAGAAAGTATCGAACGATACAGGATTACTTAAAAGCTGACTACAGTAAAGTTATCTCGTTTACATTGATTTAAGTGATTAGTAATGGCGTTTAACGGCAAAAGCTTCTAAAAGTAAGGAAGAACTCACTCTCATCTCTGGTCTCCTTTCTCTAAAGTCGACTAGATTTGCTTGTCTAAGCACACAATAAATTTTTGCCAGTCATGATTTCATTTTATTATTCTATGTTAAACTCGAAGTTTGAAGTTTATAAATTTCTTTGTTGGTTTTTTTTTGTTCTTTTCCTGATTAATTTGAGGGAATGGTGTCAGTGAGTTTATAAGTTTGATTTTGCGGTAACTGTTTATTTCTACAATTGTCTCTAAAGAATGATTTGGTCATGTTCAAGACAACATTCTCATTATTCCATCTACGTTTTGCCTTGAGCAGTTGTTAGTATTGCGTTCCAAATGAATTCCTCGATGGGTAGGGCCTTTAGGTTTTCCTGAATATTGCGTTTTTATGTTATGTTTGTTCGTGCTGATTATGTTCAAGAATACTCTAAATAGCGACCAATTTCGTTTACTTATGTCCACCGTTTTGGTTATATAAGTAGCGTCAAGCAACATATTTCTGTTGTAATCTATATGGAACGTATTTTCACACTAGGACTAGCATGTAAATTTCTTTCGCCATGTTAAATATTGTATTTTTTTGGTGCAGGTGCAATCGTTTGGCTGGAGAGAAACGTGTGTTATATGTTGATCGCTTCGTTTGGACATGGTTTGACGAATGATCGAATCGAGATACGACAACTGTACGTCACGCCTACACAATAGCATTGCATCCTCTTTCTTTAAGATGTATTTTCTTTGTCGTCCTCTTTGCAGTTATTCAATGAAGTTGCTTCATACTGAAATCACTCGTTATAAATGACAATGTTACAGATTGCCCTTTTGTTTAAATGTTTTGAATAAATTAGCACCTGTTCGTTGTGTTTGAAAGTGTTACGTTGTGAGTGATGTCGGAAAAATGATAAGAGCCAATTAATGCTGCAGTGATCATTCTGCCTCAATTGTTGGGTTGCATGTGTTAAGAAATGCACTGTCGTATCGGTGACATGTTCGAACGCCGCTCAGCTATGCTGACGTTTATTCCGTTTTAGTGGTGGATTGTGCGTTGTTGTACGCTACGGAATTTGTTTTGTCGAAGTCTTGTCGAAATCGATGCTTTCATCTTGCCTGGCAAGCTTGAGGGGAGGGGATCTCATTTGTGTGTACGTTGTTAGCAGGGAATCATCCCACTAATCGCAGCTCAGTTGAAATGCGGTCAGGAGGGCCATTGAAATCCTATGTGGGGATCGTTTAAAAGGAGCCCGGTCAATGTTGATAAGACCCCAGAATTAGGACATGAATATCGGCGAAGCATTGAATCCTGAAGATCAGTGACGCTTCGGAATCGCTCCAGAGGTAGGCATTATATTTAAAATATTTCAGGCATCGCACTGAATTCGTAAAAACAAAGGAAATTTTTTAAACAAAGGAAGGAAATTTTTTACAGGACGCGTTTCAAAATCGTTTGTGGTCAATAACTCCTAGACGGTTTTCGTGCATAAGGTTGAAATTAGGAAGTAGCTTTGCTGCAAGAAGTTTAAGCAGTCCTGTGGCAGGTTAGGCCAGTGGGATAATTAGTTATCAGCTGTTATGTTTGATTTACTGAGAATTTTATCGATGCACGACCAAAGTTCGCCTAATGAGGTTATGGGCTATCGTTGACGAGGATGAGAAGATTGATGAAATGCTCTCCGATACACCTTTGAGAAAATGTTTGAGACCTCAGCAGTTTTGTCGCTGCCATTGGAGCGTCAAAAGAAGGAAAATCTCCGCAGATGTGATGGTTAAAAATAATTAAATTTGAAGTTGGAGGCTGGTGGGGAGTGGAAAGTGCGGGGACCTCTTGATTTCTCTATGTCACTTTGGACATTCTCATTTAAAGTGGTTCTTAAGTTTTAGGGATTTTTTTTAATGGTAAGCATTTTCTCCGAAGATACATGGAAATTCGTCCTTCACTACTGAGAAAGTTCGTTAGGAAAGTTCAGGCTGCCCTGTTAGCTCCATTGAAACTTAAGAACATTTTCAGTCAAAATGTCTAAAGTGGGGTGCAGAAATCGGCTATGAGCACCAGAAGCCAACATCGACGTTTCGAAGGTTTCCAAGCGCTCTTATCTCGTTCATTCGCTGCGTATATCCTTTCTCCTTGAGAGTGGGTTAAATATACTGGAGTCGCTCGAAATTGATCAGGTTGATTCTTTTGGCCATTGCGAAGCAATGTTCAAGTTGTTTTATGGGTGGATGGCTCCGCTTTGCTAGGGTATGGCATGTTCTTCATGTTTTCGTCTTTGAAGATTGTCGCATCCAGAAAGCGGAGGAAGTGTCAGACTGTACTCGCATGCAGATTGTTTCACTCGGGCTTTAGCATCGAGGTTTGGATGAGAGTTGAGATGTGAGCCGAGAGAACAGAAACACATCTATTGCTTTTGCGTTTAGGTGCTTTATCCTCGTCGTAGCTTTATTCTTGCGGAGGGCGCATATAGCTTCACTTATAGCGTAGTGTATTTTGTAAAGAGGGATTGGGGAGAGGCTAGAAAGAGGGAAAGAAAAGTAAGCGGAAGTTCCTGGTATGTGACAGATAGCGGAAGCATGTTCGCTTACACAAGAGGAAAGACCTAGTTATGGAACGCGTGATTCCAAACTGAAAATATTACGGAAGCGGGAATAAGCAGTGCCAGCTAGTCTTAGAAGGCTTAGATCTGTTTGCAAATGGGTGAAGTTGGGAGTCGACGATGTCGCATTCGCGATTGGAGATAGTGAAAGGAGTTAGCGAAATTCAACCCAGATCCAAGGCGGACAGGCTGCTTTCTTGTGGACATGGAAGTCCAAATTTGGAAATTTTATTTTGTGTAGTGGAAAGTCATTTTTCATCAATTATTTTCATCAATGTAACATTGATCATTTCGTACATTTCGTAAGGTAACAGCATCTCACGGAGAGTCCAGCAATGTTGAATTATTCCGAAGTTTCCTGAGAGGATTTCATTTTTTTTTTTCAAGAATAAGCGTTCCTTACTGAACTCCGGTTCCAGTCATATAATTGAAAAAACTTTTTGCGCTGTATTAGGTTTTCTGTGCCTCGATGAAAATGAACCAGGCATGTTGGATTCGATGGAATGAAATTTGCTTCAGAAGGATTTTTTCGGATTCAGAATTTTTGCTTAGGATTACGGATCTTTCGAATTATTGTATTCGTGTTCGTTTGAAAATAATTGCGCTATTCATCTTGAAGCTAGCGAACGGGGAAGATTTAACTTCAATGGCCAAGTTAACCGTTAGTGAAACTATACTTTTCAACTCCTCTCAAACTCAACAGTGTACAAAAATCATATTTCTGTTATCCATCTTTGAATAATAAATTCGAAAAATGTTTACATAAGAATTTTTTTGAAAAAAAGATCATTAAGATGTGGACCTTATAAAGACTATGAAGACTTGCGTAGCCTAAGTATTATAATTGTCCTATAGCCGAGATGGTTGTTTTCATCAGCCGTAAGAGAAGATGATTCGTTTTGAATTTCGGATCGATTACCCGAATGGTGAAACTTTTCATCGAAATAGCAATAATTTTTCAGCCTACTCATTATGGAATTTCCTCGAGACGGGAAACGTCGTCATGATTTCGCTCTCATTTCAACTAGATTCGACCACAGAAATTGCGATCATTTCAAAAAGTGTGAGCTATTCGGTATAATTTTTCCGTTTCCTTTTAGTGCAAATTTTAGAAAGTCAATTTTTGTGTGTTTTCAATTCGAACATTTTGTTGGTGTTGATATGCGTTTTTTTTCGCATCGAGGAAGCCACTCGTTTTTTTTTTTTTTTGGACTCGTATATAATATACCTATATATGGGTTCATTTGCACACATATATTGATATGCATAGATATCCAAAACGTACCCTAAAAGAAGGGTCGATTACTCTTCCCTCTTCTCTCCGAAGTCCAAGTTCCGTAGGAGGAGGGGAGAACCTCTCCCGCTCCCTTCATCCCAATCCTGTAAAAATTACAGGCTCTTTCCAGCTTCTCTCACTTCTGTTTGTTCAAAAAGCACCATATCTTCAATTTTCTAACCAACGATTGAGGCGAGAATAAGCTTTGTTGAGGAGGTGCCAGTTGTAATTTTTGCTCATCGTAAGATCTTATGAGCAATAAAATTGCAGCTCTAAAAGTTAACTACGGCTGTTTTCTCTTGGAGTGCATGAAAAAACCAGTAGAAGCCAGGTATCCATTTCGGATACTGCTTTTCTCAGAAAAAGATTCGGGGCGTTGAAGCCAGGTCCATTTTCACGCTTGTTGTCTTTTTTCAGAATTTTTGGACTGACCTAGGCCCAGTCGATAAGGCTTATGTCAAGGAGGAAAAAGCGGTTCTGCTTCGCTGTATGGTGAGCGATTCCCGACATACGGCAAAAAATGTGCGGGTTTCCCCTCCTCCTCAGGGCCTGTATTACTTTTCGGAGTTCACTGCAATCTTAACGCGGCGGTCCTGGAAAAAATAAACCAAATTGAACCAGATTTTGAATTGCGGACGTTCCGCAATCAAAAAATTGGGTCTACTGCGGAGAACTTCCCCACCGAGCTTCTCTCACCTTTCTCCTTCTTTATCAGTCCAGATTCTTCCGAAGCACTGATCAGTGATGTCGGCTGTAGGGGTGTCGAAAGGGAGCGGGCGATAGGATCAGCAGTGGTGACTATTCACCCGCATCACTCGGGCATTCCATCTCTCTGCAACATGGCCTACTTGAACAGCAAATCTGTATTCAAGTGAGTGGACAGGCGTAGTCAAACGGTAAAATCTGATTTTCGGTAGGAAACGCGGGTATTACAGGAGGCATGGATAGCTCAGTGAATTGTGGTGCAACATATCGCCACTTTCGAGAGCTCGGTATTCTGCCCGCGTACTCGGTTTCGTTACTGTTCTCAACATTTCACAGTAGAGATTAAACAAACCCATTTCCATATGATGAGATCACGGATGTGGGCACCTGCTCATACCATCATCACCATCATTCGTGAATCAAAATTCTTAAGTGGAATATGCAATCATTAAAAAAGAATGCCAAGATAAAAACCAATAATCTGCCCGAAAAAATAGGCACACAATTCCTAACAACTTTACTGCGTAGCACACATGTCAAAAACGCACACTGTTCTCCATCTCATTTCCTATCACTTTTGCAAAAGGAAAGTGGCCTTAACCATAATTCCTTATTCTAACACAACGTAACATTATCACAGTCCCCTCTCATTAGCCAAGAAACCAATAACTTTCTTTGCAAGCAATTCGTAAAATTTTGCTGCCGCCTGCATTTAACAAAGCATGTAACTGCGTTTGGCAAAACCATGCATCTTGGGCTTCAGCCGAGATTTTTATATCGAACGAGTTGCCAAAGACACCTCAGAATTGCAGCTTTTTGAGAATTATTCCTGATGCAGTAAGTTTCCCATGAAAACGGTGCAGTAAGAGTTTGTACAATAGCGTGGACGATGTGAAAAGTCTCGTAGAGAATCGGGCGCTTTCCAACCTTATCCCCACCCCCCTCCTTCGGAGATTACCACTCTTTGGAATTCCCGCGGCTTCCACGGGAAATTCTGAGAACTCAGGCTCCACCATGGGGGTCCTCGCGGGAGCAAAAAGCTTGCACGCGCCCGCGTAGGATTCATCATTCCATGTCTCGGGTCCCACTTCACAGAGGCCCCGTTCACAGTTGCCCCTTCCAAATACCAACCTGCATACATGCATTTGTTTATGAAGGCAGAGAATGTCTTAATTTTTCTTGTCTGCACACCTGTAGCTGAATAGTTGTCATCGGTGTTATCCAATTTTCTTTTGCTAGACGGAGGTAATGGTAGAGGATGGGATGAAGGAGGGCGGCACCCCTAGTCTCCTACTTATCCGGCGATAGCGCTTTGTGTAGATCGTTTGACATATTCGGCTGAAAACCGAGAAGGTTTGCACAAACTAACTGATGAAGGGAAAGTCCGAATGAAACTCGTAAAGGATAGAGTAACTCGAGAGATTCCATAGGCTCGGGGTCCTGAAACTCGAAAAGCTCCGGAAATAGGGGTGGGAAGGGGGCTAGTGGTCATGTCTTTCAGAACCGGAATGGTGTGTTGTACGCAGAGATTTTCGGTGGGAGGGGGAAGAAGGGAAGGGAAACCTCTCAAGTAGCAGTTTGTCAGGTCCGCTTGCGAGACGCTGAGTTCACGTAACCATCGACACGTAACTGAAAACACGTCACCACATAATGCTTATGCAGAAGTGCTGATCGAAACCTTATCTTTGCACATTCATGTGTGAACTGGGAAGGAAAAGCTCACGCGAGGAAATAACGACTTTGCGATGGTTGCGAATATTTGTCGATGGCAATAGGAAAGGACTCATCCTTCATATTTTCAAGAAGCCAACTTAATATTTTTCGAGTGCAATGTCCAAAATAATTGCTGATCGACTGTTGTTCGAGATGGTTACCTGGTCTTTTTGGCATTGCCAAAACTAGTGTTTTCAGGAGGGAGAGAGGAATCATCGGTGGGGGGAAAGCAATGCTATGCGGAGAGACTACTCAGTTGTTTCCAAATAATCACATGGCGCAAAACCTATTACCTTTCGTGGTCTTCACAGGTACAGAAAATGATGGTGACATTTCGTATCCATCAGTAGGTCCACCTTAACTTCTACCGTTTTCGATCGGAAATGAAAAGAGCCGGATTTTACTGCATTCGATCGGTGTCAAGTAGCTCAAATTAAACAACAAGACGTCAATCATTTCAAGCTGTACTACGTTTCTTGAGTCAATGGGTGAGGGAAGATTCGAGAGTTCTTTTTAACGAGCGTTTTGGATGTGGTGCCATGATTATTCACATGAAAGAACGTGAAAGTCAGTGCAGTGCGGCGAACTTCATTCGGATGCTGCAGTCCGATTTTGAGTAGTGGAACAAAGGACGCGTGAAGGCAGCTAAAGAGCAGCCTTTGGAGGGAACAAGCGGGATGCAGCAGCAACTTCCATCAAGCTGTATATGGACCAGTAGAGAATCGTAAACGTGGAAATCAGAGCAAAATTATTTGAAGCGGCCGGCATAGAACCGCTTGTCTCGTATTTCGGGGTCCCAGATGAAACTGTGAATTTAACGAACTTCATACCCGCATTTTTCTTTACATCAGTGAGAGTTTTAGTTAGTCTCCCTCCTTCGGCGGATTTATGGAACACATCCATATTGCAGTTGAACGCACTGTGTAAAGGGCTTCGCCATATAAAAAAAAATTGTCGCATCAGAATCAGTCTCAATGGATCAGCAATACCACTCGTTTAATTAGCATGGAGCGTGATGCCTCCAGTCTTTGCTGCCTGCTGAGTACGTCATGTCTTGTTCGGATGCTTCGCCTACATGGAAGTTGTTTTGTAACGAGAACTTCATCCTTTCTAGCAGCTCCCTGTGTAAAATATTTCCATGCAGCTTCCTCCCCAATTGCTTCAGTGTTCTTCCCTTACTTTTCAGTGACACACCATGAATATTGGCAGCGAGGGGAACTGGAGGTAAGACGACTGATGTGTATAATCTGTCAAGAATTGTTCAAAGCGCACCAACAAAACAAATAAATGCTCAACAACACGCAAGTTAACGAAGCAAAGACGAGGGAGGGAATGGCAACAATGCAGAAAGTGGGTCATCTTTCTAAGGTGGAGTCCTTTCCGGAAAAGCTCACTGAACTGTTTACTACCTCATGCATGTCCAAAATAATGACTTTTTTAATCTTATCCTGGTGCATCCACATCGCAGCCCACCGCTAATCATTCACCACTCCAGCTTGGAATCCACTGCTACTAGCCAGATGCATAACTTCGATGCCTTGCGGCCCATATGTGCAGGGTTGCGAAGTTAGATATCCTGCTATCAGCTATGAAGGTGCATATGCAGCGTATATTTATGTAAAGAACTTACTGTTCACCACCTCACATTTAACTCCACAACCGCACCAAAAGCTCACATTCCTCCTCGCAGAGTATACTCCCAGCACCTCAGAACTGATTTACCAACGACCGTCATTCCACTTCTCAATCCATCAATCATCAGGTCAAGTAATCCGGCAAAATCGTCAACAGCACGCAGCTTAACTCATTAGTCCGAATTTCCAATCAGCAAAGAAATCACGCCTTCAAGCTTATCCGTTCGAACTATCGAAACCGAAACCAATTTTTCTCTACTCAAGATCTCTCTACAGGATTTTAGAATTCCGCCGGCAGGGCCGCAAAAAGCCTGCCAGTCAGGTCTCAGGGCGGGGGGGGGGAGTGGTTTTGCAAGTTTCATAGATTGAGATGTTAACGACGTTAAATCCAAAACGTAACACGCCTGAACATCAAGGAAGAGCAGAACTGTGTGGTGTCGATGGCTCTTACTAAAGAGGAGGCAGCATCCAAGTCGGACTGTCCAAACCGACAAACTGGCAGAATGCCTTGGGGGGTGGGGAGGGTGATAGCCAAGATAGCTGTACAGCTTAATAACCAAATATTTGAGCTCATGGGTCACTACATTATAGAGTGATTTTGCCCCGGAGAGGACATGATGAGAGGCTGCTTTCTGACAGGGTCCCCGACGAAGGCAGCGTGGGTTAAAGGGGTTCCGCACCACACTAACCCGGAGCTTCACACAAAAACCTAAACAATTTCCAGCCTGTGATTTCAAATTGAAGCGTGTTTTACAATAAACATTTACTCGCCAGTAGCTCTAGAGTTCATGTGTCCAATATGTTCTTTCGACCTGAAGCCTCTGCAGTGGTCCTGCATATTATCAGGAAATGGAACTGGCAAAGTCTCGTGAGCATATCCTTGTGATATATAGGCTGAGCTGTCTGAGCTTGATGCAGCCTCCTTGAAGTCGTTGTTGAGAAGACCAAGCTGCGATTGAATTCAACGGCTACGCTGAAGTCCTAAACTGTGGTTTTGTGGAAGGGACCTACGAAACTGCGCCATACAGCTCATCTGCTTGTTGTTAGATTCTTTTGTAAAAAATCAGTTTGCAAACTGCTGGCAACCTTATTCCCAGAAATTAGTATTACAGTCATCCGAACATCCTATGAACATAAGCTATGATGTGCTCACCTGACCTGTATCACACGCGTTTTTTTTTTTTGGATTCGGATGAACTAAAACCCTTGGAAACAATATGAGTAAGAGGGAAAAGCCAGTTTACTCAGCACTCCTCTCTAGTACACTCCTGATTTGTTTGACGCAAACGAATACAGTGCTTCTTTTGGGTTCGCTGTGATAAGCGCTGGCTAGAAAGGGAGCGGGAAGAATGATTTCAGTTTGGAAAGCTGGCGAAACACAATAATGATGAAGAGCTTAAATGTTTCCTCACTCAAACTTGCATCATAGACACTAATAGTGGAGGTATCTGGCAGTTATTTCGGTTCTCGTAATGACTGCACATCCTTATATCTGCCATCACTGTCATTCTTGTTTTCTCCTGGGGGGTCATATTTTAAAAGAGCGCTTTATAGAACTGAAACGAAGCCTCTAGGATTGACTTCATGGTTCCAGAGTTGTAAGTGAAGCATGATAGAATTTATGAAAGAGAAGAAATAGTGGGTGAATTATCTATCGAAGTCGTTGCATTGTTTCTTCTTCAGTCTCAATATCATACTATTTCATCGAATTGAGCTGATATGCATAGGCCACTGACTGGTTAGTTATTACATAGATTTTATGCATCATCCCCGTACGACGGATAGCTGAAACATAACTGCTGGCTTGATATCACGGTCAATACAAAAACAAAAGGTATCCCATCAACAAGGTCATCGTTAGAAAAGTTCCTGTGGGCAGCCAAATACTGCACTTAAGGAAAGCAGAACTACCCGCTCAAGCAATGTACTAAAAGCGCATGAGATGGGCTGGAAAACTGCAGATATGAATTACTGACCTTCAGTTCCAAACCATCGGGCTCGACTTCCTGTACACTTTTACTTTCTAAGAGTAAGCAAGATATTTTCAGCTTGCAATATTTCAGAACCACCAGTACATTTGTGCCTCTCCGTTTTCTCCGTGAAGCCGTGATGCGTATATGATTTGAGACTATTTCAGTCAAACTTGTGGGGTATACACGTTTGCAGTCCCTCTGATCATGTCAGCTGGCATCGTGGGCTGACAAGAAACAATAAAAGAAGCAAACGAGTGCCTTCGCAAGTCTGAGGTAAAAGGTGGGCAGTGGGTGCAAGATACAAGCCATTCGCAGTAAATTTTGAACCAAACCAACAGTGAAAGTAGCCTAGGTTTTAGGCTTATTTAGTGCTGACAGCTATACAGGGGTTCAGCCGGCCAACTGGAAACTATATGAGACGGAAATTTTCGTACCCACCAAGATTCTTTACTCGAGTCTCAGCCTTAACGGAGTTAAGGCTACATGACATCCACAGATAATGCCATGCGATAGTTTTCTTTGCTACCTCAAACTTGCAAAAGTGCCAAAGACCGGGATACAACTGCACTGCATGAAAGGTTCTAATACACGCCGGCGCTGAATGACGGGCGCGTGTCCTTAGGGTGTAGTATGAAAAACGAGGTAATAAGGTTTATGAGACCGCTTTTATATAAAAAAAGCTTATCGGAAGAATGTCACTGGCTCTATCGCCTCATCATAACAGAGGATATTCGAAGATGGTCTTCTTCGCAACGAGCTACTAGCTCGCTCAGGTGATAGGATAAAAATATGCAACGGGTTTTAAAAAAAGTCTTAAACGAATAAAGCACCAAGTACTCAAAGCGTTTTTATACGTTGGACGTCCATATTATATCGTCTCTCCGAAATTCTTCCAGTCGTCACTTTGTCAGCGCTTCCGGAAAGTAGCCGTTTTCAAATATTTGGCTCACAAGGGGATAAAACCTGAACGTGGCAGAAAGCCGCAGGAGTTCGCTTCAAGAGTGTTCTGCGGACCACAAGCGTCTTGCAGGAACGAGGAATACACTACGAGTTCGAAATAAAGTACAGAGTAACGAGACATCTGCAACCTAAGACTTCACGAAACAAATCCTTAGTGCAAGAATATCGATTTATGCAACATCCATCTTCGAACAAGGCAAGAATTAAATACAGCAGAGAAATGAGCGCACCAAATTAAACAAACAACAAGTAACACCAGGAAAACATCCTGACGAATATGCAGTCAAACGCCTGAACGTAGAAATATTCTGGTTATTGGAGGTGTTTACGATTTTATCCCTACTAGCTCGGGGGAGGATTCGGCACTTGTCCTATTATCACACGCGGTCGTCGATTCCGCGATTGCTACAAAAGATGCTTCCGTTTCTGTCACTTCTCATTAATTCGTGGTCCCGGCAATTATCGTCTCGCTTCAGTGCAGTCGACTCTTCAAAGCTTATGGTAGGCTTTCTCGCTCTCTCTTTCCTGGTTCGGTCGCGGTTTCAGCCGTAGTCCTCTCCATACTCACCGTAGTCGATTCTTCGATATCTAGTGGAGTGTGGTTTTGTTGTTATTCCCTCGGTCGAGGCTTCAGCAGTTGTCTTCTGACCCATTCCAGTCCATTCCTCTACCGTTCCTGTAGATAATTCTCATTCTGTCCTTGTTGGACCGGTCGATCCTTCGGTAGTCGTCATCACTTCAGTCGCAGTAGTAGACGCTTCCGTCGTTACTGCACATGTTTGTGGTTCTGTTCTCATTCGCCCGGTCGAGGCTTCGGTACTCGTCATCCTTTCACTCGTCCTAGTCGCTTCACCTCTCGCTTCTGTAGATGTTTGCGGTTCTTTCGTTTCTGGCTTCCTCAAGGTTTCCGTGTTCGTCATCCGTTCAGTCGTAGTAGTAGTGGTCGATTCTTCTGTGCTTGCGGAGGAGGTTTTTCATTCTGTCGCCATTGGCTTGGTCGAGGCTTCCGTACTGCTCATGCTTTCACTCGTAGCAGTCGATTGTTCTGTGCTTATGGACGATATTGCTGCTTCTGTCGGTATTCGCTCTGTCGAGGCTACGCTCCTGCTCATCCCTTCACCGGTACTAGTCCATTCTTCTATGGCTACTCTATATATTTCTCGTTCCATAGTTATTCGTTCGGTCAGGACTTCTGTACTTGTGATGTCTTCGATCTCATTAGTCGTTTCTTCTGTCGGTACCATAGATGTTGGCGCATCTGTCCCTATTGGCCTGCTCAAGCCTTCCCTACTCGTCATCGCATCACTCGTAGCGGTCGATCCTTCTGTAGTCACTCTAGACGTTTGCGGTTCTTTCTTTGTCGGTTGGATCGAGGCTTCTGTAGCTATCATGTCTTCGATCCCATTACTCGATTCTTCTGTCGTCACTGTAGCTTTTGGTGGTTCTGTCGTTATTGGCTCTGTCGACGCTTCGATACCGGTCGTCCCGTCACTCGCACTGGTCCATTCCTCCGCCGTTACCGCAGATGTTTGTGGTTCTGCCGTTATTGGCTCGGTCGAGGCTGGTCATCCCTTTACTGCCACCAGTCGATTCATCTATGGGTACTGCAGATGTTGGCCGTTCTGTCACTATTGGCTTGGTCCAGGTTTCGGTTTTCATCATCCTTTCACTCGTATTCTTCGATTCTTCTGTCTTCCCTGTAGATATTTGTGGTTCCATCATTCTTGGCACGGTGCAGGCTTCGGTACCCGTCATGCATTCACTGGTACTAGTCGATTCTTCTGTCGTCACTGTAGGTATTTGTGGTTCAGTCGTTTATCGCTCGGTCGAGACTTCTGTAGTTGTCATGTCTTCGATTTCACTAGTCGGTTCCTCTGTCGTCAATGTAGACGTTGGCAGTTCTGTCGTCATTGGCTCGGTCGAGCCTGCGGTACTCGTCATCATTTCACTATTAGTATTCGATTCTTCTGTCGTAACTGCAGATGTTTGTGGTTCTGTCGTTGTTGGTTCGGTCGAGGGTGCGGTACTCGTCATCATCTCACTGGTAGTAGTCGATTCTTCTGTCGTCACTGTAGATGTTTGTGGTTCTGTCGTGTTGGCTCGGTCGAGGCTGCGGTACTCGTCATGATTTCACTGGTAGTAGTCGATTCTTCTGTCGTAACTGTAGATGTTTGTGGTTCTGTCGTTGTTGGTTCCGTGGAGGCTACGGTACTCGTCATCATCTCACTGCTGGTAGTCGATTCTTCTCTCGTCACTGTAGACGTCGTCGGTTCTGTCGTCATTGGTTCGGTCGAGGCTACGGTACTCGTGATCCTTTCACTGGTGCTGGTCGATTCTTCTGTGGTCAATGAGGATGTTTGTGGTTCTGTCGTCATTGGCTCCGTCGAGCATGCGGCACTCGTCATCCTTTCACTGGTAGTAGTCGATTCTTCTGTAGTCATTGTAGACGTTCTCGGTTCTATCGTCATTTTCTCGGTCGAGCATGCGGTACTCGTCATCATCTCACTGGCTGTGGTCGATTCTTCTGTCGTCACTTTAGATGTTTGTGGTTCTGTCGTCATTGGCTCGGTCGAGCATGCGGTACTCGTCATCATCTGACTGGTAGTAGTCGATTCTTCTGTGATCAATGAGGATGTTTGTGGTTCTGTCGTTGTTGGCTCTGTCGAGGCTGCGGTACTCGTGATCCTTTCACTGGTGCTGGTCGATTCTTCTGTGGTCAATGAGGATGTTTGTGGTTCTGTCGTCATTGGCTCCGTCGAGCATGCGGTACTCGTCATCCTTTCACTGCTAGTAGTCGATTCTTCTGTAGTCATTGTAGATGTTTGTGGTTCTGTCGTCATTTTCTCGGTCGAGCATGCGGTACTCGTCATCATCTCACTGGCTGTGGTCGATTCTTCTGTCGTCACTTTAGATGTTTGTGGTTCTGTCGTTGTTGGCTCGGTCGAGGCTGCGGTACTCGTCATCATCTCACTGGTAGTAGTCGATTCTTCTGTCGTCACTGTAGATGTTTGTGGTTCTGTCGTTGTTCGGTTCCGTCGAGGCTGCGGTACTCGTCATCTTTCACTGGTAGTAGTCGATTCTTCTGTCGTCACTGTAGATGTTTGTGGTTCTGTCGTCATTGGCTCGGTCGAGCTGCGGTACTCGTCATCATCTCACTGGTAGTAGTCGATTCTTCTGTCGTCACTTGTAGATGTTCTGGTTCTGTCGTCATTTCTCGGTCGAGCATGCGGTACTCGTCATCATCTCACTGGCTAGTAGTCGATTCTTCTCTCATCACTGTAGATGTTTGTGGTTCTGTCGTTGTTGGTTCGGTCGAGGCTGCGGTACTCGTCATCATTTCACTGGTAGTAGTCGATTCTTCTGTCTTCACTGTAGATGTTTGTGGTTCTGTCGTCATTTTCTCGGTCGAGCATGCGGTACTCGTGATCCTTTCACTGGTACTGGTCGATTCTTCTGTCATCACTGTAGGTGTTTGTGGTTCTGTCGTTGTTGGCTCCGTCGAGCATGCGGTACTCGTCATCCTTTCACTGGTAGTAGTCGATTCTTCTCTCATCACTGTAGATGTTTGTGGTTCTGTCGTCATTGGCTCCGTCGAGGATGCGGTACTCGTCATCATCTCACTGGTATAGTCGATTCTTCTGTCGTCAAAGTGGATGTTTGTGGTTCTGTCGTCATTGGCTCTGTCGAGGCTGCGGTACTCGTCATCATCTCACTGGTAGTAGTCGATTCTTCTGTCGTCATTGTAGACGTTCTGTGGTTCTGTCGTCATTTTCTCGGTCGAGCATGCGGTACTCGTCATCATCTCACTGGTAGTAGTCGATTCTTCTCTCATCACTGTAGATGTTTGTGGTTCTGTCGTTGTTGGTTCGGTCGAGGCTGCGGTACTCGTCATCATCTCACTGGTAAAAGTCGATTCTTCTGTCGTCACTGTAGACGTTGTCGGTTCTGTCGTCATTGGCTCGGTCGAGGCTGCGGTACTCGTCATCATCTCACTTTAATAGTCGATTCTTCTGTCGTCACTGTGGATGTTTGTGGTTCTGTCGTCATTGGCTCGGTCGAGGATGCGGTACTCGTCATCATCTCACTGGTAGTAGTCGATTCTTCTGTCGTCACTGTAGATGTTTGTGGTTCTGTCGTCATTGGCTCGGTCGAGGCTGCGGTACTCGTCATCCTTTCACTTATAGTAGTCGATTCTTCTGTGGTCACTTAGTGTTTGTGGTTTCTGCTTGTTGGTTCGGTCGAGGTGCGGTGTTCGTCATCATCTCACTGGTAGTAGTCGATTCTTCTGTCGTCATGTAGATGTTTGTGGTTCTGTCGTCATTGGCTCGGTCGAGGTGCGGTACTCGTCATCATCTCACTGGTAGTAGTCGATTCTTCTGTCGTCAATGTAGATGTTTGTGGTTCTGTCGTCATTGGCTCTGTCGAGGCTGCGGTACTCGTCATCCTTCACGTATACCAGTCGATTCCTCTGTGGTTACTCTATGTGTTTGTGGTTCTATCGTTGTTGGTTCGGTCGAGGGTGCGGTACTCGTCATCATTTCACTGATGGTAGTCGATTCTTCTGTGGTCACTGAGATGTTTGTGGTTCTGTCGTCATTGGCTCGGTCGAGGATGCGCTATTCGTCGTCATCTCACTGGTAGTAGTCGATTCTTCTGTCGTCAAAGTGGATCTTTGTGGTTCTGTCGTTGTTGGTTCTGTCGAGGCTGCGGTACTCGTCATCATCTCACTGGTAGTAGTCGATTCTTCTCTCATCACTTTAGATGTTTGTGGTTCTGTCGTCATTGGCTCTTTCGAGGCTGCGGAACTCGTCATCATCTCACTGGTGGTAGTCGATTCTTCTGTGGTCACTGAGGATGTTTGTGGTTCTGTCGTCATTGGCTCGGTCGAGGCTGCGGTACTCGTCATCATCTCACTGGTAATAGTCGATTCTTCTGTCGTCACTGTAGATGTTCTCGGTTCTGTCGTCATTGGCTCGGTCGAGGCTGCGGTACTCGTCATCCTTTCACTGGTAGTAGTCGATTCTTCTGTCGTCACTCTAGATGTTTGTGGTTCTGTCGTTGTTGGTTGGTCGAGGCTGCGGTACTCGTCATCATCTCACTGGTAGTAGTCGATTCTTCTGTCGTCAAAGTGGATGTTTGTGGTTCTGTCGTTGTTGGTTCTGTCGAGGCTGCGGTACTCGTCATCATCTCACTGGTGGTAGTCGATTCTTCTCTCGTCACTGTAGATGTTGTCGGTTCTGTCGTCATTGGCTCTGTCGAGGCTGCGGTACTCGTCATCATCTCACTGGTAGTAGTCGATTCTTCTCTCATCACTTTAGATGTTTGTGGTTCTGTCGTCATTGGCTCGGTCGAGGATGCGGTACTCGTCATCCTTTCACTTATAGTAGTCGATTCTTCTGTGGTCACTCTAGATGTTTGTGGTTCTGTGCTTGTTGGTTCGGTCGAGGCTGCGGTACTCGTCATCATCTCACTGGTAGTAGTCGATTCTTCTGTCGTCACTGTAGACGTTCTCGGTTCTGTCGTCATTGGCTCAATCGAGGATGCGGTACTCGTCATCATCTCACTGGTAGTAGTCGATTCTTCTGTCGTCAATGTAGATGTTTGTTTTCTGTCGTTGTTGGTTCGGTCGAGGCTGCGGTACTCGTCATCATCTCACTGGTAGTAGTCGATTCTTCTGTCGTCAATGTAGATGTTTGTGGTTCTGTCGTCATTGGCTCTGTCGAGGCTGCGGTATTCGTCATCATCTCACTGGTAGTAGTCGATTCTTCTGTCGTCAACGAGGATGTTTGTGGTTCTGTCCTTGTTGGTTGGGTCGAGGCTGCGGCATTCGTCATCATCTCACTGGCAGTAGTCGATTCTTCTGTCGTCAATGTAGATGTTTGTGGTTCTGTCGTTATTGGCTCGGTCGAGGCTGCGGTACTCGTCATCATCTCACTGGTAATAGTCGATTCTTCTCTCGTCACTGTGGATGTTTGCCGTTCTGTCGTAATTGGCTCGGTCGAGGATGCGGAACTCGTCATCATCTCACTGGTGGTAATCGATTCTTCTCTCGTCACTGTAGACGTTGTCGGTTCTGTCGTCATTGGCTCTGTCGAGGCTGCGGTACTCGTCATCATCTCACTGGTAGTAGTCGATTCTTCTGTCGTCAAAGTAGATGTTTGTGGTTCTGTCGTCATTGGCTCTGTCGAGGCTGCGGTATTCGTCATCATCTCACTGGTAGTAGTCGATTCTTCTGTGGTCAACGAGGATGTTTGTGGTTCTGTCGTTGTTGGTTCGGTCGAGGCTGTGGTACTCGTCATCATCTCACTGGTAGTAGTCGATTCTTCTGTCGTCAATGTAGATGTTTGTGGTTCTGTCGTCATTGGCTCTGTCGAGGCTGCGGTATTCGTCATCATCTCACTGGTAGTAGTCGATTCTTCTGTGGTCAACGAGGATGTTGGTGGTTCTATCCTTGTTGGTTCGGTCGAGGCTGCGGCATTCGTCATCATCTCACTGGCAGTAGTCGATTCTTCTGTCGTCAATGTAGATGTTTGTGGTTCTGTCGTCATTGGCTCAGTCGAGGATGCGGTACTCGTCATCATCTCACTGTTAATAGTCGATTCTTCTCTCGTCACTGTAGATGTTCGCCGTTCTGTCGTAATTGGCTCTTTCGAGGCTGCGGTACTCGTCATCATCTCACTGGTGGTAATCGATTCTTCTGTCGTCAAAGTAGATGTTTGTGGTTCTGTCGTTGTTGGTTCTGTCGAGGCTGCGGTACTCGTCATCATCTCAGTGGTGGTAATCGATTCTTCTCTCGTCACTGTGGACGTTCTCGGTTCTGTCGTCATTGGCTCGGTCGAGGATGCGGTACTCGTCATCATCTCACTGGTAGTAGTCGATTCTTCTCTCATCACTTTAGATGTTTGTGGTTCTGTCGTCATTGGCTCAATCGAGGCTGCGGTACTCGTCATCATCTCATTATTAGTCGTCGATTCTTCTGTCGTCAATGAGGATGTTTGTGGTTCTGTCGTTATTGGCTCGGTCGAGGCTGCGGTACTCGTCATCATCTCACTGGTAGTAGTCGATTCTTCTCTCATCACTTTAGATGTTTGTGGTTCTGTCGTCATTGGCTCAATCGAGGATGCGGTACTCGTCATCATCTCACTGGTGGTAATCGATTCTTCTCTCGTCACTGTAGACGTTCTCGGTTCTGTCGTCATTGGCTCTGTCGAGGCTACGGTACTCGTCATCATCTCAGTGGTAGTAGTCGATTCTTCTGTCGTCAAGTGGATGTTTGTGGTTCTGTCGTCATTGGCTCAGTCGAGGATGCGGTACTCGTCATCATCTCACTGTAATAGTCGACTCTTCTCTCGTCACTGTGGATGTTCGCCGTTCTGTCGTAATTGGCTCTTTCGAGGCTGCGGTACTCGTCATCATCTCACGGTAGTAATCGATTCTTCTGTCGTCAAAGTGGATATTTGTGGTTCTGTCGTTGTTGGTTCTGTCGAGGCTGCGGTACTCGTCATCATCTCAGTGGTGTAATCGATTCTTCTCTCGTCACTGTGGACGTTCTCGGTTCTGTCGTCATTGGCTCAATCGAGGATGCGGTACTCGTCATCATCTCACTGGTAGTAGTCGATTCTTCTCTCATCACTTAGATGTTTGTGGTTCTGTCGTCATTGGCTCAATCGAGGATGCGGTACTCGTCATCATCTCATTATTAGTCGTCGATTCTTCTGTCGTTAATGAGGATGTTTGTGGTTCTGTCGTTATTGGCTCGGTCGAGGCTGCGGTACTCGTCATCATCTCACTGGTAGTAGTCGATTCTTCTCTCATCACTTTAGATGTTTGTGGTTCTGTCGTCATTGGCTCAATCGAGGATGCGGTACTCGTCATCCTTTCACTTATAGTAGTCGATTTCTTCTGTGGTTACTCTAGGTGTTGGTGGTTCTATCCTTGTTGGTTGGGTCGAGGCTGCGGTACTCGTCATCATCTCACTGGTAGTAGTCGATTCTTCTGTCGTCAAAGTGGATATTGTGGTTCTGTCGTTGTTGGTTCTGTCGAGGCTGCGGTACTCGTCATCATCTCACTGGTGGTAATCGATTCTTCTCTCGTCACTGTAGACGTTTCGGTTCTGTCGTCATTGGCTCTGTCGAGGCTGCGGTACTCGTCATCATCTCACTGGTAGTAGTCGATTCCTCTGTGGTTACTTGGGTGTTTGTGGTTCTATCTTTGGTTGGGTCGAGGCTGCGGTATTCGTCATCATCTCACTCTTAGTAGTCGATTCTTCTGTCGTCAAGAGGATGTTTGTGGTTCTGTCGTTATTGGCTCGGTCGAGGCTGCGGTACTCGTGATCATTTCACTCGGAATGGTCGATTCTTCTGTGGTCAATGAGGCTGTTTGTGGTTCCGTCGTCATTGGCTCGGTCGAGGCTGCGGTACTCGTCATCATCTCACTGGTAGTAGTCGATTCTGCTGTCGTCAATGTAGATGTTTGTGGTTCTGTCGTCATTGGCCCGGTCGCGGATGCGGTACTCGTCATGATCTCATTATTAGTCGTCGATTCTTCTGTCGTCAATGAGGATGTTTGTGGTTCTGTCGTTATTGGCTGGTCGAGGCTGCGGTACTCGTCATCATCTCACTGGTAGTAGTCGATTCTTCTCTCATCACTTTAGATGTTTGTGGTTCTGTCGTCATTGGCTCAATCGAGGATGCGGTACTCGTCATCATCTCATTATTAGTCGTCGATTCTTCTGTCGTCATGAGGATGTTTGTGGTTCTGTCGTTATTGGCTGGGTCGAGGCTGCGGTACTCGTCATCATCTCACTGGTAGTAGTCGATTCTTCTCTCATCACTTTAGATGTTTGTGGTTCTGTCGTCATTGGCTCAATCGAGGATGCGGTACTCGTCATCTTTCACTTATAGTAGTCGATTCCTCTGTGGTTACTCTAGGTGTTGGTGGTTCTATCCTTGTTGGTTGGGTCGAGGCTGTGGTACTCGTCATCATCTCACTGGTAGTAGTCGATTCTGCTGTCGTCAACTGGATATTTGTGGTTCTGTCGTTGTTGGTTCTGTCGAGGCTGCGGTACTCGTCATCATCTCAGTGGTGGTATCGATTCTTCTCTCGTCACTGTAGACGTTCTCGGTTCTGTCGTCATTGGCTCTGTCGAGGCTGCGGTACTCGTCATCATCTCACTGGTAGTAGTCGATTCCTCTGTGGTTACTCTGGGTGTTGGTGGTTCTATCCTTGTTGGTTGGGTCGAGGCTGCGGTATTCGTCATCATCTCACTCTTAGTAGTCGATTCTTCTGTCGTCAAAGAGGATGTTTGTGGTTCTGTCGTTATTGGCTCGGTCGAGGCTGCGGTACTCGTGATCATTTCACTCGGAATGGTCGATTCTTCTGTGGTCAATGAGCTGTTTGTGGTTCCGTCGTCATTGGCTCGGTCGAGGCTGCGGTACTCGTCATCATCTCACTGGTAGTAGTCGATTCTGCTGTCGTCAATGTAGATGTTTGTGGTTCTGTCGTCATTGGCCCGGTCGCGGATGCGGTACTCGTCATGATCTCATTATTAGTCGTCGATTCTTCTGTCGTCAATGAGGATGTTTGTGGTTCTGTCGTTATTGGCTGGGTCGAGGCTGCGGTACTCGTCATCATCTCACTGGTAGTAGTCGATTCTTCTCTCATCACTTTAGATGTTTGTGGTTCTGTCGTCATTGGCTCAATCGAGGATGCGGTACTCGTCATCATCTCACTGGTAATAGTCGATTCTTCTCTCGTCACTGTGGATGTTTGTGGTTCTGTCGTAATTGCTCGTCGAGGCTGCGGTACTCGTCATCATCTCACTGGTAGTAGTCGATTCTTCTCTCGTCACTGTAGATGTTGTGGTTCTGTCGTCATTGGCTCGTCGAGGCTGCGGTACTCGTCATCATCTCACTGGTAGTAGTCGATTCTTGTGTCGTGAATGTAGATGTTTGTGGTTCTGTCGTCATTGGCTCAGTCGAGGATGCGGTACTCGTCATCTTTCACTTATAGTAGTCGATTCCTCTGTGGTTACTCTAGGTGTTGGTGGTTCTATCCTTGTTGGTTGGGTCGAGGCTGCGGTATTCGTCATCATCTCACTGGCAGTAGTCGATTCTTCTGTCGTCAATGTAGATGTTTGTGGTTCTGTCGTCATTGGCTCAGTCGAGGATGCGGTACTCGTCATCCTTTCACTTATAGTAGTCGATTCCTCTGTGGTTACTCTAGTGTTGGTGGTTCTATCCTTGTTGGTTGGGTCGAGGCGGCGGTATTCGTCATCATCTCACTGGTAGCAGTCGATTCTTCTGTCGTCAAAGTGGATATTTGTGGTTCTGTCGTTGTTGGTTCTGTCGAGGCTGCGGTACTCGTCATCATCTCAGTGGTGGTAATCGATTCTTCTCTCGTCACTGTAGACGTTCTCGGTTCTGTCGTCATTGGCTCTGTCGAGGCTGCGGTACTCGTCATGATCTCATTGGTAGTCGTCGATTCTTCTGTCGTCAATGAGGATGTTTGTGGTTCTCTCGTTGTTGGTTCGGTCGAGGCTGCGGTACTCGTCATCATCTCACTGGTAGTAGTCGATTCTTCTGTCGTCAATGTAGATGTTTGTGGTTCTGTCGTCATTGGCTCGGTCGAGGATGCGGTACTCGTCATCCTTTCACTTATAGTAGTCGATTTCTGTCGTTACTCTGGGTGTTTGTGGTTCTGTCGTTGTTGGTTGGGTCGAGGCTGCGGTATTCGTCATCATCTCACTGGTAGTAGTCGATTCTTCTGTCGTCAATGTAGATGTTTGTGCTTCTGTCGTCATTGGCTCAGTCGAGGATGCGGTACTCGTCATCCTTTCACTTATAGTAGTTGATTCCTCTGTGGTTACTCTGGGTGTTTGTGGTTCTATCCTTGTTGGTTGGGTCGAGGCTGCGGTATTCGTCATCATCTCACTGGTAGTAGTCGATTCTTCTGTGGTCAATGAGGCTGTTTGTGGTTCCGTCGTCATTGGCTCGGTCGAGGCTGTGGTACTCGTCATCATCTCACTGGTAGTAGTCAATTCTTGTGTCGTCAATGTAGATGTTTGTGGCTTCTGTCGTCATTGGCTCAGTCGAGGATGCGGTACTCGTCATCCTTTCACTTATAGTAGTCGATTCCTCTGTGGTTACTCTGGGTGTTGGTGGTTCTATCTTGTTGGTTGGGTCGAGGCTGCGGTATTCGTCATCATCTCACTGGTAGTAGTCGATTCTTCTGTCGTCAATGTAGATGTTTGTGGTTCTGTCGTCATTGGCTCAGTCGAGGATGCGGTACTCGTCATCCTTTCACTTATAGTAGTCGATTCCTCTGTGGTTACTCTGGGTGTTGGTGGTTCTATCTTGTTGGTTGGGTCGAGGCTGCGGTATTCGTCATCATCTCACTGGTAGTAGTCGATTCTTCTGTCGTCAATGTAGATGTTTGTGGTTCTGTCGTCATTGGCTCGGTCGAGGATGCGGTACTCGTCATCATCTCACTGGTAGTAGTCGATTCTTCTCTCGTCACTGTAGATGTTTGTGGTTCTGTCGTCATTGGCTCGGTCGAGGATGCGGTACTCGTCATCATCTCACTGGTAGTAGTCGATTCTTCTCTCATCACTTTAGATGTTTGTGGTTCTGTCGTCATTGGCTCGGTCGAGGCTGCGGTACTCGTCATCATCTCATTATAGTAGTCGATTCTTCTGTCGTTAATGAGGATGTTTGTGGTTCTGTCGTTATTGGCTGGGTCGAGGCTGCGGTACTCGTCATCATCTCACTGGTAGTAGTCGATTCTTCTCTCATCACTTTAGATGTTTGTGGTTCTGTCGTCATTGGCTCGGTCGAGGATGCGGTACTCGTCATCCTTTCACTTATAGTAGTCGATTCCTCTGTGGTTACTCTAGGTGTTGGTGGTTCTGTCCTTGTTGGTTGGGTCGAGGCTGCGGTACTCGTCATCATCTCACTGGTAGTAGTCGATTCTTCTGTCGTCAAAGTAGATATTTGTGGTTCTGTCGTCATTGGCTCTGTCGAGGCTGCGGTACTCGTCATCATCTCACTGGTGGTAATCGATTCTTCTCTCGTCACTGTAGATGTTGTGGTTCTGTCGTCATTGGCTCTGTCGAGGCTGCGGTACTCGTCATCATCTCACTGGTAGTAGTCGATTCCTCTGTGGTCACTCTGGATGTTTGTGGTTCTGTCCTTGTTGGTTCGGTCGAGGCTGCGGTATTCGTCATCATCTCACTGTAGTAGTCGATTCTTCTGTCGTCAATGAGGATGTTTGTGGTTCTGTCGTTATTGGCTCGGTCGAGGCTGCGGTACTCGTCATCATTTCACTGGTATAGTCGATTCTTCTGTGGTCAATGAGGATGTTTGTGGTTCGTCGTCATTGGCTCGGTCGAGGCTGCGGTACTCGTCATCATCTCACTGGTAGTAGTCGATTCTTCTGTCGTCAATGTAGATGTTTGTGGTTCTGTCGTCATTGGCCGGTCGAGGATGCGGTACTCGTCATCATCTCACTGGTAGTAGTCGATTCTTCTGTCGTCATGAGGATGTTTGTGGTTCTGTCGTCATTGGCTGGGTCGAGGCTGCGGTACTCGTCATCATCTCACTGGTAGTAGTCGATTCTTCTCTCATCACTTTAGATGTTTGTGGTTCTGTCTGTCGTCATTGGCTCAATCGGAGGATGCGGTACTCGTCATCATCTCTTATTAGTAGTCGATTCTTCTGTCGTTAATGAGGATGTTTGTGGTTCTGTCGTTATTGGCTGGGTCGAGGCTGCGGTACTCGTCATCATCTCACTGGTAGTAGTCGATTCTTCTCTCATCACTTTAGATGTTTGTGGTTCTGTCGTCATTGGCTCGGTCGAGGATGCGGTACTCGTCATCCTTTCACTTATAGTAGTCGATTCCTCTGTGGTTACTTAGGTGTTGGTGGTTCTGTCTTGTTGGTTGGGTCGAGGCTGCGGTACTCGTCATCATCTCACTGGTAGTAGTCGATTCTTCTGTCGTCAAAGTGGATATTTGTGGTTCTGTCGTCATTGGTTCTGTCGAGGCTGCGGTACTCGTCATCATCTCACTGGTAGTAGTCGATTCTTCTGTCGTCACTGTAGATGTTCTGGTTCTGTCGTCATTGGCTCTGTCGAGGCTGCGGTACTCGTCATCATCTCACTGGTAGTAGTCGATTCCTCTGTGGTTACTGTGGATGTTGGTGGTTCTGTCGTTGTTGGTTGGGTCGAGGCTGCGGTATTCGTCATCATCTCACTGGTAGTAGTCGATTCTTCTGTCGTCAAAGAGGATGTTTGTGGTTCTGTCGTTATTGGCTCGGTCGAGGCTGCGGTACTCGTCATCATTTCACTGGAATAGTCGATTCTTCTGTGGTCAATGAGGATGTTTGTGGTTCGTCGTCATTGGCTCGGTCGAGGCTGCGGTACTCGTCATCATCTCACTGGTAGTAGTCGATTCTGCTGTCGTCAATGTAGATGTTTGTGGTTCTGTCGTCATTGGCTCGGTCGAGGATGCGGTACTCGTCATCATCTCATTATAGTAGTCGATTCTTCTGTCGTCAATGAGGATGTTTGTGGTTCTGTCGTCATTGGCTGGGTCGAGGCTGCGGTACTCGTCATCATCTCACTGGTAGTAGTCGATTCTTCTGTCGTCACTTTAGATGTTTGTGGTTCTGTCGTCATTGGCTCAATCGAGGATGCGGTACTCGTCATCATCTCACTGGTAGTAGTCGATTCTTCTCTCGTCACTGTAGATGTTTGTGGTTCTGTCGTCATTGGCTCGATCGAGGATGCGGAACTCGTCATCATCTCAGTGGTGGTAATCGATTCTTCTCTCGTCACTGTAGACGTTCTCGGTTCTGTCGTCATTGGCTCTGTCGAGGCTACGGTACTCGTCATCATCTCACTGGTAGTAGTCGATTCTTGTGTCGTCAATGTAGATGTTTGTGGTTCTGTCGTCATTGGCTCAGTCGAGGATGCGGTACTCGTCATCCTTTCACTTATAGTAGTCGATTCCTCTGTGGTTCTCTAGGTGTTGGTGGTTCTATCCTTGTTGGTTGGGTCGAGGCTGCGGTATTCGTCATCATCTCACTGGCAGTAGTCGATTCTTCTGTCGTCAATGTAGATGTTTGTGGTTCTGTCGTCATTGGCTCAGTCGAGGATGCGGTACTCGTCATCTTTCACTTATAGTAGTCGATTCCTCTGTGGTTACTCTAGGATGTTGGTGGTTCTGTCCTTGTTGGTTCGGTCGAGGCGGCGGTATTCGTCATCATCTCACTGGTAGTAGTCGATTCTTCTGTGTCGGTTAGTCAGGGTTTGTGGTTCTGTCGTTGTTGGTTCTGTCGAGGCTGCGGTACTCGTCATCATCTCACTGGTAGTAGTCGATTCTTCTCTCGTCACTGTAGACGTTCTGGTTCTGTCGTCATTGGCTCTGTCGAGGCTGCGGTACTCGTCATGATCTCATTGGTAGTCGTCGATTCTTCTGTCGTCAATGAGGATGTTTGTGGTTCTCTCGTTGTTGGTTCGGTCGAGGCTGCGGTACTCGTCATCATCTCACTGGTAGTAGTCGATTCTTGTGTCGTCATGTAGATGTTTGTGGTTCTGTCGTCATTGGCTCAGTCGAGGATGCGGTACTCGTCATCCTTTCACTTATAGTAGTCGATTCTCTGTGGTTACTCTGGGTGTTGGTGGTTCTATCCTTGTTGGTTGGGTCGAGGCTGCGGTATTCGTCATCATCTCACTGGTAGTAGTCGATTCTTCTGTCGTCAATGTAGATGTTTGTGGTTCTGTCGTCATTGGCTCAGTCGAGGATGCGGTACTCGTCATCCTTTCACTTATAGTAGTCGATTTCTCTGTGGTTACTCTGGGTGTTGGTGGTTCTGTCCTTGTTGGTTGGGTCGAGGCTGCGGTATTCGTCATCATCTCACTGGTAGTAGTCGATTCTTCTGTGGTCAATGAGATGTTTGTGGTTCCGTCGTCATTGGCTCGGTCGAGGCTGTGGTACTCGTCATCATCTCACTGGTAGTAGTCGATTCTTCTGTCGTCAATGTAGATGTTTGTGGTTCTGTCGTCATTGGCTCAGTCGAGGATGCGGTACTCGTCATCCTTTCACTTATAGTAGTCGATTCCTCTGTGGTTACTCTGGGTGTTGGTGGTTCTATCTTGTTGGTTGGGTCGAGGCTGCGGTATTCGTCATCATCTCACTGGTAGTAGTCGATTCTTCTGTCGTCAATGTAGATGTTTGTGGTTCTGTCGTCATTGGCTCAGTCGAGGATGCGGTACTCGTCATCCTTTCACTTATAGTAGTCGATTCCTCTGTGGTTACTCTGGGTGTTGGTGGTTCTATCCTTGTTGGTTGGGTCGAGGCTGCGGTATTCGTCATCATCTCACTGGCAGTAGTCGATTCTTCTGTCGTCAATGTAGATGTTTGTGGTTCTGTCGTCATTGGCTCTTTCGAGGCTGCGGTACTCGTCATCATCTCACTGGTGGTAGTCGATTCTTCTGTGGTCACTGAGGATGTTTGTGGTTCCGTCGTCATTGGCTCGGTCGAGGCTGCGGTACTCGTCATCATCTCACTGGTAGTAGTCGATTCGTCTCTCATCACTTTAGGT
Source organism: Ascaris suum (assembly GCA_013433145.1). NCBI lineage: Eukaryota > Metazoa > Nematoda > Chromadorea > Rhabditida > Ascarididae > Ascaris > Ascaris suum. The sequence goes on along the minus strand of CM024172.1, from coordinate 1,935,592 downwards.
ATTTGTGGTTCTGTCGTCATTGGCTCAATCGAGGATGCGGTACTCGTCATCCTTTCACTTATAGTAGTCGATTCCTCTGTGGTTACTCTGGGTGTTTGGTGGTTCTATCCTTGTTGGTTGGGTCGAGGCTGCGGTATTCGTCATCATGTCACTTTCAGTAGTCGATTCTTCTGTCGTCAAAGTGGATGTTTGTGGTTCTGTCGTTGTTGGTTCTGTCGAGGCTGCGGTACTCGTCATCATCTCAGTGGTGGTAATCGATTCTTCTCTCGTCACTGTAGACGTTCTCGGTTCTGTCGTCATTGGCTCTGTCGAGGCTGCGGTACTCGTCATCATCTCAGTGGTAGTAGTCGATTCGTCTCTCATCACTTTAGGTATTTGTGGTTCTGTCGTCATTGGCTCAATCGAGGATGCGGTACTCGTCATCATTTCACTTATAGTAGTCGATTCTCTGTGGTTACTCTAGGTGTTGTGGTTCTATGTCATTGGTTCGGTCGAGGCTACGGTATTCGTCATCACCTCACTGCTAGTAGTCGATTTTCTTCATCACTTTAGATGTTTGTGGTTCTGTCGTCATTGGCTCGGTCGCGGATGCGGTACTCGTCATGATCTCATTATTAGTCGTCGATTCTTCTGTCGTCATGAGGATGTTTGTGGTTCTGTCGTTATTGGCTCGGTCGAGGCTGCGGTACCCGTCATCTTTCACTCGGTATGGTCGATTCTTCTGTGGTCAATGAGGCTGTTTGTGGTTCCGTCGTCATTGGCTCGGTCGAGGCTGTGGTACTCGTCATCATCTCACTGGTAGTAGTCGATTCTTCTGTCGTCAATGTAGATGTTTGTGGTTCTGTCGTCATTGGCTCAGTCGAGGATGCGGTACTCGTCACCCTTTCACTGGATGGTAGTCGATTCTTCTCTCGTCACTGTGGATATTCGCCGTTCTGTCGTAATTGGCTCGATCGAGGATGCGGAACTCGTCATCATCTCACTGGTAGTAGTCGATTCTGCTGTCGTCACTGTGGATGTTTGTGGTTCTGTCGTCATTGGCTCTGTCGAGGCTGCGGTATTCGTCATCATCTCACTGGTAGTAGTCGATTCTTCTGTGGTCAATGAGATGTTTGTGGTTCTGTCGTTGTTGGTTCGGTCGAGGCTGTGGTACTCGTCATCATCTCACTGGTAGTAGTCAATTCTTGTGTCGTCAATGTAGATGTTTGTGGTTCTGTCGTCATTGGCTCAGTCGAGGATGCGGTACTCGTCATCCTTTCACTTATAGTAGTCGATTTCTCTGTGGTTACTCTGGGTGTTGGTGGTTCTATCCTTGTTGGTTGGGTCGAGGCTGCGGTATTCGTCATCATCTCAGTGGTGGTAATCGGTTCTTCTCTCGTCACTGTAGACGTTCTCGGTTCTGTCGTCATTCGCTCTGTCGAGGCTGCGGTACTCGTCATCATCTCACTGGTAGTAGTCGATTCTTCTCTCATCACTTTAGATGTTTGTGGTTCTGTCGTCATTGGCTCAATCGAGGATGCGGAACTCGTCATCATCTCAGTGGTGGTAGTCGATTCTTCTCTCGTCACTGTAGACGTTTCTGGTTCTGTCGTCATTGGCTCTGTCGAGGCTGCGGAACTCGTCATCATCTCACCGGTAGTAATCGATTCTTCTGTGGTCACTGAGGATGTTTGTGGTTCTATCCTTGTTGGTTGGGTCGAGGCTGCGGTATTCGTCATCATGTCACTGGTAGTAGTCGATTCTTCTGTCGTCAAGTGGATATTTGTGGTTCTGTCGTTGTTGGTTCTGTCGAGGCTGCGTACTCGTCATCATGTCACTGGTGGTAATCGATTCTTCTCTCGTCACTGTAGACGTTCTCGGTTCTGTCGTCATTGGCTCTGTCGAGGCTGCGGTACTCGTCATCATCTCAGTGGTAGTAGTCGATTCGTCTCTCATCACTTTAGGTTTGTGGTTCTGTCGTCATTGGCTCAATCGAGGATGCGGTACTCGTCATCCTTTCACTTATAGTAGTCGATTCCTCTGTGGTTACTCTAGGTGTTGGTGGTTCTATGCTTGTTGGTTCGGTCGAGGCTACGGTACTCGTCATCATCTCACTGGTAGTAGTCGATTCTTCTGTCGTCAAAGTGGATATTTGTGGTTCCGTCGTCATTGGCTCGGTCGCGGATGCGGTACTCGTCATGATCTCATTGGTAGTCGTCGATTCTTCTGTCGTCAATGAGGATGTTTGTGGTTCTCTCGTTGTTGGTTCGGTCGAGGCTGCTGTACTCGTCATCGTCTCACTGGTAATAGTCGATTCTTGTGTCGTCACTGTAGACGTTCTCGGTTCTGTCGTCATTGGCTCAATCGAGGATGCGGTACTCGTCATCATCTCACTGGTAGTAGTCGATTCTGCTGTCGTCACTGTGGATGTTTGTCGTTCTGTCCTCATTGGCTCGGTCGAGGATGCGGTATCCGTCATCATCTCACTGGTAGTAGTCCATTCTCTGTCGTCAATGTAGATGTTTGTATTTCCGTCGTTGTTGGTTCGGTCGAGGCTACGGTATTCGTCATCATCTCACTGCTAGTAGTCGATTCTTCTCTCATCGCTTTAGATGTTTGTGGTTCTGTCGTCATTGGCCCGGTCGCGGATGCGGTACTCGTCATGATCTCATTATTAGTCGTCGATTCTTCTGTCGTCAATGAGATGTTTGTGGTTCTGTCGTTATTGGCTCGGTCGAGGCTGCGGTACTCGTGATCATTTCACTGGAATGGTCGATTCTTCTGTGGTCACTGAGGATGTTTGTGGTTCTGTCGTTGTTGGTTCGGTGAGGCTGTGGTACTCGTCATCATCTCACTGGCAGTAGTCAATTCTTGTGTCGTCAATGTAGATGTTTGTGGTTCTGTCGTCATTGGCTCAGTCGAGGATGCGGTACTCGTCATCCTTTCACTTATAGTAGTCGATTCTCTGTGGTTACTCTAGTGTTGGTGGTTCTGTCCTTGTTGGTTGGGTCGAGGCTGCGGTATTCGTCATCATCTCACTGGCAGTAGTCGATTCTTCTCTCGTCACTGTAGACGTTCTCGGTTCTGTCGTCATTGGCTCTGTCGAGGCTGCGGTACTCGTCATCATCTCAGTGGTAGTAGTCGATTCTTCGTCTCTCATCACTTTAGGTATGTTTGTGGTTCTGTCGTCATTGGCTCAATCGAGGATGCGGTACTCGTCATCCTTTCACTTATAGTAGTCGATTCCTCTGTGGTTACTCTAGGCGTTGGTGGTTCTCGTGTTGGTTCGGTCGAGGCTACGGTACTCGTCATCATCTCACTGGTAGTAGTCGATTCTTCTGTCGTCAAAGTGGATATTTGTGGTTCCGTCGTCATTGGCTCGGTCGCGGATGCTGTACTCGTCATGATCTCATTGGTAGTCGTCGATTCTTCTGTCGTCAATGAGGATGTTTGTGGTTCTCTCGTTGTTGGTTCGGTCGAGGCTGCTGTACTCGTCATCATTCACTGGTAATAGTCGATTCTTGTGTCGTCACTGTAGACATTCTCGGTTCTGTCGTCATTGGCTCAATCGAGGATGCGGTACTTCGTCATCATCTCACTGGTAGTAGTCGATTCTGCTGTCGTCACTGTGGATGTTTGTCGTTCTGTCCTCGTTGGCTCGGTCGAGGATGCGGTATCCGTCATCATCTCACTGGTAGTAGTCCATTCTCTCTGTCGTCAATGTAGATGTTTGTATTTCCGTCGTCATTGTGGTTGGGTCGAGGCTACGGTATTCGTCATCACCTCACTGCTAGTAGTCGATTCTTCTCTCATCACTTTAGATGTTTGTGGTTCTGTCGTCATTGGCCCGGTCGCGGATGCGGTACTCGTCATGATCTCACTATTAGTCGTCGATTCTTCTGTCGTCAATGAGGATGTTTGTGGTTCTGTCGTTATTGGCTCGGTCGAGGCTGCGGTACTCGTGATCATTTCACTCGGAATGGTCGATTCTTCTGTGGTCACTGAGATGTTTGTGGTTCTGTCGTTGTTGGTTCGGTTGAGGCTGTGGTACTCGTCATCATCTCACTGGTAGTAGTCAATTCTTGTGTCGTCAATGTAGATGTTTGTGGTTCTGTCGTCATTGGCTCAGTCGAGGATGCGGTACTCGTCATCCTTTCACTTATAGTAGTCGATTCCTCTGTGGTTACTCTGGGTGTTGGTGGTTCTATCCTTGTTGGTTGGGTCGAGGCTGCGGTATTCGTCATCATCTCACTGGTAGTAGTCGATTCTTCTGTCGTCAAAGTGGATATTTGTGGTTCTGTCGTTGTTGGTTCTGTCGAGGCTGCGGTACTCGTCATCATCTCAGTGGTGGTAATCGATTCTTCTCTCGTCAATGTAGACGTTCTCGTTCTGTCGTCATTGGCTCTGTCGAGGCTGCGGTACTCGTCATCATCTCACTGGTAGTAGTCGATTCGTCTCTCATCACTTTAGGTGTTTGTGGTTCTGTCGTCATTGGCTCGGTCGCGGATGCGGTACTCGTCATGATCTCATTATTAGTCGTCGATTCTTCTGTCGTCAATGAGGATGTTTGTGGTTCTGTCGTTATTGGCTCGGTCGAGGCTGCGGTACCGTGATCATTTCACTCGGAATGGTCGATTCTTCTGTGGTCAATGAGCTGTTTGTGGTTCCGTCGTCATTGGCTCGGTCGAGGCTGTGGTACTCGTCATCATCTCACTGGTAGTAGTCGATTCTCTGTCGTCAATGAGGATGTTTGTGGTTCTGTCGTTGTTGGTTCGGTCGAGGCTGCGGTATTCGTCATCATCTCACTGGTAGTAGTCGATTCTTCTCTCATCACTTTAGATGTTTGTGGTTCTGTCGTCATTGGCTCATCGAGGATGCGGTACTCGTCATCATCTCACTGGTAGTAGTCGATTCTTCTCTCATCACTTTAGATGTTTGTGGTTCTGTCGTTATTGGCTCGGTCGAGGCTGTGGTACTCGTCATCATCTCACTGGTAGTAGTCAATTCTTGTGTCGTCAATGTAGATGTTTGTGGTTCTGTCGTCATTGGCTCAGTCGAGGTTGCGGTACTCGTCATCATTCACTTATAGTAGTCGATTCCTCTGTGGTTACTCTGGGTGTTGGTGGTTCTATCCTTGTTGGTTGGGTCGAGGCTGCGGTATTCGTCATCATCTCACTGGTAGTAGTCGATTCTTCTGTCGTCAAAGTGATATTTGTGGTTCTGTCGTTGTTGGTTCTGTCGAGGCTGCGGTACTCGTCATCATCTCAGTGGTGGTAATCGATTCTCTCTCGTCACTGCAGACGTTCTCGGTTCTGTCTCATTGGCTCTGTCGAGGATGCGGTACTCGTCATGATCTCATTATTAGTCGTCGATTCTTCTGTCGTCAATGAGGATGTTTGTGGTTCTGTCGTTATTGGCTCGGTCGAGGCTGCGGTACTCGTGATCATTTCACTCGGAATGTTCCATTCTTCTGTGGTCAATGAGATGTTTGTGTTCCGTCGTCATTGGCTCGGTCGAGGCTGTGGTACTCGTCATCATCTCACTGGTAGTAGTCGATTCTGCTGTCGTCAATGAGGCTGTTTGTGGTTCCGTCGTCATTGGCTCGGTCGAGGCTGTGGTACTCGTCATCGTCTCACTGGTAGTAGTCGATTCTGCTGTCGTCAGTGTAGATGTTTGTGGTTCTGTCGTCATTGGCTCAGTCGAGGATGCGGTACTCGTCATCCTTTCACTTATAGTAGTCGATTCTCTGTGGTTACTCTGGGTGTTGGTGGTTCTATCCTTGTTGGTTGGGTCGAGGCTGCGGTATTCGTTATCATCTCACTGGTAGTAGTCGATTCTTCTGTCGTCAAAGTGGATTTTGTGGTTCTGTCGTTGTTGGTTCTGTCGAGGCTGTGGTACTCGTCATCATCTCACTGGTAGTAGTCAATTCTTGTGTCGTCAAGTGGATATTTGTGGTTCTGTCGTTGTTGGTTCTGTCAGAGGCTGCGGTACTCGTCATCATCTCAGTGGTGGTAATCGATTCTTCTCTCGTCACTGTAGACGTTCTCGGTTCTGTCGTCATTGGCTCTGTCGAGGCTGCGGTACTCGTCATCATCTCACTGGTAGTAGTCGATTCGTCTCTCATCACTTTAGGTGTTGTGGTTCTGTCGTCATTGGCTCAATCGAGGATGCGGTACTCGTCATCCGTTCACTTATAGTAGTCGATTCCTCTGTGGTTACTCTGGGTGTTTGGTGGTTCTATCCTTGTTGGTTGGGTTCGAGGCTGCGGTATTCGTCATCATCTCACTGGTAGTAGTCGATTCTGCTGTCGTCAATGAGGCTGTTTGTGGTTCCGTCGTCATTGGCTCGGTCGAGGCTGTGGTACTCGTCATCGTCTCACTGGTAGTAGTCGATTCTTCTGTCGTCAATGTAGATGTTTGTATTTCTGTCGTTGTTGGTTCGGTCGAGGCTTCGGTATTCGTCATCACCTCACTGCTAGTAGTCGATTCTTCTTCATCACTTTAGATGTTTGTGGTTCTGTCGTCATTGTCTCGTCGAGGCTACGGTACTCGTCATCATCTCACTGGAGTAGTCGATTCTGCTGTCGTCAATGAGGATGTTTGTGGTTCCGTCGTCATTGGCTCGGTCGAGGCTGCGGTACTCGTCATCGTCTCACTGGTAGTAGTCGATTCTGCTGTTGTCAATGTAGATGTTTGTGGTTCTGTCGTCATTGGCTCGGTCGAGGCTGCGGTACTCGTCACCCTTTCACTGATGGTAGTCGATTCTTCTCTCGTCTGTGGATGTTGGTGGTTCTGTCGTCATTGGCTCGATCGAGGATGCGGTACTCGTCATCATTCACTGATAGTAATCGATTCTTCTCTCGTCACTGTAGATGTTTGTGGTTCTGTCGTCATTGGCTCTTCGAGGCTGCGGTACTCGTCATCATCTCACTGGTAGTAGTCGATTCTTCTCTCATCACTGTAGATGTTTGTGGTTCTGTCGTCATTGGCTCAATCGAGGATGCGGTACTCGTCATCCTTTCACTTATAGTAGTCGATTCCTCTGTGGTTACTCTGGGTGTTGGTGGTTCTATCCTTGTTGGTTGGGTCGAGGCTGCGGTATTCGTCATCATCTCACTGGTAGTAGTCGATTCTTCTGTCGTCAATGTAGATGTTTGTATTTCTGTCGTTGTTGGTTCGGTCGAGGCTACGGTATTCGTCATCCACCTCACTGCTAGTAGTCGATTCTTCTCTCATCACTTTAGATGTTTGTGGTTCGTCGTCATTGGCTCGGTCGAGGCTGCGGTACTCGTCATCATCTCACTGGTAGTAGTCGATTCTTCTGTCGTCAATGTAGATGTTTGTGGTTCTGTCGTCATTGGCTCGGTCGAGGTTGCGGTACGTCATCCTTTCACTTATAGTAGTCGATTCCTCTGTGGTTACTCTGGGTGTTGGTGGTTCTATCCTTGTTGGCTCGGTCGAGGCTGCGGTACTCGTCATCATCTCACTGGTAGTAGTCGATTTGCTGTCGTCAATGTAGATGTTTGTGGTTCTGTCGTCATTGGCTCAGTCGAGGATGCGGTACTCGTCATCCTTTCACTTATAGTAGTCGATTCCTCTGTGGTTACTCTGGGTGTGTGTTGGTGGTTCTATCCTTGTTGGTTGGGTCGAGGCTGCGGTATTCGTTATCATCTCACTGGTAGTAGTCGATTCTTCTGTCGTCAAAGTGGATATTTGTGGTTCTGTCGTTGTTGGTTCTCGGTCGAGGCTGCGGTACTCGTCATCATCACATGGTGGTATCGATTCTTCTCTCGTCACTGCACGTTCTCGGTTCTGTCGTCATTGGCTCTGTCGAGGATGCGGTACTCGTCATGATCTCATTATTAGTCGTTCTTCTGTCGTCAATGAGGATGTTTGTGGTTCTGTCGTTATTGGCTCGGTCGAGGCTGCGGTACTCGTCATCATTTCATCGGTATGTTCCATTCTTCTGTGGTCAATGAGGTGTTTGTGGTTTCGTCGTCATTGGTCGGTCGAGGCTGCGGTAATCGTCATCATCTCACTGGTAGTAGTCGATTCTGCTGTCGTCAATGAGGCTGTTTGTGGTTCCGTCGTCATTGGCTCGGTCGAGGCTGTGGTACTCGTCATCGTCTCACTGGTAGTAGTCGATTCTGCTGTCGTCAGTGTAGATGTTTGTGGTTCTGTCGTTGTTGGTTCGGTCGAGGGTGCGGTATTCGTCATCATTCTCTCTGTTAGTAGTCGATTCTTCTGTCGTCATGTAGATGTTTGTGGTTCTGTCGTCTTGGCTCGGTCGAGGCTGCGGTACTCGTCATCATTTCCATGGTAGTGTCGATTCTTCTGTCGTCCAATTGGATGTTGTGTGGTTCTGTCGTCATTGGCTCAGTTGTGAGGATGCGGTACTCGTCATCCTTCTCACTTCTTTTGTAGTCGATTCCTCTGTGGTCTACTCAGGTGTTGTGGTTCTATGTCGCTTTTGGTTGGGTCGAGGCTGCGGTATTCGTCATCATCTCACTGGTAGTAGTCGATTCTTCTGTCGTGCAACTGTAGATGTTTGTGGTTCTGTCGTCATTGGCTCTTTCGAGGCTGCGGTACGCGTCATCATCTCACTGGTAGTAGTCGATTCTTGTGCTCGTCAATTAGATGTTTGTGGTTCTGTCGTCATTGGCTCGGTTGAGGATGCGGTACTCGTCATCCTTTCACTGGTAGTAGTCGATTCCTCTGTGGTTACTCTGGGTGTTGGTGGTTCTATCCTTGTTGGTGGGGTCGAGGCTGCTGTATTCGTCATCATCTCACTGGTAGTAGTCGATTCTTCTGTCCGTCAATGAGATGTTTGTGGTTCTGTCGTCATTGGCTCGGTCGAGGCTACGGTAACTCGTCATCATGTCACTGGTAGTAGCGTCGATTTCTTTTGTCTCAATGACTTTAGTGTTTGTGGTTCCGTCGTCATTGGCTTGTCGAGGCTGCGGTACTCGTCATCCTTTCACTGTAGTAGTCGATTCTTTGTGTCGTCAACTGTAGATGTTTGTGGTTCTGTCGTCATTGGCTGGGTCGAGGCTGCGGTACTCGTCATCTCTCACTTATAGTAGTCGATTCTTTCGTCGTCACTGTAGATGTTTGGTTCTGTCGTCATTGGCTCTTTCGAGGCTGCGGTACTCGTCATCATCTCACTGGTAGTAGTCGATTCTTCTGTCGTCACTGAGATGTTGTGTTCTTCCTGTCTTGTTGTTGGCTCTTTTGAGGACTGCGGTACTCGTCATCATCTCATGGTACTAGTCGATTCTTCTGTCGTCAATGTGGATGTTTGTGGTTCTGTCGTCATTGGCTCGGTCGAGGCTGCGGTACTCGTCATCATCTCACTGGTAGTAGTCGATTCTTGTGTCGTCAAAGTGCGATGTTTGTGGTTCCGGTCATTGGCTCGGTCGAGGATGCGGTACTCGTCATCCTTTTCACTTATAGTAGTCGATTCCTCTGTGGTTACTCTAGGTGTTGGTGGTTCTATCTTGTTGGTTGGGTCGAGGCTGCGGTACTCGTCATCATCTCACTGGTAGTAGTCGATTTCTTCTGTCGTCAATGAGGTGTTGTGGTTCTGTCGTCATTGGTCGGTCGAGGCTGCGGTACTCGTCATCATCTCACTGGTAGTAGTCGATTCTTTCTGTCTCTGCTGTAGATGTTTGTGGTTCTGTCGTCATTGGCTCTGTCGAGGCTGCGGTACTCGTCATCTTCTCACTGGTAGTAGTCGATTCTCTGTCGTCAAAGTGGAGATGTTTGTGGTTCTGTCGTCATTGGCTCGGTTGAGGATGCGGTACTCGTCATCATTTCACTTTTATAGTAGTCGATCCTCTGTGGTTACTGGGGTGTTGGTGGTTCTATCCTTGTTGGTTGGGTCGAGGCTGCGGTATTCGTCATCATCTCACTGGTAGTAGTCGGATTCTTCTGTGTGTCAATGAGCTGTTTGTGGTTCCGTCGTCATTGGCTCGGTCGAGGTACGGTGCTCGTCGTCATCTCACTTGGTAGTAGTCGATTCTTCTCTCAGGACTTTAGATGTGTGTGGTTCTGTCGTCATTGGCTCAGTCGAGGATGCGGTACTCGTCATCATTCACTGGTTAGTAGTCGATTCTTCTGTCGTCAAGTAGATTGTTTGTGGTTCTGTCGTCATTGGCTCGGTCGAGGCTGCGGTATTCGTCATCATCTCACTGGTAGTAGTCGATTCTTCTGTCGTCAATGTAGATGTTTGTGGTTCTGTCGTCATTGGCTCTGTCGAGGCTGCGGTACTCGTCATCATCTCACTGGTAGTAGTCGATTCTTCTGTCGTCAATGTGGATGTTTGTGGTTCTGTCGTCATTGGCTTGGTCGAGGCTGCGGTACTCGTCATCCTTTCACTTATAGTAGTCGATTCCTCTGTGGTTACTCGAGGTGTTGGTGGTTTCTTCGTCATGTGGTTCGGTCGAGGCTGCGGTATTCGTCATCATCTCACTGGTAGTAGTCGATTCTCTGTGGTCAATGAGGGTGTTTGTGGTTCCGTCCGTCATTGGCTCGGTCGAGGCTACGGTTGCTCGTCATCATGTCACTGGTATGTAGTTGCCGATTCGTCTCTTCATCTCATTAGTTGTTTGTGGTTCCGTCGTCATTGGCTCTTTCGAGGCTGCGGTACTCGTCACCCTTTCACTGATAGTAGTCGATTCTTGTGTCGTCAATGTAGATGTTTGTGGTTCTGTCGTCATTGGCTCAGTTGAGGATGCGGTACTCGTCATCCTTTCACTTATAGTAGTCGATTCCTCTGTGGTTACTCTGGGTGTTGGTGGTTCTATCCTTGTTGGTTGGGTCGAGGCTGCGGTATTCGTCATCATCTCACTGGTAGTAGTCGATTCTTCTGTGTCGTCATGTAGATGTTTGTGGTTCCGTCGTCATTGGCTCTTTCGTGGCTACGGTACTCGTCATCATCTCACTGGTAGTAGTCGATTCTTCTGTCGTCAATGTAGATGTTTGTGGTTCTGTCGTAATTGGCTCTGTCGAGGCTGCGGTACTCGTCATCATCTCACTGGTAGTAGTCGATTCTTCTGTCGTCAATGTAGATGTTTGTGGTTCTGTCGTCATTGGCTTCATCGAGGATGCGGGTACTCGTCCATCATTTCACTGGTAGTAGCGATTCTTCTCTCGTCACTTTAATGTTTTGTGTTCTGTCGTCATTGGCTCGGTTGAGGATGCGGTATCGTCATCCTTTCACTTGTAGTAGTCGATTCTCTGTGGTTACTTCTGGGTGTTGGTGGTTCTATCCTGTTGGTTGGGTTCGAGGCTGCGGTTTTCGTCATCATCTCACTGGTAGTAGTCGATTTTGTGTCGTCGTCACTGGAGATGTTTGTGGTTCCGTCGTCATTGGCTCTTTCGTGGCTATCTAGTCGTCATCATCTCACTGGTGTAGTCGATTCTTCTGTCGTCAATGTGTAGATGTTTGTGGTTCTGTCGTCATTGGCTCTGTCGAGGCTGCGGTACTCGTCATCATCTCACTGGTAGTAGTCGATTCTTCTGTCGTCAAGTCTGGGTTTTTTGTTTGTGGTTCCGTCGTCATTGGCTCTTCGAGGCTGCGGTACTCGTCATCATCTCACTGGTAGTAGTCGATTCTTGTGTCGTCATGTAGATGTTTGTGGTTCTGTCGTCATTGGCTCAGTCGAGGCTGCGGTACTCGTCATCATCTCACTGGTTGTAGGATTCTTGTGTCGTCACTGTAGATGTTTGTGGTTCTGTCGTCATTGGCTCTGGTCGAGGCTGTGGGTACTCGTCATTCTTTCACTTTTAGTAGTCGATTCCTCTGTGGTTACTCGAGGTGTTGGTGGTTCTATCCTTGTTGGTTGGGTCGAGGCTGCGGTATTCTCATCATCTCACTGGTTTAGTAGTCGATTCTTCTGTCGTCAATGTAGGATGTTTGTGGTTCTGTCGTCATTGGCTCTTTCGAGGATGCCGGTTTCGTCATCATCTCACTCGGGAATAGTCGATTCTTCTCTCGTCATGTAGATGTTTGTGGTTCTGTCGTCATTGGCTCTGTCGAGGCTGCGGTACTCGTCATCATCTCACTGGTTAGTAGTCGATTCTTCTTGTCGTCACTGTAGATGTTTGTGGTTCTGTCGTCATTGGCTTGGTCGAGGATGTGGTACGCGTCATTCTCTTCACTTTTATAGTAGTCGATTCCTCTGTGGTTACTCGAGGTGTTGGTGGTTCTATCCTTGTTGGCTTGGTCGAGGCTGCGGTATCGTCATCACCTCACTGGTATAGTAGTCGATTCTTCTCTCGTCGTCAAGTAGTGTTTGTGGTTCTGTCGTCATTGGCTTGGTCGAGCGTGCGGTACTCGTCATCATCTCACTGGTAGTAGTCGATTCTCTGTGGTCATGAGGATGTTTGTGGTTCTGTCGTATTGGTGGTTCGAGGCTGCGGTACTCGTCATCATCTCACATGGTAGTAGTCGATTCTTCTGTCGTCAAAGTAGATGTTTGTGGTTCCGTCGTCATTGGCTCGTGTCGAGGAGGCGGTACTCGTCATCCTTTCACTTATAGTAGTCGATTCCTCTGTGGTTCACTCGAGGTGTTGGTGGTCATCCTTGTGGTTGGGTCGAGGCTGCGGTATCGTCTTCATTCACTTGTTAGTAGTCGATTCTCTGTCGTCATGTAGGATGTTTGTGGTTCTGTCGTCATTGGCTCGGTCGAGGCTGCGGTACTCGTCAACCTTTCACTGGTAGTAGTCGATTTTCTGTCGTCATGTAGATGTTTGTGGTTCTGTCGTCATTGGCTCGGGTGAGGATGCCGGTACTCGTCTCGTCCTTTCACTTGGTTGTCGATTCCTCTGTGGTCACTCTGGGTGTTGTTGGTGGTTCTATTCCTTGTTGGTTGGTCGAGGCTGCGGTACTCGTCATCATCTCACTGGTAGGTAGTCGATTCTTGTGTCGTCACTGTGATGTTTGTGGTTCCGTCGTCATTGGGCGCTTTCGAGGCTGCGGTACTCGTCACCCTTTACTGGTAGTAGTCGATTCTTCGTGTCGTCAATGTAGATGTTTGTGGTTCTGTCGTCATTGGCTCGGTTGAGGATGCGGTACTCGTCATCCTTTCACTTATAGTAGTCGATTCCTCTGTGGTTACTCTGGGTGTTTGGTGGTTCTATCCTTGTTGGTTGGGTCGAGGCTGCGGTATTCGTCATCATCTCACTGTAGTAGTCGATTCTTGTGTCGTCATGTAGATGTTTGTGGTTCTGTCGTCATTGGCTCTGTCGAGGCTGCGGTATTCGTCATCATCTCACTTACGTAGTCGATTCTTCTGTCGTCAATGTGGATGTTTGTGGTTCCGTCGTCATTGGCTCTTTCGAGGCTGCGGTACTCGTCATCATCTCACCTGGTAGTAGTCGATTCTTGTGTCGTCACTGTAGATGTTTGTGGTTCTGTCGTCATTGGCTCAGTCGAGGCTGCGGTACTCGTCATCATCTCACTGTTAGTAGTCGATTCTTCTGTCGTCAAAGGTGTTTGTGGTTCGTCGTCATTGGCTGGGTCGAGGCTGCGGTACTCGTCATCATCTCACTGGTAGTAGTCGATTCTTGTGTCGTCACTGTAGATGTTTGTGGTTCTGTCGTATTGGCTTGGTCGAGGCTGTGGTACTCGTCATCATGTTTCACTTATAGTAGTCGATTCCTCTGTGGTTACTCGAGGTGTTGGTGGTTCTATGTCGTGTTGGTTCGGTCGAGCTGCGGTATTCGTTTCATATCACTGGTAGTAGTCGATTCTTCTGTGGTCAATGAGATGTTTGTGGTTCCGTCGTCATTGGCTCGGTCGAGGCTACGGTGTACGTCATCATCTCACTGGTAGTAGTCGATTCTTCTGTCGTCACTTTAGATGTTTGTGGTTCCGTCGTCATTGGCTCGGTCGAGGCTGCGGTACTCGTCATCCTCTCACTGGTAGTAGTCGATTCTTGTGTCGTCATGTAGATGTTTGTGGTTCTGTCGTCATTGGCTCAGTTGAGGATGCGGTACTCGTCATCCTTTCACTTATAGTAGTCGATTCCTCTGTGGTTACTCTGGGTGTTGGTGGTTCTATCCTTGTTGGTTGGGTCGAGGCTGCGGTATTCGTCATCATCTCACTGGTAGTAGTCGATTCTTCTGTCGTCACTGTAGATGTTTGTGGTTCCGTCGTCGTCATTGGCTCTTCGTGGCTACGGTACTCGTCATCATCTCACTGGTAGTAGTCGATTCTTCTGTCGTCAACTGTAGATGTTTGTGGTTCTGTCGTAATGGTTCTGTCGAGGCTGCGGTATTCGTCATCATCTCACTGGTAGTAGTCGATTCTTCTGTCGTCAATGTAGATGTTTGTGGTTCTGTCGTCATTGGCTCGGTCGAGGATGCGGTACTCGTCATCATCTCACTGGTAGTATCGATTCTTCTCTCGTGACTGTAGATGTTTGTGGTTCTGTCGTCATTGGCTCGGTCGAGGATGCGGTATTCGTCATCATCTCACTGGTACTAGTCGATTCTTTTGGGTCATGAGGATGTTTGTGGTTCTGTCGTTGTTGGTTCGGTTGAGGCTGCGGTACTCGTCATCATCTCACTGGTAGTAGTCGATTCTTCTGTCGTCAAGTGGATGTTTGTGTTCTGTCGTCATTGGCTCGGTTGAGGGATGCGGTACTCGTCATCCTTTCACTAGTAGTAGTCGATTCCTCTGTGGTTACTCGAGGTGTTGGTGGTTCTATCCTTGTTGGTTGGGTCGAGGCTGCGGTATTCGTCATCATCTCACTGGTAGTAGTCGATTCTTCTGTTGTCATGTGGAGATGTTTGTGGTTCTGTCGTCATTGGCTCTTTCGAGGCTGCGGTACTCGTCAACCATCTCCTGGTAGTAGTCGATTCTTGTGTCGTCAATGTAGATGTTTGTGGTTCTGTCGTCATTGGCTCGGTGAGGATGCGGTACTCGTCGTCCTTTCACTTATAGTAGTCGATTCTTCTGTGGTTACTCTGGGTGTTGGTGGTTCTATCTTGTTGGTGGGGTCGAGGCTGCGGTATTCGTCATCATCTCACTGGTAGTAGTCGATTCTTGTGTCGTCAATGTAGATGTTTGTGGTTCGTCGTCATTGGCTCAGTCGAGGCTGCGGTACTCGTCATCCTTTCACTGATAGTAGTCGATTTTCTGTGTCGTCAATGTAGTTTGTTGTGGTTCTGTCGTCATTGGCTCGGTTTCGAGGATGCGGTACTCGATTCCATTCACTTATAGTAGTCGTTCCTCTGTGGTTACTCTGGGTGTTGGTGGTTCTTCTATCTTGTTGGTTGGTCGAGGCTGCGGTATTCGTCATCATCTCACTGGTAGTAGTCGATTCTTGTGTCGTCACTGTAGGTGTTTGTGGTTCCGTCGTCATTGGCTCATTCGAGGCTACGCGTCACCCGTCATCATCTCACTGGTAGTAGTCGATTCTTCTTGTCGTTCAATGTAGATGTTTGTGGTTCTGTCGGTTGGCTCTGTCGAGGCTGCGGTATCTCGTCATCATCTCACTGCGTAGTAGTCGATTCTTCTGTCGTCAAAGTGGATGTTTGTGGTTCCGTCGTTTTGGCTCTGTCGAGGCTGCGGTACTCGTCATCATCTCACTGGTAGTAGTCGATCTTCTGTCGTCACTGTAGATGTTTGTGGTTCTGTCGTCATTGGCTCAGTCGAGGATGCGCGGTACTCGTCATCATCTCACTGGTAGTAGTCGATTCTTGTGTCGTCAATGTAGATGTTTGTGGTTCTGTCGTCATTGGCTCGGTCGAGGCTGCGGTACTCGTCATCCTTTCACTTATAGTAGTCGATTCCTCTGTGGTTACTCGAGGTGTTGGTGGTTCTATCTTGTTGGTTGGTCGAGGCTGCGGTATTCGTCATCATCTCACTGGTAGTAGTCGATTCTTTGTCGTCAATGTGTAGATGTTTGTGGTTCTGTCGTCATTGGCTCTGTCGAGGCTGCGGTATTCGTCATCATCTCACTGGAGTAGTCGATTCTTCTGTCGTCAATGTGGATGTTTGTGGTTCCGTCGTCATTGGCTCTTTCGAGGCTGCGGTACTCGTCATCCATTCACTGGGTAGTAGTCGATTCTTCTCTCGGTCAATGTAGATGTTTGTGGTTCTGTCGTCATTGGCTCGGTCGAGGCTGCGGTACTCGTCATCATCTCACTGGTAGTAGTCGATTCTTCTGTCGTCACTGTAGATGTTTGTGGTTCTGTCGTCATTGGCTTGGTCGAGGCGTGGTACTCGTCATCTTTCACTTATAGTAGTCGATTCTCTGTGTTAATCGAGGGTTGGTGGTTCTGTCGTCTGTTGGTTGGGTCGAGGCTGCGGTATTCGTCATCATCTCACTGGTAGTAGTCGATTCTTCTGTCGTCACTGTAGATGTTTGTGGTTCTGTCGTCATTGGCTGGTCGAGGATGCGGTACTCGTCATCATCTCACTGGTAGTAGTCGATTCTTCTGTGGTCACTTGAGGATGTTTGTGGTTCTGTCGTTGTTGGCTCGGTCGAGGCTGCGGTACTCGTCATCATCTCACTGGTAGTAGTCGTTTTCCTGTCGTCAATGTGGATGTTGTGGTTCTGTCGTCATTGGCTCGGTCGAGGAGCTCGGTACTCGTCATCATCTCACTGGTAGTAGTCGATTTCTTGGTCGTCAATGTAGATGTTTGTGGTTCTGTCGTCATTGGCTCGGTCGAGGATGCGGTACTCGTCATCCTTCACTTATAGTAGTCGATTCTTCTGTCGTCACTGTGGGTGTTGGTGGTTCTGTCGTTGTTGGTCTGTCGAGGCTGCGGTACTCGTCATCATCTCACTGGTAGTAGTCGATTCTTGTGTCGTCACTGTAGATGTTTGTGGTTCTGTCGTCATTGGCTCTGTCGAGGCTGCGGTACTCGTCATCATCTTCACTGGTAGTAGTCGATTCTTCTGTCGTCAATGTAGATGTTTGTGGTTCTGTCGTCATTGGCTCGGTCGAGGAGCGGTACTCGTCATCCTTTCACTTATAGTAGTCGATTCCTCTGTGGTTACTCTGGGTGTTGGTGGTTCTATCCTTGTTGGTTCGGTCGAGGCTGCGGGTTCGTCATCATCTCACTGGTAGTAGTCGATTCTTGTGTCGTCACTGTAGATGTTTGTGGTTCCGTCGTCATTGGCTTGGTCGAGGCTGCGGTACTCGTCATCTTTCACTGGTAGTAGTCGATTCTTCTGTGGTTATCTCGAGGTGTTGTTGGTTCTATCGTTGTTGGTTGGGTCGAGGCTGCGGTATTCGTCATCATCTCACTGGTAGTAGTCGATTCTTCTGTCGTCAATGTAGATGTTTGTGGTTCTGTCGTCATTGGCTTGGTCGAGGATGCGGTACTCGTCATCATCTCACTGGTAGTAGTCGATTCTTTCTGTCATGACTTTGTTTGTGGTTCTGTCGTCATTGGCTCAGTCGAGGATGCGGTACTCGTCATCATCTCACTGGTAGTAGTCGATTCTTCTGTCGTCAAAGTGGATGTTTGTGGTTCCGTCGTCATTGGCTCGGTCGAGGCTGCGGTACTCGTCATCCTTTCACTCTATAGTAGTCGATTCCTCTGTGGTTACTCTAGGTGTTGGTGGTTCTTCGTCGTGTTGGTTCAGTCGTGGGTTCGTCGCGGTATTCGTTATCCATTCTACTGGTAGTAGTCGATTCTTCTGTCGTCAAGTGGTAGATTGTTTGTGGTTCTGTCGTCTCTTGGCTCATGGTCGAGGCTGTGCGGTACTTCGTCATCATCTCACTGGATGGTAGGGTTTCTGTCGTCGATGAGATCATTTGTGGTTTTGTGTTCAGTTGGATAGTCGGGAGTTAGGCATATATTTTCTCTTAATTTTCTCTGTTGTATATTTGTTGTCTCTATGGTTCTCAGGTGTATTCGCAATCTATGATCATCACTCATGGTTCGAGGTTCTGTCGTTGTCCGTCATTGGCTCTGTCGAGGTGCGGTACTCGTCATCATCTCATGGTGGGTAGTCGATTCTTCTGTGGTCACTGAGAGGATGTTTGTGGTTCTGTCGTTGTTGGTTCGGTCGAGGGCGGTGCGGTACTCGTCATCATCTCACTGGTAGTAGTCGATTCTTCTGTGTCGTCTCAATGTGGATGTTTGTGGTTCTGTCGTTTTGGCTCGGTCGAGGATGCGGTACTCGTCATCATCTCACTGGTAGTAGTCGATTCTTCTGTCGTCAAAGTGGATGTTTGTGGTTCCGTGTCATTCTCTCGGTCGAGGATGCGGTACTCGTCATCATCACACTGGTAGTAGTCGATTCTTCTCTCTCGTCAATGTAGATGTTTCGGTTCTGTCGTCATTGGCTCGGTCGCGGCATGCGGTACTCGTCATCTCATTGGTAGTAGTCGATTCTTGTGTCGTCATGTAGATGTTTGTGGTTCTGTCGTTATTGGCTCAGGTCGAGGATGCGGTACTCGTCATCTTTCACTTATAGTAGTCGATTCCTCTGTGGTTACTCTAGGTGTTGGTGGTTCTATCCTGTTGGGTCGTCGAGGCTGCGGTATTCGTCATCATCTCACTGGTAGTAGTCGATTCTTCTGTCGTCAAGTGAGATGTTTGTGGTTCTGTCGTCATTGGCTCGGTCGAGGATGTGGTACTCGTCACCTTTCACTGGTGGTAGTCGATTCTTCTGTCGTCACTGTGGATGTTTGTGGTTCTGTCGTATTGGCTCGGTCGAGGATGCGGTACTCGTCATCATCTGGTAGTGTAATCGATTCTTCTCTCGTCACTGTAGGTCGTGCTCGGTTCTGTCGTCATTGGCTCTGTCGAGGCTGCGGATCTGTCGTCTTCTCTCCGGTGGTAATCGATTCTTCTGTGGTCACTGAGGATGTTTGTGGTTCTGTCGTTGTTGGTTCGGTCGAGGCTGCGGTACTCGTCATCATCTCACTGGTAGTAGTCGATTCTTTTCTCAACTTTAGATGTTTGTGGTTCTGTCGTCATTGGCTCTTTCGAGGCTGCGGTACTCGTCATCCTTTCACTGATAGTAGTCGATTCTTGTGTCGTCAATGTAGATGTTTGTGGTTCTGTCGTCATTGGCTCAGTTCGAGGATGCGGTACTCGTCATCCTTTCACTTATAGTAGTCGATTCCTCTGTGGTTACTCTAGGTGTTGGTGGTTCTATGCTTGTTGGTTCGGTCGAGGCTGCGGTATCGTCATCATCTCACTGGTATTAGTCGATTCTTCTGTCGTCAATGAGGATGTTGTGGGTTCCGTCGTCATTGGCTCGGTCGAGGCTGCGGTACTCGTCATCATCTCACTGGTAGTAGTCGATTCTTCTCTCGTCACTTTAGATGTTTGTGGTTCTGTCGTCATTGGCTCAGTCGAGGCTGCGGTACTCGTCATCATCTCTGGTAGTAGTCGATTCTTCTGTCGTCAAAGTGGATGTTTGTGGTTCCTGTCGTCATTGGCTCGTTCGAGGCTGCGGTACTCGTCATCATCTGGTGGTAGTAGTCGATTCTTCTGTCGTCAATGTAGATGTTGTGGTTCTGTCGTCATTGGCTCGGTCGAGGATGCGGTACTCGTCATCATCTCACTGGTAGTAGTCGATTCTTGTGTCGTCAATGTAGATGTTTGTGGTTCTGTCGTCATTGGCTCGTTGAGGATGCGGTACTCGTCATCCTCTCACTTATAGTAGTCGATTCCTGTCGTTACTCTAGGTGTTGGTGGTTCTATCGTGTTGGCTCGGTCGAGGCTGCGGTACTCGTCATCATCTCACTGGTAGTAGTCGATTCTTCTGTCGTCAATGTGGATGTTTGTGGTTCTGTCGTCATTGGCTCGGTCGAGGCTGCGGTACTCGTCATCCTTTCACTGTGGTAGTCGATTCTTCTGTCGTCACTGTGGATGTTTGTGTTTCTGTCGTCATTGGCTCGGTCGAGGATGCGGTACTCGTCATCATCTCACTGGTGGTAGTCGATTCTTCTCTCGTCACTGTAGATGTTTGTGGTTCTGTCGTCATTGGCTCTGTCGAGGCTGCGGTACTCGTCATCATCTCACTGGTAGTAGTCGATTCTTCTGTGGTCACTGAGGATGTTTGTGGTTCTGTCGTCATTGGCTCAGTCGAGGCTGCGGTACTCGTCATCATCTCACTGGTAGTAGTCGATTCTTCTGTCGTCAAAGTGGATGTTGTGGTTCCGTCGTCATTGGCTCGGTCGAGGATGCGGTACTCGTCATCATCTCACTGGGGTATCGATTCTTCTGTCGTCACTGTAGAGTTTGTGGTTCTGTCGTCATTGGCTCTGTCGAGGCTGCGGTACTCGTCTCATCTCACTGGTAGTAGTCGATTCTTCTGTGGTCACTGAGGATGTTGTGGTTCTGTCGTTGTTGGTTCGGTCGAGGCTGCGGTACTCGTCATCATCTCACTGGTAGTAGTCGATTCTTTTCTCATCACTTTAGATGTTTGTGGTTCCGTCGTCATTGGCTCTTTCGAGGCTGCGGTACTCGTCATCATCTCACTGGTAGTAGTCGATTCTTGTGTCGTCAATGTAGATGTTTGTGGTTCTGTCGTCATTGGCTCAGTCGAGGATGCGGTACTCGTCATCCTTTCACTTATAGTAGTCGATTCCTCTGTGGTTACTCTAGGTGTTGGTGGTTCTATGCTTGTTGGTTGGTCGTCGAGGGTGCGGTATTCGTCATCATCTCACTGGTATTAGTCGATTCTTCTGTGGTCAATGAGGCTGTTTGTGGTTCCGTCGTCATTGGCTCGGTCGAGGCTGCGGTTACTCGTCATCATCTCACTGGTAGTAGTCGATTCTTCTGTGTCTCTTTAGATGTTTGTGGTTCTGTCGTCATTGGCTCAGTCGAGGATGCGGTACTCGTCATCTGATCTCTGGTACTAGTCGATTCTCTGTCGTCACAAAGTGGATGTTTGTGGTTCCGTCGTCATTCTCTGATCGAGGCTGCGGTACTCGTCATCATCTCACTGGTAGTAGTCGATTCTTCTGTCGTCACTGTGTCGTTTCGGTTCTGTCGTCATTGGCTCGGTCGAGGATGCGGTACTCGTCATCATCTCATTGGTAGTAGTCGATTCTTGTGTCGTCAATGTAGATGTTTGTGGTTTCTCGTCATTGGCTCAGTTGAGGATGCGGTACTCGTCATCCTTTCACTTATAGTAGTCGATTCCTCTGTGGTTACTCTAGGTGTTGGTGGTTCTATGCTTGTTGGTTCGGTCGAGGCTGCGGTATTCGTCATCATCTCACTGGTAGTAGTCGATTCTTCTGTCGTCACTGTGGTGTTTGTGGTTCTGTCGTCATTGGCTCGGTCGAGGCTGTGGTACTCGTCATCCTTTCACTGATGGTAGTCGATTCTTCTGTCGTCATGTGGATGTTTGTGGTTCTGTCGTCATTGGCTCGGTCGAGGATGCGGTACTCGTCATCATCTCACTAGTAGTAGTCGATTCTTCTCTCGTCACATGTAGATGTTCTGGTTCTGTCGTCATTGCTCTGTCGAGGCTGCGGTACTCGTCATCATCTCACCGGTAGTAGTCGATTCTTCTGTGGTCACTGAGGATGTTTGTGGTTCTGTCGTTGTTGGTTCGGTCGAGGCTGCGGTACTCGTCATCATCTCACTGGTAGTAGTCGATTCTTTTCTCATGTTTAATGTTTGTGGTTCCGTCGTCATTGGCTCTTTCGAGGCTGCGGTACTCGTCACCCTTTCACTGATAGTAGTCGATTCTTGTGTCGTCAATGTAGATGTTTGTGGTTCTGTCGTCATTGGCTCGGTCGAGGATGCGGTACTCGTCATCCTTTCACTTATAGTAGTCGATTCCTCTGTGGTTACTCTTGGTGTTGGTGGTTCTATCCTTGTTGGTTCGGTCGAGGCTGCGGTATTCGTCATCATCTCACTGGTATAGTCGATTCTTCTGTCGTCAATGAGGATGTTGTGGTTCCGTCGTCATTGGCTCGGTCGAGGCTACGGTACTCGTCATCATCTCACTGGTAGTAGTCGATTCTTCTCGTGACTGTAGATGTTTGTGGTTCTGTCGTCATTGGCTCAGTCGAGGATGCGGTACTCGTCATCATCTCACTGGTACTAGTCGATTCTTCTGTCGTCAAAGTGGATGTTTGTGGTTCCGTCGTCATTGGCTCGATCGAGGATGCGGTACTCGTCATCATCTCACTGGTAGTAATCGATTCTTCTCTCGTCACTGTAGACGTGTCGTGGTTCTGTCGTCATTGGCTCGGTCGAGGCTGCGGTACTCGTCATCATCTCACTGGTAGTAGTCGATTCTTGTGTCGTCAATGTAGATGTTTGTGGTTCTGTCGTCATTGGCTCGGTCGAGGATGCGGTACTCGTCATCCTTTCACTTATAGTAGTCGATTCCTCTGTGGTTACTCTAGGTGTTGGTGGTTCTATCCTTGTTGGTTCGGTCGAGGGTGCGGTATTCGTCATCATCTCACTGGTAGTAGTCGATTCTTCTGTCGTCAAAGTAGATGTTTGTGGTTCTGTCGTCATTGGCTCGGTCGAGGCTGTGGTACTCGTCATCCTTTCACTGATGGTAGTCGATTCTTCTGTCGTCACTGGGGATGTTCGTGTTTTCTGTCGTCATTGGCCGATCGAGGATGCGGTACTCGTCATCATCTCACTGGTAGTTATCGATTCTTCTGTCGTCACTGTAGATGTTCTGGTTCTGTCGTCATTGGCTCTGTCGAGGCTGCGGTACTCGTCATCATCTCACTGGTGGTAGTCGATTCTTCTGTGGTCATGAGGATGTTTGTGGTTCTGTCGTCATTGGCTCAGTCGAGGATGCGGTACTCGTCATCATCTCACTGGTAGTAGTCGATTCTTCTGTCGTCAAAGTGGATGTTTGTGGTTCTGTCGTCATTGGCTTGGTCGAGGATGCGGTACTCGTCATCATCTCAGTGGTGGTAATCGATTCTTCTCTCGTCACTGTAGGACGTTCTCGGTTCTGTCGTCATTGGCTCTGTCGAGGCTGCGGAACTCGTCGTCATCTCCCGGTGGTAATCGATTCTTCTGGGGTCTTGTGGTATGTGTGTGGTTCTTTGGGGTCGGTTTTGTCGTTGTTGGTTCGGTTTGTGGAGGCTGCGGTACTCGTCATCATCTCACTGGTAGTAGTCGATTCTTTTCTCGTCACTGTAGATGTTTGTGGTTCCGTCGTCATTGGCTCTTTCGAGGCTGCGCTACTCGTCACCCTTTCACTGATAGTAGTCGATTCTTGTGTCGTCAATGTAGATGTTTGTGGTTCTGTCGTCATTGGCTCAGTTGAGGATGCGGTACTCGTCATCCTTTCACTTATAGTAGTCGATTCCTCTGTGGTTACTCTGGTGTTGGTGGTTCTATGCTTGTTGGTTCGGTCGAGGGTGCGGTGTATTCGTCATCATCTCACTGGTAGTAGTCGATTCTTCTGTGGTCAATGAGGCTGTTTGTGGTTCCGTCGTCATTGGCTCGGTCGAGGCTACGGTACTCGTCATCATGTCACTGGTAGTAGCCGATTCTTCTCTCATGACTTTAGATGTTTGTGGTTCTGTCGTCATTGGCTCAGTCGAGGATGCGGTACTCGTCATGATCTCACTGGTACTAGTCGATTCTTCTGTCGTCAAAGTGGATGTTGTGGTTCCGTCGTCATTGGCTCGATCGAGGATGCGGAACTCGTCATCATCTCAGTGGTGGTAATCGATTCTTCTCTCGTCACTGTAGACGTTCTCGGTTCTGTCGTCATTGGCTCGGTCGCGGATGCGGTACTCGTCATGATCTCATGGTAGTCGTCGATTCTTGTGTCGTCAATGTAGATGTTTGTGGTTCTGTCGTCATTGGCTCAGTTGAGGATGCGGTACTCGTCATCCTTTCACTTATAGTAGTCGATTCCTCTGTGGTTACTCTTGGTGTTGGTGGTTCTATGCTTGTTGGTTCGGTCGAGGGTACGGTATTCGTCATCATCTCACTGGTAGTAGTCGATTCTTCTGTCGTCAAGTGGATGTTTGTGGTTCTGTCGTCATTGGCTCGGTCGAGGCTGTGGCACTCGTCACCCTTTCACTGATGGTAGTCGATTCTTCTCTCGTCACTGTGGATGTTCGCCGTTCTGTCGTAATTGGCTCGATCGAGGATGCGGAACTCGTCATCATCTCAGTGGTGGTAATCGATTCTTCTGTCGTCATTGTAGACGTTCTCGGTTCTGTCGTCATTGGCTCTGTCGAGGCTGCGGAATCGTCGTCATCTCACCGGTGGTAATCGATTCTTCTGTGGTCACTGAGGATGTTTGTGGTTCTGTCGTTGTCGTTCGGTTCGAGGCTGCGGTACTCGTCATCATCTCACTGGTAGTAGTCGATTCTTCTGCCGTCAATGAGGATGTTTGTGGTTCTGTCGTCATTGGCTCAGTCGAGGATGCGGTACTCGTCATGATGTCACTGGTAGTAGTCGATTCTTCTGTCGTCAATGAGGATGTTTGTGGTTCTGTCGTCATTGGCTCGGTCGAGGCTGTGGTATTCGTCATCCTTTCACTTATAGTAGTCGATTCCTCTGTGGTTACTCTAGGTTGTGGTGGTTCTATGTCTTGTTATTTCGGTCGAGGCTGTGCGTATTCGTCATCATCTCACTGGTATTAGTCGATTCTTCTGTGGTCAATGAGGCTGTTTGTGGTTCCGTCGTCATTGGCTCGGTCGAGGCTACGGTACTCGTCATCATGTCACTGGTATAGTCGATTCTTCTTCATGACTTAGATGTTGTGGTTCTGTCGTCATTGGCTCAGTCGAGGATGCGGTACTCGTCATGATCTCAGTGGTGGTAATCGATTCTTCTCTCGTCACTGTAGACGTTCTCGGTTCTGTCGTCATTGGCTCTGTCGAGGCTATCGGTACTCGTCATCATCTCACTGGTAGTAGTCGATTCTTCTCTCATCACTTTAGATGTTTGTGGTTCTGTCGTCATTGGCTCTGTCGAGGCTGCGGTACTCGTCATCATCTCAGTGGTGGTATCGATTCTTCTTCGTCAGTGTAGACGTTGTCGGTTCTATCGTCATTGGCTCAATCGAGGATGCGGTACTCGTCATCATCTCACTGGTAGTAGTCGATTCTTGTGTCGTCAATGTAGATGTTTGTGGCTCTGTCGTCATTGGCTCGGTCGAGGTGTGGTACTCGTCATCCTTTCACTTATAGTAGTCGATTCTTCTGTGGTCAATGAGAATGTTTGTGGTTCTGTCGTCATTGGCTCGGTCGAGGCTACGGTACTCGTCATCATCTCACTGGTAGTAGTCGATTCTGTTGTCGTCACTGTGGATGTTTGTATTTCTGTCGTCATTGGCTCTGTCGAGGCTGCGGTATTCGTCATCATCTCACTGGTAGTAGTCGATTCTTGTGTCGTCAATGTAGATGTTTGTGGTTCTGTCGTCATTGGCTCAGTCGAGGATGCGGTACTCGTCATCCTTTCACTTATAGTAGTCGATTCCTCTGTGATTACTCTAGGTGTTGGTGGTTCTATGCTTGTTGGTTCGGTCGAGGCTACGGTACTCGTCATCATCTCACTGGTAGTAGTCGATTCTTCTGTCGTCAAAGTGGATATTTGTGGTTCTGTCGTTGTTGGTTCTGTCGAGGCTGCGGTACTCGTCATCATCTCAGTGGTTGTAATCGATTCTTCTCTCGTCACTGTAGACGTTCTCGGTTCTGTCGTCATTGGCTCTGTCGAGGCTACGGTACTCGTCATCATCTCACTGGTAGTAGTCGATTCTTCTCTCATCACTTTAGATGTTTGTGGTTCTGTCGTCATTGGCTCTGTCGAGGCTGCGGTATTCGTCATCATCTCACTGGTAGTAGTCGATTCTTCTGTGGTCAATGAGGCTGTTTGTGGTTCTGTCGTCATTGGCTCTGTCGAGGCTACGGTACTCGTCATCATCTCACTGGTAGTAGTCGATTCTTTTGTCGTCAAAGTGGATGTTTGTGGTTCTGTCGTCATTGGCTCGTCGAGGCTGCGGTATTCGTCATCATCTCACTGGTAGTAGTCGATTCTTCTGTGGTCAATGAGGCTGTTTGTGGTTCCGTCGTCATTGGCTCGGTCGAGGCTGTGGTACTCGTCATCATCTCACTGGTAGTAGTCGATTCTGTTGTCGTCACTGTGGATGTTTGTATTTCTGTCGTCATTGGCTCTGTCGAGGCTGCGGTATTCGTCATCATCTCACTGGTAGTAGTCGATTCTTGTGTCGTCAATGTAGATGTTTGTGGTTTTGTCGTCATTGGCTCAGTCGAGGATGCGGTACTCGTCATCCTTTCACTTATAGTAGTCGATTCCTCTGTGGTTACTCTAGGTGTTGGTGGTTCTATGCTTGTTGGTTCGGTCGAGGCTACGGTACTCGTCATCATCTCACTGGTAGTAGTCGATTCTTCTGTCGTCAAAGTGGATATTTGTGGTTCTGTCGTTGTTGGTTCTGTCGAGGCTGCGGTACTCGTCATCATCTCAGTGGTTGTATCGATTCTTCTCTCGTCACTGTAGACGTTCTCGGTTCTGTCGTCATTGGCTCTGTCGAGGCTACGGTACTCGTCATCATCTCACTGGTAGTAGTCGATTCTTTTGTCGTCAAAGTGGATGTTTGTGGTTCTGTCGTTGTTGGTTCTGTCGAGGCTGCGGTACTCGTCATCATCTCACTGGTAGTAGTCGATTCTTCTGTGGTCAATGAGGCTGTTTGTGGTTCCGTCGTCATTGGCTCGGTCGAGGCTGTGGTACTCGTCATCATCTGACTGGTAGTAGTCGATTCTGTTGTCGTCACTGTGGATGTTTGTATTTCTGTCGTCATTGGCTCTGTCGAGGCTGCGGTATTCGTCATCATCTCACTGGTAGTAGTCGATTCTTGTGTCGTCATGTAGATGTTTTGTTTGGTTCTGTCGTCATTGGCTCAGTCGAGGATGCGGTACTCGTCATCCTTTCACTTATAGTAGTCGATTCCTCTGTGGTTACTCTAGGTGTTGGTGGTTCTATGCTTGTTGGTTCGGTCGAGGCTCGGTACTCGTCATCATCTCACTGGTAGTAGTCGATTCTGCTGTCGTCAATGTAGATGTTTGTGGTTCTGTCGTCATTGTCTCGGTCGAATCTACGGTGTTCGTCATCATCTCGCTGGTAATAGTCGATTCTTCTTTCTTCAAAGTGGATGTTTGTGGTTCCTTGGTCATTGGCTCCGTCGAATCTACGGTACTCGTCATCCTTTCACTTGTAGTAGTGGAGTCTTCTGTCGTTGCTGTAGGTGTTGGCGGTTGTGTCGTTACTGGCTCGGTGGAAGCTTCGGTTCTCGTCTTCCCTTCACTCATAGTGGTGGATGCTTCTGTGTTTGCTGTAGGCTTTTGTGGGTCGATCGTTATTGCTTGGGTCGAGGTTTTGGCGGTTGTCCTGTTCTCACTCGCTCTTGTTAATTCTCCAGCCCTGGCTGTCGGTATCTGTGGTTCTGTCGTTGTAGGTTCGGTCGAGGCTTCGGTTGGGATCATCCCTTCACTTGTATTTGTCGATTTTTCTGTGCGTACTGTAAGTGTTCGTGATTCTGTCGTTCTTGTTTGGGTTCTGTTTTTTGCAGTTGTCGTTTCCTCACTCTGTTTTGTGGATTCGTCATTTGCAACTGGGGATTTCGTCGGCTGTGTTGTATCTTTCCAGATGGATGTTGCAGCGGTTGGCTTTGATATCGATGTTGTCTTGTTGTGTCCTGCACTGACTTTTGCTCCTGTGATCGTTGTTTCGGCAATGGTGGATGTTTTTGTTGTGGTTGTTTGCGTTTTTGGTTTTGTCATTGTCGGCGTTGCTGTTTGTTCTATGGTCTTTGAAGGCGTCTCTGTCATGCTGCCATGGTTCTTTGTCGTTGGGCTGGGCTTGTAAGGGGGCCACGGAATGCACTGGAAGCCATGGCAGGGTTGAGGATGAGGTTTGTAGATGGGACATGGGTTGAGTGGTGGATACCATGGATATATTGGGAACGGAGGGCGGTTGTTTCGCTGGCAGGAACACTCATTTGAAATAGTGGGGTATACAGAAAGGCGTCCGTATTCTCCGGCACTTCTTTTGCGCGTCTTGTGATTCGCCGTGTTGCCAAGTTTTCTTTCCTCTTGTAGTTGTTTCGCATTTGTCGTCTGGGCGCATTTTCGTTAAAACTTGTTTTTTGCAAAGTTATATCATCACAGTGTCATCTACCTAAACCGATTGGCTAAGCAAGCACTGGATGATTATGAGTTTGTGATTTAGCTTTTTTTTTTTTAAATCAGCAAAACGTTAATTCAGTAAAATATGTCCATTCTTGTCCGAAATATCCACTTTGGGTTTCGTGGACGACGTTTTCTCGTTGAGGAGATGGTTTTGAGTTCTTTTGAGTGTATTCTTGAAAATTTTTTCATATGTGCTGTGGTAGTTATTAAATTAACATTCCTCCCTAACTCTGCTGTATATACTATATTTATGTCCTTTGTCTCAAAGTAGATGTTTTCAAATTGTGTCTTGTTGGCTTCTTAATGAGGAGCTTTTTTCATTGGTTTTCTTTTTAATTCTGCTGTGGATTTGAAATCTCTTCTGTCTGATCGTGTCGCCATTGCTAGGCAGCGTAGGAATATTGGAAAATGGGTGAACTGGGAGATCAACGGTTGGTGGTATTTTGTGTTACTCTTTTACAATAATATTTTTACAGGATGGTTAAACAAAAAGAATCGAACGTTCTGCCGTCAATACGGCAGCATCGGCGACAGATTAATGAAATTTTTAGTACTGCCATGCCTATTTTCTTGCTTGTGCAGTTGTCTTATTGCAGTGTAGTCTTATTGCAGCCATTTCAAATGAAACCTTTCATACAAGCGTATTAAGCTGTTGATGAGCAATAAATAGGTGTCCTTCTTTTATAAGCTTTTTTTTCTCTACATATTTCGTCATGGTTTTTGCTATGGCTACGACAATAATTTTGCTTCGTCAATGCCAAAAAAATGCTTCGCTTATGGCTTGTCTCCCAGTATTGATGATGATTGGAATCTCATTTTAATTTGCTTGCCTTTTCATCTCGACGATGAATTTAGGGTCACTTTGATTCTTCTCGGTGCCTTCTTGATCCTTAACAAGTGAGTAAACGAGCTAAAAATGTTAGCATGCAAAAGTGCTCCATTATTTCGTCTCTGTGTAATTAATTCATGCATCAAAAAGGTACTTACATTTCGATCCATACTTCCATCATGCGTATACGACGCAGCTTTTCCTTAAAGAAAAGAGCAGTGAGCTAGGCGGATGATGAATCAGGTATATGTGAAGCGTATTAAATTGAGGTGAAGCACTTCTTCTGTGGCGGTTCATATTCTCCCAGCTAATAATTTTATATTCTCATAAATGATAGCAAAATGATGTGTATGTTTTCTGATATTGCTTTTGACACCGCAAGCTCGATAATATTTGTGCGCGATGGTTAAACAAAAAGAGTCGCACGTTCTGCCGTTAGTACGGCAGCGTCGACGACTGATTAATGAAATTTGAAGTACCTCGATGGAGGGGAGCACCAAGAAAACATATTTCTAATTCAATGTTTATTTCACTCTTGATGTCATTGAGTTTTTTAATAATTTCCTTTTTGCCAGAAAGAGCTGGAAACAATGAGATCTTCGGCCTTCCCTCTCAGTTTCATCAATACGGCCTACTTTCGAAGCTCCTATTGCTTTTTCACAGACTGTGGAAGTTTAGCGCAACATGGATTTAGATAAAAGTGAAAGTAAAATCAACGGAGAATGTAGCTCTCTCGGCAACTACGTCCATAGAAAATAAGTTAAAGTGACTAATAATTGTTAGAGTGAAGGGAAGAAAGAATGGGGTGGATCGGGTGATCGGATTACTGAGTCAGGTTTATCTCAGCCATGTAGACGTGAGTGCTCACGTACGTACGTATCAGTTCAATGCCTTTACAAAGCGGTCCGGGGATATAAAAGCATGGACTACGCTGGATAAAGCTACGATAGTCAGGGTTTTCAAGATGGGCCCTGCTTAAAGGTGCCTTTTCGTCTTAACTGTCTTGAAGAAAAGATGCTAATTTAATATAATAAGGCACGCCAACAGTTTATGGAGTGCAAAGTGCAAAGCACAAGCAATTTCTGTTTATAAAGTGCAAAGTTCTAACTCACTGTATACATGTTGTCTGTTAGGGAACGACGAGATCCTCTGAACGATGGTTAGCAGCAAGACAACCACGATCGCTAGGTTCATTGCTTCATTCTAGAAGCACTTTTAATGAAAGTTATTGTCTTCGGTGCAAGAATGACAAATTTGGGGGAATTTTATTTTAGTGATTCAGTTTCTTTCCTGTGTGATTCAAGCGAAGGATTCATCTCTTACAATAGTCCTGAAAGTTGAAGCATTTCGCTCGTTTTCAGTGAGATTTGTTGATTTTTGACGATTCTGTTTTTCAAATAATTTTTTCCACGATTGAATTAGGGTTCATCTTGAGAATCATTTCTAGACATATACGAATTTAAGACTGAAATCCCGGGGAAGGCTTTAAGCTTCTACAAAAATACACGGTTGCAAGAATCATATTTCTATGATTAGAAGAAAGGAACCTTTAAAGAAAAGTCCGTTTATCTTTCCATCCGCCTGCTACACAAGAACTTGCGGTTACACTTTTCCGCAGCTTTTCAAATTTCATAACAAAATTGCCTTCGTGTTTACCTCCCACCTTCGAGTTTGGAGTTGCGAACAGTACGAACTAGTACAACGAACTTTGACGGTTGCAATCACATTAGTGCCCGCTACATCCTTTTGGTGCGGCTTGATGTGAAGGTGTCCAAATGCGTTGCAAGTCAGGCCTAAACCGATGGGATGCGGACCGAAAGCGAGTTTTTTGAGGGCTTGGTAGTCGAAACCGATCCCTTTAATCTGAACCGTATGGTACGTCATTTCTTTCTTTTTTCTAAATAAATATGAACACAGGTTGTTGATTGAATGTGCAAAAATAAGAAAATGCGTACCATATATTAGAGTACCTCTTTGAAGGCTGAATATTCATAGTAATGAGTAAACTTCATAGCATATTCACCTCGGGGAGCTTTTCGATTCTTGTTAAAGGCTGTTTGGTCGCTGACGTTGTACCACTCGCTGCAATTAAAACTAAAAATGGTCTCAAAAAGTGATCGAAGTGCATTCTGAAACGACCGCATCATTTCAGTTTATTACCTAGAGATTACACTTGGCACTCAGTGCAAAATTACAAAGCTTTATAGCGAACGAAAATGTGAAAAACAGCTCAGAAACAAAACATGGATGAATGAATATTGCAAGAGCAACAGAAATGCAATATTGAATTAATGAACTGGCTCTCTCAGTGGGTATCGGCATGGCGCCTCTGTGTCCAGTGATGACTGTTGGTTTACGTAATATGGGGCCATCCATAATCACTTCCACAGTCGTAATTTCCTCAGGAATGCAAAAAAAAAATTAATGAAAATTGCACTTTCGTAATAAATCATTTTATAATGGATTTTAATAAGAAAAGTAATTATAATCGTCTCCATTGCCCTGCACTGGAGGGGCCACTTTCACGCTCATTAAGGTTTTACTCATCAAAATCCAAGTGCAGTATCAAGTGCTTGAAAGAGCAAGCTTTTCAGAGCAATTAAGATCAAGAACTTGGGCCACCTATATGGGAAACGGGTCCGCTATCTTCGAGATTTTTGGTAGTGTTCCTTCCACCGCTTAAGGTCAACTACCATGGCGGTTTTTCGGCGCATTTAAAAGAAGCGGCGTTCTCGACCACCAGTTCAAGAGCTACCTTGCACTATTTCACCCACCGATCCGTTTGATCTCCGCAGTTACGATAGAAGTGAAATGCTTTAAGGTTTCGGCTATTTATATGAGCCAAATAGGAAAAATTCAGCCCACAAGACTCCGATTAGCCTTGATCTACGGATGTTCTCAAGCCGACATTGCTTGATGGAGTAGTGGAAAATAGCCACAAAGTACAAAAATGGCTTTCGAGGGGTACAGTGAAGCAATTCTTCTAATCAACATGCCTGAAGGCCAATGATGCTTTGCTTGAAGAGAGCAGTTTATATTGCAGGTGGTAGAGACGTGACTATGTTTATGCGTGATGCACTTGTTTTGTCTCGATATGCCATTTGTCGTTTTCGTCTGCTTCATTTTAATGCTTTAATGAAGTAGAATTTGAATGTTTGCAACAGTGGCAGGCATTATCGTTCGGCCAACTGAGCATCATTGATCCTGACGTTTGAATTTATGAAAAATAGCCTTAGTTTTCCACTTTTGCGAAAACCAGTGATATCCATCAGAATCCTTAGGCAAGGATGAAAAAGTGGAGAAATTAGATCGGTTTCGTTATCCTTTCCCTTTCGAATATACTCAAGAGTGCGTCGCAGTGAAGTTGCATGCGTATGCGAAATTAGACCTGCACGATCGGATTTCCTGGATAGCAACCTTCGAAAATATCGCTCGCTTGCATTAACTCTTTGCCTCTTCGATTTGATGAATATTATTATTTGCCAATATTCCCAAATTCTCCAAAAATAATCGGTGATTGATATTTCTTCGTCTAGTTGCTGCAGATGCCTGAATTTTCATGCGATAGATAATACAACAACGGTTTTCGAAGCTAACCAAGCTGCAGTTTCGAATTAACAATGTTTTGCTGATCTGTCGTTTCGAACGGCAACAATATTTTTCTGCACCTCATTCACTTGCCTACACTGCTTCTTGTTCACTTTTTGCATTGTTAAAATTTCTTAGAATAGACTGCTCTAAAACAAGAGCAATTGTCAAAAGCGTGGTGTCTGTTATACAAGCCTGCAAACTCATCGCTTCGGTTTAAAATTTTGTTGAGATTCACGTAATACTGGATGCAGTCACATTCTTATTCATTTGCCGAATTCCACCATTCAGTAATTTACAGGATTTACAGAAATCCGAATTGTACAGTAATTTGGGACCCGCATTCTAAAATTTTTAGTGCTTTTGAGAGATCCCAATCTGAATGCTTATTCTGAATCATTTGCTTCTGCGCTAGGATGCAGAGCAAAAATGGGAATACAAGTGATCAGAGATGTGTATGCAAATTTACAACATAAAATGAAGAACGTATCAGACGAGACAGCATAATATATGTTTTTTGCATCTCGCTCACCTCATCAACCAGCAGCACGTCTGCAGCAAAAATATAGTATGCAAAAAAGGCCTGTTTTAACTGTTCGCAATATTACAGTCGTAATGATTCCACCTCGTAAGATGCAATTGGTGTAAGGCGCATACAAATTGTTCTCACCTTCATAGGTTGCTTATTTTTTCTACAAGTAGCCGGCCGAGGTGATTATCGCACCGGAGACGTGGCCTAGCAGGTTTATGCCATATATTATATCGAACAATCTTCAATACTATGGCTTCGCTGGTTCCAAGGGTGAAATTATATGACGAGCAGGTAGGTAAGTAGACACTTTAAGCGCCGAGATACGGCATCGCCATGAGGTGCTTTTGCGGACCATTTTGACGGAAAGACGTAGGACGATGAAATTTCTCGATGAACGCATTGGGTATTGTTCACATGACTTTTATGGGAAAATATGTTCACAAATGATTGCAATTTTTATGCTATGTGCTCACTGCGCTTGTTCAAGCGATTACGAATGAAACAACAATGCGCGATTGTACGAGTCAAAACATATTGCTGGTGACCTTAATTAACACCCTTCTTCTCATTAAAAAAACATCTCGAACAACATAAATCAAGTCAGACAATTAGAAATGGCTTTCATTGTTCTTCATTTGGATTTGCTAGAATGTAGTAGTGTTCAGTATCATTGATGTAGTAGTGTTCAGTATCATTGCCATCGTTACCTACCAGAAAAATTCCAAACGAGACGCGATGAACTTACCATTTATTCCTTGTTGTAAAAATTGCTATTCAAATATGGTATTCATTAAGCTATCTTGTTGATGCAATATCAGTCTGTTCTTTTGCAAATTAAACGCTCATCTTAGCAAATCCAAGCGCTCATAGATGTGCATCGTGTCAATAGGGCTTTCGAAACGCTGAACTGTTCTTCGCTAATCTTAAAGATAAATGACGCGAATACAGCCAATAGGAGAGCCCGTACGAAGCTCTTTAAGGATCTTAAATTGCGTTCTTTTGCGAAGCGTTGGATTTCACTATGGCATTTTGTGAATGTTGCCACTTTCATTTGCATTCAATAGACGTGATCAAAGCTTTTACCCTTTAGCAAATGTCATCATTGTTGCTTGAGATTAAAAATGAAATGTGAATGTTGTTATGCTTCGTTAGCCGCATCAATTTTCAGACGTTCCCTTTCGTCTAGTACGTTCATAACTGCTTCATTGATTTGTGTTGCGAATAGAGAAATATCGAGATCAGAAAGTGCAGAGTGAGGAAGTGATGTTATATTGCAAAATGCCTTTTAAATCCTGTTCAGCTTGGGTGAAGCTTCTTTTTGAAAATTATAATATGCATTTCGCAACAAGCTTGCCTTTTCTCGGTTTTGCCAACTACAAAGATATAGGAAGTCCTAGTCGTTAGGACGAGTATGGCTATGATACTATGACGATTCTAAAGTGTTCTAGACAACAATGCCGCAGTACCTATTGTAGTACTTGTGTGTTTTATCTACATAGACTTTGGTTTTGCGTGACTAAATTTTTGTTTTCGAGTACAAGGACATAAACACGTATATCTTCATAGTTTTTTTTTCTTAATACATGCCACATAGCGCATAGTGAGGCATGCTGAGCCGATGTTTCTTGGCTGGTAGCATACACTTAAGCAATAAACGGAGCTTGAATAATAGAACCATTACAACAGTATATGAAAACTGCATTCTCGGGCACTTCGCATAAGCTACGAGAGCTACACTAGCGAAATTTTTTGCGAAGAGAGGTGGGCGGGTGGATTGGAGCGTACATTCCCACTAACCAAGGCAGGCCGCATTTCTCTAGCACTTCGAGAGTGAGTGAGTTGAGAATATCTATAGATCAGTTCAAAGACCATTATTTGATCTCCTCTTAACTAGGCATCCTTAATCTGTGATCATCTTGTGCATTTTGCAACTGTTTTTTGCGCCAGAAACACTTTTTACAACACCAAGTAACATTTATCGTTGTTCAGCAATGTTAGAGGTGCAGCTGACAGATCTATTGATGAGGTTCGCATATCTGACTCTGTTTACTTTTGTTTGTGCGAAGCTGTTCTCTTGATATGCGATATTATCTTTATGCATCGCCGATGATTGTTTTACGAGCTCTTTTGCCTTGAACTTCATATTATCGAATGCGAAATCCCATAGCGTACTCGTCTTTATCTTTTCGAGCAAAAACTTCTCTCTTTTTTTATGCGTTGTATTTTTTTCAACATGTTGAAGTGGAAGAACACATAAAGGTGTGTGAACATGAACAATAAAAATGAGCAAAACTTTCGCAAAACTACAATTTATGCTAGTAGACGTTTAATACGTAAGGCTAGCAATAATGTGTAGAAACACAGCCGCAGCTAAAAAGCTGGACGAGTAGATGCGCTAATGATATCGGAGGGAAGCAAATTTCAGCTCTCTTTTTATCTAGTGTTTGGCTTTATTGAGGTCATCAATGAAGCGCTCGTAATTATTTTTAAACAAAGCACAAGTTATATTAGATCCATAATCTTTTTTTCCACGTATTTACAGTATAAAAAAATTATAGATACGGTACGTTTTGCGTTGAAAAAATAGACTTACGCTTCACTTGAGGATTTGTTGCTTGAAAATAAGTGATACGCGCTCAACAAAATAAAGTCTTAGAAGAGCTTAGTTGTGTATTCCTCATATCACATTTGCAACATCTTCTTCCAAGCTCTTATGTTATTCACTAGCAGATGGTAAAAGGTACTGATGATTTGTGTGAAGCGTGAGAAATATGTTAGCGCATTTGTTGTTCGACAAAGTTGTAACGGCTTAGCGCTATTTTCTGGCGTGAATCTCACCTCAGGATAACATCAAGTGGTGTAAGCTATAAAGAGCCGCTTCTAGCGGCGACGGTTGCTTTACGGTCAGATCGAGCACAATATGCGGCAATCATCAAGAGAAGCCGCCTTCACATATACCCAATAAAAAAAGTGTGTCATTTGCACGCACGTGAATGCTGTAATAATATAAACTTGTGGGCGCATTTCTGATTATTCATTTGCAATGCAATCTTCCTATCACCGGAAATGTTTCACGGTGACAAATCCATTAGAGTGATCCATGATCGTCTGAATAGTTTGTACACTCCCATTACATAGTAATATTTTGCTGAAATAGTGAAGGCAGTATCTTTGTTAAATCTCAAACGAATGATCTGCACATTTGCATATCTTTTTGAAGGATTGTGCACCGTAAAAAATTCGATAGTTCTAAGCGATTTTCAACCACCCATTTTCCATCTATTAGTTGAACAAACCGCTTGGATGGTTGATAGCCAGCAGTCCAGATCCACTGATCGATACACGCCTACCAGCAGGAGAAAATCAAAGAAAAAGGAAACAGTAGCAAGAAACGCTGCAATTGAATATTGCCGCCTATTCCAATTCGTTTCATACTGCCGAAAAGCACACCATCTTTGCATTATCAAAAAGTGTGTTAAAATTCAGAGATTTATTTGCATTCAGCATTCTTCATTACCTCATCGCTATTGACCAGCGTTCTGAATGAAAGACGAGTACGCTCACACCTCCCACTTTTTCGTTAGTACGTCTTCCAGTTGAGTTGTTCTATGCATCTAACTAATTGCGCCTGTGACGATATTATCAAAGAGCAAAAATGCGCCCTTATCTGATTAGTCTTATTATGAACGTAACTAAACAGGCAATCCACTTCTCCACTCGCAGCCGCCTATCATCACCGAACGCTCCTTTGCGGTGCGCAAGCTTCTATCAGAAAGCGATTTATCTAAGTGACCCCTTAGTGACCCATCGCTCCTTTTTTTCCGCTCTCTACACTGACCGGGCGTTCAACGCTATCACAGAAAGTGAGAGCGGTAGCAGAAAGCAGTGGTGTCCAACATAAGGACTGCTGCGTGCCATTCAGCCTATTATAACTAAATCTGAATGCATTCTGTACTGTATAGATTCATCTACGCTGTAAGGGAGGGATTTGAATTTTGATAAATAATGGAGCAATGAACCAGGAAACAAGTTCACTTGGGTCGCGAGCTCTTTTGGCAGGCACGACAAGAAGTCCGAAAAATAATATTCCTATACTAGCGGATAGATATTGATTTCAATACGCTGTAATTGTTCATGGCCACGTAGCAGTTATGTGCCTTTGTTGTCACCGCCTCGGATATAGTTGGTATAATTGAACTGATCCGGTGCTGCCAATGTGCTTAAATTAGCACTGCACTCATCCTGTCCAACCAAGTTTTCTGATTACCTTGACCAGTTATCCTGCTGAAATTGGGCATACCGTATAAACCATACTACTGCCTAAAATATTCTGGCAGGTAGCGGACTGTTCGATAAATATTAGGCTCATAATACAGATTTTTTACCTTTTAGAAACTTTCTTTTTCCTTTACCTCTAAATTACGAATCTTCAAATCCGACACTATTATATTGCAAATGGTTTACCGATGAGCAAAGCATTGATGTAGAGAAAAGAAGAAAATACAGTACAGCGCAAAGGACAGATAACAACTGAAAACAATGTCAACTCTATCAAAAAAAAAAAGAAAAAACAAATGCTGTTGGATGTAATATTTGAATCGCATGGTTGTTGATGATGCCACAGCTCGATAAATTGTTTTTTTTTTGTCTTGATCGTACGTAGGAATTGGTTTAAATCACTTAGGCCGTGATATGACGACCGCTTAAATCTTGTTTTAAAAGTCCCATGAAGGGGGTTAGTAACATTCGCCGTTGGTGTTGAGATTCAATGCGCATTCCTTATTTCTTCTAAAGCAAATCCTTATTGTGCGAGTTATGTCCTTTCATTTTTATTCTCAAAAATGTCAAAATTATACAGAAAGACATTGTTGTAGTTTGCGGACACTTTCTGTCTGGTTGATATGGTCTCTGGTCGATTAGAACCAAACTTCCGATGCATGTTTCTGTTAAAGAGATTTCTTAGGCATTGTAACACTCATACTATCTCACTCATGTGGCTATTAAGAGTAGCTGTCAGTCTAATCGGGCTGAAAGGTATTGCGCTAGCGTTTTCATTCTTCCTCAAGGAATGCCTAAGAAATCTCTTTATCAGTTTAAGAACCAAAGGAACCAGTACCTGATTCGAACCTTATCTTCAGTCTTGCTGCCGAGAATCGAAACATCTGAGCTAGCGCATCACTTCATATACATTAGTTTTACCAGAAGGAAATGAATTCTTTAGATTAGAAGCGAAAACTTGTTATAACGAAATTATATCTCAAGGTTTCCCAATATTCGTTGCCTCTCCACAACTGCAGCCATTAATATTTTCAAGTGGTGCGTAAATGTGGCTGCAGCTGTAACTTTCGTGATTAGCGAAGCGCATGTTTCAGCGGCGTGTTGCCTGATCAAGGCCTTGCGATTGCTATTCTATGGCTCACTTCGGTAATAATTTCCTCTAAACGTTTATCACTAGGTTCATAGCAATTAAAGCCAAAAATTTTGTCATTACCATGTTGGATTCTAATTCATTCTTTCATCTTCTCTCATACGAATATTATCTCAGGTTAAAGTCGAATGTTTTATGTGGTGTAAGAAAGACATAAAAAGACATAAAAAGAAAAAAAAAGTGGAATGAGTGCCATTAAAGTTCTATTATCCAATGCATTTTCATATGATCTTCCGTTAATTTGCTTCTACGAGATTTGTTATGGCTATATCGCACCTTCTACACGGGTCGGGCAACGGAATGTCTTTCGTAGACTTGTGTGGGCGGTCTAACCAATTAAAATATAAGTGCGTTAGCGCATAGATTTCATTATTTTCTGGCAGTCCACGAAACCCCTAGAAGCTATGAGCGAAATTGCAAAAGCATACATGGAGTCACCTATTCTAGTATGTTCCTATATATGTTTAAATGATGTTCCTTCGAACTCTTCTATAAGATCTGCAGTTGTTTCCAAATGATTGCGCCTGATTAATTCGCTAGTTCCGATGGTGTTTCGTGGATGGAAGCTTTGATCGCACCGCAGAGCATTTAGCGCGACATGCTCAGAAGAAAACGACAAAAAAATTTGAGGTTGGTGGTAAGTCGCGGCTGGTGCTCATCGATTTTGGATCGATGGTGGGATTTCGGAGCCGCCGATCTTCTCAACGCACATTGAGGTCGAGATTTTTGCTGTTGGCAACTATTTTAGTGGTCATTTTTTCTGGGATTGGACGGATACAAAGCCCATGTGGGTGCCAGATGGCTGCAACCACCTCCTGACAACTCACCGCCCATATTGTACAGCCATAGCTCCATCTCTGCACTTCCACCGCTCACTTGCATCCTACCGGCCTCACATAACAATTTTTAAAAATTTTCCATCAAAGAAAACCATTACCATCTTTTTGTTGCAATCTCTCCTCTGTTATATCAAGATTGCAAGCGTTATATCGCTTATGTTGGTGGAGACTCATCCGACTCTCTACAATTTTGCTTATTCCTATCACTGCACTATTTCGAAATATCCCACGATGGTCTTTGTTGCATACACTTATAAAACAAATCGAATCCCAATAAACGATTCCTCTAAAAAACTACTCACCATTTCTTCCCAACATAGTTACTCAATATTTTCTCTGTGAAATTTCTCGCACTAATTTTTGAGAATTTCCTTCTGGCATTGTTGATAAAACCGACCATGATTATTATTGAACAACAGCATCAGTAGTCGAATATGATCATATGGGAACACTCTTCTCATCAAATGTGTTTTCCAAAGATTTTAATTTTCATATATTTTAAATTCAAATTCACATCTTTGAAGAGAAAAAGACTATTTGCTAATATCACATATCCCTCACTTTACTGTGGAAAAATGTGAATTATTCGTTCACAGTAAAATTAAAATTCTGTCTCCAAGGATCAAGAATGCACAAAGTGCAGGGAATCATACTGATGCGCTTTGCCTTATTACGAATATTTGAATGAATAGTTATGTCCAGAAGAATATTATGCTATCTACATTACAATTTCGGCACTTCTGAGCTACGCTTACCCGTGCGCACTTTTAAACGTGATCTTCCTCACAAGGTTGTATGCTCTAGAGTTGAGATACATAAATTAGCATTGGCATAGTTTACCACTTCAGCATAGCATATTTGACTGAAGCTTGCGGAATTTGGCTGATTTATTTGTGCTGAAAAATTTCACCTTTATCATCATGAAATATCACTTGTAATATTTTCAAAACTAGTAAACATTTCCAACATTCGATAACTAAAAGGAAACAATTGATTTTTTTTTAGAAAAGTTGGAATGTGTAGTGGAAATATTTGAAAGAGTGCTATACGCTGAATTGTTGTCCATCGTATTCATACCATATGCATTATATGCAAATGAGATATCGTATAATATTTATTGTATAGCCGTAATTTTCTTTGAAATCACTTCGGAGACGT
Source organism: Ascaris suum (assembly GCA_013433145.1). NCBI lineage: Eukaryota > Metazoa > Nematoda > Chromadorea > Rhabditida > Ascarididae > Ascaris > Ascaris suum. The sequence goes on along the minus strand of CM024172.1, from coordinate 1,895,109 downwards.
ACCGCCCATTCTTATACGTCCAACTTTTAATGTATTCGCGATGACACCATGCTGCTTTCCGCAACTTTTAGCAACTAACATCGCTCACTTTGTGAAATTTTATTGCGCCATTTCTTTCGATGTCGAAATGTGAACTATTTTACAGCAGCGTCTTTTATGTACGAAATTTTAGGCTTTCGTATACTTGTCTTCCAAATATTACTACCATTTATTGCTAGATACAGCAACCGTATATAAGACATCGTTGCGAGCAATATACCAATAAGTTTGCAATGTTCATACTTTCATACTTGTTTTCCAAAAACAATCATGCAGCAGTCATCCAATCTTAAAATGATCTCTAGGGAGTGGCAATTACATCTTTAGCCGGTGGTAGAGAGGCGATACAATAATTTTAAAAAAAGGAAGGGTGCCCAATGTCTAATTTTTTAAAAACATGATATTTCAAAGTTGAGCTTCCCAACATTATGAAAGAACTCTTTCAGTTACAATGATTTTCTCATCACAAACATTATCAAGAACGGAAGAATGATGACATTTGAGAGCATTTCGGGTGATATGGTCTAGGCAGTATCTCGTTGGGATGGTGATCAAAATGCTAGCAGCAGATGCGCTGTAGTATGGTTGTTTGCGTGCAGCACATAACTGCATGTGCTAATTAACTACCTCATGCATATCGAAATTAACTGCACCGTATATGCGTGTTGACGTGAACCGAGATTTATGTACGCATCACTGTGCGCTAAAATGATCTCTCCTCGTCGTTTAACGCGCATACGCAAATCCACTATCAATGCTAGGCTATTAGCATATTCGCTGTTTAGGATAAATGCTATACGTTTTCATGTGCTGTGATAGCCTGGATTGTTCTTGGCAATATGAATGACAGTAATCGAGTCGGAAATCTCAAGTCATTGTTTGGCTGAACGTGGACTCAATTTCCGTCTCACGATGAAAATGGTCAACAGGATCTCTTTATGCGTGCTCAAGATGCGATCACATCGCTAGCGTTTATTCCCTCAACAGTTCTGCTAATCCTCCTCTCTTCGAAAACAACTCTAAAGAGAATCTAAGAAGCAAAAGATTACTATAGCGTGTCATAAGCATGCTATATCTATATCTATGTAAATAATTGACTTTACGCTATCTCTAAAGTGAAGATCGTTTTATGAATGGTTTTTTGTGCTTTCCATTAGTGCAGGATGTTACAGCATATCAAATCGCCTGCTGTTTTTGTGGTGTTATTATCGACTTTTTGAATGGTATTTGCAACAACCAACTGCGCTTGATGACCCACTATCTTCTAAGATTCAACCACTTAAACGAGCTCGACTAGTCTATTTCCATGAATTGTTTGTCTTTAACTGACGAATGGTTTATGACCCATAGTAAAAAATGCCATTGATCAATGATTTGACTATAGATGGCTATCGTTTCGTTATTTGTTCGTAGTCTGACCAACGATATTGCTCAAAATGTGGTGGGCAAAAAGGCAGCAGTGGAATCGGCTTCACTTTTAATGCCGCAGGCTAACTGATATTCCTAAGAGGAGAGCAATGATAACTGTAGAGCCACCTTTTGACGAATGACCTTTGTGAAGAGCAGTGGCTTCTCTCTTTACACGTGATTGCTCGAATGTTGCTCAGTGTGAGTATCAGCAGTTGTTTTTAAACATGTTTGCAATGCAAAAGATAGATCGTTTGCTATATATGGAAATTGTCGTTCGAAAGTAAATTGATCTTTACAGCAGCTTCGAGAATACGTTTGCATGATGAGACTGCTTCATAGAGAAGCACTCAAGGGTTGTTGCTGAGTTGAAATCTCGATTAAGCACTAAGAAGTACACTACTTAGGCCTCTTTTGCGGCATTCTATTTTGTTAGATTGTTACTTAAGATTTCAAACAAAAAATTTTGTCAGTACGATTTTGCTAGTTCTAAGCAGCTCACACTGACTATTTTTTTCACTGATATTTAAAGCTGCATTTATATGTATCCAATTTTCATCAGAGAGCTAAATTATTGAGGATTTGTACTGTGCCGAAAAGTAGAACCTGATAATCGGTTCCTTGAAACTACAGATTTTATTTTATGCTCTACTAGCAAGTTTGCATTTGCAAAGCGCATTATAGCAATGTGGCGTTCATGCGTATGTATGTGTGTCTTTCCGTTCATCCTATAATTTCAACTCGAAAACCATTAAGCCGAAAATTTTGACGATTATTGTGTAGGCTGACCTCTCACAGCACTCAATGCTTTTAAAAAACGTTATTAACATTTACTGATGCTTACATTCCATACCGATGCGGTTATAAAAGCTGATTTGCAATGATCTTTTGCACATGACCTGTAATGATAGTTGCATCACTTAAAATATGAAAGAGCTGCTCCCAATATTCCATTATTTTCTGGTTATTCATCGAAGTGAATAGTTCGTAAGTGAAATCAAAAACGCCCGTAATGCCAGATCTTCTGGCATGACACTGTTTCGTTTTTTCCCAAGTACTATTTTGAATAACAAACTTAAGAGGCGCTCCTAAAATGCCCCATTGCCGATAAAAATGAAAAGTGTAGTTGCATCTACATGAAAGGCTAAAGTCATAGAGGAGGTTTCATTCTTTTATGGACGGAAAATCTTATGTTTTCAACCTGCTAGCTTGTACGTACACCTAAGAAGCTTCAAGAACGTATTATTAAAGAAGTAAGGGATTGCCTAAAAAGCGTTTTGAGAGTCCTCTAGCTGTATCATGCTAGAAATGTTGTCACTGCAAGCGATTTGTTTCCCTCTTTAGCCTTCACTGGAAAAGACAACATTTTATCAATGATCTACGTCATGCTGTAGTCTAGAAAGTGACAGTTCGGAAAGTCTGAACCGGATAAGCCTGCTCTGGACTATGCTCTTTTATTGAAACGGAAATATTGTCCTTCAGAAGAGGTCATCTGTGTCTCTTTGGAGGATGACCATCTTAAAAAATATGCGTGAACGCGGTTAGCACGCACAAAGCGTTGATATAAGGATGGATTAGTTTTTACGAGTGTTTACTGTCGGCTTTCTCACTTCACAGAAAGCGCATTGCGGTCTGAAGAGTATCCGCAACGTGCTTGAGTGCGCATTGTTTTACCGCAAGGGGACAGAAAGGGGACTGGTGCAAGGGCGTGGCCGAGCAATGCATTCGGTTCCCTCGCAACGCTCACTCAGCGATCTCTCCTGTAGCAGCAAGGGTCAGCCCTCACCCTGTCTTCGGTTGCTCTTGTACTGCAAACTGTACTCGGCTCATCTCAACGACCATACAATGCCTTTGATCGTAACTAGAGCTTGTGTGCTGGGGAAGGGAGCGAGAGTGGTGGGAAGAGAGTGCATTCTCCGTTCATTTGAAACCTCTATTAATGGACGGAGCAGTACGCCTCAGTCTTCAGTCAGCTATTCTTTTGATGGCGAAGTGGTGACTTGGGTCTCGCATGCTAAGTTTTGCATATTTTCGCGTATGTTAAATATTGAACCTTTCTGAGAGCGTTTTGCGCCTATGAAACAGTCGAAAGAATTTTTAATAGTATGTTGCGAAGCGGGCGACTTTTGATTAGTGATATTTTCAGCCACGAGTTGGAGTAAGAGAAGGACAATGCAAGATGAGCGATCAGTAGACGATGTTATTTTGTTAATATGGGAAATGTTTTGATGTAGAGCGGGTAGGCTCTGCGTTAGGGGTAGAGAATAAATGGGACAGGAGGTGCCACCCTTTTTAGTCATGGCTGAAGCCAATCGCAACAATCCCTTTCTGAGCATTCGGCTAACTGTTAATTTCGTGCGATTAGTTGCTTCTTTTTCTAAATATGTTTTATGGTAAGATTTCTGCGATGACTGTAAAATAATTTCGATTGTTGAGATGTTTGCATGCATAAGACGATTAAATTATTATTATTATTATTATTTTTTATTTTATGAATATAATTCGCGCTTTGATTGCATTAATTATTCCCTGTTAATTATTTGGTCGGTGCTTTTTTGATTTTCGAGAATTGGTCGGATTATGCTCGAGTTAGCGAGCCACCGATTTTTTGATGATCAGCTATCTACCGTTAAAACAGCTGATGAACGCCAAATTTACTTATGTGAATTTCATATGGCGACACGTTTGACTTGGGTTTATATCGAAACGAATGCGGTTTTGTGATATTCATTCTCATTTTTACATAGCGATGAATTGCTGTGATTTTGAAGTAGCGATGGAATGCTTTCTCGACTGTTACCACTAGCCATAATATAGAAGTCAATGGACTCTATCTTTCTTTTTTTATACTCAGATAAGCGGGTATTTCTTAGGTGACGCCTAATGAATTTTTCACTTAGTTTATTTTTCTACTCATTTGGACAAGTTCCACGCGCTTTTTTACTAGTGTCTACTCCCTGTAATCGACTTTAAAATGTTTAGAGGTGTTTCAAAACCTTTTGTTTTTTCTTCCTTTCTTCTTTATTCGGTGAAAAAAAATTATCATCATGAACCTGTGATGAAATTTTCTGTTTTTGTGATAATAGTGCATAATAATCTCAGAGTTTCTAACATTATTGACTACTTTTTTTATAAAATGCATCTCTACTAGTTGATTCTCTTCAGCACAAACGGTATATATATGTTTTAAATATGCGCTTTTTAACCTCATCCTATGATCGATCATCTTTCATACTGCAGTAATTAACTGAAAGTTTACGAGTCATTAATAATTTGTAATATTATGAAATATCTTAAAATATTGAACGAGGCAGCTATCACCGAATGATTAAAACTTGGTCTTGGCACTAAAGGCCACTGGTCACTCCACGATCCTAGTACAAATGTGTATGGCTGTCACAGCTAATCTCCTAAAGAGATCATACATCCACATTGTTCGAAGCACTTATGATAGATGTTGTGCTCGTGAGACTGACAATAACGTTGATGGAGACAACCGCCTTGATGTAAATGCGCAAATAGATGGCAAAAAGCCGATCGCCTCGATTGGATTAATGAGTGGACACAGCAGCGCTGATCTCGGTTTGCATAGCTCGACATACCAAAGCGACACTCACGGCTCTGTGCCTTTAATTCGCTTATCGTGGCAACATCAGTTGCGTAATGTCAGCTACTCCCTTCGGCCTCAAATACTCCCTGCGGATTGCTAATGACCAGACAGCTGACCACTGCAGTCAAGTACACTGACCACTCGAAATTGCTCACTGCAATGTTGAACCGTGCCTTTATGATGCTTCTCTTTCGAATCACTACTAGAAGTGGCTTTTTTTGTTGGATGCTGTCGTGTGCCGTTAGATGTCCTCGTGAATCGTTGTCTACCGAAATTGCTGGATTTCTTATTATCAAACTTTTATTGATTGCTAGCTAATTCAGTTGGATTTAGATTCGAGCTTATATTTTCTGCTCCCATTGTAATCCAATCGTAGCTTATTTGTTGTTTTTCTTCACTTTACGCATTTGATTGCAGCAGCTGCATAGAACAATGCGCATGTTTCGATTTTTCTTTTACGCTTTCATGATGCACTTCAAAATCCGCTAGAAAATTGACGGTAATCAAGGTTTATCAGTTTTCTTTGAGGGTCATTTTCGAGGATTTCTCTAAGATGGAATGTAATTATGCAAGCGGAAAGTTCGGTGAAAGAACTACCTAGTTAATTCATTTTTATTTCACATTTTCTAAGGTGTTTTATTACCTCTCTGCATTTATTAGCCCTCAATATTTCGAAAGTAGTTTACGAAATTGTCGCTTCCCATTTGAAAATTTTAATCGAAAGTGTAAAAAATAATTGCTGACAGCGTACTAGTGAAAAATTCAAAATCGCACTTCTAGTGATAACTATCTGAGCGCCATGATCACCTTGCATACCTCATCCATTTTGTCAATTCCGTCGCAGATCGGTTAAAAGGGAAAATTTATTTTATTATTGATATCATGGCGCATTAATCTTGCTTAGAAGCGTTTGAAATTTCATTCTTAGCAGTAGAAAAAAAATTTATCAAAATTGCATTTCACGGAACGATGCTGTCTATAATAACGGTTTTTTTTATATATCGTCAGCATCAATAGATGTTTTTTTGATGCGTTTTTTTTTCTTGTCTAACAAATCAATAGGAATGAGAATTGAGAAAAAAAGAAATTGAATAAAATACTGCGGTCAGCTTTATTTGATGACTCAATTCGATATCGAATATAAGATGGGCGTAGAATAGCTCACATCTGGATGAAATTTTTGGATGACTCTTTATTGCCATCTTAGTGATGATCTCGACTTAACATTAGCAGCAGTATCTATTCCCACCTAAAATCAAACTGTCAGCTTGCGCCCATTTTATTCATCTCAAAATTATTGCATCGCTTAATTGAGATAATCTCAAAAATAATTTCAATTCTAATCTCGAAAATAATTTAAATTTTAATTGAAATACTATAATTGTCAATAAATGTGAATTGAAAACGCATGCTCATTTAAATAAAATATAGAAATTGTTTAGTGGAATGTCTTCTTAGAACTTCAAATTACACTTCATTTATTGTGTTAAATTACCATTATAATTCGAGCAGTATGCGATGCATTGAATGCGCATATCTTTAGCTATCTGCTGTAGACGTTGAAGGAGACAACGACCTGTTACATAGACTCTAAGAAGTTCGTTTAATTCATCTTTTTTGTGATAAAATATCGCGTTAACTTATTTTTTTTTTAAGTAGCAAAGTTTATAAATCTCATCTAAGATACGTTATATCTATATTTTGCTTATACAAAATATTTTTGGATTAAAAAAATATTTTGTATAAGCAAAATATAGATATAACGTATCTTAGATGAGATTTATAAACTTGAAAAGTTTACACCATCATGCTTAGCATTTGTTCTCTAATAATGTGAAAAATTATTGAAGCGTTGTATTCTATCATGTAAATTTCGAATAGAACCATTTCGAAGCATCAAATAATGATCATCATGAAATCAGTGTAGTCTTTTGATTCGTTTAGTGTTGTTCCGGAATAAATCCAAAATATTCTGAATCCGCATACTCATTTTCTTTACAGCTGCTGTCAGTTTAATAACTAAAATAGCGTTTATACTCAAATAACTTTCACTTTTTTTATGTCAACTAAAATGGAACGGCGCAACGGCATTAAAAATCGGCAGATATAGTTGGATGAAAACTCCGATTAGATCGTAGACGAATAAAAATATGCACCACTCTGCTCTACTATATGGAATTTTCTTCTAGTTTCTAGCCAGTTTTGCAGAATTTTCGTCCAATTTTTGCGACATCTCTGCATTTTTTGGCTACAAATATTCTTTTGCATATTTCTCTAACTTGACATCATAATTCTCGGAGTGAAATTATTTTTGTGCATTTTGTCCAGATTAGTCCAACCTATTTCAACATGTTCCAGCACTATGCCAACATCAGCAGTAGTATAAAAGTCAGAGGCGACGTGATGCGGAAAGGTGGCATGAAAATTGAGACCCTGCTTTTACCTTTTTCGGTACTTTACAAGTTGAATGATAAATGTGTTGCTGTAAAATACTGCTCGTCTTACAGTTTGCCTTTCACTGATAACGTCCTGCAAATTCCGAAAATCACAACCTTTCATCGTGGACAATAAGTTACCCGGATAACAAATTTTCCCTTTGGATTGTTGCAACAAAAATGGTGTGAAGCTGTTTTGATATCGTCTAACTGCCATATACTTGCGAAGCAAAAATTGTTGTACTTTGATGCACATCGCTAAGTAGAAATAAACGCTCTCTTTATTCAGTGATCGTCTTTTTGATAGGGAGTAAATGGACGGTTGAATAACCTAGAGATAAATCATGAATGGCATTTCGAGTGGCAACTTTGTGAGACGACCCCCTTGTTGGATGGAATCCTCTCAACAAAAGCGATATTTCATTTCATCTCCCTTATGGCAGTTGATGAAGACTGCTATTGAATGAGAGCCAAATGTCCTTCTACCTTGTTTTTTTTGCCGTTTCTATCAGAATAGTCGAATTCTTTGGGCATTAAAACTTCGAAAATGATAGAATGATGGATGGGCGCTCATTGATTTTTTCCAGTTTTTTAGCGGCTATCTCATGGCGGACTGGTGTAATACTAGCAGAAATGAACAACTATACATTGTTTAAATGGACTCGTATTCCTCCAACCTAATATGCTAGCAGATATATATAGAAATAGCTTTTGGATGTGGCATTCAAATATCAAATCCACAATATTATCGCAAAAATTGGCTTTATCTACCAAAGGCATACAAGAAAATGCTCGAAGCCATATTTATTCACTTGAAAGTAATCGTAGTAATTTTATTGCCTTTAAATAAATACGATTAAATTAAAAACTAAAAAAGAGTTAAGGATATATTTCTTATTTCAGAGTGAATTCATATCGATAAAAATAGGTATTGTTAGAAAGAAAATTTTCCGGTGGAAATATACCTATATTGAAAAGCTTCGAATATGAAGACGTTGGGTTATTAAGAAGATTTTTTTTTTATTTCAAGGAAGAATTCTATCCTATATTCATCATTGTTATTCAAATGGAAGGGTTAAATTGAGTTAAATGAGTTAAATTTGAGAGTTTCAAATGGGAAGGGAAGAGGAAAAAAATGCTGCGGATAAAATGAAACGGCGTCAAGCAGCGTTGATTTATCGCATTGCGAGAAGTATTTTGCACAAAAAAAAAGAACTTTCTCCCACAGCGAAGCCATAAATTGTGTAGCAATGCATAGGCGGGCATTGCCCCGGTGCATTCATCCAAATTGTGTATGCAATTTGCAATTCAATGGGGCGCAACTGTCCCACCATTGCCACAGACGGTCACTCACCTTTGTTAGTCTCTCTACGATTCACTCATCAAACGGTCATAGTTGGAAAATACACTATATACCTTTAACGCTTGAGTGAAAAGATTTACAGTTAACTTGAGTAATGCGCTAAGCATAGTTCCACAGTAGGGATTGAATCAGGCAGAGGGAGAGATTGGTATGGAATGATGTGAAAGGTTCATTAAAAAACGACAAGTTGAAGTCATGCGTCTAGTGTCAAATGCGTCACGAGTCATTTATAGAAGTAAATTTATCTAAGATTCGAAAAGTTGACCCCTAAAATATTCAATGGAATAGCCCTTAGGATATTACTGTGTGCAAGCACAGCTAGCTATAGCTTTTGCTCGATCATAGTAGTTGCGCAGCAAAGCATTTAGAGCCGATAACCTTGAAACATAAAGCACACCTATTCTAGGTTAAACGATTGGTAACTATGACATTCGAGTTGGGTTTAATTGCTAGTGGACTCACAACGACAACAATGTGACCATCAATAATTCACTACCGTCATTTGCATTTGCTTACGCATGTTTTATGCATTATGCACATGTATGCACTAATAGTACATAGGACTCACTCTATATAACCGAATCGAAGCAATGCATCGCATTACGATGAACATTTTGTATAGAAAATATTTTATAGATATCAACTTGAAATTTCTGAAGTCATTTTCATATATATTTCTTCATTATTGGATCTATATTAATCATTGAGTATGTGGCTCGATGTATTTAATTGCTTTGAAAAATAGCTATAAATATAAAAATATTTTGTGATTCTTTAGAATTTTTAGACTTTTTTTTTTCATTACTCAATCCGATGTTATGCATCATCTAAGCTCTATGGAATGCAGTTGTCGGAGTGTTTATCTCTAAACGGGAGTATAAATCATTGCGTGAATACATAGAGCAACATTCTAGTGGTTGAGGCATGTGTCCTTTGCAACTCATCGCTTTCTATTGCACCTTCACTTCGATTCGTGATAACAAATCTTCCTTTACGATCATAAATTCACTTTCGGTAATTCACAACGACACTTTGCGTTTGTTTCTTTAGTGGATAGTCGCGTCGAGTTCCTTTTGAATTACCTATCAGAATTTCATAGTTTTAAAAAATCTCTCAACCACTGAGGCTCATCACCCCACAGTGTACTTCTGGTGCACAGACTACCCTTCAGTAGGAGAAATAGTGTCCCAGCACATAAAACTTATTGAGCTTACTATCATAATCTATCTACACTTTGAAGCCTTCTATAAAAGACCCTTATTCAAAAGCGAAATTTGTCATGACACCTTCTCGTCGTTTGTGTTGCTGGTTTGGGCTACTATTTTAATTTTTAATACCTAATATTAGCACTTTAGATGGCATGAGTTCGAACAACGAATGCAATCGTAAATTTACTAGGCTGCAGGTTCAAACGAGAGCACCTTCTACCTTGAAGACCCTCGAGATCCGAGTCTTAGGCGGAGGAGGACTTCTGTCTATTCTGTGGCTTCCGCGATCCATCTTTCCGGATCGCTTAAGCTGAGATTTATATCCGATGCAGCACTAATGCATATTTGTTCAAAAATCTGTCGCGTTGACAGTGTCGGCAGCTTTGCATCTCGAAAGTGAATAACTAATTTTTGACAAATCTTTTTCTTCGATAGGTAAAAATCCTATATTTAAAATTTTTTGATCGCTGTTTTTTTAATGCTTGATATTTAATGCTTTAAAATTTTTGATCGCTATTTTGTTTGCCATAATTCACAGTGCAAAACTTTTCGCTCTTAGTGAGTCTACAAATTTCTATGGCAATGTTTTAAAATATTCTTTCATTTGCCCTTGTTCATGTCTCTGTTATTATTATGAAATACTTCTAATGTTGGCAATAGAGTCTTTATTCTTCTCATCAACGTTCGTCCTTATAGATGCGCCTGTTTTCGTTAGTGATTTCCTTCTTTTCTACTGAAGAAACCCTAGAAAAGTTTTGAATTTTGTCTCAGTTATTTGCGTACATTATAGCAAATATTAATATTTGAATTCAAAAAGTATTTTGAAGTTTAGAGAAAAATTCGTTCATTTATTACATAAGAAAATATGCCCATTTATAGCAAACGTTCAGAGAGATGTCCTATATCCTGCATGATTTTCCATTTCAACTATAAAATATAACGCATTAGACCAATAATCGTTTATAAAATAGTACTGTTTCATTGAATGGCATATCGCATATTCATAGACATTTAATAAATGGAGTAATACAATTATTACGCATGCCTTAGTAAAGATGTGGTTTAAAAATAAACAGCTTTCATGCGCATTTGCGAATTTACGTTTGCAAAGCAAATTGTGGTGATGTCGTGTCTGTTTATATGCATGTGTATGAGTATGTCTGTGTTTGTGGCCTCACATGTTTGATAGTTCCAACTTATTAGTTACTGAACTCGGAGCTTCAAAATTCGATAGACATACATTGTATATGTAATGACCGGTTCTCTCCGATTTTCAGGTTTGATACACAAGCTTTCAAAGACTATAAGCGTTCTAATGTATTCAAAAATTCGCACGAATTTTGCTGTCAGTTTTGCCACATTTGAAGAGATTTGGTGACTGCTCAGGCTGAAAAACGAAACTATAGTGGAAGGTTTGAATGAGCGGTCCATGCGATTAGTATAAAGGGCATTATTTGGCCAATACGGCTAATACAAATACATATTCACTATTTGTTGTTGGTTTGCGCTATAGATGGAGCTTATGAAAGTGCTGCAGAAGTGCATATTGACGGTTGCTCCACCTGTTTTTTTTATCTTCACAGTACTTAACTTCGCATCTTTGCAAATGTTTTGTTCTCTTTGTGTATCAGCCTTTTTTCGTGGGGTTTTGATGATTTAAAAGCGTATTGCGCAGGTGAATTTGCTACTACGCAAAACACTATGAAGAGAATTAAAATAGGCATACTGTCTTTGTTATGCAGCGTAATAGTGAAGTCTGCTAGCTCCATTTCGTTAGTGACTGAAATGATAGTGCGACCTCTATTAGTGATATAGTTGATACGTTAAATTCTTTTCCTTCTTACGATTGCAGTGAAATTATTTGACGGCGCGTCAAGCTTAGAAATATGGTAGATTGTCGGTGATAATGATTCTTGAAAAAATGTGCGCTTGTGGTAACATTGGGATATTATCCTTATGCGCTATTTTCCAAAACAACTTCTAAGTATCTACTCAGAAAGCCTCCGGCATTAACGTTTAAACAAGGCGATATTGCAATATATGCACATAATACGATCGCCCTCAGAGTAGATGTACTTCTTTTTTGTAGTATAAGTTATTTCCCTTGAAGTTATCCCCATCGTTACTTCCACTCAGGTCTTTCAAAGACGTGATTTACTCTAAGCGGATAGTTTTAAAAAGTGATAAGGAAACCGTAATATCCGTTTTTGAAATCGCATAATGTTTCTTTCTCTGGTTTTTAGTTAGTAGTGCCAACGGACTGCCTTGAAAGTTGGAAAGTTTACTGCAAAAAAATTTGCTGGAGTATTTTGTGCATGCCCTTAGATAAAGGATTATCCACCTACTCACCTATCGCCCACCTCTCCGATTGCTTAAGCAACAATTTACGGCGTAAATTGTTGCGAGGAAGGCGTTCATTTTGATTTACCCGTGTCGATCATTTGGGCAATTGGGCATTGTTGCTTTCAACTAATTGTTACCTAAGCACGAAATAACCTGTCAATTCTGAGGACGACCTCTATTAACAGGTACTCAATCAAGCTCCACCTTTTCGCATCTGTTCACGCATAATCACGTTGTGTTCAACCGTATTGTATTCTTTCTCTCTGTACAACGTATGATGATTGTTTATGGATCGTATTTGTTAGAGTTCTTTATTTTGGGCATGACATACTTTTTTGGCATTTAGCATAAATGTGCCAGCCGTTGAGCATCTCATCTATTCTGTTATATTTGATAAAATAGGCTTATTTAAATGATGCAACGAATCAGGCATCACAGTTTTTATTAATATTCTCTTTTGCTACTCATTTCTATAATTACGTTCATCTCGAGATGCTTATCCGTTGAGTTATCGCCTTCATACGTTCATTTTCGTTGTGCACAGAGCCGAAAATAATCATCATACAATTTGAACGAAATTTTCCGTTTTTTTTTTTTCAAAAAATAAGGAATAAAATTACAATGAATCATTGAACAGAGTTTCCATTGATTTCAATGTATCAATAATCAATGAACACTATCATAACTTCCAACAAATATATTCATATCTTATTTGTCGATATCGAATAAATAAACGACCTTGTAAATAATCTAGCTTTTTATTGCGGAAAGGTGATGCATGAAAATTTCATTTCAAAGGGGGGGGGGGGAGGATTTGAAAATTTCTATTGTTTATGCTTCAATTGCTTATTATGGTTAATATGTTTTAAAATGAGTCATATTTATATGGGAACAAATATGTGAAATAGTTTAGCATAAGCAATGCGATGTGAGTGATAAATGCGTAGCAACGTTTCTGAATAAATGACCGTTGCGTATCTTAATTTGTCATTTCGTCTTGACGCCGCTTATCTCTTGGGGGAACCGAATTTATGTCGAATTTTATCAACGAACATTGAGCAATATTTGCCAAAATTCATTCATTTTTGTCAACTATTACGCCTTCATCGATCATTCTTTCAAGATCTGTGGCTTTTTGCGCTATTCAACGGCATAAATAAAAGAGTTATGCTATTCCCATATGAATTACAAAGTTTCACAATTGTTTGCTAACAAACGCTCGAATACTCTCAAATTGTGAGCAAATCTTTTGCTGTCGCTTTTTCATCTTCTATGTTGCTAAAATATTCTGTGACGATTTTCACTAACAAAAGCTTGAAATTTCATTGAGAAATAGAAAGTAATAGCAAAAAAAAAAAATCTAGAAATTAGTTTCATTATAATATTTCCATTCTTATTCTCCCGTTCTATTAGCTCTTCCTTAGAAACGATAAGCTTTGTTCAGTAATGCATGTGAGGCATTATTACACGTAAAAATATGATAATATTAATCTATTTCTTAGAGGTGCATATTTCAATTATTACCATTTATGAGATTTCCGCTTTATTGACTCTTTCTTTGTAAAAATGCGTTTAGCTGCTATCGTGACGGTGCGTATGCAAATGTGTACACGTGTTCGCATGTCTATCTATCGGGTAATTGCGAACTGAAAACCATAGAGAATAGAATTTGCAAATCTGATGGATATAATGTTCACATAACTGATTTATTATACCACATTTTACGTTAATTTATCCGCTTTAAAAAGAAAAAAAAAAACGAGATACATTCAATGAGAAAACGATTTATAAGCATTTTATATCGATCGAAGTGCAGAAGAAAATTTGATTTGCGCTAATGAGCTCCTCGATCATAAAGGCATTAATTTTTTATATTTATTATGTGTTGATGGCGAGTTCGTCAAATGAGAAAAAAAGAAACACGCATTTCGTGCCAGCTTCCCTTTTATGCTTCTCCATATGTTTTATCTTTATTCACTGTTTATTGTGTATGGTTTTTTTTTTTTGCACTTCACGAATATTTTTTCCGCTAGCAATGTTAAGGAAATATAAAGTTCGCACATTTTGTAAGTCGTTGGTGATTTGCTTTTATTAGAGCAAAATTTGTCCCATTCTATTGCCACTTACAAATAATTCTTTCTTCTAATTCACATTAGCAGAATACTATCCATAGCGATTGAATTCCATAGAAGATCAGAGAAGTGTTATGTATTGATGATGAATTATAAGCGACACCTTGAGATGTAGGTATAGGATAGCGTGAGCTAGCCGCATTATGGGATAATTTTTCATGAATAAGACTAGAAGGAAATGTTTTCAATAATTTAACATTTATTTGTGATGTTATAATTGCACATAATCACACAATATCAACATCTTTATCGAAACATTTTTGTTGTATACTCAATTTATTCAATCGCATTCAACGAACATAGTTCGTTGCAACTAGAAGCATTGTTACTAATTAAGTGAAGATAATGCTTGCTTTATTCATGCATGAGCCCACATTCATCTCGTGCCCAAATCAACGTTGCATTTGCTATAAATTAGGCGAGTTTAACTTATGGTCTTTCATATTTCTTGAAGTTGTTGTGGTACCAATAAATTTATGACTCAAAAATCCTCAGCACTGAAGTCAAAAGTTAGATGTCCGAGACAAAAGTCTAAAGACTATTAGTGTTCCATTCTTAACAGGTTAGGTATTCTTGAAGTGTTTACGATGAAAGAGGTTATGCATTTGAGGCTATGGGAGGCTGATCGAGAGAACGGAGCTAGTGATATGAAGCAGTCGGATTTGCAATGCCATCTTCCAGCAGCTTTCACATTATAATCGCATTTACGCACAACTCATCCATCTTGCCTGTTACGTGGCCAACTTACACAGCATTGGATCTCGGCTTATCTCTTTCCTAAGCACAATTTGTGCCTGTGTTCCTTAGGCGAGCATCACCTACTCATACTGGTTCCACTTCGAAATAGTGGTGATCGGTGCACAAAGGTGCTCTAAAGATGCATTCGATGGAAGAATCCACCCCTCTAATATCTTAGTATGGTCAGTGTGATTTGGGTTGTTCGTGATTTCGGTTGGTTGTATACTTCACCGGTGATTTCATATTATGTATCGTGCCCCTTCCACAACGGTTCGACGTTGTGATGGTGACGACTAATCGCTCATCTCGGCACAAAAACATGTTCCCGTTCTCTTTGCGTCATAACCAATGCGCCTCCCATTTTTAATCTTCTCGTTTAAGTGTGGTAAAATCGTGAAGAATATAATTCATCTCCAGGAGCTAACATTGTGGTGAGAAGGTACGGTATGAGGAAGTGGTAGGAGAAGGGTCTGTATTGTTTTCCATGTCCATTTTACGTTGCGTTAACTATGGATTAAAAAATTTCGTCCTAGGAAATCGCTGTTAGAATCCTAGGTTATTAGAATCCTGTTGTTAGAATCGAGGCTTGGCGTAAACTAATGAAACAATTGGCTTATCATATTTGTTACTGGGGAGATTCCGTCCAGCGATATCAGAGCAGCTTGTGCTTGATTCCTCAATAAATGATAGTTGTTAAATGAGGGATCTTTTCATATTCATTAAATTGTATCAAAATCACTTCAATAGAAAATTCCGCGATAGCCTTAACACATTTTACTGACATAGAGCACTCCTTATCGTATGGTCGTTTTTGTTATACCCCGAAGGAATGCTGAAAAGTGACGTCATTGATTAAAGTAAATCTGAAGTAATATAAAATATATATATATATATATATATATATATATATATATATATATATATATATATATATATATATATATATATATATATATATATATAGTAAGCCGTCAAAATGTATGATAGCCATCCATTCAGTTCATTGATATTATAGCTTGGTTGCGCTTTGTCCTGCTATATTTGTTGTCAACGTTTTGTGGTGATCCTGTCAGTATTGATCATCTCAGAAGTCGAGGTTATTGTACCGGGGCCATCATAAGATACTCAAACTCCCGGCGCTTTCCTTACAGAGAGTCGTTGATATTGCAGTTTAACTGTGAGGTGAAGTTGAAATATTATCTGACCTATTTGCTTTTATCGAGCTCAACACTTTGAAGTATGTTGGGAAAAAAGTAAATGAATTAACTTCCAATAATCGAACACACTAACATTTCCAGTATCACAGTCGTTGCAGAGGAACAGCTGCGACGTCTACTTCAGTTATGACTGTGCTGCAGAGGGTGACAAGTATCCACACCCCCCCCCCCCCCCCAAAATTTCAAGAGTTTTTTGCGTCGTTCTCTAAAGACTCATATTTTTGCCTGGTGCTGCTTTTTCGAACTAATGGGAAAGAGGCATTGAAAAATGTGCATGTTTTACTGTTTTTAGTTTTTTTTTTCGAATTTCTGAACATATTTTGCATATATTTCCCGTAAATTTCTTTGTCTTCCGAAAATGTTGCGCCAACAGTTGTAGGCAAGGCGAAAGGTGGGTTCTCCACATATATTAGTATTTCTTCTAGAACGATATTGAGGAAGACGCTACCTGAAACTACGATGTAACTGAAGCTGTGACCAGTGGATGTTAAAGTAGCATCGGTCGATGCAAATTGCACGAAATTACGTGAGTTAGAAGTTTGAACAACTTTATACGCAGTAAAATGCAATTCGTCGAAAGGTGACCATGAGAGCTTATGGGCTGGCGACTAACGACTGGCTGGTGTTGATCACATGGCTAAGCATTGGGTAGTCTTTCCAGCGGAGGCGGTGCATATGTGACCACTGATGATTACCTATTGCTACGTGTTTGCTATTCAGCTAGCAAACCTGTCCCTTTGGTGGCTTCATCTGATCGTCATTCAGCTTGTATGCCTTCTGTTGACAAAATGGCATGCCCAGTGTGACTATTCGCCGACCACACGATTCTTAAATATCTGTAACGACCGATACCAGTCTCGTTACTGTGCAAATAAAAATTATTACCTCCATTTTAAAAATGAACAGAATTAGTAGATGATGTCACAATTTACATCCATACTGCCGTTATAACGATTTCATTCGTGGTATTTTCAGTAGTGTCGCTGCGTTTCACTGATGCTGATATTAACGAATTTTTTTCATCTCTAACTTATATTATTAAAGAATTGCTTAGTTGACCTATTCAAGTCAACTACTAGCTAGGCCTATTTTAACATAATTAGTAAAGTCGGTGATGAATAATGCATGATGTTTAGATCAATAGAGTAATTTTACTTCTATCTGCATCTCTTGCCTATGACTGTTTGAGCGAGCTATCGACTTTGTGAAACTTTTCACTAAAGAGATCTGAGGAAAATTTGTAATATAATACTCAATTAATTTTTATTGCAGTTGAACGGTCTTATTATGAAATATACAAAAATTCAAATGCAATTCTCTTCCATCCGGTCGTTCTTTTTCCTCATTTTTGCTCTCCATGATGAAAATTGTCGCCTTAATCTTTCATGATTTTTTCTTACGATTATTTCGTTGCGTTTCTTATTGAGACGACGCTATTATCATTGTAATGAAAGGCTTAGCTATATAACAGTAAACATTGCCCATTGAATTGTTGTGATTTCCGTTTCGTCATTTCTATACGGCTTGTTTTTCGAAAATACTTATATCACAATTTGTGTTTTTCATAGGAGGATGCTAGTCAAGAAGCGATTTCAGATGAGTCGAAGCTGTCTTTCACCGGCTTCACGTATTCGCATAGCTGCTGATGTTCATCGACATAGCACAAGTGATGACGACAGTGGATGTGTATTAGAAGAATATTCATGGGTACCAAGTGGAATCAAACCCGATATGGTGTGTAATTTGGGATTTCTGCACTAAGAGCGTCATTCTGTGGGTTGAATAATCCAATATCACATTAGTGAACAATGGTTCAGTAATAACGCAATACTTGCAACAGAACAATGGCTGAGATTTTAAGTATCAACACGAGTGCAGTATTAAATTCATCAGTAGAAAGACTTCAGAAAGTAAAATTTAATAATTAACTTTGAGGAATTTTGCGTACTTCAGTTCAGATTTTCTCATCCTGTTCTCATAATGCTTTATGTAGTCAAAAACGCTATACGAAAATCATCAATATGAGTGTAACTTCTATTGACAGCCGTGATTAAATTTAGGTGGGGATGAATGTCCTTGGCAGCCGTCCTCCAAAGTCGATTCAGTTCCTCAACCACTTCCACCATACCCATCAATCAGCTTTACTTATCTCATCAAAACTTCCCACATGAAGCGCTATATTTTTGCCGATATCATAGAATTCTATTTTAATTTACCACATATTTTTACCGCAAGCTTTAGAACTTTATCTGCCTCTTAAGTTATCTGCATTTGGATGGGCATCACCGTTCTCATAGGTTGTTATCGAGAGAGCTAAGGCACAGAACATGTAGTTTCTTGTGCCTTAAAACGGAGGAATAGTTTGCTGTATTCTGAAATATGATTTCGTCTTTCCCAATAAAGCAAAAATTCTAATCTTGTGTAGAACGGCGGATGAGCAGGAGTGAGGGAGAGGGGGGGGGGGGGGAGGAAGAGGGTTGCAGGATGTACGGGTTGCATCCATCAAACGTTTTAATTTGAAGAAGTGTGAAAAGCGATGGTGCCTCATAGTTTTTGCTTCAGGTGCATATGTACTTTGCGTGTCTACCCGAAGATAAAATACCATATGTGAATTCGGTAGGCGAGAAATGGCGAACCCGTCAGTTGCAGTATCAGCTGCCAGCACAGGACTCTGACCCACGATATTGTGGCAAGCTGAGTGCCGAGGAGGAAGCCGAATTAACCCAGTTCGAGGCCGAACGCAAAAAAGAATGCCTTGGTCGTGGCATTATAAAGCAATTACCCTATGACAGTAAACGACGACATTGTCACCAGGTTAGTTCAATATTCCACTGATGTTTTCCTGCCAAGAATTGGCCGCTCACTGATACATGTGTGTACTGTGGATATGTAATTTGTACTTTTCCGATCATCATCATCATTCTCCAAAAAAAAAAAAAAAAACTATTCGTGAGTATAGAATGCAGAAATGAAATACTCTCGAAAGAAAACTTCTGCTTTGCATTATTAATTATCGCCTAGCAATTGTGCATCTATCACTCATCCGCTATTCCCAAATAGTTTTTTTTGTGCTCAATACTTGAGAATGACTGTAGAATTGTCACTGGCAAGTTGTCTATATCGGAGATAGTCCGCTATAGAAATTCAAATTGGATTTATGTGCGGTGATCGGAGCGGTCGTTTAGCGCTGAAATAATGTTGATGCGATTTGACGCCACTATTGGTGATACGCATATAAAATACGTCAATAAAATAAACAGTTCACATTGCACATAACATCGATCTGCATATATTAAACGTAGTATTTCTTTCGCTAGCGCTCTAATTGTATTCGAATCCGTCTAGAAGTTCTTTTTCTCTTCCTAAAATATCTCTTCAACGCCCACTGAGTTGAAACAAGAAAACAAAAAACAAAACAAACATTGCAATGTGAAATTTGAACTTTTTTTCTTTTTTAGCATATAATTTTCCAAAACTCGTCTTCCTGCTCATATTTTTCGGAATGCAAATTTTTCAACTTATTACAGGCCTATTATTGAGTTCTTTCGAGATTAAAATCAACTTTCCACTTGAAAAAAAAAATCAAAATCGATTTAATTGATGAAAAAATGCCAAATATCTAGGGATTTATTCTTTTCCGTCGCCCAATTTCGTTAATTTTTAAATATTTGACGAAATTCATAGTCTTGAGATGATATTTTAAAGATTGAAGCATTCGGAGAAGGAGCGATTAGAAAAAAAGACTCTCTTTAATTAATCTTTTGACAGATATATTTTTATTATCATTTATGGCTGCAAATCTAATCAACAGAGCAATATAGCTGTTGATTATTATCATAAATGATTGTGAAAAACGACACAGTTTGCTTAGTGGGAGCGTTGTTTTTACAGCACCAAACAATTGCTTAGATGAGAGTAGTGTGAATAACTAAATAATTTTGCGACTTCTTTTCGTCATTTGGTGCTATGCATAACAATCATTTAATTCCGTGGTTCGGTGTTATAATTTTCGCAACAAATAACATTCCTTGCTGTTTATAAGGGGATGAAAAGAGACTTGAATATAATGCATAAAATGATTTCATTTTGCGACTAGTACTAATCGGTACTGCCGTTGCGGTACGATACTTCTTTGAGGGGAAAGCAACGGAACGTAGAACTCAAGAATCGAACTCACTATCACCTCTTAAATAGGATTTGTGAGAATGTAAAGAAACAAGGTGATAATTAACTGACTTGAAGGAAATGTAATTGTGTGAGTTTAAAGACTTGAAAAAAGTGGAGTTTAAAAAAGCGATAAAAAGTCGCAATATTTTTCAAACTACAGTGCCAAAAACTGTCTGAGTCTTAACAAGACAGATCATTTCATCTGTGTTATTATTGTTCACCACTTCATTGAAATGATTTTTGCGAGCTGACAGAACAGATCTCTAGGTTTGATAGAAGGTCTGATTATCCGGAAATGATATAGCGTGAACGGGGTCACATTTGGTGAGCAAATCACCAAAAAAAGCTTGTTTTCCAAGCTAATTAAATTGAGTGATTTTAGTCATCTAAAATTAATTTATTGGGGGTTTGCAGATCGCAAATGGCATTTTTGGGGGCAGCTTGAGATATGGTATTTAAAAGAGAGTATTTCTAATGTGTGGGTCACAAGCGGTTTGTTTGCCTTCTGCAGCACCGACTTCTTGGGTGCGAGAGTAGTTGGTGGGGTCGATGTCGAAGCCCAAGCGAGTGCTACACACTTCAGACTAATTTAGGGGTGTGTGACGCGTTGGAAGAGATTGGGGGCAATTACGTCGTTCGTTGAAGGACACTAAGGTATCAAATAACCACAAGGCGTCTCTCTTATGTTACTCTCTGCTTGTAAACAGGAACTGATTATCCACACAAGTTTGCCATTCCGCTTAGGCTTCTTAGAAGCCGCCTTTATTATCACTCTGAACAGTATGCGATTGTATCGCCATTCAGAAAGAACAACTTTCGCGCATCCTTATTGATGGCTCCAAAAGAATTACTGTGCGGAAGAGGAATAACCCGCTTTTAATAACGTCAAACATACCAAGGTGACTATCGTTCATCCGTAAGTGATAGGAATAATAACCGAAGGTGACCTTTCATGGCACCTTTCATATTTAATTCACATCTCATTTTATAGTATTGAGCACTAAAAATAAGGAGTGTTAAGAACGATTATGAGATCCAATCAAAACAATATTCGTTTTTCCTCAATTCGAAACAGATTTTTTGAATTGAGCTAAAACTTTGATAGGGCACTACTGCAATTGAGATATATATATCCATTCGTCGAGTAGTCCTTCAGCTGGATCAGAAATGAGTGCTTTGAGAACAAACCGGGACACTCCAAAACATCTTATAGACAATAGGAAACAATAGGATTTGCAATGTAGACACTATTGGAAGGGGATTGTGAATAAAACACCAATCATGCAGTCAAGTGCGCATTCATCATAATTTGCGCACTACCCGCGTTAACGTGAAAAATCCAAAAATGATGTGTCAGTGCGTTACTCACTTTTGCAATCAAATATGTGGGAATTTATTCGGTTACACAATAATGGATTCCTGTTGAACGGTGAAAATCGATTTCAGATTATCGACATTGATGTGCAATGTTGGGATGAACAATTCACCGCTAATATTTTTCTATTTAGGATGAATTAAAAATGATGGTACAGAAGTATAGGCTTAGCATAAACGAAATTAAATAACTTCGCTTGAGGGATTAAATTTTGTCCGCAGTGAAACAATTTCTTCAGTTGTTTTCTCATTCTTAAATGCGAATTTGCATTATTTCGATAGCAAAAGAATATTTAAA
The DNA here is from genome assembly GCA_013433145.1 of Ascaris suum. NCBI lineage: Eukaryota > Metazoa > Nematoda > Chromadorea > Rhabditida > Ascarididae > Ascaris > Ascaris suum. Next base: position 1,872,778 of record CM024172.1, on the reverse strand, counting down.
TGCCGAGAAAAATATTCGTTTATTACGAGAACACAAATTTACATCATTCGATACAGCTGTCAATTATTTTGTTTTTTTTTTGTAAAGCTGTCAGTTATCTCCTCTTTTTTTTTGCAAACAAAAAGTCTATTCCGCTTATTGCCGATCAAATTAAAAAGTTTATTAGATTGCTAATCAAAAATACAGTAAAAATTATTGTGCTTATGAATATTCAACTTTTGAGATTGGGTATTATAGTAAGCCATCTGTGTGATTCGGCAATCGAAAAGAGACCATAAAAATGGGAAGTGTATGCAAAAAGTGGGCAGCTGGGCATGTCGCTATACGCGTTAATCCTTTGATTTATGGGCATCGAATAGCGTTTGCCCAAAGAGATGGCTAGCTCATGTTGCATGGACGATTCGCTTAGTGGCGTCGTATGCAAAACAAATTGTCATATAAAGAAAATTGCAAAGTTCATTTCATACAACTATCGCTTTCATCCATAATCCCAAACAAGCACATATAGCTTAAGATTACAATTTTGAATAATATTGCACATCAATTCGAATTGATTATTGAATGATTGCAATTTTTGTGCAATAAATTTTACGCATTATACCAATTGAAAAATTTCTTCACTAGGGTTTTTTTTTCACTTTCAAATATTTATTGCATTCATTGAATATGAAAATTTTCTTAAGAAAAACGACTGCATATGATGCATTTGCTTCTCTTTTTTTTTGTGATGAATTTCTATTGTGCTTTAAGGCGTTGAGGTATTATTGCAAATATGCATTCATCTGAGAGCAATTTGTAATTCTTATTGCAAAAAAAAAAAAAAAAAAAAAATGGCGAATGATTTATTTGCATTATTCTTTGTTGAATGCAAATCGATGAAACTCATTAATATTATTGCAATTTCGTTTGCCATTTTAAACGACTTTCAAAGAAAAATGCAACAGACGTGTGCAATTTAGAGAGCCTGATCTATGCAATGTTTCATATGGTATGACATTTTTATGGTGCATTGAGATAAACCGTCTTTCTTATGCAGCTGTGTACATTTCAATGAATGTGCCACATTCGGTTCTCATTTTAAGCTGCCTACACGCTTCGCCCATTCGCCAACTGTCCAGATGTCTCAATGAACTAACGCACAACTTCTCATTACAAATGATTATAAGGCAACTAGTATCATTTAATGACGTTTGCAAGAAGAGAGAAATTTTATCTATAGAGCAAAAGTGGAAGGAGCGAGAGAGGAGGGAGGAGGGAGTAGGGGAGGGGGATTGCAATGAATACAATTAATTAACTAAATGCACTCGTCGAGAATATTGAGCATTTGCATATTTAAAAACATAGTTGACGGTTTCATGATGACATTAATTCTGCCGCTATTCTTTGCTTGCCTTATCAGGTATATCGCTCGCAAAACACCTCGATCTTTCATACAGAACCGTTCTACAGTAAACAGTTGCTTAACGCCTCCGAAACAAAGAAAAATTTAAAATCAATAAATACTTTTTGATTCAATTGTCGGCATTTTTTTAAGTGTTAATCGTTGTCTGTTTTTCATTTTGAACGTGGTGTTTTTTTCTTTCTTTAAATATTGGAAAGTTGAGAAGAATTTCCTTATGCTTCAAACAAAAAAGGCAACTGTTTATTTCTCTTGATAATGATATGAGTGCAGGGAGTGTCCATCTAGATTAGTTTCAATGGTATATTGCTAAATTTCAGTGCAAAGGAACATTATCGGAAGGAAATTTAATCGTCAGTGCGGATCGATTCGGTGAAGAGGTACAATGGCATCCACAATGTTTCATATGTACAGAATGTGAGAATCTCCTGGTTGATCTGATCTATTTCAAGCACGGTGCCGATGTATTCTGTGGACGACATCACGCCGAACAGATTAAACCCCGGTGCGCTAGATGCGACGAGGTAATTCGTTGTTTACCGTCTAGGAAAGTATTACTATGTTACTATGCGTTTATTTGAAATATATCCCTTTCAGTGGTCATCAACACATTATGTTGATATACTTGCATTCTTACGCTTTTCGATGCTACCTTTTAATATTGGTATAGTTATGGTGGCCGTCTGTTTAGCGCACTCATTTCTTATACTTTTGCCATATGTTTGGCTTCCTTACGTTGACTAGGCTGCACCACCTCCATATTGTACCAATGTGGTATTTAAACTCTTCGATAGGTATTTCTTAAGGTATTTTAACTATGTACGATTTTCAAAGATACTTGAATTCTTTGAATGTCATTCTAAAGGCATCTACACTCTTTGAACAATATTTGATAAGTATTTAGGGCTGCTTCAACCACTTAAAGTCTTTTTGAAAAGTTTTGAAAGCCATTTTGAAGCCGTATAGTTACTGGAAATGTACTCCGGTTGGTTCAAGCGCTAAATGCTAACTGTTCATTTGTAAATGCCGTTAGATGCGTAGGCACTGTTTAGAAAACCGCTACGTAATGAATAGGATAGGAAAAAGCCTTAATTTGGTTCATGTATGAAAGGTAATGAGAGGAGAAACGAAAAAAAAAAAAGAAGTACAGCACCTTCCAGACATATAACTTTGTGGGTGCTATGCAAAGACGATAAACGTAAATTCTGCAAGCGTAAAATTCTTAAGAAGCATTATGTTAGTGGAATGAAATTCATAACTAATGAACATTTTCCATCCAAGTGATAATCTAGTAGTTTGCTTCTTAGGTGGTCAATGAAAATTTCACATACACTATTTCATCAACCTGGAATAAATAGGGGAATGAAGATGCATTTTCTTGAGTATCATTTCGATAAGCATCCACAAAAGGATAGTATCTCAAGAGGGGTGATGGAGAGTGGGCATGCAGATGTGTGTGGGTCATCTCGCCTTACAACAGCAACCCCTACTCGATTGCCTACCAAATATAAACATCGTGCACTTCCAAGAACCTTTCGCAAGTGCCAACCATACTGTTTTTGAAACACTGCATCATGACGACGAATTCCACGAGTTTTGTTGAAAAAAGCCAATAAGTGAGATCAGTGAAGTTCTAAAACTCTGCAGCTTATTTTTTCCGGCCACCGTTTGAATATTGAAAGAGGGAAGGGAATAAAAAGTATGCTGAAATGAAAAGCTCAATAGGTGTTGTGCTTAAAGAAAAGAAAAAAATTTTGAAGTTCTAATTTGTTTTCGGAGAAAATTTGCTTTATTTATTTGAAAGATCTATATAGATTTATTTATTTATTTGAAAGATATTTATTAAAATTTGCTTTATTGCTTGAAATAATACTTCTCTTTGAGATCTATGTAGAAACCTCTTGGTTTATCCTAATTTTCATTCTTGTCAGTTTGGCTGGATGTATGGAATTTGATGCGTATAATGTACACACTAGGGCGATGTCTTTAACCATATTCTACCTTGGTTCGTTGACTTCGAAAAGAAGCTACTGACCTCAAATAAATGGTGAAGATACCTACGAGGAGTTATCGTCGTACACCATTCCCGGTCATAAAAATGACAAATCTTTTGCAAAAAATCTGAATAAATAGTCGGATCATTTCAAATATGACGGTATTGTTCTGTTTTATTACTTGTAGGTAGCTTATATAGGTCAGGTGGTAGGGATCGAGAATTACATATCCCACATCTTTCATGATAGTTTGAAAGTTGTTCGGAAATGCGTCATTTAAATCAGATAAGCTTAAGTATCGAGACAATATTAGCATTGAGCCATCTCAAATTTAGACATAGAATGCCCGAAAAGAGCAGATGAGCATTTAGTAGGCAATTACTGGCCGATTAATAGAAAATAAACGATCAAAAGAAGAGCGACCATAATAGACTCATCCACGGGTATGATTCACATCAGGTCCTTCGTTTATATTCCTCCATGCAGACATTGAACTGATGTGATTATCTGAGTGCTGCAGTAAGTATTATTGAAGCGGAAATTAAATTCTTCATCCAAAGTTAGTGTGTGCTGTCCAATTTCTTGTCTAATATAGACATGTTCTAACCGTTTAATGCTTAATATGCTTCTTCCGTGAAAATGAAACAAGCATATACACCTATCGATATAGGTGAGCAATAAAGCTTACACCTGTCGATATATAGAGGAATGAGCAATAAAGAAGTTCTATAAACTTGAAAGAGTAGAATGATATCGAATGAGCTCAATTTCATCTTCAAAAATGGTAGCAGTGTGGATTTTATGTCGATTTAATTTCTCTTCGTTTTTTTTTTCGGAGAATAAATGTAATGAAAAAAAAAACTTTTGGCAGTGCAAATTACTGCTCCGAAACATGTTTCGCTGCAGCGCAGTTTTCGCTTAATTCGATTAGGCATAGGAGCGATTTTTATGACGGATTCGTTCGCACAGTAATTGCTTTTTAATTCGCTTTGTGTGCCATGAATAAAGCCTGTTACCGTTCTTTGAAGGTTCAACAAAAAAAAAAAAAAAAAAATTTAGCACACCTTTATCGTTGTGTCGCTAAAGTTGAGCCTATGATTGTGCAAAATAGGATCTTAATTGGCAAAAATTATTGCGCTGCAATTTAGCATTTTTTTTCTGCTTATTTTCTAGATTTGAACTGAAACCTGTTAGAGCACATTGATTTGTGTATAGAAAATATATAGATTGACGTAAACAGAATAGTTGAAATTTGCTGTGCATCCTGTATTTTATTTCACACATGGATGGCAATAAAGAAGATGAAATATGAAATTCAGGAAATTTGATTGCTCAGCATCTTTTTTTTTCGTGCAGACTTTTCTCAACTTTAGTTATGGAGAAATTTCTGAGCGAAAATGTTGTAGAAATTTTAAAGAATAGTGAAACCATAATGAGGATACTTAATGGCAGGTTAATAGTATATCAGCTTTTGCATGCCGTTAAGTGCTAATTAACTACAGTAGGATAAAATTACAACATAAGCACTATAACTTGTACTATACAATGAGATACTTAGGTTGGAGAGCGGAAGAAGGGAGCCATAAACCATAAGAGCATAAATTATGAGAACTTAAATAACTTAGAACTGATAGATTCGCCTGATGTGATGGTGTTTCCTTTTTGAAGGTGGGGATTGCATTCTGCGTTTAACACATTAAAACCGATTGTGCCCTTGTTTTAATACATGTGAGTTAACGTTAGTTAAAAACCGCTTCATTTTAACATTTGAAGTTCTCTTTGATAGCGTTAAAGACAACCAAAATCTTTTGATAGCTTTTGAGTTGTTTTGTAGCGTCTTTTCTTTTTTGTTGTTTATGCATCGACCGGCATTTTAGCATACAGATGTTCACATAAAACGGTTTCGACGCATCGTTGATCGATGTATATTGCTCATGAGGGCGTGATTCGGAATGCATTGCAAACGTTACCACTAAGCGTGCCTACAAATGCGCCTTTGTGCAGCATGCATGGCATGCTTAGGCAACCGTTCTGGAACGTTACTCAAAGCATTCATTCCTCGAAATATGCATATGAAATAATTAAATAATGTTTGCCTCAGGCATAAATGAAATTTATGCAAATATCGTCTTAAATGAAGTGTTGCAAATCGATAAACACGTGTCGTCTTAAACTCATAAAATTGGCGAGCAAGTGAATTTTTCCGAATTAGAGTGTTCTCTTTTTTATCCGCAAGTGTGGAACCTCGGCAAAGAATATAAATGGTTTGCAACCAATCGAGTTATTGAAGTTTTGAATGAAATTTAGAGATGAATTCCAACCGAAATTTTTTCTAATTTTTGGATAGAAGCATTGCAAAGGACAATTGTTCGTTTACATTCACCTTTTAGCGGATACCATTTAACAGCTTTTACCAAAATGTTGGCATTATAGATCAAACATTTGTAGGCTTAGTGAATTCCGATACATGTAATTTCGATGAATATGCGCTGTTAAATTTAGGAGAATATTATAATTCCACGATAATCGCGCTTATACGAGATGAACCACAATTTTGAGGTTAGAAAGTTGTTGAAGCATTAATTAGAGTTCAATCATTAAGCGTGACTTTAAAACGCAGTCGGAGTAAACATGCGTCCAGTCACTAAATTGTTTACACTTACTGCTTAAAAGGAGGAGGAACAGGGAGGGAAGTGCTGGAAAAGAGAGAAAGAAAGAGATAAAAGACCCAATTGCAACTATGTCGTATATTGCAGTGGGGTCATAGTGCATATGTTTTCAGTTAATATTCAGCGAGGAATGCACAGAGGCAGAAGGACGCACGTGGCATATGTCCCATTTTGCGTGCAATGAGTGTGGAGCGCAACTTGGTGGACAAAGGTGATTCTTAATGAAATCTTACATTCATATTATTGAGGCGACAACTTACAAAGTAATTATCACAGTTCGAATATTAGTAGACAGAAGTGGACTTTCGAAACTATGAAATCACTCAACTTTTAATGTTTCGATTCTGAGTCTTTCAAAAATCCTTATTGCTTATGAGGATAGCCGATGTTAATAAAATAAAGCAAGAAATTTTCAATGATTTATCGTTTGAAATCGCATTGTGCGGAAGTAACTTTTTTGCGAACGAAAAAAGTGCTAACTAAGCTCATAATGAAGTTAGAACTCCGAAATGATAGTAGACAAAGATCCTTGGCCGAGGATCCTGAAATTCTCAAAGATTCCAAAAGAAACTCCAGCCAACACAGCAATCCCAGAAAGTCATAGCAATATATTCGTACATTCACAACTGACGCGTCTAATGGAATTTGACGTTGAAAATGCTGCACAACTTTCAGGTATATCGCTAAAAACGAGCGCGTGCTATGCATACCATGCTTTCATAATAATTTCTCATTGGCATGCAATACATGCAAAAAGGAAATCGTTGTCGAAAAACCACACATAACACAGGTTCGTTTCTTGGGCGTTATTGAGTTATTCATTCATTGAAGAGTTTATTTACTCGTTTTTTTTTTCTATTTTTGCCCGGTTTTTGAAATTACTCTCGATGATGCATTTTCTGGAAATCCGTTCACTACGTTTCGAAAATAAATTTTTTTTTTTCAAAATCACAATCGCAATGTGCCACTCGTTTAACAAAACCGAATGTTACGGTGGCTGTGCGCTTCGGTTGTCCATCTAGCTGCTCGAATACTCAGTCTCGAGATGCAGCAAAAAGCACAAGATGATTAGGTGGATTCATTTTGAGCCCAGATTCCAAAAATTATCGCTTATCTCTGGGTGTCACGATTTTATGAGCCCCAAAATTTATTTCTTAATGAAGCTTCGTGTTGGGATCCCATCAAAAACGAAGGTAGTGTCACAATTCAAATGGCTTTTGTGAGCTGCATATGCTAACCCTTGTTCTCATGCTCACAAATCGTTCATATAGCTGTTGGCTGCTCAAAACGGTACCAAAACCGGTCAATTTTTTAGAACCGTATCACATGTTGGCATCTCATTTCCGAAATACTGCAAGAAATTTCTGGACGTTATAAATTCCATTCATTCTAATGCGGTATCAGTCATAAAATTCGCTATCAGAGGTAAATTAAGGTCATGCAGCAATTGCATTGTTCGAACGCTCTCAAAAACGTCAATCTTCGCAGTTATAGTGACATAATAGTAATGAGAGAATTTACTTCCACGATTTAAGTAAGGAAGTACTTTCCTTCACACTGCCAAACAACCTTTGCGTTTGGGCGTAGCCAAAATTTGTTGACAGCTCGTTGAAGCATAACAATCGCGTTATAGAGGTTGCTGGTTCTCTCTTCGGCAGAGACGGGATTTACGTCTAGTTCGAAATATTTTTGCAAAAAAAATAAAGGAGTTATGCCCCGTCCTGCTGGGCCATTCTTAACTTCCACTTCCGTTATACAGAACTACTACATGCAATTGTATCGTCAAAAATAAAACAGTGCGGTTTAGTAGATGATCATTTGCTCTTTCGTTTATGCAATAATAATATGAATAGAACTTCATTATGCGAAGGTTGCCAGGTTGTAGCATTAAAATAAATCTTTACAGATGTTCCAAGCGCTTGTTGTTTCCAAATTAGAAAGAAACATAAAGAAAATTTCCTTGCAATTGTGTCCGGACTCGCTTCCTTTCCCCAACCAACGAGTAGAACAATATCAGCTATTGCCTTAAATGTTTTCTCGTTGTCATAAAATTGCTATATGGAGTTAGTCGTACGCCCCGATGGGATTGCGTATGGAGATCACCATATCTCAGTGTGTTTCTCGGAGCTAGTTCAATAGAGACTTTAAGGTGATCTGCGTTCCCAGAGAGGATGAAAATATTCATAGAATAGCTGAGTTATAGATAGGGTGTCCTGGTTTATGTCAGACGGTAGCATTGACCGAACCTATTCTTTTATTTGTTTGTGCTAACACTTATGTTGCTATTAAAATTCAGAGCGATACGCACTGGCACGCCGATGAGCGATGTTTCTCTTGTTGTGAATGTGGGAAGAATCTGCTCGGAAAGCACTATTCTTTCAAAGATGGGCGTCTTTATTGTGGCTTTGATGAGTGTCAGCGAAAGAGATCCCCTAAGGTAAGCTCAATTAAAGTTGCATAATTAATTTTCGGCCTTGATTCCTTTATACTTTTGGAGTCAGCTTTTGTGTCCCCTTGTGTATGTGGCATTGCTGTTCAACTTCACTTATCGCTTATTTTATTGCTAAACGCAAGAAATGACGCCATTTTTTCGATTCATTTCGTCCATGCTAATGAACACTTGGATACGTATAATCCGCGCTTGGATTAGCTTGCTCTTGTATTCGCCCGTTTCCTGACTTGTCCACAAGTCTGATATCATCAGCTTCCTATTGTCGGTTTTTTCATGCAAATAATTTTGCCATTTATTCAATAAATTAAAGTTTTATGCAGGTGTCTTTCGACTCAAGTGTTTCTTTTGAATCGAATCGTCGAAGAGGATCTGTGCCTCGGCCCCTCCTCGTAATCCTCCGTCTCCTCCATCAGAGAACATCTACGAAACTGTATTGCCATGTTCTTCTCGTGATTCCGATGAGGTGGAATATCCACGAGGGTTTGTTACTTCATTGCCATTTGTTGTAGCTTTTAGGACAAATATTATTGACATGCTGGGTTGTTGCAACAAATAATTTGAAGGGAAACGGTGAAAGGATTTATATTCTCATAGGTAGAATTTAAAATGCTTTAATTCTTTCAAAAAAAGAAGAGCTTAGCTGAATCAGTAAACAAATTTTTCCAACATTCCGAGTAGAATTTGGAAAATTAGTCAATTAAAGAAATAATTCAGAAAATTGAAGTGGGTGTTTATAGATTGATGTTGGTCAGAAATATTTCCCAAATGCTGCTCAATTCGTTGATATTTTATTCTAAAAGAATAAATAATTCTTCGTCGCTATCCTTTTGTTTTCTCAGGTTTCGCTGGGCTCTTCACAGTTAAATATCGATCCAGAAAAAAATCTGACAGAAAAAACCTCGTGGATACACAGATTTTATATGTCTTAAGAAATGCTGTTTTGAAAACATAAAAACTTCATAAATTGGACGACGCATATTCATCGTTGTTAATGAAATGTGCTGAACGTTTTGATTCATTTTCATTTGTCTAGTGTGTTATATATATATATATATATATATATATATATATATATATATATATATATATATATATATATATATATATATATATATATATATATATATATATATATATATATATATATAAAATCAGATATGAATTGCAAAATCGCTTTAAAACTAGTAAATGAAAATTTAAAACACTTAACTAAGCGTTATTAAAATATAAGGCCTTTTGAAACAATTGAAAATCCAACTAATTGTCCAGGAACCTTTCCAGGTTTACGCGTCGATCACATAGTGCCGATATGCGGAGATGCTTCGAGGAATGTCATAAAAAAGAGTGCAATAAAAGAAGCGAAGATTGCGGTAAGAAACAGAACTATTATTCGCGTATGCCACCACCATTGGATTCACAAAGGTGGAAACATCAAAGATGCAGGTAAGATTGAGCGGAAAGTGGCATGACCGTTCGAGAGTACGTCAAATGCTCAAATGTTATATCCTCCCGGATTTAACCTCATCATATTTCATTATGATACTGCTCAAAAAAGAACGGCGAGAGAGAATTGTGAACATACTTGAGTTAATTTAAAGTCGAAGCGTTTATTTGCATTTTCCAGCGGTGTTAGTTAATGTTGAGCGATTGCACTAGAACTTTGGTTATATCCTATGTAAGTTTATTTAATGATATGTGCTTACTTTAACTAGAAATCCTACTGAGGTGTTTAAATATGAGCATTGATTAAATTGCTCTGCATGATTCCCTCCGTTGCCTATAAAAATACCTTTAAACCATCATTGTCTCTTCTCGATGAGATGTTCCCGTGAAAAATTGGGGAATATGCTATATGTTTCTCATCTGTTGTGCTCTCGTCGCCCTTCCTCCTCAATTACACTTCCATCTAGCAAGATGCGAAAATTATCAACTTCTTGCTGTTATGAATTATGAAATAAATGCCCATTTGTGGCCATATACACAGAGCAGATCATTAACGCTTGAGTAATAAAAAACACTGCTAGAAATTAGGAAATTCATCCGATTATGAAGTCGAAAAATTGCCTCTCCTCGATTATATTTAAACGTCTGCTCCAAAAATCTTGGAACGTCACAAGTTTCAAACACTCGATGTATGGGTTGTCTAGAGTCCGGAAATTCCAAAAATGATCTGAAAATTATAAATGATGCTAGCATCTTATGACAAATGCTACGAATCCGTTATCATATGTGCGCCCTTATAGATCCTGGAATTTCGGCGCCCTGTTGTTTGTTTTTTCCGCTTAAGGATTGCTATGATTTGTTTACTTTCTAATAGGCATTATTTCATGTGCATGAAATGGACTTTCTTGAACGTTAACTTGTTTCTTTACTTATGCTATTTATGCGAAATATCGGTAGAAAGTACAGGATGTTTGAAGGATTAAACATGAGAAACATTTATCTACGAGCACTAAATTCTCTAATACTCTTCTGGTATTTCCATAAAGAAGTTCCTTGTAAAATATAAAATAGCGATTTTCAGCTCGTGTAGTTCATCGGAAAGCGATGCAGACGACATATATCTAACGAACTACCTCGCTGCTTCACTTCCACGTTGCGAAACACAGGTGTGTATGCCTGAAGCTTAGTAGCTTAGACTAGTTTATAAATTTTAAGAGTACAGTCAGCTAATTTAAGCTTCATCAATGTTTTTGGTGTACGTGGAGAGTGACATATTATAGGGGGAGAGGGGGATGAGGGTCGTAGCGGCTATGACCTTATCTTCCCTCCTTCTCCTCAAATCTACTTCTTTAGAGCAGAAAGTTTTTTTCGTGGAACTCAGAACAGGAAGTTCTCCCAGGAAAATGTTTCTACTGATACCTACGGGGTGCTTTCATAGAATGTATCAGTTGTTCAAGTTGGTAGTCATTTACTGTTAAATTTGTCTTACGAATGGACTCGCGCCTCCGGCGCTCCGGAAGGCAGGGGACGAAGTTATGGATAACAGAGAGGCGCCATCGGCGCGATACCGTGAATGAAAGGGTAAAATGGCTTAGGATCTTCTGTAATAAATAGATGCGCGTGTTACACTTGTTCACGTATCACATTTTTCCACATCTTACGCGAAGTATTTTGCAAAAAAATCGGATCAAAATCCATTCATCGGGGATTGATAGAGGAAGTCGGGGGCGCGCACAACAACGCACGCGCCGCTGCGCCACGCCCCCGCATTTTTTCTCGCAGACCACATCACTCACCAAGTCACAGAAAGACAGTAGGCCAAGTAATACAAAACAAGCTCGCGCCTTCGGCGCTCGGAAAGACAAGACGAAGACATGGATAACGGACTCGCGCCTTCGGCGCGTTAACGTGGACGAAAGGGCAAAATAGCTTACCATCTTCCGTATTATATAGGATAGGTTCATATAACCTTTCTAACGTTTATAAGAAAGTGAACATCATTCGAAGAAGCATTGGCATCGTTTCGACTCTCTCACACTTGTTTCTGTTTAGCCGCGCGATGCCATCTCCAAAAATTACATAAAAACTCCTCCCCCCTCCCTCCCCCACACGCTATGGATCCTTCCAAAGGATTTGCTTGGCGCGTCGAATGGCACGACATTTTCCGAAAAAGTTTTCATATTCAGGATTTTTTCGCCACTTCGCATATATCTGACAAAATGCGCCAGATGATTGCACAGGTAAAGGTGGATGTAGGTGAAAGTATCGACGTAGGTCAAAATGTCAGGGTAGATCGAGGCAGAAAAAATGTGAGGGTAGATCAAAGCGGATCAAAAGGTGAAGGTAGATCAAAGTACCAAAGAAGATCAGAATGTGGGGGTAGATCAAAGTAGATAAGAATGCAAGGGTAGATCAAAGTGTCGAGGTAAATGAAAATCTGGGAGTAGATCAATAAAAGTAGATCAGAAAGTGAGGGCAAATAAAAGCAGATTAAAGCGTGGTACATCAAAGCAGATGAAAATGTGAAGGTAGGTCGAGGTAGATTGAAATGCGAAGGTAGATCAAAGTAGATCAAATGTAAAGGTGGATCAAAGTGTCATGGTAGGTCGAAAGATCAAAGTGTGAAGGCAGATCAAAGTATCAAGGTAGATCAAAATAGTAGATAGGGCAGATCAAAAGTGAAGATGGATCAAAGTGTCATGGCAGATCAAGACGTGAGGGTAGATCAAAGATCAAAACGTGAAGGTAGATCAAAGTATCAAAGTAGATCAAAATGTGAAGGTGGATCAAGGTATCAAGGTAGATCAAAATGTGAGGGTAGATCAAGGTATCAAGGTAGATCAAAACGTGAGGGTAGATCAAAGTGCCAAGGTAGATCAAATGTGGTGGTAGATAGGGTAGGTCAAAGAATGAAGGTGGATCAAAGTGTCATTGTACATCAAAACATGAGGGTAGATCAAAGTAGATCAAAACGTGAGGTAGATCAAAGTATCAAGGTAGATCAAAACGTGAGGGTAGATCAAAGTATCAATGTAGATCAAAACGTGAGGGTAGATCAAAGTATCAAGGTAGATCAAAACGTGAAAGTAGATCAAAGTATCAAGGTAGATCAAAACGTGAGGGTAGTCGAAGTATCAAGGTAGATCAAAACGTGAAGATCAAAGTATCAAGGTAGATCAAAACGTGAGGGTAGATCAAAGTATCAAGGTAGATCAAAACGTGAGGGTGGATCAAAGTATCAAGGTAGATCAAAACGTGAGGGTGGATCAAAGTATCAAGGTAGATCAAAACGTGAGGGTAGATCATAGTATCAAGGTAGATCAAAACGTGAGGGTAGATCAAAGTGCCAAGGTAGATCAAAATGTGAGGGTAGATCAAAGTATCAAGGTAGATCAAAACGTGAGGGTAGATCAAAGTGCCAAGGTAGATCAAAATGTGGTGGTAGATAGGGTAGATGAAAGAATGAAGGTGGATCAAAGTGTCATTGTAGATCAAAACATGAGGGTAGATCAAGGTAGATCAAAACGTGAAGGTAGATCAAAGTATCAAAGTAGATCAAAATGTGAAGGTGGATCAAGGTATCAAGGTAGATCAAAATGTGAGCGTGGATCAAAGTATCAAGGTAGATCAAAACGTGAGGGTAGATCAAAGTGCCAAGGCAGATCAAAATGTGGTGGTAGATAGGGTAGATGAAAGAATGAAGGTGGATCAAAGTGTCATTGTAGATCAAAACATGAGGGTAGATCAAGGTAGATCAAAACGTGAAGGTAGATCAAAGTATCAAAGTAGATCAAAATGTCAAGGTAGATCAAAAAGGTAGATCAAAATGTGAGCGTGGATCAAAGTATCAAGGTAGATCAAAACGTGAGGGTAGATCAAAGTACCAAGGTAGATCAAAATGTGGTGGTAGATAGGGTAGATCAAAGAATGAAGATCAAAGTGTCATTGTAGATCAAAACATGAGGGTAGATCAAGGTAGATCAAAATGTGAAGGTGGATCAAAGTATCAAGGTAGATCAAGATGTGGTGGTAGATAGGGTAGATCAAAGAGTGAAGGTGGATCAAAGTGTCATTGTAGATCAAAACATGAGGGTAGATGAAGGTAGATCAAAATGTGAAGGTGGATCAAAGTATCAAGGTAGATCAAAATGTGGTGGTGGATAGGGCAGATCAAAGAGTGAAGGTGGATCAAAGTGTCATTGTAGATCAAAACATGAGGGTAGATCAAGGTAGATCAAAATGTGAAGGTGGATCAAAGTGTCATGGTAGATCGAAGTAGATCAAAATGTGAAGGTGGATCAAGGTATCAACGTAGGTCAAAATGTGGTGGTAGACAGGGTAAATCAAAGAGTGAAGGTGGATCAAACTGTCATGTTAGATCAAGACGTGAGGACAGATCGACGCAGATCAAAATTTAAGGTAGGTCAAGTTATCAAGGCAGATGAAAAATCTGATCCACCTCGATGCTTTGATCTGCCTCCACGTTTTGGTCTACCTTCATGCTTCGTTCTAACCTCACACTTTGACTGATCTACCTTAATATTTTGATCTACTTTGATTTTGTTCCCTCTTCGCTTTGATCTACGTTAACTTTAATCTATCTTCATGTAGCTTCGCCCGCCAGGAAGCCTTGCTCGCGGAATTGGCCATGGTGCCTAAAGGAAAGAAAAATTCCTGGAAACTGAAAGTTTTAAGAGAATCAGAATGCCTGCTATGGTACTTAGCAATGAGAGAAAAATATTTCGAAAGTCACCCGGTTCCCATTTCCGGATTTTGCCCACCAACAAGCTCAGCCTGGACACCGGGCCATATGACTTATGAAAAAAAATTTTACTCAAAACTTAAGCACTGAAGAGAGAGAGGATCTCTACAAGCCTCCTTAAGTATCGAATACAAATATTTCAAAAAATTCCTAGGTTCCTGTCTGCGAGTTTTGCTCGCAAAGTTTGCCTTCTAACCGGGCTATGTTATGTAAGCGAAGAAGAATTTTCCCGAAAGTTGAAGTGTGAAGGAAGAAGATTGTCTGCAATCGGATTTAACTATGGAAATTTTTTCAGGAATTATCCAAGTTTCCTTCCCCGGGTTTTGCGCACCAGCAAGCTCTGCCTAGGCACCGGGCTATATCATCTTATGGAAGAAAAATTTTCCCTGAACTCAAAGACTGCGGAGAGCCAGACTATCTGCAATGGTACTTATCTGTGGGAAAAAATATTTCAGAAATTTTCCAAACTGCCATCCCCGGGTTTGGCCCTCCAACAAACTTTGCCTAGGCATCCGGCCATATCATCTAATGAAAAAAAAATCTCCCCTAAACTGGAAGGCTGAAGTGGGTCATAGTATCTGCACTGGCACTTAATCATGGAAGAAAAATATTCCAGAAATTTTCCAGGTTCCCTTCCCCGGGTTTTGCCTACCGACGGACTTGTGTAGGCACGGGACCAAGCTATATAATGAAAAAAAAATTTCCAAGAAAGTTGAAGTTTGAAGAAAGTTAGTGTCTGCGATCCCGGTTGCCTTTAGTGACCTAGTGGAAGAAAAATATTTCAAAAAATTTCCAGGCTCCCTACCCGGGTTTTCCCCGCCAACAATCCAAGCCGAGACATTGCGCCACACACCTTATGAAAGAGTTTAGATATCGCCTCTACCAGTTTATATATAGCCTTTCTTTGCGTAAAATTTGCCAACATTCGTACGAAATTCTTTCGAATAAAATGGAAATTTTATGCAAATATTATGTTTCATTTTCAGGATATCGAGCAGCAAAAAAGTCATCGAAGGCCACTAATGAACGTAGTGAGAACAGCAAAAAATAAATCATCAAATAATTGTATTGTATCTTAAATATAACATTTATGCTTTATTCGGTTGTATTGTTCATTTGTGTGATATAAATGATTAAAGATTAGTGTGAAATAGTTGTTTGTTTTTAAAAATTTTCCAAAAGAAATTAACGAATACTTCATGGAATACCGCTTAAAGCTTAACGAACCGAAGCAGTTTAGTTTATTAAACGATCATCAGACGAATATATTGAAACACGTGAACAATTGTACAGGTTTTATTTGCAATCTCAATGTAGTTTGGATTTATTTACAATACTGCAGCAATTTGGATTTTCTAACATATTGCATAGGAATGGTGCGTATGCGTTTATTGAAAACTAAACGATGTTTAGTTATTATTCAAAACTTAACGAAATTAACGATATTCAAAACTAAGCATTTTCTATTTCAAGATGAAAAGGTCGACTACTGCGGCTAATTTTTTAAATGCTATAAATCACCTATACAATTGCCTCATAGTGGTGAATAGTTGCTCTCTATATATCGCGGGATTGGTTACACATCCACAGTGAAGGGGGCATTTTTCACATTGGATCTTTGTTTTACGCTCATCTTTCTACTGATTTACTGGTTGTCTATGAATGAAAAAAGATTAATAATATGAGACTGGCGTATTTTATGAAAAATAAAAAACTGATGCTAAGAAATTGAAATTAAGCACGATAAAAGTATTTCAATCTTTGAATAGAAAATTCATCATTCTCTATCATTGAAGTTGAAGAAAATGTATGGACAATATCACAAATCCTATCCACGATCGTGATCCACATAGATATGTGCCAATGCTTTCTGCTTAGATCGCGCTGCATTGACAGTGCTTTTGTATGGATAAATTTAATGCACAAAAATGAATTAGTATATGCATTATGAATAAATGACAGAAATATTGGTATACCAATATGGCAATAAAAATACCACACAAAACGGATTTGTTTCAATCTGTGATCTTCCAGCTTAAAGATGTGTGGATAAATTTCCGTTGCAATCATTCTTGAAGAACGTCCTTAAATAGCTTTGCTAAAATATCCGACTAAGCGCAGTTACAGATTCATTTGTGTTGTCGTTTAGTGTTCTATTTGTGAGTATTTTTCATCGTATATTTTCATGAAAAAGAGCCTCAAAAAAATAGCGAAGGATTACTACATCAACGATTGAGTAATTAAAAAGGAAATAGCCACTATATCGGATATAAATCAGATTTGATGACAACGATGTTGAATAAATCGATGTGAATAATATTTCCGATACATTATCAAATATACTACAAATATGAGCAATTATATTTTAAAAGAGCGAATTATATATTCTTTTAAGTTACTTATAAACGGAAATAGTTGTGGGTTATGTAATGCCATAAGCATCATTTTGAATCGTTATAATTGAAGTTTCTAATGCGTCGTAATACTTTTATAGTAATGGTGATTATCAATTGAATCGACTAGAAAAACAAACGTTGAAACGATTTGTAAGACAGGAAAAACCGTTAAAAAAAGTCATACCGGTGAAAGATTTGCCAGAAAACATAATTATAACACATAAAAATGTTATAATACCTAAAATACACAAATAATACATAAAAAAGTAATTATAATATATATAAGACATGTGAGTTAATTCGGGTTGTTGTATGGAAGAAATGGCTGATGCATTAATGTTTATAATTCTCTTTCATTTTCTCTCGCTTTTTTTTCATAGAGCCGACGTCTAAATGGATGGCAGAAAACGTTTCTGCCCTATTGTGATTCCTTAAGTGAACATTTCATAGCGCATTTCACTGTTCGTTGGATGCAAGATAATGTATACCGCCAATATAGTTATAACCAGTTCCCACTTATTAAAAAAATCGTCTTATCGAAGGTAAATGGCGTAGGATCACGTTAGAAAGTGAGTTCGTGTAGACAGATGAACATCAGCGCTAGAAATGCGATGTCACTTACGATCTCGCCATCAACCTTTCCGTGTAATTTTGGAAAATGATGCCAAGCAGAGCTAGGACTATGCAAAAGAGGAGGTGAAATCATGTCACTATTTCCTTTAAAATATAAGAAGTCCTTTTTCTCCTTAGTATATAATTTCTGCTTTCTGCTAATAGAATACTAGCAAAATATTTATGAGTCATAGGTTGTAAAAAGTTAATACGGAGCAATGCTGCTGTATGCGATTATCGTGAAGGTAAATAAGTGAATGTTCCAAAACTCTTTGAAAATACAAGTCAAAGGTACAACAGTCAATCAATGGCAACCTATGTACGAAACTTCAAGAAAGCTGTGATGTTTGATGACCTAATCGAAAAAAAAAGCAGATTTATTGGCTAAACATACGTTACAACGACGGATCTATTGTTACAAAGCATTAATTAGCTTTCAATAATTTAATAGCGATGATAGGCGGATGTCGTACAACGAACGGTATGCTTCACAAATAAGTGGTGAATATCGTGAAAAGTGTAAGGTTTTGAGGACAACTAGTGCGTGGCATATTTTACCTGTGCGATCTTTACTATATTCTTCATGAAATATTTGGGGAACAGAAGGGACAAATATTTAGGAAAAAAGTGTGCCGTTATAAGTGGATGAACGAGAGGTTGGCAGGCGAAAACGATGACCAGAAAAACGTCCTGCAAAATTTTTCATTCAATCAATATAGTGTGAACATATCATCTTCATAGAATGGATAAACTGCATAGAAATATGACCAAGATTCTATCTCAGGGAAATGGATTTAAAAAATTTTTGGTCACACCTCTGGAACAGCGCCTTCCACGGATTAAATTAATCCATCTTTGAGAGCTTTGGCGTAAGCCCCATCGATTGATTTTACGCTGACTCAAGAGTTTTGAAAAAAAGACCGTAAATATGGGAGCGGAGTGAACCGAGGCCGCACAGCTCTTTTGAGAAAAAACGGCAGTAAAATAGCAGAAAGATATGTTTCCTATAGATCCCTTCCTGCATCTCCTATGCCAAAAATAGCCGTCGTTCTTAAATTTATGGTTCACTGACCTTTAAAGCTAGCAAAAATTCTCAGCGATACCTGCACACTGGATGTGAATTATGAGTGAATCAACTTCGCCGATCGACCTACAACGTCTCAAGGGATGCGCCAGCTATAAGCCTTTATGCTGCGAAATAGTCATGCAACCTGAGAGATGTTCTCTTGTCGCATACAATGACTAGAATTTCACAAAAAAACGAGCAGAAAAATTATGAAACAAGATGAAATGGAGTGAAAAAATTCTTGAAGAAAGGTAGCGGAAGCTCAGGAAAACCGGCTCATGGTGGAAATTTCTAGGAAAGGGAGGGTGGTCTAATCCTCTTTCTTCCACTAAAATCTAAGCTTGGGAGTCAGATTGCTCACAAATTTCCTTTCCCCTCTTCTTTGCTACGGTATGGACATAATTATCTTATTTCAATGCTATCGCTGCACAACCGATAGTAACGTCACAATGCTCCAACTCGAAAATTTCCACGCTGCCAATATAAATGAATAAGTCTAGCTTTGAAGCTGTAAGTGTTGACTTAACCAATCACAGGATACACCTTACAATAGGTGAACTATATAAAACCATTGAATGAGAGAGGGTCACACGAATATTTCGTTTTACAAATATTTTTTGTCCTTTCAGGAATACCTCTTCCATTCCCAGTTCATAAATAGGCTCCGAGACAAACTTGAAATATTCAGTGGGCTAATAAATTTCTTGGTATAAATGCAACTGCAATGCTTTTTGCATTGCATTTTGTTGCACTTTTACATTTTGCAGCTATAAGTTATTTGAAATTTTTGCATTATACTCACTCAGTTTTCAGGAGTGTCGGCGAACAGCGTTATCAGCATATTTTATAGCAAGGGAAGGGTGAAAATCAGTGGCATTAATGCTTGTAGTCGCAATGCTGTCACTAACGAGTGATGTGTCATTCACTCTCGTTGTCCGAATAGTGAAATTCCTATCGTACAAATTTTTCCTATTCGACATCGTTCTCATACATCTTCTAAATTATTCTCGGCGAAAATTTTACTGCTTTCATTTCCTCCTATCCCTTAGATAAAATGTTTCCTCATAGCTCTTCAATTTCAACATTACTGGCCACCATAATTATGATTTGAAATATTAAAATACTGGAAATATTAATATTGTATGTATTGTAAAATATTAGAAATATTGAAATATTAAAATAAGATTTGAAATACTTATTTATTTATGCAGTTGTAATTAAAAGAAATAAGTGAAGAAGTGCAGCCGGAAAGATTGGCCTAATATGCGTTTTTCCTTCTCTCTTGTCTCATCAAATAGTTTCAAAAGCCATTAACAAAAAAGCAAAACATACAAAAGAATGCTCTCATATTTCAAATGAATTAAATGCTAGCATAAATCTACAAAAATTCGTTTAAACGCAACCAATATAAAATAGAACTAGGCCACTACAGAGCATTTTTCACTATGCAGCATATTTTTTTCACCTGCAAATATAACGACGTGGAGTAATGCAAAAGAGATCACTTTATGGTGCGCATACCGTGCTTAACGAATTTTGTCAACCCTAGCTTCATAACTTTCCAAATGGGAAATTTCCGGATCAACGGATACAAACTCACATCGATGCACACAGATATGATGTCACATAATGTGGTATTATAAGGATGAACTTGTAAAAGTGCATAAAAAGTAATCAATTGTTATTTTTGTGATCCATTCATGCAAAGTTCCTCTCATGCAATGCGTACGAAAAATGACATATGTATCTTCAACACAATATGAATTTCATGCAAATATGGATTACAAGTTGCTCACGCAAATATCTTCAGCATTATAAAGATGGATTATACAAACGACAAAACTGCGGTCACTTGCTATACCCTTGACGTTTGCCCTAAAAATGGAACGGGTTGATATATTTCAGCTAATATGATTGCTGCAAAAAATCTGAATATGTTTTTCGTCGTGAAGGAATAATGAGACTAGAACCAATGAATTTTACACGCACATCGTTTGCAAACTGGAAGTTGAGAGTGAACTGTAAGCGGAAATGGAGGTGTCTTAAACGATTAAAGGGTGAGACAAAAAGCGCAGACAGGCATCTGATTCTATTGGCGTTTTTAAATGCGATATTCTTTTCTTAATTCTATGGACAGACATTTCCTTTGCGTCGAATATTTGATGCTGATTAGAATGCATAAAGCAAGATCTTACTTAGTGATTATCTCATCTTTATAATACTCCATGTCAATGACATGCTCAATTAAGGAACACTTCATTAATGAACTTTAAGATATATGAGGGAATTCAATATGTGACGATTTCCGTTGAATAACAATCGTCCAAGGTTTCTTTGTACTTAAGAACTTCGGAGGATTAGTTTGGAAAATTCCACTAATGTTTATTGACTGTTGGCAATGTTGGCAGTCTTTAAGTTAGAAAAATTTGACCATCACAGCAAATGCTAAATTAAGACGTTATATTTGGAATGGCGCCTATAATCAATAACAGAATGAAATAGAAAATACCACAATAATGATAGAAATTGAAACTACGAGTGGAATAGGAAGCCTACACCAAAAGACATATTGTGCAGTTAAATCAGACATTGCACAGAATGGAGTTCATATTGCTGTCATGATGACATAACAACCGTGGCATCTTAGCGAGCATTAAACGACGAAACGGCAGAACGAAATATATGGTTATGATTGGATCGAGAACCGGTAACCAACCAATAAGGCTGAACGAAAAATATTCCTGAAAATGTTGTATATCCTTAAATCTGGATGAATAACAAACAATCTGCATCTATTTTAGGTCACTGTTGTTTTCGAATTATGCCATCAAGAAAAATTATAGAAAGAAACGATACTTTGATATGGAGTTCATGATAATCTATCAATAAAAATTCACTAAAGAAATTTAGAATAATATCGCACGATAATTATGAGAACTGTGATATTGAAGTTCTAAATAATCTCATAACAACAGTGCTATTGAGAATGTTGTACTATCAGCTATTCATTAGATATAATAGCTTTTTTTTTCTTATAGGAAGAAAGAATTGCAGATTACCAACAAAGGTGGCGTATCCATGGCCAATGTTAGAAGTGTCACAACGAACAACGGGATGACAAGCATTGTTGGTAAAAACGCCTGAATGAGTAGTGCATGTACGAGTAGCTTTTGTGCAGCTAATGTACGTGCCCTCATTAATGATCTAAAATTGAATAAATCAAATAATGCGAAAATGAAATGCAAATTTAAAAAAATTAACTTGTAATTTGCATATTTCTTCTCTCTCTTTTTTTTGTTGCATTTGCATTAATTCAACATATTTCTTCAAGAAAATTTCACTCATAAACTCTATGGCTGAAGTTATTATTTAGCAATTAGCTAACGATAGCAAATAATCAAAAAAAAAAAATTTAATTTCAATTAAAAAAGCGCACTTAATTACCCAAAATAAATAGGTAATAGTAAACATACTCATATTTCTTTGCATAATCGTTGACTTTTTTAGAACAATAGAATACCAACAATATAGTAAACATAGCGACACACATTGAGAAGAAAAGCGCAATTAGAAAATTTGGACTGAAATGATAATAAATAATGGAATAATCATCAACCTATTGCATAGGAATAAAGCACTTAATTTGCATATGTAGGAGGTATAAAAAATAGGAATTTTATTTTGCAAATTTAAAATATTACTAAAGTATGCAAAAAAAAAAACGTCGTTTATTTTTCATGTTTAAGATGTTGAAGTATATAATCTTGCCGATGGGATATTATTACATCGATAAAAATGTTTAGCCATTTTGCATATTTTCATATACGACAAAAATATTTCTTACGTTTCACTGATGGTTCATTGCTTCGATAAAAATTAAAGCATAAAATCTATGGAGGAAATTAACGAAATGAAACCTCTCCGAGAAATGACTGCCAATATAAAGAGTATCGAAATCCATATGCCCATTCCCAATTGGGAAATAACTGATTAGAAATTGTTGATCCCATGTCTGCAAACGTTGTGAAAGACTATTATGTTAGATGAAACATTCTTGATAGTCATACAACTCAATTTTACTTCTTTTATTTTAGTAAGCTTCAATGTTAATAGTACAATCACTTCGAAATGACTAAAATCGATCGACAAATGCAAATTTTACTCTACAACTGCAGCACACATACGAAGTGGTAAAAATATAGGTATTTCGGGGTGGAACTGAGCAATATGCTTGAAAGGGTAGAAAAATGAAAGCACGACTACATTAAATTCATCATAATGCATTTTTGCAAAGTTGTATGTAGTAAGCGTCTTTCTGGAAACCTATTATCTATTGGCGTTTCTGTATAGATGGCTGTCGTTGTGTTTTTATCTGCCCATCCAACAGTTTCAATTCGAGAATTACTGGCGCTGAATAGAATCTACAGTTTTCAGCTAATTCTTTAAACTCGGAAGCAGCTATCGACAACTAAATGCGTTGAAAAATCTAAACGCATTCAACATTATGCGAAGTTATATTTTACAGTCAATCAGGTTGGATAAGCGGAGGAACGCAACAAAGAAGCTGGCACGATACAGACGTTTGCATTCCATCCACCTGATCAGCAGCTACTTTCAAGGATTTGCAATAAACGTATGCAAAATAAGGTCTTTATTTATCTATAAGCCAATCGCTTAGAAAAACCTTTAAAAAGATCCTTGAATCCGTTTCAGCCAGTGTTATAAAATGACTAGGATTTTATTCAGCTTTAAGTAAACGTAATAATTCCGTTCAAATTTGACGAATTGGAACGGAGTTACGACGTTTAAGAGTGAACTTTGGTGTGCAAAATACTCGTCAAATTTCTTGGCCCCAACTCCAATGCTTCGCCCATTTGAAACTATCACAGAGATTAGTATGCATGCAGATAAGTATTATAAAGACGAATGTGATGGCAACGTAATTCGCTATTAAATTCGCCACGAGCAACCTTTGCAGGAAATCAGTAGAAAGGATCGGTTAGGCTAGAATATGCGCTATTCCATATAGTTTATTCTATTACTAATTAGCAATTTATGGAATTGCTAAGTATGATGAATGAAACGGCAAAAGAGCCTGTCGTTCATCTCCTCTTTTCTTCCCTCCCCCCCCCCCCCCTTGATTGAGGGCTGATACAACCAACCTAACTAGCGAACTTGCGAGAAATCCTTGTCGTAAGAGAATCCACGAGAAATATTCCCATGTCGTTTTATTTTAATTGCTTAGCACTTATAGTTCAAAGGTTCCTTAATTTCTCTGAGCATATGATTCCGTTATTATATATACCAATGATACACACTCACAATCAATGTCATTGAATTCAATTGATGAGAAAGTCTCATTGCTGCCATATCAAGCAATATATCAAAGAAATATTAGGCAAGCATTCGAAACGTTGCATATCGATAAACCCCGAAAAATGTGCGCCTCATTAACGAATATTAAATGTTGCCTTCATTGTTTGTATACGGCTTCAGCGCAACTTATATACAAACCTAACATAAATTCTTGAATATTATCCCGCCTCCTTGAATATCGTCCTCCTTCAGACCCACCCACGCTCGAAAGCTAAAGTTCGCATACCTCCTTTTCATCCTAGAGACCATTCTCCTCATCTCCCAACTAGTCAGTCCTACATTGGGAGAAGTCTGCTGAGAAAATTTGTATGCCATTTCTGTCTTAATTCAAATGGGGCTCCGCCTCTAAACTCATGCATCATTTTGCACACCGCTCCCCTATTCGAATTCACTTTTCTTGTCGAATCTAGTTAAACACTTCAGCAGGCTGAGGATTGAATTCGGGATCTCAAGGCAAATTGCCTAGGAAGTCCATAAAAAGCACTAACCATTCCACTATAGCCGAGGACAGTAACTGCCAACCCGAATAAATGAACACTGATGAGCGCACAAGTGATATTCCTCTTGGTTATAAACTCATGTAACGCCTTATTACGCGCTATTGCAGTATAACGGTAAAACGCAGCGAGTGCATATGACATCGACATGATGCATATCACCCCTGAAATCAACTGTATCTCAAGGCTGCGATGAGGAACAACTAATTCATATTGCAGATGAATGTAGGGCTTTCTGAAGAACTACTATCGAAAACTTAACCAGCTTATCAGCTGATTAAGAACAACACTGAACAAGCTAGATGTCAGTGTTTCATTAATCTACTGTCATAGACGGCAAATGTTTGAAGAAGGTCGTTCATAAATCTTTACGCATATATCAAATGCTTCATGAAAAATTTCTACCAGAAAAATTTGTATGTAAACTCAACATAACGGAAGCTAATAGCTCAAAGCATATTCATATCTAATTTGCAATTCATTACGTCTCATTTTATAATTTAAATGTTCGAAATGCAATAAACAAAATGCAAAGATCGTAATTATCATCCATTAACGGCGAAATGAGGCAAAAAATATATTAAAGACATCGTCATATACGAATTCTGCAATAGTAAAGTTAACAATAAAATAACACTTCGTGCAAGTACAGATACTACCAGGACTTCACTTCACTCTCTTCGTGTGAATATGATTAGAACTATTCTGCTGAAGATCATATGAGGTATTCCTTTGTTGGGCTTTCAATATACTTGTACTATTGAAGTGATTTCCACCATATACATATTGAGTTGAAAAAAAAAAAAAGATTAAGCGGATACAAATTGCTGCTGTATGCGCTCAATGCACCAGAAAATGGCTCATTAATTAGTCTGCGGTCGATCTAATTTCAAATATTATCCAAATGTTCGTTCGCAAATCCCATATGAGCATGACTTTAGGTCTCAAATATATCCTTATTACCGAGAATAGAACTTCTAATACGTAGCCTCGTTCGGCTGATAATTCATTTCAAGAAAAAAGCGACGAAGACAATGCTGCAGAGGGTCACCTTTCAGAGTTTAACAAAAATTGGCAAATATTTAATTAAAGAATTAAAGAGGACGAGATTTCGCTTACCGCATACATCGCTGAATAGAATACGGAATATAATGAAAGCAACTTCCGTATGGCCGAAAATAGAGAGTATTGGCCCCTTCGTGGTGATTATTGCAGCAAGTGGCCTCAAGTGAACACACATTTGCAAGACTGAGAACGTGAAGCTTGCTCGCATACACGCGAGTGCCATATGACCCAACAAGATTCGATATTTGTGGATATATTCTTCGTTCCTAGATTCATTAGACTATATCAAGGAAGAAAACCTAAACTGTCTAAGCAACTGTACCTACAAAGAACGTTCAACTTTTTTTTTGTCAAGTGCAGCAAGATGAAGTGGAGAAGGAGGAAGGAAGAAGCGGAAATTAATTCTCCCTTCGTAATTTTATTAAAGAAAAAGCAATCTCGGCTCATCTTAGTGGAAAGAGTTTCAATATTTATCGGTTAGTTCAGCTGCAAATATGACAAATGCGAAAAATTATTGCAAACCGATCGCTTTCAAAAAGAATTTCGCTCCAAAGAGAAAATTTCACTCAACTTGTAAACGTCTTACTTATAGATAAAAATTCGGCAACCGTCCAATAAAATTAGGGGCATTTGAAAAAAAAAAATGTACATAATATTATAAAAATTTCAATAAATTAGTAAGAGAATTGAACGAAAATATTTCATCTCATCTTCATAAGCAAACATAAGATCCCTATTTGAAAGAGTGATCAATATAAGCGTTCAATGCTTTCTCGTAACTTATTTAGCTGTTTATCTTAATTAGAACATTTATATGCCCTTCATCGGATATTATAGAGTTCAGAAATTTAAATAAATAAATTTGTAAAAAAATTTTCCTCATTAAAAAATTTTCCTCATTAATTTTTTCAATGAAAGAAACTTTTTGGAGAGAAAAAAAAAAGGTCATAAAGTTTTATATAATCGAAAAATTTTATAATGGACAAAAAAAATTATGCAAATGAGGGCAATTAAAATATAACACATACCTTTTAGCTATTAACCATAATATGAGGATATTTAGAGTGATACTAGTGATGAATTGTACCATATATATGCAATAGAATGTGAAAGATATTGTCGATCCCATTTCCGTTTGCTATGTTCTCAATGAGCGATTTGTGCAGTAGAATTTTTGAATATATTGTGAATCGACAAGGACGTTTCTAGAGGGGAACTTTGCAATCAGCATTTCATTAGAACTATCAAATCATAGTTGTTATCATAGATTTTTCATTAGTATTTGGTTGCCTCATTCGTTCGATTTATTTCTGCAAAATTCACTCTTTTTTTTGAATCCATCTAACTCACATATATTTAAATACTCACATAAATTCATATATTTGCAAAATTTATAGTCATATTGGAGCCAATAAGAGAAATATTACAAATGCTATAGGAAAATATTCATCATTACGGAGGAAAATGTGCAATAATTTACGATTATCGATGCAATTATTTCCTCTAGAAGCTCTACTACAAAATATTATTACATCATCGATTGATGAAGTGCTGAGAGTGTATCGATAGACTGCTATGAAACATCATCAGGATCAGTGGTATGAGAGATGACGAACATATGGATACAAAGAGTTTCCGCGATGTCATTCGGATCAAGTAAAAAAAAACGACAAAAATGTCCCACTTTATATATTAGGAACTTTAGACGTAATTTCGTCAAAACTGTGGGCCACTCGCCTCCACTCTTCCCACCTTTTTGGGAATTAGCGCCCTTCATAAGCCTCGGGGACTGTATTCTCACTAAGAAAAAGACTACTTCTATACGCAAAAAGTTCAATAATCACGCTTAAGCGTATATAGCTTTCTCTCAGGGTTTCCAAATGTTATGCATTGTTTGTATAAAAAGTCAGGTATAACAAGGAAATGCGCAATAATAACACATTCCTTGATTATGCGCAACATTTTTGATGTGAGTGGTTATAATTTAATCTTTTCAAATGGCTGCTTTCTATAAAACTTCTTCAAAAACTTTATTTACATATAATTAGTGGTGAAAAGCTGACTAAAAGCGTTCAAAAAATGCTTCATATGTTGTGTATAGTGACTGCTTCTATCGTGGCTATCCTCCAGCATGTGACCGGATGCAGCGGCGGATGCAAGAAAATGGGAGGGGAGTGGACAGATGGAGGAAGAAGATCCTGACTCCCGCTACGCCATTCAATGAAACACTTCCAAAGTCTTCTTTAGCCTATAATGCGTGGATTTTCTACGGATAGAACATCAGCAAGACAACTCATTGCGCCATTATATGAGCAAATGGACGTGTTGACTATTTCACAAACGAGATTACTATATTTTAATGGAGGAAAATGTGCTTATATGGTCATAGTCAGCGAAAAAAAAAACACGAACGACAAGTGAACGGAACAATAGAATAACGCTAAGTAATGACGAAAAATGGGCGAAAAAAAAGAAGGAAATGGAAGAGCGAATATTGACGCTAGGCAGCATAATAAGAAATGAAAACTGAGCAATGATGGAAAATTGAAACTATATTGCGGAATTAATGCAATTGAAAAAGAAGTAAGCATATAAATGAATAATAAAAAATTATCACGTCAAACAAAGAGTAGATCGAAGATCTAAAAGAGTTCATAGAGGAAAACAAATAAGAGTGCCTTCATATATTCGATTGATTTCTCTTATCAATATGAATGAATTGTTATTTTTCACCTATGTTTTTTCTATTTTTTTGCTAATTCATATGTCGCTATGCGTTGAAAATTTGATGATGGATGGATTCATGAGGAGGAGTTACTAGGTTGTTACAAGATGAAACAGAGCTATGAAAATATTGCTTTATTAGAGTAAACAATATCATTAATACATCATTTTCGTATTGTTTTTTGGTTGCAAATAATAAATGTTTTATATTTATCTATATATTCGAATGTGACGAAGTGTGTGAAAACATATAAAAAAGTATGTTGAACATAAAAATAGAAACAAATGAAACGTTCATAACAACAAAGTTTAGGCAAATAGACATTTAACACATAACAGCAGCAATAATATGTGGATCGAAACGATTTATCGAAAGTATAAAAGCTGAAAGAGGAGGTATTTTAACGATATTGGCGGCGAAGTAGATTTCATCACACTCGTGGAAAACGAAAATGGAAGCAAAATTAAGCGCGAAAGATGATTATTAATGCATCTCTAAATCTCTAATGATAATTTCGAAAACTTAACAAACGAAGCGGGAATTTATTGAAGGGTGAAGCGTTTATCTTTCAGTAAAAATGAAACGAATATATACTTCCAAAAAGGTGAAAGATATGAATAACAGCGAAAAACTCGGGGAAATTACATTGAATGGCCAAAGATTGCTTTTGCTGTGCACGTTAAATTACAACAATGGATACGGTCTATTGTGAATGAAACTTTGCTGCAAAGTTCAGCAATAACTATGAGCTAACGTTAACATCAATAAAATCGAAATGTTTATTTCAGTGTACACGAAAAACCGTTAGCATATAGTCATCCTTTATAAAAATATTTGAGAGATATTCTACAAGCATTACATTGTGGCTGCTTATCGACGACCATTAAGTCATCACAACTATTTTTTAAGACTTCTAGTCCTACACATTAGGTCATATTGTATAGGCCGTCCTCAGTTTACTGGTGAAGTATCTTGTAAAATGCATCAGCGTTTCTATCGTATATCGCATCTTTCTCACGTCTTCTAGCGAGTTTCACGCACTAGATTCATCATCGCTAATCTAATCCACTCCTCGATTATGTTGATCAAGCAAAAAGAAATGTTTTTTTTTTTGCCGCTAAGAGCTGAAAATATATGATTTTTGATGCACAAACCCTAATAGCATTAAAAATCAAATCCATAAAGCATCGATATATTTCATCGATCTAGGATGAAACTTAGAAAAAAATATGCATTTTCAATTGTGTTAAGCTAATATAGCGTTAGCATTTTCAAATTTGAATATTATAAATATTCATTTTGTTCCTTCATATAGATTTTGTAAAATATTTAGTTGAGTTTTTGTTATGCAAATATTTACGAAATAAAAATTTCTAAAGAAGAACTTCTTATAAGTTTTCAATTCCTTTACATAGTTCAAATATCCTCTCGAATAATTTTAAAGCAAAAAAGTTTTTGCACCAAAACATTCTGATTAAAGAATGATCGCGAATTCGATGGAATCAATGCTTCGATCATATTCATAAATTTATTCGCGGATAAACACGACGCGATCTCATTAGATATTAATACGAAACAACAAAATGCACCATAAACTTTCCAAACTTCGGAAATTATAAAATCAAGCAGCATCGTCAATTCGTTGAGAATTATCGGCCGATACAACACACACACATACGACCGCATCTGCGCACTACAAATCAAAAAATGAAGCTATAGATGTCAGAAATCAATTCGTTACATAGGAGGTCAAGAAGGAGATCATAATGCAGTGATACTCTGATCGTTCTTTAGGTTAGATCTTTTTTTGCCTCGATACGCTTTTGCCTATAGATAAGAGCGAAATACAAAAAGTCGTTCACTTACAGAAAAAAAAAACTTGAATTACTTTCTTTTTTGCTCTCGAAAGATCGAACAGGAGGAGTTTAAGACAGTTAGGGGGCGAATAATGAGACAAATCATCTGCTCTATTTATCCTTTTTTTCTCGATCTATTCATTCCAGATTATTCCAGGAAGAAATTTTTCATAGCTTTATAAGGTTTCATGCAACATTTACTCATTAATATTGCTCTAGCAGTTCTTACTATTTCATCATTTCTAATATTGCAATTTGCTTTCTATTATCAATCAAACTCTTTCATCAAAACTCTTTCACCTATATATATATATATATATATATATATATATATATATATATATATATATATATATATATATATATATATATATATATATATATATATATATATATATATATATATATATATATATATATATATATATATATATATATATATATATATATATACTTCCTAGTATCGACGTCTCCCAACTTGTTGATTTTTGCTCATAAAATTTGCGCTCATTATTTGTCATTTATTGATAACATTATCTATTAATCGCTATTTTCCTTTACTCGTATAACTACTATTTCTAATTGCCTGCTTTGTTTCGATGATGGCTCATTGATTGTATGTTTTTATAATCAACCGACAAATTGAAATAATCACTTTCTCTTCAAAAGGGTGTAAAGTTGTATTCATAAGCAAACTCTTATGAGAGTAATATTATTTAGTGCTATCTATAGCAATTAAAACTAACGAAGAGAATAATCATATGTAGGTGAATTCTGAAGATTCCATAAGCGGATGAAGCTTCATTGCAATATGAATGAAGAACTTCCCCTAAAGTCCACAAATACGATTAAATTAATCCGATTTCCGAGAGAAAAAAAAATTCCAACTTTATTGCCGATACGCTTTTCAAATGAATGCAATAAAATAACTATAAAATGCGTAATAAAAACAATCAATAGTAGATCTTTTAGTTTTTTAAGCGAACGTATTTTCTAAAACAACGTACAATTTAAACGGAACGCGCCTTATTTAATATTATTATAATCGATGCAAAAATCTTCGAAAAAAATTCCATTGAAAGTAAAATTCCCCTCAAAAAATTATAGCAAAAAAATACATCGGAAATATCAATTATCAAAAGTGCAACACAGTCTTAGATGGGTATTGATGACAACATGCTTTTATGGGCGTTCCAAAATTACCGCCATCATATTGCCATCAGTCTTGCGCAGATGGAAATCGTGAAATGCTTCTCCAAAGACACTTATGTTAATTACTATCAAGACACTTAAATTCCTTGCGGCGGAAATATCTGTAACGGTTTCACGTTACAAAGCAACAACAATGTCTTAATGCATAAAACACCACAATAAATATGATGCAACAGAGCATATTTGTGATCCCCCCCCCCCCCCCACACCACCACCACCCGGGTTCTCTCAAGAAGTTTTCACATCTTTACTATGAGCAACTGATGATAGAAATGATGAGGAATGAGAGTGGATATGAGTGTGGAAATATGGCTGTTTGAACATGGAAAATATCGCTGAGTACAATGTGCTGCAACTTTCTAATGGATACTTCCATAGAAAGCACGCAACACGATGGAAGCAGTTGCAATAGCACAATATTTCCAAGATATCACAGCATACTCGACTAAATTAACGAAACGGAAAAGCGATACGCCAACTGATTGATGTGAAGCTGAATGCGTAAAATTATCAAATGATTTTTGCGCTTATTTCATTAGCACTCAATATTCTTGTATTATCATATCAATAAGCGTAGCAAGTGGCAAGAAGTCTTCATTATACTTGAACAAATGCGCTCTATTTTGACGACAACATCAGACAATCCGCTTCAATTGATGACTAATCACTTTGAATTGTAAACTGGTGGTCAAGCATTGCAATTCGGCTTTATTAGATAATTATGATGGCTACAATCAAGAAAGAAGGCAGAAACTATCGAGGCATAGAAAGCAGCTACGATAAGTGATTTTAACTATACGCTTACTAAACAAATAAATTGCATGATTAGCCGACAAATGCAGATTCTTGGGCATCTTCAGATGCCTTGTACTCTTCTCGTCTTTGATGGATCACGCGGAATTCCATATGCATGCTTCACCACTTGTTCATTTATGGAAGAAGTATTCGAATCAAATCAAGGCCCGCCAATCATTCAAATATTTAAATAAATATACGTCAGACCTAACTGAAATCAACTAGTTCCTCAAGAAGTCTTGCACAGTTCGCGATCGTCCCCGCTCCTGGCCCCGTCACATAAGTTCTCTCAAAAAGAAGACGTCATGATTTTGGACTATGAAATGAAAGGGTTCATAGCGAGGCACCCTGCTCCAAAAAACCCTTCCCGTGCGAGTTTCTAAGCAGCAGTCCCAACCCCGCGGGGTTGCAGGACCACTCATGGGCTTCCTGACTGCCGTGAACAACGTTAGCAACGCTGGCCTTGCTTTCGCGAGCCGAGAAAAATTTCCACAAAGTCGCAGAAATATGAGGAAATTGCATGAGGCAGTATGCGAACGAAAAAGAATAAAAAGAAGCGTGACAGAAGGTATTATTAAAGGTACAACAATCTACGTTGATGAGGTGTACCGAGACGTAAAGAGCACGACGGAAATCGGTGCACGCTGGAGTTGGACAAGCTCATTATTCATATATTATAAAAACGTTCGTTCCTAGGCAATCGAACAAAGCATCAGGCATTGATAGATCTGTCAATAAAATCGTGCCAAGACTATAGCAAGAAATGAATTATATCAAAAATGAGTGAAAAATACGTCAAATTACAGGCGTATACAGCAAGTGCTCTGTGGGGCGAAGTTCTTTGAACTTTGCGTTTTGGCACACTTTCACAAGAATCAATCATTACAAGCTGATTCAGTCGAAAATATCGCGAAAGAACGAGCATGTACACCGTTCAATCTTACACTACAAGAAAACACCATATAATACTCCAAGAAGAACCCCTCCCTATCGAGGTTCTATAAGTGGCTTCCTTTTTGCCATTCTATTCGCCTTTTATCTTCTCGATTTTGAAAAAATCCCACCAATTGGAATAGTAGTTCATATAGACGACATATAACTCATTATTGATTGCAATAATTTAAAAGGAAGAAGAAATAATAAAACAACAAACAGTATTATATCATAACTAGATAAAGAGTATTTAATTTCAAGAGGCCGATATTTTGCCGGCGTGTTTGGTTTCGTTATTATTCTCAACATTTCAATGCTTATAACTATCGTCATCATCATTTGTGAACCAAAATTCTCAAATATCGAATAGGCGCACATTAAAAAGAATCAAAAGCGCATACTGCTCCTCATCTCATTTCCTATCACTGTTGCAAAAGAAATGACCTTCACTAGATTTTCATATAAGAATATCATAGATGCCTTCCATTAGCCACGAAGCGAAAATCTTTTTTTTTGCAAGTTCTTAAATTTGCTATTATATACAACTGTGGTTGGCAAGAATATGCATCTTGAGCGCACCAGTCGAGATTTCTAAGTTAGACGAGTTGCCAAAGACACGCTAACATTGCAATTTTTCAAAAAATATTCCCATTTCAGTTGCCGATAAAAACGATACAGCACAGCACAGCAGCACGAACGGTGAGAAAAATCTCGTAATAGAACCGGGCGTTTTCAGGCCTTCCCCGCCCAGTGGACACCCCGTAGAGGCCCCAACTCTCCAGAACTCCCTGCCTGTCGTGGGGGATTTTGAGAATTCAAATCGCCCGCACGGGTCCTCGCGGGAGTGAAAAGCTCCCCCGCTCACGGGAATATGATTCATCATTTCACATGACGAGAGCCCCACTCCAGAAACTTGTATTTGTAAGCTTGACTCACCTTACAATCATTTTCATGAGGCGCCAATAAATGATACAATGAGTGCAAAAATGGATCCACAAATCGACCAATTTAAGTAAACCTCTGAAGAATTTATAGGTGTTGAAGAGCAGCAACAAAACGTCCATAAATAAAAATTCAATTTTTCAAGGAAAATAAAGAGAAAATGAAATTGCCGACGTATTCATGAATGAATAGAAACATCCCCAACTATGTAAGGAGATTCCCCCTTATAACAATCAAGAATATTCTTCATCTCGTATATTTCTCATTAGCATTCACTTGATATAATTTTGCGAAAAACGAATATTTAGATGCCTTTTGGGGAATAAAATTGTATCATTAATTATTTATCGCATCTAACAATCAATAGAATCATTTTTTTTTTTATTTATTCACCTAGAGAATTAGTCAAAATTACTGAGAGCAATAATGATGATCGAATACGCATCAAATTCATTTATACATAAGCGAATTGACACCTATATAAATCGTTGAAATATATAAGGAGCATATATAAATAAGCCATCATATAATCTTTCATTTAAGCAAGACAATCAAAACAAAAAAAACATATCATATCTAAGTGACAGGAATTTTTCCGACACCATTTCCTCTATAGAAACTTCTTTATATGACCTTTCACCCTCATTACTGCACGGGAAAGGCATCTCCAACGAAAGAATTTCTGGATATCCCGCCTGATATAATATAAAGTAGAGTATTAATTATTGTTATTGAACATTGTTACAGAGTAGGTTGAAACCCTAATCGAGAATCATATTGTAACAAGATGCAAATGTCGCAATACCACGCTAAGCTAATTCTCAAGGCTCTGATTCCACTCGAGTGGCAATAGATTTGCCTTACGATGAGCATAAAGACAACTCGTCTAGACCGACATTTCATCTTCTTCGGGAAGATTAGAAAATAATTCGGCAAAGACAATTTGCTCATATATACGCGTCTAGCAAAAGGAAATTCTTTTATTGATTCCTATAACTAATTAACGACGTTATAATAATATACAATAACGACACATAACAATTGCGAGAGGAGAAGGAAAAATGAACAAGATATTTATATATGAAACTTCATGTTCTAATTTTTTTTTTCAATTCTTGGAAGCATATGAGGAAAAATTGCATTTTCGGTCATTCCAAGTTGAAGTTGAATAGGCTGCTAATTGTAAAATTGGCATAAAACTGAGTCGCTATTTATTAGTTTTACGACTGTTAACATTATTAAGCATTTCCGCTTTGTTAAGCATATTTGATAAGCATTTTTCTCTCTGTATAAAATAAGGAAATTAATTCCGCATAGCGATGAGAAAATATTGATTGAGAATATAAGAATTAAAAATAATAATAAAATAACATATGATATGGATGCTATTATCGACAGAAATATTCGATATTGAAATCAATAATAAGCCGAAATGTCAATTGTATTTTCAAATGCCATAATGTCTAATGAAGGAAATTATTTAACAAATGAATGATTCGAATGATTTTTATATCTACTGTATGGATATGCATGGCGCAACATTATTTTTCTTTAAAATCGCTTTTGACTATATTCCTTTGAAACGTTATTTCTAAAATCTCAAACAAGCACGCATAGAGCTCACTAGACCATAGTGGCAAAATCCTACCTTTTGAAGGGTTCTTGTGCGCTCCATTCTTTTAGGATGGCATAGATAGCTTGTGAAAATCAAATGGTGATTCCTCAGAACAGGACAATCAAGTCTCCAGGCAAGGCTTTCCTTGTCACAGTCCCGTTAAGTTAGTTTATCGGAGCGTTTTGGATATCGAGCTTCGATAGCCTTCAGGTCCTAGTCGCTCCACACCCACTCATCCTGGAAATGTAAAATGTTTATGTGCGAGAAAATCATGCCTCATTTGAAATATCAAACAATTAATAGCATGCTGCAACAGATTCATGCAATAGACTGCTCCCTAACGAACGCACAACCACATAGAACCCCAGGAATAAACGGCAGTAGCCACGGCTAACCGAGGCAATGCAAAGTTACATTCGGGCGCTGCAACCGAAAATCGTATAACGTTGTATAAGACCGCTAAGGATCACGTGATGACGAGGCTGATGAAGGGTTTAGAGAAAAAAACACAACGGCCAAGAATCGAGATCACGAGGTTAGAAGAATGCAGGCAAGAAAATTATCATGAATGGAAAGAGTTTCTGAAAAGGTTGACTAACGGCGGGCCATCAAACAAAACAATATGGATCCTAAGTTTTCAGCAATAAAATCAATTCAAACGAGAAAATTCATTGATATGCACTCTCCTATTAACTATAAATGTGAACGAAAAACTTTTGCGGCAAATTTACAATATTTATAAACAAGAAAGTGTTTAATTGGCCACGAGCGAAAAAATTTGTATCGTAGAATGAGCGCAAAATGTGAGCCACAAATTGCTTGTAACCCTCAGGAGCTCGTTTGATGGTTCTTTGCAGTTAACAAGGAAATTTTCGGTGCCTTTATGTGAACACTCTCCTAACCTAACCGTCAAAAAATCGAAACCAACACATCAATTTCTGACCTTCACTTATTTCACTGCATTATGCAGGATTTTCTGATCATCAACAACTCTAAACGGATAAATAAATCTTGACATATGCAAATTGGCAAAGACTCAATCATGTGCTTTCAATGCAAATTTCACAATGAACTTTACTATTTCCGTCACAATATTGAAATGATTCAAATTTAGTAAGATACACTTGCGCGACCTTCGTAGATTTCCCGAGATGGTAACGCTAAATGATCAAAGATGAAAACATTTGAAGAGACGATTCATGCTTCAAAAATGTCGCAACGGATTCAAGCAATACGAGGAGTCGTCTTGAATTTCAGGTTTCACATAGGAAAATCATACCACTGACGCTATTATTTAGTGCTTGAATGTGGAATCGCTCTCAGATCTCTCAACAGCCATCTCTCGTTTCCTTAACTTATTCACTTGCTCGAGAGTTATCATAAATAACGTATCTCTTGCACTTAGAACTTCTAATATTTAAGAAAATATGAACTCAACAAATTGAAAACCCCGAGAATTAAATTTCCGACTCAAGAATTTATGGCCATAGAAGTTCAAAAGATGATTACACCAAGAAAAAATTGTTATGCGGTAACAAGGTGAAAATTTTCAGCAATAATATAATAGAAATCTTCAATGAAGTTTGAGGTAACGCCACTTTTTATCTTCCTCGATCGTGAAAAAGAATTCCACCGCAAAATCAATATTCTAAACAGTTTCCGACCAATTGCCTGGAGAATTAATAGGCTCCTTTTCGACCGGAATTTTCTCATCATCTCGGCAACATATATTTGAAAGGTTCACTTGACATTTGCTAGTCGTACACCTTGTTGTTTTTTTTTTTATTATCCACTCTATAAGTAGCTGTTTGATATTTACTTGTTTTATCGGAATATTTTTGCGTTATTTCGACGTTAGTTACGAATGCAATTGTTTCGATCACCATTGTCACCGTATTTTGACGGCACTTACAGATACGGTTGCGTTATCTTCGATGGTTGAAAAAGCATCCGCTATGCCCTCTTATAATGTTCGAAAGGAGTGAAAAACTTCGCAGGGTCTGAAGGGTTTGAGAACGCCCCGTTCGTTCATGCTATTGTGCTGTATTATTTTTATAGAAAGCTGCAATAGGAATACTCTTCGAAAAGTTGCGTCTTGGCGTTTCCTTGTTAACTCATTTGATATAAAAATTGCGGCTGAAGCCTAAAATGTAAAGTGGTGAAAGATGGTGGCAAAATTTTGGGAAATGCTAATAAAAAAAGGGTAC
Source organism: Ascaris suum (assembly GCA_013433145.1). Classification (NCBI taxonomy): domain Eukaryota; kingdom Metazoa; phylum Nematoda; class Chromadorea; order Rhabditida; family Ascarididae; genus Ascaris; species Ascaris suum. The sequence goes on along the minus strand of CM024172.1, from coordinate 1,834,762 downwards.
TCACTTTATGGCTAGTGAGGAAAGACTATGATAATATTATGTTGTGTTGGGATAACGAAGTACAGTGAAGACTACTTGCCTGTTGCAAAAGTGCTAAGAAATGAGATGAGGAGCAATCATTCGCGGACGTTTTCGAATCCTATCTCTAAGTGTCGTGAGCAGATGCCCATAAGCATGACGTCTCCTACATGGAAATGAGTTTGTTTTTAATCTCCTCTGCTATGAAATGCTTGAAACAACAACGAAACCGAGTACGCGGGCGGAATATCGGGATCTCGAGATGGCAGCTCGACATGTTATATCACAATTCATTGTGTTCTCCGTGCCTTCTGTGGTATCTTCATTTCTGGATCGACTATCAGATTTTATTCTCTATGTTGGACCATGCGTTTCCATTAAGCTGAGTGCGGATTTGTTGTCGGAGTGGGCCATGTTGCAGAAAGATAGGATGTCAGAGTAACGGAGGTGGACAATCACCACTGCCGATCCCATCCCCCGCTTACTCCCCCCCCCCCCTGCGCCTCCCGACGTCCTTAGAGCCGACATCAGTGGTTGGTTCGGAGAAATCTGGACTGACAAGGAAGCAGAAAAGTGGGAGAAGCGTGGTGTGGAGGTTCTTCGTAGTAAACAACAACAAAGGCAAAAAGGGTCCGGTATAGTACCTGCTAATGAATGCTAGCTTTCAACCCATCGACGCATGGCATGATAGGCCATTTGAAAGCCGTCCACGGTGATCGTCCAGAAGTTGGACAAGCTAGGCGAAAGACTAGTGAAATCTGAAGATACGCTTAGATCTTTTTATTTAACATCTGGACAATTCTTTTCTGATAGAATCGGAATGTTATGTGCGTCGTTTTCGTAGCGTAGACGATTTGTAACGTCTTTGCAGATCCCTTTTTTTTTTCTTGTCATAAATAGACGTTGTTTCTACTGTTGTTTCTTGTTGTTCTTATCTTGGAATTGGTATTAAGTTACATATCGGCTGCGCATCCGACTATTCTAGCGGATAAAATTCTCTCGACATCAGGATGAGGAAAAAAATAGGTATGTGAGGGAAGTGGGGGGGGGGGGGGGGGAGAGGATAGCAAACTATGGAATCCTGGCAGTAATGAGTTTTTCTTTGAGCACAATGTGGATTACAGCACGTCTGCATTAACGCTATGTCACAGTGCTTCTTGAAAGGCTACGAGTGTTTTCGTTCATTCGAGACATAGTTCCATTTCACACGAGGGGTTTCCGTTATGCTTTTTGACTGTGTCTCAATATCATCTTCCATGATAAACTGTTGTTTCTCTCATGACACATATGCGCCACATTGCCTTTCAGCGTTTCTCATTCCAGTACACTGTATCACGCAGTTTTCTCTTGTTCTGTAACTAATGGGGAATTTTTTTTTCAGCTTGCCACCGCAGAATTTAAACTTTTAACATCCTTCACAAAGATGACAAAAACCCAACTGAGGCACTGGCTGGGGAGGAATTAGTCCCAGTAAATCCCTCCGATTCAAAATTTATGACTTACCTTAATGCAGGCTTCGCCGCGGGGGTATGGTGAGACAGCCGCTCAAGTTGCGAACTTATCCTCGGCACCTTACCATACATTTTGGAATCGCGACGGTTTCTGATATGTGAGGAATCTCAGAGAAAACAGCGAAGACAATAATCGTTTACTACGAGCAAAAACAAGCACGAGACAATAAGAAACACACATTGACTAGCAAGCAAGACCGCAGCCTATTTATATCTTCGACTATAGCCCCTAAAGCACCGGAAGATCATAATCCACATGAGGGAGAGATCATATCAAGATCAACACAAGTATGAGCAAAATAACTTATTCCACAAAATGAAGATCAACTACGACCAAAGTGATCACAAGAACTCATTTGATCATAGTAGACTATTACTCGTTAACAGGAATGCTGTACTCATATTTGATCATCGTTTCTAAGAAATGACATCGGAAGAATAATCGAGCAATTTCAACGATATTCCATTAAGGCCACTTTTATAAAAAGTATTTTGTGGATTATTTCAGGATAATATTAGCATCGGCTTCTTATTTCTGAAATAAAACTCTATGAGATCGTACAGCTTAGTTCGATTTCCGTTTACATTTTATGGTATCAAAAGTTTTTCGGGAATTCTATTCGAGAGCGTTTTACCTTCAGGAATTTTGTATAGCGTTCGATGCTCATCGTCGTTAAATTGAAAGGAAGTAAGCAAGTCATCGAAACTGATGTGAGGATTCATTTACTTTTCGTGTTGTTTCAATTTGGAATTCTTTATCATATCATCTGATCATGAACAGCAATATATGCAAGAGGTAGCGCTTACATTATTGCAATCCGACTATAATATCCTATACTTGACGGTTCTAATTAACTGTATTCATGTTATTTTTGCATGTTCAATTTTGCATTCCCGCATGTCTTCATTGCAGATGATCTTTGTTGTTCTTTTTTCTTTTCTTTCTTTCTATAGAGTAAGGGTTTAAATCTATTATCGTATACTCTATTTTTATTGTTCTTTTTTTCTTATTATGCCTCCACACATAGCAAGAGGTTTAATTTCCTTATCAAGGTTTATATGATTTGGTATCATCGGTATTTCGATGGTTTTCACATGATAAAATAACGTGGAATTTACTTCAACGTTTCGTTATTGAAACAAGCTTCATCGACGCTGACCTGAATAACGGTACGACTGTCGAGTATCGCTTCATCAGCACAGAATTTCGAAAATTGCAAAACAAATCGGAAAAAAGCACTTTACAACTGGCTGATATACTTGCATCTTTGAGGAGGTGGTTGGGGGGGGGGGGGGGGGGGTGGGGGGGGAGAGGTGGCAAGAAAACTGTACGACGCGACATAGTGGAAGAATGCTTTCATTGCAATATTTGCCTCAATGTGGTAATGAATATAAAATATCATCTAAGTTTTAGCATTAAAGCCTGCAACATTGATAAGAATTGCTTGAGAGAGTTATAGACGACGATGAAGTCATACTCCTCGAAAAGTTCACCTAGAATAGTTAGATTAAATTCTTCCCATCCTAAGGAGAATTTCCAGGTTTCGGAGGCGGTGCGCAACCAATTGGCTTAATTTGAATTAATTAGGCAGATGAATTTCTATAGAAACATGTCTCTAAAATTGCCAATCATTGATTGCGTTTAAAAGCATTCTTCTCTGCCATATAATACCGGATTATCGGCACAGCGGATACTGTCTTACTAAGAGTCAATGGTTCAACCGATTGAAACGTTTTCCAAAGGAGATTCATGGCTGTACATTGTAAACTTCACTCTCGCTATTCAGAATCGACAACCTCATTATTTCCGACGGTGTTTTACCCATTCTCCTGAAAAAGAAAAAAACTCCATTTTCCACTACCACAACACCTCTCCCTTTCCTCTCTTTCCCTCACAAGACTACCCTCCGCGCGCGGCAATCCTTTTGCTGGCAGTCAAGAAATTAGCTTGGGCCACTCTAGACTTGTTTCAACAGTCAAGACCAAGAGTTTTAAACTAGTGTTGATGACATCTCGCTATGCTAAGGACCATGTAAGTACTTCTTTATTCAAGTAAACCAAACGCGGGACGAACTCTTCGCCAAAATTCGTATGGCCTGAAAGGCAATTTGCTTCAACCTCATACAACGTTGATACCCTCTAAAGTTCACCTCCATAACGACCATCGTTACGAATACCAACGAAGATCAAATGCTATTAGCTGCCCCTCTTGAGTTAAACTCGATATGATGCTCTTGCTCTGTGCATTATATTATTCATGTACCTGTTTGCACTAAATCTCCCTCTCTCCTTCTTTTCTGCTCATATGCGTTGTTTCATGTTATAAACTTCATGCCTCTGATGTTTGGAATAAAAGTTCGAAAGCGTCAATTAATCTCATGGGAATAGCACAATGCTCTAAATCTATTTTAACCTTCTCTACCCTATATTAACTGCATTCATCTATAGTTTTTCCACGGACAACGATCAACACTTTTACGAAGTGCACATTGCTTACTGAAATACATCCTCCACTTCACATCCCCCACCCTGAAATTAGTGCAACCAAAAAACTTCCAAATATTGACCACTGGAGAAACAAATGCCATTAATTTTCAAGACCGTGAAAGAGAAAAGAATCTAGGGTGCATTAAAAGTCTTAAATCAAAAAGCAAATAAAATAAGATCAAAATTAAGTGGACCATGGACCCATATAAAGGCGCAATCCATGCGTTCAGTGTATAAACGAATGAATCAAACCGATTCCGGTAACCATCGCCATAACGTTATTGAAGCATATTTCGCCATCACAAAGTGGACGCCGTCCAATTGCAACTTCTATCATGTCTAGAAGCGACTAAAAAACAACAAAAGTTTACTTGGACGATCGAAAAAAAAAAACGAACCATAACAACAACTCTCGATGAACAGAAGAACGCAATAACTGAGAACACATCATCATCTTACACGCATCAATACTCCCAATAACAGCACCCCACCTCACCACTGCAACACAAAACACCTCTATAAATTGCAGCAAATTCCATATCGTCTATATTGGATTCAATAGTGAACATTAAATAAAATATTGATATACACTAATAAAATCGTTTCAAGAAGCAAAACATCGACACCATTTATGAAGGAAGTGGCTCTACTAAAGACAAAAGAGAATAACGAAAGCAATATGCAATTCGGGTAAATATTGAACATCGAAGTGGTATAATAACTGGATATTTTCCTGTATATTTGTACTTCTTGACTACGACAAGGGCAAAGTTCAATCCCACTTCATATGCCACAATAGACAACCCTCCAACACCATCGACTGTCATCATCAGCACCTCTGTAAATAATACTCCAATGCCAGCCCTCACCCTCGGATATCAATCGGTCCTCCGCCTAAAACGGAACGACCGCCCTTCCCTCTCCCCTCCTCCCCCTTCCCACACGAAAAAAGTGCTTTTCTTCCCACCTACCAGTTTCGTCTGTCTCAACCTAACAAAAGTTTCTGCTCATGAAGTGAAGGTCTAAAAAGGGAGCACTGCGGTGGCAAAAAACGTAACAAAGCATGAGGCTCGAACTTTGTCGACTTCCCATGACCACCTGCACACAACAATCCATGATATTCACGGCGACATCGAAGAATTACTGACACCGCGCGGACTGTTTCATCAAGAATTGGTTGCCCCTCCCCGACCAAAATAATAATTAAAAAATCAACCAGCAACCACCTTAAACATAAAAAACCGATGTTCTCAACAACGAACCTTAAAAGAAAAGGCTGATGATTGCAGTATGTGAGATAGCTGATCAATTTACCTTCAACGAGTACGGAACGCACACCACGAAGTCCAATATTGCATTAAAGTTCAACTAATCAACATTCAATATGCAAATAAATATTCATTAGAGCCTTAAATGCCGTCTTATATCCGCACCTCTTCTGACCATATATCAGCTCAGAAAATCACACCTAAAAACATTCACCCTAGAACAATGCCCATGACGCACTTCATAAAAATAAAGATAAAGGAAAGCGATACAAATAGAACTCAAAAGCAATAGATGAACTAGAATCAACGATCCCCCTTCCTCATTCACAAAAAGAGACGCGAAAGATGCTTAGCTCAGAAAAATGAAATCCATTAGCGGAGTGCACTCCACATAAGAGAAAAAAACTGACCGAAAATGTGTAGCCCGTCCATCTGACTGGATCAACTCCAGGAAGGGTAGAGATCTACGAGAAGCATTGCCACGTATAAAAGAAATTAGTCAGTTTATCGACTATCTCTTCGAAGTCACTCTCATACTGTTCCAAAAATATAGAGCAACCGGCAAGTACTCTATCTGCGACCCTTCCCCCTCTTCGAAAAACCCCATTTCTTGGATGTGATTCTTTTCGGATTATTTCAGAGCCATTTCCATCACTGACGACTACTGCAAGTGCTCACCCTTAAAATATGTGGTTCAAGAAACATGAATAAATCTGCAAAGGCGATATGAACTGAGAACTAGGAGCGAAGAAGCCCAATTTTGATCCCCGTTGAACAGCGAAATGAAAAGAAGAGGGCACTACCGTTGCAGGGGTGAGGGCTGCACAGGGGTTCAAGCTCAGTCTTCGTGCTCTTCGCCTGCGTCATCTGCTTCCTCCAGGTCCTCTGCATTCTCATCGTTCTCTGAGCCACCTTCCTCGTCCAAACCTCCTTCGGCTCCATCGTCTAAGTCAGGTACCAAGAAGTATTGCAGCGGGTTCGGCCACAAATCGTCCTTGATCAACTGAAATAATTACTCAACTCCAACTTGATAGCAAACGTCATGTTTGGTAGGTTTCATCCATGCGCTTTTAATTTGAATGATTTGTTTTGCAGAACGCGTCTAGCATCGTCCAGTCACAAAAAAAAGACAAAAAAGAACAACAGAATGGTATGATCAAACGACCAATCTTCTACCCGTACTGTACTAGTAACAGCAGTTTACAAAACTGGAAAATTCGCACCTCGCAAACGCCGAGGGGGGGGGGGGGGGTAAAGGAATAAAAGCCTGTCTCCCCCTATAGGAAACGAAGGAACTAAGCAGAAAGAGGAAGGGGGCAAAAACCCCTTCGACGTTACACACGACTGTGTCTTTCTGAAAGTTCATAACGGAAATTACCCTCGACCTGTACGCATTAAACGTGAAAGCAAAAGTGGATCATCGCGTGGCAAACCGTTTATTTCGAAAAAGTCCTGATAAGATTGTTAGGTACACTCCCCTCCCTCCTCCCCCCCCCCCCGCCTCTCCTGAAAAAAGACTTCTTTTGATAGCATCAAACTCGTTTGTAAATAAAGAACGAGCGGAAATAACCTCAGCAATTTCATCGTTGCTTGCATCTTGATTGTCCGAAAGCCAAGCGAAGAATGAGCGAGGTCCAGGTGTGCTGTCACCCGACTGAGTGCTCTTCGCTTTGATCTGAAACTATCGCATCAACTTATGAGTATCCATCCAACACTGCACTTTCACACAACGTCATAACTTAACTCTAAAACTTCAAACATCTCAAACACCCGTGCTCTCAACAAGGAGGGAGATGGGGGGGGGGGGGAGAGAGAGAGAGAGAAAGAGAAAAAAAGAGGCAGAGGAAAGGGTACAACATCTGAGGAGAGAGTCAATATGTGATTGATACCTTATTGACGAGTTCGTTGTCCGGCTTCCATTTGATCTCCGTAGTGGTGCTGGTAGGCTCGGCATTGCCCAAGAAGAACTCTTTTACAATCTGCGTGTTCTCGAAAAACGGATTCTCGTCGAAAGTCAACTTGATCCTATAGCCTGACTTGATGTCGTCGAATTCCTCCACCTTAAATTTAAAGGCTTAAAATAATAACAACGTTTCATTAATGTTTACACTAAAGGTTTGTAAACACCGATAGCTGACTCAGCAGTGCGACGATTCCCCTAAAAACGACCTTCACAGTTGGATGCAATCGAACCGATCGATCGCCCAATGTTTATTTACCAAACAGTAAACTTCAACTTATGATCGGAAGAAACGAGTTAAATATGCAAATGAAGTTAGTGCAGAGCATGTGCGAGGCTTGCTTGTCATTAATTGCAAGCGAGAGGCAAATCAGCAGTTTCGATCCATTGGATTACACAACAGGGATCGATTGACATCGAAGAGTGACATTCGCTAAGCATCTAAAGATATGCACTGCTAACTACCCAAGAATTCAAAGAAAACGCTATGGTAAAATCGGGGCATAAAGCGAGAAAAAAAAATTGAGAGGAAGCGACCTCGTACCACTCTTAATGACTTTACTCCTCTCTTTGATCATTTACACATCTTTCCCTTAAATTCTAAGGGTCGTGGTCATCCGCCCGTGGCAATTTACCCTGCCTTCTAGGAAAGAAGAATTAAAAGACAGCTAGGAAAGTGGGATCATCAAAAACAAATTATACGATCAAGATACTACGGATCGGTAGAACAACCAGGTCACAAATTGCTTCTCCTAGTGAATTTTTTTTCCATTCCCTCCCCTTCTCCTTGTTTCCATTTCGGAAAAACTGCAAAATTTTTCTCAATCCATTTTGGCTCCAAAAAGAAATAAGCAAACGATAATAAGAGTGAATGGCAAACCTCGACTTTGGTGAGATAATGAAGGCACTCCTCCTCCTCCTCATCCAGTATTGCGCTGATGTTCGGGTGGTTGACAAACTGTAAAACATTGTTCTGTAACCTCATCATTCATATTAAGACGTTTCGAAGAAGAAAATACAGAAAGAAATACCAAAGCTGGAATTTATTTTCCTTAAAGGACAAATGAAAGAATATTTAGTATATTTGGTGGGACTGATGAGAAGTTCGCGGCTGACTGCCAAACTAAAATATACGTTGAAAGGAGGTGCAGATGGAGGACGCATACTTTATTATGATACAATAACAAATAGAACGGAAACTCACAGCAGTAACCCAAAAATTGGGTATGTCTCGGACCAGCTCGTTCCGCTTCTCAAAGAACGGCTTTCTCAATGAGTTGTACTTTTGCTCAACCTAGAACACACAACATTTTATGCCACCCAAGTGTCAAGTAATAAGCATATATGTTGATAAAGATATCTGCAATAAAAGAGACAGCGAGGGAGAGGTTACTGCCATGACAGCGTAATGGATCGCTCCTGCTGATAATAGCATTCAAACACGCTAACCGTCAACACTCTAAGTAAGGATCAAACAATATATTAGCAATAAGTGTAACTATTATCGCTGCAAAGCAAATTTAGTCCGGCGACCCAATCTAAAGAATGGTGCCGCCCAAGCCTCAGGAACTGATGAAATAACAAATAGTAACCCCAGTTCAGAGCAAACTATTCCTAAATTGAATCATCAGTGTCAACGGCAACCAAAAATGATCCACTATATGAAAAGAATGATGAAAGAAAACGAGATTTTGGCCTGCAATTGATAAGAAATTAAAGCAAATTCAGTTAATATACGTGGCAACAGCACGCGATTGTGATCGGACCCAATGAAAAACAGCAATGAATTCCTCTGTGAGCATATCGCTTTCATTAAACCAACAAAAATCTATGAATAAATAACACAATTATAAATGGCGATATTTGGCCTTTCATCACATATCACAGCCGATTTAGACCAACGCTTATCTACTGAGCTTATCAGCTGCATATTACAGCAATTATTTCAACCTCTGTTTCCTGCACATAACACGATTCTAAGGACCACCAAAGTGAAACTGGGAGCCAAATTTATACCTCTTTGAAATTAAACTCTCAAGCAAGCTCATAGAAATCAACTGCAAAAATATTTCTATTCATATCAATTAGAAACCTTGAGTATCTCCTCGCTGGCCTTCTCGTTGAGAGAGTCGATCTCGCCTTGTACCTGATCTATCTGCTCAAGAATCTTCTGTGTAGCCTCATCGTAGTCCGATTGCGCCTGAACAGATTCAAATGGGTTAAGAGGAGCGGTATATTCGCCAAGTATGCAAGTATCCCATAATAAAAGCAAGCAATTTTGCTAATGAAAGTCTCTAGATCTGAATGTGCTGACTGCACCTCAACCACCTAAATTCAAATTATTCCCAGTAAGAATTTCTTTGAACTTCAGCATAAATAAGTCCTCGTCTAAGATCGGGAGGGGAAGCGGAAAGGGAAGATGCCTCCGACGTTCAACGATGCAAGATCCCTTGCTGGGAACCTTCAGAAGAGCGCTCTCGCACATCCCCGTTTGTTCGGGAATGGGTATGCACTCATTCGTCTCAAAGCAGGAATGTCCCCTAGTTAAACTGGCTGGAACATCGAAGTTACACCACATAAGCTCGGCTGCCTCTAAGCAGAAAAGTATCGTCGTCTGAGGTCTAAAGACCTAAGATTCCACGGCAACTGTTCTGATCCATCATGGAAGCCCCGATGCAACACTACCTAACATTCGCACAAGGAAGGACAGCCACGTAAACCATGCGAACGCGCATGACAGAATTAAATGGTTATAGGCATAACTTGGAACAAATCCATTCGGTATTGCGTCTGCAAAAAAATGGTGAGAGCATTCTAATAACACTCATGATGTAAGACGAACCAAGAACCAAGTTTCATTCCGACTTGAATTATTGTATCTTAATTATCAAATATCAAAATTCCAGAAGTGCCCGATACTGACTTGCTTACTTCAAGTTGCTGGATTAACGATCGCACTTACGAACATATTTCAATCAGATAATAAAATGAGGCTGACAAATGGCGACAAGCGTTTGGTGGCTTGTTGAAGAATAAAGATCGGATCCTATCGGGTATTGCTACTAGATGAGAACCTAGATTGCTATACGGATATACCAAAGCGCTTCAAACAAATGAAGCGCTCGCTAAACGCCAATGATACAACTGAAGATGAAGTGTACAGCGCCTTACTGCATATCAGAGTAAAATATAAATAAAAAAAGATTGCTAGAAAAATTCGAGAGGGAAAAACGAGATTAATAAAAGTATTCGTTTACAGAGGAGATGCCATTTCGGTTTCAAAATTATTAGCATAGACGAACAAGCATATAATGCGCCCACAAAATACCTGCAAAAATTATAATCCACAATAACCTTACACGACTCATCTTATTTCGAAGCCATTCAAATTATAAAAGCGAACTTCCTCATATGCTTAAAATCTACCTTGGTATCTTTTGCCTCTTCGCCGTTGGTTTCGTTGTCGGTCTTTGCACGCTTTGTTGCCGGCTCTCCCATCTCTCTATGCTGATTATGTATGTCGATTGCTGCCTTCGCTGCGAAACACGAAAAAAAAAGTTCAAGTCTACAAATAGACAGCTACAACACATCTATCAAGCGATCATAACGCAGATAACACGAATGCTGGCTGCGTTAAACGTATTCAACGAAGTTAAACTGCTTTAGCATCGTCTCCATGAGGGAATATTTTGAAAATCTAACTTCATTTAAATAAATTCCATGATCATAACGTAGTGCTGACAACATGATTACGTGACAATTGCGCCCCTAGCAGATCGGCGTTTAATGACGCATAGCACAAAAAATGTGGCTGCGGCTCAGTGCCAAAATCAGGCGCTATGTTGAAATGTGTAAATCAGCGGAAGCTTTATACAGGTGTGCAAGCGTATACGAGAGGATTTATCGGCTATTTACCTGCATTAGCATCAACGATATCAGTTACTCAATACTGGTTACGACAAGCGATCAGATCAGATCCGAATTGGGAATGAGGGCAACATATGGGTAGAAATGAATATAGAGCCTAGACCTTTTTTTTCAAACAAAAAGGGTGGAACGCTTACTTCGGTTCCCATTAATGGAATAAACAACCAAAAAGTCGTTCACATATGTTGAGATTGAAATCTATCAAACATGCGGGAAAACTACTTACTATAAGCTCGGTAAGGTGCGATAAATAAGCAGCCAGCTGTTAGAACATGACTTCAGCCAATAGGGAGGGAAAAAAAGGAAATGCTCAGGAAAGACATATGAAACACCAATACGACGTCAAGAAAGTGCGGAAGTGATCGGCGACTGCAATGCAAATTGCATGAAACAAAAGGCAAAGAAGAGAGATCGGCCGACGGGTCCTTCACACAGCGTCAGGCTCAACTCTAGTTATGGTGGTGATAAAGCGCCAACGCATGTTAAGGATGAGAAATGCTAGTCGAGGATATGTGCGTTGATCAGCCATTATTATGCTTAACATATCACGAGCAATCAACTAAAAAAAACCCCATCGGATAAAAGCTTCAAACAAACTCTGTGCAATATTTTGCACCATGGAAAAAAGAAGAATGTAGGTTAAATATGGTTTCCGTCATGAACGGATTCAAATTAAACTCATATATCCTGTTAACAAAGAAATGTGGGTATAACAACACCGATTCAGGATGATAGAGGACTGTTGCCAAAGAGAAATCTGAATCGGCCTTTATTGATTTCATTAAAAGCGGACAATTGAAGAGATTAAACCCAAAGCAAGCCAAGCAATTTTACTGGCTCTAGACTAGTCGATCGATTCTGCTAGAATTTTGCATAACAAGTATGAAAGTTTCCGAATTACAAATGGGTCGACTTTAGAAATGACCTGGCCGATGCAAATATAACTAAGAAAGAGGTGATAAAGATAAGCAACAATAGCAATAAAATGTGACAACACATACACAACAAGCTTAATTGTTATCGCAACGATATGAAAGTCAACCGAGTGACAGGAGCAATAGCAGAGGACTTCCACTCTACCATCAAAATACAACGCTTGCTATTTGAGTGCAAAATGGGTTTAAAAAAGTTATTAAACCTCAGCGATCACCATATAATACCGATCAACTCACAATTGTACTTAGATAAAAACCATAAAGTACCATTAATGCTAATAAAGACTAATGTCTATAAAACTTTCAAAATAAATCACTTCCAAACCTATCTTCAATAAAATCCACGAAAAAAAACCGGAAGAGAACCGCACTACCTCCCCCAAAATGAGGGAAATAGCTGCGCAATGAAAGCTGACCAGCGAACTGCGCGCGTCGCTATACGCGATCGATGCACTCACTGCCAAATAGGCGCGTTTACGGCGTTAAAAATGCACGATACGCCAAAATTTCGCACTTTCATCGCCGTCATTTAAACGAAACTATTACGTTAAAATGCAAAAATATTTTCGTTAAATATCGCTTAATTCAATCCATAAAGAGGTAAAATGCAAATTCATAGAGGATTATGCAAATTTTGAGGTGGTATGTAACAGTTGTGTGAGGATAAGACGAGGAATGTAAACTTGGCAAAAGACCACTTTCGAATCAGCAAGGAAACCTCTACTATGAAGATCCAAGCATATCACTTCTATGATTTTTTTTTCATAGTAAAATGAAACGCTTTCAGCAAATTATTTACTTAATGACATCGTATATTAGTCATACTAAATCACTTCGTCTACACACTAGAAATACACCTCTCCCCTACTCACAAAGACTTTTTGAGAGGGGGTGAGAGGATAAGAAGTGGGAGGTGGGATGGGGGGGGGGGTATAAAGGACAGAGGTTCTTTATCGATATTTTCTTACTGAAAGAAAAAAAATTTGTTCATGAACGTTCATATTCGCTTACAATCATAGAAATATGGTTCACCCGCAAAACTAGGCGATAATTTCCCTCGATGGCCCTATTGTCAGTTATAGGTGAAATCCCGTCCACCTTGTCGTAATCCTCAAATCCTCCATTGTCCACTTCCATCTTCCAAAAATATCGATGCAAATCATCAGCATTATTATTGCTAGGCGTTTCACTTATGTGGCTAACGAAAATTTTTCCACCGCAAATACGAACGTGTTATTATGAGATATCATAGTCGTTATATTACGCGGCAATACGGTAGCATTATTAAATTTTACGCACGATGAATTCGACACTTTCAGCAATAAAATTCAACAATAAAAGAAAATTGCAAAAATTTCAAAACAATTTTCAAAAAATTTCACCTACAGTATTCTCCGTTTAAGACGCTCGATGTGCAGTCAGAGAATTTGGAAGCAATCCAAGAAAGTGACGTCACTCTACGAAAATTCCGATCGAATTGAACGATTTGTGTACGTGCCAATAAAATGCACGTGGTGGGTGGCAATAATATGCCAATGGATTTTATTATTTTCTCGTGTTTAATTTCGATGTTATTTTATGTTCTTTTATCGGTGGTCTATTAGATCTTGTAATGTTTTCAATTCTTATCGATTAAACCTTAGATGTCTCGGTGTTCCCAAATCTCAAAGTGGAACTTTATACTGGAAAATTTTCTGATCTCCCAGATCTAATATTGGGGGGGGGGGGGGGGGAAGATGCTGAAAGAAGACTTTTGTTGTTAAGTAGCTATTTATTGAAGGAATTATGATAGGATATTTTCCATTCATCAATGATTTATATACGAATTAAATCTCAACGAGGAATGAGAAAGTTTCATTTGAATATGTAAGAAAATTTTATTCATCTAAGCAATAAAATTTTGAAGAGAAACATTAGAGTGAAAGATGAGTTGGCCATTTTAAAATGCTCTAGATTATACTTTCTTGGCATTTCCTATTCCTTTATATCAATTTGGACTCTCATATGCATTATACGAATGTCATTACTAAGGAAACAATACAGGAATTTAACAAGTTTTTATTGTTGGTGATCAAATCATTGTTGAAGTTAACTAAAATTAATTTATGCTTGAAGATTGCGATATAATTTTATCGTTTATGAAACATGCTCTAGTAGAGTGATGACTTCTATGATGCATTGGTGAATTCGATGTGGGTGGCAATCGGTTCCGAAACTCAACAACGGTTGTTCAACGACTTTAATTGCGTGCTATTGCAATTGGGATCAGAGTAATTGTTGAATAATCATTTGTATTCTGTGGTCATTGTCTGTATTAACGGAAGTATGGCTCTTGATTGTTTCATCGATTTCTCTCTAATGTTTCGAGCAAAATTTGCTTTACAACGATTGTATACAACGATTTATGGATTGATTCCCTGTAAAATATAATCTTTTATATAACGTGGATAATCCATAACTCGTTATCCATGAGAGTGGAAGGACTCGTAGCTTTGCCACACGAGAAAAAAATCCGTATTCCAATCATACAGAAACAAAAAGCGCCAAATTGATTGATGCTTAAGAAGCGATGAAATACGTTGAAAGGTTTTGCTCGTGAAACAAGGTTAATAATTTGCGCCAAAAAAAATGCAAGGCTATTGGTGCATTTTGTTGAATTGTTATAGGGGAATGATGTGCATAACGATAACTGGACGATATTATTCGGAATATATCGACCACAGAAGTGATTTATAGCCGACAAAACTTCTTTTTTTTGAGAGAGAGGTAACGTGATGAGCTGGACAAGTGCTGACCCAAGTGACCACTCCATATTATGCTCACGAAAAGGCATAAAGGAAGTGAGTGAATATATCATTAAATAATCTCTCATATCTTTTTAGCATTTCTATTAACTATTAAATTACTACTTTTATAATTCATTTCTAAGCCTTTTTAAAACGACCAATAACAATGATATCGTTAATTTAAATGTTTGATGATATGCAAATTGAGCACTATGAGCTGATTTCCTTGCAATGATAGATTTGATATGAATTTCTTAGCAGTCATTAGTCTTTACTTTTCGTTAGCTTTCGAAGAATGTCACATTTCATCGGAAAACGTCTCTTCCAAAAATAATTGAACAAAAAAAAAGTGCAAAAAGCGTTTTTTTTAGATAGGGAGGGAGGGAGGGGGGGGGGGGGGGGGGAGGGAGGAAATTTCAGTGGATTTTCATTGAAATAATAATAGCATATTTGATAAAAACATATAATTGTTATTTGTAATAACAATTATGTAATGTTTTTTTTTCTTCTTCTTCTTTATAGAATGAGAACTCATTGGCAACAACGTTAACAGAAACTCGTAAACGACCTCATGCGGCAAGCAATGACAACGATCTACACTATGTGAGTAGTTTATCTCTAAAATATCTATTTCTTGTTTGTATTTCCTAATATATACTTTTATTTTTTATTAGTGATTAATAAATTCATATTCTATCATATTCTCTAATCATTATGATTATACACTTATAACATTATGAGTCTATATTATAAATTAATATTATTTTTGGGGTATAATATCGTTATATAAAATCAATAGTAAGTTGTGATTTGATTTCTTTTAATAATCTTCTAATGGGAGTAATAATATTTATAGAATACGATTGGTTCTTTCGCCGCTTCAGCGCTTCGTGATGATGCTCTTTATCGATGTCCACCTCCACCGCTGCCACCCGATACGTTGAATGTCGGTGTTCGTCGTCGTGGTCCCGTGACGCCTCCTGATCCGATCGATTATCGTTCTGCTACTAGCGAAAATCATCCACAAGTAAGATTTCTTTAACTAATATTTTCCTTGTCCTTATCTTGCAATATATGCTTGTGCTTATCTTAATTTATTTACTTACTTTAATCGATTAAGTATTCTTTGCGAATAAATGTCTCTTCATATCACTACCACTTCCGTTTGCTGAAGTTATAAGATAGCGTGGAGGTGAGGGCTTAGGGTCGTCTCCTGCCCATCGGATACTGACGAGTCGATTCATCGTTATTCCACTCAAGAGGATAGTTCCGACCGGCTTCACCATCCTCGCCCCGATGAAACCACTGGTCGGAATGACTCGGTAGGACGAAGCTAAAAAGTTTTCTTGGAGGCCTCTTAAAACCGATCGCGCACTAAGCAGTACTAAACGATGAATGTGCTTACCTTGCAATGTGAAAATATGCTGAGATAAAGTTTGGGATAATTTTGATGCTATTGGAGGTTGCGTTTGAACGAGATATCATTGTTGGTCGCTCAAAGGGCTTCTGTCGGGCAAGGCTGTCTTTTTCTTCCTCTTCCTTTTTATTCATTGACCCGCTGAGGGCAACGTTACGTCATCTGGCACTTAGGAATCATCTAATCATAATGTATAATGAAAAATATCGATTAGGATGTCGTCATGCAAGGAGACAATTTCGTAGATGCCGCCATGGAGCTCGAATCAGTTGGTAGTACATCACGAACTCCCTCACGGCTCGCCCTGAAAAGTTTGTTTTATTTATTAATTTTTACTGTCCTAATATACATCATTCTTTGTTTATCTATATTATGTTGTTTTGATTCCACGATCAGGGCATATCAGATGGAAAAGAAGGTCATTTGGACGTTCGGAAGTGGTTGTACAGAGGTGTAGAGAGAAGAAATGGTGTGTTTGTTTCGCAGTTTTTAGGCTTTAGGCTAGGAGAATGGAGTAAGATAGACAAATGGAGGAAAAAGAAAAAACCAGCGCAGTAAGAATGAGTTCATCCATTCATAATAGACCTCCTCGTTTAAATTTTTCATTGGTTGCATTTGGTCGCATTGCATCTTTCGATGCGTAGCATCGTATCTTTTCAAATTATGGAGGATTATTACAGGTTCCACTTCCGGTTTTACATTGCGAGCTGTCTTATTTCCTTCTCTGTCTTATTTCTTGTGGTTTCTCTCTATTGGCCATAAAATATATTTCATTTCGTTTTTTTAAACGTTTAAGAAGAGTACGCCGAGGACCTCATACGCCACCAGAACCACCGAAATCTTCAGTGGACTCTCGCTCGCCATCTCCGGTGATGGATAGACAATCGACAATACAACAGACGGTTCCATCGTTTAGAGAACTACCGCGCAAGTCGAGTCCGGTTATTGTGTTGCCCACTGTCAACTTGTGTCCTCCGTCGACGTTTCAAGAAAGATCTCCTACTGGATTTATGGGTTGGTCCATTATATATGCTTTCCAATTTCAGGTTGCCTACGTTTTCTACTAAAACCTTCAAGAATTATTAATTGTTGCATGCCCTTCTCTTGTAGGTCGTATAACATTTAGTGTGGTAAAGGTCAGAGGCTTTAGTTTTTTACCCGTGACTTGTGTTCACATAAAGAAACGAAGGAAAAATAAGGATATTATTCCATAAAAATCGATTTTCTTGAAGCTAAATTGTACTTTTTTTTTTTTTTGAAGGAAAGAAAAGATTCGAATTCATCAAGGAGGGATTGTTTCTTTCATTCGTTAGAAATGTTCGCAAATTTGGCGTCTTAAGGAAGTTGCGAATCGAAGCTCCACATTGAGCGCTCACCACCTTTTAATTTTTGATTGATGAATTTTTGAATGCTCTTTATTATAGGTGTGGGTTACTGTGGAGGTATATCACCCTCAACCAGTAAAAGCATGTTGCCCGTGCATCGTATACCTGTCTTGCCACTTAAAAGCCCACAACCGTTGGGAAATGGAAATGGGCCGATTCCACTCAATGCGGTTGTTTTTGATGGTGGCATTTCCCCCGGGAGGATGCCACCAACGCATCATGTCGGTATGATGGATTTCGGCGCAGGGATCGAGCCAGCTCCTCCATATGGAGTTCCGATGTATCAAACTCGACCACCTTGGCCCGCGGATGTTTCGCTTGGCACGCCATCTAGCTATGAGTATGCATCTCCGATACAAAGGTATTCGATCATATTTCCCAAAACTTGAAGGAAATATTTTGGCCTTGATTTCATTTTTTTTTGTTTTTTTTTTCTCGGTTTTTTCTTTGTGGATGCTAGAGTTTATGCTAACTTTTTTTCGTTCCTATAAAGAATTTGAAATCATTATATCTGCCACATTATTTTCACCTGCCGTTTGCTCTTTTTTCCACCTGATTAATGCAGGTCATGGTTAATGCAGAATGCTGAAATTTTTCATTCTAATGCGCACACAATTAAGGAATATTATTTTTCATAGATCAGCAGAAGCGCTATTGTTCTTTAGTAGTTATTGCATGTCGCAATATCCTTTCGGCTATTTTATAGAGATAAAATCAATCATTTATAGACGATCTGTGAAGATAGGATTTAAAAAGTCCTTCCTCATGTTCTCCTTAACGAAGAGAGTAAGCCATTGCATAATTAACGACCTTGCAGGATATACTTGTTAATATTTCAGTGATGGAGTTCCACATAACGATATGTTGTCGCCGCCACCTCCGCCACCACCTCCTCCGCCACCTCAAGCGCAGAGTGCGACTGTAAGCAGTAGTTCGTCTATGACAGCTTCACCGAAACAGCCAGAGCCTCCAAAAACGAAATCTACAACAGGTTCCGGCATCGTTTTAAGCATTTCCATCTCGTTTTTTTTTTCCTTTGAAAGAGTGCATTTGTTTTATTACAGAAAGAGTATTGTATTACAAAAAGTATTACAGTAGCACAATAAAGGTAGACGTGTGTATATGCATGTGTGCATTTTTGTTTTGCCATTATATTTTAATTTCGTTAATTGGGAGAATTAACTGCATATAAATATTTTAATTATTTCATCAAAACTGAAATACAAAAATATTCGATAGTTTGCTCATTTGTAGATTCGCGCACAAATTTCCGCAATGTTTGTTTCTCTCATTTCCGTATCGATCTGTACGGTTTCTGGAGATTTCATGAAGGAATTTTTGTTGCATTATTTGTTCTTTTATAGAACAATGATCGAACTATGGTTTGTACTCGGAACGGATATTATTTAAGCTTTAGCTTGAGCTTCAGCTCCAGCTTTTTAAAGAAGCCACTTATAGTAGTCAAAACTTTATAAGATCTTGCAAAACGAAATTTTATTTGTGAAATGGGCACTAACAGAGTTGGAGTTGATTAAAGGACAAAAAAAAAAGAATTTCGACTATCAATCACCATTTTTCGTTTTATTTTAGCAGTGTCTAATTTAAAATTGTTGAAGAAATATATATATTTTAAGAAGCATCATCGCTGTCTATATCGAAACAAACACAACTACAGCCCACTTCAATTGCGATGGATCCTATACTTCTCGCATTAGCCGATTTTGCGCCGAAACAATCTTCTCAGGAGAAGAAAACGCTGAAAAAGGCTTCATTAAGTGGTGGCATCGATTATAAAAAGCGATTCACTGAACGAAAAGAAAGCACTTTGAATCAAAACGAGCCTAACGAACGAAGACCTTTGATGAACGGAAACAAGGCGGCAACACAAAATGAAAAGGGATCTGGTGAGAAATGTGAACAAGAAACAACTAAAGCAAAGCAAAAGCCGAGTGAAGCGACTTCAGAAAAGAATTCAGGGCTGAGAGAGTCAGAGAAGGAACGTTTGAAAGAGCGAGCTGTGGAGAAGGATAAGTTGAAACAGAGTAACGATAACGAGAAGAAAAAAAGGAAAGGTAGAGTTGCCGAGGAAAAAGTTGGGAGTGAGGAAACCGTCAGTGAGAGAGGGAATTCATCAGCAGAAGGTTCTTTTGCGAATGGAGATAGTACATCATTGAAGAAAATGCTGGGAGGAAATAATGCTACGTCGAAGGAAAAAGAAAGAAAACGTAAAGAAGAAGTTGCGAAGCTGACAAATGGCGACAATTCGACATTCAAGAAGGGACGCACTGTAAAACAAGAGACAACAACGGAATCCGAAGAAACAAACGAGAAAATTGCGAAAGAGAGACATGTGCAAGAGAAAAATACAAAAAGAAAAAGTGCAGATGGAAAGATGCATAAAGGAAAAAATGCAGGAAATAAGACAAAGGATGGTTGGACTGTGAAAGACACTAGTAAAATATCATCGCGAAAATCGTTTGATGTCAAGAGTTCCTCCGGCAAGAAAGGTATCTCATTTTTCATTGCTTATTTAATTTATCTAGAGAGGGGTGCTATAGTGCTTAAAAGAGAGGGAACTTAATGCGCCTATATGTTGTGTTGTTATTTGCATTGGAATTTCGGCTTCTAAGGTTATACCCACATACTTTTCAAGGTGTTTTCCACTTTTATCAGCTGTTCGCTTGCTTTCCGTTATGCCATTTCTGGTTTTCCTTTATTTGTAGAATTCGTAGCAAATTTTGCGACTTATGAATGTTGACGTATTTATTAGTAGCGATGGGAAGGACACAGGAGCAAGAACTGAGTGAAATTCACAACAGGGTTCTTCCACTGTCTAAACAAACGAGATTCCCAAAATTTCCACTAGGAAGGGCTAGGCAGTGGAGAAGGTGAAGGAGGTGAAGGCGAGGCCATGAAGTGATGAGGACTGCAAAAGGAAGTGGTGTTGAATAACGTTTTTGTTGAGGTTTACACTGCTTGATTATGACAGGTGTCACAAAGCGAGCGGCAGTGTGTTCGGACGAGGAAAGTGGTGAAAAAGAGAACAACGGCAATTTAAAGAAAGAAATGCAAGAGGATGGCGATACTGATGCAGCCGATGATAGACAGCAGGTCGGCTCCTCAGCTGTGAATCAGGAAACTGATGTGAAAATGGAAGATCTATCAGAGGTTTGCGGTTTCTGGTTATTTCAGTTGTTTGCTCATAACATACAATAAGCTTCTTTAAAGTGAGATCGGTAAGGAAATTGTTTGTGCCTGAATTTTCCTTAATTTTCACTTCCACGTTTTCGTCGCCCATCTTGGCGCATCTCCTTATTCACCACAATGAGAAAATTATTAAAGGAAAGAAGATTATTTCTGATTCACCCTATAAATACAGTGATTGCAGGATGGGGAAAGCCCAAATGCAGCTTGTTCGAGGTCGATGCTGACTGGCGTAAAGGAGGAGGTTATCACCGGTCTCGATTTGTTATCCTCTGCTGCGCTTATAGGGTATGTTCTTGTTGATACCACCTAGAAATCTTTTCGTGTTAGCGTTGAGGGATTGCTCACTCACTTAGTCCTTAGTTTGATGGCAGTTGACTTATAGTTTTTGTTATTCTTCGAACGTGTTTATACTGTTTGGAAGACACACGAAAGTTTAGTACGAGATGGTCTAGCAGAATAGATATGCTTTATAGCATGGATCGGACTGACATATCTGTCAATCACTGGAAAACTATTGCCCACACTTTGCAACATTTGGTGTTATTTCCAATTCGCCATAATCTGATTCATCACGAATCTTTGTGCACAAATCGATCGTAGATAAGAGGGCACTATTCAGGTGTGCGTCCTCCCATTATCCATTCAAATCAGAGATTTCTTTCTCTCTGTTATGCTAAATATTGCGGTACAGGCTTAGCGGCTGCTGTACACCTTCGACAAGTGGTGCCACAGATTCAACGACGAGTGGCTCATCTGCGCCTTCAGAGATTACGAAAGGCAGTGGGACAGCTAAGGAATCCTCCAAAAAGGTACTGCTAAAAGATGGCGATACAAGAAACAGCAGAAGTGAAGGACGTCGTCGATGGAAGGAATTATTGCCGAAGGTTTCAGAGAAGGTAATCGTTCTTGGTGTGAACTGCTTTTATGCTACATTATTCGGCACTTCATGTTCCAAGATTTTCTGTTGCTAGTAACTATTCATATGAAATAACCGGCATGTCACATCAACGTTCTGAGATCACTTGAGCCAATTTATCATTTGTGCTGGGCGCATTTCTCCGACTGTCTGCATTCGCTGTTGCTTGGCCACAGAAACTGTCTTGTGTTACTAAAATGTTGCTGCAAAAGTTTTGTCTTTATATCACAGATAGTGAGATTTCGACAAAGGGTATTCGCAGAATCGCAAATCTTCTTCTGAGTCTCTCTCTCTCTCTCTCTCAACTTCTTTCTTCCCTGTTTTATTTCGTCAGTTTCTTAAATACGATCGAAAAGTGTGATGTGGCATTTTTATTGTGATTATAAGGACGCCACCTATCTAGCTGGCTGATCGATTCGTAATAAAAGAAAAAAATTTCAGTTCCGCAAATTTATTCGAATTGAAATGCATCCGAATGGAGGTGCATCGATGCTGAAGGCTAATTGGTCACAGATAACGAAACATTTCGATGAACTCGAGAGAGAGCAATTCACTCGTGAATTCATTGCGCTTGGTCTTGCAGAAACAGAGGGCATTCCCATTTTTGTGATCGGTATCATTGAGAACGCTATCGATTACCTTCAGGTATTGTTCACATTTCTCAGAGGGAAACTAAGCGCCTCATAGTGATCGTATCCATTTCCTTCATTAAAAGTGTTTATTCGTATTTTATGAAAATTTAATCATTAACCATTAACCATTTCCTTCGCTGAAAAGTGATCCATTTTGTATATGTAGTTGATTTCATTCGTATTTTATCCTAAAAATCGAGTATATAATCCTGAAGGTGGGTAAATTATTGGAAAAGAGAAAAGTCCGATATGGTTTCTTTATTTGTTTCTCCCCGTGCCGTATTGCTTTAATGTAAGACCGCATCGTCGATCACCGCGGAAATATAACATAAGCAGAGCGAGCTTCATATATTAATTTAATTGATGTCGCAGAAATCCTTTCATTTTTCTGGTTTTTGTTCGCGGTAGAAGGGAACGTGAAAAACTTCGAAAAAGTTTTCAAGAATCATTTCGATATGGAATAGGTGATGCAATTTATGGAATGTTTCAGGCATATTGTTTTGCATTCTGAAATGCTATTATTGCGTTTTTGTTATCTTTGTTAATTGCACATTTCAGAATACATTGGAGTATTTGGCAAAAGCCTACCCACATCTTCCTGTAAAAGTGGGTGCGCTATTAAACAAGCAAATCGTCCATACGACGACTATCGCCGAATACTATGAACGTGCCATGGAAACTTGTCATCACGGCACATATAGGTACGTACCTCTATTAATGTTGTGTTAGCTGTGATGCTTCGAATATGCCGTTCTGTTACTGTGTGCTCTATGGATCACGTTTAGAAAAATGTGGCGTTACTGATAACAGTCGTTTGATAGCGTTTATCAACGCTATCGTGAATTTGATGCATTATTTATGTATGACTTTGTGCTTTAGTAAGGTTGTTTTTGAGCTTAATGCTTCTTTAGCTATTTTCCGTTTTGCAGGTATGGGCCATTGCATGCATTAAGCATCGTTGGAACGAAGCAAGAAGAGTGCGGTGATTATTTCAAGGCAAGTATATTTAACTTTTACTGCTCCGCTATATGGGGTATTATACTCAATCGAAACAACTTCGCTTATCACTGAAAGAGAAAGTATGTGAAGGTACACTGGTTGTGAATCAGTGCTAAAATACTTAGCAATTTAATGCAGTTGGAAGGGAAGTTGTGAATATGATTGGAGTAGAGCGTTTTGTAGCTATATCTTTTGATCTATCAAAATTTACAGGAATTATTGGAAAAGATCGAAGAATTCCCTATGCTACGATTATTAATGCCTTGGGGTGAGTACTCATGTGCTGAAATGGACAGCCCTGCAGATAGCGACGATGGTCCAATCTTTTGGGTGCGACCAGGCGAACAGGTGAGATGATTTCTCTCATTTGCTGATGTTGATTACGTGGCACTGTCTAGAGTGACATCGTTACTAAATTCTAGCATTCTGGTACTCTGAATACCTTGTTATTATGGTCATAGTATATTTGTTCTTTTGCCGAGTTTTGGTGCTTTTCCTTCAGATTTAATATTTCAGTTGATTTGTCGTTCGCCGACCCCATAATGATTATTTTAGCTATCGCCTTCATTAAATATTGCAATGTTAATCGAAGTTCTAATTTTAAGCTAATCCGTGCTGATGAGCCAAAAGACGACAAATCACGTCGACGTAACTCTTGTCGGCCATCTCATCATCTTTCGTACAGGTAGTATTTATGCTTTTGCTTGATACTTCCGTCAAGAGTTCATAGAGGTCAAGTGTTAGACGATTATGAACATGTTCAGATCTGTTATCGCACTTCGCGGACCTGCAGTTTATATTCGTTTTGAAAATATGTTTGATATGGGCCTTAATCTGGCTCCTTGCTTGATTTCTTTTAGTATCTAAACGTTTAACCATTTACTATGATTTTCCTGTTGCAAGGTATCTTCATGTAGGATTTTCATCGTTGAAGGTCGAGGGAGCATCGTGAATTCTTGTTCGAGGATCGAACACCTGCACACGCGGATCATGTGGGTGATGGTCTTGAAAGGAAAACCACAGCTGCTGTAGGCTTCTTGCAAGCCATTGTGGGGCCAAACGAAAAGAAGTTAGTGTTTTGCGTAAATGACTCTCATTGCACTTTTTATCCCACCTTAATGTAATATGATGGTTTTATTTTAGCCTAGTCGAGATTGTTTTATTGCTGTGAATTTCTTGTTATCGGCTCCTCATTGCTTCTCTTTGATCGTTGAACTTAAACACCTCCTACCTAAGAAGTGTTGATTTTTAGTGATGGTTTAATGTGATGTTTGATGTAAAGTTGATAGAAATATGATGCTTGCATATTTTTAATTATGAGCTTCAGAAATCGTGAGAGTCGTATCGTGAAGGACGTGGTTTGTTTCCACGCTAGTGACTTCTACACACTTGTTGAGCGATTGCAGTTGGATCTTTTTGAACCACCTATGTCACAGGTTTATTTTTTATTTTTTCACTTCTTTTCACCCATCATCTTTGCGCAGGTTTTATGTAGCTGTGGCGAAACAGGGTCTTTAGCTAAGGAAGAAGTTTCACTTCATGACGTTGAAATGGACATATTACCGCATACATTCAAATCCAATGGGACGGAGTGTGATGAGTTCATCATCCTAGCTTATTCGTTAGCAGTTTTCTTATCGTTACTAGCTAAGCTCAACACTGCACTTGAAACTAAGGGGGTTGTTTTTTGCTTGAATTTCGCTAGTGAAATGCTCTGATTAGCTAAGCAATAAGAGATTCATATCTCGTCGAAGCGATACCACGTCAAAAGCCACTGCATTTGCTGCAAAATAAATATATCTACTTTTTTAAAGTGTGTTTATATCCGCAATTCGTAGAGGATGTTTGCTAAATCTTTGTATCAAGGTCTCTTATTTCAGTGCGTGCAGTGGGTGGAAGAAGCGAAGCTAAATCAGCTGAGAAGAGATGGTATCCGATATGCCAGGTTTCAGGTAGGCACATTGCCGACAGTCATATACTGCACTTTTTTTGTTTCTCTATGAGCAGGGGAGAGGGTATGAGGATACTCTGTTCTGGAGACCGCATTTTTTAAACGTATCAAACTGTAGAAGAAGGTCTATAGTGAAAGTTGAGCGCATTTTAATTTGCTCTAAGGTGATATCTAAATGGAACATTCGATCACAAATTTTGGCATTTTTTAAAACTTGAGCAATGCGTTAAATGCTTCAGTTTTCGTGGGTCTATAGCTAAGCCAAATCAAACATAGTTCTTTGAATTATTATTATTTGAGTTGATTTCCTAATAATTCGAATTATACTTGACTCCAATGTTGGTATTGTCGTTTTCATTGGCCGGATGATGTTTGGCTGATATGGTTTACTGGGCTTTTTACTGATGTAAATTGGATAACTTTCAAGGGGAGGGGGGGGGGGGGGGAGTGTGTTGTTGTACGGTCGTTGTATGAGGTGTTGATTTACAGCTGCATGACAACGATGCATACTTTCTGCCACGTGGTGTGATCCATCAGTTCAGAACCGTGAGTGCATGTTCATCAATTGCGTGGCACGTCAGATTGAAGCACTACTATGAGGAGGAGAGTAATGAAACTGATGCGGAGTCACAATCACCATCCGGAGGACAAAAGCTATCGAGCAGCTGCACAAAGCGGAATGGCCAGTCTACAGGTGTCAAATAGGGCATTTCGGCTTAGTAGTTCTTTAAAGGACACATGCTAAAGCCTGGTGCTTTGCTGGTGTTCGTTAGAGCCGGAGATGACCTTTTATTGGAAAGGAGGGGAGAGGTTTATTTAAGTTTCTGAGATTACTTTCAAGCGTTTTAGGACGTTGCTTTAACAATATCAAGATTTTCTGTGAACGATAAAATTATTCAGCAAAAAATAGGACACATGAAAAGGCAGTAAATCTTCATTTTGTGTGGAAATGCTTTTTTTTTTAATTTTTGTAAAAGATTTTATTCAGAAATGAATTAAATATGCTTGAAGTAGTAGTAATTTTGTTTTGCTATATACTATAATTGTTTATTTGCAGTATCTAAGTTTTAGTTTGTTTTTTTTTAATATTTGTACTTTGAATGTGTAATTAGTCAACGGTAGATGAATAATATTCGTTTATTGGAGTATTTTAGAGGTCTTTCCATAAAGATATTGTATAAATATAATGATCTTTTATTGTACCTCTTGGGGAAGGAAATCCTCCGCGATGGTGAGATGAATGTTGAAGAACGGCTATAAATGATGGTGGTATGCACTCATCCAGATTTTAAACAACGATTGTTGAATCAGTGGGAATGTTTTTTATTTTCGAAAATGACAAATGGAAATGAAATCGAGCGGAGTAGGATTTAGTGGGGTGGTTTTTATGGTATATGTTTACGGAAATTTTTTTACGGAATATTTGTCGAATATGTCCGGTGAATATTCCGGAAAGGGGGAGGGGAGGAATACGGGCATCTTCAACAATTTTTTTTTAACTTGACAAAATTCGTTTGATTATTTTTATCATTCTTTTGTGATAATGCTTTTCTCTAATTGTTGTCTCAGGTGTTCTCTCTTGTATTGAAAATTCTCTCTGTACTTTATAGGTGAAGCGAACGAATATTTATCAATGGGGATCTTTTTTGATGTTTGTTGTGAATATCTTCTTTTATTCTGGTGCGAATATCTTTCGTTAATGGATGAGTTCATTGGATGAGGGATGTTTATGGGTTGAGCGTTTTCAGGCTTTTTGCTGGTCTCTTCCCTCCCCCCCCCCCCCCCTCTCCTCCTCCTATCAAATGCGTTCGTTTCACTAAATATTTTTAATAAATGAATGTCGATTTGAATTTATTCACTAGCCATTTAATAATTAAACATCGTTCTTGAGGATGTAATATATTTTAGCAGGATATCCGTTCATTTGTTGATGAATGATCGACAAAATTCTCCCTTTTGTTTCGGAAAGAAAGTGAGATGAAATATTTCACATACTTAAGAGAAAGAGTTCGTTTGAAAACTCGAATATTATAGGTAATAATAGAAGCGAGTGGTCAATAATTGCATAATAGCGATTGTTGCTTTATATCCCAACAATGGAATCTATTCGCTTGTGCCAAAATCTATGCTAATTAATTTTTAGTGGATTGATTAGCTTACGCAGGTATGAGGTTTTTCTAGTTTCTCATATGATTCCAGGTGTATTTCAATTGTTTACCTGTGCGAGAGCCTGTTATCACCTCTACAACGTGTAATGAACAAAATCTTTTTTTGGTTTTGGTTAATCGTCTTTTTTTTTCTTAATGCATGATGGTGAATAATAGTACTAGTGAAGATATCCTAGGTAAATTGTGGTACCTTGACTTATTGAGTTATCATCGAGCATATTTCAAGAATGATATGATAGCATTGTCTGGTATATTCGCCTTCTTATTTCGATGGTGATCATTCCCATAGTGTTAGGGATGTATTTGAAGCTTGCTAATACACACTTCGGGGTGTATTTTTTCGATGATCCTCTATGTTGAAAGAAACTCTTCTAGGTCAGCATGTAAAAGTTTATATGCTGTTTGTTTAATATAAATACCGCCGGTGTGTTTATTATTGCTTCAGCTAGTATCATGTAATTCCCTTTTGTAAGCAAGCAAGTGACTGTGAATCAAACGATAGACGGTATGGAAGGGAAGGGCAAAAAGAGACAGGAAGGATATCACAAGGGCGATTTATTCGCTTTCGACGAAAGCGACTTAAATTCGCAAGTATCCTTATTTGCTAGAGCACTTTGCTTGCCCACTTGGATATAATGCCAGATGAGGATGTCCATGTTCGATTCCCAATAATATTACGGCGAATACGCAGATCCTTTATTTCATTGGAATCTCGTTGCATCTCTGTTGTTGAAATTTCTTAATAAATAATCATCTAGATTTAAATATGAGTTCCACAGTCTGTCCGTGTTTATGCACTATGCTGCAGTGCCTAACGCTAGGGAAAATTCTTCACCGCACGACCTTATTGTGCAGTAAAAGTATAGTGAATGCATGAGAAATTCGCCGGCGTTTGCAGAACGAGGGAATAACAAGGGAGAGATGGTACAGCCAAGAAATGGGAGCATAAATGTCGTTCTCGTAGCGGTATCTGTATAGCAAAACATTTCTGAGCATGAGGTTGTGCACAAGTACTTTACCACATGCGACGTCCAGGTTAAAATTGATTCAAATCCTCCTGAGAGGGTAGCTCCCGTGGTTCCTGGTGGCGTCAACGTATAGTCGAACGAAATGGTAGCTGCTTTGTCAGTGTCCGTCGGTCATTTGTAAGATGGACTATTCTGCTATAGATCAAGTGGGAATAGTGCGCCGTGCAAAGTCAGGCAATGTCAGGAACATAGAGGCACATCAGACGCTATGCGGCGTGTATCGTGAGGCTAGCCTGAGGCAGAAAATGGAATATATAAATGGGATTGATGTGCCCATGTGTTCATCCTAGCCTTTAGACAGGCCGGTCCGTCTAGAGGCTGG
Source organism: Ascaris suum (assembly GCA_013433145.1). Classification (NCBI taxonomy): domain Eukaryota; kingdom Metazoa; phylum Nematoda; class Chromadorea; order Rhabditida; family Ascarididae; genus Ascaris; species Ascaris suum. Next base: position 1,805,845 of record CM024172.1, on the reverse strand, counting down.
GATGGCTGCTTGCAGGGTTGCGATTACAGGACCGTCGTTCTATCCTATTGTCCGTTCTTGTTTGTCACCTTATTGTATAAGTTTGACAAATTGCTCGCCCCTTATACCTGTATTGTCTCGCAGTTTATTCAACCGTAGCTCCTCGACAGATGGTGTAAATCCTCAAGAAGACTTGGACGATTAGACGAGCCAAGGGTGGCCTGATCCTTGCTTCCTTTCAGGTTTTTTCCTGCAGAAGCATCGGAAAGGAAAGCCTTTTCAGAAGCAGCTATGGAACGTCTGCGAAGTAATAACTCTCATAAAACAAATCCAGAATAGTTCATATTGCAGTATAAATTTAATCATGCAAATATGGACTACGTAAAGACATGCAAGTGTTTAAATCCTTGAGGGTTTTCCCAGAGAGTGTCCAATTGAAACAATCCGACTCTAAAGGTACTCATTAACTGCAACGCACTATGCTACCCACCGATGTGCTGAGGGGATATAAATTTACTTTTTTTTCCACATAGAGAATAATTTTCATAAAAGAAGTGCAAACACCTCAGTATGCTTTAGACAATATATGTGGGTTAATGGCTAATTTCTCTGGTCTCATTTAGACCATGTGAGCCAAGCTGAGCCAAGAACAGCTCAACACCATGATGGATTATGCGGCATTCTCCTCAATTAGATCGAAGAGGAATGTTCAGCGATATAGGATCACCAACTTAAAGAAGGACTGCCTTCAACGAATTTATACAGCAACTGAGAGTCTTATCATCATAGGTATAGAAATTCGATAAGCGGCAAATTGAACATCCGATGGAAGATGTTGATGGTCACGTTAATCTAAGCGTTGATCACTCGAGCCAACTTCTGAATCCGATTCAACAAAATATCGCCATCCCTGCAAAAAAAGACTGCTTCATAAAGGATGGCATCAGAGTTGTGGCACTGGCCCTTCATTCACTTCAACCGAATCAGTTCATCGGTCCCATGATGTTTCTAAGGTAAACTACATTCACACCTTATTCCATTATAAAAGTTTCCGTACCAAGAGGCATCACACTGCTACCTGCACTATAAAAATATATAGAACATCAGTGATAACGGTTTTCAAGGCAACTCATCTTTAGCTTTTTCCTTAATAACCTTGAATAGTTATTAAATCGTTTGTGCTCTAAGGAACGTGTCGGATTCTAACCGGAAAACAATGAGTAAGTGAACGAACCTTGCAAGGTTGCATATGCAATGAATTTGCGCATCATAACGATGCACTCCGACCAAACTACACTCATGTTTCTAAACGAGGATTTGGAGTCAAGCAACTAGACTTGCATGCACAGGTACGTGTATTCCGAAGATCTACATCGGCATAACGAGGTTACGAGTTAAAGCACCGCAAAACCTAACGCATAGAAACCCTCTAAACAAGCACTAGGTTGGATCTGTTATTAGCATCTGTTCAATTACAATTTCTTTCAAGTTTGTTTGAGTAAATGACTTGACGAGAATGTTTTCAGCAAATGCGCCACGATGATCCTCACCTAATAACTGCACACCTAATAAGATCAAATCAGTGAAAAATAAAAATTAATGCCCCCCAACCTGATAACACTTCTATAGAGATTTTTAGTGTCGGGATGGTTCATTTCGATGACGCCACGCACCGCATCGATTCTGCAATGTAGCTGTCCCGCTGCGATTAACGCATGCAGCTCCTTGTCAATGAACGCTTTCGACACACCAAAATCTCTTGCCATCATATCCAAACGTACCTTAAATATCGCCACAATTATACAATTGACTATACACTAAGTAACCTCGAACGAAAATCCAACAGTCAAAATTTCCCAACAATTGTGCAATTTTATTCCGGCAAAATGATACGTGAGAATATTAAGAGATGAATTTCATTGAGGTTGTAAGACGAGACATGAAAAAAAAAGAAGATTAGAAGGATCACCTAGCGCCAATCTTAGCCTAAAATATGATCAATCAATAATACCCCCCTCCCCCTCCCCCTCCCTCCTTCTACCTTCTTCATAACTTTCAACTGCAAAATTTTTTGATCATCGACACAAAACTACTAGAACAAGGCCAAACACGGTCGAAACAAAAAACTAAGTCATTGAGATCGGGCAGCACTACTGATGTTGAGATAATCTGCTCTCATTTACAGAAAGACTGGTGCCAATCATCTGTCAATAAGGATACAGTTTAACAGACAAACGATTAGTCAGTCAGCACTCTTGCAATTTCCTTTTGCTGCTTATATGACAACAACAATAATAATAATAAAATTTAAGAACAGCAGTTAGCCTTTATATTTGAAATGGCGAACCGTTTTGTAGGGTGTGAGGAATTGCTGATATGCTTTGAGACGCATCGCCCTCGAGTAGAAGTTGTAATGCGGAGCGAGGTAACGATCGAATTTGAGACGTTCGCTCTCGAGTTGTGCCAAAACAACGAACAGCTCGTCGTATTTACATCCATAGAAAGCTTCCAAATATTGCTTCACCGGTATGAGTGCACCTTTCTCGCCACCACCCGTAAGCTACACAACGGAACAACTATTACAGTCCGGTCCGAACAGTGTGCTATGAATTTCTTATTGCTTTCGGCGTTCATCTAGTACCTATTCGTTTTTGCACGAATCAGATAAAATACGCAGAACTACGACTGTTAAGAAGGAATAGGTGGTGAATGGGGAGCGGGTGGGAAGGGAGAGAAAACTCTTAAATGGCTTGCGAAACCCTATTGTGGGATAAAAACGATAACATTTCTGAGCTCTGCTCACAAGGCATATCAATCAATCGGCCTATGTGAGATGGGGAAATTCAATTTTCTTTTTTTTTCAGATCAGATGATATTCAAATCCTCTTTCATATTATATAATTTTTTAAAAATATTATTCACAGCGACAGAATCCCCCGTCCACTTCTTACCGCCTAGATATCGATCTTGCACGAATAGCGATAGTATCTAAGTGCCCAATCGTAGCATACTAATGCCATCTTGAAGCACTTTTTTCTTCCAAATTTCAAAATGGGATTGCCTAAAGGCAATGAATAGAAATGATGAAAGTGAAGAAAAAGGATATTAAAGTATATTGCAGCGTTACCTGTTCTTGTATTTCGTTACATCGAATAACTTTTGTGCGTAAATCTGGCCTTTCCAATGCTGAAAATATCGTCTCTATTATATAGCTATGAAAAGAGTGATATCGAAATCGGCCCGAATACCGTTGAAATATTCACAACCAGGCACTTCTTTATGAAAGTTCAAATTTAACGATAAATATCCCGTTAAATATCCTAAACGAAATTTACGGATAAAATAACTTAATAAAAGCAATCAATTCCGGCAATTACAGCTAAGCATCGACCGATCGTCGTCTTGCCAAACATTAACATAAAGAAAAGAAGGATACCATAAACTGCACAGATTACAGTATAGAAGATAAGATGCTCGTAAGACATTAGCTCATAGGAGCCGAATGTGGGCACTGCCTCAAGAAATAGTGCTGCGGCGCCTTTCATGTCACGAATAGCCATCTTATAAAGACCCTCATATGAACGTAGCCGATTTTTACGCTCCCAGTCACCGCCCTGAAATTACGACAATGTTCACAAAGAATGAAGTGCGAAGATCAGAAAAACAACAAAATTGGATCATACGTAAGGCGGTTACACAGCGACAATTTTTGTTCCTTCCAACAATGTCGATATTTAAAAAAAAGACGCTAAAATTGACTCTGAAAAGTGCATCGTCTCATAGCTCAATACGGAACGTCGAATCAGTCCCGTTTGTTTCCCACTATCTTCTTCAATACAGAGTCAAAAATATCTTGCAGGAGATGTTTTATTTCGATTAGATTTACTCCAAAATGCTTCAATATGCACTTTTTTCTTCTCCACGTATACGATCCGGCTAGCCATGTTTGTTCCCATATATATCTTTTTAGATCTTGCTCCTTCATAAAACGGAAACCATTGCCACTTTTCATAGAACGATCACAAAAATGAGCACATCAAAGCAGATTGTAAAAAAAAGAAGTAATAAAATGACCTGTTCCATGAGATCCTTAGCCTTAGCGATGTTCGCATTGATAAGCTGATGATCCAGGAAGAACAATCCAAGACGAATCAAGTTAAAAACCAAATCAATCCGATAGCCGAGACCAACAGTTTTCTCATAGGTTTTACGAAATGCTGCCACCGCAGCTTCTTTGTCACCAATTTGACATAAGTATTCACTTTTACGCAGCAATGCTTGTCGTACTTCGCTTTCTCCTGAAATTAAAGACCTGATTCTTGCGCTATATTTCAGCATCACAACCTCACTTCTAATCCTCAACGAATACAGTATAGCGAATAAGAATATACATTATAACGAGAAATTATATGAAGAGCGTTCAATATGAAAAGACCATTTGATAAAATTGCGATAGCTTGCTCTTTTCATCGACTGAATTTTGAATCTTAACCAAAGAAATATATTTTTCTTTTGGCGGAATGATTTTATCGACGATAAAAATCACCACTACAACATCGATCATAAAAATATAAAACACACAAATAAATCACTATTCTATTAATTTAATCATCGATTTCAAATTTCCCACAACAAGAAATACATGTATTTCAAACTATAGTGAAAATATCTTCACGAAAAAAAAATGCATAATCGGTCATATCTTCATTTTAAAAAAAAAAAAAAGTAATAGAATCAATTAATTTCAGAGATGATTTTCATAGTTTCATATATCACTTATAAGAATATATCTATCATCAAAATATATTAAGCTAAATTTGCAAAAAAATCTCCTCCATAGAAGCGATGATCAATCAATTATTTAATTTCAAGCAGATATTACCTAAATTTTGCTCAGCATCTTCGATTTCAGCGTCGATTTCTTTTAGACGTTTTTCGTTCTTCTCTTTCAACTCACATAACATTGTTTCGTTGATTGCAGCACCAATTTCATCACAAACAATCTTATAGTATGGACCCATTTCGTTCTCTTTTATTAACTAAAACATATCATCTCTTAATATTTGTGCAAATTACTACGTTTGAGGATATTGAGCGCGATGATGGAGACGTTCTATTCAGATTCAGATTCTGGTGTGAAACTTCTTTACGAGGCGAAGTCTACCTGAAGAGAGGCATGCTTCAGTTAGCACTACTATCGGATATATAAGCAACTACTTGGAACACGAAAGGACGGAAGAAGTATTTCCGTTCAATTCTTAAAAATCCTCAACAACAACACAAAATTCTTCAAAAAAAAAAAAGCACTGAAGAAGCAAATTTTTGATGAGCATCTCCAATAATACTGCAATTACGAAATAATAGGTTGGAGCTGCTGACTTTATCAACTGAAAGATTTTAGCAGCAAATTTTCCACTTAGATGATTTATGGGATGTTGAAATAAATCAAAAGATTGCAAAATAGAATATTGCAAACCAATAAGTGAAAATTGCGCTTCATAGAGTTCATTGTGAAACAAATTGGAAAATCGAAAGGAAAAGATAAAAAATTATTGAAACAAACCTCGATGAGTGCTTTCCAACTACTAGCTTTTAGACTAGGCTCTAATTCAGGACTGTTGACGAGAAAACGCAATTGAGCGATTTCCAAATTCGGTATTTTTGAGATCACCTGAAATTTTAAAAAACACACATGTAATAATTCCATCGATAAAGTGCCTAGACAAGAAAAGTATCAATCAACTAATATTGTAGGGAGTAATAAATGAGCATAGACAATGAGTACTGCCAAAAATAAACTTATACTAAGCGTAGAATTGATGATTAGTAAGGTGAGGAAATCAATGGAAATATCGAACGATATCTATAAATTTATCTCCTACTTATTTGAATAAAATATGACTAAAATACAAACAATTCATAAGATAGATTCAATCGTTACCTCTTTATCACCATCATCAATCGAAGTTGTTCTTTTAGCTGTACTAACACTTCCTTCTTCAGTCATTCTTCACGGCTGCAACTCGAACAATACATAAATATCGGCAAAATCAAATTAAAATATATATGAGCGATAAAATTTTGTTGTTTCTTTTCAACGATTTCCGATCGTTTACTTATAATTCATCATCAACGATGTTCTTTATACGATTGTCTTACAATGATGAAAATTGACGGAATATTCGAATGTTACTTTATTAGTTATGTTTTTTCTTTCTTTTTTCGATATTATTTCTTATTCAAATATCAGTTTTTTTTAATTCAATTTATTTTGTTTTGTTTATTAAACCGATTAGATAAGAGGCACCCTTGAAAAATGATGAAATGAATTTTAGAAATGAGCACAACACTTATGTACTCAACTTCATAATCATGGCGCAATAAATTGAAAGAAGTACAAATAAGGTGTATCGAATCGACAGAGATGATAGCGCATAGATTAGACAACTATACTACAACAATCGGAGCACTCTTATCAACGATTATGGATCCGAAACACTTTCGATTAAGGAGGATGAGATTTAGATGCGACGAAGTGACTGATAAAAACGATCGAACGCCGTCAGCTTTAATTACGCACCTAAGCAAAATCAATAAGGAATTTGTAAGCGTTCAGCCTGGACGGTGAGAGGAGAGGGGAACGAGGAAAAATATGATGAACTCGGACAAACATGACTGGAACATGGAAGCACCTGGGAACCATAAGAAGCATGATAAAACGACGAGGTTACGAATAACCATGAGAAATGTAAGTGGTTTTGATTGCAGGGAAAGCAAACAAGATTACATCCGGTTTCATAGCGAACCGCATCCGGTATTTCCACGTTGCGGATCTCATGCTGCTCAGACGAATGCGGGAAACTACGATTGAATTGCTCGAACTCCGATAAAAAACCACCTCACCTTATCATCGCCTCACCTACACTAAAAAATTATCATCATTTCTTTAGCGCTAGCATTTAAATGGCTCAGGCATTTTGCCAATGAAAAATTCAACAAGAATTTTCATTGCAAGATCTGTTTGTTGATTTGGTTACATTTACAGTGATATTGCATTCGTTTATTAAATATGATTTCAGGTGATCGTGGGGGGTTTAACTTGTTCGTCGAATCATCGACGATCCTCTAAGAGAAGAAATGCGGTCATATTATCATCTCACATTGATTATATCATATAGGCTTCATGTTTTCCTTCGATTTTATGAATGACATACTGAAGAGTATTTGCAAATGACAACGTTTCATGCATATATTGATGGACCTCGTTGAGCAGATTGGAATAAGATCATTTCTTCATCTAATCTATTTCATCGCTTTTTATGTTGTGAAACAATATTTCACTCTTAGAATCTAGCAATGAATCAGTTCAGGCTTAGTGGATATGACCAACGCTACAATTGACCTCTTCCCCTCCCCCCCCCCCCCCGCCCCCCACAACCAGTAGCATTCTATTGAATTGATGACCGTCGTCAATACTTAGAAGCTGATTTATTCCAATTTGCAACCACCTGCAACGTTTGCACGCAATTTTCAAATATTCGAGCGTATTGTTAGAGTCGAATCCGACAATGATTTTTCCATATATAATGGTATTGGATTTGTGCCAGTGTTTGACGGGTAAAATATTTCACCTATTGCATCTCGGGTGGCTCGAGTCGGGGTGGTGGAGAGGATGTTGGGGACTAGTCATAGTCCGGTGGGGAGGGTGGCTTAGAAGGTGTGATATTTTTTGTCAGTGTTATCGGTACTAAACGAGCAGATGCAATTAGTTTGAATGGTTAGCATGTTGAAACTGTCGAATATAGCTGCTATGACGAGTATGTAGACATAACACAGCCATAAGGAAATATAAACAAACTGTTGGAAAGAGGAGATTAAATCAAAGTTTTGAGGAAATATAATTGGAGCTTTGCTATAGACTTGATATTTCACTGAGAAGTGTGCAAAGTGTCACGGTGTGAAGAGCTCGGTGAAATTTTATTTGCGGGAGTGTTGGTGATTAATCTTGAAGCGTTGAGACGTTTTTTTTTTTTCAACTTCATTTCAGTGCAAAGTGCTCATATGCATTTGGCATGCCTTTTTTTCCTTCAGAAATATGCGCACCTAACGAGATTAACCTGAGAAAGCTATTAAAAGCCCAAACGATTTTGGGAGAGGGACTATAATTGTTGAGGTTATTATGCATCTGGGCATGAAACACACGTCAATGTGGGATGCTCAGGTCTGGATTTAATTTACATTGTGATGTACTTTTCGGATCTTTTTCGGACGGACAGGCGGCTTATCTTGACAGTGAACGAGGATGGGATGGTGTGATCTCATGAAGCGGTAAAATATTTCCTCGTGGAATACTGCTCAACTTCGAGTTCAGAAAAAGGTGGAAGAAGAGCAAGCCATTCGCAGATCCTCACCTGAGGAGAGATGTTGAGGGGCTGTTGTTGATTCGTTGAATCATGTCGACTAATGCTAATTTTCGACTAACTGAAATCAAAAATGTTACACTTGCACTTCCTGTCCTGGAGCCTGTTTACTCGGAGGCGGCCATCCTTCGCTCCTGTCGACTGCTGCATCCGCCGAACGAATTTTGCTTCCAAGGAAGGTTGCGTTAGGCGTTTCCGCGGAGGATCTTGCGAAGCTGGTGGAGCTGTTGATAGGACAGATCGTGGGATCATACTAAAAACGAGTGATTGCAGTGCAGAAATAATTGCTTACGATACAACAGCAACTCGTTGACGAGATGCTGGAAATTTACAGAGAAGCACTATGTATATACGTGTCTATCTGTGGTACTTGCAGCTGAGGAATCACTAGAATTGCAGAATTTGCTGCTTTAAAATTAGAAAAGCTTTGCAGTTTTTTTTTATGCCCATTAGATTTCTATTTTATTCTTAATGGTTGCAAAAAAAAAAATCTACTCTTATCTAAAAGGTTAGAATTAACAATCGGATGGATAAAGTGAAGATTTTATTTTGTCTTTTTCAATTTTCAGTGAAACTTTTTAAGCAGACGGGACGGTCGAAAAAATCCCACAATGAATAACTGCAGATGAATTGGACTTGAAGTCATGTACTGGATATTTTCTTATCACTAGATTTTATCAGAAAATTTCGCATATTTGTTTAAATGACTCAAAAGTTGAGAATTCCGGATGAGCCGATATATACAAATATATACGCATAAGTAAGGCATTATTTCATATTATTTTCTGTTATATATTTAATATCTAATTTTGTTTGTCGAAATCATATCGGTGTCCTAGCACAAGTCTTATTGCTTATGATTATTGTTGTTATGAAGGTGCCCAATGATTTCAGTGGGCACACCGAATGTAAGCAAATTGATGGCCTCATTAATGAATGGTGATGATGCAAATTTTGGAGATATCATAGTGATCGGTGATGACTCGGAAACAGCGGAAATGAGTGATACATCATCGATAAGCTCAAATACAAGACGTCATACTCGTAGAATCTTTCTCGAGGATACGTCATATTCGGATGATACAGGTGATGTATCTGATGAGGTAAGTGTTTAGATCATTACCGATCCCCACTCTTATGACATATTCGAGATACTATGTATCAATGTTAGTGATGTTCGATGTAGACTAGTAATTGCGTTCTTCTATTTGCTGATAGGTCATTTGTAGAATAGAGTTGTACTGATTTTATGCGAAATTTGCAGCATCTGGAAGAAACCCAGCGAATGACACCTTCCAACACCTTGCCACTTCCGCTTCTTTCAGCGGCAGCTTGTCTTTTTAGATAGGAATCGTTCTTTTAAAAAGTTGTTATTAGCTGTTTCATGAGAATAACTAGCTCAATTTGCGTACAACTATACCTTTTCCAGGTATTCTAGTGCGCTTGATGAGGGGTCCAGTATGATTCCAAAGTTACAATAAAGGATCTTGATCTTCTTTTTGGATATGTTATCATGTGTTTTATGTATTTAAGAATGCACCAACCCGGCCAAACGATGCTCAACGTCGTGCTGTACTCAGTAGTGGTGGTGAAGAAGATACTGAACCGTTGAGCAAAAAGAGACGTAAAAGAGATGGAAAAATCGATGATAATACACGTTAGTTGTTTTTTTTTTCCAGCATTTATTCTTGAATAATAGAGTAGTATGAATATAGATGTTAATACTTAATTCAAACCTCATCTCGTATTCAGTTCGCCTATCAAAATATTATCGTTGAGAGGCATTTATTCGTGTCGCAGTTATTACAAGGTTAAAGAGTTGCGATATTAGAAAATAAACTTATGCTCCAACTTATTTTAGAAATTTTAGTTTGATCCCAATTTTATTTTTATTTTTATTATTAATTGCAGTAATTGCCGAGGATGATGAAGGGAATTGCTGCTCGATATGCTTCGAAGAATATACAAATGCCGGTGCACATAGGTAAGATTATCTGCCTCTATTGTCATGAAAATATTGAATGATAAGAAATACGATAAACGAATAGATGAAATAAAATGCGAAGATCGTGGAATAAGAAGTAATGAAGCGTGAATTTTAATCGATTCATTAAATTTTTGAGTAGATATAGAAACGTGAAATTCATAAATAAATAGGCAATTTTATACGTCGAAATGGAATATATTATTTTTTTTATTTTCTATGCTTTATTGTTCTTAGTAAAGCATTGATTGAATGAATGATATTCGCAAAACGCATCATGATCTTTTTTTTTTTTTGAAAGCTTTTAAAATGAAATAACTTTTAAATGTGGTACTGAAGAACATTATTGATCGATTTTTCTTCGTAATTGGTATGAAATAATTGTTTAGGTTAGCTTAGCTTAGCGTGATTATTTCGGTCGCATAAGGAATGATCGAGGGGATGAGGAGAATAAACAGAAATGGGCAACATTTTTTTTAAAATAAAGGATCATTATTTAGGCTCTTGTTCATATATTTACACAGTCATCTAAAATGAATATTCGAAGAGTAACATATCGATTTCCATTTGGTTGGCTCAATGATGACGATTATCCTGTTTATTAGGTTTACGATATCTGCTAAGTTATCGCAGTTGTTTTTCATTCGTTTTTTGATGGCTCTTTATTAAAGCGCTTTTGGTACGCAGTAAATATTTGTGATTAGCCTATCCAGAGGAGTGAGGGAGGGGGGGGGGGGTGGGGAGGAAGCAAATAGCTAACTTCAAGTCCTCTCTCCGCGTCGCAATGTTACGTGTACCAGCCTATTATTTATTTGCAGTAAGTTTGTGGACAGAGGTAGGCAATTCTGAATGATTAGGTCGGAGCGCTGGAAGCAGTGTAAGGCACAGGGATGATATGCCGATGCTTCAATTGTCGTCCTTATCCTTAATTTGTTTTACTAGTGACCCCTTTATGAAATCTTTGCGAAGTGATGTAATCGATGTGGTTGTGAAATTGAAGGTTAGTGTGTCTGAAATGTGGCCATATCTTTGGGCAATGTTGTATAGAGAGGTGGATTCGTACTGAAAAGAACGCGAAATGTCCTCAATGCAAAACGAGAGCACGTATCGGCGACATGCGACGCATCTTTGCACGAACTATCAAGGTTGATGCTGTTTTTGTCTCATTGATCTCGAAATACGCCTCAAAAGATCCAGCTGGCTAGGTTGAGGTCGAGCATTGTTCATATATTGCGAAGACAACGTCTAATATGACGGATCTATGATAATGAAATATAGCCGATACCAATTGTTTGTGTGTTAGCATATTTTGTTTACAGTTTAATTGCTGTCATGTCATCATGTGTTACGATCTATAGAATCTTACCGTTCGTCGATTTTGCTGGCTATAGTTTAAGGCTATATGGTTCCGCATTTCAAGTTTTTCCATAGACAAATTTTTGCAGCTATGTTGCTCGAGTTTTAACCATGTTTGCTTAATTGAGACTTGGCTAAGCCTGTTTGTAGCCATATGATGGGTTGCATATCCGCTGATTTAAGTGAAGCCTGTTGCAGAGAAGTCCGATTTTTCTTCCTTTATTCGTTTCGTTTAGAGAAGAAGAAAGTTGTGTGTGTGTGTGTGTGTGTGTGTGTGTGTGTGTGTGTGTGTGTGTGTTTTGCTGTAAAAAAGGCAATTCCTCTGTGCTTTGCAATTAATGTTGTTGTTGTCACGAGGATGCATTTCTTGGCTGGAATTTATCATTCTCTTTTATATTTTATTCTGAATTAAACAGCGATACTTCAATGTTGGTATTTGGGCCTTCACTGATGTCTGTGAAAATGACCTATCAAAACTTACAGATGATCGATACGACGGAACTTGAAGAGTTGAGAGAATCGAACAAGGCGTACAAGGCGGAAAATGATAGGCTCAGGTTGGAGGTCGTGCAGCTAAAAATAAAGTTGAAGAAAGCGGAAGAGGAAGCTAGCACTTCCAGGTTTAAATTTTTTTTTAAAATACATTTCTTTCCCTTTTTAAAATTTTTTCGAGGAAACTCTTTGTTCGTAGATTTGCGTTCAGTTCGTTGAAGTTTTATTAACAGTGATGCGATGAATGATGAGCGCATATCTGAATGAAATATAAGTGAAATTGATTAATCGAGCAAAATGCAAATTATGCAAATTGCAAATCTTTGAAATTCTAAAAGTTATGCAAATTAATCTGCTCGTTTTATCATCGATAAAGCAATCACAGAGGCCTATGCAGAAATGGTGGAAAGTGGGGTCGATAAAGTAAAGGCCGAATCTTTGTTTCCGGTTATAAACATGGATCGATACAGCAAAGCTTGCACTAATTGCCGCCGAACCGTTTCTTTTCTGTCTTAAATAATGCTCATTTTTATCGTTCCAGATCGGCAACTTCAGCACTGATTACGGCACCAAAACTCTACATGAATTCTCTTTATCGGTGGGAAGGTCGATTGTGTTGTCGACGCAACCAGGGTCGAGGAGCGTACACGACGATGGCAATATGTTTGTCGTCACATGCCGTATTGATAACGACCTCTTTAGGCCATATGGACTCAAACTGGTTTGATACTTTTTCGTATTTACGATTTCACATTGTCCTGCATCTCTGGTCTTATCAAGCTTAAATTTTTTGTAAAATCTTGTTGGTTTTTTTGTAGAATTCTAATCACATATAATTGCGTTTTTGCAAAGAAATGAGGAGTCGATAAAGGAGGAGTGGTGGGGGAGGCTAAGGTGATAGCTGCTAGTATTTATGCAGTGACTCGAAGAGCTTTCCTCCTTCAAGCATGTTTTGTCGTATGCGGTGAGCATTAACTGATTTTTTGCCACTTGCCTAAATATTTCTACTAGGTGGTCATCAAAAATAACATCTAATGAAGTTGCCATATTCGCTTCGCAATGAATTTGTCCTCTTTATAATTGCCAACGTAATTTGTAGGTAACGAGAGAAGGTCGGGTGACGGCTGCCATGCCCGTACATACGAAGAGACCTCGCTGTTGTCGTGTATCTCCTTTCGATTGCAGACTTGTGCTCAGCACTGGAGAGGATAGGACTCTCTGCATTACTGAGTACAGTTTCATTGATTGATCTTTTGCAATATACAACTCCTTATACTATATCATCTTGGTAGTGCATAGTCGTTCACTTTGAAATAGATATACAGCTTCATTCTTCACTTACATCCAACCTTCTTTTTGGTGTGTTTTATTGTGAAGTTGTTTCCGTTTATATTTGCAGGTTTGGTGAATCGAAACGGGTTCGACATCAGCTGGAATTACCAGCAAATGGATGGAGTTGCTGCTGGCTAAGTGATAATGAAGTTCTTGTTGGCCTTGTTAATGGTTAGTATCCATTTTGAGTGAATATCTCATTTCAATTGTTGTTATTTTCTTTAATATCGTTTTATGTGCTTTCGAAATAAGAAATGTTTTCGGTTTTTCTTCTTCTCATCAATAATTTTTTCTTATGCAAAATAATTTTAAAGTGCTTTTCTTCTGAATGTATATTCTAGCGTCCAATATTTATTCTTTATTCATTAATTCATTTTTTTCCCCAATTTGATGCTCGCTTTTAAACTGCAAATTAGATTGGTTGAATGGCAATTGAGAATTACGGGGAGAAGACGGGTAGAAGTTTAGTGATATGGAATGCTTGGTAGGCGGGTGGCAAACCTCCTATGTCCCGGTAATGGCCATCTGATGCCGAGAGACATCTTGTTGCAGGCTTCACATGAATGGATTGTGTTGTTGCATTTTCACACTTTGTGTGTTGTTTTTGCTTTGGATCATCGTTAAACCGAAGGCGTGTCCACTCGTTAATGTTATATAACGAGTCGAGGCATTTCAGGACGCGTGCTGAAGTTTGATGTGACGGAACCGACAGCAACCCCATTCGATATTACTGGCGGATCTGGTCGAATGCCGATAATATACGTTCATGCACTCACATCCATATATGCCGTGATAGTGGTTTCCCTCAAGCAATGCACGCTCTACTACCGCCAGCAACCGCACATACTCGTATCCGATCGAGGCAAGCACGTTGGATTTGTTTGAAGAGATCATTCAGTTTCTGCGTTCCTGCTTTGATTGACCGAACAAAAATTTTCTGTATTCCTCCATATCTTTTGCTTCTCTCTTGCTGCTTCTCTCGCATTCCAAAAAGCACTTAGTATACCAAGCGTTTTTGAAATAAAAAGACTGGAATTGCAAGGTATTGGCTTTGTCGATACTTGAAAGGAATAATTTATAATAGTTGAATGCATCTTCGAGTATAGCAGAGAGTAACGTTTAAGTATGCGGTGTTTGCATTGAAATTTGCATAGTTTTATGCATATGCACCTACGTATGTAAATGACCTGGAAATCGTCGCTCTTGAGAGTGTATATTGCAGTGCAAGTGTTGGTAGCAAAATTCAGAGAGATCCGATGTTGGGATCGAGCAAGTACCTAAATTTCTCCATTCAGGAAGCGGTTTGTTCATTGTTTTAGATATTTTAATCAATTCTTGGCTTCTTAGCATTTTCTTATTTGCAGTTTACTTTTTTTGCATAGTGGGCTGAATGAGACGGTATTGTAAGCATGAATCGAAATTGTGCCTATAAGATGATTTAATTACAGGCTCTATCAACTCATTTACCTACGATTCGACGAGTGACTCCTTCGTGGTTTCATTTGCACCTGATGAGCGCCATTTAACTACGAGGCATGCATTCTACAGACTCATGCTTAACGAGGAGAATGTTGAGGTGATATGCGTTCGTGATTACAACAGCAGATCGACGAAGCAAACACGCATGATTTCGTGTGCATTCTGGAATACCTCTAGTGGGCACATATCAGCCGTCATTGATGAAGCGCATTCACAATTGGTCAGCAATAAATATTTGCTCGCTTTTCTAGCTGGCAGCATTTTATCTTTATTTCTATTCTCATTTTTATTTTACCTTATTTTTTTGAGAAGAAAAAACATTCTTTCTAGGTTTATAGGGGGACACTCTCTTAAGGGAAGAAAATAATAATCCGAAGCAAGAATATGCTTAAGTGAGACTACTGCAGAGCCTCAAAATATCTGCAAGCCTCTATTCCATGGCCTTTAATGTCTCTTTTATGGATAGAAACTTGAACGCTTACCTATCTTGCTTCAGAGAAACCTTCACCTTTACGCTAGAGTTCCTTCTGGGTGAGGAAATTTCGAAGACTTGTGCCCTTAGTGCTTTGATGTTTTTAAAATTGTGACCCCTTCAAGAATATTTACATTTCGGTTTTCGTTACCTTCACATTTCGTTCGCCTATCCTCTTGAGATGTCGCTACTCACAGAACTTACGATAATCCGTGATCATTAGAAAATATGGTTGTTTGATGATGATGCTAGGAAGTTGAAGGTTGTGATTGATTGGAATCGTCAACGCAACGAAGTGATACGACGAATAGATGACGAAATTGTGGCTGTGAAAGAGATCGCTACCGATGATCCGAACAAATTTCGACTTATATGCCTTAGCGAAACAAAAGCTCACTTCTTTGAGCTTAAATGTTGAGACTAGTGAGCAGAGAGGTTCATATTATTAGTGCTGGATTGCTGTCGACGTTTTATAAAGGCGTACAATATCAGATATACGATAGTGAGTGCCTAGTCTTTGAGCAGTGGCGTCATTTTTTTTTTACTTATCTACGTTCAATTATTTGCTTTTTCAAACCAATTCCCATATGACGGATGATATATTCATCTTGTAGAAAAAATGGCTTTATTTTGAATTCTGTGCATTTCGAAAATGCTCTAGGTATGTCTTGCATCGATTTTCCACAATTTTGTTCGCCAGTATTGTTCATATGCAACTACTAATTGAGGTAAAAAGTAAGGTGAGCTCTCGTTTCTCGCAATGATGCAGGTTTTATTCTAGGTGCACATTTTTTCCGCCTCTGATATCTTTATTATCTATCGCCATATCCATGCCCTTAGCCATTAACCCAGGAGGCCTTCCGTTGATCAATTATTTCTTTCTCTTAGGCAGTACTGCTTGTTACAGCAATTCGCATCACAGCTTCGCTGATTTGTGGTATCATTGTGCAGGTTTTTTTTTCATTCAATACCTACGCAGTAATACCGTCAATCAAAAGTTTTGAGAGTAGAGCAGTTTTCCAAATGCGCGCAAAATTGGTGTTTTTATGTTTATCGATCGGTTATTATTGATTTTTTTTTTCGAGATCTGTTTGATATCGGTGATTGCCTATTGGTGATCCATCATGTTTCGAGTTGTTTTATATTCTCGTACATTCTGATATTCTGAGGTTTTAGTCGTGTCATTTTGTATCTATCCGTATATCTCATTATTTGCTTAGGTAGCTGTTTATTTCCACTTGTCAATAGTCGTTCCTTTTCTGATTCATTTATGTTTTAATCTATTTATGCGTTTTGGGTATAGAGAGGAGCGTATCGTGATATAAATATCAACTAAAGACTTGTACAGGAGGAAGGCAAAGGGGAGCGGAAGGGAGGGCAAAAAATACGATATCGTTTTTTTTTTTTTGCTTTAGAGCATAGCTGCTGTCACCAAAAATTGATAACAATATATTCGTCTAGGGAAGGAAGTCAATAGCTCCGCGCGAATATTGCGTCAATCATCAGGAGTAGTTCCATGTTGGATTGAATAGTCAGGTTTAGTTGCTTCATTAAGTCGACATGACGATTGTCTGAGATTTAAAAGTCGCCGATATTGATGATGCTTTTGATAATTTAATGTATTCATGCAAATGAATTGAAGTGAAAATGATTGCTGTCATTTCTATGTCGCTATTGTGCCTTTTTTAAAATTACTTTTGTTCTTATAGGTAATTATATAAGCATATTTTCGGCACATCATATTTTTTATATGTAGTTAATCGAAAGTTTCCTAAAATAAGCGCTCTTTTTTTTTGGAGCGCTATAAAAAATGTGTTCATTCCTCAACTTCATAATTTCAAGGATTCGATTTCCTTTTTTTTGAATTTCAAATTTCAAAGCTTTTTTTTTAAAATTTTGTGGATAAAAGCTATTTTTGAAAGAATTTCAAATAATGATTGCTTATAAGCTATCGTTTAAAAATTCGTTGAAACTTTATGCAAAAATGAGCGGAATCAACTAACTAAGTTGATAGTTTTATTATAGCGGGCAAATCTTTTTTAAGATTACTATAGGGAGCTCTTATTCGTGGATTTTCCGAATTTATTTCGATTTATGTATGATACGTTCCCGTTTCTTTGGTCATGAATCTGCGCTATTGTGGACGTGGACTTGATGCTGACGGAGGGGAGGGGGGGGGGGGGGGAGTTTGCTTGGTTGTAATTGTCTAATTATGAAAATATTACTTCACTAAAAATATTCATGTATAAATATAAATACAAATAATATTAGGGGAACCGCTAAGAAAATTTTTGCGAATTCAATAGTAATGATCGGTATAAAATATGATATATAATTACTGAATATTGTCGTAAAGAAGAGGAAACATTTACGCTGTCATATTGTTTTTTTTAATCGGATTATATATGAAATTGCAATTTATACTTTTGATCTCGTTTTATTGTTCTCGATTTGTATATTGCTGAATAGGAGCATTATGTATACTTATTTGACTAGTGTTACTATTTATTGATGTTATTATTTGCCCATTGTTGTTATTCTTGTAAAATGTACGTGTATAAGAGAAGAAAGATGTCTCTATTGAATGTCCACCTTTCAAGGTTATTAGTAAGTGTTTCCTTGTCGTTATGTTTCGCATTGGAGGAGGTGGAAATTTCCGCAATAATTATGATTTCGATGCATATGATTAATATCGATTGAAATCTATACTCTAATATCAAATGATGCCAAAAGCATACCCTTACGTACTCAATAGAACAAATATTTGCTTTTGATGGGAAAAGTTTTCAACGGCATGGTTTTAAACGACGTCAAACCCAATGCCAGAGTTGATATGAGACATAGAATGATCTTGAGGTGATTTATTTGCTCATTGATTGATCATAAGCTAAACATTGTGTAATGAATAACAACAAATTGTTAGTGCTGTATTGATATATGATATTTGTGAGTGTTTTCTGAAGTGTGCGATTTCCATCGGTAATGAAGTATGTGAATGTTGAAATAGGGATGTTGCTATTCAATGATTTCATAGAATTATGAAACCTACGATGGATATTCCACAATAGTTGAATTTGAGTTCATTGAGAGGGGAACTCAGAGATACGTGGAATAGAGCAAATCGCTTAGCACGCATATAAAACAAGAAGAGATATCATGTATTTTCAAATATCACACCATATGAAATTGTCCTTAATTATAAATTCAACATCTATCTTTCATTTCCTATTTGCAGAATTTTAGAGGAGTGTTTTCTTTTTTTTTTTTCTGATTTGGAATTTCAAAAGATTGAAAAATTCAATAAAACAATGGCATAAATCGTTTAAAATATTTCAAAAAGATATAGAAAAGCATTAAATAATGCGATTTCATTTTTTTTTTAATTTTATAATTGTGATATACTCAAGAAATTTCATTCGACCAAATCTATATTGTATGAATTTCTTATGAAAGTTTGCAGTTTTCTTCGAACTACTGAAAATAGGTTTTTTTTTAAATGATTCAATGGCAGCAATATATCAAGATGATCATTTTCGTATACTCAATTCTCTCTACGTTTTTTTCGGTGACTGAAACGGCAACAGTATTATTATAATAGATTAATAATAAAAGAAGAAAATTTGATATGCCTTAATTAGAAAAATTCATATTTATTCGAAAGGTCTAAAAAAACAGTATATTGGAATCCAGTTTGATCATACCGCTAATTTGATCCATGCTGAAGGAATTTCTTTTAATATCAACAGTATATATATATATATATATATATATATATATATATATATATATATATATATATATATATATATATATATATATATATATATATATATATATATATATATATATATATATTATCTTGGGCTCTTATGTACACTTTTACGCTTTAGTGATCGAACTTTTCAGAGATATTTATAAAAATTCAAAAAAAAGAAAAGAAAAAAAATTCGAAAATGTATGTCTGATTTAAATTATTCTATCAATTTGTCAGCGAAATATGATCGTTGAAGAGTGAATACCACACAGTGGATACGTTGATGGATTTGCATCAATGTGTAATTATACAAAAATGGCATTCGAATGATGTGGAAAGTGTAACGTCGCTCGTTTGATTTTCAGGAATTTGGTGTAAACATTGTTGGCTATGATACCGATCAGCCAGTCGAAGATATCTTCCTATGATCTAACACTACAGTTATCATATTTACCCGTATAGTCGATTCATTTTTTATTGTTCCTCATATGATCTAAGTGATAGACTTATGTGGTCTTGTGCAGTTCGAGGCGATATTAGGGGCCTATATAAATTCGGCTTAGACCCGAATGTATGTCTTTGGTCTTCAGTTCTATGCGTGTTTGGGGTCGTGATGCTTATCCGTATCGACATCTACAGACGTTTATCGACTACTGCACTGAGCCATTCGAATGTTCATCAAAGCCAGCGCTTCGATCACAAAATACATGAAAATGCGATTGTTTATGCATTGCTCATTGTCGTGATTTTAAGAGCTCATTTACGGCAGTTCCTATATATTAGGAAATTTTTATTCAAGAGTTATGTAAACTAAACATGATTGTTTCTCGAAATAAGAACTCATTTTTTGACTTTAGAAATCATTACATCGTTTCCATAAAGAATTTTATCCGTCCAACCTGAATATTTGATGAGTATTACCCCAGAATGCTTCTTTACTTTCTTATTTGCGTTCATATGTGGAGCGATCGTATCTCTTTTCAAATAATGAGCTATATGAATTATTAGCTTAATGATGAGCTCATTTGCAATCAATTTATGCTTTAGTGAAGTAGTTTTGTATGCAAATATATGCGTATCTCTTCTTTTCTTAATTCGAAAACCATTGAAGTTCTAGTGATGCGATTTGTTGATTTGAATCTATACTATAGAATTATCGTAGCTTTAATTATGCAAACAATTATATACACATAAATATAATTTAAAATTTACATGCATCTTATGATTTATCGGCTCATACTTAACGCCTCTTAAAGTTCAACGAATGAATCTTATGAAGAATTTGTGTCAACGCCTCGCCTTAATTTGTCTAAAATATAAATCATATTGCATAAACTACAATGAATCTTTCATTGTAATAAGCGTCTTCATTTGTTTCATTTAGTAGAACATATTTCCTTCCAATACTAATATTCATTTACGAATCGCATTATTTTGATTTAGTGGTAATACGCTATTCCAGCATTCTTTACGCAGTTGCATCTATATTTTGAAATACATCCATATACGTTGTAAACATGAATTTTAATAAATAAATAAAAATAAACAAATAAATAAATAAATAAAATAAATAAATAAATAAATAAACAAATAAATAAAAAACATGTACATATCAATATATATGACAACTTTCAAGCATATAATAATATAATGTAAAGTAATACAGGATGAGGATAGTAATGTTGGCCAATTTCATAATATTGAATAGAATAGAACCGAATAAACAGAATAGAATCTCTAATGTACAAAAGCATAAAGGCATAGAGAATGTTAGTAATTCACTCCAACGATGCAAGTAAAGCATAGAATAACTGAACATGAAAGAAGCTGTATCGAACTTCGGCAACAACTACGCACAAAATGAGTGTGGTAGACTCACCGAAAGCAAAACGTAGGGTTACTACGTTTGTTTTGTAGAGGACCGCTGCACTTTACGACTTCCTTCCAAAACTGTCGCAACACGCAACTTATTAGTCAGTTCTGGTGAGGATTTTTTCTTAATGAGGGATATTAGACGAACTTTGATATCCTCTTGCCTTATAACAAAAAAACATACCATATTAAATGCGTTAACATAACAAAGATAAAGAGCAGTCACTTCAAATGCTTCGTTATTATATGGAAAAATTTCTATGCCAAGTTGATAGCATGTTGGTGCAACGAATAATACTGAAATGATAAGCAAATAAAATCATATGCATAAATTATCGCAATGAAATAAAGCATATAAAATAGAATAAAAATTTGTAATAAAAGTTACGGTTAACTAGTAAATGTGATATAGCTAACTAGTAAATGTAACTGATAAATGTAGTATTAGTTGTAAATAGTAAAATAACTGAGTAATCAATGAATGATGTAAATCAATGAAAAAATAAATCAATACAAATGCAACGAATACTAAATAAATCATTGAATCGTTGAGATTTGAGACTAATGCCTAATTATATTTATATTTATTTATTTTATAGTTTAGATAGATATGATCAAGTTGAAAAGAAAAAAAGTATATCATATAAGAAAATATATATGCAAAAAAGTAAGACACATACCAAATGTGAAAATACTTGATAGTAGCATTGTTATCGTGAATCGATTTTGATTCCTTATGAAAGTGGAAATATCACCATGTGCTATTGTCTTATGATTTTTCGCTACGTGACTTATACGTCTGAAATATAATTTCCGTTGTAAATTTATAAAAATGAAAAAAAAATTTTTTTTTTTCTGAGTTTTACAATATTTTAAAATGTATTATTGTTTTGCAATAATTGTTTCGATTGCAGTATTCGATTATTGATTTTTTTTTTTGAAGTAATATTGAAAAATTTGATCATTTCGGAGGTAGATTTGAAGAATGAAGAATGATCCATAACATTGTGCAGTGATAAAGTGATAAAGGATTCAAATGATTCGATCTAGATGGTGCAGTCGAGAATATGCAAATGTGAGCGAGCATGCCGATGGACTGTTGCTGCTCTTTAAGAGAAATTTCACCTAGGACTTGTCCTCAAAGGAACAAAGGAACGGTTTTAGAAGAATTTTCACCATCAATTTACACTCGTGTCCAGAACGAATGCAGTCATCCTAATCCCATAAAATTCGTTGGCGAACGGAAATTTCGTAGCTGATCAACAAATTTGCGAGTAAACATAGGCGTTATGGCCTTTCTATAGCGTCAGCGTTAATTCCTCTGCTTGCCAATGTCTGCGTATGTCTGTATCTGTGAACATGTTTGTGGGGCATGATTATGGATAATCAGAGAAAATCGTGCAATCCGATGGGCACATGAAGTATAGCTGAAGTGGAGCATATGCATAAAGAAAGTATATAAATGCATTTTGCGTTGTATTTCGAACATCTGTGCAGAAGAGGACGGCTTGCTTTGTCAGCGCCGAATCATCTCGCTGAAGCGAGGAGGGGGGGGGGGGGGGGGTGGTTTCAGCTTCTTCTTATCGGTGTTCTACTTCAAATTTATCCATAAAATGGAAAATTACAATTGCCTTTCAACCAGTGAAAAATACCTTCTCATAACAAAGACAACACCAATCATCGCGAGAGTACTGCTTAAAGCTGTCGTCGCATTTAGACAAAGGCAAGCCGTAAATGCACTTGGATAGAGAATATGTTCAAGCCTGAAATTATTGCAAAAAAAAAAAACTCCCTCATCAAAATTTTATCGGTCCCATAATAGAGTAAACAATCGGATTTGATTATTATTTAATTTCTTATACGTATGAAAATTTTGCCTATACGAAATGAATTCTCGTAGCGATTTCATTAATGAGAGGGAATTGTATTTCGAACTCAGATGAGCGAAATGCAATTCTCTGTAAAAAAAAAAAAAGAAACATTTGATGACTTACTACGGATATAATTAATCCCTTCAGGAAATAGATGAAAATAGCCAACAATGAATGTTTTACCTGTTTTCGAATGTGATGCTTTCTTCCATGTGATACTCTAATAAATTCAACAACAATATAAAATAATTGAGCCAATTTCAACTAGGAAACAATCGAGATTTCGATTTGAATCGCCAAAATAATCGATCAGCAAAAAAAAACGATTAAAGATAATTACCCACAAAGTATGTTAATCGGATATGCAGGCAATAGAAGAGTGGCAACAAGAGCGCTTATGAGAAAAATTACGGTGAAAGTATATGGTATAATCATAAGCAATAGTGCAAGTCGAAATTGATGACGAAAATAAAATAGTGGAAAAATTGCAACGATGAATCGATCCACATTCACCAACAATAGACCAGTACCGTTCAATGAATTCAATGTGAAACGTATAAAATAACTGAACTGAAATTTTTTTTTTTTTTTTCAAAACGTTTCATTATTTGATATTTTCTTCAGTTGAATATTTTGAAATACAATGATAGAGGAAATTTTCATTTTTATGCATGAAAAAAAATGCCTATATTAGCGTTTCTATTAAAATGATATCATTCGATGTGTGCTAATCATAAAAGTTTCTATTATTAATTCATCTAAATATGAATATTCTCGACGAAGTACATATAACATAAAAAGTCATAGTTCCCTAGTGTGATCGTTAATTTTTATGCAAATTTCAATATTATTCATCTATATTCAACTAAACAAATCGCTTAATTTAGTATTAAACAATCATCATTTCTTTTCAATTTCATTATTTTCGTTTATTTTCTTTCATTGTTATTTACTCATATCATAATTCATAATGCATCTATTCATTGCAAATATGATATTTTCTTTAAACTATCAACTATTTATATTCGTTTAGAGATTTGCATTCATTTCGATCGATATCTATTTATACATATATATGGTGATCAATTAAATTCCATATTAAAAAAAAATCACATTTTTATGAGTTTTAATTGATAAAATTGGAGTATATTTTAAATTTATTTTTATATATTTAGCGAATTTTTGATAAAAGTAATAAATTTGAAGCGAAAATTTTCTGAGTACACTTGATTCACTTCGACGATCTTACATAGAAGAACACTAAACTTGATAGATTCAACTGCCACACTTCAAAATGCCAAAATATGAAGTTTGTACAGTAATTTCAGTAATTTCACGCTTAGTTGTATTGTTGCTGGCTAAAATGAATGAGCTCATTTACACACTAATTACTACTACTCGTAATTATTCGTACTAATTAGTAATCAACGCGGCAACAACATGAGAATATCAGCAAGAATACAATTTATTTGTACATCTCGACTAAATACTCAAAAAGATTATGGCATTCGATGAGGATTGATTCCTCGTTGAGAGATTCTCTTTATTCATATAAAACATCGAACAATCTTACCACTTTAAACTCTATAAGTGAACTTTCCGCTCATTCTACCCATCTATCAATACTCAATCAAAAATCACCTCTTAAAGAGTTTAAGACACTAATTTACAATATACATCTGTAATCGAATAGTGCTATGAATGCTTCGGAAATGGCATATGCATATGTGAATACTTGACTAGCGTCTTACTGGACTATATCGATCTATAAGATAATCGAAGAGATAAGTCAGCGAGCGATTATTGAGACAATTTCCTATTAAAAAAAAAAAAAAAATTGGAAATTGCATTGGCAAAGTAATTCGAAATAACTTAACCGGCTGAATGCAAATGGCAAGTTTATTAAGTGATGCAAAAAGACCACATAAGCCAACTAAAATCAACAAATATATTCATACAAACAAAAATATACGAACAAAGCGAAATGTATATATTTAATTTCGTATAATAATTCTTCATCATTTCAACAAATTTAAAATTCAAATGCTCGCTTATAATCAAATAACTCTATGATCATTCCACAATTTTCGACTTTTTTTTTGCATAATTTATAAATCTCTGCGTTGAAATTATAATATTTTCTATGGGAAAATCCATAAAACCGCTAATCCATTAGCATTGAAATTATCCACTCAAATTTATGGGAAAAAAATAAAATTAACTTACACTTTTGATACATTCTTTATTCGTAATTATAATCGATGTGTCATAATTAGTGATAATAATGAAACGTTGAATACCAGTTGCTAAAGTGGCAACACCGGTGAGACCATTAAAAAGAATCACCGATGCTAATATTGCATAAATTCGTCTAAAAATAATGCGAATAATTTAATTATGGCAATATGATCAGTCATACATTGAACAATTTAAACTGTATAAATAAATGATAAAAAGCTCTAAATCAAAAAAAAAATTGTTTATAGTACATATTGATGTTCTCAGAGTAATAGAGAGTAATAGAGAGATAAGTAGTGATCAAATAAGGTAATTTAAAAACTAAATTCAACGATTCATTAAAAAAAAGATTAAAAAATAAAATAAAAGAGCAAAAATATAGGAAAAAGTCTATGATATGGTGAATTTTTTTTTTTTTTTGGATTGCATCATTTATTATATAAAAATTTGATAAAATAAGCCATTGACGGCTCTTGTAATACACCTGTAATTAATTCATATTTCTTTAATATACCTGTAATTAATTCATATTTCTTTAATATACCTGTAATTAATTTATATTTCTTTAATATACCTGTAATTAATTCATATTTCTTTAATATACCTGTAATTGATTCATATTTCTTTATTTCATTTTATTTTCTTTCTTACTAAGCTTTGCTTCCATTGAATATTCGTCACATTCTTTTTTAAAAAATTAATCTCTCATATAATTCTTGTAAATAATGCATAATTTTCTTTTTAATTAACGTCTGAGATAAATTGAATGCAAAAAAAAAGCGACTAGAAAATTTTAAAAGTTATATGCACAATAAGAAATATATTTGAGATTTAAAGTGAAGTGGAAAAAAGAAGATTCATTACGAGAATAAAACAGTATAAATTGAGTACTAAATTTAAGTACTAAATTTAAAATTTAAGTACTAAATTTAAGTACTAAAATTTAAGTACTAAAAGTTAAAGTACTAAATTTCTTTCTTATCTCTTAAATTGATTTCTGCGATTTTCATAAAACATTTTGAAAACCGTTTAAGAATAAACGATTTACTAATGATAAACTCAACAATTGAAATAATTGCTTATATTTTGGTCAAACTGAAGTAATCTTCTATAGAAGAACATTTTATTGTTGAAAACGTCTATAGTTTATTCTCGTCCCATGGTCCCATCTCCGTACTCTCTTATAAGAGTTAATAATGTTATCTGTCATAAGAGTAATAAGGAAGTAATAAATAACGCGGAGATCCTTCCGAATGTGGATTAATGGATTGGGTAATTTCTCTTCACTTAATGATTGAAATCGTGAGCAATTTTGAGAAATTTGAAGGGGAAAATTTTGATTTATTGGATCGCTTTCAAGAATATTAACATCGCTCATCTACTCTCTCCTATTCCCTGGGAAAATTGTTGTATTGTTGCTCGACCGTGTTAAAAGCTTTCTCAGCGAAATCGTCTATTATTCACTATGATACGAATTCGATAGCGTTGCAAATAAAATGTGACAAACCTCAATCGTTTATGTATGATAATAACGCTGAATACGGGTATATTAACAAGAATAAGCAGCACACCAATAGCGATACTTCCAAATACACGTATTGATGAGACGAAATCAAACATTTTCATTAGCACTTCTCTAGCAGCACACTCAATTATTCGTGTTGATCGTTGCTTAATTGATTTGCAACAAACTCCTAGAATCTAATGACTTTAGACCACGATCAAATCGATTCAGTCACAAATTATGCGAAGAACGCATATGCAAATAAGCAAATATTTTATTTCATCTATTTTTTGCTGTACTTTTACTATTTCAAAAAGTTTTAATTTATTATTCACAAGGAGTACGTTTCACCGCTTGCTTCCTTGATAATGATGTATGATATGAGATAGATAACTAAGACGACATCTGGAGAAATTCAATCGCAATTACTCGACATTACTTATTTGTAGAAGACGAGAGCGAAAGTGGAGCGGGAGGCTGTGTTACCAACTCCTATGAGGGGAGATTGTAGTGCTGCACCTTGTATGAAGCACTATGCCATTGAGCAACGTCGATCTATCCTTGAAGAGCCAGCGGTTTAAGAGCAAAGGGTTGGTCGGCCACGTTGCTGGGAGTCGAGCGTCGTAAAGTCCGATTGAGGAGACGAAGTATCATTGGAGCAAGTTCCGTGAGGCGTAGCGTTGTACAGGTGTCCCCACCGACAGCTTCTGAGCGGTCGGTTAAATTCACATTGAGCTCCTAAGAGTGAGGTTGACTGGCAGGGGCGCGATAATACATCTTCCAGAGTAAGCGTTGGAAGACAAGAGAGGTGAAACTCATTCCCATCTAACCATTGGATTCTCATGTATCAATAGGCGTGTTGTTGCTCTTTTGAGAGATAAAACAGAGCGCTTATCCGCTCGGTTAGCATCTTTACTTTTATTCTAAACATACTTCTTTCTATTTTAGTTTCGTTAATTCGCAGTATCTCCGACATCATTACGTTTTGTTGTTGCGGCAAGCCACATTTTAGCAAGATTTGTAATTTTTTTTTCTCGTTAATGAAAACTTGATTATCGCATCAAATGATGATGGAGCAATTAGCATAATCATAATGAAATAAAATTTTCGCATATATTAAAAAAAAGTGTACATTGAATTCACGAAGTAACAGTAATTATGCGCCTAAATTAAGGACATTAATAATCGCCTTATAATTTATAAGATAGTGTTCATGTTAGATATTGAATAAGGTATTTCTCATTTCATCGTCTCCAATGCCTCACAAAAAAAAAAAAACAAACAAAATAGCGAAAAAATTAACTGTACAATTTAAAAAAAAGAGAATTTTCGAGATTAATAAATATATGACATAAGATATTTTGTATTTAATGAATACTCTCATTGAATTCAATAAATAATATTGCTATATTTATTTGAATAATTTGTCGGACTTTGTAAGAATTTCGAGAAATTTGTCGAAAATAATCCACAAAGGAAATATGTCAACGATATTGATAAAGTTTTTTATAAGGTATCAATGATATGCAACAAATTTTTTAAAAAAAACCAAAAGTAAGGCAATCGTTAAATACGATTGAACTCTGTGTGATCTATCGTAAAACAAATATATATATATATATATATATATATATATATATATATATATATATATATATATATATATATATATATATATATATATATATATATATATCCCACCAAATAATCTGAAAACTTGAAAAAATTTCACCTCCTGCCAGCTTTATTTTTCGTTTTAGTTGGAATTATTTACTCAGTGAAACGTGCTCAATGACTGCATTATTACAGTTTGCCCGTATACATCATCATTGAAATACAATCAGCGTATGATAACATTTCATGTTTTATCACCTCATATATCTGCTAATAGATGAGTTACGATGCAAATAAAAGCTGAAATAGAACCCAGAAAAGAGTCAAAAACACGCATTATATCTGCTACGAAAGCTATAAGACAAATAACTTTAAATTGTTGCATAAATATTGCAAGATGAGGCCATATATACATGTGTGCTTCTGTGAAAGAACTAGAGAACGATGAAACGTTTTGTGGGATTGTTTGACTAGCCTCGATTGCATGGATTCCAGTTTCACAAACGCATTGAAAAAATAAAGATTAATTAAAAATTCACCTCGTAAAGTATTTCTTAGAATCTCCTATACAGCTATCCGCCGTGAACCAATCACCTCCCATGAGTAGAAAGGACGGGACTGGCGTAGGCTAGGTTTTGCTAATCTCATTTCAACTACAATTGATATGGTTTCTTTTGTAAGAGTCGAAAGAATTTGCAAATAACATAGTGAAACGGTTTCAGCCATCTGAAAGATATTGACAATTAAAGCTAGCGCAATAAAGAGGTCGACAGACACGATTGTGTTGTTGCGTTCGCTTTTTTTCGACCAGCCAGTTTCAAAAATTGCCAACAGACTTATAAACACGCAAAACAATATTGCATATTTCAAATAATACGATCGTTGCAACAATTATCTGCAATAGCATTTGCTGCAGAAATAAGAAAAGCATTGCTAAACAGGCAGTCATTTATTTTGTGGAAACGGTCCTTCGTTCAATAATTTTATTCTCTAGCATGAGCATTACAAATAGCGAAATTTACCAAACACGAACTGATGGCGTTTCGAGTCTTATCGCCGAATATATGTCACAAAGCAAATGATGATTGAGAAGTTTTAAGCTTTTCGCATTAATGATTTCAAAAAATGAGATCGCCGAAGCGTTTAGAGTCTTTTATCTCTTAGCGTAATCAGTTCGTTAAAAGTTTCGTGCACGTTGAAGCAGAAAATCTATATGACGCATATCTTGTAAATAACCCTTGTATTGTTGATTTTTGAATCTGTGCATTAATGGCTATATTTTTCGAATTCCACTAAGGTGAGCATTCCGAATGATTGAAGTTATTAGCCTCGAGAGAATTAAATAAGCAAGCAAATAAAGAGGTGATAAACGCAACCCTTTCATGACTGATTCATCTCTGGTGCATTTATTTTCGCTCGAATTTTGCCAGAGAAGAAAATCATTCACCTGCTCTGTGTACCTAATATCCCGTTGGAAAAATGGACGGTTACCGTTCGAAAAAAACAACGAAGTTATGATGCAAAAATTTTAAGAATTTAGATGGGACAAATACTAAATAAACATCGTGAATCATTGAGTTGTATTATTTTACCGACCTCTATGCATCCTTTTCCGATACTAAAAGGTGATTTAAAGACCATCGTTCTATCGATGTTGCAAGAAATTCTTCTCGCTATATTATCTAAGAAATATACGGTTTTGGTGTTGTTTTTTCCCCACTATATTTGAAGATTTAGCGAACGGCTTTTGGGTCATAATACACAGAATCTTCTGTACGATTAATTCTTCGTGTTCCTGAAAGCGATTGATGAAAAGTGATCACTTGCAATCAAAAAACCGCTTTTTAAGTGCATCAATCGACAAGAGCTGACCATGCTCGCGTGAACTTCAGTTTTAGTGATTCCTTTGAAATTTTTGCTCGCGGAGTTAGATACAGATACAGCATTGTGCCAAGTAAGATAATGCCATAATGCACTTATGCAAGCGCAAATGTGTAGAGCGCTGCATGCAATAATGTTAATCATTTGTGGTTTTATTTTTGTATAGCATTTAACAACATTATCTTTGCGATTTTGATTTACGGATCTAGAGCAAATTCACTCTATCTATAAATTGGATGACAAACGTTTAAGCTTATCGTTGATATTCTACATCACTGTCATTATTCGGCATCTTCATTATCATTTCTTCGCTGATGGATGCTATTGCAAAAATGCTCCTCCTTGATGGCTCTCCGCTCAAATTTTAAGGATTAGCTGAATTCCCGCATGAGTATATGCAATAAACCTATACTATGAACAATATTTATTGCAATGAGACAATTATTTCTTATTTCCACTGCTACGATAATCAACTACAACATTGAATTGTGCATCATTGCGCATTCTTACACATTTTTCGCATTCATATATTTTTCTAATGATATCTACTCATTAAATTTTCATCGTTTCTCCTCTCAACGTCAGTTTCTTTGGACATTTCCATTTACTTCGAAGCTAATGAATAGTTAATATTTTTTTTAAAATAAAATTGAATAGATATATATATTTGGGAAATTTTTTCTTACAGAAGTAACTAATTATGCAAAATCTTAATCAACAACGTTTCTGAATAATAATACATTTTGCGTCAGTGGTTAACGTTCCGTAATTGATTCGATGATCTTATTGCATCATCACTATTCTCTAGAGAGCAATTTGTATCGATACATCAGCTTTATAAATCCCGATTAAAAAAAATCCATTTTTATTACTATCATTCTATGGGTTGAAACTACCAAATACACATACCGACTACCAAATACACATACTGACTACCAAATACAATACTGAATACATACTGACTAAATACACATACTGACTACAAATACACATACTGACACATACTGACTACCAAATACACATACTGACTAGCAAATACACATACTGACACATACTGACTACCAAATACACATACTGACACATACACTGACTACCAAATACACATACTGACTACCAAATACACATACTGACTAGCAAGCAAGACCGCAGCCTATTTATACCTTCGGCTACGGCCCCCTCAAGGCAGAGGAGGTCATAATCCACACGGGGAAGATACCACGTCAAGATCAAAATCAAACAACTATGAGCATACAACTCGTTACATAAATGAAGGTTACCACGATCACTGCGACGATAAAACTGATTTGATCACAACAGAACACTTTTTAACGTAGATCACTCGTTAATAATTTGATTTCATTCCACGAGGAAAATTTCTCATTATACTGTAATATTCCAATCTAAAATTGCTATGTTTTTTTTTTCATAGAAGTATTTTACACGGAAAATTTTCTTCACTTTAAAATAAGGTCAGAAAATTTTTCGCGAAACAAAGATTGCAAACAAAAAAAAAATGAAGTTTCATTACCGTTGCAAAAAAATCTCCTAAATAAATTGTTACTATCATCTTTCAATAGATTCACTTATAACCTTCAAAAAAAAAAACTACTAAAACTAATTTAGTTTCATTTAAATATACGATTCTTTCATATTTTTAATTATTCATAGCTGCATACGTTTCGAAAAAATGCTCATCGAACAAGAAATTTTCATCGAAGAAATTATTGCAAAATACAACCTTTATCTATGCGATGATTCGATGCTACTTTATTCTTAACTATAGTGTTCAATCGGTTTCATTGTGAATATTCCCATCCGTTGATGGTCGGCAAGTATAAACTAATAAAGTGTAACGTTTTCATCATTAACAGGTGGAAATTTTCTAACAGACATTATTGAGAACAACAGAAACGAACGAACATAACTTGAACGACTAGATTTTAATTTTTTTTTTCCACATATCTCTATGCAAATGCTATGCATATTATGCTGACTAACGAATTGAATGTAAAAAAAGTAATGCCGATTGTTAAGATTTATGTGATTAAAAGAGAAATTACTATCCCCACCGGCAACTTTTTTGAGGATTATAAGCAGATGTTGCCGCCAATACTGTCCATCTGCCAACTAACTAGACAGAATCAACGTTACTTTGAAAGTGAAGATTAGAGTAGATAATGTCACAGGCGTCCACTATATGCATGGGATAATCTGCATCAAATGTGTAGAGTCGATGTACCTTCCTGCCATTATGATGGCAATTACATTTGCCGTTAACGTGTGGTATAAATTTTCCACGTTTTTTTCATCTACAGATGTCTAAATATGGTTAATAAAGGCTGAAATGTGCCTAATGAGGAAGCGATACGTTGCCCAAGGCAATTAGGAGTTATTAAAGAAGAAAGAAAAAAGTTTAAATCCAGATTTCTTTTAAAAGATGCAAAAAATAAGAACTGTGCAATACAGGAATGATTATATCTTACTAGACAGAATTGTATTTTTTATCATACCCATAAGAGAACTAGACAGGATGAGTTATTTTGCTATAAAATGCTAAGCAAGAAAATGCCGGCTCAATTCGAAGGCATCGTCAGTATATCACGTACTTATATGTATATATATATATATATATATATATATATATATATATATATATATATATATATATATATATATATATATATATATATATATATATATATATATATATATATATATATATATATATATATATATATATATATATATATATATATATATTAACGTATTGTTGAATTATAGCGGGAATAAAGGTTTAATAATTAATGCCACCAGGTGATAGCTAACAAATAGTTTAAACACTATTCGAGCACCTATTAATTAAGTCTGAATTTAAAAACAAAAATAGATGAAAATAGAATTATCGAAAAATGGAAATAGAGGACATGAAATGCTTATATATTGCTTTATACTATTTCAATTCTATGACTTTGTGCTGTTGCATTTTTCAAGAACTCATGAAGTTTGGTTGGCATCACTACGATTGAATAGTTGGAGGCAAAATACACTGGAAGCTTAGCGATCCCAATTGCTGATTCATGCATAAATGCGGCAGGTACTATTACGACAGTCGAATCCTCTCGGTGATTGCTGTTTGCGGATATTTAGTTGGCAGATATTGCTCAATGCGACATCGATGCTACTTCCGATCATGTCTTTTTTTTCTTCCGGAGAGGTTTCATTGCTCACACAGAAATTGTTCAGAAAGCAGACTAGGCTTGAACATAGACCGGTTTTTTATGAAGAGAATTGATGACCGCAGTCTTTCAAGTTAAAAACTCAAATTCGCATATTTTCAAGTCGAACGGTGGTGAATCGCTTTTGTTATGCTCAGTGAGTTGCTCCTGATCACTCAATCTAGCCTCATGACCGTTCACTTGGTTATTTGTAGATTTCAAAGTTTTCGCACATCTTCAGCTTTCAGCAATAGAAAAGATCCTAGAGACGTGTAAAGTAATTTTTGATGTAATCTAATTTCTTGAAAGATACGATAAAGCGATTTTCATAAGTTTTTTTTTTTCGATTTTACACACCTCTCCTTGAAGCAACAACGCGCTAAAATTATAAAATCGAGCATAGTTCGAGAGCTCAATTACTAGCGAGCTCAATGACGGTCTTCAGCACATTTAAGCATTCTCAGCTAACAAGAGCGATTTTATTGCTCGAGCGAAGACACTGTCATATTTTAAGTTATGGGGTTTCGTCTTAGATAATTTGCTCGATCAAGGTGAATATAAATTTTTTTTTTCTGGAGAGGCGGCGAGGGAGTGGAAGATTTTCAATTCTCTTTTGAATCAAGGTTCCGAACCCTGTGATATTGAGAGGATAAACTTCTGAGAGCGGGTGCTCTTTGTGTTGTTATTCGTAAGGCGATATTCGGAAAACAAAGTCGCTTGCTGGCAGCCGAATGTTGATCACTTTCTCAACAGCTGGCAGTTTTACGCTCACTATCTACCTTATCGCAGTGAAAATATTTTTCATAGGATTATTGCAGATTTCTTTCTATCTGATGTACTATTTTTTTGCAGGCAGATTATCGCGCCATCACTGCCCTGCTCGTTGAAACGCGTATCACTCGACTCTGAGCCGAATATTACTTCCCATCTCTTGCATACAACCGTTCACCTCATCCAATCGACAGCACAGATGCTAGACGTGCCTATGTCTCGTATTGCAATTTTGCATGATTCAATTTTTCTAGGCATTATGCTTCTCATAATCGTCTAAGAGGCTATCCAACTTTGCCGTTTTTGCTGAATTTCCATCAAAGTAGCTTCTACATAATATGCGGCATAAAATGATGCAATAACGGCAATAGAGAATGCTAAAACCGAAATGTACTACATAGATGCATAGAAACGATAATATTTGCTGACTGTTTTAGATTGTCATTTCGTTGTTACGATTTCATCTATCGGCGATTACTTTACATTTTTCATTTCCTGGCTATTCATAAACAGATTCCAATGATCAGGTAGGCTAGTAGTTATTCATCGTAAATGATATAATTGCAGAAAAATGGTGAGAGCATCGGTAGTTCCTGTAAAATGTATACAAACACGAATAGATTATATAACAATCGCTAAGTATTGCGTCCTTAATGATGAAAAAAAAAATGAAGGTTTTGCATTCGTCAAGATGGATGATTGCATTCTGTTGGATTAAGAAATTTTTTGCTGTGTTAAATCAGTAATATTTGTGCTATCTTCCGCTAGTGACTCTAACGCATACTCTTTAGTATTTTGGCTCTGTGAAATGGCACATCGCTAATATGAGCATGATGTTATATATTTAGCTGGATGCGAATCAACTGCATCAGCTATCGATTTCATTTATGTGTTTGCGCTGTTCACTATTCTTTGCGCACTTGTTATCAGCGTTGATCAGAGTCTCTTATTATCAGTCTTTATTGATTTGATCAGAATCTCTTGGCGTTAACGATATATTTGGAGTCAATTTATTTAGCGACGAAAGAGTAGAGATTTTCCATCCGATGTGCTTAATTTTATTTTCTTCCCATCAATATATCATGACTTTTATGTACGCAAATACTATTATATTAATGAATACTGATAACTGTTTAACATTTACTATATCTCGTGCACTGTAAAGCAAAAAGTAAAAGTGTTTTGCCCATTTATTTATATGGAAATAAAAATTACCAAATAATCTAGAAGCATTATTCGAATAAAGTTCACATATGCATCATTGATAGGTTTCACGGGGAGGAATTTATACAAATCAGAAAAAAAAGAATGCTATAAATAAAGCTTAAACTTTTTTTTTCATGCGAGAAATATTAGATTTTAGTGCATCGAAGAAATATATGCAATGCGTTCGATGCAAGATCTTTTTTTGTTTGATTCCAGGCAGTCGGAATGTGTTCCATCGTTATGTTCGCTGCATTTTGTGGTATATTAGTGACGATCTACTATTGTTTACGATTTATATGGGAATTAATTCCAATATCGAATATATCTGGAAGAGTTGTCTTTATTACTGGCTGTGATTCAGGATTTGGACGACGCATTTGTTTAAAATGTCTCAAGAATGGGATGACAGTCTTTGCAGGTTGCTTTAGTGAAAAAGTAGGTGCTCTCCATTCTTTATTCAATAGTAATACGCTATTAATATATTTGCAAAAGTCTGATAAAGCCCTAATGAGTCACACTTATATTTTTTGCATGAAAGTACCTAAAAAGTAGAAAATATATTCAAATCTTTATGATTGAAAGAAAGAGAGCATAAATTGAAATTCTCTGACGTATTGCGATTTCATTTTGTTGTTCTATGACGTTTTGCTGTAGTTATGTGAGAATTGGCGTTGAATGAGAAAAAAAAAACAATCGAAATAGAAATCTAAGGAAGAAAATTGCTGCATAATTTTCAATGTGCATAAAACCGACCGATTGCTCTCAGGTTCAAGCAAAATTCTTCCATAATATTACCTTCAAAATAAAAAGCCTTATTATGCATTCTTTATATTAAGTTCATCATTTCATGTTTCTCTATTTTTAAAATCTCCTCGCAGATAATTTTTTCATAGGTGAGAGGAGGCGGAAATTCTCATAAAACAGTGTAGGATATTCTAACTGATTATATTCTGATCACATTATTATTTCCTTGATTATGACGTCGTCATTAAGTTTTTTCTTGATAATCTTTCATATGGAGATCTTCGGTCTCCATCTTCCGTTAGCAAAAATGCGTTTTCAATACGCTATTTATGCCAACACCTCGTTTGAAGTTCCTATTTTGCATTAGTTTTTAACTACGAATCATGGGGATGCGAAATAGGTTTAAAATGCGATAAATGCTCCTTCAATAATATCTGTATTTACAGGATAATGGCTGTATTTATGTTAGATGCTGATATTTCAGGGAGGGGCATCCTTGGTCGCAGAGGCAAAACATTTAGCTGGTACCCTTGACGTGATTCACCTGGATGTTACCAGCGATCGATCTGTGCAAGAAGCATACGAATATGTCGAGAACAAGTTGAAAGATGGAAAACGTAAGAGTCTCATTGTTTTTAGGTTGTTTTAGCAAAGCAATTTTGTGTAGATTATTGGAAAGTTGAAACGAAACCATTATGGAAGTTCGTTATATCGCATTGAGATTTGATTTTTCTTGAACTAGAGAAAACTGCATAATCATTTAGCTTAATATCGTTTGAATTGTTTGATTTGATAGCATAGGTGATATAGTTTTTGTTTTCTCATCTTTCGTGAATTTCCTATAAGATGGAAATTTCTAATGAAAATCAATGATTTTTTAGATCATTAAATCCGCCGAAGAACTGACATCATAACAGCGACTATAAACGAATCATTTGAAAAAAAAAAAGAAGCAGTGGAATAAAATTTTTGACTTGAAGATTATCAATCTATTGCATGATTTCTTTTTATTTCATTTCCGAAATGCAATCAATAAAGTTTATCGTATTCTTGTTCCTATGAATGCGATTTGAAAATATTCCTCTCAATACGATGTAATTTTACATTTTTTTTTCACTTCACTTGTATTTATTGCATTCGATTTGTCATTAATCGTTGCGAAGAAAATCTCTCATTTAACGAAAATATTGAGAGATATTATGCATATATCGATTCTCGACTGCTACGCATCTCGTTAGGTGAAATTTTGCCGGTGAAAAGAATTTCAGCGAAAATCTTTCAATAGTTACTGATGAAAAAAGTTTTTCGAAACGATTATTCTGGTATATATAAGCATGATTAATCGAGCGATGGAATAAAACTCAATAATTTGAACTGATCTTTATGTATAGTATATAGGATATCAGTGTATACGCTCATCCTTGCTAGCACAACAAATAAATAGAATGAACAAATTCATCGATACGTACATTAAATGTTCCGTATTTTCGCAGACATAAACATTCATATTATACTCGAATAGGCTTATTAATGAGAAACTATGTATAATCTGGTGAATGATTTTATTGATGTCTCTTTAAGGCAAACTAAATGAACGTATTTTAAACAATTGCAAATATTTGAAGAGTTATGGGCGATCCTCAACAATGCGGGCATTTTTGTATATGGACCTGAAGATTGGTGTACTCTTGACGACTACAAGCTTGCAATTGACGTAAATACACTTGGAGTAATCAGGATAACACATGTTAGTTTTTCGATTTTCTTTTGTCAATTCTACAAACATAAACCATTTTGACATTACGAGCTTCCTTTCTTATTCGTTAAATAGTTCTTTGACAAGAAAAAAAGTCATAGAAAGTACATATTGCTCTCATCATTACTAGTAGCGATATATAGCCGTTTTTTTTTTTGCAGAGATCATCTAATATTCCTTTTGACTCTTTGAACGCCTATAAGAATAGCTAAAAGCTATGTGCAGAGTTGGCTGCATAACGATGAAAATCAACAGTTTTTTTTTTTTTTTTTTTGAAATCTTCAGCTGTATCGCGAATGGCGACGAACTATGAAATTGTTTCGGCCAATAATAGCGTTGAATTTTATTGTCATTTCCACTTTTCAATGTTCACCATCTCGATTAATCACCATATTGAGTAGAGGACATCCATGTGCCACCAATTCATCAGTTAATTTTATAAGACTATTTACAGGCTTTTAAGCGACTATTAAAGCAATCGAAAGGAAGAATTGTCACGATGGCAAGTGTTGCCGGCCGTACAGCAATGCCAGCTAGCGGTCCATATACCGTTTCGAAATTCGCCGTTGAAGCGTTCATGGATATTGTCAGGTTAACTTCGATCCTTAGTTTATTTGTTTATTGTAAAAGATTTTAAGTATAGTGAAATTAACCCCCTTTTTTGTTAGCGTATTCTATATGCATGTCAACATCCAAATATAATTTCAAAGGTATTTGCGATGAATAAGTTTTAAAGGAATAATTTTAATTATCTCCTCTCTCAATTTGATTTACCTTCAAAGTACTCTTTTCTTGTAGAGTGTACTTTTTCATTATTTGTGATGAAAGGATGTACTTCGAGCTAGCATTTTATGGATCGAAAAAAATCTCAACACATTCTAGAGTTTGCGTAAGATAACATTGGAGAGATGGATGTGCTTATTGGAAATCGATGTTTGGTTATCTATTCAATGCTAGAGTTTATATCAATATCGAAATCAAGTTATAGCGAATGAATTATGTCAATAGTAAATGTCTATCAGTAAGACTCAACAAGTCTAGTTCTCGAATTGAAGCAACACCGACTATTTTTGTTTTTTAACGGTCAATCAAAAGAAGATATTTTGCATTTGATTTAATTGATATGATGGCGCTATGTTATTTTTTTAAGGCAAGAATTAAGAGATTTTGGCATTCAGTGCAGTATCATTGAGCCTGGTATCTTCGCAACAGAGATGGCTGACAAGGGCATCTTGAGCAAAAGAATGCACACAATGTGGGAAAGACTCGACGATGAGAGCAAGGCCGAATATGGGGAAGAATTCCTCGAGAATTGTAAGTGCATATTCATATTCTGCTGATTTGTTTCATTTCAAAAGAAACGCACGAATGCATTTTTATGCCGATCTTCAAAATTTCTTCCATAGTTGATAATTGATCGTTGATAATTTATGAAGATGTTCTTTGATTGCTTGAATGGATGCTCACCTTCGCAATTATCGTTTTCAACGTAATTGAAATTAGAAATTATTTTGCTATATTCATCGAAAAGTTTGCAAAATTTTCTTTCATTTGATTAAATTTGATTTTAGTTCAGTTTCCATCATCACTATTACCTCGTTTCACTTTTGCATTAATTAAAATATGATCCACTCATAGATATTATATAATTTAATGGCTTTCGTTGCTTTATGATAATAATTTATCAATGTGCATTTGAAACGCTCTAAATATAATAGATGAGTAAAATTGAATAAATTCATAATCAATTTTTATTGCAATTTTCATAATTCGATGACGAGATTTGATATTGATATTTATTTTTTTTTAAGATCGGGAGAATTTCCTAACGAATCCTCGCCTTTTCAAATCGGAAAATCTCGATTGGGTTATCAATTCTTATTATCATGCATTGACGGCAATATTTCCACGAAATCGTTATCGTTGTGGATGGGACGCTATATTTTTCTATATTCCACAATGTTTCTTTCCAACGGAAATTACCGATTTGTTGAATAGAACTGTTCTCAAATCTATTATGCCAAAACCAGCCGCTCTTATCGATAAGAAAAATCGGTGATCTTGTTTCAAGCGAATTTTACTATTATACTAATGTTGTATTTTAAAGTATCAGAGGAATTTTTGAGCGTTGTCATTATAAAAGAATCTATACAAAACACTATTTCTCACTAATGATGGAGAAAGCTAAAGACTAAACAGAGAGGATTTAGTCGTTCTAAATATAAAGCAATTAAACACACTTGGCAGATTTCGAAAAACTCAAAAAAAATGTAAAAAGTTTTGATTTGGGGAACATAAAATAGACGATTATTGCTCATCTGAGAGGATCTGAAAGAGAGCATCCTTTATTTTTCTTAACTTCTCTAGCTAAGTTAGGCAATAAAGATGAAAGATTTTGCTCAAAATTGCTTGCTGCCGAAAAATTGTCGTATCGCTGTGGGCCTATGCCAAAGTGCTGGGGGATTCTTCAAGCTCATTCCCCTTCATTTCCTTGAATAAATTTCTCAATTCTTATCATTTCAAATATAAAATCTCTCAAGCTTTAGAAATTAGAGGGTTACTATTATGTATAAATACTTTGAAAGTGAAAAAATGACCATTTATTGATGTTATATTGATTGTGAATTTCGAATAAAATGTCTCTCATCGCTCACTCGCTTATCTTCATCAAAGCAATTCTTATAGATTGGCGAGAGGATAATGAGGATAATATAGACCTCGTACTAACTGCGGTTTCCATTCGCTCTTCAGTGTGTGGGAATGACATTATGACAGTAAACTTATGCTTACAAATAGATAAGCATGAATAAAAATTGCTAGGCACAAAGTAATTTCACGACACAAAATTCGGTCACTTGAAGAAATTGGAGTAGTAACTGTCGGGTTCATTATATGTAATTTTCGATAAAGGAGGAGAAACGTATGACTCCTTATGATGCGTATTTACAAGAGACGTGCCGGAGCTGAAAAGCTGGCGCTGTTTCGCTTTGATCCAATTTAGGATAGGCTCAAGCCCGTAACATTCAGGTTGGCCCTATCATGCGGTCGTCTACTCGTGGCTTTTTTCATCGCTGCTCTTTTGTGTCCCGAGTTTGATTTCCCAGCGCTGTTCCCGGAGTCTGATTTCCACCATATATACGCCCTACACACACTCTTACACCCCACATACAGAGCACACGCACCGTACACACACCCTAGATACAACTAAACGAACCATACACATACAGTACGTGCTCCTTATACCGTCCACACACTATCTATCTATCGCACACACCCTGCACACACCCTATATACACACTGTAGACACTCGACGTACATCATGAGCACGCCACACACACACACACACGGCACACGTTACACACAGTACATGTAGAAACACCGTTCACCACACGCCAATTGAGAGGTTTCTCTATAAATTCCGTGAGTACTAATTTTCTGTAGTGATTAATGTGGAAAGGTGTTTCGTGACTGCTTTATGATTAATATCGATGATATGCTCGCATTTAACGCATATCTACCGCCGTTCTGATTCGTTGTATTCAATCATAACTGAAATTATGTAAAGAATTGAGTGCTGAAAAACAATGAATATAGCGCTGTCATGTGAATATTTTGCGTTGACAATCGCTAAGAAATACTCTCGAAAGGACACCTTTAACTACCTTATTATTAGCACCGATTGCCCTCATTCTCAACAATCAACTAGCAGAAATAGCACTCAAATGGCTATTATTTAGCTCTTTCAACGCCATTGTCATATGTGTTTTTCTTGAAGTGTTTTCTTTTCTTATAGATAAATAAACTTTCATTGCCATGAATATTGCTAATGTTGGAATTTTTATTTTTCTCATCATTTTCAATGAGAAAATTAACAAATTAGTAATATTTTTACGAAATGTTTTAGCAATTTTAGCAAATAAATAAAAAAATAAATAAATAAATAAATAAATAAATAAATATAATAAATAAATAAATAAATAAAATTAGCAAATAATAGCAAATTCGAATTTTTTTTTCACCACTCTCTTTTTTTAAAATTTCTTTTTTTTTTTCGATAGTATTGCATTAGAGTTTAATATCATAATCAAATTGTAGATAATTATTTTTGATCGGTTCCGATTTCCTTTATGTCTACTATCTTCGATTAACACATCATTTCTTAATAAGAATTCCGAAACGATAATATGGTATTAAACTCGCAATTGCTATTAAACAGAGACTTAATAATTTAAAATAAATATGGTTCTGCGGGTCAAAAAAAAAAAAAGAAAAATCCCAATGAATTATTCCAAATTGTTGATTTTTTTTTTTCTTCAAATGATAAAGATATGAAAGGCATTTTCAACGCTAAAAATTTGCTAAAAAATTTTCGTTTATTAATGAAAAAAAAAAAGATTCTTGTGATGTTATATTTTTTATTTATTCATATTCACTTTGTTCGGTATTTTTTTCTTTTTTTTTTTTTCATTTTGCACGGCTCTCTAATGCAATCAATGCATCATTTTCGAATATTTTCCATTTTTTCACGAAATATTTCAGCTTCTATGAAGAACTGAGAAAGGCGTCAACTTTAGTGCTGCTTCATCTTATTGCGACACAAAGATAATTTGGCTGTTTTCTATCCCTATTGAGAGCCGATTTTTCCATTCATACAATTTGCTGAGAACTGAGAAGATTAATGTAGATGTCCCAGAAAGTTTCATGCAGATATACGGAGAAATAATAAAATAAAATAAGCAAAAATTTGCAGTTGAAGAGGGAAAAGGTAGATTTCAATTTTTTTTTTTTGTACTCACTATGGCTAGCGAATTTTCTTTCGCTAGCTTTTGAGTTTTAAAGTAAGCTAACATTTTAGAACTTTTGCAAAAAATTCGTCAAATATTGAGAGCGAGAAGGGAAGGTCGTTCATGAAATTTTCCACCTTTTTCAGCAGCTAAAATCTTTAGGCCTCCCTCTCCTGTTGCATCTATTTTAGACTACAGCAGAAGCCTGGAAAATTTGAAAGGTAGAAACGATTAGCTTATAGATAACAAATTGCAAATTTCTATTGCATAAACATCGTTGAGAGTTTTTTTTTTCCACTCTAGATTGATGTAATGTAATTATTATATTTCACTAGTAAATGTTCTATAGCATTGCATCAGCAGCAATTTTCACATTTCTGATTGCATTTTATTTGTTGCAATTGCATATTCAAAAATCCCACGAAACAGACTAAAATGAAATAGGGAATTCAAAACAAAAGTTTTTTTTTAATTGGATTTTTTCGTTGTAATCTCAATTATGCAACATTATAAATTGAAAGAGCCATATAAATCACTAA
This sequence comes from Ascaris suum, assembly GCA_013433145.1. Taxonomy (NCBI): domain Eukaryota; kingdom Metazoa; phylum Nematoda; class Chromadorea; order Rhabditida; family Ascarididae; genus Ascaris; species Ascaris suum. The sequence goes on along the minus strand of CM024172.1, from coordinate 1,762,582 downwards.
TTGCAATCGAACTTTATCATATTTTTTGCACACGTGACATTTATCTCATAATTACATTACCTTTTGCATTACGTAGATTTCTACTGAACTCAAATGCGCTGATTAATATTCCACTAAGCGCACGCACAATTTGCATGATTCTATTTCAATTCTTCTATCCTATATCACAATCATCATCTACGAATTGTGGCATTTAAAATGCAATACTTCTTTAAATGCAAAATATCAATTTGCATTTTACTCGTGTTTTAGCATATGTATCAAATTTGTATAAAATTTCTTATAAACACTGAATAAAATTGCTTAAAATACAATTTGTTGCATTTGTGTTTTGAGTTTGCTTTGCAAAACGTGACTATTTGTTATTCATTATGATGCATTTTTGCATATGTCGCTTTTCAATCTACAATATGAAAACGTACATATATATTATGCTTGTATATGTAATTGCCAACTTCAGTCTAAGCATCACTTCAACTAAAATCTCTAATAAAGTTTAGTGGATTTGATCTACGATATGGGATAGCCTCTTATTTTATATTCCAAGTTGATCTCTCAAATTTCAAAGAAGTCATAAATATTAAAATGCTCTTTAAAAAAATTTGCAGAGGAGATTTTTATTTGTATGACTAAATCTATTGAAATATGAATGTATAAGAACTATATTCGTTGTTTTAATATAATTCATGAGAGTGTTTGACCAGCTGAGCGTCATTTAAAGTGTGTTCGATCAGTTGAGCATCATCATACGACCTTCTCTGGCGGGCTGGGCTTTCCCAACTTTTATGCTCGAATTTTTTTTTTTCGCATTTACTACTCGTAATGGAACTAGCGCATTTCGCACATTTCCTATTACAATTACAACTTTAATTTCAACAACGAAATACACAATAGTATTGCTGCTTATGTGAATGTATTTATTTATTCATCATCACAAAGAGTGCTCTTAGTGATAGGAAACTTGGATGGGTAAAATACTCGACGAATATCTTCATTATAGAGGGTTCTATGAAAAATGAATGAATGAACGTTTTGTGCAATAGTATACGCAAGAAAACGTTATGCTGGCACCTACTTCATCCAATGTTAACAAGGCCATTTTTAGATTTACGCATATCGTTGAGGCATTTTTAGTTTCCTTTTCAACAGATAAATGAGCCAAAATTAGGTGATGCTTCCTAATGTTTATTGCTACCAAAACAAATCACATCCTTCTCATTTTTTTTTAAAGTCATCCTCTCTTTTTTTTTTTATTGCAACAGTTTATTCCGCTAACTTATTTCGTAGATCACTTTATTTGCAAAGTTTTATTATAAATTATGAACGGCATCGTTAGAGTATTTCTTCTTGGATAAATATAAGCAATTGATTACTATTAGTAATCAATTGTTTATTTTCTCATATGTAAGCATAAATCTATATGCATTCAGTTAATGCTTTCGTCCTATTAGCATTACTTTCTATTTCTAATTTATAACTTCGAAGAAGTAATTATCTATCACTTCGATCGAGTAATCATAGATCATTAAGTGGCTAAATGTTGATGAATTTCCACGATTTTTGATACTACATCGAAAATTGGACAGGTACATAGGTACATTTGAGGACTTTTCATGTTGAATTGTGGAAAAAGATCGTTGTCGAAATGATATATTGAAAGAATAATAGAAAATATTATGGATTACTAATAAGAATTTATTCAAATGCGTAAAAATTTTGTATTTTTCTTTTGTGATCACTTTCTCTCAGAGATTTTCTTCCATCTATCAATTCAATTGTCACTTGTTTACACGACATGTTGTCAATAAAAATTCACTCCATTATTTTCGTTATTGCATGAAGAATATTGCATAATTCCACTAAATTCACTACCTATCATGCTCCCTAAGGAGATTATTGAGAAATTGAATAATTATTAGAATATTGATTCTATGAAATAACTCTCAAATAGTAATATCCCACTTTATCGATTTTGCCTATAATCGATTCCCGGAAATTCGCTAGTGACTATCTTTACTGCGTTGTATTTCTATATTTGTACGTTGATCAACTTTTTCTCGTATTTTCAGCATTAGCTGTTTATGCGCAGAAGATGCGCTCATGTTTGCCTTAGGGCAAACAACCTCTTTCCAGGCTCGAATAGTTGTAACAACTTCATTCCATTTTTACATTCTACTCTATCTTCAAATCTGTTGTTTTTGTGTATTCGAAGGTTTCAGTTGTGTAGATATGCGAAGTGTTGCGTGTCTAAATCTTCTCGAAGATCATATTTACAACATATCGCATGTATAACTAATGAATTTAGTTAGCAAAACAATCATCCACCTTGTAAGCATTCATTAAATTTTATCGACACCTATGGCAATGAGCTTACTTTATTGCGTTTGCTATTCGATAATCTTTCGTCTACGTATTTCAGCCGATAGTCTTTATATAATTTTATTATCAAATCATTCTATTGATATGATAGGATGAGTTGATGTGATAAACGTAGTTGAAAATTCCGATAGAACTAATGAAGAAGCCATAGCTCACTTTTAATCAGAGGCGATTTTTTTTTTTCAGCATCGATCTCCTTATCATTTTTATCATCATTATCTTATTTTATTTGTTTCGCCACATTTTTTAAGTATCCATAATGAAAGATCATTTGAAAATCGTACTCGAAAATGCTCTCAAACAGTAAAATTTCAATAATCGCATAGCGATCGTCATTAAAAAAAAAACTAATTCGACTATGAAAAATTTATAGGCTATTTAGCAAATAAATATTTATAATAATATATATATATATATATATAATATATAAATATATATATATATATATATATATATATATATATATATATATATATATATATATATATATATATATATATATATATATATATATATATATATATATATATATATATATATATATATATATATTAATATATATATAATAAACTACGGTTGAAATAATCGAATAAAGAAAGAAGATGAAAAAAGAATGCAAATTGAATTCCAAATAATATTTTATTTCAAACCAAGAATTTTAGGTGAAAGTATTTATTTTCACTCATAGATAACATTATAACAATCGTCATCTTTGACTTCTAGACGATAAAAACTCATTTCTAACTTCATTAGTCATAAATACTTATTGATAGCTGAAGCAATTTATTTTTTTGTTTTGCTTTTCCGTCATATTCTTCTACTAAAAAGCTATAATTAATAATTAGCTATAATTATATTAAGCTATAATTATATCATAAGCACATTCAATTTGCCCATACGATTGCAATACATTAAATCCAATGTGTTTTCAACTAGCTATACTCTATGAATTGAATGCAATTGAAAGATGAAATTCCAATTATATCGCCGAATTTTTGAAAGATAGCTATCTTGAAGCAATTTAGATTGATAAAAAGATGTGCATCAAACATATATTCAATTCAAGATGTATATTTCTCTATCATTTGAAAATCACATATTTGTGTTCGTTTTCTGAGTTTATGAGGCGCATATTTTATGCGTATTTCATTTAGTGTGGAAAATGTTTCAACATATAAATCCTGAGTGAAATTTTTTTGAATGTTGTGTTAATTTATATGGGTTTCTCTAATATATACGACATCAAGGCATACACATATTTTCCATATGGTCAATTGAATTGTCCTTATTTTAGTTCAATTAGGCGTAAATATGCGTCGCTTCATTTGTATGCATTCGTATCGAACGCATTGCAATCGCTTATCTGCTATATTCAAATGGTTGTGTGTGTATGTGTGTTTTTTCTTCTTCTAATCAACGCTCAGCAAATTCACTTAGTTGTTTTTTGCTTATTCATTGATCTTATTAGAACATATAATTTTTACAGGAATCAATATAATTTTTTTTTTTGATTTAGAAAAATTTTCCTTGAGAAATTTCCGGATATTTTTTTCGGGATGAGGTTTCCGGATTCAGGATGAGAAAAAATACGTGAAAATTTTGCGGATATTTTATAAGTGCAATAGCGTTTCAAACACGGAGAGAATTTTTCTAAGCTGAAGAAGTTTTACTATCTAATCTATTAGGTTCACCTAGATGCGTAGCGTTTTAAAATTTATAGCGATGGGCGATGATTTGATGATATTATAGAGATCAGAAACCATTGAAATTATTATTGCCACTTGTACCTACAATTGTTGAATGCGTTTTTTGCGCTAATTAGTGCGTGCATCTCATGAGGAAATTACATCAAATCTTTTATACTCGAATTATAATAATGAGCATTCTTCATGAAATTTTTATTACTTTTATAGAATATTGAATATCTCTACTTCATGTCTTAGGCTATCTATACTTACCAATTCCCTCTCCCCCCCCCCCCCCCCACCCCCTTCAGCGTTAATTTGAGGTTAAATGCAAGAAATAAAATACGGATGCATGGCATTTCTTATGCATATTGATCATTGAAATATCTGTTTATACAAATGTTGCGTACACTTTTGTTAATTGATGTGTACCCATGAATCTTGGACTAGCTTTCCGATTGCTTTTTTTATGGAACCTGTAAAACGACGATATAAGCATGAAATTTTCGTACATCTGAGGTTTTTTCCTTCTCTTTTATTCTCATGCAACGCTAATCGGTGGAGTAATTTTTGATTATGTCATAAAAGCTGATATACAATACCATGAATTCCCCATCCTAGACTCTTCAGAAATTCATAATTGTCTCTTCCTTAAATTCGCCACTTCCTCTCCACCCCACAATTTCTTTTCCAAATTCGGCGCTAATTTTTCCGTGCTACGAAAATAACTAACAAAACATATCAAGTGATAGATGGGCACACTACCAACTATCTTTTATATATGCAAATGAGATATGAAATTGGATTGTGACTTGTCTCACCTAAAGTGTTCTTTCGCTACTTTTGAGAAGCCACATTTTTAGGCGCCTTTGTAAATTAGCGTCTGCAATAATGGAGCTCTCACAGATTAATGCACATCATAGATTAGTCTCCTATAGAGCACTAACGTTCAAGCCGTTCCATTAAATTCGAAAGCAATTTTACTCTCTCGGAAATGCTTGAAAATTTGCATAGAAATGTTTGAAAAATTTTGCGTAAGAAATTTGCATTTATATTTTATCGTTTATTGGAAGTGATCTATTGACTAAAATTATAAAAGCGCATATTGTGGCGCAAAAAAAAAAACTTGAGCATGCTCGTTTGTGCTTATTGACAGCTTATTTCTATATCATGTCATAGATTTCATTTATCGCTTAAGTCATAATAATTGAAACAATTGCTTAACGCTTCATAAACAATGAGGGATTTTCTTTCTAGAGAAATGGGAGGTAATATGGCGAAGAGTTCACATAATCGCTGCGATTTGGACGACTCATATAGAGGTGAGATTCATTTAAATATGTATTCATTGAGATAAATGAGATGATTAATATTCATCAATAGTATATAGTATGCAATATGCAATATGCAATATGCAATTTCTTTTTTGGCACACGATTAATACTTTTGGCATGATTAATACAATATGCAATATGCAATATGCAATTTTGGCATGATTAATACTCTATGCAATATATACTATAATATGCAAATTTTTTTTTGCGGCATACGAAAAAATTTTTCAGCTATTTAAGAAAAATTCTAGAGAAATTTAATTTGAATTTTGAAAGTATATCCTTTTCATTAACAATGTAAATGAAAGAAAAATTGGATTAAAAAAAAAAGAAGTATTAGCTATAAATTTCGTTTCCAATCAAATTACACGCGTTTTGCGTTACAACGTATATAGCTGCCCGATCCAATTCGCTCAATAAAGCAAATTCAACTCTTTCGATGGTATAAGGAAACTCCTTCCTTAATAATCCCCCTTCCCTCTCTAACCCCCCCCCCCCACCACCTCCTCTTCCAACCTTTATCCGACACGCAACTTGAATAATGCTGAACACATTGATGTCACATCATAGATAACATAATTTCACAGCATAGATAAATTTATAAACTACTGTATCTATATAGTCTTGTACTTATACTTTAGGCATATGTTGTGTCTAAAGATGTAAATGTGTGCTCTATGGTACTACTTTGCTAGCATGGGAAAATTTTTGAAGAAATTATCCTCCTTTCGATGTAATCTCTTCTTCAAATTAAACCCTCATTGAAGTGATGAAAAATTTAGAAACCATCCGTAAGTTTTACTTACTTCATTTATTTGCATTTTATATGAAAGAAAAAAAGATTTTAGCACTGATGAGTTGATTTGAATCTTTTATTTATATTTCCTATATTTAAGTGAATGTGGGTCAGCTAATGAAATGGAAAGAACTTTGTTATGCCACATTTGTTCTTTAGTCTAACTCATCCTCGTATTCTAAAATTAGCTAGCCCGGCGAATAATTCATCAAATTAGGCGCATTACATTAGGAATTCATAGAAGTTCATCGGACGTGAAAATGTGCAGTTTATTGATGTCACAAATGAGGAAATTATGCAAACGGATTCCAATAATTAAGCATTTTTTAACGTCTATATCGACTTTTTTTTCGTGAAATTTTCCACTATTTTTCTGTTTTTTTTTTAATATGAATTATTTTTTAAATTCAATTATCTGAGAACATCTACATTAGCATATGAGTGAGAAGGACATCTACATAAATATTTGCTGTAGAAATAACTTTACCTTTCTCTTTTATTACCTTTTTTTTTTCGTTATATACTCTGCAATTGTTTTTTTTTCTCTCCATAATCATATATATATATATTATATATATATATTATATATATATATATATATATATATATATATATATATATATATATATATATATATATATATATATATATATATATATATATATATATATATATATATATATATATAGATTTAAAAAGAAAATGAAAAGCAAATATACTGCAATCATTTTCTCTAATCATCGAATCAAAGAAAAAAATTTTCAATGAAATTGCGATAATTTTTATATGGCAATTTTATGGCATCTATACAAAATAGAAAATTTTCTATCTCTATAAATATTAACGTTGTGGTAAATAAAATTTTCAAAAAACGATAACAATGAAATTCTCCAATAAAAGCGCATTGAATTCAAGAGAAATGATTGCTAAATGGACTGCATCTTTTTTTTTTTTTTATTGATAATAGAGGCAACGAAATGAACGACTGAAACGGTTTCCGCGTTCATCGAACGACTTTCTTTATCATCATATAGCGTAAGTATGGCGTAATATCGATAAAAGCTAATTGCTCAAGCATTCGCATCTAAAATGATCACAAATGCTATTCCGAATGTTTCCAAAAAAAAAAGCCTAGAAATAGAATAGCGGTATTTTTGATCAATGACAGACAATTGGGCCAATATTTAATGGCCAAACAATAAATCGCCATAAAAATAATTGCATTTAGCCGAACGTGTCTCACTGGTCATTTTCGAACGAGCAATTTTCCACGAGAGATATTTTCACATCGTTGCATAAAAATAATAAATCTATTTCAGCAAAACAATTGCAAACTGAACTATTGAGATAATTACCATCGTAAAGAAACGATACTTGAATTCTTTATGATTCATTTTCTTTAATGCTTTCATATTTTGAATTTTTTTTTTAATTTTATTTTCTTTTTTTTGGATTAATAATATTGGAATGATTTTTGCATTCAATAATAGCGGAAATTGATTGATTTTTCTATTGATATAAATATATATGGATATTTCAAAATCATTGATAAGCTTATTTAGGTGAATAAAAGTGGAAAATTTTTGAAAAATTTCTTTCTTTCTTTTCTTTTTTGTTGCCTTCTTCTCAAATATGATATGCGATAAGAAAATTGCTCTTTTTTTTCCAGTTGTAATCTATTTATCTTGTTTTAATCTATAGTCATTTCCTAAACAAATATGTCCACAATAGAAAGAACAAATTAGAAATGCAAAATTCTCAATTGAGTGCTAATTTTTCATGGATAATCACTTCCACCCCCCCCCCCCTCCCTCTCTCTCAAAAAAAACCTTTCAGGATATTGCAATTCAATGGTTTTTGAAAGTGTTGAAAGATTGCATTTTTAAAGTCTAATTATAAAGTAAATAAGACCATTTCTATTGAAAAGTGAAGCTGAAGCAGAAGATAGGAATAAAGATTTCAACGGTGAATGAAATTTTTCGTTTTCTTACTTTGCATTCACAAAAATGCACATCAAAAAGTTTTTGCCTATATATATATATATATATATATATATATATATATATATATATATATATATATATATATATATATATATATATATATATATATATATCGTATTTTTGATGTCGCATCGTTCCAGTTAGATATATAGCAGAATAAATTTGCATTGGAATATGCGCAATTTGAAACGAAGATAAGGGGGCATAAGATTTTGACGAAATTAGACACGAAATGATGAGGTAAATTTCAGTTATGATAAGGTAAATAAGGCCATAGACGAGAGGAATGTACGCATAATGCCTTTCATAGAAATCTTAGTAATTAATAGCTAGGCTGAACTTGAAAATTTTGAGAAGTTTATTGAGCCTGAAATAATGGTACATAGATGTTGGGGGGGGGGGGGGAAATTTGGGTAGGTTGCCACTGTTGAAGTTCTTTTATGTTAATGTTGTCTTCCGATGAAATAAATTCGCAAAATTCCCGAAAAATATTTCCTTCAAAACAAAAAAAAAAAGATTTTTTTTTTTTAATTTAGCACCATCACAGACCTATTCAAATGTCTATCAAAATGTCTATGAAGAATCATCAAAGAAGACAATCGATCGATTGAGTCTAGTACAAGAGAAACGAAGTCGAAGTCTACCGTATAATGCATATATGCCAGGTATATTGTTTATCACCTATATTATATTTTCATCGACTTGTTTCTATTGATCACAAATTATACTCATTAAATTGCAATTTTATTGCAATGATTGCAATTGATTTAAAAAATATTTTCGATTTGTTAAGATCTTTCTTTAATTGCATCCAATATTCCGCATTAATAAATTCATTGACGAAAATTTATGATATACTAAATGAAATGCTTAAATTTAAAGGAAATAGAGGAAGCTCTATGAAAGGTATGCAACTTCCATCCGTCTTTTTTTTTTTTTTTTTGCCAATCGGTTGTCAGTGTATTCATTGAGATGACCAGTAAATGGTGATGATAATATCTATCACAGTAGGGTCCAAAGCCTAATAGCTAACTGGAAGTGTCTGAGTACCTGACATCGTCTCTTTGGTGCAACGATTTATGAGAGAAATATGGTGTTGCAGGTGCAGTATATCCACAACGTCCAAGTCTTACACCTCATTTACCTTTGCCAACCAATGAATTCACACATCCGAAAGAAGTCGTTCATTGTATGCCGAAACGGTACAAACAATGATCGTTAAATCAATTGACGCGTTGTATCGTTTCAATGAAACTAATTCAATGATGACGAAAATCATTAAGGATGTATCATTGCAATTGAATTGCAATGGATTGCAACTACAATTGCAATAGATTGCAATTGCAATCAAAAACCTCTCCAATGCTCTCACGATTCGAAAATCACTTATCGGCGAAAAATTCTCCTTGATTTTTTTTTTTTATCGTGGGAATATCATCATAAACTTCAATGCTTTAGTACTTTGCGAGGTGAAAATTGATGGTCAATTCTGAAGTGCTCATTATACTTTTCCGCTCTATGAGAGCAATGATGCATTATGACCCGATGAATTGTGAAATCTTTTCAATAATTCTTTTCTCAAGCTGAGGAAATTCTTTCATGAAACATAATGAATACGTGTGATTTGAATATCTTTGCAAATTTCCACCGACGCTGGTACTATAATGGCGTTTATTTTGTTCGTTAAAATTGACCGCTAAAATTAGAGTCTTAACCGAAGGATTTTGGATCATATCAATCGATAACGACTTGAGACTTGGATCATCGACAAGAATGCTAATGACAAAAGCCCCCTGATCTGCAGCCTAATCATGGTTTTTTCTTTATATGATGGTTTATCAATCAAGCTTAGGTATTGGACGACGCTCGCAAAAATTTCTGATGCTTCTCATCTACTTTGCTTACAATAAACAAAGAAATGACGCATAAAATGGCTATTATTTGAAATAAAAGCGCTTCAACAAAGAGATAAAATCATGTAATACAAAATCCTATAAAATTAGTGGATACTCGACGTTCTTATTGCTTTCATCATTCGCGCTATGGCGTAATTTTGATTGCTTCATATTTTTTGTCGTGAATCAAAGTTGTTGCTGAGATATTCGGATTTCGATCTCTATTCTTTTTTTTTTTTCTTTTTTTTAAACGGTTTTTTTCTTTTTGTATTTGCAATATTTCACATTTATATCTTCTTTCAAAAGTGTTACATCAATGCGAATTATTGTATCAATGATCATATTATGATGTTATTATAATCTATAACTTCTTAACGATCAATTTTCAAATTAAACTCATCATAGAGATATAATACATTTCAACAAAAAAACCAATCCATAAATAAGGATAAAAATAATCGACATATTGGAAACGAGATAATTCATAGGGAATTCATAAATTCATAGGGAAATAATTCATGAGGGAAATAATTCCTAAATAATTGAAGGGGCGTGAATGATTTAATATTATGAAATATTCGAAATTCACAATAAAACGCCTCTTAACTATTTACTTTCTAACTAAACAATCATATAATTTCGAAATTTTTTATTCGATTGATTTGCTTTCAAAATTTCTCAAAGTACAATAAATGCCAATTTTTACCAAGCGAGCTAATAAAACTTCTGATTTTATCGCATTTCTCTCATTAAATCGTTCATTTCCAATTTTTCATGGATCAGAAGAAAAAAAAAATTGTAATGAACATGCAAAATCAACTGTTTAGATTCTATTTAACTCGATTATTCAAATAAACTCGCAATATAATCAAAGCGAAATATATATGCAAATTTTTTCCGCTTGAAGAAATTTATAATTTCGTTCATAGTTGGTTGATGAGCCAGAGAAAAAAAAAGCAAAAAAAGTCCACCCTAGATCTACGCTTTAAGACTGTCCAATTAAAAATACCCAATTGACATATAAAACACAAATCTTTGCATAGATATGAAATTTGTATATTGCGGTTTTTGCAACATAAGTTTGCAAAAATTTCAAATTGCAATAGAAAAAGTTGCAAAATATATGACTGAATAAAATAAACTTAGAAATTCGATGCTTCAGGTTGTTTACTTGAGTGTGAAATTTGCATTCCTGAATGCCAGTTTCAACTGGGTGCTATTAATGCCTTCAACTGTCTACTAAAAAATATAGCCAACAGGCAGTCCTCCATTCGCCAATTCCCTTCCCTTGCCCTCATAACTCTCTCTTTCCACTCCCCCTCCCCCCCCCCCCTCGCCCTCTCACTTGTTCTGATAACAACAATTTCTGATTATAGTGTTTAATTATGGCCGCATTTATAGACGAGCATTAGAATGCGCAAAAAAAAAGCAAAAAAATGAAACACATAAGAAAGCAGGCACATAAATGCTATTCCATAACAAATTCCATTATGCAATGAACGAGGATTATATCGGCAAGTGCCATATTTGATTTTAAAAAATACCTGAAATCCAACCAGAAAAAAAAAACGATAATAGAACACAACCGACACCATTTTCAACACAAATAGGACAATAGAATAAAATTTACAAGAGCAAAAATATAAATATCACACAATAAAATACAATATGATACGAGACGATAATAAAATGGATTTTTTTTTTTACTGAGCGAATAATATCATCACCTGATTCTTTAAAGAATACAAAAATCTGAAATTTGAATAAAAGAAGTACCAATTGAATTAGAATTTTCAAATAAATTCGATGTTTATAATGCGATAATAATTTCAGATTGCTTCAATTGGACGATGAAAATAAATCATTTCGCTTGAAATTATATGCAAATATAATTAGCAATGAAAGAAACAATATCGCTTGAATATATGCAAATATAATTAGCAATGAAAGAAACAATATCGCTTGAAATTATATGCAAATATAAGTAGCAATGAAAGAAGCAATAATTAAACAATAAAATAGCCTCATCATTGATGTGATCTTCGATTCACGATTTAGCAATTTCTGAGTGGTAATACCCTTTTTGAAAATATTAAAAATAAAATTGAATGAATAAATTTCCGATCGATAGATAAATGATTGCATTTAGAGGAATCATTTCATATTGAGCGGCAAACAATTTTCTATATAACGCATAGCAAAAAATATTAATAAATGTTAGATAAAAATTATATGAGCGCTCTTTCCATATTATATTTTATTCTATTAGTAACTATTCTCGATCCATTATCGTATACGATTGCGTATTTTATCTTTAACGCTTTCCAGTTGTCCCCCTTAATTTAGGAAAAAAACTGAAAATGTTTGAGTAATATCATCTGACTATTATAATTTAAAAATCTTGCCGTGCAGCGAAATGGGAATCAAAAAGTTGTACGTACTGAGGAAATTACCTGCCTATGCTCGCATATAACTAGAACAGGTAAAAGTCATATGATATGCCTAATAATGCAGACCAAGGCGAGAGAAATAATCCAATATTAGAAACTCCACAGTTCAAAGGTCATAATTGAAATCGAGAGGATAATGAGGAGAGAGGCAGAAAAAGAGCAGAGATTGATGAAGATTCATATAAATCTCGAATCATTATTCAAATTCAAGAACATCGATTTTAACTCAAAATCAATGGCTTCAAAAAATATACGTCAAAAGGTTAGAAACAACAATAAAATTGCTATAAATAATCAAATTATGAGAATGCATTCATCCAGCCGAATAGAGATGGCACTTTTCGAAATAGATGCAACAACAACGAGATGATAAACTTTGAATTGACGCTCTATTAAAACAGCGAAAATTTATCAAAAGCATTTCGACCAATTTCAGCCTAACTTCATAGAATTCAATCATAATATCAGCACCAAAAATAAAAAAGAGGTCAACAGTTTGATTTTTTTAATGACTTCTAAATGAAATTATGCTGTCGAATACTAAAATATATAAATACAGTAGTTCTAAAATGAAAAAAAAACACTATAGCCTTGTTTTGAACGTGACCTCATCAGGGGGAGGGGGGGGGGGAAGGAGAGAGAAATTTGCTACTGCATTGATTAAAAAATTTTATTTTTATTCGTTATGTTTTACATCGTGAAATGATCCAAGGATATCTTTAAATAAGCGTATATAAAAGAAGTGACCACATGACTGTCATTAATTCAATTTTTAGTTGCGTTCGATTTTTAGGCTCTAAAAGCGTGCAAAAGAGTACTGTTGCGAATATTACCAACAAAGTGAGAAACGATCGTCTCGGATCACTTTCATTTGGAAAGGCAAAATTTTGATTCACAAAAAGCTCCAAGAATATTTTTGTTTATTTCAATGCTCTCAACTTTCAAAAATACTTATAATCGAAGAAAAATGCTCAAAATTTGTTTCGTAAACATCAAAAATAAACTTGGAAAGAAAATTACGAGAAATTAACTAACATCGATTCACAAGAAAGAATAATATCCCATTTGATGCTATTTCTTCGAGAATGTTTTCACAGCGTTCGAAAGTGCTGCCGCAATTTTAGCACTTGGTGTTAGTAAGAATTTCTCATAGGAGATATTACCTTCACTATCGGTTGATGTTTTACGCTGAATGCCACCATCACGCATTCCATATGCAAGTACAATCAATTGCCCAACATCTGCTTCATGATAATTCTGCAAAATAAAACACTATCAATAATCTGAAAGCCAAATACCGAAATAAACGGAAATGATATCGTAGAAATTCACTTCATAAATTCGATTAAATAAATAAATAAGCAGAAGATATAATGCAAGAAACTTCAAACGAACATTTGATGGTCATCTCATGAAGAAAAAAAATCCACAAATAATTATGTCAAATGGGCATTTGACATGAAGTTATAGAAGTTACAGCAATTTAGCATAAAAGCCGATCATTGTCTATCAACGATCAAGGGTGCAATATGAAAACAACGAATACGAGATTAGACAACTATATATGAAACTGTTTAGAATGAATTCATGAGAAAAAGACAACTTTTAATCGCTGAGGCAGATGTCCAGTGAAGAAATTATACTTTTATCCTCTACTTCGATACTTGAAGCTTTATTTACGAAGCATTCAAAAAGAGATTTAATGATGAGGCAACCCCTTGATTTTGCACGCTGAAGTAAAATGAAACAAATTCAATTATTCAGCCACCGAATTGCCTCAACAGAAGCTACAGAAGCTTCAATAGACGCCTTTGTGATTTCTCGACGAGCTATTTTGTTGTCGTGAAGAGTCTAAATCCCACTTTCCCGAATGAATTACCTCGAAAATCAGAATTAAAATCAAGGATACGGTAACGACAATAAAATCGAGAATGATGAGCACCACCAATTTAAAAAGAATGAAAGTAGAGCATAGAGGCATGTGATGTAAGTATGTTCATTCTCTGTTACTGTCGTTTATCCTCTCAATTCACCCTAGTTACGACTCGAAGACTCGAAGACGCGATCATACTTCCCCACCTAACGGGAATAATTGATAAAAGAGCATTTTGAAGGTATTACAGACCGCAAGATTGCGCTTACAAGGTTTTCTACCCAATATATCTTCCCATTCCCGCAAGTAGAGGTGAGGAAGGTTCCAAAATTATCTCTAATGCCGTTGAGAATTTGCAACAAAAATTTACTGCCGTTGAGAATTTAAAAAAATCAAAAAGCAATCAATCACCTGTAGTAGTCTAAGACACGTGCTGAAATCACCAGCCATGAGTACGTTACGCTTCCTCTCCAACATCGCCAAACAAATCCATTGCAAAAGGCACAATAAATCAGCAGAAGCAAACAATGAATCCCAAATCGTAATCACATCTGAAATAATTTCCACAAACTTGCATCATACTTCCACAATAAATTATTTAAAAGAAGCTCCCATACGCAAGTCCTACTCGTTAGATGAGAGAATAAAATGGCTACCTCAACATCAATCAGGACTCTAAATACCCAAGTTCTACATGGCCGGACTTCCTTCTGATTTTAGATCCTCAGCTGTTAACAATAAAACCATCTCTTCACCTGCCGATGGCATCTATTGAGAGTGCTAACGTATGACCCTTAATTTCAGGATTTAAGAATGCAATTAAATGGCGTCCCTTTTAATTCTAATTAGAAGGGAGTCCTACATGCACAACTGCGATCAAAAGTTATTTTGTTGCCAAGTTCTGTTGCACTCATAAAATAGCGCCTCCATGAGTGAACTCTTTATCAACGATACCTGGATTTGCAAGCATGAAGGCATAGCATTATGAAACGACTCTACGGCTAATTAAGCCGTCCATCAACATGAAATTTGAATCTATATTCATTCAGAAATAATATCACAGCAAGGAATTCAGCATATAAGAATACTTTACTTGCACAAACCTGGAAGGGGAAATTCCTGAGACAACAGTAGCGATAACCATCGAAATGCATAAAACGGTGCCTTGATAGACAAGTTCACAACCAAATGACCATACAACTCCGGGTCGTAAAGATACAACCGCTCATGGAACTGAGCCATTAGCCATTCTGTAAACTTTCTCGATGAAATTACAACGGCATGCAAGAAGAGAAGAAAAATTTCAGGAGAGTGTGGATGAAAACAACAATGGAGGCAAATGAGAGGAAGTTACATAGACGAAAGACCTTTCCGCCTACATTATTAAGATGACTATAAAGTTTCGGTCACACTCGCTTCCCTCCTCCGAACCGGAAACATAAAAGGTGAGTAATGCACGCGAGCGAACACAAGGAACGATTACACTATAATGCCCTGTGGTTGCACAGCAGTGTCCATTTGACGACCGTTTGATATTGTGCTGACCTTCTTGGAAAAAATGAATGACCACTGAGAAGCAGACTATTTTCTCTAAAGCAGCAAGTGAAATATAAAGAAATGCTGCAAGAGGAGAGAGATTTTGAATGGGAAACGAAAGAGCTTTAAAATCAACCAAAAGAAATAATGTTCTCCTTTATTCCACAAAGAATAATTCTGCGAAAATCGCAGATTCTGTTGGCATTTGAAGAATTACATAGGAAAATTAACGCAATAAAATCTAAAATAATGCATAATCACATCAATTAATAAAAAAAAATCAATTCGAAATATTGCATAACAAAAAAAAAGTGCTGTTTTCTCATCTATGGGATATTGACGTAAAATTCCTCGAAAAAAAAATGACCGGAAGTGGGAGAAGGATATCGAAAGAACAAAAGATGAGCCGTTATATTAACGTTCGTAAGTCTACGCAGTTCGAACCACATTTATCCATAACACTAATATTCTCATAAGCCAATTGATAGTTATCGCTAAATTTTTATGAAGCAAATAATTGCCCAAAGAAAATCTCAAATTTCTACGAATATTTCTATGTGGATAAGACGAGGATTTTTTTATTATTGTCGAGTGCTGTAAATTACACTTATACGTTTTTAAATTTCACGATAGAGTGTGGGGAAAAAGCGCTAAAGAAAGATCTTTTGGGAAAAAACATGGGAAAAAAGCGCTAAGGAAAGACCTTTTGGCAAAAAAAAAGCATGAGAAAACGACTTAAGGAAAGATCTTTTGGGGAAAAAAAGCTTGAGAAAACGAGTTAAGAAAATGACTTTAGAGGGAAAAAAAACATGAGCGTTAAGAAAGAAATGAGTCGAATGTTTTAGATCAACACTGAATCAAATAGATTATAGCATAATTAACCAATGCCACAATTGGAGGTGTCGAGTGTTTTGATGAAATTATCCTTTATTTCACTCATCAACAATTGGAAACAATAATAAGCGTCTGGCTCAGCGAATTCTGCCCATTCTATATCCGGATCACTCGCAAATACATAATATATAGGACCAATAATTTCATTCATTCCCTGCAAATGATGCTTCAGATTCCATATACAAATATCCAATCAATGAAATGATTTTCTCGTAGAAAAATGTTGGACTATTCTTGCTCCGAAAAAAAAAGCATCATTTTTTGAAATTCTTATCGCACTAAGACTTTCAACCGATAAAATTCACAACAAGCAAGCATATCGAAATGAAGAAATATAAAATGCAGAATGATTTCACTTTTGAAATCATTATATCAATTGAGCAGAAATTATTCACTAAAATGAGAAATAAATTCAGCATACAAATATTCTGTTGAAATAAAGAAGAATGCCATTCATTCTCTATTCGGAAAAGGCCATTTCTATAATACGTTGATAAGAATTATATAACACGAACAATGCAATAAACGAATCCGAGTTGATGATAACATCCGTTCAACCGGTTTTTTTTTTTGCAGTACGATTCTCTTCTCAGGAATATTCCGTCCAAACGAAGTTTCTTCTTTTTGCAATCAAGATTTAGTTTTATCGACAGCAAATACAACAAACCTGCACATACTTAACGCCTGGATTTAATTTACTATAAATGAAGAGAATTCTTTCGACCACTTGCCAATGATATTCGACATCTTCATTACCAATGTCATTTGCATATTCCGCTTCGACAACCTTCGATGACGCTGGCAAAAACTAGAAGCATTAACTATGAAAGCAATATTAAAAGTAAATGCCGCTTCAAAATTCATTTCCTTTAACATTCCTCAATATAATAAAGTATATATAATGAGCGATCATCATATAATGTCATCATTCTAAGTAGAAATAAAAGAACGGCACAGTAATTTTCGTTGCTACCAAAAAAAAAAAATCCTCTACAATCTCGTGAAGGCAACACCAACCGTTCGACTATTGCTTGAATCGTTCTCAAATTTAGAGATAACACCAAAAGAATACTCGAAATCAAACGAAAATATCTCCCATCTATGAATTAATCTTTTCTAATCCTCGCCATCAATACAAATGAAAAAAAAATCCTCACACTTCCCACACCATGATAGCTGTTATCGTAGATTTCAGATTGTAGATTCTCTTGTCGTATTCGCTTCGACAAATTCAACTTGGCGGCCGATCTGCAAATTCATCAATTGAGCAAATAAAGTACCAAAATAATCGAGATAATAAATGACCCAACCGCCTACTCACTGATAACTTTATCTGAATGAAAATAGTATGGTAAATTGTTGAATTTAAAAATAATATGTAAATTTTCACACTTCACAAGAGTAAATTAGCTCGCAGTGTTTAAGCAATCCTTTAATTTATGCAAATTTAAAATATATCGTCTTCATTTAGAGATCAATGCGATATTGTTGATAGATTAGCAGATAAGAATATCAGTTTATCATCAAAAACCGATTTTTTTAGACCCATTTGAAAAATTGAACTCAATGACTACAACGCACTTTCTTGAGAGCAATCTTTTTTCAGGCTCTTTTCTTTAAACATCGAACTGCTACCTGAATCCAGGTGAATGAATAAGATTTCGACCATCCTGAATGTAAGAAATGCTGAAGAACCCTTTAGGTAATCAAGCTGTCGTAAAAGAATCGTTTTCTAGTATCACATATATATAATCTCAATAAGTCATACTTATGTGGGAATGGTGTTTTCTTCTGGAAGAATTGCATCTCAGGATACAATCGTCTTACATCTTTATCGATTTGTAATAACACTTCATTATCCTTGAAATAACTCCTCCATTCGCTATTCGGATTTAGACTCAATGGCTGAAAATAGTATTCGATAGACTTTTTCAACGACCTTTCAATAAACGCCAATAATTTATGAAAAATTTTATATTTATATTTTATACTATTAGTCTTGTATAAATTTATTCAAATTTTAAATTAATCTTACATGATCCTCAATAAATGTTCCATCGGCAACATTAGAAGATTGTCCTGGATGTACGATAACATCTTCAACGAGATCGCTATAAGTTTCGCGTTGTTTTCGCAAATAAGATTGCCATTCATCTCTTTCAATGGGTAAATAATCGAGTAGTAAACGCCAACATAATGGTCGAAATATATCATTTATGCCTTAAACGAACTTTAAAATATGCATAAGCGATAACATATCATCAAATAAAACAGCTCCACAATTCTGATCGATCATTGTGATGCTTTCAATCATAATGAAACCAATATAAATAAAAACTCCAACACCACATCGATTAAGTGCTGCATTTGCTTCTTTATAACGCCATCGTGTATAGTTAAGAAGATAAATTTGAGGAAATTTTAAAAAACAATTACGATGAAACTTAAAGATGAAATATTATTGAGGACAAACGAAGAAACAATTGAATCAAAAGAATCCACTAATTATGATGGACAGAAATATCCTATCAGAATGGTTTCTAGAAGACCGCCGTGGAATAATTTGTATTTGAAAATGTGATCCGCATGATGATCGACGAAATAAGCTAATTGCTTAGTGGGTGATATCCAGTAAAAACATCATATTCTTCGTCGGAGACAGCATTCAATATTTCTTCATATTGCGTCACCTATTGATTCCTTATAACGTGGGAATGCATATGAACCATGATAAGAGATGTGTAATAGATGGCAATAAACGTAACAATATCCACTGAAATTTATTTAGAGTTATGGAAGTACGGAGAGAGCCCATCAAGTATTCCCGCTTCCTCCCTCCTCCCTGCCTTTCCTCACTGGAAGAATGCTTGCCTTGTTGACAGCACGCTGTAAGCAAATTTATTGCTTATTGATCGATAGAACACTCAATTTAGTATATGCTTATATTCCTCGTTGAAGAAAATCAAACAAAACAAAATCATCGGCTCCATAATTCTAGAACTTTTAATCCAAATATCACAACGAGATGCATCTAGCTGTCGAGCTCATCCAAAAAAAAAAAAAAAAAATTCCACTTTTATCAATCATCGATCATCGTATCTCAAATGGGAACATGATTCCAAATGGCGTACCATATTTGCAAGAAGCTCTTAATTCGACGATATCAATATGTGCCTTTTCAAGTAGTAATACCGATTCGAGACGCGAGAATCTGAAATAGTGTAGTAACCTTTATTAAACTATATTGGTTAAACAGCTTAAAACTTGAATAAATAGAACCTGAAATTAAAACATTAAACCTAATTTCATTACATAATGCTAAACTTGGTTAAAAGATATGATCGATGATATGTATCTTCACTTCTATCAAAGCATTGCGTAAATAATCACCACTATTGCGATTTGATAATATAAATATATGCGGTGAATATCCACTATATTTTTGGTTTTAAATGCCTATTCGCCTAAATCGTAGGCTTTGCGAATATTTCACTCCTTTTTGATGTTTATTCTTACATATTTTTGTATGTTTTCCCACTTCCGGATATCTAAATAAATAAGTAAATAAATAAATAAATAAATAAATAAATAAATAAATAAATAATATAATATAAATAAATAAATAAATAAATAAATAAATAGAATAAAATATATTGCAAAACATAACGGTAGATTATGATGAAATGATGACCTATGATAATCTATAATAAACTTCTTCTATTTATGCAAAAATATATCGCCGTATTCAGAAGGACGTCGGCGACCTCAGATGACCTCTACCTTTTGATAGATACTGAAGAAATATATGAGAAATTTGTGGCGACTGTTGCAAATGACTCTGAATTTAGCTCATTTATGCATAGTCCGGTGCAGCACCGAGGATTAATGCAATATTTTTGGCAACGAATAATGCCAATCAGCTAATGTTTATTTAGACTCTTCATTGCGTCTTTGACCGTGTAGAAATTCAACGGTCAAAGAACTTCCACCTAAGATAGCTTCGAAATGCGGAGGGTGGGCAATAAAACTGAGATGGCTTATTCAAATATTCAAAGTTTTAGTCCATTTTGGCACATATAAATATTAAAATTGAATAATTTCCCATCAAAATGTTCGAACTTGAGGCTACTTATCTGAACCTGAGGCTACTTCTAACAAGACTCACGAGCTCAAAATTCACTCTGCCATAGATAATATTGACTAGATAAGGTATATACTCACCTTTCTTTATAGCGTGATGTCATTTGTTTGGCTCTACTATTGATAAAATTGATTTAATTGTGTCTCAACCGATTTGTCGTAGAAGGTAAATTCCTTTCTGAAAAAAAAAGCAATAAACCTAAAGCAAACAAAAAAAAAAAAAAAACGACATCTCAATTCGAGTTATTCTAAGCAAATGCATCTGAAATAATTTATCAATCGGCGATATCTCAAGTATAAACGCAGCAAATTAAAACTTCGAGAATGCCAAAACATTTCACCATAATAAAAAAAAAAAACAGATAATTATAAAAAACTAAATTTAAAAAACAATTCAAAAAATGCGCATTTTTTTTTGGATAAGGTTTGTTTTTTTATTAACGACAGGAATTGTAGAGTGCAAACGTCTATTACTATTGACAAATCATCTAGACAATTACAACAAAACAAATTAGAATATACACTCATAGTAATTCAATGTTGTAAAGAATGAATCGAATAGACAAACATATAATCTATACATTTCGAGCTATAATGAAACAAAGATATACCTCTTCAACATGGAATTATTATTTCATGAATCGGCACAATATTGGTGAATTATTTTATGGCAAATATTCAAATATTCAATCATCGTATGCATAAATTCCAATTAGGATTATTTCTATTATGATATACTAGTTACTTATGTAAGAGGTAGTATTCTTATCGGAAGAAATTTACCGATAAAGTCAGAAAAGTAGGTAGTAACGATAATGATAAAGCATCTAAGCGTGAATAATAAAACTTTCACCTATCACTTTCATTATTCAAACACAATTATTGCAGAAATTTACATCATATATAGGCATATCTCTTGCGAGAATATGAAAATAACAAGACTTATCTATGAAACCGACATAGAATATGCGCACAATTGATTAAATTATATTTAAATCATTTTGAATTTTGTGGAATTACTACGGAACGCAAAATTTTTCCAACCAGACGTTTGTCGAGTAGTTGCAGAACGTATTCGCATCATTGAAGGTCTATAATGAGGACGCAACTTATCATCCGCTTCCGGTCTTAAATTATCTTTATTGATTTATAGTAGGTTGACTTGTGTTCGCATCCGAATCTTCGATATTGCTCAAGTATTGCATATAACGGCGGCAAGGTAACTTTCATGTTGCTGTCGGATGTATCGTGTCTACATCCGTGCTTTCCTTTGCGCTTGGTTAGCTGTACGCTGTTGCGTCCCAACTCGATTATTGAAGCACGGTATTTCAGGTTCATGTCCATTAACGGAATACGTTTCCCGAGTTTCAGTCATAATTTATTGTAGCTAAGGATGAAGGCAATATCTATGCGCATGTATATCCCATTCACTGAAGTTTGTTGACGAACGGCGATCCTCGTGGATTAAATCGCCTATTTCGGGCATTCTGCCTTTAAATACTGCATTACTGGACTACTGTTTAATTTTCGTATTGGCTGCTTAACTATAATATTCACAGGAATGCGATATAAACCTGCTTCGATTTCGAAACAGGTTACCATAATTCTTTAGGAGGTGTTTTATCCTCTTTTTTTTTTCTTCGAATTTCAGGTTCCCTTGCAGGCCTGCACTTGATACCTGTATTATTTTCGTAAAGGTTTTTGCGTTTTTTGCTAAAAAATAATGACCTTCCAGTCTACACACCTTTGTGACTAAGATATCCTTTCACAAGGAAGATGTCTACCAAAGAACTGAGGTGGTAATTTTTTTAATACCTGATTTCTTTATATGCATCTAATTTCTTTAATAGTTTAGATTGTTGGCAGCTTCTACTAAAATTGCTCACGTTTATATATGGCGAATATGGCGAATTTCCATATCGTTTTTGAGCATTATCTATCGCTACTGTGTGAAATGTTATGCAAATTTTTATCTTTTGTTGAAATTTGCATAATTGCAGCAACGCAATATGGGAAATGAACGTCATAGTTCAAAAAGCCATCGTGAGAGAGACGCTAAACGACGCTCTCGATCGAAATCACCAAAGCATGAAAAGAATCGCCGCGATCGAAGCAGATCGCCTAGAGATAGACGTGATCGGGATCGTAACAAATCACCTCGTGGGAAAGATCGAGGTCGATCGCCAGACCATAGTAAAGAACGAGCTAAAGGTCGTGATAAAGACAGAAGTCGATCGAGAGAGCGCAAGGATAAGAAGAAAGAGAGAGAGAAGAAGAAGGATAAAGACCTCGACCTCGCTGAAATAGTTTCAATGACCGACAAGGTAAATCATAATTTCTTTACCAGTGGCTGGCAAGGTAATTTGCAAGGTAAGGTGCGCCGCATATTTCATCAGCTGCGTAGGTGAGTTCGGAATTTAAGACGCGGATGTCTGAAGTCTTTCTCAGGTCATTTGGAGGCTTTAAGAGAGGCATACAAAAACTGGAAGGTTTGCTGCTTCAGGCGAGGCGTAGGGATAAGTTGGCGTTTTTCACCTGTCCCTCCCCCCTCCCCACTGCCCCATCTCACCCACCACACTAATGGGGTCCTCGCTGTGCAACATGAATGGTTACCTGAAATAGCTGATACG
Source organism: Ascaris suum (assembly GCA_013433145.1). NCBI lineage: Eukaryota > Metazoa > Nematoda > Chromadorea > Rhabditida > Ascarididae > Ascaris > Ascaris suum. The sequence continues at coordinate 1,738,967 of CM024172.1, read as the reverse complement.
GTCAAGAGATGTCTTTGCATAACTTGTATGAAGTTATGAGAATTACAGAAGTAGACGAAGGTAATGAAAGGTTTATGAGTCTGTTAGTATAGAGTTGGAACTGCGGGAAGACAAGAGGAGAAGTTGTGGGATAGTCGACTCAGAAAAATGCATTTAACGCATCATCATTGTTATTTCCGATGTGATCGTATCAGTGAATGATGTGTACAATAATTTGACTATAAGTTTATCCGAAATTATAGGATGAAGCTGAAAGAAAACTTGAAATAGAGATGCAAAAACGAAGAGAACGCATCGAAAGGTGGCGACAAGAACGAAAAAAAAAAGAAGAAGGAGAGGAGACAAAAGTGAACGAAGAGGATATAAAAGAGCGTAAATGGACACTTGATAATGAGGAGGACGATGATGAGATACCACCCACCGAGCAAACGGAAATTAAGTAGGTTTATTCGATAATTCCTGGCTTTTATCGACTAGTAATATACCTGTGTAATAGATTAAAAAAAGGTTAATTATGTGTTTACAAGGTAGATTTCTTTTTTTTTGTTGTTGATTTATTGTCGCCACACTTGCTCAAGTTTATTTGTTTGTTATAAAGTTGAAAGCCGATGAAATAAGCAAAACTGAGAAACTATATAAGTTGCCGAAAAATAATGAGCGAATTAATCTTTATATAATACTAACGTAGTGAAATTATTAACGAAAAAAATAAATATAATTAATATGTAGAATAGATTCTCATAAAAATAAAATACACCTCAAATATATAAATATAATATTGCTAATTCTACTTGATACAATTTAATAATTCAATTTTTAGCACGATAGTTCTTAAATTTCTCTTTATAATTTCCGCATTTTATTCACCAATACCCTTTTTTTAGTTCATTTACTCATGTCGTTAGGTATGCTATTCATTCGCAATTCAGTTTTGCTATCTCTCTTGGTAATCGCAGTGGTTTTTTATTTCTTTTTGAGGGTACTATTTGAGCTTGAACAGGACTTATAATCCTCACGTTTTTTTTTGAACGGTTTTTAATTCACTAATTATAAGTTTTATGTACTATTTTATTTGCGAATTATTTTATATTCGTTGAAGTGTAATTGATACGAATGAGGAAGCCAACAGTCCAAATATTTCAAATATTTCAATGGTTACAAATATTCGTCCGCATTATTTATTTAAAAAAGCAGATAGCATAGACTCTAGTCATATTCAGGCGGCTCTGGTCACATTTAGGTAAAGCTACGTAATTTCTTAGGTTATTTGCAGCCTATCTATATGTTTATTATCGTAAAAATGCATCTATTAAAGGGAAGAGAAAAAAGAAGAAGAGGATGAGATCGATCCACTAGATGCATATATGTCTGAGGTTAATAAAGAAGTTCGCGCCACCAAATACGGTTCGGATCAGGTAATCCTGTTCTAATTAATTCTTTTTTATTTCTCTTGACGCCCATTTTTCTGATATTATCATACGACGAGTCTTTAATGCCTTACAGTCAAAAGAGTGTAATTAACTCCAAAAGGCAGTATGTTTAACTAATTTTTAACACTGGATATTATAACTGGTAAAATTATTCTGCTGCTTTAATGGAGCATATTGTTAGAATTGTTTGGCAATGATAAAGTAACTCATTGGGTGATAATATTGCCCATAGGTGCATGAAGTGCCTCTCGAAGAATCGGAGAGGGTTTGACGATTGGTGAAAGCCGATTGCTTGCATAGAATCAATTGTTATAGGCAGGGGAAAGCAAGGCTCGTATAGTGGTCATCAAAACGGAGACCGGTATCGAACCGAACAAGGGTGAAATCATCGAGGCAGAAGATGAGATGGAGGTACACATTCATCCAATCATTTCATTTTCTCTCTGTTTGTGAAGGTGCACCTTAAAGTTGATTTACTTTTGAATGAAATCCGCAATAAGCTTTAAAAAATTCGTTGAATAAATGAGCTTATCCATTTTTCACCTATTGCACCTCAATATATTTATATTTCATTGTCTATTGAGGAGAGCGTATGTCATTGAAGGGAAATAATATCAGCAGTTGTGTTATAAAACTTTCCAACTTATTTAAGTTGGATTAATTTTTGAAACGAATGATGCAAAGAACTTAGTTATGGTACTAAGAAAGGTTTTATTACAGCAAGTGGTTGATGACTTTGATATCGAGAAGGCAGCATCTTCACTTATAGCCAGAGGAAGGCAATTACCTCAAACAGATCACTCAAAGGTAGTAGTGATTTTATTATTTGATTGTTCTTTATTATATCTGTAAATGTTGTTGTTTTTAAGGTGGATAGGAGAATCTATCCTTCAATTTTTATTCGTTAAGCAGAGATTTCCTTCCTGAGCATTCAAATTTCTTAGTCTTTTGTTAAACACGTTTTATTAATTTCTAATTATAAAACAATTTCGCGGAATGTTTCATAGTCGAATATCTTATTATTTATTTTTGAATTAAAGTGCTTTTGAGTTTTTAGTATTTAATTAAATTAGATCAAACTTTTTTTTTGAATTTGAAAATTGATGGTAATAATCTATGTGGTCACATTCTTTCTTCTAAGATTCGATCTTGAATGGCTTTCGTTATTATTCAAATTTTAGCTCGTTTATGCCATCCTGTCAGGTCTCTGATTGACTCTTTATATGCAAATGTTTTAGGTTATTGTAGATGAATTCGTTTGTGATCAGAGATGAGTTAATGAAAAGAATGTGCGTATTGTTGCAGGGATAGTAGGAAATACAACTGATTTAAATGTGAATGTGCTTAGCGCATAAATGCGCTTAATTCAATAGTATCAGCTGGGAATAAATCGAAATTACAGGTTTATTATCGTCCTTTCCGGAAGGATTTCTATGTGGAAACGGCGGAATTGGCGAAAATGACGAAAAAAGAGGTGGATCAATATAGAGAGGAATTGGATATTCGTGTTCGTGGTAAAAATTGCCCAAAACCAGTTCGCTCATGGGCACAATGTGGAGTCGAATGGAAAATTCTGAATACTCTCAAAAAGTTTGTTGTTTTTTATGTAATTTCTTGTTTAACTCTCCTCCTCCTCCTCCTCCTCTCCTCTCCTCTCCCCCCACCCACCCATCCTCTCTTTCCTTTAGCTCTCCTTTAAAACCATGGAAAGAAGGATGAGGATTGATATACGAAAACGAGGTGATTGTGAGGTGTTTCCTTCTTGCATTCATAATCCATTCTTGGCAGTTTTCCTTTCAATTATCATAACGAGTAGTCTAATCTAATGTTAAAGAAAAATGGGCATTGCAGGTTGGAATATACGAAGCCGACAGCAATTCAGGCGCAAGCGATTCCTGCTATAATGAGTGGTCGTGATGTGATTGGAATTGCTAAAACGGGCAGTGGCAAGACGCTAGCCTTCCTTCTGCCGATGTTTCGACATATTATGGATCAACCTGAGCTTGAGGAGCTGGACGGACCCATTGGTGGACTGACTCAGTTTTGATCGATTATCGATCGTTTTGTAGGCATTAGCTGGGTACAGCCTGATCGTTTATGAGTATAAAGGCGTTCATATCATTTTGTAATCGATGTTTGGGTGTTTCGTAGTTGAGTAATGCTATGGTTTTGCATTTATAAGGTTTATTAGAGATGAATTAGGAAAGCTGTTGCACAATACTCTCTATATAAATGTTATGAGGTCTAAACAGAAAATAGTAAAGAAGCGTTCATTACAGCAGTGATAATGTCGCCGACGCGGGAGTTGGCAATGCAAACGTGGAAAGAGGCGAATAAATTTGCCAAACCACTCAATATACGTGTAGCGTGTGTCTATGGAGGTGTTGGCATCTCGGATCAAATCGGTGACTTGAAAAGAGGTGCCGAAGTTATTGTGTGCACGTGGGTCGACTCACCGATATGCTTGCTGCTAATAAAGGTACATAATGTCTTGGACAAATTTATGAGACCTTCGATTGTTTTTGTTTATAGGACCGTATGGTTTCCTTTTAAAATGAGATGTCATTGAAGCTTCTTTGAGCAATGTGAAGAAAGACGGGAGAGATAAAAGGTATAAGTTTATTTTCTAGTATGATCTTCAAAAAAAAGATTATCAAAACTTTATAAATTTTGCATGAAAGTTGAAAAGATTGGTGCTTTTCGCGATCGTTTGCCTTCACCGCTCTTCACAGACGCTTTCTTCATCGATAAAAAAAGCTCATCTGTGATAGTTTATTTGGTTAGCGAATACACTTATAAAGTGTCATTCCTATGCGCGTTTTTTTTTTCAGGCAAGGTGACAAACTTGCGACGTGTGACATATTTAGTTTTGGATGAAGCAGATCGTATGTTTGATATGGGCTTCGAGCCGCAGGTCATGAAAATCGTCAATAATATTCGACCCGATCGGCAAACCGTTCTATTCTCGGCAACGTTTCCACGTCAGATGGAAGCACTTGCTAGGAAAATACTCGACAAACCCGTCGAGATTTTGGTTTGTTTTATCCTTCAGATACTTAAGTCGGCAATCTGGTTGAAAACCTTTCCTTAACTTATATTATTTTTTGCTTTATAGGAGATTTGTTTATTCTATTTCTGCTTATATTCTCCCTTTTTATTAATGAACGATATATTTGCAGGTTGGCGGTAAGAGTGTCGTATGCGACGATGTAAGCCAAAACGTAGTGATCCTGGAGGAACACCAGAAGATGCTGAAGTTGTTGGAGCTGTTGGGTGTTTATTGGGAGCATGGGAACGTGCTCGTCTTTGTAGACAAACAAGAGAAAGCCGATGAATTGGTGGCACAGTTGATGCGTAGTGGATATAACTGTGCACCTTTGCATGGAGGCATCGATCAGTTTGATCGTGATTCGACGATACTTGACTTTAAGGCCGCCAAAATTAAGCTTTTGGTTAGTGATCTGGTTTGCTTTTTCGCCCGTTAATATTTGATGAATCGTTTACATCACGTAGCAGTAGTTGGTGATTAGTAATACTTTTGACCACCAAAGTTTTCATTCGTTCCCGCAGTTCGAAGAGTTGTCGCACTTCGTTAGCAACAGCTAGTCTTTTTCATACCTCACAACCCATTCATTATTCAGCTCATTTATTGGCATTTTTAGATTGTGATTTTTTCAGAAGCATATTTGTTATATATATATATATATATATTATATATATATATATATATATATATATATATATATATATATATATATATTGAGAGAGAGAGAGATGTAGGTATGGAAGAAGAGCGTCTGCATTCTTTTACTGCACCTAAAAGTGTGGATAAAGGGAACTTGTGCTAGTATCGGATACGCCGACGCACCAACGGACGTCTAGCAAAAGAAGTGTTCAGGTGGCAACTTCGGTGGCGGCTCGTGGTTTAGACGTGAAGAAGCTGATCTTGGTTGTGAATTACGATTGCCCTAACCACTATGAAGATTATGTTCATCGTGTCGGAAGGACGGGCCGAGCCGGCAATAAGGGATATGCATATACATTCATACTCCCGCATGGTAAGTTTATTCTTTTATGTTTTATATCTCTCTAATTAAGCAATTTTTTTTTGGCGACTCTATCTTTCATTGTTATTTTTTAATGGTTTTGGAGTGATGATAATGCATTGAGCAACGGAGAAAAAATCGTTATTCTTTTTTATCATCTGTTTGAAGAAATTGTGGAAGAATTATTACATGTTAGAGGGCAGGATGGCAGTTAACTTGATTAACTCACATAATTGTTTTTAATGTTTGTATGGATGAAGTAGTTGTGAGGTATGGCAAGATAAAAGTATCTTTGCAGGTCAAGAACGTATGGCTGGTGAGGTTTGCCGTGCCTTCGAGACTGCCTCAAAGGAACCACCTGAACAACTCAAAAAAATATGGGAGGATTATAAGGCGCAAATGGCGGCCGAAGGAAAAACCGTTCATATGGGTGGATGTGGATTCTCTGGCAGTGGTTATAAATATGATCAGGTACTCTCAATGTCTTTACTTTCAATAGTACCATTAGTTAGCGGTGTGCAGTTTATTATCGGGACAGGGAGGCGGGTCACGGTTTAAATGGGTCGGATGTGGGACTCCGAACAAGATCGCTTGTTTCCAGGTGTGCTTGCCTTGCGGATGCATAATTACTGCAAGTTTTTCGGTATAAAATTGCTGTGTTTGCAGGTATTAGTGCGAAATTCATTTACGTTCATAGATATGAAAATATCTATACCATAATAGAAACCCACGATTTGTGCAACACTGCATTAAAGTTTAATTTGAGCATGAACATATGGGAAGATTATAAGTTTAAGGTAGCTATGGGAAAGAAACTTGAGCATTTGAGAAGACTATAGAATTTAGTTCGTATGATCGTAGAGATTTTACTTGGAAAGGCTTATTGTTGTCGATCGTTATAAAGAAGTTGGCAGCTGCTGATCGCCTTTTATAAGTCTGATTTTTAAAAAAAACCTATTATTTACTATTATTAATTCATATTTGATTTTTCAAGATATCTCCCATCCGCGATTACTGCTATATATTTCTGTGGTCAGCGAGGGGTTTTATGCAACTGGCCTCATCGATGAATTATTTGACACGATTTTATGTATTCGATGAACTGGATGAGTTAAGCATTGGTGGCCAAATTGGCCATAATTGCAGGCAGAGGATGAGAAAGAGGCAACTCGACGAAAAGTGACCCGTCTAGTACATGGAATGGAAAGTGCGATGGATGACGATGACGACGACGAGATAGAGCAACAACTGAGCAGTATGATGAAGGGCAAACGACGAGTTATCGAGGGACATGGCCCATCCACTAATGCCCCCAATGCGACCGCTGTTGGAGATAAGCTTGAAAAGGTATGTCATTAATTAGGTATGTGCAATAATGAAATGATTTGTTGTCTTTGAATCATTTTGCCTGAATCAAGTAGAACATCGAATTTCCGGAATTATTTCCTAATACAGGGGAATTAAGTGATCCTCGAAGAAGTCTTTTGTTTGATAGCTGATAGGTAGTTTTTTTTTCGATGGTAGGTAGTTTCCATATTTTTATCGAAGCTTACTTCGTTTTTTTTTCGCTTTTTCCTGAAAGGAAGTATTTCGACGAGAGGTATCAAAGTATTTACCTTCTATGGTGGAAATGTTCTATCACAATTAAATATGTTTTAATTGCTTAAGAAGTTTCAATATTAACAGTTAGCAGGACATTCCGATGGATTTGTTAATTTTGTTTGAGTATTTTGATGTTTTAGTATTGATCCGCACTAATGGCTGGTCATAAAATTGTTTTCAAGGCGAAGGCTGCATTCGCGAAGATTGCCGAAGCGAAACAACTTGGTGCAACGGTACCTGTCGAAAAGGATGCCGCATCGTTAACTGCTGAGGCTGTGATGAGAGGCGGCGAAGCGGTTCCCATAACTCTTTCGGTTCGTCTTATAGATTTTTACTCCTCTTGATGTTTGCTTTTTCTTAGATGAAGTGAGTGTTTATTCTTTTGGTTCCATTACTGAGTTTCAGCGTTTTTTTTTTTCATTTCCCTCTCGCAATATGAAAATCACCTGGGCAATTTAATGCTTTTCATACCTGCAATGTTTATCTCTCACCTATACAAGTTGCTAGTCTATAAATTTTTGTTTAGATAAGATAAGATAAGATAAAGGAGTTTTCAGAAGATATGATGCATTTTTTTTAAAGCAAATAGAATGGATTTATTTCCATTATAAATGGTTCTATGATGTATGTGTATTCTTTTCTAGGCAAAGTCGATCGCAAAACAAAAGGCCGAGCAATTGAATGAGCGTCTCAATTATATGCCATCGGAATTGCTACCTGGAGTGGAAACGGAGACTGAGCTACAGTATTTCGAAGAGGAACTCGAGATCAACGATTTCCCGCAACAAATTAGATACCGTATTTGTTCGAGGGTAAGTTATGACATTTGCGCCGTAACATGGGTCTCAGGTTGTTTCCATTCTCTTACTGGAAGGCCTAAGCTGCTCTCACTGGTTAATGAAGTGAGGTTCAAGAAGTGGTGCCGGTTAGTAGGACATCGTTTTCGTATTCCCGTGGGAAACTGTTATAGATATAATCATTTAGGATTGCTCTTGCGACATGCGTAACCCCTGTAATTTCAGGATAGTCTAGCACAGGTTCAGGAGTATGCAGATGTGGGTATCTCGGTGAAGGGATCTTACTATCCAAGTAACAAAGAGCCGAAGAATGGCGAACGGAAATTGTTTCTATTCTTGGAGGCTCGCTCTGAGATAGCACTACGTCGTGCTCGCGAGGAAATTCTACGAATTATGAAAGACGCCTTCCGCCAAATGGTTTGTCTTTTAAAAAAATCGGTGGTCGATAAATCGGCTGTTGAATTTAGGTGCTGGGGAGGGGGGGGGGGGGGTTGAATAATTTATAAAATATTTAGACGCTATTTTGCTTTAAAACTTAAAAAGTTTTCTCATCATCACTGAATATTCGGTTTTGTAGTTTTATTACACGCGAAATTATCTTCGAAGACATATAAGCAGTTAATGCAATTAGGTTGTTCGTTTATGAATTGGTAAAATGTATGATTGTTAAGGCAGTTTTTAAATAATTTTGTATTTGGACATAAAAAAATTAGTAGTTTATTGTGTGATCATCTTCTGCGGGTTACAAAAGTAAAACGGTAAGTTTATTGCTAAGTACGATAGTTGAGGTCATCAAAAACATGATTCAATTAATCAAGGTTAGATATGCGGGAGGCATCCTATATTCTTCGGTTCATTGGTCGCCACGACTTTTATGAGCAACTTTTATGGAAGTTCATAGGGTCATAAGTGGACATTAATGGTCACCTGAAACGTCCATCGAAATCGCTTGCATTAAGGTGGTTGGAATTTATCGACCGGGATGGAGTAGATGAAATTTTTGGTCGCCAAATCCAATGAGGTGTTGAGGTCATAGGGTGCAGGGTGCCTTTCTTTTTTTCAGCTTTTAAAGAAATAGAAAATTTCAGATGCAAATGGGCGCGCGAAATGCGGGAACTGGCGGTCGTTATAAACTCTTCTGATGGATCTCTTCCAAACTTGCGTATATTTATAGCTCTCGAACGATTTAATTGTTTGCAGTGTGGAATTGCTCCTTCGGAAGTAATTTTTAGCCTGCCTCTGTATTGAATATTCTTCAATGGAAATGTTTGGAGCAAAAGATAATTTTTGAATTGTGTCGCATTTGTGAGCCAAATGCATGGAAGGGAGAAAGAATTATTGAGAAGTTTTTCAAAGATTCGATGTCTGTTTTTATATAAGAGTTGTTTATTGTCGGTTGATATGTGTGTGTGTATTGAAACATTGGATGTACCGGATGGGAATTTTCCATCATGGGGATTAAATTTTCTTCCGACGAAGGGATATCTGTGGATGTGGGGAAGCGGGGAGGGGGGGGGGGGGGAGGGACAAAGACGAGTCACTCGTTCTACAAGTTTCATTTTCAAAGCTTTCTAGGGCTATTTTAAGGAAACGCCTTGTTGTGATTTTATTTTAATTGTTGTGTATAATTGAATGAAGTGTTTTTTGTTATTCATATTTGAATAAATATATATATGTATATTCGTTTACATTGAAGAGCATTCGTTTACATTGAGCATTGTTCGATACTGGTCTTTGCGAAGTTTTTCTTTCCCTTACGGCAAAGAACGCACAGCGGTTACGAAGAGAAGTGATACTTTATAGCGGAAGTGAACGGAAGTGGTACGTCTGCTATGGAGTTCTCTCTCGCATTTAATTGCTAAAGAGAATCTGGGAGATTTCTCCGTGAAATTAGCTTTAAAAGCTCATAGACGTACGACCTATGTTTCCAAAAAGTTCAGTCGTAAAACTGAGAGTCTCATGGAGGTTAGCTTTATTCATTCAGAGCGCAGCGATGCATCATAATGCACACTTGTGCAATTTCCTGTCGGAAATATCACGTTTTATGTTTTGAGGAGACAGATGTTGAAGTAAAGACGGTCATTTATTGTCAAACATGAGGTCCTTGAATGTTGAAATCGATGCATCCAGAAAGGAATGTTTCACTAGGGATGAGCATCATACAGGCTAATTTTTTTCTTTCTTTAAAGCCACAAACTTCTCGATGGGTTGTGTTGTAATATTAGACGATTGTTCCAAAATAAGTGTAAAATTTGTGCAGCCATAGACTATACTCGATTACCATCAATTTCATTACTGGAGACTGTGTGAGCATGACCGATGTTGAAGATGAAGCTGAAGCAAAACATGAAGTTGTTCACGAACAAAATCAATCCTATCAATGAAAGCCTCAGGTCACGCCCTCAATTGAATGCGATGCTAACTTGAGGGAGTGAGTATATTTGTGGCTGCTGTTCTTGGTGGATGATAGTGTGCTAGTCGAATGTGTTGTGTAAAGCGACGAGTGGGCGCAACGCACGCATCGCATCCGCCTCATATCGCAAATGTCGCGCGTTGGTGAGAGCACTATCAATAGAGGCTCACTAAAAAAGGAACGAAAGGTTAATATTCATACCTGTGAAACTCTTTTTTTTAATTATTAAATTTTTCTTTAAATTCCACTTATAATATAGCCTATTATGATCTACTATCTTAGAATATTGCTTTATAGAAATATGCAATGTGGATACTTTTTGAATTTTAGTGGATTTTTTTTTGGAAAATATGCACCATTTTCGATGATATATGCCGTTTAGAGGTAGGTCTCTATTAAGAAGCGACTCATTGGTGAATTCTGGCAATTAATACAGAAAAACGCTAATTGCTTCAACTTTTCATTTCGAATTTAATTGATTTATTTAATACGTTGCATTGGCAAAAAAGTGAAATTTTAGATAATAAAATAGAGAAATTTTTGTATTGCTAATTCTTTTAATTTTTAATTAATTTATAATTTGTAAATGATATGATATTCGCCTATTAGTCGTTGTGATATTTACTCAACGATTGCTTATAGGATGAGAAATTCTCGTTGGGTACGTTAGGACGTAAAAAGAAAACCGCACAACAACTAGAGCGAGAAGCCGAAGATGAAGCTATCGAGGTTTGTTGGCATAATTCTAAATTTTTTGCACTTGGAATTTGAAGGAGGATCTTTTAAAAGCTAAGAAAGTGATATATATGGATGTTGGTCAAATTTACGTCTTTGAAGGAGATGATTTGAGAAAAAAAAAAGATATAAACGACATATTTGTTTGAATATAAACCGACGGCTTATTGTTTTAATATTGACTATTACAATGGTTTTGTTAAGGATGGTTTATATGTAAAAGGGAAGGAGCAGAAGTGAGGCCGGGGAAGGTGGAGTGGAGGAAGAAGGGGAGTGTAATTGATTGTTGACTAAAAAAAGCCTGCGAACTTATTTTGAAGCAAAAATTCGGTTGTTTCCTCACAGAAAGATCTGGATTTGAGATACCGATTGCTAACGCCAACTTACATGTCTAAACAGTGATGCTGTCGTTTAATACCGATTGTCGCATTTATGAATGCACCAGGATGTGGGGTGGGGAGGAGGGGGGGGGGGGTGGGGGTAGGGGTGAGGAATTTTAGGTTATGCTCTATACGGTTTATTATGATGCTTAAATGATTATTCGGTAAACTTGAATAAATATTGCAATTTGGATTAAGGTTGAATTAGAAGGAGCGGAAGCGCTCGATTCATCGGTTATTCCGGTTGCCGCCACCGTACAGAGTCTCATATTAGAAGAAGGTTTGTTACTTCACATATATTTTTTTATCACCACTTTCATCTCAGATGGCGCATTTTAAGGAAGTTTTGTTCACTAATAGGAAAGTGCAGAGAGTACAGCAGCTGACTTGTAGAATGGGAATGAATCCACAGCTCGATGGGCATGCCCAACCCTACGAACGAATTGTTCAACACCATCCTGAAAATTTAGGTTCAGCCGTCTTTCTCAGAGATAAATTTAAAAGGGGGAGATAGGGGGGGGGGGGGGCAGGTTGGGAAGGAATCGTTGTAGCGTATCCATCGCTTATTGATTCAAATTCTTTGCCAGATGTTTGGCAATTAAAATCTCAGTCTGTTCCTGATAATTGATGCTGATATCTGAAAGTTCGTGATAACAAATGATGCTGATATCCTGGAAGTATCTCCACAAGAAAAGGAACGCAAACATTATAGGTGAAGAGAAGCGTCTATTAACTGCTGAATCTCGTGATGATCCACGTGTACGTGAAATAATTCAACTATTGATTCATTGGCTCAACGAGGAACTTTCCGAGCAAAGAATCGTTGTGAAGCACATTCAAGAGGATCTCTATGATGGACAAATCATTCAGAAACTCATCGAAAAACTTGCAAATATAAAGGTAGAACTCTATTATAGCACTATTGTTTTTGATTCTCGTGGTTTTTCGTTTTTATTGTTTTTTGTTTTTTTTTTTGGCTTTTAACTTTGGTTTTAGTATTTTGCATTTTAACGAGTAATTTGTGATGATATCATTAGAGAAATTATTATTATATTATTATTATTTTTGATAATGCGATTGCCAATTATTCCCTTAAATTTTATATTCAATTACTAGTACAATGATGGTTTAATGGTCAAAAAGGGGAAAACGATGGAATTAACTATCGCATAGTAGTATTTTTTTTTTTAATTTGCAAAAATCATATCTATAAACAACAACGAATGTGAAAATTTTCGAACATTTATATCTGTCTACTTTTACACTCTCATAATTTTATGTTATATTTTTTTTCATTGTTATAAGCATATTTTAAGATGATATTTAAATATGATTATGTAAATTAATAGAGAATCAATTTGAGTTAGTTCATCTAGAAAATATTTGAATTTAAATTGAGACGCATTTGTTCTGCAATGAGCTTTTTTTTTTATCAAAAATATCAATCGATATTCGGAACGCATCGAATAGAAATATTTGGAGATCACCTACATCCATATGATAGTGGACCGTAGTGGTGTATAGTGGTACCTTAACTTGGGGTGTATAGTGGTACCAGTGGTACCTTTAACTTGATATAGTGTATAGTGGTAACAGTGGGTACCTTAACTTGAGGTACAGTGGTGTATAGTGGTAATTGACTTGAGATGTAGTGGTGTATAGTGGTACCTTGGGATATAGTGGTGTATAGCGGTACCTTAACTTGAGATATATAGTGGAGATATATCATTGGTATAGTGGTACCTTAACTTATCAGTTAAGGTGTCACATATCTCAATGATTTGATCGGTGATAAATTTTCGTTATAAGAGACATATTGTCTATAGATTGAAGTACCTGAAGTATCGCAAAGTGAAGAGGGCCAACGTCAGAAGCTGCACATCGTAATCGAGACGGTAAATCGCGTTATCGCTCAAGGACAATATGAGCAAACGAGATGGAACGCGGATAATATCCATAATAAAGTTGGTTCATGAATGTAACAATTCGCTATTAATAATAAATCCAAGTAGCGAACGAAATATTAATAATAATTCACTCTATATTTTGATTAGCGAAATCTTTAAGAAAATAGCGAATTTTAAGATACTATTGTCGTGAATATCACTAAGTGAATATTTCTACTTTATTATAAAATGTAAATTAAATGGCATTTATTTATTTAGGAATATCTGTTTGATTGGCCAGTTGGCCATATTGGTCAATTGGCCAATGTTGGCCAAACAAGATTATAAGATTGGCCAAGCAAGAGTAGATTGAAAGCTATAATGGATGTTATAAATTCACGCCGTTCATATAATTATTTTATATTGCTGTCAAATATTAAAGAAAATATTTTCGATATTTTTAATGAAATTGGAACTTCAATTCACAAACGTTTCTCAATAATTTATATTCATTTTTAATCAAGTGATTACTTCGTTTAAAGTGAGGTAGATCAAATCTCGTCGTAGATAGATCAATGAAATGAATTGCACAATTATACGGTAATATTTTTGAAGTTTAGGATATCGTGGCGATAATTCAACTGCTTATTGCAATAGCGATCTATTTTCGTGCACCGGTACGCTTTCCCGAATATGTGAACGCACAGGTATTGGTTGTGCAAAAGAAGGATAACCAATTGAAGACACGTTATATTACCGAACAACTCACCACTACGCAAACCGAACTCGGCGTTAAGGTTCGGTTTACCTGCTCTAATTTGATCTCTATTAGTGACTAATAAGTGAAAGAATTAAGTAGATAGATATTTTAATCTATATAACTATTTTACTGTCTTATTACCGAATTTAGTGTCACTATTTGTCATCATGAAGGTATCCACCGTTTTTTTTACCTTTTCTCTGTCTCTCACCTGTCCCTTATTATAAGACTTCGACGTAAATCTACAAGTGTGTCGTCATCTTTAATGAACATTTGTGAGTAGTGTGCAACTATTCTTTAACAATGAGGGATTATTTGTATTTGCAGCAGCAACCGAGGGGAACTTTGTGCTGAGAATTTTACTCACAACATGGTTTGAAGGAAACGGGTTTGAATTCAAACTTTGGATTGGAAGCTCAGATATTCCCGTATATCTGAGGTAGTCTCTAGCCTGAGGTAGTTTTTCGACAACTAGCTGCAGGTACTGGAAAACCCGTTCCCTTGGTTACTATTAATTATATGGCTAGGTTTTTGCCACTTTATGTTTTATATCTCAACTGATGAGGTATTATTTTTCGAAATACTCGGCATAGTGTTAAATAATTTTTAGGGTGAACGAGATGCTTTCGATACGCTCTTCGACTATGGTCCCGATAAATTAGCGCACGTGAAAAGTTCGTTGCTCGCATTCTGCAATAAGCACCTCAATAAGATCAATCTCGAGGTGACTGAGCTCGAGACTCAATTCCAGGATGGTGTCTATTTGGTGCTTCTCATGGGTCTTCTCGAAGGATATTTCGTACCTCTCTATAGCTTCCATCTGCAGGTTTTTCTCACTGAAAATTCATCTCCCTAGTCAGCTTAGCACCTTTGGAGGGTGTATTTTCATTCATGCAGATAGCAAACAATGCTTATCGAATAGTCTTATATTAGCCAAGAAATATTGGCCAAATTTAGCCAGAAAGAAATATTGGCCGGATTCTAGACGGATGTAGAACGAGGTTTTTTTAAGGATATAAACGCTAATTTTAAGGTCGCTGAATATTTTCGGTTCGGATAAGTCGGTTGCGAAATTGCGGCATTTAGTAGATGCGATTATTTCCCTATGAAAATTTTATCCGACAAGATCATTTCTTATAAGAAAATAAATAAAACGCTCTTCTATTTACATAACTCTAAACATCCTTTCATTTCATCGGATCCATTTGCCCCGATTTAAGCATATAACTAACATATGAAAGAATAAGATTGCCAGTGATCAGCAATGGATATAATAGAGATGATCATTTTATAGGTATCATCATATGAACAAAAGGTGCATAATGTGGCATTTGCTTATCAACTAATGGCCGAAGCAGGTGTGCAACGACCACGTGCACGTGTTCAAGATATTGCAAATGGTGACCTTAAGAGTACGCTAAGAATTTTGCACTCACTTTTCACTAAATATAAACATGTCTGAATTTAATCCGCTTATATTTTTGATAGTATTTCAATATGGATATGTTCTATCAGATATTCGTAATTATACCCAACAAATCTTTTTGGACCTAAAACGGTGTAAACCTGCAAAAAACTTGGTGGAATTTTGGTAGAATTTTTATCGATATTCCTAATAAGTGCATATATGAAACTGCCATAGTTACTATTAGTGCGTATTTGTTGTGTTTCATTGTGGTTGTACGTTTATCGCGATATATTCTCCAACGATTGCGACATTCTTTTTCACTCTCATGGTAAACGTTTATATCAATACCGGAAGTGGCTGAGAGAATTATCTCTAAGAAAGATCTCGTTGTCTCATCATTAGTGATATCAGTGATTATCAAGTGAGAAAGTTTTTCTATAAGATAGCCGTTATTTTAGTGGTACTATCTTAATAGACGTCAGCTTCGAACAAATTATGATACTGATAAAACATCACAGTGCTAAAAATGGGTGTAATTCATTGTTGAACTTGTGAAGTTTTTATTTCAACGAAACTATTGAATTACTATTTAAAGAATGAGTAACTTCGAACAACGAAAAACAAGTAAATGATTCAATCGATGCAAATTCGCTGCCATAAAAAGTGATCAATACATTATACCAAAAATGCTTAATGTCAATATGCCAATAAAAATTGCCTTAATCTTATGTAACATTTTTCAGTAAAGTTTCTTGAAGAATATGTTTATCGATTGCTAAAAGATGTGACTTGCCAATTCCTCCTCCCCTCCCCCCCCCCCACCCCACTCCGCCGTTACCATTCGACCACAACTTTTACTTGCACCACCTTTAACGATGCACTAGGAACTTTTTCGAATCGATTTCACCTTTCGCTTTCTTCTATCTAATTAACAACAAAATGATATCTCCTCTTATTGTAATGATATAGCTGAAAAAATGACTATTGAACGGTTATCATCTAAACTCTTCGCATTTCATTACTTCAATCTAATCAAAAAAGGAAACAAAAACTAAGCAACGAATGCCAATATTCATCGCAAACATAACAACTATAGGACAAATCGTGCATTACACTAAAAGTAATAACAAATTTAATTGCATCTCATAAATGACCACACAACAAATCTATTCCCCGATCTTTTTACTAATCCCTAACGAATTTAGTTCCTTAACTGATATAAACAATGAGCAATATCAAGTGCTAAACCGTCGTTTAAATAATCAGTCATAATTTGCACAGCAATCGGTAATCCTTTCGATGTTTCCGTGAAGGGTATAGCAATGGCCGGCACACCGGCCATATTAGCCGGTTGTGTGAAGAAATCATCGATTCGTTCACGTTCATAACCACTAATATGATTGATCTCCGAGAAATATGGTGGTACTCCACAAGTTACCGGTGTTAATAATGCATCACAGCCGAGATCCTTGAAAGCATGCTCGAAATCTTTCTTGATTAAACGACGTACACGTAGTGCTTGTACGAAATATTCATCGTAATGCCTGTAGAGAGAATCTATTCAAAAGGCGACTATGATCGACAAATAAAAGAGTTTGCATATAAAAAAAAATCCTTAATCGCCGAACTTAGCACTTCACATAAGAATCTACTCATTCCTTATGCTTCGTTGCCTCCCAACGCCGGTTGCTTGTAACGATGACAAAAACGAAAGGACAGGAATTGTAATAGGACGTGAGGATCACGAATCCTTGCCTTGCCATAGCTTCAGATCTTCTCAAAAACTTTACCTCAAATGGGTACAGAGATTTACAAAAATACAACTTTTTTCACGCACAAAAAGTATTCCATAGGAATTTTCCATTATCAAAAGAAAGGAGTGAGAAGAAGGGGAAAGGACGCAAGCACATCTCATAAATACAAAATTTTCCTCTGAAACCGCCGCATTCTTTTTTAAATTTTTCGATATAGGATGTCAACCTCTCAAGTATAAACACATAACACTAACCGTTTCATAAGAAAATAGTTGCCCGCAAATATACGTCTCCTAACAACCTCATTGAGTGCTTCACTGCGCGATGAGGCATACATCGAATGCGTTGATGAACGATCCTTGGATCTATGGCCATAAGCCACTCCATCGTACCTGAACTCAGACGGCATTTTTCGGTTATTAATTTGCATATCTCAACACTCACTATTCCCTAATTCATCTGAAAGTTACTGCTTTAAGTTGCCATTTATATACAGTAGAGAGATAGAGGTAAGGGATGGTGGGAGTAAGGAACTAGAGGAGTGCTTCCAAAGATAAATTTGTGATGCAATCCGAGGCCTCATCCATAAATTCGTCACTTATATAGATACGAAACTTTTTCATACAGTAGAACTCGAATATATATATATATATATATATATATATATATATATATATATATATATATATATATATATATATATATATATTCGTCGTGATTGCGGTAAATCTATGCAACAATTAACTCCATCTTGGGACCAAAGATTATCCACATAACAACATCCTTCCCACATCAATAAAAAATGATTAAGTAAAGAATTCAAGAAACTGCGTAATAAAAATGTTACCTTGCCATATTAGAAGCGATATCTGCTTCGGCAAGCACATGATAGCATATTATTGAATATTCAGTATGAGGCATGCTAATCTCCTTCAATTTACAACCAAGTTTCACCAATACTTCCGCTGCATTATTC
Source organism: Ascaris suum (assembly GCA_013433145.1). Taxonomy (NCBI): domain Eukaryota; kingdom Metazoa; phylum Nematoda; class Chromadorea; order Rhabditida; family Ascarididae; genus Ascaris; species Ascaris suum. The sequence goes on along the minus strand of CM024172.1, from coordinate 1,720,780 downwards.
CATGCTTTCCAACAATCTTGCGTTAAGAATCGATTATGATACTCCTATAATCAACGACCTTTTTATACTTAGCCAGATTTTTACTAAACAAAATGCTTGCTAATGATTATCACTGCTGATCATGATCATCGGATCACGAAATCTGATCATTAAACACCAATTTAAAGAAAAATTTCTATGATAGCAAAAGCTTCCAATAAAAAACCTTTATAGAAACTTCACCGAATGCCGATCATAGCCCAAAACCAGATCAATCGCATATAGGCATAAAAACGAATAAAATGGCACAAACGATTAAATGAAGAACAACTCTTACGAAGGAAATTCATTGCTATAATACTCTCACATATAACCTATAGTTCAGAGCGCATATAAAGTTACTTTATGCTTCTCGGAAGCCGTTTTTACCTGCATTCTACAATCGGAGCAAATCCACGAATGGCAATAAATTGTTAGGCAGTGATAAGGAGTCGTACAAAGGCTTTACGGCTCCAAGATCGCGACTTTCTGCTAATCCGACGTTACCACGAAGTCAAGATTTATACCCTTAAAGTTTGAGCAGACCAGGGAAATATTTCTGTAAAAAGCCTACTTTCAGGCACCTCAGTTGATAAACCGCCTTTTTATCAGCATAAAATATGAGATTGTTCAACTTCTTAACCAGCAAAGAGGCATACCAAGGGATCCCGATCGTGATACCGTCGAGTTTACGATCTTGCATGAAGCAGCTTTGAGGTGGATCCACCGATGTCGAATCACGACTATCACGTCCACTCATCGCTTCTGCAGAACTACAACATGGCAAATTACGTATACGAATAACCTCACTATCCCTTTTAAGTACACAAAAACGGATTTAAGTGCACTCAACTCCGATATATGGAAACAAGCTTTACTCTCACAATCACCCAAGACGTACTCGGGAAGTTCGGTTACAGGCCGAAAGAGGATTCGAATTGGACCCTCTGGCCAACGATATCTGCTCCAGCTATGCCACTAAACATACCTATACCTTGGAACGAAACCAAAACAAAACAAGAATATAATGCCTTCATTTAGAGCACAAAGATTCTCTTAATTAAAAAGACGAAAATCGACAAGGTTAACTTATACAGAAAAATATCCGTTTCCTCTTAATGTTGCAAGTGCTTAGCAACACGCAGAATCGGCCCTAGACCAGCTTTTTGTCTTGTTGATGGCATATAAAACGGCAGCATTACCGATAAGACCTTTCACCTGAAAAGCAAAAGATCGAACTTCGCGTCCCCTTCTCATTCTACAACTTTCCTCTCAGTCTCAATTGCCTCATTATAGATAATCATAGATATATTGACAATTAGTGGTTTTACTTTAAAATGACTAACTAAAGCAATTGTTGCATTCCTTAGCACTCCTCGCAATGATTGAAGGGCAATCAAGAGAGTTGACCAGCGGTATAAGACCATATCGTGATAGCACTCCATACGAAGGCTTAAATCCAAATAAACCCGTAAAAGCGGCAGGATTGCGTGTTGATCCTCCCGTATCGGATCCCAGTCCCCTAAAGACCATCCGCTTACTCATACATTATCCAATTCATTCACAGACACTTGCATATTTCAACATAGATTTGTGGGAAGATAATTTTCAAGGAATTTCCTCTCTAGTTTATTGCCATTTTGTAAAATCCATTGCAAGTTATCGTCTAAACTATCATACTTTATCAATCCCCTCCCCTCCCCCCTCCGTCTCCCCATCCTCCTTCCTACCACAAATATTGCCTAGTAAACTTGAAATTTTTCTTCAAAAAACAATACTCGATACAATTTTACATTATTATTGTTTTGTTCCCATTAAGCGAGAAGTGCAAATGCTATGAAACTTACAACTTTTCAGAGAATTTTCACCGCTCGACTATTTCAAACTCTTATAATTAGTTAATATGTATTTCTTTGAGCCAATTATAGTCCGACTCAGAATCAGGTAAGGATGAATGCTGCAAAACTAATGTCTCCGTCAAGCGCTCCCACATAGGTCGACCCTGGCATGTCATTCACTTATTTGCATAGAAATTATTAGCGACTTTTAAAAAAGGATGGTAAACCCATAAAATCGTATTTCTTAGATGCCGTGAGCATATAGATTGTGGGAAATATTGGAGATATGCAAATATCAAAAAACATAATGCAGGAGTATTTAATGACTTCAAAAAGAAATCAGACCTCAAACTAGCGGAAAAAGAACCCGAATTTTACAGCTGACTCAACGATCAATAACGTTGCTCCTTCGCAACATTTTGACAGCTCGAGCTTTTTGACTCTATAGAAATTTGTGAAAGTATATGTGAAAGATTTAAGCCATTTTGATGACAGCCATATAAGAAAGCGGGCCCTTTGAAAAATTACAACGATTAGAATATGCGAGGAAGGAAAGGAATCGACAAAGAACGAAGTTTTATGAGAAAATCTCTTATTATTTGTTACTTTGCCTCCCACCCCCACCCCCTCCCCCCATATTTATTGGCAACAATTTTTTCGAATTTAATCGGATACTCCTCTCTTACAGGTAACAACCACTACTATCCCATTTACCCCACATTATGAATACAACTGCCAGTACAATAGTGTAATAATACTATAAAAGAATTACATACACATCAGCGATGGATAACTGAACGGCGACAGCCGAGCCACCGGATGATCCACCGGGAATAAGCCAATCGCTGTCGAGAGTGTCCTCATTGCTGAGTGCATTCTTAACGGCACCAAAAAAGCTTTGCGAACTCGATGTGCCCATACAAAATTCGTCCATATTCGACTTCCCTATTATACAACCACCTGAAACCTAATATTCATCTGCATATGCTAAAGCATGACGTCATCTGTACAAAGAGATAAATGTGCTTGCTCTCTACGACCCGATAGCATGTCGGAGAATCGATAGATTCGTTGGCAATCGACGGATATTTGAAGGATAAAAGTGGATGTTCAAAGGATATCATTGCGGTAGATGCCAATAAAGCTTAGCCAAACATGTGCTACTTCTATGCCTCATATATTGTAAATGGTCGGCAGTAATACTCCACTAATTATAAAATATAAACATGAATTATAATAAATAATACCACTAATTATAGGAAATCCAAATAAATTTATAAATATATTTCAAAAAAAAAAACCACGAAAATCAATTGAATATAAAAAAGCGCTACTGGGAATAATTTGAAGGTTTCGAATGAACCATTTTAAGGGTGCCAATAAAGTGAATAAAGTAAAAATATCGAACCGCCTTCAATAAGCCGTGAGACAACGGTGGCTGTATATGGAGCGATGAAATTGGCCAACATTTTCGATGCACATGTCGTTCGGTGACCACTAATGCTGCAAGTACGAATTCAAAAGCATGAGTGACGGGTAAAAATCATAAAGATACTATAAAGAATCATCGGAAGACCGGGTACGGGCTTGCCCGGGAAAGGGAAGGGAAGGGTGGAGTGGGATACAAGGATGTAGGCCGAAATATGAAGGCAGTCATGATTTCAAAACTGCTGAGATCATTGCCTAAATTAGCCGACGTAATATTTTCAAAGACAGACGTCTTTCAAGTGATTTCGAAAATTTAAAACTCCTTCTGATGTTCTCGGCGTAATTGATGCTTCCCAAAGTGTTCAGATTCCCTCATAAAATAGAGATGCAGAAAATTGTATTTTCGAGAAGCTTTTGTGCGATTTATAGTAATGCGCTAGAAGGATCAGAAAAACAGGGCACACCTCGAGGTCAAGCAACGATATTTTCGTGATTCAAAGCCTTTAATACTGAAATCTGGTGTCGGCTTCAAGTATTGTGAGGAAGTAGGTGTATCAATTCCCCGATTAGAGTGCCCGATCAATTGCCTTCTTTATATCGGAGATCCCCCTCCTCGTCCCTTCCCCCCACCCCTAGTAACTCTCTTTGCCTCTGTTATTGGGAAAACTTCAACAACGATCTAATCACTTTCGGAATTCTACGATTATTTTCAATGTTTTGCATCCACATATATAACATAGCTACTGTTTGAAGGCGGCAATGAAAGATACCATTCAATTGTGTAAAGTTTTTTTGATTATTAATGATGCAAACAATTTTTTTTAATTTCTCGATAGAAAATAAAACAATGCTATATATTTTAAAAAAAATACAAGATCTAAATTAAACGAACAAATAAAATTGATTCATTTATTGTAACATACTAGTTGAGTGGACAAAGTAATCGGTAACATACGTGAAACAATCTTTAACAACAACCGGAAATGGTTGCATATTTCTACGGAGAGCGTTGTTTGCTTGAGAACGTGCCAAATCGAAAGTCTCGGTGATGAGTGCGTTATATTTACGGAAACGAATCGCATACTCTATCGCTTTTTCTATTCGTTCCATTTCATCGTTCAAAGCAATACTTCAATACTTCAATTAACTGAAATAGATGACTGTTGCGAAGCTATGGATGAAATGGAGATCGGCGAATTAATCCCCGGTAGGAAACTTGGCAATCGTGTTGGGAAATCACTTGAAATTACACGGGAATCGTGTTGGGAAATCACTTAAAATTACCCGGGAATCGTGTTGGGAAATCATTTAACGTATCTTATTAGCCAGGTGCAAAATGAGATGATACAATGACGGAAAAAAAGCTTACAGCGCATATGAGTGATTACATGAATCTGTCGTCGAATTGCGCAATCATTAGCATCGATGTACATCATCGGTTCAAAATGTCCACCACTGGGCTCAATATGGGAGTGAATTTCACAAGTCATGATTAATTTGCTTCGAGATTTTTGCTATTTTTGGGAGAGGGGGGGGGGTGGGGGGTGGGGGGAAGACGAAGAAAATGATCTTATCACTCCTCAACGATCAATTTAACACTTCAATGATAACGATTGATAAGGTTATTATCAACGAATTTATGCATCAAAGAATTCGTTATCAACGAATTCTTTGATGCATAAATTATCGAATAAACATGCAAATATATCGAATAAACATGCAAATATAGAATATATATCGAATAAAATAAACATGCAAAGAAATAATAAATAAATCATCGATAATCATAAGAAAGATATGAAGCTAAGTGTTTAAAATGCAAAGAAGAAAGAAAATTAATAGAGCAAAGATCATATGGAATGAAAATATATGGGAATACAAACATAAATATGCGAAAATAAGGTTGATACGATTATTGATACAGCTGCCCAGCAATGGATATCGCAGCCAAATTGTACTGCACTATGCGAACTTTAAACCGTAACAAATTGACGGTCATAATCGCATGATATGACAAAGAATTCCCCATGGCAACAATATGGGAAGCAAATGGAATTGAGTAAATCAATTCGATTTCCGAGTTTCTTTCAATTTGAGCAACCTTTAAGCGTAGCGCAAACTCTGTGAAAGAGATAATTCTCTCAAACGAAATCCCGGAAATACCTCTGAACGATCTTGAAAAATAAATAGAAGCTAAATTAAGCTCTACGATGCTAAAAAAAGGTTTTAAATCAAGCTCGTGATGATGCGGAGGCTGGCTTATAACCAAGCTGGAATGATCAACGAAATGCTTTCCTAAGAGTCGCCTTAGTGAAGCATCGTTGAACTTTCTCAATTATTTCGATATCCTCATTTACATACGGCGATCAAACTAGAGTACAATATTTCAGAATCGGCAATAGTAAGCAATAAAAGCTTTCCGGTAATTTTCTATGCAATTGTACTGCGAAATGCAGCGAATACACCTCGTAATTCGAGCAACTAGCCGCGAAACTTCAACACAATGACTATGCCACCTAAGGTCGATATTCATAGAAACATCCAAATCCTTCATCGCATTCTTTGTCGGAAGATCGACACCACATGGACGTAGAGGATATTCGACCGGGAAGTTGATATATAAGACCAGATTGCCATAATTGTGACTAAACTTCCAATAAAACTATATCTTGACGTGTAATTTTGTAATCCAATTGGGACTTAAAAATAGGCCTAAATATCTTCACATCGTCAGGATGAAACATGCAATGATTTAACAAATTCTCTGGAAGGTTGTTTACATAAAGGAAAAATAGAAGAGATCGCAGAATCGTATTCTGCGGCATCCTATTGAGCACAGAATGAAGTAAGGACAACATTCCCAACCTTCATCCTGAAGCTTCGTCCAGACTAAAAATTCCTCAACGAGGCCAGGATAACACCACCTACCTCTGACCACCACCTATCCAATAAGCCTTCAACTTCAGCGACAAATTTACATATGCCACTGAGTCAAAAGTCTTAGCAAAGTCAATACATCTCAAATACTTTTGGAAACCGTTATTAAAAGCTCCATCAATAATTTATTTATTGTATGATATATGGCTTTTTAATTATACGATTCGATCACTTCCCATACCTGTGAAAAACCGCTCAACACTCTCGTGCAACGCTTGCATGCATACGTCGGATTTTAGGACTTGAAGGAACACCTCATCGTGCATTTCCTAATTGAATATGGAAACCTGTTTAATGCGAAGTGCAGGTAAAGTTCAACGAACACCTGTAATCCAACAAATCCGCACAACTAAGGATGATCCTGTATTTGCATAAGCGTGAGTTTAAGTCAGTCAATGTTACCTGAGAGAGTAACAAATCCTGGCACCATTCCAACTAAAAATTGGCATCATTCCAACTGCAGGTTAACATCTCGATGTCTGATTGATTGCAAATTAACGCTAAAATGTCAACAAACATCGTGTCATTTCAACGATAATACAGTGTACATTTTCTTGGTATATTTCGAGTACAAAATTCACAACTTCTTTTGAAGGTAATTTTAGGTTTATGTAACATGAGCATTAGATTAAAGTTATGCTTTATAACCCCTGGGTTTATATCTCATATCCTGGCTTACTGTAGAGTTAAATATCACTCTCGAAGATTTGAATACTACAGTAAATGTTCATCCGAAAAATTCAAATTTGTAATGGCTCTCCCACGTCGAAATGCATAAAATTGTTTAGCGCGACGTTAGATGAAGGTTACGAACGCGATTTTCTCGACATTTTTTTGCGCTTCTGGAAATTTGGGAGGTCGGACCTGAGGCTATCGTTCGTGCTAGTCGAGCTTAAAGACGTTAAAATAGGCGGATGTTTCTTAGTACTTGGAATGCGTCCAAGTGAGTCAAGCTTATTCCTCTTTTTTTTTCCGACACTATGTTGGAGGATATATGGAGTCGATTCATTATGCCTAATATTATTGTTGTTTTATTGTTGTGCACTTTTCATTGCGATCAGCTGCCATCGTATTTGATCGATCTTTATTATGGCTAAAATACTGATTGATTTTGACAAAAATGTGATCTATAAATATATTAGTGCATTGGTATTTTTTAAAATCTCTTGTGGGCTTTTGTATAGCATTTGAGCATGAACTATTAATAACGCATGCCGATGCAAGTTTTAGCAAATGAGAGTTGAAATTTGTTGTGTTTGATTTTTTTTTTTTTTAAGCAACAAAAGCGCTCATATCTAACGTGAATTATGTTGAAATAACTCAAGAAAGTATGTTATCTACTAGGACTAGTATAATGCCCCGAGGGGATTTTCGTTCGACAAAAGAGACCGCGTCGGAAAACAATTTGTCATTATGGGATCCTGGTTCTCAAAAAAAAAAAGTTGAGGAATTGCGTTTGCAAGGAGATCTCGCGTTATTACAAGTAAGTAGGAAGATAGCAATAAGTAAAATAACATTAAAACAATAATCGATTTTTTCTAGTGGAACTACTATCGCTCCACTTTGTTACGTATAAATTCCTTCTTTATAATATTCGCCGTAGTCAATTGTCCTCATCATCCCCCATTTATATTCATATACAACATATCGAATAATTTGCCTATATTTTTCGATGCTTTTTAAAACGTTGAAATCGAATAATTCTTATTCTTTCTTTTTTTTTTGCTGAAATGTTTGCCCGTATTTTAGTTATTCGATAGTACTTCATTGTTCATATTATCATTAACAGCCTATGTCATTGAATAATATGTGATATATATAAATAATATAGTTGTTTTATTTACTTAGAAATTGATATATTTATAGATTTTGTTGAATTTAATTTGCTTTAGAATATTTTTATGAATAATTATCTATTTTTAGTTTTTTTAAAATGTTTTTGATAATTAATGAAGAATTGTAATTATTTAATTATTTTTGGATGATAAGAAATTTTGATGCTGTACTTATAGGGTGATGAAGCGTATTGCGCTCACAGTTCTATTGTGTGCGCATTTATTTGTACGAGCCGATGAACATGATCATATCTATAAAGATGGTGAAGAGGTTAGTGCTTTAGAATATATAAAAATGAGGGGGGGGGAGGGTATAATAATAAATAAATAAAATCTATTGTAAAATAACCTTTAAATTTATTTAATTTATTTAATTTAATTATTTATTTATTTTTTGTTGACTGTAATCGGTATAGCGTTTTATGTGGAATAAAAATAACAGAGGGAAATTTATTTGGAGTTTTTTCAACGATTACGGTTGAATGGTACCTATTGCTATTCATAGTATGCTACTGCATTGAATAACTGTGAAGAATGCGCTAATTGAATTTAGATTTCTGGGAGGGGAGGGGGTAAGTGGGACGGGTAAAAAAGGGAATGGTTGCATCGTCGATCGAATAGGATTAGACCATGATATTTACAGGTGGTGTTGTGGATGAACACAGTAGGTCCATACAGCAATCGGCAAGAGACATACACATATTTTTCACTTCCATTTTGTCGAGGTTCCAAGCAGAGCATCGGACATTATCATGAAACATTAGGCGAGGCGCTTCTCGGTGTTGAGCTCGACTTTTCTGGATTGGATATTAAATTCAAAGGTTGTTTTTTGTCTCGTTATTCGACTCATAAAATATGTTAGCATTTATTAGTTTATTGAATTTTATTCACTAAGCTATAAGTTGTAATGATATTTTAAATCAAATGCTTTTAAAAAAAATGATCGAATAGCTAGAGGTATGATAGGTTCTAATATATGAAAACTTTTGTTATCATTTATTTGAGTTTTTCGGAATTTTCTTTAAGTTTTTAGTGTTTGATATCGAAGTTTGATATTAAAATATGGGAAGCGCTGATTTTTGCATCAATCGTTCTCAACATTCATCACCAATAGGGAGTATTGTTCGTCGTAGCTCTCAAATCGATGACATTGAAGTTTATTATTGAAATATAAAATAATGGAAAATATATGTTATTTAATCTATTTTAGTTATTAGTGCTAAATTCTTTAGTTTTTTTAATAAACGAAATTTCTCATATTTGGAATGAAAAATATTTTACGGCAATATTTATTGATTAACTTTTTGTATAATATGAGAATTTCTATTGAATAGGGATGAATTTTTAGAGCAAAATTATTTATTATTTAAGTGTATCGACATTTTTTTTTTTTGCATTTTGCATTTTGCAAATCGTTAATGAAGATTTATTTCTAGAGAACGTTGAGAAGATGACATTCTGTAAGAAGACACTCACTGATGAGGATTATAAAGCGTTTATTTATGCGGTACAAAACAATTATTGGTATCAAATGTACCTTGATGAATTACCCATGTATGGTGGGTGGTCTATATACTTACCTTTCTTTTTAGAAATTATTTCTTTTTTTTTTTAATTACTCGTAAAATTTTATAGCAATTGAGGTATGGATTATATTTGGAATTCATAATTGCATTTTTTTTAAATGATATTTTTTATATTATATTACCTCACCATAATTCGATGAGCGAAATTATTTTGAGAATCTTCTATTGTTTGTTTTATAATTTCCCATGCTTTCGTTACTAATAGTAAAGGTGTAGCTATTAGCAATGTGTCATTTATGTTTTGCTTGATTTGATAGAAGAAAGAAATAGATTTATTCTTATTTCGTATTTTTGTGCTTTTATACGCCCTTATAAAAGTGCGGTTACGATAGAGTCTTGTTCTGTAATGTCTCTCCACCTGTGCGCTCGGTTATTTCACCTGGAGGTTTCAAAAAATTGATGATTATAATTGACATTAGAGGATAGTTTTCTACACACTATTTCACGTTGATGCATAAAAGAAGCTGTGAACGTTTAGAGGTGGAAGTAACTTGAGTACATTCAACATCGTTCGGCTGTCAATTAAAATATGAAAGAACTTTTTTTTTATTTTATTAAGTATTTATTGATTAATTTCTAGATTCGGCTGGTTGAAAGGAAAGAATAGAAAAAGCGCTAATCGTGCAAATTGCTTTTGTCATGTTTTCCGGTTATTTTCTTCAAAAATCGTTTTTATGCACTTTTCAGTAATGAATATTTGATTTAATCGATTGATTTACTAATCGATCAGTTCCAAAAAGCGCATATCGTGACGGTATATGTGGCGTAAATTCCTTTTCCCCTTTTTATTAAATTTATTGTATATATGAGATGCAAAATTTTTGATATATGAGTTTAGGAATGGTCGGCGAGATAGATTCATCAAGCACTCCTCCCACTTATAAACTTTTCACACATAAGAAACTCGAAATTGGTTATAATAAGAATCAGGTGAGCGCTGATCTTTTGTATGATCACTTATTGTGATGAGTATTAGATCGTGTTTCAAATGTTTTGGAGATTTTTTTTTTTTTTTTTTTTTGGTTAGCAATCCGAAAAATCGACTAAGGCATCAAAGCAGATGCTCGTGCAAAGCGATGATGCTATTGTCAAAAATCTCGAAATGAAATAGGAAGCATGAGGACATTCTCAGCTTTATATGTAAACCTATCCGTTGGAATTAATTTTCATATTGAAACGTTCATGATGTTGGGGAATAGGCTAAGATGTGGGAGAGATCAAGATTGCAACAGATGAGATATAATACATTTTAGAGGACCACTTAGCTGTTTTCATTCTATTTGTAGCCTTAACCAGCTAGCCTCTACCTGAGGTTTGTGTGGTGAGGAAAGTTCTGCAACAAGTATCGATATTTGTTTTAGTAGGATATGATTTTTGCAGTTTTTATGCGAATTTCCTTTCATAGAAGTGATAGCAATGGGATAGAATTCATCGTCTCATTCAGATTGTCGACGTGAATGTGACATCGGATGTTCGTGTGCCTTTATTGCCGAATGCTGAAATATCGTTCAGCTATGAAGTTATGTGGAAACCATCTGATGTCGAATTCGATCGCAGATTTGATAAATACCTCGATCCGTCGTTCTTCCAGCACAGGGTGATGCATCATTTGATTCCATTTTTTAATGTGATCTCTTAAATTCTTCTAGCAAACGTCAAGTCCATTCTGCTTACCTCTTGTGATCTTTAAGTGTTTTATATAGTTTCATTGATGGAAGAGTATTGTTGGTGATAGCTCGATAGATGTTCAGCTTTTTCTTCGGAAGGTCTCCTTTAAAACTGCCCGACACCTTTTCGGTCGAACAGGCTTGTGAGCTGTCTCGAGCGAGGGGAATCATGCATGTGTCTTGCAGGATTTTTTGAATCATTTTTCGTTTTCTTATTGCTCTTAGAATCTATTAATGTGCAACTAAAGGGATTTACGCATGAATGAACGTTTGCTTCAGTTATGTTTGCCTTGCAATCTTATCTGTATTCTTTGGTAAACGCTTGGTGAAAGCGGTGACATATTTACAGATACATTGGTTTTCGATCTTCAACTCGTTCATGATGGTCATATTCTTGGTGGGTCTGGTATGGATGATCCTCGTGCGCACACTTCGGAAAGATTATGCCAGATATCAGAAGGATGAAGACCTCGATGATATGGTTTGTAAAATTTATTTTGCTTTAATGCGTGCTCGTCCTGGATTAGGTGCATGGAAGCAGCGAGAAGGATAGCTATAGAACAGGGAAATTCAGTATGACAATATAAATTGTAAACGCGACCTAGATAGGTGCTTCAGTATATTTGTAGTAATTTTGTGGCAAGTGTGGATCCTCCTTTGCCAGTAGGCGTTTACTGTCTTTGTTATTGCGTTTGTTGTAGTAATTATTACTGTTATTATTATCTACTGGTTTATATTTTTATTTATTTATTTATTTACTTATTTATTATCGTTTCGTTCTATCATTTCTCATAAATCTACAGAATGAGACAACAGAAGGAGAAAAAAAGAAACCTGGGTAGAGGCATTGAACCGCCATATAATTATGTGTACATGGTAGCATTTCTTGAAACCTGTGTTTTTTCTTTAGTTAGATAAATCCTTTAAAGAGAGTATTATTTATTAGGGTATTTTATAATATTATATATTAGAAATATTATGGTCGATGGATCTTAATGCAAAAATATTGCTGATGATTTGACTTTCGCAAGTGTTTATAAATCGTCTTGTATTTAGCGATGGGTGGGGCGGTATATGGCTGCTATATTTTTTTCATAAACGAAAGCATTCAATGAGCGTAATTTACTTAACGCAAAAGCATTGCAATGTTTATTGCGCTAATGCAATCGGCACATCGCAAATATTCATCTCAATGACGGGGGTTGGCAACATTGTGCTATTCATTGATTATGCTGCGCCACTGCACCTGCAATTTAGGGACCCATCCTGCTCTCTTGCTGAGGGATATTTTGCTGTGGAGGGTGGGGAGAGAAGGGAGGAGGGGATACTTGCAAGAAAAGAGATAGCTGGTTCTGTGATGGAATTTTCTAATAAGCGCTGGGCTCTGAAAGGGTCAAAGCTTAGCCTGATTAGCATCTAAATGATCTCTTCATGAAATCTGCCACAGTTTTAGAGGTAACAGAAATTTTTCAAGCTTTAGAGAGAGGAGATACTCCCATCAGAGCCCTATCCTATGCAGTCATCGTTGCATTTTAGCATCACTTCTCAGAGGTGATAAAGATTGCAAATAAAAATATTTTCTTTTAGCGGTCAACTAACCTGAATTACTACAGTGATTGATTACGCAATCGTTTGCATAAATTTTACAGGAGCGAGATTTGGGTGATGAATATGGTTGGAAGCAGGTACATGGTGATATTTTCCGTGCGCCAGCATTACCGATGCTCTTCTCATCGTTGATTGGTGCCGGATATCATATATTTACTGTGGTTGTCATTACGATTATCCTCGCAATTATTGGCGAATTCTATACTGAGTTAGTTGTCCTTATTGAAGCCTTTTTGTAGTCATCTTTGATCGGTGCCCTTTCTCAGCTTTATTTGCGTAGGTGGAAGTGTGATGAATAATTTTGAAATCGTAGAGTGTAACTTAATTTTAGAAAATGTAAAATTGTAATTAACTTACAGGTAGAGTAATCAAGAGAGGTAATTAATTTTTTTGCACTCATCCTGGAGAGCCCATATCAGTCTTTAATCGATGTGCATTTTCAGGATATTATTGAACAGGTGTTTTATATAGCAGGTGAATTATATTAGCATTTGATGAAAATTATGAGCTAACACATCTTTCAGACGTGGTTCATTGCTGAGTGCAGCAATATTTGTTTATGCCGCTGCTTCGCCTGTGAATGGTTTTGCTGGTGGTTCGATGTATGCTCGATTTGGAGGAAAGCAGTAAGCATTTATTCCACTTCTACTCAATCTTTCTTGTTTTTATCTAAAGGAATTACGTCTGTCTGCGATGAATGATATATGATTTATGAGAAGATTCTATAGTATTTAGCTGTTGTATTGATGTTCGATTGCCTATTTGTGATGGACGATAAAAGGGATATAATAATAATGATTTGGTTTCGTTGAGGTGGATACGTCAAATGGTGATGGGTGCATTCTTATTGCCATGTTCGATATCGGCGGTGGCATTCTTAGTCAACTTGGTGGCCATCTACTATCATGCGTCGAGAGCGATCCCTTTCACTATTATGCTAGCTGTCACGGCGATCTGCCTATTCGTCATCCTGCCACTTACACTAGTTGGCACTGTGCTGGGTTAGCGTTTTTGTTCTACCTTTATTTGCATTATGCGATAGAGCTTCGATCGTTCGTAACCCAAGATTCATTTCAAAATTTCAAGTAGACATGTGGAGGTTTTTCAGTACAATCTCTTTCACATGGTGGATTTACTATAGTTAACAATGACTTATTGAGAATTGTGTGATGCACTCGGACTCGTAAGCGTCTTCTTTGTTTATGCAGATCCTATGTAGTAAACGTTTTATGAGGATAACAAAAAAAAACTGGACACTGGTCAGTGATGAAGTAAAAAAAAAGTGGACACTGGTCAGTGATGAAGTAAATTGAAGATTTTTAGAATTTTCGATCGTTTTCTTTCGTTAATATGTGTGTGTTGCGAATTGCGATTGCATGAAGTTTTATTTACTTCCTTATCCTCTCACACTAAAATTTTTTCCGCGCAATAGGTTCGTTGACATATGTGAAGTATGGCTGGATAACTTTATGTGTAAATTACTGCACTGACTTACTAGTATATGAAAATATATCAAAAGTATGATTACTTGAAATATAAGAAAATTTAAGGACGCAACATCAAAGGTCAAGGAGACTATCCTTGTCGAGTGAACGCCGTCCCACGACCGATCCCGGATAAAAAGTGGTTCCTTGAGCCGTGGCTTATCGTTATGCTTGGTGGTGTACTTCCGTTTGGATCGATTTTCATTGAAATGTAAGTGCTGATTGAGCTTTTTCTGTCGCATATATTTAGCTGAACGGGAAACAGACAGTTGCAATCAGATGTTTTTTGGCAGATTTTGGTATCGGTTGGTAGTATTTTTACCTGAACTGCGAAACCCTGGAGCATTCATCTGCAATGTGGTGGTTGTCACAACAACGTAATAAACATTTACAGGTACTTCATCTTCACATCGTTCTGGGCGTATAAAATTTACTACGTATATGGCTTCATGTTGCTGGTAGTGCTGATTCTATCGATTGTGACGATGTGTGTTACCGTTGTGTGCACCTATTTCCTCCTTAACGCCGAAGACTATCGATGGTCAGTGAGTTCGTTTCATTTCTCTCATGGTGGTCATTTCATCTGTCTCATGAGCGGTCATTTTGGACTCGGAAGCATTGATAACGAGTTTTCATGTCGGAACGATATTTTACCGCATAATTTAGGATATGGGAAGGATGTAGTTAGAAAAGAGACGACTTTAAATGAGTGACCACTTTGTTAGAGCAGTTGCACTAATGTGAGATCTGCTGTTTGCTACTCGATCTCAATCGTTTTCAGCAATTTTGCTCGATTGTTTTAGGTGTTCTTCGTTGATTTGATTTAAATAAAATTGGAGTTGCTTTGGAGATCTGTAGTTGTCTGACAGAAGGTTTTTATTAAGGAGATGGACAAGTTTCCTGGCGGGCACATCCACCGCGTTCTACGTTTATCTCTATTCCATCTATTACTTTATTTTCAAGACGAAGTAAGTGATTTCTATTTATATTCGTTCGTTGACCGTTTAAGATCCAACAAACGGATGTTGACACCTTTTATTATTTTCTCTTCACCTTGACTTTATTATCTCCTCCTCGTCTTTTTATTTGCTAATCCTTTCATAGTGGGCAAAGAGGCAACTTGCAAGATGAAATTTTGATTAATAAAGTGATTTCTGAAAGGGAAAGTCAGAGCGCGCCGGGCCTCTCAATTCTATGTAAAAGAGATGAGTGTTAAATATATCGCAAATGCGGTTATTTACAGGATGTATGGTCTCTTCCAGACAGTTTTTTATTTCGGCTATATGGGTCTGTTCAGTGCTGCTCTTGGGCTGATGTGTGGTACGATCGGATACGTGGGTACGGCCAAATTCGTCCATAAAATCTATTCAACTGTGAAGATCGATTAAGTCGCTTTCGTGGGTTGCATTATTGCTGGTGTTTAGTGCGGATGCTGGCAACTTGCAAAATTTATATCACACACGAAGCGTTAAGCATAGTTGGATAACCTTTTACAGCGCTTGAACTGTAGAACAGTCGAACTTCAATGATAAGACATTTTGCCTAGAGATTGAAATGTTATGCGAAATTCCGTGGTTAATTGGGTTCATTATCCATCTTTCTTCTACGGTTGTTGTTAGAGCAGCCGTGCTCCCTCCCCCACCCTCCATCCACCCCACCCCTTTCAGTTGGTTGTATTGGACAGGATTATCCGTTTTTCCAGTGCATTTGTTTTTATATCGAGGAGGTTCCGATCCGTAACCTCCCTTTTTAGTAGAGGGACACCTGGATTATTTCAGAAACAAGGCGTTTGTTTCACACTTCAATACAAAGGTAGCTAGCTTCTTTTTAGACCACAAGAATTGTTTCTGAAAGGAACAAATTGATTATGAAATGATTATTTGTTCGCTTTTTGTCTAGTTTGTTTCTTTGTTTGAATTTTCCCGAAGATTGCACGAAAGCTCGGGATGCGATGTATGAATATTGGAATCGACTCATCTAGTAGCTAGGCGTCTTGTTTCGTTTCGGTCGTTTATTAGTGTTTTACTATAAACGCTGTGAACTAATGTTCTTGTAAAATTGTGCGATCCTCTTAGTGGAATTGGAAAATGAATGCTGTGAATTTTATTCTTTCGAATTGTGTTGATTCGTAGCCGAGCTTATCGTGTAAAATTTGGCCAACGATTTCGAGATATTCCCATACAAATGTGTAAGTAGTGAGAAAAATTGTTTTCGAATCTTTTTTTTTTCTCAATGTGGGCGCGTTTAAATTTTTCGTGAAGATAATTTGAATGATCTACGCTGTAGTGCTAAAGATGCCTACATTCATTGTAAGGATTTATGCGTTGAGAGGGATTTCAAGGTCCGATTGAGTACGATGTTTTATATGCTCTGCATATTTGTCTTAAATAATCGATATTTGGTTTGTTTTTCTTTTATTCCAAAGAATTTCCATTTTGGCTTGCATTTTTCTCAAGAGAAATTCCAGAAAAATTTCCCATCAAATGGAAGAGGCATATTTGTAT
The DNA here is from genome assembly GCA_013433145.1 of Ascaris suum. Lineage (NCBI taxonomy): Eukaryota > Metazoa > Nematoda > Chromadorea > Rhabditida > Ascarididae > Ascaris > Ascaris suum. Next base: position 1,703,875 of record CM024172.1, on the reverse strand, counting down.
GTGTAAAGGAGATTTATTTTTTTCAAAGAGAGGTAATTGTTCTGTTGGTTTAAAAGGCTGTTTTTTTTTAATTTTTTGGAAGCACATTGTTGTTTTAACGGCTTGATGATCGTTGAGAGTTTATCGATAGCGTTGAAAATTATGCCGTTTGATGAATTTAAATTATACTGCTAAGTCAGTATAATTACATCGTTTAATGATGAAATTTTTTTCTTTATAATAAATGAAATATTCATATTCAGCAAATTTAATCGTTGATTATAATATTATCAATGGCTAAAAGCACAAGGATTTTTTTGGAGCAGTGTTCATTTTGCAATAAACTATTCGATTATATTTGTATTTTTTTAAAAATAATCTAAGCAATAATTTCCTGAAAAGAGGTGGGGTTGTCGTTTTTTTTTTTGTATTTAATTGCGATTATTTATTGCCGACATTCGATTTTCATTGTTGACCGAAATGATCGGTTTATTTTGAATTGTGATACGATTATTGCTGTTTGAAAGTGTTTCGTTGTGTGTTCTTCTTTCTGAATAAGCTTTTCTTTCATCGTCGTTTGTAAGTTCCGAATCGATATCGCGAGGAGATGAACGACGATTTCAATGATCTATACTATTTGTGAAGCTGATGGAGTTGTAGGGCATCTCCTCGAGCAGAAAACTTTCAAAATAATCCGACCGCATTGATATATGGCTTCTTAGAGTAATGTAATCGAAGAGAAACGAATCATTCAGATGTGAGGTGATAACAATGTGAGGCTGATGGATAGATGGGTTGATTCGCATGAGTTGAAGTCTCCTAAGGTTCTTGCCAATACCGGTGTGGTTAGTGATGCTAACCGATGTTCGAGCTCAGTTTTAAGTGAATTTTTATGAGACACTCGCCGAAGAGTTTAGCAGCCGAATAGAGGCTCCTAATTATGCCTATGGATATCGACTCCATTGTCCTTTCTTGACGTTCACTTGTGAAGCAGCCTAACCCTGTGTAGTAGACAGTTGACTACATCCTACTTAGATGCTGCGGCTGATTATAGCCTGCATAACAAAGGTGACATTTGCGCCCATAAAGAAGGAATGATAATTTGTCCGAGAATCGCCGTCAACGGTTTCCGCTCACCGACGGACATAGTATACATCTGCACACATGACAGATGTTTATCTGCTGCGGCGGAGGAGCCTGTTGTAACGTCGGAGAGTGGGAGAAATGTGCGTGGTGCGAGCTCTGCAAGTGGTGAGGGATGAATCGGAAACATACCTTGGGAGATATGTCCACCTCTCGACGGTGGTGGCTTAAATGTGGTTCACCCTGTTTGTTCTGAACCCAATTTAACGCAGGCACTCCCCCCTCCCCCATTTCTTTTTCCCTTGCACTGTGATATTAAACCAATTCAGCCGCCGTCAGCTTTTCATAGGCACATCAAGCAGGTATCAATTCCAATAAATGAATTTGCCATGGATGTTCCGATGTCTCTCATATGTGCGGACAACTTCACAATGAGTACACAAAAAAGAACGAAGCCCCACAATTCAACATTCCTTTGCGCTCTTTTAAAATGATACCAGATACCTCTTTATAGATATCCTTAGGGGAATCAGCACATCTCCTCTTACTGTTTCATCCATAATCAACCCCTCTGCTCATTAATACAGCTTATAATTTCAGTGATACCCTATCAGCAGTCAATTCTTCAAGGTTGAAGGGCGTAGCCGAATGTTGAGGTGAGGCGTCATATTCTCAACTCTAATCTAACGCGAGCTGTATTATCCTTTCGCCTCGTTTGCGTCAAAGTTCCATCGTTCCCACACACTGCTAGCCGACCGATAACGCTTGAGCTCCTTTAAGAGAAACTCTTAGTTTTCAGCTCGAAACAGGGTCATCGCTATAACGTCGTTGACTGAGACACCCGTTGACTCGGGAATTGACGAGGGTGAAGCGATGAATCGACCACCCTTCTGGGCGACCTATGAATCCATTTTAACTGTACGACATTTAGCACGTGCATTACTGCACTGTACACCTTCCCGGAACAAATATGATTTCAGCCCACCACAGAGTGACCATGCAATGAGTCACTGCGCTAGAAAAAATGACTCCCCCCCCACCTCTCACTGTTCGCCAAACACTGAAACGCATCTGAATTATCGAAGACGAACACGACACACGTCTGGTTCCACAGCGAAGTCTGACCTGCATCGCTTATCACTAGTCTAATTATACCTGACCTCAGCTATGCTTTCCACTGCTGTAGTGACTACTTGAGGTTTTTTCCCACAATTTTCGATCGTCCATTAGAACCTTAACGATTTGTATTCAACTCGAATTCTGTTCAGCCCGAGTTCCTTGATGGACCTCTTCAAACCGACTACATGCGCCAAATCACTCTCGGAAGCATTCAACGACCCAAACCCCCTATCCGTCCCTCTTCAGTCAGTATTCCACTTATGCTGTCGGACTTTTCTTCTCATATTAGATTATGTGTATGTCGATTATACTGCAATCACAGCGATGTTTTTCTTGGTCATTACTTACAACCATCTGAAAGAATCAACACATGGTCTCTTCTAAACAGGTGGCGCCAGTAAAACTGCGCATAAGGAACGGATATTGATAGGCCTATTCGAGAGGTCCGTATAAGTGACGTTCAAACAATTCAAGCATGCTCTACCCCTATGTCATGCGTAACTTCTTGGACTTTTATCCCTTCATAATGAAAACTGAATCATTTTTTCCTAAGAGAGAGGAGAGAGAGAGAAATACAGTTCCAAACCCCTCCAAAGTAAAATATAGCCAGTACCAATGATATATATGCTATTGCTTACGGTTGCATCTCGTGCAATTCACAAAAAAAAACTAGTCTGTGCCAATTAATCTGTGCTAAACGTTAGAAAAAAGAAGAAAAAATTTTTGTGCGCATTGATTTGTTTGTATTCGGCATATGATAATCGAATATGTAAATACGCTCCCCGAACTTGTCGACCATCATCGAGGACGAATGCTTTGTATTGCTGCAGAGGGCAACGATGCACACAATGCGCAAACCCACTCAGTATTATTATTTTCATTGCAAAAATTACATGCGGGCAATATCTAGAGAGGAGAGATAGTGATTGCATACGAATAATGTGCAGAGTTGATGATATGTAAAGAGAGTGTACGGACAATAAAGAGACTAAAAGACTCGGAGGGGAATGGAGGGAGGGCGAGGCCGCACTTCGGAGCACACAATTCAAAACAACAATAGATGCTGGTTGGTGAGTGAATGATGAAGGAAGTGGAAATGAGGACGAGACATATACACTGACACGACCCAACGCATACACACTCCTCCCCCCCCCCCCCCTCACCTCCCCCGCACCTCACTTATTGCTGCTCTAACATCTAGCTCCCATCATAATCAACCTGCAATCAACGCAACTTATTTTTATAGCACCTAAGACCTAACTAGAAAAAAACTTACGCACACACACGCAATAGTCCCTCAAAATGTGATGGATTTGATCGATCAATGAACGCTGATAGCCAATGGCTAATATCTTTGGGGCAATAATAAGTTGCATATATCATACGATAAGGCAAATTTACAGTAGGTAAACGTTAAGGCAGCTAGAAGCTGGCAGGTGAACCCTTCAAACGATCATAAAAATCCATTGGTGGCCACTTCCCAAAATTCTCAACAATAGATAACAAAAAAAAAAAATGCAGAAGTAAAATACGCCCGAATAATATGATATTTACATACACAAAAGACCAAATTATGGAAGAAAAATTATCAAAATGAAATGAAAAAAAAAAAAAAAAACGAAATAATAGCCGAATAGAAGACGAGATTATTATGCACATTGGCCGAATTGCTCATCATAAGAGCAAATCTCATTGCGTGAGAGATGACTTTCAATTAATAATAGAAAATTATACGAAAGTATCATTATTATGCATATTGGAAAAAATAAAAATAAATTAATTAATGAAGAAAATTTTCGAGAAAAAAAAAACAAACAAACAAAAGAGGATGAGATAGAAAATAAGAGAGATGAGAACATCGCCGAAATACGGTGATACGGAATGAAAAATTATATAAAGAAGTGAGAAAATAAATGAAAAATAGAAGCGAAACAAACAAAAAAGAAAAAAAAAAAAAAAGAAAATAAAGCTCGATGATGATCGGGAAATGCAACGGTTAGAAAGAAAGAGAGATACGATTAGCGTACAATTGTTAGCGTATGATTAGCTGGTTCGAAAATATTTGAAGCAATTTTTAAAGCAATACACACATTTCTATTTTTTCTTTTTTCTTTTTAGAAAATATTTAAGCAGCGAATTTAATTCTCATCTCGAATTACTTTTTGAAATTCATCTAAATATGAGAAAATATGGATCACATATTATTAAAAACGAAACACATCTAATATTTCATCTCTAATTTTGCATAAATATTTTGCTAGAAGCAAAAAAAAAAAACTTATGACCAAATATATCAGCCGTTTAGTTGATTTGCACTTAAAATCAAACATACGAAATCATCTATCAAATAAATCTGCAAAAAAAAAAAAAAAAAAGAGTAATGAAATTTAATTTATACATTATTCGCTGCTCAAATCGTAAGCATAACATCATAATTCTTATATAAATGAAAAAAAAAAAAATTAAACCCGACAAAAATGTCGAAAAACATTCGTTAAAGAAGCGAATTAAACAAACAAACAAAACAAGAACCTGGTACATAATATGGAAGACAAAATAAAAAAACAATTTTACGAGACAATATTAGGGAAGAATTTCATAAAGTTGAGGCCAAATAACGTTTATATTATTATCATGTTGCTTGATGTTCGCGAGAAGCAAACTTTTACTCATTCAATATTATTTATTCCGATTTGAAAATATTGCTAGTTAAATAGTCAAATTACTAAAGGTATTAAAGGTTCTTCTTCTTCTTCTTCTTCTTCAAAAAAAAAACAAAATCGGTTATTAATCTAATTATTCGTATTCATATATTACTGACGTTAAAATTTCATTAAATCTATTTGTTCCTAAATGATAGCAGCCAATTAAATGCAACAAAAATATGACAAGAAATGCAAAATTTGCGGTAAAAATGTGATGAGAAATGCAAATTTTTTAAAGGCGCTTCTCGTGAATATGCAAATATAAAAGTGAGTATCAGATTTGATCTGATTGAATCTCATAAAGCCAAAACGAATAGAACAATTTCTATTTGATGATACGATTATTTTTCAAGAAAAAAAAATTCGCTGAAAGAACTCTTCACACTAATTTCCTTCTCGTCTGTTTTTTAAACCACCATCTCTCTCCTTATTTCCCTTTCTCCCTCCTCCTAAATAATGAAATATTTGGTAAATTTTTTATACCTTCAAAAAACGGTGAAATTTCTCCACAAATATTAATTACAGTGAAGAAAAAAAAACCACGCTGATAACAAAGTGGAAGCTGCAAAAATAAGCGCTACGCGCAAATTGCCATTCACGTAGAAAAACATCGTTTGGCAGGTGATATAATGCAAGACAGGCACTCTCCTTCTAGCCACAAGAGGCTATTGCCTCTCCCCTCCACCCCCCCCCCACCTCCCCCTCACCTCGGAATGAACAGAAATCCACAAGATCCTGATTAAGTCCCGCTCATAGCTATGACCGCAATATAAAATGTTGCTATCGTAATAGCGCATAGAATTTTCTCAAACATCACCTCATATCTGCTAAAAAAACAATTATTCGATTTAACAGACATTTCTTATGTGAGTGGCGATAGGCTAGTAAAGAAACAACGTCACATCCACTATAGAAAAAATTGGAATTGGATAAAAGTTTATGACAGCATTAGCATTGCAAAAGATAGAATTATAACTAGAGTGGTGCAGTTTGGTTATATGCATGAAGTGCATTTTGATGATCGAAGAGAGCGAATGTGGCAGCCGCTGCAGAAGGCGAAAAAGAGATCAACGAGGACAACATCGAATGAGGGCTTGAAGTGGTTGTGTCCTCATCCTTTATACGACGTCGGAACCGCTGTTGAATGATATCCTTTCGCATATGCACCGGTCGATTCGTCTGCAATGCCATAGTCATCTAATCGCCTCAGCAGTACTCACCTTTACTTATAACTTATTAATAATCAGTTCCCTTCTTCCTCTCCGCTCTTTCATAATCGAATCTAGGATCATTCCATACGGAGTCAGGAGTTAGGCCTGGAAAGGAAGATGAAAAAGTCCAGAATGTTACCAGGAAAATGGAGTCTCATCTGCATTAAAATAGTATCTTTAAGCAATTCAGTGGGCTTAACAGATGAGTTAATGATCAACCAACAGTATACAGAAAAAAACAATTCATAAGCGACAGCCAAAAAAAATTTGATGGGCAACCTGTAATTTCAGAACGATAAATCCCTTCAATCCCTTTTCTCGGCTGCCACCTTAACCGTCGACATCAGTTGAGATTAAAAAATGGCGCAAAGATACGAACCCTGTGAAGGCGGTAATAGAGTCCACAAGCGTTGCACACCAGCTTGCCCAACTGATCTCTCCTCCACGCTGTAGTCTTCGTCGTCATGCAATTGCTACAGCGTGACATCGAAGCTCCTCCTCCGCCACTTTCTTCCCCTTCCTGAAAAGTTACTCCCAACGAGGTTGCAATCTATACCACATTCTACATCACTACATACTAGCTTTACCTATGTTAAGATGGTGGACATTATTTGAGTATCTATTAACTAGATTGCTATTAATATACCACTGACCAATATCTATACACTGACCAATACTGACCAATAGCAATAATAATATCCATTCACTCATCTAGACATTAGAAATTCAGCAGTCTAACTCACATTTCAAACGACTACAGAATTACCCACCTCATTAAAATTCCGGATTCGGTCAAATTTTCACCAAAATCGCTCAATTTTGCCACATAACCTCCCCGAATATCCCTATGAATTTTGATCGATATGAGAGATGATGATCCCGTTGCCAAATACTAGCATATTTCAACAATATTCCATCATTGCAAATTGATATCGATCGTAATCACCACCAAAGTGATGCTTTTCATATTTTCATATTGCACATATATATATATATATATATATATATATATATATATATATATATATATATATATATATATATATATTCCCTCAACAGTAAACATTATCAAAAATAAATAAAAATTAAATACCGTTCGGTTTGTCACCGTCTCATCGATCATATCGTAGAATGGCTGCCGCTGAAAGCAATGAAATTATGCAAATTTTATCGCCTACATTAACATGCTGGAAGATATATAATAACTTCAAATAACCGAATGTGCGAAAACTCATCAAGTAGCAAAATTCATGCAACTCTTTTGTAAAATTCATTTCGAAATTACCCACTTTTATACGAATATCATATAAGCTGTACAATCGCTTCCCCTATGGTAAAACGATAAAACAATTCAAATAAGTGGAATAATGTAAGTGGGAACACTTTTCAAGGAAAGGAGATCGATTGAAATTTAATGAATTTTTATGCAAATGCAAAATGAATGTAAAATGATTTTAGCCATTCTTTTAATGCGCGACCTCCTTTGTTTTGTCGTAAAAATAAGCTTTACCAATATAACTATTAAAAGCGATCCACTTAGACAAATATATAACTGTTCCTAAACAATTGAAATGCTTACAATTATTTACCTTTATGTATAACTACAAACAATTTCAAACAATTATATTGCACAATAAAATAAACGCCTCAAAAATAACGCAAAATATTCGACAATGCTAAGGGTATGAAGAATTACGAAATTCGAACGTCAGAGATGATCTATAGAAAGGTGTATTACTTTAAATAAGCCCTATTCGAAATGAAATTCATAGCCAAGACTTTTATTTACAGCCGAGTAATACTGACAGCCGGGTAACATACAACACAACGATCCATTCTCTTATCATACAGAGCACCAAAAACACCTCAGAACTCTTCGAGTAAACAACGATACTAATGCATTTCAATGCGTCTTCAATATTCCAACATAATAAAAATATCGTAAACGGAAATGTGCATACAACAATTACCTCGACAGGTTCATTATTGTTGTCCTCTGTGGCTGGTGGTGTGGTAGAGGCACGTGAACAGGTGTGTGTTTGTTGATTGTATAACATCGAAAATAGATTCTGTTGATTAGCATTCGTACCTCCATTTGCCATCAAATTGGCCGCCAATGTGAGTGAGTCAAAGATCGACGAAGAATACGGCAGAGGCTCCGTATTGGCTACGGTCGTTGATTCAGCAGTGTCTTGTAGTTGCTGACATGAACTAGTTGTCACCACCGACGTACATTCCTTCAAAAGTACAAAACTGAACTCCACATAGATTAGCATTACCTCAACCAAACACAAACACTCTAATCGATAGTCTGAAGTGTTTATGCTTTAATGAAAATCTAAACACCATTCACTGCCTTTTTGCATCTCCATTATGCAAACGCTCAAATGCATCACATAAAAGAACCTGCTTTGAGACATAAGACATCACAATCATTTGCCAACGACATTACTCTACATGCAGTGATTCGTATCTCAGTCTTAATTAAGTCTACCTCAAGCCTATGATTGTAACATGTTTGGAGTCAACATGGAGTCGCAAAAACGTTGTGACATGATCGGCCGAGTCAATACGAATAGAGGCAGGCATTAGCCATCGAAATATACGGATTCTATCTGCATCCTATAAAAATTCACCCAAGCAATAGAAAGGCATTTAGCTATTTTCAACCTTTATATGCCGTTGTAAATTTGAACCTAATTTTATCATATTAAAACAATTACACAGTATAACAGCTAATAAAGTATATATAAGAATGCGTACGATAGAAAGAATATGCTTTAAGCATATTGCTTTATATCTATTAAATAATCCAAAATTTATCTCGACTTCATCAACGACTAGCAAATGAAATTATCTCGTTTGTAGATAGACTTAAACTAGTTCCACAATGACAATTTCTTAAAGCCTAATTCAAAAAAAAAAAAAAAAAGAGGAGCCAAAACGTATAAACATTCGTATACGAGCCATATTACTCATAGCAACTGCTTACAAACCGCTTAATCTCAAACCTATTTCCCCCCCCCCTTGGTACTTCATTTCAAAATTGTAAAATACCTCACTTCAATGGTATAAAACATGAAAAAATTCCCAATAGGACAATACCGATGACAAGTAGTAGGCAACGATTATATTGATCTTTCCTTTGATATCAATTACCCCTCTATGCGGTATATGAGTTAATCTATGCCTATTCTATTCGTTCCACTTTCAATATTACTTCAAAACTCGATTTACTGCAAGATATTTGCAGCATTACTACTAGTTAAAATCTTACAACATTACAGCTATATGTAATTACTATGCACTGTGAATTATCTCCTTGAAAGTGAATATTGGTGATGAAATATATTTGGAAATTTGCTCGCATAGATGCGATATGAGTGACGGTCCCTCATTGACACAATCACTAAGGAAGGGCACAGCAATGACCACCGCGATACGTGGGCGGTGTGGGTTCGCGTTTTGCGCACCCATATATCGGCACACTCCCTCGTCGCTTCTGTGCCCACTGCTTAAACAAACATTCAACCCATCGAATCAATCCATATTTTGCGTCCCTTTTCCATTGTCTATTGGTCTAGACGAAATAGACAAATAGACATACAATAAGCGATGAGAACACAATAAATACATTCAAACAGACATAAAAACTAGAACGATAGTTAATGCTATTGTGAGAGATGATGAGAGAAAAAGAGTGCACTGATAAGGAGAGATAAAGAAAAGAGCAAGAGTATGAGGGAGTGTAGTCTGGATGCATTTATATGCGCAACGATCACATGCGTTGCGCACCGCTAATTATGCTCGCGAATCGATGTCGTCGAGTTCCGTATCGCTTTAAGACGAATCACTCCCCTTTCTCCCCTCCGAAGAACACCTCTCTCTCTTTCTTCTCTTTCCCTCTCTTTTTTCCCTCTCCCTCTCTCTCTCTCAACTAACAATTGTGTTCAAATATGTGTTAACCGTAGCCCTCATCAATCATCGTAATTCATTTTTCAGCTCCTCTTTCTTTCTCACTCCTCACATCTATAGTGATAATCGCTCCACCCGTCTGCACTATGCACAACCTTCCTTCCACTTGTACCGTGGGACAGCACGGGTTGAGACAAACTTCACATCAATGAAAGGTACAATGAGGAAGAACCTTCAGATCGGAAAATTCACCACTGATACAAGGTCGATTTCCTCGCTTTCAAAATGAAAGGTATGGAAATGTTTTACGGCACAGATACATTCCTAGTAGATGAAAGTATTAGAGGAAAAGGCAGAGATTTACGTATTTAAAAAAATCAGTGACGCTCGCAGTTTCGAACAAATAAAATAATACGCATCGTCATTTTTGATTAGTAAACTTCACCAACAAGCAACCCATATTGCTAAAAATATGTGTTAAAATTTCAAGCAGCTGTTGAACGTAGATCGAGGCTGAGACCGACGAATCACCTCGACGTCTAATAAAGGAAATAAACGGTGAAGAAAATATTACAAAAAATGCTGATAGCGTTATAAATTGGTGCTTATTGCAAACTCATATCAAAAAGTATTGCTTTCTTAGGATGTCTATAGCGTCAGAAATGAAGACAGAAGAATAGGTGATGACAGTCATATGCCGATCATCAACAAATACCTTTTTCTTTAACGATTCATCTTTCTATAGATGAAGAACAAAAAATTTAATTGCAATTAAGATTTAGCAAAGGTGTCTAATTTAATTTATTATTTTTGAATTCGATATACCCGCTGATCCGATGGATAAAATGCGAAATTAAATGCTAATTCCATTTCTAACAATCACATACTCGCCGAAAACCTTGCCCTTTTTTAAACGAAACCAACTCAAAATCTCCGAGGACAGTCATTCTGCGCCGCAATTCTATAAAAAAATACTGATATTGCACCACAACAACTCCTATTCGATTGTTTTCTCCTCAGAACTGAATAAATCGTTGCCTGAGGTTAGGCCAGACTTGACCTCAGGTGGCGAAATCATGTTGTTTCAAGTAATTCATGTATGCGAATCGTAGAACGCTATTTTGATAGACGAAACAATAATAGGAAAAACAGACGAACCCTTTCGACCTTATGAATTGTTTCACGATTTGGCTTCCGTTTTCGACTGCCACTCAACGTCTGACTACTTCCATCTGTCGATGGTGTATCACTGCAAGAAGGCGCACCTCAAAAACAAAGCAAGCTTATTTCCGCTTTCATAAACGAAAACATCCCAACTGGATATGCTATCGATAACCAAGTTCTTCAAGTGACCATACTCAAAAATTTCACGGAATCCCCACCTAACTGGCAGTAAAACAAACGAGTCTCGATCCTCTCCTTCCGCTATCAATAGAAAAGATCTTCGGCAGAGTAACCTACACGACTGCATATCAGGAAGGACCGATTCCTAAAAAACATGATCAATAAAGAAAAAGACAATTCAATCAGGCACCACTTTTGTTGTTATTGAGCCTAATATGACAAAACTATGCATTCCGCTGGATTCGGCTTTACACATATAGAGACCCCTTAAAAAAACCCCTTGCCTGGAATTGAATTTTCCAGTGTTCCTGATTAAATTCAAACAGGACTGACAATTCATTCTCGGAAGTATCATAGTATTTAAGGAAGTGATATTCTGCATCGTCCGTAATTTTATACTTCATCTATAACACTCAAAATTATTGGAAAATACGATTCTCTCCACTATGAAATATTGAATACCTCAGAGTTGCGATAAGACTGTTCACAAAATCAATGCCTATCGCGAGTTTTTAATGGCAATGTACCATCGATAACGCGTCAACGAAAAGCGGTAGTGCGCAAAGGCGACATACCGACTGAACGCCTCTCACCGTTATCAATAAAATCAACGCTGACATTCATTCGATCATTAGACATGTGCTGCGTGTGATCTATAAAACTAATGAACGAACACGTGCCATGCAACGAATACTTCAACGGAAGCAATCCATACCCTCTCTCCCTCTCCTTCCTTCCACCCAAACACAATAGACTCAACAAACCAATTCTAGACCTTAATTCTATATGCAAAAATATCCAGCAATATTACAAATTAGCAGCTTGTAAATCAAATCAACTGCTTCATCTCACTCATTGGCACAATAATATCGTCGCATATTTCATTCTAAAGCTTTCATAACAACGCAAACGTGCTCAATGTTATCTTTAAGCATAAGAACCAGCCGGAACTCGATCGAAAGGTCGAAAGTTCCAAGTGCTGGCTATAAACGCATAAAAATGCACTAACCTTTCCGCATTTTGCATAGATACCCTTGCGGCACTTTGCGCGCATACATCCCCGTCTCCTTGATCGCGGGACGATGGTGATGGAACCTCTTTTTCATCACCGATACTATCCGAGACCTCAAAATCGAAATTACTCTACTTGCCAAACATTGAACGGGAATTCGGCACTATTTTTTATCCTAAACGATACAGGCAGTGTTGATGACGAAATGAACATTATGTTCGTCAATCTAAAACGACGATAAGTGAGGTGATCAGGTTCTCTAAGAAAAAAAAGTCGCAGTATACCTGTCTTTTAAACGCTTATGATCATATCACCTTTAAGCGATGATTAAAGCCTCTTCCCTTCCCATCTCTCGAAGCTCTGCTAAACAATATCAACGATCCTGAATCCTCTTTCCTCCAGTACCCTATGTGTATCCTTACAAGTCAAACTACCCGTCCTTTGCGTAAAGAAACAAGACCGATTGCTATTCATTAAAAAAAAAATAACTTGGGCAGACATCTAGAAATTAAATGGAATTAACCAGAAGATTGAATTGATTCAAATAAAATGATTTCTGATTGTCAAACTTGATCAACTCTCTTTATGATTTCTCTAACAAAATGATATCTAAGAAATTTTCTCCGAATGAAATACATCCACAAAATATTCCCTCAAAAAGAATTTCTCACTTCGGTACCTCGCTATAAAAAAAAAACTTCATCATTTCGAGCTATATCTGAAATTGAGAGGAAAATATGTTTATTTTAAAAGATTTCATAAAATTCAATGAAACGATAATAAAATAATTCAAATATAACTCGGAATATATCTTCCATATCGGAATTACCTCTAAACAACGAAGCGCTCCTCGCCAAACAAAGCTATCACGTTTATAAAAAAAGAAGCACATTATACTTTCTATTTAATGCGTTTGATATATGCTTCCTAATCAATACTAAATCATACTTAGCAATCAATTTTAATGAATAAAATGTTTTTTTTTTTTTGAGTGTAATATTACAATGCAAATAACAATAATAAAATCAAAAATATTACCTCCTCTTTGAGTGCGAATAAACCAATTGGTGTAAGCCTATCGTCAGGTGGTGCACTCGTTGCTGTATCGATACCTTTTTCAAGTTGGCGCTGAGCCAACAATGATTCAACACGCAGAAATAGCTTATCAAGCTTATCAGTAATTTGTGCCACGCTTACCTATAATCATTTCATTAATGCATAAGTATCTAACATATCAATATATGCTAATGTCGACGCTATAACGCTGAACTTAATCTATAAGTATATTTTGATCTTCTGCGATAGTGAATTGAGAAGAGCGAGGGAAAAAAAAAGGAGGAAGAAGGGTTTTATAAAGTCGCATTATCGGTCAACAGATTGGAAACTTGCAAAATCAAGCGATATTTCAATCAACTTTTATTCAAAAAAAACCACAGAAAATGCTCTTTTCTCTATCAGACAATTTTCTCTATTCCTCTCAAAAGCATAAATTGTTTACTAAGGAAAACTCTTGTTCGAACAAACGTCTAGTGAGTATCAATATCGATGGGACCCGCTTTCTTTCTTTCTTCCTCCCTCTCTCTCTCTCCCTCCTCTCTCTTTCTGTCTCTCTTTTATAAGTACTATTCCAGAGATTGCATTTTAATCGAGTGTAGAGATGGATCTACTTAAAAGACGAGTCAATGTTGTCCGATGAATGGCACTCATATTGTTTGTGCAGGTTTTTGATGACGATATCGCACAACACATTGTGCCACTTGCACGGCGCTCCTCATTGCTACGACTATAAACGAACAGTTCATAAAGCATTAATGAATTTTGAATTTCTTAAATTCTTTCATTCATATATTTTCACGACGTACTATAATGAGAAGAATGTAAATATGCGCATTATCGATCGGTCTTTATCCACATTGTGGCGAAAGAATACTGCAACAAACGGACTAGATTCTTTTTTTGACCCCCTTCCCTTCTCCTCCCTATGAGTGCAAAGATCATCTGTATAAATACAAAATAAACTACATTTGTGAAATGCACGACGTAGAACCCTCCTTATACCTAACCATACCCTACGTATAATAGTCGATGGTATACAAAAATAAGCCCCCCTTCAGGAAATTTTTCCGGATATGAAACGCGTGTAAAAGAATAACTCTTAAATTTTATAAATTTGATTATCAACCTGAAATGTGAACTTAATTGCACCTGGAAAGAAAGAAGGACAATTTTGTTATAGAAGTAATCATCACTAAAACACCTCACTATATCCTTCAACTTCGAACAAACATATAAAGTTTATGAACTATTAATGATGAATTTAAATCCCCCCCCCCCATATATTTAAATTATTCGAAGAATTAAATTCAAGTATTTAAATTCATTTATTGCTTTATTACCTATGAAATACAATTCTATAAAATAATAAATCTAATATATTTGTGGAACCAATGCAAAAAAAAAACAATAAAAATAAAAATAAACCTTAATATCAGCGTGCAATTGTCTACAAGATGCGCATCCCACTGAGGATGGTAGCGGCACTGGTGTCGTAGCGACCATAGTCATCGTGTATATTATATTTGGCGCTACTTTCAACTCAATCTTCGTATTTTTTTATGTGGAGCTTAAAAAAAAAAAGAAATAATTTCCGCATCATCTCTTCAAAAAATAACAATTGAGACGTCATAATTCATCATAAATATCGCGAGATGCATTCACGAAAACATTTCATTTAACCCAAATTCACATAGTTGTATTGATAGTTCATGCAAATATAGACACATATTGAGGCGCTATTCTCTCAATCTAAATCTATAGTAACACGAAAATATCGCGAATTTCCGACGAAAATAATATTCAACGGTCGCGCTTGCATATAATAGCAACAATAGATCATAGAATTAATCGATAAATCGATAAAAATAATAAAAAATAAAAATAATAAAGATATTTAAAAATTGCACGAATAAACATTCCATAGTGGGCTTTTAGTGAACACAACAAATAATGCAGAAATGTGAACACAAGCTGTGCTCAATATCGGCATCAATCAATACGCAACAACAGTGGACGAATATATCGCTGTTATACATGAACTGATAACGCTTTAAACACATCACCTGTGCAAATATATTCAACGATAAATGAACGATTATTCACGTTTCAACTAGAAAAAAAAATGAGGGGCGCTATCCCCTCGTATTTCTTTCAATGTGTGTGCTTTCGTAAAATTGCTATGAAAAAAAAAAAAATCCGGCATGTCTGTGCATATGTCTGCATGTGTCCGCGTTTGTCTGTCTGTCTGCCGGGTTGTTTCAATCGGAGACGAATCCAAGTTATGGCTGTAAAATCTGAAGGTTCTGATGTGTATCAAAGAGTATCTTCCTATACATCTTTCATACTATGAGCCATCAATCTCTATGATAATTGAAGATAAAAATAAATTTGCAAACATTTTATATTAGCCGAGTGACAAAATCAATGAGGGTTTTTTTTTTAACAGAGTATTTTAATAGATCGGCAAAAATACAATTCGGTATATTTTACTTTCTCACAATCATTCACATACCGATAGGTGACTTATAAGTGATATACCGATAGGTGACTTATAAGAGTGGCTAAACAGGTGAATGCGATGCAAAAAAAAAAAAAAAAAAAAGCACATATCGTGCAAGTTTCTCTGCCGCGTTTCTCCGCTCATTTTTTTTTTCTTTATTTCATTATTCGTGAATCATTTAGACGTAAATTTGAAGTGGTGAAATAGCTATGAATTTCTTAGGTTTATTCTAAAAGAATTACTATCGAATAAAACTTTATTTGCATATAAATAAATCTATCTGCTAGTGAGTGAGCTAACTAAGATAATGCAAATTTTAAAAAAATTTGAATATTTTCAGGTGTGAAGTGAATATCGGAAATGATAAGTGCTTAATCTCGACTAAAACTTCAAAAACATCTTTAACAGATTCCCCCTCTCCTTTAACACCGAAAAGCGCTTGTTTCCTCCATCATTGGATGCATTACTGAATGTAATTAATATGATCGAAGAAAAACACATGTCTATGATGGAAACCATAGAATCGACTAACAACAAAGAAACGATGAGAGAGAAGAGATGATGGAAAGGAAGGGAAATATGCATATATATATATATATATATATATATATATATATATATATATATATATATATATATATATATATATATATATATATATATATATATATATATATACAAAGTAGTATATATGCAAACCCCCCGATATAAATTAGTACATATGCAAATTAGGTAACTAACCTAATAAATTATTATTGACAGATGAAAATGGAAAAATTCAAATCTAATATCGAATAGGCAACAGCATTAGCATAATCGATCTTTACCAACGAAGAAAGAAAAAAATTTGCTTCGAAAGCGTTGATAAAGTTGAAGTTGCACCCCCCTATTGATTAGTCAATACTGCATGAAAATGAACAAAAAAATAAATATGCATCGAATTATATTGCTTTCATAATGGTGAAATCCTTCGCCCTCCCCTCCTCCTTCTCCCTTTTATTATTACGAGAAAATTCAATGATTTTCTCACTTGAGGTGATGATCTGAGGATGATGAGGATATTTCGTGCCAATCAATTACCAAAAATATCTTTATGGTGCCTAAGCGATAGCTGTAAGATGCGACTTCATATTGTTTAATAATTTATAATCTAATCGTAGTTGATAGCTAAAAGTCTAATATTTGGAAGAACATTTTGCAACAAGAGGATCACAATGATAACGATGTTTAATGCCCATAATCGGTTAAAAAAAATACGATAAAAGGTTTGAGATTAAAAAAAAAAGAGAGAGAGAATATTTTACCACTATAAAAGAAAGCGGGGTAGAAAATCTTCTATAATATTGCATATTACTTCCGCATAAATGAGTCGATAGCGATAGCTAATAGAGTTTAATTCTTGAAATCGACAAAAAAATTATCGCTAATGATCGCAAAACTCAAAAATTCTCTAAAACATTTATGAGGAGAAATACAACAATGAACAATAAGCTGAATCCCCAGTAGAGAATCCGAGATGAGAACGATTATATCGTTGAATGTAGATTTCAATAAGAAAATATTGATCTCGATATAAAGTTCTAGAAATTTGAGTGAAAAACGATCTCGATAGGTAATTAATTAGGTAATTTTATTAACTTAAAAAAAATGTATAGTATATAAACGATTATATCGATTCCACAATATGTTTTTAATAACACGAAAAAAAAAAGAATTAATAATGATAAGCATAAAAATATAATGAATCTATAACACTTATATAGCACTTCATATTTCACTAGCAAATTCATACAATTATATATAGAACAAATAAATGTTGATCTTGTTGATCAAAAGTGATCAATCGATAATTGCATAGTGGAAGAGGATGTGATAAATCATGTCATATTATAAAGTGAACATTACAAAAAGTATGAGTTGAAGAGGAATGAAAATAAGAGTGGAGATGAATTGAAGAAATGATTCACGAACCAGTCTCCGAGTGATGCACTTCAACTCTTCGAGATGGGTGCAACAAAGTCGAACACTAAACTAAGAATGAGATGAACTAAATGATGCATAAAAATATGTGCTTAACTCCATCCCCCTCTTAATGTTACTAACTCATCTCAATAAACGTATATTCACGTATTGATATACTACTATTGATTAGACTTTACGTGCAAAATATTTGAATAAATCCTTATTATTAATATCGCATAGACGATTTACCTATTAAATATGCAAATAACTCTAAGGTTGAACTCCGAATTCCAACTTTACTTCGAGTGAAAACTTTTTTTTGAAGTACTAAAAAAGAGAAAAGTTTTAAAGTAAGTTGACTGTGTTCAATAATTGCGATCGGGTATCGCTTGTTGAAAAAATTTACTGAAGTTGACGTTGCGCTCAAAAGTTTAGCAGTTGCAAAAAAAGCGCCTATTGTGCCAGCCTTCCCCTGGAAGCATAAATTTGCGACCTCTGTGATCGATTAAATAAAAAAGAAAAAATATGCGAATTTTATATATTAGACATCAATTAAACGTTTATCGCCACACTCTTCGAGAAACGAGTGAATAGAATCGCAAAACAAACTTACTAAGTAATACTTTTTAATACACATAAATTGTCAATTTATCCTCGTGCGTATATGAGTATAGAAATCATACAATAAAAAAAAAACCACATAAATACATAAAAATCCTCAACAAGTAAAGAAAAAATACTTTTAATAAAAGAAAGAAAATAAAGTAAACGTGTCAGGTAAGATGAGCGTATCACGAAATGGTGTGCGCAGGAAAAGATAGAGCATGTGAAAATCACAATAGAGAGTCGTCATCTATGGGAGAGTGACTCTCTTCGGAGGACGGTGACGCACTTTGAGGCAAATCGCATCCTCTCGGTCAACGAGTGCCAACATGCATACCACTCTCACGACGGTACTCACCACATACCCTCTCACATCACACTCTGTTAGAGAGAGAGATAACGTCAAATGTGCGCCAAAAACTTCACTTCAACTCTCCGACCTTCCACTCCCCACTCGTCCCGAAGTTCTTCCCTCTTCCTGCCTTATAAAACATTTGCTAATTAAAAACCTTGAAATGAAAATCGGTTTCTCGATCATAAAATGTGGGAAATAATAATAATAATAATATATAAATAAAACGATTAGTGATAATTCACTAAAAACGTGAAATATTCGATCTTTTTTTTTTGGGCGAAAATGCTTCGATGATATCGAAATAAATAGAAGTATAAGAGAGCGAAAATTGCGATAATCAAAAGGTTATATTTATTAATGAAGAATTTAGTCTATTACAATAACAAATACTTAATACTGGTAAAAAGTATAAGTAATTACTGCAAAAAGTGTAATATTTCAGAAAATCCAAATTTAAAAATTTAAAAAAAAAATGCACTCATAAACGGTATTTTTTTTAGTGAAAATCTCCTCATCAAGCATATCAATACAACCAATCGTTATCGACAATTGCAATTTGTCGAATATAAAATAGAACAAAATTTCTTCATTATTTACTAAACAAAATAAATAAAACAATAGAAATTAGAATAAAATTCAAAGAAAATTAAATGAATTTAGCAATAATGAATTTTTTTTTTTTCTTTTGCCGAAAATATAAATTATTCCTCTTGTGTATTTCATTTTTGAATGCAAACATAACTTTTAGTGGTGCTGTTAATTTTACAATTTTATTGCTATCAATTATAATTCTTCTTTAGTTGATAACGATTTTCGAAGCAATAAAAACTTTCATAACGTTAATAATCAACTTCTAGTTTTCTCAAAATTTGTAATCCATACGTTTCATTCGATATACTATCGATAAAATTTACATATGAAATACTTAGTGCATTTTTATTAGTTCGTTTATTGGTAAAAATATCTAACCAACTTGAGAATGCATCAAAATAATATTATTATCAATAATATTATGAAGTAACCAATTATTAAAATACTAGTAATATTCTCTTATTTATATTGCACTAATCGCTCCGATATCAAAAACATATTCGTAATAAACGAACTTATTTTTTAGCTGAACTTGAAAGTGGTTGTAGCATTTGCGACAAAAATATTAAGCCTCAATAGTAACGAATAGAGCATTTAATGAAAATCAAAAATCTCTAATAAAATTGGTTTCCTCTATAACTGTCAATTTATTACTGCTTATACTTACTCGTTAGAGATGCAGTAATGTGTAGTTTTGCATAATTAAGCGTCAATGTTATATGCAAAGATGGGAAAGTGGTGGTGGGGAGGGAGGGGGGTGAGTGGAGGAATGGGAGAGGGCTACTTTTTTGTCCACGTCCATCTTACGTGAATAATTTATATAAGTATAAACTTATCTTACTTCCTATACCTTTGACGCACTTTTATTTCATTGTTTGAATGGAATTTTCCGTGACCTCGAACAAGTAAAGATTATATGAGCATTACTACTACAACAATTACTATGACTAATTACTTCGGTACTACCGCTAAGGTATGCAACTTATGCTTACCCAAATCCT
This sequence comes from Ascaris suum, assembly GCA_013433145.1. Classification (NCBI taxonomy): domain Eukaryota; kingdom Metazoa; phylum Nematoda; class Chromadorea; order Rhabditida; family Ascarididae; genus Ascaris; species Ascaris suum. The sequence goes on along the minus strand of CM024172.1, from coordinate 1,683,439 downwards.
TTCCCATACTATCTTATTTCTACCCGAGTATTTATGGGAAAAGAATGCATTTTATTAGAATTGGTATATAATGGTATTAAAAACTTTTTTTACAGAAACCTCAACATATCAAATTCACCTAACCGCATCTAAAACGTAAGGTAACAAGCGCTTGACCTATATGAATGACGTACTCTTCAAAAAAAAAAAAAGTTGACAAGACGACACCTATAGACAGGTAGGCAATAAACGAGCTACAAATGTGAATCTGACAGCCGCTAGTGTCGAGAACAAACGAGCCCGCCTCAGGCACTACACAATATGTCAATGGAAATTACGTTGTCGATCACTCAACCCATACACACTCTCGCTATGATATTACACTCAAATGAAACGCTATGTTTTGTGCACTTTGAACGCGTACAAAATACATTGAATTGTTCGCATGCGATATTTTTGAAATTTATATTTACCTTATCTCTAATCTTTATTGACCTATTTTAATCTCTAATAATGATCATTCGTTATCAGTTGATAATTATTGCTTATTTATTTTGCATCTATTTGCTGAATTCATCATAACGCGAATCTAATGAAAATTTAACGCATCGAATATTATGATAAACAATATAGACAATCATATGAAGTAATAGGAGTCGAGTAGAGTCGGAAATAACCGATGTGTGAATAAGTGAGAGATAATGCAAGTGGGTATAAGCCGTTGACACAGGTACGAAGTTTATTGGTCAACAAAAACCTTCCAGGTAAGGTTGCGTATTGTTCACCGCCTATAGACACAACCACCTCGAGAAGTCCTTTGCGCTCAATTGAAATGCGCGAACCACAAATATCGTCGACGTGTAAACACACTTAAAGTGAGTTTATCAGAGGCGACCGTTTCGAGTCCCTCAAACAAACTTCAATGAGCCATTTCATCGCTCATAAGAACCTGCACATCATAGCCACCGTAGCCATAGCAGCACTATTCTTATGGACCGCCCATTTTTATTGTATCTTGAAGCGAAAATCGACAAGCAACAGGCAACTATGCAATTTTGCATAGATGGAAATCATTTAGAAAAAGAAGGCGTTACCTTTTTATTATCGTAGAAGAGGTCAAATTGATATACGAATAATGATGAGGGAAGCGTCGAGCAAAATCGGAGGACGATTCACTCACCGATTATAACAAGAATAAAATATCAGCAATTAGAGATATCGTTGAGATGTTGTTGATGAAAATAGATGACGAAAAGATATGCGAAGCGTGCTTTCAACTATCTACGAAATGAATCTTTCAAAAGAGAAACGAATTAGGCGTTCATTTTAATTGCAAAGATTTCTATCGTTATCATTACACATCACAAACAACAACGATGTAAATATTACTGAAAAAATATCGTTCAATCTTTTTGCCTTCGGGCCGTTCCGCCTATACATATAAACAAAAACATTGATATTTTATTGGAATATTCTCTGAGAAAAATCAAAACACACAAACATAAATCCACTAGAACAAAGATCCGTGTGTCTGTGTGCCACTACCTCAATGGTCCGTGTGTCTGTGTGTCACTACCTCAATGGTCCGTGTGTCTGTGTGCCACTACCTCAAAGATCCGTGTGTCTGTGCGCGCAGTGGATAAATATACAAATATTACGTTTATTACCAAAAAAAAAAAACTATGGCAATGCTGAGAAAATTAAATTATCTTCTATGCATAGAGATTATATGACTGATATACGGCGTCATATATTAAAATAATGTGATCTTTAGAACGCGCTGAATTGAGATGAGCTCTTTTTTTTTTTTCAAATCAGATTAAAAATAGAATTTCTTTTTAAATGAAAAAAGGTTATATGATATGAAAAATTATTAACCATAGATTATATCCGTCAAATTTCATCGTTACTGCTTTTCAAATTGAGGTAAATATTGGAACTATTGGATAAACATACATATAAACACATACATACATGCATACGTACGGGCAGGACACACATACATACATACAGACAGACAAATACATACCTATATATCTATCAAGCATATCGTGATAGCTGATCAATGCCTGTATCGATTTTGATCAATCAATAGGAGTAAAATCATCGAATCTAACGATCAGTTCATTGCTAAAGTTAATAAACGAAAAACTTGAAAGGAAGAAAAAAAAACTCGTTTTCAAAATGAGTAAAATTGTTATTTATTAAAACTTCCACTTGAAATAGTCTAGCGAATTATAGAAAAAAACTTGTCCCAATAGATTTTTTCATTAACAGTTATTGAAGAAAAGTGGAAAAAAGAAAGAAAAAATAAAGATAATAGAAAATAAAATCTTAACGAATGAAATAAATGATAAAATCCGATCATTTATAAACGGCCATTCATTTTCAACACAAATATAATCATTAAATATTGATTTTTTTAAACACTTATAATCTCAGTGAATATTTATAACACACATTCAATCTTAAATCTATACGCTATTATATATATATATATATATATATATATATAATATATATATATATATATATATATATATATATATATATATATATATATATATATATATATATATATATATATATATATATATATATATATATATATATATATATATATATATATATAAAATTAAATTTTCCCAAATATAATTTAGGTTTACCTGAAATATTCCGCCTCCGTCGTATTCCGGTTTCGGTAATTAATGAAAGGACGTTAGCCAATTATGTAACTCAATATCAGGATATCATTAACAATTATTACAATCTTCATACTTCAGACGTATGCCGAATTCAGTGCGTGTTTTCCCATTCATGTCCCCATAATTCCGACCCCGATATGGATGTTGCTATCCTCATGCCGCTTTTCACATGCATTCACAAAAACCTTAGCAGGTAATATGATTTGATTTGCAAATTAGCCTTAACGCACATTCAAAGAGGGGAGAGGTGAATCTTACGTCAAACATATGCAGAAATGATATATTTTCATCAGCACAAAAGTGTGATCTAATCTGCATGAATATTTAATGAAGTTGCAACAGGTGGGCGTATGTGATGCTTAAATGCATCGTATTGATGCCGTGATAAGAAATCATTAGGCTCGAAACATAAGGCCAAGCGTTAGCTCATTGTTGGCTAAAACCTGAAAAAGTATTTACTAGGCTTCAAGCGTTATCATCAAGTACCATTCGTTTAATCTTTCTCTTATGTTCAAGCTTTGAGTAGAATAACTTCGATAGATTATTTGAGAAATTACGCATACGCTATAAATTTCTTTTGACAGAACGACTTTTCCAGCAATCTTACAATTAAAATTCGGCAGCGATTTGTTGTTTGGAGGTTTTATTTCCGCTTATTCTCATCATTCTTTTATTATAAATTTAAAAATTATAATATAAACAGATAAAATGATGAGGGGGAAAAAAATTTTCTTTTTTTTTTGAGATAATAAATCGAATGAAATGACAAACATTTAGATAATGCATTTATATGCGGCGGAACATATAAGAGCACTTCGGGCGTCGGAGTGAAAATTTGCTGTGTATTTGTCAATAAAACGATCATAATAGCGATCACTTTATGCGTATCTTACTATACACTCCACAAGTATGAAGGAAAATCGAATCACGACAACCGATTTCACGCTATTGTACATCATCGCTCTATTCATCCTACTTATACATATATATTGTTTGAGATACTATCCTCATATACCAAAAATGACATACTTCAATGTTTTGGATGAGCTTCTCTACAATGTACTTCGGTTGCAAGATGGATGACACATGAGGGATTGTAGAAGAGAGTGGGATAGGGCTGAGGATGAAGAGAGGGAATTCGGAGGTGGACGTCAAGGGAACTCCTATACTAGCTCCAGCTTTTTAAAATGAGTGAATAGTTCTTTTTGAAATAGTCACCTCGCTTTATGAGAGTCTAATGAAACGGCGGCAATTCTAGTGGGGAAGAATTTCGGCAAGGATGAGTGTACATCCTTATAACGGTGCATATCATCAGTTAATAAGTGATATGATTACAACAGGAAATCATTCAGAAATTTTCTTTATTAATGACGATAGTGCTAGAAAATATCGATGAGTACTGTTGAACGATAGAAGATGATTCGAGGAGTCGATGCTTTCTGCTAGTTACAGATAGCATTAATTGTGTTCACATTCAACAAGCGACATATAGAGATGACTGAATGTCGTCATTCGCTTCGTGTTTCGCAAGAGACCGACCGGTATCGATGTGTACCTCAAAATGGAGATGAATCAAGTTGTGCAATGCTTACTCCACTTTACCCTCTTGAATATCGTTAAATTTTCTGAATTACTTTCCTTATAAACCTGAAATGGTGGAAGCTTATGTCATCGTCAAGTCTGTATTTATGTATTTAGATGCATGTGACTTTGTTTGTCCAATAGTAGCAATAGTAGCAATCCACAATCCACATCAATCCAATAGTAGCAATCCACAGATCTAGTTAGGCTATTATGCAGAGGTCTTGATCAGCTATTAAATGTCTCACTACTGTGAGGCATATCATATTGCAACCGGGGCGGGGGAGGGGGTTATTATCCGCAGGGGACTATAATGTGTTGATACACACAGGTATGCCTAAAGGTGTTAGATAAAGATCAATGCAGACAATCCGCGAAATCTGCGTGTTCATTGTCAAAGAGGAGCACGAATTCGCTTGGCGAACGCAAGGTATAACAGAAATTAATTAGCACAATAAATGTTGGCAAGATGCGGAATTACAATCTCACCAAAAAAGCTCACAAAATTTGATTAAGTGCCTCATTTCTATGCAAAATTGAGGAGCCTAAAAGTTCCACTCGTAAAGAGATCATATTCAAATTTAATAATGTACTATTTCATGCAAATTTCGATGGTCTTCAAAATGCAAATAATATAGGCGAGATAATATAGAGCAAATAGAATGCTTCGAAGAATTATTGCTGAATGCGTGCACTCAGTTTATAAAAAGTTTCAACAAACAACTAATGAACACTTTGATAAATGCAATTTTGACACATAAAGCTAATTAACATATAAAGGTAAATAAAGATGAACGACATATAAAGGTATAAAGGTAAACTTTGACCTATAAAGGTAAGAGACATACAAAGGTAAATGATAAATTTGACTCTCAAGATTGCAACAATGCATTCGAATAGAAGAGGTGGGATATGGTTCTTATATAACGATAGATAGCGAAAATATTAATATTAGCAACAATTAAATACATCGCAGAATAATGAAAATTATACTTGAGAAGTTATGGCATAAAGAATTTATGATTATGTATATATTATTTGAAATTCGCTTAGTAAGAAATTACAATGTCGACGCGATGTTAAATCACTTTTCAAATGGGACTTACAATGAAGATAAATAAAAGATTAGAAGCAACTTAATCATAGTAAGCGCATATAGATTTGAGTTGTTGGAGGAGTTTTATTCGATAATTCAACGAAGCACATACGTGACATGAAATCTCAACAAAAAAGTTGATAGAACGGAAAAGAGACTGAGTTATATATATATATATATATATATATATATATATATATATATATATATATATATATATATATATATATATATATATATATATATATATATATATATATATATATTATATATATATATATATATATATATATATATATATATATATATATATATATATATATCGAGGCTAAAATCTACGAAAATTTTAAAGCGAAATTTTGCGTTTGAATGTATTTCTAGAGAATTTAGGAAAGAGAGAATCCCTCCTCTTCAGTCCCTCCTTCCTCCCCTCCCCTCCCCTCCCCTCCGCCAATCTTCACAGATGTTTAGCAGGACAATTGTGCAAGTTAGTAGAGCAATTCCATAACATATAGCATAGATGCAGAAAAGATTGTGGCCATAAAATAAATGACTTTGTATATGAAAATATTGAATGATATAAATTGACATATGTCCTTCGAAGTGATATTCTCAATAAGTTTAGTATACTTTCAAATGTCCACTGATAGCAAATAAATAAATGAAAGATTTAAATTAATAATATGGAGATAGTTGATGAGGATGAAGCATATCACTTCTGCAAACAATAAAATCTCTGATGAAGTAGGAATCATTTTTTGCTTTATTCCCCGATTTAGTCCATCTCTGAAGTTGTACGATCATATTTTGTTGTTCGCTGACGATGATCAAACACTCTATGCAGTCGACAACGAAAATAAAGCCGAAAATTGAATTGAAATTACATCGACAGTTTACAATCGAGAAAAAGTTCACTGCCAAATTTGACAGATTAAACTCGAAGAAAACTGTTAGAAGTAAGCACGAATCAGTGTTCGGAGTCTATCGTCCAGTCATCCCTCCGCAAGGGACTTCATGTGGACAGCGCCGACAGGTAGCTTCAAAGAGCGTCGTGCACGTTAGGCATTGCTACAGCTAAGCGAAAACGATAAGAAGAAACGTGTTTACACTGCATCTGCGGGTAATCATGCTCTAAGCTCTAAGTTATCATGGACAATAGTTGAGTATCCCAATCAATCTGGTCATGTCTGGACATGCACCTATCATGAAGGTCGAAGCTTACGGCAAATACGGTGCTAAAGTCCTCGTCGAAGTGAATATCGTTGATAGAAGGACTTTTTCCCTTACTAGTAAAATGCAGGCAGTGGAATACTTTTCAATGATCTTCGAATTTTACTACCTAGAAGGAACGCATCGATGATGCAATGTTGGTCATACCTAGACAATACCTCCTGAAAGGGAATACGCCGAACAAACAACGTTTTAAGCTAGCTTTCCACAAAAAAACTATGCCTAAAGTATTTTCAAATTACTACAGGGAATAAAAGAAGCTTTTAAAGGCTCAAAAAATATCGCAAGCAAAACTTTTCGGTGCACTTCGATGTTGAAAAGCCATGAACTCCGCTCCTTCTGCTTCAGCCCTATTTGTAAAATAAGACCGCGAATATGACCTAGATTACCTTCTGATGATGAATCATCGTTCTTTATATCGTTTTCACAGCATCTTTTTTTTTTTTATAATCGTTACAGAAATTTTAGTGAAAATATATGATTGAATCACACGGCCTTAATAATTAATCTGCATTTAGCAATTCAAAATCATTGCAAATATATCAACTATTATGAACATTTGGATATGATTATTGATGCTGGAAGTGTTTTGTACTTGAATTAACTGACTTCGCAAAATTATTCATCCTCTCTCCTTCGTACATGATTGTCTTCGTTTTATGTCTAGAACGCGTTTATCATCCTATTGCAATTCAATTGCTTTTCTACGTGATAAACTACATTCTCATGCGCCCATTCTATCATGTATTCACCATGTTTGTTAAATCTACTAAATATAGTTATGAGACCATGGCTTTTGCCTTATTTAAATTTACAGGTAATTTTGAAGTGGGCAGGTGCATTTGGCGTCGTGGCTGCATTACTCTCTGGTCAGTTGCTTTGACGACCTCAAATGAAAAAGAGTGGTGGCGCTCATCATGGATGAGGATATTGACTCAACGTGTCACGGACGATGCATAGAAAGAGGTCAACACCACCAATAAGTTCTGTGATTTGTAAGGTACTAACAATAAAAGAGTGGAAATTCCTCCAACATTTTGGATCATCTGCAAACATTTTTAGGCGCCAATTTCAAAATGCCACGGTTGAAAAATGAGAAATTTTTACTTGAAGGATGTTCACATGCCTATTTGCAAGATGTCCAGACTCATTACGATCAGACATCTACGGAGGTTAAAGGTTGATGTCACTTAAAAACCGGAGTTCCGTTTCTCCGATTCAAAATGGAATCCCTCTAAGCTTTTTTTTTTTTGAGACATAGCAACCGCTCGAGCACCAGGTGCTGCCATGCCAGGAAGCCTATCCGAGGAAAACTCTAGAAGGTGCGAAGCTCAAAGCTGACGGGATTCATTTTGCGTTGTAGTCGTCGTTGAAGCAATATACGTGTAGGTTTTATGTAGCCCATTGTGGCGAGAATGGGAGAGTGTCGCGGAAGAAAGATGCACTCATTAAGCATTACAGGTATGATGGCCAATAATAGATTAATGCATATTGAGCTGGTGATCTTCGAACGTCCGGGAAGCCTTGTTGAGTTGACTACGCTTATTGCAAAACGAGGCGCAGCAATTCAAATCTCACTCAGGTGGGATTTCAACGACTCTCCACATCCAAAGTATTACCTGTAATTTGACCTGCCATATGACCTGTGCCGATATATCGGGTGAGAAGTTCCTCACCGCAGTTCTTTTTTTTGTGAAATATACTAACACATTTGGAAGAAATAATTATCTCTAGAAGAATCGAATTTAGTTATACTCGGATATCCGCTTGTTAGAAATGTTTGATTGAGTTAGAAAGAATGAGAATCTCCTCCGTATATATCACGTCGCGATAAGACATCGGCTCAAATGTCACACCTGTCTATTCGAAATATTTCACTAATTGTTCTTCCCACCTTTCTCTCGAAGTTATTTCGTGAAATGCGATTCAATTGCGATCGTTTATAAAGAAGGAATGAACTGAAATGTCATGCCGGCAACTATGATTCTTAAGCGTAGTCGTGGCTATAAGTTTTGCAATTACTTCAAGGTGTAGAAAGGTACCCTACCGCTTACTTACGATCCAAAAACGTCAACAAATACCCGAGATGACCCCATTCAGCCGAAACCCCAAACCCGCCTCAACTCATGCTTCATTTGCTTGAATTGCTTTCGTTATCTCAGGTCAAGCTATAAATCATCGTTGTATTTATGCACTTCGCATCTGAAATAAAACGATTCGCTATCGCTTACTTATATCTCCACAACCATTTTCCATCACCGATCCGTATTATTCACCCGAATCATTAGCTCTTCGTCGTTCAATCATGAATGATCGAGAAATAACTCCAACAAAGATTGCACGAATTAACGCAATTGCAAAATAATCATTGCAATATTAAGGTAAATTAAGCTATAAAGTTAAATTTACGACTTTTTAATAAAATTCAATAAATCTTAATTTAATTGAGAGACAAAATATGCTCAATTTATAATGCGGCCATTTTATAAACCTATATTAAATCTTGATTTAGTATACGTTAAACAGATATGCAATTTATTGCTGCCAACCAATAATAAGAGAAAATAGCATCGTTTATAAGAACAAAGAACGACACAACAACAAAGATAAAACAAACATACACCACAAATAGGAGTGGAAATAATTTAGCGAACCCATTATAAAAGAAAAAAAAAAACAAAAATAAATTACAGCCTACCACCTGATGAAATGAAGCCTCACAATAAAATATACACAGAATACCATATCATTAAAAAAAAAGACGAGCATGAAAATTCATCACGAATCTATCTCTAAATAATAAACTTCATATCTTATTTTGCATATCAAAGAAAATACCTCATCATATCTCATTTTCTTTTCAATGATTACAAAGCTTAGAAAAAAAGAATGCAAAACTGCTATTCTCAGGATAACTAGAAACAAGGAGGAGTGGAGAGGGGAGAAGGGGAGGGGGGGGGGGGCAAAAATAAATCAAGAATTACAGACAATAAAAAAGTACTAATCTGATAATCGAGCGATCATGGATTCATCTATATCTATATCCAAGATTTTCATTAATCATTTGGAAAAAAAAAACAAGCATTACCTCAGCCTGAATCGGATTATACCTGGATTTACCAACACAAACAAATTACCACTATTTAAAAACGCTAACGAAATATGTCGAGTTGAATATTTCTTACGTTTGATTAAAGTCAATGCAAAAAAGAAATTACATTAGCGACAATCAGATAGAAAACTGACATGAGTAAATCATCAGAAGATATTCCAAATGTCATTTATTTAATGCCTAAAATTAAAAAAAATATTCATTGCAAAATTTAACTTTCCCACCAACAGAAAAATTTCATCAGCAAAGATACATATTGAATAAATCTTTGAAAAAAAAAAAAGAAAGAAAAGAAAAAAAAGCAACGACCAATAGAAAAATTTCATGAATTATTCTCATAATAATTTAATAAATAAATGCTACGACTAGCAATATTTCGTATAATACTCTATGATTCGAAATATTTCCATATTTCATTAAACTTTGAGTTGAAGCTCAAGCTCAATATTTCATTAATAATGCTAACTTAAACTTCGAGTTGAAGCTCAAGTAGTTGAGGAACACTACTTCAATGCTTATGAAAACCCTCTGAAAAATGGTACTTCATTAGTCCAAATCGATCGCAATGAAACGATTATTCACGTTGAAAAAAAAAAATTCGGCATCATTAATTATATGAGACATTCAGATCTCTTTAAATTTACTTCCTATATAGCTGTTTTGAAGATCCTTTCTTTTTTCCTAATGTTCCATAGAAATAAATCTCCAACTAAAATTGTGCAACAAGAGAATGCCAGCCCTTGAAGTGAAACTAAGAAATAATCGCAATTCTTCGTTGCTGTTGTATAACAATAAACTAACTAACCCATATGCATTAAACAAGGTGATTTAAAGAAGGAATTCAACCAAAATATGGCTCGAAATCATCTAGAAAAACGTCGTGCAATGTTACCCATATCCATATTACCATAGGTCATCTCATATTACCATTCTATATACTCGAGCTATTATGAAGCATTCATCAGGATGTGAATTACTGAAACCCCCCCCCCCCCCCCCCCAATAAACCAATGGATAACACAGAAACACAATAAATATATTCCCTGCAAAGATATGTGGACAATTTATTTATTTTTCTTCTCTTTTTCCTTCTCCTTTAGTTTATCTTCGTCTTTCTTTTCGATGAGATGTTCCTCACAATAATTCCACATTTCAGCCGCCTCTCCACGGATCTTCGCAACACTTAACGGAATCAAAACACATGCCGGAACCAAATAGAGTAGTGCAGGTTGTGCGGCCTGAAACATCATTGCTTCTATTTTTTTAAACTTTCTCACGTCAACAATGGCTTTCTTTGAATGATGCTCTTTTACAATATTATTTTCTCAAATGCTTAAGTTAGAAATTTAACAGAACATCGATAAAAACCTCAGCAAAAACCTAAAATGGCAGAAATAAAACAGAGAAAAAAACCACAACGCTCACTTATACAAACTTCTTAAAACCAACAGGACGATAATTATCTACCACATCGAAGTCAACTTTGTAAAAGCACAATGAGAACATCGAGTCGCAATCATTAAATCACATAATTCTTGAAAAGTCGATCGTTTGATGGGAACAACTTAACGATAAACGAAAACCACCATTTAAATAGGAAAAAACTATCGTTTACGCAGAGGACAGTTACTCATGTATGAAAAAAAGGGGAGAATTCCTTTCAAAAATATCCTAACTGATAGTGATAACAAAGTGATAAGAATTATTACACTGTCAAATCGCTATATTCTACTGCATAAAGAGAAAAGAAAAAAAATACGACTTTGATAAACTAATCCCCTCAATTTTATTTAAGACTTCATGCTCAAAATGAGAGCATAAACGTACAGGACAGACTTTAAGCAGCATCGACCTTAAGATCGGAAACCTTGGCCTTAACAAAATAAATATAAAAAATTGAACACCTTTGCTAATTTTAGCGCTAAAACTCACTATAGGCTAATGATGATAGTAACACTCAGAGGAACAAGAAGGCAAATGAAAAAAGTTTTACAGTTCAGCAGAGAACTAGCTAACCGACATAAGCAACAACATATAACGCTGTTAAACCAGCAACTAAAAAGGATCGAATCATCAAGCGCGTAAACACCTCAAACAAATAAGACCCAAATTGCGATAACAGCAATCAACCATCAAAACGTCCTTCGCATCACAAGTCCGCACAACCCACCATATCGATACTATCGAGATTCCTCGAAAGCAATAAGAAGGAAATGTCCTCTTCAGCTGTATACTTTTCTAATCCAATGAGATCAAAAAAAAAGGAAAAAAGGACCTTGAAGAGATGCATGATGATCATTGTAACAGATAATCCAAGTGCGTATGCGGCGACAGTGATTACAAAATAATAGCGACCAACTGTCGATGTACCCTTCCCACCGATGCGATAATCGAAACGACGCAATAGCGCAATGAAAATGCCCGGTATAACGATATCACCTAAGCCTGCAAAAAAAAAAAAACTCCCTTAGAAAACCACCATTGTCTCTCTTCCATCTATTGTAATCAGTGATAATTGGAAGAATATTACTTGAAGTAATCCGGTGTAAACCTTGCCTAATCATACCCGAAACACTAAACACTTTTTACCGTGCCTAACCATACCACATACACTGAATACTTTTTACCCCACTAAAGATTTCAACAGTGCAATGCCAAGAACCTTTCAAGACGCCCTTTCCCACAAAGCAAAAGAATATCTTCATGAAACTCTTGAACAGACTTTATTTATATAAGAAATGGAACTTGGCAATAACTCACCTAACATTGCGTACTTGTTAGATTCAAGCCAACCAGCGCGATAAACATCCTGTGGGAACTGTAGAAGTATCGGCGCATCGATACCTTTCGCGACAGTAGTCATAACATCAGTGGCGAATACCCAGAAGACGTCATAGATAAACAGGCCAGCCAACAGCATGGTACCCGCCTATAATACCATATTTTTGGGGTCGATTCTAAGACAACCTGCCCTTTCAAAGTTCGATCCAATGATCCAGCAAGTCCTGGATGTGAATCAGTTACCACCCTTCCGAAAATGTACCATGCTTTACTACCGTGTGGTGATGCATTCATTACTTTCATGTAGTGAGCAACACCACATATGTTGCTTCGTAACGAATCAAGAACCCGACCAAGCTTTACTCACGAGCAACCTTGATTCGACAAATACTCGTATCCTAGGCCTCTATATGAAGGACCTGCACATGAATATGATGAACCTAAGAGATTCAACAATACTTAAAACAACCCATACATAAGAAAAAGAATGCAAGATAGAAAACCTTAAAGCTGGCAAGGTGAAGAAACTCGATTCCATAGATGGAGAACGCCACACCGAGGATATCATTGCTAATCCAATGTCTTCGCATTAAATGTGATACACCAACACTCAAGCAAACGAGAACAGCGACAAAGTCATGCGTATCCCATTCCACCTTTATGAGATATTCCTGCAACATAAACATATCAGATCCCGCATTCAGCCTTTTTCAAAAACTTTATTTCTATTTCAATGACTTGAAGTTGGAAAATATATGGAATTAAATGAACAAAAGTGACAATAAAGAAGAAAATGTTCTCCAAGCAACAGCTTTTGTAGATAAAAATTCAATATGCAAGAGCCAATATCAGCATTGAGAGGATCGAAACAACTCGGTTAACTTTGAATCATCAATGATAAGAGCAGGAAGCAGATTGCGAGCTAGCATAGTGCTAAACACCTTATTTCTGCTGCAGCAATCTTTGATGAGCTGAAACTGATTCCCATGTCGATGAAGGGAAAAAGAACGACAAACTAAAGATACTTCCAATGGCGAGAAGTCAAAAAAGCCACATATAATTTTATAAAAGAAATCAAAATCAAATTTATCCTTAAATATTCTAGTGATTCCACGTTAGATTCTGGATCGGGGTAGAGTAAAATGGTTGATTCTGGATCGGGGTAGAGTAAAATGGTTGATTCTGAATCGGGGTAGAGTAAGATGGTTGTCGGAGACCATTGCAAATTTTACGAAAAGCAATCTGCTGGAATATATTTCATTTTTCAAACTCATATAGTTGTGCGCTGCAATGGCATAACTAAATTGTAAAGCAACAATGCAATGTTGTCTACAGAACTAAGGTGTATCTGGATAATGGAAGCCAGAAGCTTATAACTCAATTAGGATCTAGTGACATCATCTTAGCAAAACGTACTGCACTTTTCGTACCATACTTGTAATAATATCAGTACAGTATAGCATGGTACCAGATTTAAATTCGCAAATAGAATACAAACAAGATAGAGCCCTTATACGGCGGGTGGTAGAAGAAAAATAGAGCACCAGTTTTCTGGAAAAAGCTATGAGAGTATGAATACAACCTACCATCTCTTACTCTTCTTGTACCTAAAAAATATTTCTTCTAAGACAGATTCAGAATAATTTTAATGCTCTTTTACAATTTGAAGTCTGAGTATTGGGCGCCTACTTATCTCTGCCATTTACTATTAAGGATGGAGGGTTTATATGAGAAACTGCGGCTGAATTTTTCGATTTATATATTCAACGAAATCAATACGAGTGAGGAATTGTCTCTTACATTCATTCGTGAGTTATTTTTCTAATTCTTCGGATTATATTTGAAGCGGTCGTTTTCTTATCCTTTTAATTTGTATGTCACGATTCTTTATCCTAGATTTATGGGAGAATACTTTACATCCCATCCTCTTTAACGCAAGCAAATGAATTCTTTTCTAATGGCCGCATTTAATGAGGATCCTCTCAGCGCTCTTACAAATGCGATGTGCGAAAAATATATGAAAGTCTGGCAAAAATGGAACATATGTCCACTCTTTATTTTTTGAGTGTATATTTCTTTTTTCAACAACGTACTGCCGCCAACATGACTGCTGTTCGAAATGACTGTCCCTCAAACTGCATAAAAGCGGAGCTAGAGCTAACATTGTTGTCTATTCCACGAGATGTGGATATTTGAGGGAGTGATTCCAGGCTACAACTGTCCCAGGTAGTGTGATGGGAGTAGATCAGCAGACTAGAAAAGACAACAGTACTTCGATTGTCTTTGATCTTGACCTTTGACCTATTGTTGTTTTCCCACATTCACTTTGTGTATTTTCGGCAACAAGCTCCTTTCCAGCTGCAAGTTGTCTACATGCGGAAAATGGCAGTGGCTATATTGTTTCTTGGAAGATATGGCGAAAGTTCGTCAGAGCCTCGACGAGAACGAAATACCCGTGAACGATCTGCCCGAGCGACAATTACATTCATTCGTTTTTTTACTGAGAAAATAACGATTCATTTTCGAGCATGTTTCGATAACTTTCTAACATTTTCAGTTATTAATCACACTCTTCTAGTACAATACTCCACCGGGTCTTTCGGCTCCGAAAGTATAAAAAACTAATATTGATCTTTTGTTACCTTGGGGTTTTTTTTAATATACATGAATAAAATGGCAGAATTCACTTTTAACGAGTAGGATAAACGAAAACTATTTATGGGCAAATTAAACCAGATACTTGAAAAGTTGGTAGAAGTATAGCACAATATCATTTCTCGGGAAGGAGTAGAAATTATACCGGAAATTTTGGCACAATAACATCACTAGTTGGACCTGACTTTACAAATATATGTAAAAAGTATAACGAACTGTATCGTCATTAGATGCATCCTCAATGGTCCCCTCGTCCATCTCCTTTTTGCCTTTCTTCAATGACCACAGATAAGGGTAGTTGACTCTTGGTTGACGCTCTCCGATCGGTAAGCGTCGTAGAACGAACGAGAATATCGGTTTAAGTAGAGTGGCCAGTGCCACACAACCTAAAACGTCCTCTTCCTCAAAGGCTATTACACAACATTATCGATGAAAGCGGATAGCTGCCTATTGCATTGTCGCTTTTCATCAACGGTAACTGATTTAAGCAACGTTGATCGAGAAAGAAAATTGCAAAACTCTGTAGACAGATCATAGTTGGTGGGGGTGGAGGGGCGAGGGAACAGCCCATTATGAGTTGGGGGCCGGAAGGGTGGGGAGGGACATCCAATAAGACTATTAACAATTAACATCCAAGAAAATGACAGTGAAAGGAATTTACTTCTTTAAAGAGACCTTTAGCATTCGAAAAGGGACTAGTTTATGAGGGATGATATGAAAAAACACGAATAATTTTTCCTGGCCCTATCACCATTGTTGAGGGAAAATTTCCTGAAATATAACAGACCATATGTTTATAAGTAATAATCGAACTATCAACGACCTACTGATAGCATTGGCAACAACATCTGATCCCTTTTCTACCTAACACCAGCCATTCGGATGCGTATAGTGAAGCATTTGAGGATAATCAAGGTCTCATTTTCCCCTCAAAACTATACTCTCAAAACCGTACCCTAGTTTCTAACAAAAAAAAAAAGACATTCCATAGAAAATATTGCAATTTGAAATGAAAAATCGTATAGCACACTAAAGCAAACAATTTCATTTTTAACACATAGTTATATGAGCAAAGGTGGGCAATAAATAAAATCACTAAAAGCGATAGATAACTAGAAGATCGATGGAACAATACCTTCGAAACAAATAAGAAGTAGAAGCAAATACATGATATTCGTCTTGTTACAATAGGCGAATGCTTTCGATAAGGTAAACGTAGCGGTATCGTTGTGTACAATTGGGGATAATTCCGTTGAATTAGCCAACGAAAATATTTTCTCCAATCGTATCATTAGCTTCGATGGCATATAACCACTTAGAAATTGCAATACCTTTTGTCGGCATTCAGCATCACATCTGCAACTTTATTCTTTCAAACAACAGCAGCATTTATCAACAGAATATTCCAATCAATTTCAAGATTTCTTCCACAATAAAAACACTAAAAAGGCAATAAATATGCAACTGGATTTTAATAAACCTCTCTCGGAAATTTCCAGAATTCTATGCAAATTTTTTAGTCTCATTGAAAAAACCCATCGAAAAAAAAAATGTAAAAAGCATCAAATACCAAAGAAAGGCATAAAAAACTTCCTTAGCATTGCCAACTATAACAAATAACCAACGAATACTAATAATCAACAATCAAGATTGAATGAAACAACAGTTGAAAATTTTTCAAAAATATAGAATGCGCTTAAAAATAAAGAAAACGAAACAAACTTGAAAAAGATATAGAGGCCAAAGAGGACACATGACGCTGTAATCGGGAATTTCTTCGCCTCTTTGATAGTAATTGATGCTTCGATGAGTTTTTTCTTTTGTATTTGTCGTTGCACGAAATGCAATGAGCGAATACTTCCAAGTACGATACAAAGTAACGCCATTCCATATAACGATCCATACGCGGTCGCCTAAATTCACATGCATTGATTTCGTGATTAAATGCCCATTGCTTATAGCGGAAGATGGGCTTCGAGTTACCTTGTTCTCTACCTTCAAGCCATCGGAAAATCTAAAAGACCACATAGAATATATAAAACAAAGCGCATCTATGCACACATTGAATCAATTCAATAGCGAGCGATCAAGCAACTACAATTAACTAACAAAAATGAAGGTAATGCAATGGAGCTAGCAGCTTTTTATCTCTTCCCAGCAATCTCCGATACAACCATACGATCCGCAGAACTTCCTATGATCTTGACCACACCAGTCGTAGCAGAGGAAACATATGTCAAGCGATGAATATCAGATGCGTTTTCCTGATACTCGTGACTATCTACCGCCTCGATCTCAATTTTATAGTCAGAATTCATTGTTAAATTGGAATACGAACATTTTGCCGCACTAGAAGCAAAAAAAAAAACGATATTCCATTAACTGGTCAATTATTTCGAAACTGCATGAAAGGAATATCCGTTCTGCAAGATAAACGAAGAAAAAAATGTGCTTCTTTTTGCAAGATTACTATAAAAATAAACGCTGTATAACCTGTTCATAAATGGCGAAGGTAACGTTCGAGGCATTATTCGGAACGGGCACATCGCCAAAGACCGGAGGAGCAATAGTGGTTGCTTCAGACATATCCGCACACCGATCACCTCTACCTGAAAATCATTTCCCAACTCAGATAAAATTCGGAATCATAGCGACGAAAGCAATAATTATTGTGCTAAAGGTTCGACTATTTTTGCCTATTAGTGCAGTCACTTTAGATTGCCCCTGAGGTTATACAGATCAGCGCACTGTTCAAAAATTGAAGGGTTTTGACATTTGAAAGGTCTATAATTTCAAAAAAACCTTCAACACCTATAAATGAGCTGAGATTCATGACCTAATTCCATTAAAAAATCATTGCAAAACAAGAAAACTGTTACGTATCTGAATGGTTTATTGCATAGATTATGCAAGTGATCATAATATGTCACCAATATCACCTCTACTAGCAAAGAGAAACACAAGATGGAGAAGGGAGGGGGAGGGGGGGAAGGGAGGGGATTCAAGCAGTAAATCTTATCTCTACCAGCGAAGAGAAATGGAAGATGGAGCATGGGAAAGTTGAAGTAGTATATAACCTGAACCCCATCAAACCGCAAAATGACCCGTACGATACATAGGTGTTATTGCTTCATGTTATACATCGTTCCTTCACTAACCACGAGGAATATTTCCGTATCAAATACTCCCATGCATGAATATAAGGGAGTTTATGCTTATAATGTATGGTGTTTATGATAGTAGTGAAGGACACGAGGAAAAATATGCCGACCGCTTTGAACGGAAATTCAGTGGTGGAAATTTGATGCGAAATGAATTATCACCTTTATAGGTCATCAACTTTATAGAATACGATCATAGAGTGAGGATAAGACAGGTATATATTGCATTAAAGCTAACAGATGCTTAAACATATGCAGTCTGCATCGTTTTCATTGCTTAAAAGCAGCCTTCTCATAGAATTCAACCTGTTATAATTTCTGACCCCGTAATAAGCCATTCGGATATGCATACCTCGCAGATTTCCTTTTGTCTTCTTTTTCTTATGGAAACTTATAAAAAAATTATATATATATATATATATATATATATATATATATATATATATATATATATATATATATATAAATATATATATATATATATATATATAATGACGCCTCAGAAGAGCAACAATACGATGCAATAAGTATAAAAAATGCTGCTCAAAAGAAGTGTTGATGATAAGACTGCGATAGAAGCCGCCACATCTGTCAGCTATCAAATCATTGCGGCCAATCTTTGCTTATCCAAGTCGTGGCTAAACACAAAAACCATCATAGATCAAATCAGTACCTTCACCACCCTCCACCTATAAGCAAAGAAAGTGAAAAAACCTAAGGCGTTGGCCGGATGATTTCTTGAAAAATCCTCACTACTGAATACCACCAAATGTCAACTAGCTATATGAGCAAGAAAATAAACCGCCATACAATAAAAGAAGTTAGAGAAAAGAATCCCTCAATGAAACATAAAACCTATTCGAATAAAAACAACCTAAAATTCCATTGCATAAATATCAAAACTAAAATATTGCATCAATAATATCGCATCATTATATCGCCAACAAGCGTAACGATTCGTGGAATGTCGTCAATTCGCCACGTCGTTCGCACGGCGTATACGCTTCAACTGCAATTCTGTTCGCGGTAGCACTTTCATTAGCACTGAATTGCCGACCATCGATTTTACATTGAGAGAGGTATGATGCATTTTCAATTATATTGATTAGAAAGGTGGAAATTATAGCAGGTATCCAATGACAACATGATAAAACAAAGCACTGGAGAGACACTTGAACACATACGCAAAACAAAATTATATAGTGAGTTAATATGGAGATTGCCGCACAAGTGACGATGGTGATTAGTGCTTTATATAATAACGATTTAGAATAGTTTTTTTTTTACTTATTTATAGGCGAATCCTTATTACAGGTAAATTACAGGTACAGGTAAATAATAAAATCGTTATTATTCGAAAGGGAAATAGAAATATTTTAAGAAAAAAGAAGAAATATTCCATTATATTTTCAAATTTTCCATTTTATTTTGTTATTATTTAAAGATCTCTAATTTAATACGATATATATATATATATATATATATATATATATATATATATAATATATATATATATATATATATATATATATATATATATATATATATATATATATATATATATATATATATATATATATATATATATATATATATATATATATAAACGAAATTCAGACGATTTTTTTGGATGGAAAACTTGGCAATAACCCCCAAATTAGGTCAGAAAAATTCCATTAAAAAACGATAAGCGCCGTAATATATAGTTGAAGATACTTAGTGAAGGATGCGGGAAAACTTCAATGTCACTGAAACCACTTTTAAAAACATTCGAACATTTTATTCAAATTTAATTTGGATTTTATTTCGAATTGAAAGCCTCAAATTTAATCAAGAAAAAGATGTGATGATCGATAAGCGTTTTCTATTCTCTCATTAATAATTGAAACGTTGGCAAGGTTATACTAATTCAGCTTTACATAGTATTTTCCCTTCAAATCTAGTACTTATATTTGCAAAAAGAAAAACTCTCTCTGCAATGCTTCTCTTTCTTTGATTAGCAATAAATAAATGAATACAGCCTATTATTTTTTCACTGCAATGATTATTGAGCTGCAACGTTTAGCTGATTCTTGCAACGAAAAATTGCAATGTTTTCACTTTATGCGAACAAATAAGCGAATTTGTGCAATTTGTCCTAAAACGATTATGACGAGAATATGATTATATTGACCAATATGCAAGAAAGAGCGAAAAATATGCGAGAAATTGAGCAGAATTTCGCTTAATAATTAAAAAAATTCACTATGCAGATGTCGGTTGGCTGCGAAATCTATGACGATTGGGCCGTATGGGCGTCAGTTTATATAAACGCCCAAAGAGTACAATGGATTTGTATTCGTTTTTATCGCACATTGTCCTCACAATTGAACGTCATCTATAATGGTCATTGTTGATCTATTTGTCTCTCTCTCTCTCTCTCTCTCTGAATAATGTGATTGTGGTACTCTCTAGTCGTCAATTTCTTTTCTCATTCTATCCGGTTGGAGTGCAATTATTTACCTCTCACATCCTACTCATGGGGCAACTAATCGACGTGCACTGCATCTGAATAACTAGTAAGGTACTCTGAAGGACGGCGTGTTGAATGCTGGAAAGCTCACCTGCCACCTTCTTCTCTCACCTAGCGAGTTCGGCTGAACTTCGCCACGTACATATGCACAGAAGGGAGATAGAGAGAGCATCCTCATCGAACGCGATAGGTGTTTTACATGCTTATAAGCGATATTTCCTGAGGCGGACAGATGCGCCGTTAGCTATGCATGTCTTTGTGGAAGAATTTTATCGTTATTTCTTTTTAAAATTTGCGAGCAAAATTTTCAATCCTTTTCGCTCATCCTTTCATTTAATTTCTATTTCCGTTGTATGCGGCTGATATTGTCGACTCGAACTTCGGGATCCTTTGTAGGATGGGAAATCCGATAGAACCAAACGCCACATTGCTAATTTCATCCAGATTCCTTCCCATGGAAATTATCATTCCCGTGGTTAAAGCAACGTCATACAGGAAGTCCCTTCCGGAAAGTGTCCTGTAATCGATTTCATCCATTCGCATATTGTTCTTGATTTCCAGGCCCGAGGTGATTCATACGTACTATCTCATTAACCGTCTCATTCTTGCGCATTCTCGTTTTTACAATTTCTCCTCGGCAAAAAATGTGGGTCGAGGAAACTATCAACGAAGCAATTTTGTTTTTTTTTTTTTTCATTTTTTTCAAAGCATATGAAGAAAGAATAATCTCTGTTCATGAGTCTTGAAAATAAACTTGTAAACTATACAGTTAATTATCAGAGAATCAAATCTTGCAATATTCGTATCGAATTAGTAACCAAAGTTTTCGAGAGGGCTCTTTTATAACATTCATACGGTTATTTTGTACCTTCGTAAGTAAGTTAATCTCCTTGACAGATAACTTCGAAGTAGATCTCATAAGTAAAGAGCCTTGTCTTGAAATGTTTACTTATTTACGATTTTGTAAATAAACTGAGTGTCAGTGGATGCAGATATTAATAAATGCTGTGTAATATTAACAGACATTAGGCAATATATGTAAATTTTTATTCCACAACGATATGAAAATGACGAGAAATAGCCAGAATCCCGTGAGGTTATGAATGAGAGAGCGAGCAATTGTGCTTCATCAAAATTATGCAAATAGTAGCCCAATCGAACATTCTCTTTTTCCCTTATATTCTCTCGAAAAGCGATGGAACCTCATAGAGGTACTCCAAGAGCACGAATAATTTTTGAGGGGGGAAACGATAAGGAATGGCAGGAAGTTACAGAAGTTAAGAGTTCAGACATATGGAAGCACAATTACTGTTTTCTTGACGATTATGGAGGTAAATTATCTTCGAGGCAGAGGAAATTGACGAATGAGTGAGAACTTCCTAAGCAGATACAGCAACAAAATTTACGAGAGAGAATGTACAATAGCATCGCTTCCAACCGGATAAAGTGAATAAGAAAGCAGATGAACGGGAAAAGAAGGAACGGACGATATAAATCCGGTAACAGATGCAGCAATGGTCACAGTTAATGTATCCGTCAAATCAAGCAATTTTATAAACGGTTTTAAAAATTCAGGTCTCTTTGGTTAGCCGAGATGGAAATAATAAATTTGCTCAGGAGATGGGCGAATTTACGTGAAGCAATAATAGAGTTGAAGAACTCCTTGCATCTGCAGAGCTGGAAAGTAAGACTTGAACGAGCCTTCCCTAATGATGATAAACCGGGAAAACAATGACAGCTGCTATACGCAGATAGAAAGACAAACTCTCATATGTGAGGGATTGATTTGGCAAAGATCTATATACCAATTGGAGATCTCATGGTTATGACTGAAGAAAAAATTTCAATAAGCGACAAAAGAATACGAATTAAGTAGCGGGGCGGATAAGGCATGAAATGTCGATCTCCAATCTGTTTCGTCCTTCTCTGAAAGTCGACCGTTGTCTCGCATACCATCTCGTTAAGTCTCCGACGTCATCGAAAAGAAATTACCGCCTAGAAATGCGTGAAGCTATACGTCGATTAACTTGAAATATTTCACCTCATCAGAAGAATGTTGGATAACCCGATGAAGTTTATTCGATACCACGGAAGTGTAAAGCAGATCACGCCTACTTCTACACTTATGTCGTATATTTGTAGGTATAATCACGAGAGAGACACTTCTGATATCCGGTTGCTCTAGCTCGCAACAAAGCACATCGAGCAGTGTTATGGGGTACTTGTGATGGGTTAATATATGCATAATTCATAATCGGACACGCTCATCGCCAAGAAAATAGGATGTATTTTGGAGTTTATTACTGTACTGTAAATGACAGGCGGTGTTTTCTTGATCTCTGACTGGAAGATAATATTTGTGAAGGTAAATCTTATCGGTGTCGGAGCACATCCGATGAACTACAACAACTCCGAAATGTTTCTCGCTATACTTCCTGAAGCTTTAATATCATATAATATGCAATATTTGCATACGTCTACGCCTATCAAATATTCCAAAATGCAAGGAAAAGAACTTCTAAGACACCGTTTTCATAACACTCGTGTATTGACCTCATTCATTATGAGCAATGAACTCAGTATCAACTTTTCTAAACTTGCTCCCCTCTACTAGTAATTATAAATTTACAAATCAGTCGAAAATTCACAATGAGCGGCAGGTATAATTAGAAAAGCAGAAGACGAAGATAACAGGTTGAATCCATCATGTAACCGATAGGCCCCCGATAATATGTAGTGAGGTTATAACACATTCAGGTTAAACCTAGGTTAAACCTCTAATTCCACCAATATATCCCATACACAAATATAAAAAAAAAGACCAGACCACCCGTAACAAATAACTCTACTAATAATTTTTGAAGTAGTATATTTGTAGTTTGATGTTGAAAATTGGCATTAATCCAGTAAACGTCGACATTACTAAAACGTCTTCAACGATTATTGGTGCTTTGTCGAGTGTGTGCTTCTCTTATTGGTTGTTTGATTGCTGTGACTCCGCCCACTTAACAACATCGCAACGTTGACATGCAAAATCGTCTCGTAGATCGTTTAGAGACAGTCGTGGCGGTTTGCTTAGTACGGCGTTGAATGTATTGTTTGCCGAGAGGGATGCGATCATTTTTGTTCGATTGCAGGCAGCTTGGTGGTCGTTCCGGTTCCGGTCCAGGTCGAGGTGTAACGGTGTGCGTGGTGTGTGTGTGATTTCTGTGATCGAAAATGGCATTAAGCCGGAAAGCAGTATTTGTCTTACTGTTTATTGCATTTGTGGGTAGGTGGATTTTGCATTGTAAACTTTACTCCTTAATTTATAGGTAATCCAGGTGCTTAGGAGACATATATTGTTGTGGCTATTTCTGTGAACTTGATGTTTATTTGAAAAAAAAAAACAGTTGAATGATACCTTAGAAGAGGTACAGCTGATAGTCGAGAGTTAGGTTTTTTTCTAGACGAATCGTTTTTTTTTTCGATTTGGCAGGTTTTTTTTTTCAGCATTATTGCCAAGTTCACGAGTAGAAGCAGAAGATGATGTGGAAGAACCAACTGTGAAGGAGAATATCGGCAAAGCAAAAGATGCATCAAAAACGGATGATGAAGTGGTTCAAAGGTTCGTTGTTTCATTTTTGAGAGTAACGGAATTTTATCGTCTAGGAGACTGATCTAATTACGAGAATTGAAGGTTTTTCTTTGATAATAGAGTTAGTAGAAGTTCATAACAACCTTATTAGACCTTTTTTTTGATATGTTGGTAGTTTTTTTTTTATAGGATGTTGTAATTCTGTCTCTTTTGTTTTCCATTGATTATCAAAGAATTTTATCTATTTTTACCGCTTAACGCACTTTCATCCTTATTAATCTCACTTAATTTTCTTATATTATTTGCCTATTATTAGGTTTTTAAAAATTGAATAACTAGGCAAATTTTTATTGCCCAGCATTGAATAACTAGACAACTATTCGAGCATATTCATTCTCTATATTTAAATTAGGTAAGCAGAATAAGACGTCATTAACTTCCGGTTTTTCGCATAGTTGACTTTATAAGATGTGAGTGGAATCTTTTTGTTGAGAAATTTGATGTTTTATTAAATGGAAAGAATTTGTTGAATGAAAAAGCCGAAAATGGCCAATTACTCAGATGATAAAGTCATCAAGTTTTTAAGTAAATAAAATTTGAAATATGCTTAGAAAGTGAGATAGAAATTAATCAATTTTGAAAAGATATATTTTTGGGCAATTTTGATGGATGGGTATATCATTTTGTAATGGCGCCGTTCTTTATTATTATTATATTTTTTTCTTTCTGTAATAATTATGCTGCTAACGTAAAGGTTATAATGAAACTTGGGAAGGGAAAGGTAACGTGGTGGGAATCGATTATGTCACTGGCTATTTCCTGTGCAAAAGTTGTTGCCTATAATTGTTCTTTTTTTGCGAGGATTATTATGAAAGTATGGGAAATATGAATGCCTATAATGCATTAATAGATCTTAATGTCGTTATCGATTTAAACGATTGGGTAGCGAAGAGGTCTGTCGAAAGCACAGTGAGTAGAGATGGAGGTGTCATTGATGTCGAACAATGTCAATGTTTTCTGTGTGCATATGGTGGCCGAGTTTACCAAGGTCATTGCCGGTACCTAGTACGCACCTTTCTTGCTTCGCAAATATTACGCAATGATGTTCGTTAGCTCACGAGAGTTATCTTACTTGCACTTAGTGCTGAAGTTTAAAAAAAAATTGATTGTCAGGGCAACATTTAGTCGTCTTTTTTTAAAGAAAAGGGAGGTGGTTGGAAGGATCAAGAACCGTGGCAAGTAGAAAGGAATTGTAAGGACAGATAGGGTATTGTTCGTTGCTCTTAAGGTTTTATCATCACCGATTAGGCAATAGTTCGTTAGTGGGAATGGGGAATGATTATAGATAAGGGTGCACTGACTTATTGAGAGCAGCAGCAGTTCATAGCGTCGCTTTTCGGCTGTGATTGGAAGGGGCTGTCGAATGGCAATGTAAACAGTGCAGAAATCATCATTGCAAATATCAGCTGCACTCGTTAGGCAACATGGAGAATATAATATGTAGAGTTCTTTGAAATAATACTCAACTATATTATAGTTATTTAATGAAAATAGAACGTGATCGGTAAATTTTATCGAGGTGAACGATTTCGATCGGAAGTTTACCGTTGAAATGTTTTAAATTTATATTGGCCAAGAAAAATGAAAGTGTTGGATTGGTCGCGGAATCATTTTTTTTTTTTTTTTGCAGAAATATGTTGTGTGGATTTTTTATGGCCTTATTCCCGAGAAGTCTAAGGTATCCGTCCTAACGAGGGCAGGACGGATACCTTAGACTTCCCGGGACTATGGGAATTTTTTCGCTTCACAATCGTAGTGAGGATACAGTTCACTGTTGAAAAAGTTTGTACAAGTGTCTATGTATTCATTGCGTATTCGTTGAAGTTTTTATGGTTGGAAGGAAGCTAGGCGTATTGAGAAGCCATTATTTCTCTAAAAAATCGTTTAAGTTGGTGAAGGTTTTTTTCTCAACAAATAAAGAGACAAATCAGACGAATTTTTACCTTTTGGCCATTTTATTGCGACGTGCCAACCGGTCATATTGATGCGAAAGAGCTGATAGTATAGTGATAGTTTGTATTTTATTTATGCTTTGGATTGCTGTTACGCCAATCACCTATAGCAATAACATTTCATGGTTACGGTGTGCCAGGTATAGTCCAGATTTCATGTATCAGGTATGGATGAGCTATATTCCAGTAAGGTGCAGTTGAAGTGGGACATGCTTATTTATATAGGCACGAAGAAAAGAAATACCAGAGGGGGGCAGTTAAGCATTAAGTATATGAGTTGGCTTGATGGGAGTCATTAGGGAATATTAGGCACTCTTATTTATTCACTGGTTTACTATCGGTTATAAAAATGGTTGAATTTGATGATTTTCAATTTTTTTCAGCTGGAAATATAAAGGAACATCTTGTAGAGGGGGTTATTTTCTAGTCAGAGGGAGGTCGATTGTTGTCAAGATATATGATTTATTGCCTATCCATTTTTAAGTTCAGATATATTTCTGTAAAGAGACATAGAATTATTATCAAACGATTCAGTATTGCTTGTAAACGTGAATATTTTTGAATTCAATGTTTCCAGAGAGGAAGAAGCAATCAAGCTAGATGGTCTATCGGTGGCCGAAATGAAGGAGATGAGAGCTCGTGCCGAGAAATACGAATTCCAGGCGGAGGTTAATCGTATGATGAAGCTTATCATCAACTCACTCTATAGGTACTATTTTTGAATTATTGTAATTGTTCATCTCTGCTGGCTGGTAGCCCCAAAAAATGAGAATAGTCATGGGAAGGTGTTACAGGTGTGCAACGCATAGTTTTCTTTAGTAAATACCTCCTTATTTGCATCGTACAACAAAGAGATTCGATGGTTTTTTGGTAAGAACAACAGGATTAACAGGTAAAAGTAGGATGAGGGGAGGTGTTTTATGCGCATATATACCTGTTCTTTTACTATTAAGGAAAGGTTTAGAGGAAAGCTCGAAGTGTCTTTGTACAGCGATTAGGAAAGCAGTTTCCTTAAGCGGTCTTTTTTTTTTTCTCTAGAGACCTAGTCGACGAGTTAGCTGTCTTCGAGTCGTAAGTGTGACCGTCATACAAGTTCCTTTTCTTTCGTTTTATAATGAGGTGATAGATATTTGGACGTTTTTGAGAATTCTGTTTTATGGAAGATATTTGAAGGAATAAGGAGATCTTCCTTCGCGAGCTGATCTCGAACGGTTCGGATGCATTGGATAAGATTCGACTTATATCGTTGACCGATCCACAAGCACTTTCAGCTACTGATGAGCTATCCATTCGTATTAAAGTAAGAATACCGTTTCTATTATAGTCTCTCTTGGAGAGGGGAATTGGTTATTATTGAATTATTTATCGCATGAATTTTTGCTGTTTGCTTTGCCATGCTAGAATTAAGTGGATGTTTGCGTCATCGAAATTTCCATAATATCGCACATCTGAGAAGCAGTTTGCATGAATTGTGCGGCCGCCGTTGTTGCGATGCGATTGACTTCTTATGGCTTTTTATTAGTCGTAGTACAAAGTTGGCAGCAGTAGTAATTAGTGTTAGTGAGTGAAGGTACAGGCAGAGAAAGGAGAGGGAGGGGGGGGGGGGGGGGGAGGTGGGGGAGGAAGGGTAGAACAGGGTTGATGGTCGTTGATTTTTGCTAATAAAAATGCAAGAAGATGTTCATTTATTCATCTTCTGTTGTGGATGATGACAGTTGGCGGTTGCAAAAGAATGTTTCAGGCAGATCGTGAAAATCATGTGCTGCACGTCACAGATACAGGTGTGGGGATGACCCGCGATGAGTTAATCAGTAACCTAGGCACAATCGCACGTTCGGGTACGTCGGAATTCCTAGCAAAATTATTGGATTCGTCGACTTCTACAGAACAACAACAGGATATGATCGGGCAGTTCGGTGTAGGTTTCTATTCGGCGTTCTTGGTAGCCGATCGCGTTGTCGTCACCACAAAGCACAACGATGACGAACAATACGTATGGGAATCGGATTCATCATCGTAAGTGCCGCTTCATTTCCGTTGTTGTCAATTTTTTATCCGAATATTTCTTCCTGTCAGGTTGTATAAATTAACGTTGCTGTCGCTATCTGAGTTGGTGTTCTTCTGAAAAGCTTAATAATAAAACTAGCTAGGTCACATATTGCTTCCGATATTGAAAGGGAAAATCCAAATTGCGTCACAGAACCTTTGATAATTTCTAAGTCTTTGATTATGTTGTGTTTTTAATTTGCAATTAAATTTTAGTAAATTAGAAATAATTTGCCAAAAAAGTTTTGGTGGTTAAAAAATCTTAGTGGATTTGGTAATTGTATAAAGTAAACCCAAGGTGAAAAAAATATACCACATAAAAAATTAAACGTTATTTATAGGTTAAACGTATTATGATGGTTGATTATATCGGTGATTATCAGCATAGATTTTCCATGATGAGAATTTGTATCCAAATTCAAGCACTAATTCAGTTTTCATATGAAATTTCCGTCTCTTTAATACTTTTAACATCGAAATATGTTGTTAAATTTTTGTATTACATGCTATTCGTACGGAAGAGGAGAGGCGGATTGTTAGGAGATGTCTTTTTAGGGATATGATATGTGCTAGCATTCTTAGTAGGTACTTATTGACAGGTTTTCAATAGTGAAAGATCCTCGTGGTGCGACGTTGAAGCGAGGTACACAGGTGACTTTGCATCTCAAAGAGGAGGCATATGATTTTCTTGAACCAGACACCCTTAAGAACCTTGTCCACAAATACAGCCAGTTCATCAATTTCGACATCTACCTATGGCAGTCCAAGGTTTGCATATATTCGCTTATTTCCTTTTTCATTTTTTGGTCTCGCGTTGGTTCAGTTAATTCATTCATCTTTAAGTCAGTTCATATTCATTGAACATCGTATCAGCTGAACCGTTTAGCTTTGTTTGCAATTGATTTACATTGGATTTGAAATTTTCGAACGTTGCTGAAAAGGTTCATCGAATTGAATTCCTACCGATGAAGTTTCTTTCATTAAAGATTGCATCTGTTATTTGCAATGAATTCGTCTTCCAGACTGAAACAGTGGAGGAACCGATCGAAGAGGACGCAGAAGATAAGAAGGCT
Source organism: Ascaris suum (assembly GCA_013433145.1). Classification (NCBI taxonomy): domain Eukaryota; kingdom Metazoa; phylum Nematoda; class Chromadorea; order Rhabditida; family Ascarididae; genus Ascaris; species Ascaris suum. The sequence goes on along the minus strand of CM024172.1, from coordinate 1,653,919 downwards.
GAAGAAGACGGAAAAGTGGAAGAAGAGAAGGAGAAGAAAACAAAGAAGGTAGAGAAGACGACATGGGATTGGGAGAAAGTGAACAATGTGAAGCCAATCTGGATGCGTAAGAGTGGTGAGGTCGAGCCTGACGAGTACGATGAATTCTATAAGAGCATCACAAAGGTAAATAGATCACAGCATTTCATATGGGCAAAATGTTGGGGTAAAGAAATACACTGAATGTCGAACGTAATGGATATTTGCAAAGAGGTCATTTAATCTTTTCGTATTGGTTGTATTAGATTGTCATTTAGTGCTTTATGTTTTTAATTAGTGATCAATCAATGCCAAGGAAATATAGACTGCAGTAGTTTGTATTACGTTTTGCAAGGTAAGGGATTGCTCAAGGGAAACGAAAGCATTGGTTAAATCAGGAGCATAATGATTTGATTCCAAAGTTGCGAAGTGTGGTCAGCCGAGTTACACATGGTGTCTTCTTATTATAGGTTTGTTCATAGTGGATGGTTATCGTCCGAATTGTATCAATGAGGGCTATGTTTCAGGATAGCGAGAAACCATTGGCACATGTACATTTCACGGCTGAAGGCGAAGTTACTTTCAAATCGATCTTGTATGTACCGAAACGTGGACCTTATGATATGTTCCAGAACTATGGCAAGGTGATTCTTCCATATAGATCCACATGTAAAGAGAGGTTTGATGAGGGGAACGCTAAAGAGTTGTTGCCGAGGAAGGCGTCTTAATTTATTTGGGAATATGCCAGTTAAAAAGCTGCCTTGATGATTCTTCAAGAGCTTTTCTGCTTTATTTCAAGCAGATTGCATTGAAATATTTTTAATTGGCGTGTGGAGTGCTCAGTCTTAAATCATTCAATGAAGGCAGATGCATTAAAGATGTGAGATGGAATATTCCGTTGGATTTATCTAAATGAGAGTTGTACTGTTGCAGGTGGCAGACAATATCAGGCTATATGTACGCCGTGTGTTCATAACGGATGATTTCCATGATATGATGCCTAAATATCTCTCGTTCATTAGGGAATCGTCGATTCGGATGATTTACCGCTCAACGTATCTCGCGAGACTCTTCAACAAATAAGCTTCTCAAGGTAGTCGGGAAGATTATTCTTATTGACGGCTTGACTGGAAGGTGGTGACGCATTATGTTGAGCAGCACTGAGTGCATTTCAAGGAAATTCCTTTCATACTGAGGGGGACTTCTGACATTTTTGTAATTTCACGCTAGAAGGGTTTCAGAGTCTTCTACGGTTTCACACTAGGAAAGACAACGTTTTTTTGATTTTATTGTTACAGAGGTTTGAGCATTTTCGTGACTTCATTCAAAGGAAGACATGGGATACCTGCAATTTGGATGGTTCGTGGATCTGTGCTCAAATTTTTTATCTTTTTTGAGTTCAACGTCAACGATATTTTCAAACATACGGTGCAGTCAGTTGTTCGTTTGTTGTTTGTCCTTTTTTGTTGTTAATATTGGGATGTTTTTGTTATAGGTGATCAAAAAGAAGCTGGTGCGCAAAGTACTGGATATGTTGAAAAAAATGGAACCAGACGTATATGAAGAGTTCTGGAAGGAGTTTAGTACGAACATCAAGCTCGGTATCATGGAGGATCCAACAAACCGAACACGTCTTTCGAAACTGCTTCGTTTCCGCTCATCGCATGATAAGGTTTCTTTGTTATGGGATATGCTCTCGGCGACACCAATAGGGGGTATGGCTAGTGTTAATCTTTGATAAAATGGGAAATACGATATTCAGCTGAAGACTAGTTCTTCTGTTGCGAGACTTTCTCTGTCATATTTTCCTTTAATCTTATAAGTGCGATATTATTTTATTTGATCTGGAATAATGGCGGTATTTTGTGCGGGAGTCAGTGTTGGGTGGTGGCATTGAGAAGGTGCTTTCAGGAGAAGCAAACCACATTGGCGCAGTATGTCGAGCGAATGAAGGAAAAACAGGACGCCATCTTCTATATGGCTGGGACGTCATTGAAGGAGGTAGCTCTTTCTCAGCCTAGTCCGATTTTTTACACCTTATTTCTTCTTTATTGTCTGTTCTCTGTAATTCCTCTAAGGTGTGCGGTGAGGTACGAGCTGTGTGGAGCGGATTTCCGTTTGATATGCTAGGAATTGCCTTGAATGGGCACTTAAAAAGATTGTGAGGGAGTAATTGTCCAGCATACGTGGATTATTCTGATACGTTGAATTTCAGGTGGAATCGTCGCCATTCGTCGAACGCCTATTGGCGAAGGGCTTCGAGGTGCTGTACCTGACGGAACCTGTCGATGAGTACACGATTCAGGCAATGCCCGAATTTGATGGCAAGAGGTTCCAGAATGTTGCGAAGGAGGGTCTCAAAATTGACGACAGTGAAAAGAGTAAAGAGATTCAGGAGCAACTCGAGAAGTCCTATGAACCACTTACTAAATGGCTTAAAGACAAGGCCCTCAAGGTTCGATTATTTCTTTTCAGCTTTCAAAGAGTTTGTCTGATTATGCGGTTGAAAGTATGGGCAAAGGTGAAATACAAATGCCTATAATGGTTTAAATGTGTGTTATTTTGTTGAAGATGTGGTAGGTGATGCTAGCTGTAGACAAAGTTTTTAACAATGGATTTTTTTTGATGATTTATCCTAGGTTTATATGGTGCCATGCAGCAAAGTAAGTGAGAGATTGTCGCATGGAGAAGTTGAAAATTATTCGTTTGCCATTCATTTTATTAGAAGAGTTGATCCTGAAGTTCCTGGTCGATGTTTTTGGGACAGGCGAAATAAAACTGGAATGATGATTTCAAAACTCCCTTACATTTGCATTATAGTTTCACTAGTAAATGGTGAAGTATGAAGATGATTGTGATGCTAAAAGTCCGACTATGTTTGCTTATTAATGCGATTTCTGTAGGTAAGCACATGTGCATTCTCTGAAAAGTGATGGATTTTGGTATAATATATGACTTTTCCGCTGTGGTGATGGATCTGGTACTAAGCGCTAGGATAGGGTATTTTTTATGGTCGTCGATATGCAACTGTCATGCTGGAAAACTTGTTGAAGGCGATCGGCATGATTTCTCGAGAGTAAATGGTTGTTTGGTTCCTTGAAGGTAAATGGCACAAGTTCTTTCGACGTTTTGCATTGCAATAGGACAGTAGTGTTATGCATTTTGCAGGATGAGATTGAGAAAGCGGTTGTGTCGCAGCGTCTCACCAAGTCGCCATGTGCTCTTGTGGCATCTTCATTCGGCTGGTCCGGCAACATGGAACGTATAATGAAATCGCAAGCATACGCTAAGGCAAATGATCCTACTCAGGTGATTTCATTTTATATCCTCTGTGCTATGGGCATGCTTCTGAGATGTCACTAGTGGAGGCAGATGGGAGGGAGGGGGTACTTATCCCGCTCAATATATGGAATAGGTTTCGTGCCAAAATTCAAGCTTCATAAAATGATACTAGAACTCGGCCTATTTTACTATGTGCATAGCGTAAAAACTTTCATAGCGATGCCTATGTTGTAGGACTTCTACGCAAATCAGAAGAAGACGTTCGAAATCAACCCACGTCATCCGGTCGTAAAAGAGTTGCTGAGACGTGTCCAGGGAGATCCTGAAGACCCGAAGGCACTTAGCACCGCCCAGCTTCTCTATGAAACGGCCACACTTCGGTCAGGATTCGTTCTCAAGGATCAAGTCGGCTTCGCCTCTCGAGTTGAACAGGTGAGTTCTTTTTCTTAATGAACTTCCAACACCGCTTGCTAATAATGTCCTGACTTCCTCTATAACGAACCGAAACCACAATACCATCTCAGTTTCGATAGGGTTGTTGAGAAAGTCCTGCAAATTTGTGCCCGATTTTCTATGGAGTTATTGTTGAAGCATTTTTCGATTGCTTAACGATGTTTGAAAATGAGTAACGCAATATTATGAGCCATTTGATTGTTTCGTATAGGAAATCGTTGCATGTGCAGCAGTGGCCTTCTGTTAGTCAGAATGTCCAAATTTTACGCATTTCCTGTCCTCTTATTGTCCTGCGACGTCGAGTATAGCGATTTTGCTATATAATTCTTGATACTCACGAAGGTCGGGACCGGTGGCCACATGTGATACTTAAAGGCTGCTTTTTATGATGCTAGTAATAATGTATTGTCTTAGATTTTGCGTCAATCGATGGACATCTCGCCGGAGGAGCCTGTGGAAGTGGAGCCGGAAGTGGAGGAAAATGTCGTCGAGAAAACGGAGGAAGAGGAGACTAAAGCGGAAGAGGAGCCGACCAAAGTGGAGGAAGAGCATACTGAGCTTTAAGGCCGAGTACACACCCGTTGGATTGCACACAAGAGATTTGATCTGCCTGTAAAGTTGTTCGCAACTGCTCTGCGTTCAGCGGTGTTTGTTTTCCCCTAAACTCGTTCATTGTTTATAAATGTTGCATCAAGAGTATTGCAGGTTGAAGGAATAGGGATAGAAGGATATAAATTGGCATAACGCAGCTTGCAGTATTGCGTGCATTTGTTGATTTGTTTTTCACACGCCTATTGCATGCGTTCTGTCATTGATCGTTGCTATCATTCACTCCGAAAGGTGGTTCTTATCGTTTTTTTTTTGTGGATATTTGCATCGCTTAGACGAGTGCATTTTGTTTTATTTTCTCCTGAAATAATTTATTTGTTTCTTCGATAATAAGTTTATTTCTCTTCATAATAAAAGTAGTTTTGATTGTTTGTTTATGAAGGTAACGTTCTAAGATTTCAAAAGATGAAAGGTTGTTTAATCGCCTTTATTCAGCATTCTTCTTTTTTTTTTTACTTCCATAGCCTCTTTGAGACGATTGCCTTAAGAACTACGGTCGCATATTCTTCATCTGAAGGACGCCTTTGTATGAAAGAGCACATATTTTATGCAAATGAAGAGGCAGGTTTATCGTACCTCATTTATGAAGCACGCGGCAGGTCGCATCCGGTCATCATTGTGGAAGCCGTACTTGATTGGCTCTGAAAGTCGGGATCCAGCTGAAGTGATGTTAGACCCATTTTTGTTGTCGAATTCCTGGGCATGATCGCGGTAGCCGAATCATACGCCTCATTGGAAGTCCCCGTTCGTGAAGCGGAAAGAATCGCAAATAAATTATGCTCAACTATTATGATTCGAGTGATCGGAATTATCGGCTTATGCAATGACATTTTTGGTGCTGCTTGTTTAACTTTTTCGACGACTCCAATATGTCATTAGTGGATTTACTCTTCGGGGAAGTTTTGTTCGCATGATTTAAGGAGTTGTGAAGTAACAGCATTTCTGGATGGCGGATGTTCGCTTAGAGCAATTTCCTGATCTCGAATGATTGAAGATAGTGATATATGAACACGCAGATAACGACAAATAAAATATGTTTATATCCGCCGCAACCGCGATCGGACGGAAGTCCGCTTGCGACTCGGACGGGGTTCAACGCATCCTTACAAAGGATACTAGGTGCTAGTAAGGCGGCAGTTATTTTCATATTTTAGTGACAATATCGGTTACAGCGAAGGTCGCAAAATTGCTTTTTGCAGGAGAGCAAGGTACACATGCTGATCTAAAAGTAGCTGCAGGTAGTGGGATTCCCTTGCCATCCTTTCTTTAGACAATGCTTATGTGTGAAAAGGATGTTGTTATTGCGAAGTCAAAAACGCGGTCTAGATAGCCTACTTTTGCTTTCTGGATATCAAATGCGCTGAGTGGGGAATAGACTGGCCAGGAAAGGACATGAGAAACACTTTCAGATTCCAATGTATTTTTATCACAGAATTTCTAATCTAAGGTCTCCATATTTAAAGGCTTATTCGAAATGCCTAAGAAAAAATACAAGAAATTTAGAGGGAAGGTAATTCGTGTCCTAATAAAGCAATAGCTAGGAGGAAAATGATTACTTACAAGTATGATGTGAAATTGAAAGGAAATCGGTGATAAAAAAAGTAAAATAAGTGGCGAATTCTCACTAGAAATTGTTATGACGACAAGCTATATGTTACTAGTTTTTATTCACTGCTGGAGTATTTCCAGATGGGTGGTGCAAAAACCCAAAAAAATAGGATATCCCATACAAGAATGAAATCCTCCCAAGTAATCTATGTAATTAGATATGCTTTCGTTTTACATATATAGGTGGGAGGTGTTGAATTTTTTCGATACCCTTAAGTGGAGCCGAAAATTTTGGAGGAAGAAGGGAGGGAATCACTCATATATAGATGAACGGTATTTCGTTAGTGAGGGGATCGAAAAATAGGTTGCCGCAAGAGTTGAGCGTTTAGGGGTCCGCGCATAGCTTTTGAGGTAAGTTTTTGCCAGATACAAATATGATTTGGATAGCAGTACCTTAAGCAGTGATAAACGTCCTCTTGCATGAATGTTATATAAGTCTTTTATGTTGATATTCAATGCAAACTTGTATCACCACGATCGTGAGCAACCTTGATCTGCCGTCGATCTTCACTTTATCTTGTATCATAAACGATGGTCATCCAAGTGTTCGACGATGGATATTCAGGATATGAGTGATGAAAATGCGATGAAACCACAATAATGTAGTTGTTTCTATCCATTGGATTAGATGTTTCTATATAAAGAAAGCATGAACGAAAATATGGGCAGAAAGCATCGCTAAACTCGTATATGAAATATTTAATTTTCATTTTCGGAAAGCAATTCGACGACTCAAAGATATTGTATGAGTATTGAAGAATGGATGATGGTCAAGCGGGACCGTCTGGAATAAAGCGCAAATGTCCATCCGACGATTTCGTCGATGACGACAACGATATGAATAGAGAATCGCAATACGAGAAACGCAATGACACTGCAAGTTTGTCGAAAATCTATTTTCTTATTGATTTCTATTCAAATATGATTGTTCAGCTTGTAAATATTTTTTAATTACAAAACATTTTCATTAGTTATTTTTGGGATTTTTGATAGGAATTTAATTTGATTTTAGGAATTTTGAAATTATTTGAGAAATATTATGAGTAGAAGAGTAATAAATTCCGAAGAATATATAATAAATTTTATGATATGCCCCTAACATTGTTAAGAAAATATGCTTTATAGTTGAAAAAAAATATTAAAGAATAAGAAATGATATGAAATTTGAGATTGGAAGATCGAGGATAAAAGAAGAGGGAAATCATTCATAGATTTTTAGGCATTGATAATTTTGCTCCAACTTTTTTTTTTTCTTTGCATAATAAAACTTAGAGAAAAAAAAAAAGAAATGTGGCGATTACTTAATTAAAAATTGTTTGAAATAAATTAATTCGATAATTTTTTTTTTTTTCAATTATAATGAAAATATTTGAAATAATTTAATTTAATTAAATTTCAGATGCATATACACATGAACGTATATTGAAGTTTACAAATATAAACAATCAAATCTTAACACAAATGGAAGAGCAAGTAAATATTTATTTTTATTGCTTACATATTTTTTAAAATCCTTATTGATTTCCGGTTTTTTTTTGTTGTAATTTCATTCGAGATTATTTTTAAAAGAAGTATATTCTTCCTTTTTATAGAGTAATTGCTCTTACCTTATAGATGTTTATTAGTCTCGTTGTTGTTAGGCAACTTGCAGAGATCTATATGAGGCAATATCCGATCAACAATCGCTTTAATCTATTGTGATATTATCGCATATAATAACGTGAAATTAAACACCGATATTTTAATTTTTTTTTTCTTCTTCATAGACTCTTTTTTTTTTCTTTTTAGAGATATATCGTTTTTCTTAATTACGATTGATAAAGATTTCACATAAATATGAACGCTTTAAATTTAAATATCCATCTATTATATAAGTAGATCTATTTTGAATATTATGGAATTTTATTTTACATCTTTTCTCTTCAATAAATTTTTTTTTTGAGAGAGAGAGGAGAGAGAGAGAGAGAGAGAGAGAGAGAGAGAGAAATTTCTAACTTTTATATATTCTCATTTTTCAAATATTTTGAATATCGACTTTAGAAAAAAAAAAAAAAAGAAAAAAAAATTGCAATTTGCTAACGAAATTTTAAAATATATGAAAGAAAAAATTGATTTTAAATACTGGTATAAAAAAATTTGAAAAATTCTTCGAGATGTAAATAATTCGTTTGAAATCTCAATGATAGAAATCTTTATTAGTTTTCTTCAAATTGAAAAAAAAAATTATTAATTAGACAATAGTTGAGTTAACGTTAAGCAATATAATTGAATAGTTCCAAAAAAACCCGCTTTGAAATTATTTCTTTGAATCTATCGAATATATGAATAATAAATATCATTTATGATGGATCACCTTTTTTTTTTAATTAAAAAGCTTGGATATAGGTTGTGTTTTATTTGGTTATAAACTTTTTCTTTTATCCTCTCCCCTCTCTTTCCCCTCCTTTCCTCTCCTCCTCCTTCCCCTCCCCCTCCCCTCCCCTCCCTTCCTTCCTCTCCTCTCCTTCCCCTCCCCCTCCCCTCCCCTCCCCTCCCTCCCTTCCCCCCCCTCCCCCCTCCCCCTTCCCTCCGCCCACCCATATTTCTTCCGCTCTTTCATACTTGATGTTATTGTAATTATAGGAGGGAATTTTGTAGATTCGGAGGGTAAAGGACGAGAACAATGATCAAAGCGGAGAGATTCAATTCCTCAAATTTAAAATACAGAATATGGATAAGTAAGTCAGATAAACGTTGTTTTTCGTCTCATATTTTATTTATTTCAGGTTTATTTCAGGTTTCACATAAGTAAATCATTTTATCATTGGAAAAAAAGGGGGTCATGAATTCATAATTAATACTCTAAACTTGCTCATATTAAAGAATGTATTTCTTTTAGAAGGATTAGAATTGAATAGTTTTTTTTTGATTTTTCTTTTCTTTTCTTTTTTTTTTTCAATTCCCCCATCGATAGATTATTTGAAATTTTATAGACTATAAATAGTTACTCGATAATAAATTTAACTCAAATTCGCATTACTTTTGTTTTTCATTTTCTAATTACCACGTATTTGAAAACTTAAGAGAAGAATTATTGACATAAAACTTTGAGTTTTTATGAGCATCTCAAATCAACAATTAGGACTTTCTATATAACGCTTATTCAAAGCATTGTTGTGGTCGTCTCTTTTGCATTGATATTGACACTGTGAGATTTTAGAAGATGAGAGGATGGTCAATAAATGAAGTGGTCATTAAATGACCAAAAGATTGACCAAATAATGCTGAAAATATTGCAATGAAAAATATATATAGATGATATGAGAAGGGAATGGGATATTTAAAATGCTTGCGAATATAATGGTCATTTTTGAATCAGAATGAGAGTTAAAGTAAAAAAAAAATAAATTTTAAAGCTTCATTTGATATTAATTGGAGAAGAAATTAATTGAAAATTGTGAAAAGAAAAAAAAAAGGTTTTGAAATATTTGATTAATTTCGAGAGAAAATGTACAATTATATTAGAGAGAAAGCGCATTTACAATCGCAATTGCTCGAAATACGCAAAACATTCGAGCAACGATTGGATGAGGAGAGAAATCGACATGAACGACTCGAAAAAGAATTACGTGATGAAATTACCTATCAGGTGAGCGTTTTGCCGTGTTGCTTTGAATTCGCATTAGCAACATGCCCCACATAATGGAATAATTGGGAGGGAAGGTGATAGCGCTATATCTTGCCGCTCCATATAACTGGAAAAAGGTTTCAGTTCCAGAATTAGTGGTGATGGATGTGAGGAAACGATAATAATATGATTGCTTAATTTTATAGCTCTTTGGATCATTAAACACTGAAGTTTGTAAATAAATCTTCAAGATTACTTCCTCTTTAAGAATACACTTTTTTTGAGGGAGGGGGAAGAGGATGTATATACAAAATGCATTAAGTGAAAAGTGGAAACGTCGTATTTCAAAAATTTTATTGCCTAAATTTTCTGTCAAATTCTACTTGGAACACAGGTAGATGCATATCTACCTGAGCGTTGCACTAATAAATGTTAACTAAGGTCTTAAGTGTCGTATTTTTATTTTTGTGTGGAATTCTAGAGTTATAAATTATTGATTGTATGTTTATATTCATGTGTGGATTTAGGAGCAAGAGCGGAGGAGTAATGAATTTCGTGAACGATTAAGCAATGCGACCGCCCATTCGACTGATCAACAATCGCAAGCAATTATGGTATGTGAGAAATATTCTCTTAATATTTGAATGATATGCCCGTAAGATATGACTTATTGTGGTATCGTTGAAGTGATAATATTTCGTTTAAAGATCGATGAGAGTAACAACTTAGAATGAAATCTAGGATTAGTGATGGTGGATGTGAGGGAACGATGATATGGTTGTTGCTTAATTTTATATCTCTAGAATGATTGCATGTTTTTTTTTATTGAAGAGAGTAATTGAGTCGTGTGATGAAAGTAGTTCAGTGAAAATAGCATATGAAGTTCAGGTTCAAGCTCGTTTTCTGTTTTCTAGGCGATTGTCATTTGGAATAATCGATATGTAGTCGATTGGTGAAAGTACTTGAGTGAACGTCGTGTATAAGGTTCGAGTTCAAGCTCGTTCTCTTTATTGATATTTGCAGTTTACATGGGCTTTGTTGGCGTGAGCATTCATTGGCTCACAATTAATGTCTAATCTTGATCTTATAGCTAGGATTTTACTGTTGGCAGCTGAGCAATAAAGCGCCACTCTTATGATCTCGAAATCGTTTTTCGGGCTATGTCACAAATACTGCCCATTTTATAGAAGTATTATATTTTTTCGCGCATCTGCTTTTATTCTCAGTGGCGTTTAACTTCTGCTTCATATTCTAAATTACATTGAGATATAGTTTTTACATTTAAGATTCCTTCATCATCATCTGATGAAGTATCAGCTGGAGTTCTTCAAACTAGGAAGGTCATGCTATGTTCGCGACGTTCGGGAGTTCCATTTCCTCGTAGTTTGAACGATTCACGAAATCTCGCCTCACTCTTCTCTCACCGCAAAAGGACCATTGATGAAACACAAGCTACTTTCCAGACTGCTCCAAGCCCTACAAAAGACCCTTATGGACGACCTGGTAACGTTGAACGATCGGTTATTCATCTTGATCTGCTTGTTACGCACAATATGAGCATTCAGAAAACATTAAAACAACATAATTAATGGATTAGAGCGGATTTTCATGCTAAGGGGGGGGGGGGAGGGAGGGGGGGGGTTTATTTTATAACTGGCAGAATGGAATGACCCTGTTTCATCGAATGGATGGATTATCACTAATGATTATGCATTATCACCGCTATCACTATGTAACTAGCAGAATAAACAGTGGATCTCTGTGAGGAAAAACATCACTTATATAGCATCTCTCAGTTGTTTTCTTAGCATTTCGTTTCAGTTCACTTCGTTTGTTTTAATTAATCCGCACTATCGCATATCATCTAGGTATAAATATTCACTTGATATTATTGTTATCTGTTTAAGAGTCATAATGAACAGATATGGGCAAAGGGAATTATTCTATACGTTTGAATTGGCTACTTGGAAGACGTGCTTAAATTATTGCCTCCAAGAGGAGGTTTTACACTTTGATCCAGGCCGTTTTGGCACTATTCACTTCGAAGTGCAAACGAAAACATTACTAGACGTTGAGGTGTGAAGAGTTTTAGTTAATCGGCACAGGTAGGGCGTATAATTCGACTGATCGACATGATTGCTACTATTGCAGGAAGTTGTAAAGTGGAGGAGTATTTGATTGTTATAGATAAATTTTCATATGCTATCCACCAATCTTTCATTTGATATTGAATGTATGCGGTTGCTCTTATTTCAAGACTTCTTTTACGAAATCAAGCGAAGACCTCGACCGGAAAATGCGCCATCAAATTTCACCGAAGAGCGGAGACAACCAAGAGCGGTGACGAGCAATAGCGTTGGATTACAGACGGGGACGTCAAATATTTTCGACGTTTCTGGCTGCCTCGGTGACAAGGTGATATCCATTTTTACGGCACTATATAATTCTACCTTATTTTTATCAATAATGAATGAACAAGTTTCTTACATATTATATCTGTTTTATTTACTGTCGACTGTGTATATTACTATCGATTATATATATATATATATATATATATATATATATATATATATATATATATATATATATATATATATATATATATATATATATATATAATGTTTTAATGAGTCTTCGTAGATTTTATTCCACTTCAGATCCATGTTAAAAAATCGTCATATTTTATCTTTACTGACAGGAAAAGGAAATTACATTTTTCCTTTCATCTAAAAAGTCCAATTTTTAGTGGCAAATTCACCCGCTGTGATGAACAATCCCCGAAGCGGCAATCTGTTTATGCTATTTGAAAACCTCGATTATGTAATGATTGCCACTCGGCTAATGGCCTAAGGTTTAGAGTTGAAGCCAATTAATGAATTCTCAGGAGTATTATGTGGAGCCTCTCTTATTGTTGCAGCGCTTACTGGATGCAGCGTGGATGTTATGCGATGGTGAAGCACCTGTCGATTTCTGGAATAGCAACTCGTTGCGGACACTTATGGGTAGTTCAACTATGCATATCCGCCTTCATGATTGTGCTTTCGATTAATTTAAAGCTCTAACGGTTGTTTCTTTGGATTGATAATGAAAGTTTTGTTTTTTGATCGGATATTGTGTTTTCTTTCGCTAGAATGGTGAAATTTTTTCTGTGGTAGGTGAATAGAGTATTTGCAAGGTATATTTGAAATATTGTCGCTCAAAACACCTGTTTCTTAATGACTCAGTGTACATAATGCGTAGAATTACCTGTCTTCACCGGGGCCACCGTTTTGTTATCTGACCCACACGTTTTTGAAGAGGAATGGGCACCATAATTTGTCATTTGTTATGGATTTCTTATCGTAACCTAACTGCTAAAACTCATATGCCAACTGTTTTGAAAGAATGGATACATTATTTGTTTTGTTTTTTTGTATATAATTCTTTAGAAAAGAAGTAGAAGTGCAGTGAAGTATTCCGAGCAGAGTGTTTATTCAACTCTGATCTTTTTATTGATTTATTGAAATTCTATATTTTCTTGATGAAGATAAAGATCTAATTTAATCCTTCGAAGCTTCATGGCAAAGATTTCGGTTGACGATAGAGGAATAGAGAAAATTAAACGATATAATGAAATCGATCAAATTATCCCACAGAAATTTTCTCCTCAAATCCATGATTGTATATATATATATATATATATATATATATATATATATATATATATATATATATATATATATATATACAATGAATTAATGCATTTTTTGTTGGGCAATTCCTTGTTTGTTCTTTCATCACGATCTCAACGGAAATTGTTGTACTGTTAAGTTTGTTGTGTTGAAATCCATTCCTCTATGGCCTGCTATAGTCATCAACGAATGCAACAAAGATATTTTTCACTGAAGTGGAGGTACGAAAAGACCGTTGAAATAGTATAGTTAATACAGATATATATGAGAAAGAATGACAAAAAAAGAAATGATAAAAAACCAATGATAAAATATTATATATAGAATATGGTTATAAATTTAAGCAAATTTTATTTCTTTATTTCGTTCTTAATCACTTCTTCTTCTTCGCTCTTGTTGATCGAATGTTTTCGACATGCTGAACGTAATTTGGCTATTTTTCACCTTGATTTTCAAGATGTAACGGAAATTTTAGGTGAGCCCATTCGATTGAATCAATTAATTTCTGCACAGAATACCTCAGTCCGTATGTTTTATGGGGCCAATTGTTTTAAGATTTGACAACTAGGAATAATAACATTCCGAATCATTACTTCGTCATTGTTGACTATTTTGTCATGAGTCATTGTTTGCGTATATATTTTTATACCCACTTTACCTGTATTTCTTGATAAAATGAAATATTTTATAGTGTTATATGTGCTTAAATATCGTCAACAATCACAGGATTCATTTACTTGTTTATTTTCCTTCCTGGTAACGCTTATAATTCAGCGCATTATTTTGCGCCTTTCGATGCGCTACTTGGTTATTATTATACTTTTTTATAGGGCATTTAAATAAGGCATTGATGCTAATTGTGCTTAATTCATCGCAAATATCCTTGTTCGTTTCGGTATGCAATAAAACGCTCATGGCATGCTGATATCTAAAGCATCATAGTACTAGAATTGATACGCAGCCGCTGATCCAATATTAGGAAATCACATATCCGCCTAAAGGTTGAGAAGGAGGCAATAGGTACGACATATCTGAGAATATAGCCAAAAATCGAAAAGTACGGTTCAGAAAAACCTTTAATGTTAGGCATTCAACAAAATATTTACAGCTCTAACTGAGTTGAAGTTTAGCAATTTAATGAGAGCGCAAACGATCTGACAGAACAGAATGAGCGTCAGGTGAAGAATGCAACGGCAGTTAGAGAGCTTACCGAAAGGGCTGAAACTTGATCAACGGGTCATAACCTCAGAAAGAGGCCGCGAATTCAGCGGGCGATAAGAAAAAGTGCAAAGTCGGATGTCCATCTAGCATACGAAAGTTCAGCACAAGGTCGAAACCGATATCAGGTCGACAAAACCGATGTTGGGTGGGAAGCATAGAGGAGACCAAGTTTTGGCAAAAGCGCGACCCAAGACTTAAGTCTGGTTCCGGATGGAACCAGGGTCGATTCGCCGTTTCGCACTGGTTATTGTGCAATCGGTTTTAAGTGGGCTCCGATCAGACTCTTGGGTTCGTTCTATCGAGCAACTCCCACCAGCATCCTCACCGGGACGAAGGCAGTGGAGCAAGTTCGAACTCTTCACTTAAGGAGAACAGCGGTAAATCGACTCGTCAACATCCGATGGGCAGGAGACTAATCAAGCTCTAACCTTGATGCGACGTCACGAATTCACCTAAGCGGAATTTGAAGCGACATGAAGAGACATTTATTCGCAATTAATGTTTTGTTGAGATTAAAGTAGAATAAAAAGTAAATTCCAAATGATCGCTTAATTCTGTTGGGATGTTCGTCGATCGAAATCGGCTCGAAAGCCTTGAATTGCATAAGCTTAATATCGCGTTCAATCAACTTTCATGAGTTAAGCTGTGGTGAGCGTGAAATCGGTGATAGCATACTTTCACGTCGTGGTACACTTTCGAAGGGTGTGTTGTGCTTTCAGGTAAGCATAGAGATGTTTTTTTTGGAGGGGGGGGGGGGAGTACGCATGCAAACACCGCTTATAGCTAAAGAAAACGATGACATCTAGAACTGACGCTTTCGTAAAAACGAATCGGCACGTTCACCTCCTGATTTAAACCTGCTGACTAGATGGCGAGAATTCCGGTAGTTTAAAGCATGACCTAAAGGCGAATCATAGACCAAAAGGTCAAAGGTGAAAAGCGGAGTATATACATCGTTAAAAGTATATTTACTATACAAAAAGGGGCGCAAAGCCATAAAAGTAGTACTTTCCCACAAAAATCACAGCGAAAAAAAACAGAGACATAAAGCTGCTCAATGAACAGTTATGTTTTGTGCACAAAATACAAAATACAATCACTTACAAACATTATATATTATTTCTTCGATACAAATATCCAAATTATACAATTGAAATACTTAAAACAAAGATCACGCGTTTTTGTACAACAACGAACAAACAAACAAACAAACAAACAAACAAACAAACAAATAAACAAACAAATGCCCGTATCTTATGGAGAGAACGTCATCAGCGAAAAAAAAAAGATTTATGCAAATATGCAAATTGCGCATTCGACGGCACCTATCAATAATATCATCCGTTTTCATTTCCGAGTCTTTTTTCTCCGACCAAAAATATAAGAGCGACGAGAAAATGAGTCTTTTCTTCGAAACTATCAGATGATACTTGAATGGAGTGGAATTACTTTCGTATCGAGATATGTAAACGTTCAACACTAATTGTTGCATTAGATATAATAACAACTTGCTTATTTAAATTGCTCCAAAACTTGCTCTTTACTCAACTTGCAATCCATTAGAACGATTGCAAGCAATCAAAATACTTCTAACTCCCTTTAAAGTTTTTGCGGGTATTCCACTTGTTATTGCATTTCTACGATAAATTATCGAAAAGCTTGTAAGTTGTAGTCATATATGCGTTAGCAATGCGCAATCACATAAAACTGACCTCTAGGAGGAAACATCAATACTGTCCATATCGGCTATAAGACCCGAATCGCTGTGCGATATGAACCTTTGACGAACCTTCCCACTAGGCCATTGACTTGTCCGTTCTGCTTAGCGCTTGGCATCACCTCTTCGCTAAGTGCGATATTTTCGATGAGTTGTGACGAATTGTCAAGTAGCGGCAACTTTGTCTGTGGCTCTAAATCGACGGTAGCATTCGCCGATACGGGATATCGATGCTTGGCATCTTTACTTGGCCGCATCTCTATTTTCTCCGCAACAACATTGCAAGTGTTTTCATTCGACACTTCCGCCGTCGGGAAGTACGATGTTGCTGCCGTATCTGGTTGTGCTGTACTTGGCACAGCGGCAATTTCTTCATGTTGTGTTTCGATTGAAGGTTGTACAGCTGGTTCAAGTGGAGCAATTTTAACTGCTTGCTGCTTGATAGGCTCAGCTTGTGTCAGCTCATTTCGTTGTTCATTGAGACTCTGAGACTCTGCAATGTCTGTCTTAGTCGCAACTGGATTATGAACTGGTTCATTACCAGGCGTCAAATGCATATCACCATTAGCTATAGCAAGAGGAGTAGGCTTTGCAAGCGTTGAAAATATCCGCGGCACCCGATGATGAGAATGTTCAAACCAGTTCGGGTCAGACGCCACCAGAGTGGCCATTCGTGAAACCGCCGAGTTGAGCCGCACTTGTGCCGCATTATAGTTGAATAATCGTGGATCCGACTTCATATTCGTGTCACTGAGATTGGATAAAAGGGGCGCAAGATTATCGGGTAAGATATACTGCAAAGAAAAGCTTAACGGCGGCAGGACCATTGAATAAGGCGTGTAGGTAAAGCGCACCGAAACCACACATGGATGCCTGCAAAACACAAAACAATGCAACTAGATTGGCGATAAATGGCGGTCTTTTAATATTTAAACTCATATCTTTGTACTTTGTTACACAATACCATTATTTTCGACCTTTTTTAGACTCATAACTGTATATTTCGTAATACAACGACACTCATACCTACATATTTTGTTATATAGTACTTTTAGTTTCAATTTCTTCTCGACTCATACCTGTGTATTTTATTATACGACAACATTTTCGCCTTCAAATCTTCTTAATTAGTTTGTTGGAAAGAATCATCGATGATCACAGTGTCATTTCGCTAGATATCTTTCAATTAAAGCTCAAATCTACTTTGAGGCTATGAAAATAGTTGAAAAGAGCTAAAAGAGCGATAAAAAAGATATTTACATGAGAGCTTGGTCGATTTGTGACTCGAAAAGTGTGTCGTGGAGTGTACGTTGCTTCCGTTCGACACGCATCTCATGCTGGATTTTATTCTGATAACGATAATGGGCACCTACAGAATTCACCACCAATACTTTATCAGCGCTTATGATCGATGCACTTATGTAGTCCATGAGATTGCGCTCGATCTCTTCACTCTCCCAAACGTCCACCTCAAAGTAAATCTATCATTGATGATAAACTTCTTTATAGAACTGAGGTCCAACTTCACGTCATAGGATGAAATATAATGGAAAATGCATTAGTGTCGGGCTTCTCATCAACAATTCGCAAATGAGAACGAAAATTTGAAGCAGCGGTAGCTGGTAAGCAAGAAAGTATTTATATGCATTTTGATATTCCGGAGAAGGCCAAAGCAAATAAATGAATTGGATCGAAAATAGGAAAATGCAGGTATTTAGAGGGAAAATGTGTGTGTGTGTGGGGGGGGGGGGGTGGGAGGGGAAAGGAATTTCTCTCTAAATCTATTAACCTCATTGCGGATTTACGAATATCTAGCACTTTATTTTGCCT
Source organism: Ascaris suum (assembly GCA_013433145.1). NCBI lineage: Eukaryota > Metazoa > Nematoda > Chromadorea > Rhabditida > Ascarididae > Ascaris > Ascaris suum. Next base: position 1,635,900 of record CM024172.1, on the reverse strand, counting down.
AGAGAATAAAAATGTTGACGGCAAGACAAAAAGCCACAAACTTCATCCCACTTCATCACCATAGGTTACGGATCGGCTAATGAAAGTTACAAAACCCTAAGAAAAATGCATCACAAACGTACTAACTATGAACTGGTATGAAAAACCTTAAGAAGGGTAAAGGGAGGTGGAAGATTAAATGCTCTGATATATGAAAGTAAAATAAAGATGAATTTACATGGACTTCGAAGTTGAACACATCGCGGAGATATTCGGCAAGCGCAATAACAGCCGCTTCATGTGCCGAACAATCGTGCGAATAGACCAATAGAATGTTTGGGCGTACTGAAATTAATGAACCATTAGACAAATACGTCTGACCAATAACCGCACAATTTCGAAAAATCCTTTCCTTCATGCCATCCGGAAATAAGTTACACAATATCTAGGCAATATTACCATGCATTAAGTTTATCCTTATGGCATTAAAAAATAATTACATAATGTCTGCAATCCATAATTTTAAATTTAGATTGGGACATAGTGTAATGGATGCTGTTACTGGTAATGGGTGACTCCACTCTTCCGATAAGGTGTTAATGAAATTCGTTAACGTTATCTCATCATTCCTAAACTCTATCCGATTTGCCAGTGCGTACACATTATACGCCAATGTATATATCTTCTATATATAGAAGTTAGAAATGACTGCACTCTATGTTAATCGTTATTTTCCTCGTTCATGATACGATGGTGAGCGATCACTTCTTTCGCTGCTTAAAGATATATAAGTGAACTTCCCAAAGATGCTGATAACCATGCTGTCAAAACAATGGGCACAAGCAAGTGCAGCTAACTGTCACTATAAATCCACTGTAAAGTATTGAAATATGTTCGTATGCCAAAACAATAAAGAAAAACGACAAAAAGAACTTACAGATGTGTATAAGAGGTGTCTGGCTAACCGACGACGGTGTTAGAACATCAGACGATCGAGTTCGATCCGAAACAAAACGAATACGTACAGTTTTCCCATGAGTACGATATCGTCGATAAAACACATAGAGAGCATAAACGATCAGTGATAATAATAATAGAGAACTGATAAGCACACTCAATATAACAACTGTCCTAAAACTCTGCATTTTATTGAATTATAAACAAAATGCAATTGTAGATTGAGCATCACTTCCTTATCATCTTAATAGGCATACTGGCAGCGGATAAATTGTCTCCACTTATTATACTCTCGAATAGGTGGTTCTGCTTCGACAATACTCCTCCTCTCTCGTGTCTTTCGCTCAACAAAATGGATCATCGTGACATGCGTGAAAGCCATGGTTCCGATCTCAAGCGGATGAGTGGGGGGGGGGGGGGGGGGGGGGGGTAAAGGTAGGCGAAAAATCCGATTGGCGATATGTCGGGAACGGAGTATCATATCGTAATAATTGCTTTCCCAAGTTCATTAACCCAGTCCTAGTCAAAAAGCAAGCAATCTGCGTGGTAGAATTTTATTCGTTAAAGGAACTCTATGTATCAGACGAGCATTTTTATATGAAAGTATGGAAAAAAAATGCCTGTAAAGAGTTGCAACATTGTAATGAATGAAATACGCACCAAAAAGTGTCGGTGTCTTTGCGTGGCGTCGCTTCGACCAATGTGCCGTTCAACTCAGGTATCATAGGTGGCGGTGTCGGTCGCTCCAACCCTGTCGTTTTTTTTTTCAGTGGAATCTTTTGTAAAAATCATATACTACATTTTTATCTGTTGGTTATTATGTCCTTATGGAAACTTGGAATCTACAAAAATGAGGCGAAGTTGATGTTGTCTCGTTGGCATAAAAGAATATTTATGTTTGCTTCACGTTGGGCTTTGGCCTAGAAGGGTTCTTAGTCGTCAAAAAAAGATGTAGTTGGATGGTGATGTCTTTTAAAGGTGTGCGAATCACCTTCATATGAGGACAGCGACGAGCGATAAACCATTCTGAGGGAATCCTTTGCAATCTCAGATGCTTGAGTGGTCACAATCGAACATTAAATTAGACCGTCTCATAATGTGAGAAGAAAAAAATAGTCACTTTTAAACAGCAGTGTAAGCATATATTAAAGGCACTTACTGTGAAGGCGTACTTTTTTCCAGTCGGCAGCTATGCATGAGCATATAACACGGTTATCAAATGGATTATTACCGCTCACTGGACATAGGCATCGCCCGTCATCGGCACGCTCGATGGGAATCACCGACGGCACATAGTCGCGTTCCACCTATAAGCACTCAATTCTTCGGTTCCACTGGGGACGATTTCTTAGTTAGGAGCAAAATTCCGGAAGCACTCGTAGATCGGTTAGGGTCCTTGATGACGCTAAAGTACCAAAAAATGCATGAAAAAGAGATCACCTTGGGATTTCCTCAAACGAAGATCTTGAATTTCCACATAACAATGCTCTATCCAGCTCACATTTTCTTGACTGCTCATAGACTGTAAGAATTTTGGCTTTTTCATCAGCCGTCAAATACTATCTTTAGTTAGCAGTTCGACAATCTGGAAACCTCATTATCTATAACGCATCTCCGATAAAGAACCTTAATTTCTAACAAACACCGCTCTAATATTTGAATTCTTCTCGTACTCTGCGGCTAGAGCGCCACATAAGCTCAAAGACTTTCGGTGACGTTTGCAAGTATGCTGTATATTTGCTATACTCATTGTTATTTCATTACAACAACTCAACGCCCTCACACATAAGCAACAAAAAATTGCACCATTGCTGATGGATGAGTGCAGTTGAAAATTGATGAACTAACATCGAGCAAAATTTCTTCCTATGGATCATAACAGGTATTCACATCTATGGATCGCTAGTTCCACTGAAACAAAACCTTTCTCAACACTACAATATCACAATGATACAACGAGGATATCATTCTCACGTTATTTAATAGCTCCGAAAGGGATTTTCGCAGAAAATGATTGCATTTTTGAAAGGCGAATAGTCTGAAATCTTCGTTCAGCGATTTCTCGTAATCCCCACTATTATATAGTTTGGTATAAGTTATGAAGCAATTGACTAAATCATCAACCTCGAGATCGGTAAAGTTGTATTCTCCGAACAGGACGGTATTGTTGTCAATCACTTCGGATCGCATCGCTTCGACCGGTATAATCGAGCTGTACAATAGATCCAATCCTGTCTCGTCTTTCAGTCGTACCTCATAAGCCTCAAAGCAATAGTGAGCGGGCGCTCCGACGAACTCAATCTGTATCGTCCGAGCCAATGGATGTACAAATATACGACGAAAACCCGCTGTCCATTTCGATGCATGTGGGTTCGCTAAAACGTACTAACAACCTGATAAAGATAGCGCATTCGGCTTGCTGTACCTGTTGTATAGTGGCATTCCAAGGTGGTCATGTTCTTCCAAAAAAAAAAAATCAACTACTTCGGCGCAGTGCGACTGCATTCAAGTGTATTCCACAGTGGCCACTATAGAATACTGTTCTGTACACTACAACATACGTCTGCATAGTACTGTGTTGTACACTGTTATATGGTCCTTGCAACCGTACGTCACAGTACAGTTTACGCGATTCTCTTCTGTTCAGTTCCGTCCCACTTCCCAGCCAACATGATGCTGTTTAACAGCACTCAAAGAGGGACGCACTTCGCAGCGATCAGCAAAACTTTTATTCAACGAGAATCTTGGTTATCGATCAACACTCTAACTGCAATATCAGTGCAGTATAAACCTGCCATGGCTGCATCGCTGCTTGGTTTTCAGCGCCTGCTAGGAAGTTGGAGACTATATACTGCGAAGCACAGTTGAATCCCCCTTAACACCGCGGATAAGTCAAAGATAAAGATGTGCACAAACGCGAGTCCATTTCATCGTTATATAATAGAGCTCATATTTCGGGGCAAAGAGTACCCGTGAATGAAGAAGCAGAAATGAAGCGATTTTTCAATCGCATCTTTTGGCGATGAAATTGTCTCATTCAGAAAATTTAATGATGGAATCGGCTCTAAGTGCTAAATGCAATAATGAGCGTAGAACTTCACATTACAATAAATCTTGGTGAATTAATTACACATTTTCGAAGTATAGGCAACGTCAAGAAATTTTCTTCTTTACTTCTTACTTTATAGGGCAGAAATCTTACTTACTTTTATGAAATATTTGATCAAAACCTCATTTTATTAATGGCGCTAAAGGTGAAGCAGATAGGTCAAAAATTTTATTCAAAACTTTTAAGTCATGTGCCATATTTATAACTCGCGAAACGGTTATTGCCGTCAAAGAATCTAAAAAAAGCAATAATTATTGCAAACAATTCTGTGATCTCTAATTTCATGGAATTCTCAAAATTGGCATTTATCAATTGTAAACGATAGCAATCCGCGTCTCACTCCCCATCCCCCCCCCCCCCCCCCAACGGCGTCCACCCGGCCGTTAAAACGTTGCAGGGAATCAGTAGAGTCTTCGGAAATTCCCACTGATTGACACGCTGTAAAGCTCCGAAAGTTGCTCCACTCTCGAGACAGCTCCTCCATAAGCGAGGCTTTTTAACGAATTCTGAAGCTTTTGGAATGGCCGATCTCCATCACAAACGAGCGAACACAACCAGAAAATTTCGGACGCCCTCAGAATCATAAAAATCTTCATAACAGAGCCGCCATGGGCTTCGCTACGAGGAAGCACAAATGATCGTAAGCCATACCATAAGAAACAATAAAACATAGCAACAAAGTCGGGGCAATATTTAGGTTGCTCGGCAGCCGCTGGAACTTGGCCTCTCAAGCCAAAAATTATCTCAACGACACTTTACTGGGACTGAACACTGTTCAGGTGTTATGGAGGTCCATTTCAAGAGTGATCTGCATAGCTGATATGTAAGAGATGCAGCAAAATAGAAACTTACAATATTTCGAACAGTCGAAAGACGGATCCGATAATGTCTTATTGAGCTCTGCAAATAAATATCACGTTTCGAATAGATCTACGATTACTTTAGATGGTGCTGATCATATTGCAAAGCAATGCTACTTTTTTTGCAATATTGCAAAGTTCACACATATTGCAAACTAACGCTACTCAGTAATACTGTGGAAATTAAGGTGTAAAGCGTTGAAGTTGTGCATAAATTGAAATGAAATTCGATGCTCGTTATGCAATTCACAGAATGTTGCCTAAACGTTGCAATTAAATGAAATTCTCCCTGAAAACAACACTGTCGTCGATTTTTGCTATTGGAAAGCCATTTTGAGATCTTTATTAGAATATCTATCACAGTATAACCAATATAGATCTTTTTACTATTTATAGCACCTCTTCATATTTCTATTGCAAATATATGCCAATTAAAAGTATTCACTGATTGCATCGTTGCATACCACATATTCTACCTTTTGCAATTGGAAAGTCACTATTTCATGTGCTCCATCTCCGGGATATCTTTTTTGCAACTTTATGGAGATTATTTGCTTCAAAAACAGATTTTACCGTCCAATCGGTGGGATATATTTGACCTATAGATTAAAATTTGATGTATATCACAAGATGATATGACTAATCCAATTGCCAATCTAATCTGTAAATTCGGGCAAATAGCTATTAGAAAGAATAAAACATTTAGATGATTTTATTGAGTGAGCGAACTTTCGATAAACTCATCGAGTAATTCGATCGATAAAATAACGACAATTTCTCGAAGAAATAAATTCGAGAAAATTTTAAAATTCGAAAAATTTAGTAATAAATTTGATATTTCTTTATGAAAATATTGCGGCATTCTATGGAAATTTTTTTTGATGAGTATAGATGAAAAATATTGATGAAAATATTTGCCATCCGCTATTATTTGTAGATAATATTTGAATAATATATGATATGATGAGATTTACATATGTGGATTTCTTTAACGTTCTTTCCGATAGTAAAATTTCTAATGATAGCCGAGTGAAAGAGAATTTGCATTTTACTGATTAATATAAACATATGCAAATAGTGAAAATAATAAAAAATTTATGAAGAAATTTTATTTTAAATTATGAATTTAATGAATGAAAAATATGGAAAAATTAAGAATAAGGAATTTTCGAAGCTATAAGCATCTGTTTTATACTGGTAAATGAAAGTAGGAATTTATGATATGATAAGAAAAGCATCTGCTAATATGATAAGAGAGCCTTTTGCTCCTATTTTGAGGGCATCTCAATCTTTTTCCGACGTATACTTATCGTTTTTACGTCCTCAGAATATAACGCCGCTGATGTTCATCAATCGGATAAATTAAAAGGCAAAAAAATGTTGCTGCATTTTGTATTTAGCTAGTTCGGTCGATTGTCCGTTTCGACGATATTCCCAGATGGATGGCATTCCTATCGATGAAAAGGTTTCTTTCCTTTTTTTTTGTTGTAAATCCTATACAATATTTTAGCGAAAAGCGCAATTGCAAAGCGAAACGATCGTTTGCCCATTAAATGAAAATTTTCATTATCGAATCGGCTAAATTCAATAATCGCTCATCATAAACGTCACATTTTTGAATAATTTACTTAACTTTATCAATAATACAACCATACTTTATCATTATATTAATTAAATCATACTTTATCATTATATATCAATTAAATGCCATCTCAAATATAATATTTTCGATTCGATAAAAGCCTAGATGAATGAAAAAAAAAGAAGAGAACTTTGGCTAACGATTAAAAAAAAAAACAATCACCCACAATTCGATGATATTTTCTTTTCAATTAATAATGAAAACTAAGGTGGAAATTTTTTTTTTAAATTAGTAAATTAATCAACACATTCTCGCTATTGGATTTTTAGCTAACATCAATGAGTTTTTAATTAGAGGATCCGGATCTAATTTCTCGGATGCGTTAGAGTCCACAATTGTGGTAATTCTTATCAAAGATCTATGGCTTCAAAAACTTATCTGATCACATCGAAGAAGGCTCTTAGCAAATGAAATGATGAAAAAAAAAGTACACTGAACACTAGCTAGTCCATGGTTGAGATATACTCATCATTTCGACTCATCTCTTAATTGTGCTCTCATACGTTAAAAAAAGATAACGGGGGAGTTGAAATGATAAGGAGGGAGTAAAAATTTTGCATGAAAACAAATCGGCCTACAACAGAAAATGTGGAAATCTATAAACAATATAATGACCATCGAAGTTGATTTGTTTGAAAGCAGATGGGGAGTCGCTTAAAATGACTGGCCTAAAACAATGCTAAATGATCGCCGTTAATTACCTCCAAAAAGTAGTGATAGATTTTAATAACTAGACGATAAACAACCACAGTGATAGATAAATTCGATTGGTTTGCAATTAGCATTGATAAACGAAAAGTGCGAATATTAATTAAATAGATGAATAAGTGAACAAATAGATTACTTTGATAGATTTTAATAGTTGATGAGTATCTTAGTGAATATTCATCGCAAAATTATATGACGAGTAGCAATGTTTCATTCGAAAGTATTGATTTTCTAAGCGCAAAATGTTGTAATAGAGCTTCGAGAGGTTTTTTTTTTTTCTGATTTAACATAGAAGCAATAAGGCATCTATTTGCTGCCAAACGAATAGAAATCCATTTCCCTTATGGCTTATAAAATAGAAATGTTAGCGATCCTCGATACATTCCATTATCATATGTCAAGAAAAAAAAAAGTGCATGAAACGGCAATGACGAAAAAGTGAAGAAAAGTGAGCTGAAAAACGAAATAGCACCTGGATGACGGGGCATAGTGACATGCTTGATAACGCTTTGTTGTGAAGAGTTCGATCTTGGTAGGCTTGTCAAGATGACGTCATAAATACGACCGAATTCGAAAATATTTTCGGTTGAGAAATGAAAACGAGGCTAAAATATAAAAGCCTATCGTAGATATCATTTAAATATATCATAACATTTATTTCAGTTATAAGGTGAGATTAATCATCGAGAATCGCAGAAGGAGTAGCACCAGAGAGAGAAATTATTCACCTAAGAATGAATTGAGTAGATTTTTTTTAGCAACGAAATTAGGTGTTTCATTTATTATGCTTGTTTCAATTAGGCTAACAATTATAGCCATAAAGTAATGAATATTTTCAAATATTGCTTAACGCATCGATGAAAATTTACCTCTGAACAAACTAATGAAACAATTCATTGCGATTTCTTTCTTGAGGAATTTCTTTCTTTCTTTTTTTTTTCGCTATCGATAATATTATCAATATTATATGTGATATTTATTTGAAGTTAATTTTTTTTAAACGAATTTTCTATAGAAAGGCATTTTTTTTCTTTCTTTTCAATCACTTCATAATCAAATAAGATGTATTATTTGAAGTGAATTCAATAATCAAAAGAAATAAATCTTTTTAAAGAATTATGAAACTAATAACGAGAAAATGATTATAAAAAGAAATTTAAAAAGAATATACTTACTGAAGAGGAAATCATCTCTATAGTCCACATTGAGTCGGTTACATTGAGAAAAAAGCATGAACGATCGACGTTCGCAATGCCTCCTTTCCCATTAATTTCGAGGAAAAATGCATCCAATAAAGAAGTTGAATCTTAAAATTCATATAATTATTCAAAGATATTATTTAGAGGAGTTATTAGACGATTATAGATCATTAGTAAATACAAAACCTCCGAAAGAGAGGCGAAAAATACTATGAATAATTATTAAATCTAATTGATTCTTGAAAACCACTTTTTTTTCTCATACATAAGACGAAAATTTCAATCCCATTAGATAGTAAGATTCGACTCTTTTGGTAATAAATATTGGTTGTTTCGTGTGTGAATAATGAGCGCTAATAATTTGGTTAACGTTTCATACACATAAACAAAACAATTATGCATAGAGCTATCGTTTGAAGGCGGAGTTTCTACAACTGAAAATCCGTGCAGAAATTCAAAATTCTATCCGCAGCGATAATCCTACTCGAACACAGCATGGAAACTGCTCCAGTCCCTACAATTGAAACTATTGGAGAGATTTCAGAAGAATATCACCCATATCCATATATTATAGGTAATTTTGAGCACATCATCGTGATTATGGAAACCACGGGCACCGATCACATCCCAGTGCAACGACAAAAAAAGTGTATCAATTCTGAAATGATGATCAGATAATGGGAGCAAATTGTGACACTTATTTGCAGACATTGTTGTGCGAGGAGCGGGAAAATTTGAGGACCAAAAAAAGGAAGCCTCATCCTGGACTTTTCAGGAGGTGTGGCGTTATCGGCCATCTCTCCATTTTTTTCGGGTTTTCTTATAAACCTTGTCCCCGAAAGCTAATCTCATAAAATATTATTTAAAGCTGCAAGTCTGAATTAGAGGTTCGGCTGAACAGATAAGGCAGACATCACCTTCACTTAATTCAGACAAATAGGGCAATTAAGATCCGTAGAAAAAGTGTAAAGACTAACTATTTGGAGGCATCTGCCATGATATATCCACCGAGAGCTGATATTTCTGCTGCGATCGTCTAGGCATCGCACGTGCGAATGGCTCCACCCGGATGTCGTGTGCAGCTCCTGGCAAAGGAAACGTATTGTCCACTGGTGCATCCACTTCTTCATCGCAGTTCACTGCAAAACATTCAAGTATGAGCTAGAGCTCAAAATCCTGACGTCCAAAATGACAACAGCATTCTGAAGGAATCTGAATAAGGATGTTATAGCATTTTTGATTATTGCCTCGTGCAGCCAATCATCTCTAAAGCACATGATATTTCATTCAAAGGAAGAAAATGCCACCACTTCTGTACGAAGTTATCTGAGGTACAGTCGCATGTAAGCACAATGCACTGACAATCGATAAAGTTCTTCTAACAAAGGAACGTGGCCTGGCATCGCTAATTAGACTTGTTTCGGCTTTATAGCCCCAGCTAATATGTCAGCTGCTTGATGTTCGGATGCAAACACTTATCGCCTCAAAAAGAGGTGAATTGGTGGTGCAATACGAGCATTCCACTAGGCTTGATCAGATCTCAACTCCAAACGAAGACCATATTGACGGCGATGTCTGGATAAATCTCCTTCATCGGTCTCTGTACACATCCCTTCACAATTACTTATATAAACTCGACCCAATTTCAAAAAACGCTCTTCCCCCGAAAGAACATCCAACCTCAGGAGGTGATTTTTAATAAACGTCATGTTACGACATGACCATCCCTCCACGAAGTATCCCCTGAGACGCAACGGCACCGATGCGCTGGACCGAACGAATATTACTGGTACGTATGGCCATCGTTAGGAATTTTGTAACGACCCGAACTCCTTTTCGGGTCACCGATTTTTATCGAGCACCCGCATAAAACACAACTTTTAATAGTCACCGCACGACTCCACTTTAGTTCACAATCACCTGACGCAAAGTAACACCACTAAAGAAAATACGACGATGAGCGAACGAAAGAACTGAATAGAGTGGGCAAGTAGCGGTCCTTATATACCCTACTCTTAGCATCAAAGCGACACTTATAAGAGCATTTGATAATGCAAACTATTCTACGATCGCAATTAATCTGCTTTGCAGTCATAGTCAATTAAGCTGCTCGGTGATCTGCGACCAAAATCGTTAGAATTTTCTTATGAAATGCTGAAACATTGCCCAATGTTAAACGCAACTGTCGATAATTGCAGAAAGTTCTTCGTGTGAGAGGCGCTCTCTAAATTATTGCAGGACGTCATTGCAACGCCCTAAATCATCCCCCCTCACCTGAAGCCGTACTGATCCAGGGAACTGCCTGCACCATACTGCCCTGAACATGTCACTTCCTGCGAGGAAAAACGTTATTCCAGTCTGTCCACTGTGCGCTTTTTGTTTTTTCGTTGTTCATCGATGAACACTTGAAAAGGTTTTTGAAACCAACCGTTTTATTCCTTTCAGACTGCATTTCACCAGCCCCTTTTAACCGGTCCTCTCGCTGCAAACTGCACAACTTTTTATTCGTTTTTTTTTTTGCTTTTTGCTAAGCAGGGCAAAGAAACAGCACTTCGGAGAAGCGACAAAAAAGAGTTTTGTTCCTTTGCAGAAATTTTTGTTAGTTCTTGCGACGACAGTCATACTGACTCAGAATTCAGAACGCTTTCTGAAGTTCGGATGTTGCCGAAGTTTAGGTTAGCAGTTAATGAGCGAGAATGCGCGCTGCTACCCAGATGCTACGACGATTGCGCCACAACTGACTGTGCCTTCTAGTAAGTAGCCACTAAATCAACATATTACCATGTCATTTATTCTACAATGCGTTCATCTACTATACGCGCGCAGTTCGGAGGCGCAAATGTCGCGCAATATCACCCACTCTGATGCATTTTACATAGGCATTCACTCACGAACAGCTTGCATGAAACGGTTTCATTTTTGAATGAAGCAATGAATCGCGCAGCAAGAAATGACACAAATTGATTTATGGTCTCCTCAGAATAGACACTTTACGAAGCAGTTAGCAGAGAATAACAGAAGCCGATGCACTTTGAATGGTGAGAACCAAAAAAAGGAGACAGCCGGCTGCACTCTGCAAGTCGCTTAATTTCCATTTGATATATATACCGTAAGCAAAGAGGACGACGCTTCTCTTCCTTCGCATATTGCATAAAAGGGCAGCTTGAATGACGCAAGAAGTGCAATTCTACTAGCCGATAATCAGCACGCAAACACGAACTTTGACACCTTTGCGGCTTCCACTAACAAAGAGATATTTACCTGGATGAAATGCTCAAGCACCGGATCATCAATCACATCACTGTACTATCAGTGCAGTTTATAGTGAAGGGACGAGATCGAAAAGATCGTGCGATTGATTCCTGAATCAGTTACAATCGTTTACGACTTCGGTACCCTTTTAAATCTGCATTTGCATATAGATGTGTTAGAAACAATTAGGTGAGAGGGACCAAAAATGTATGTTATGTAAGTAGCTGAAGCAACGTGCACGTCGGGTAAACAGCAAAAATGGATGGCCATGTATCGGAAAGGTGGGGGAGGCGAGGGGTAAAAAAGGAAGAAACGTCCTTGTGAAGTAAACAGTGAAGAAAGAAATCATATGCTACAAGTTACGAAATTGACGAATCGAGTGCATCGAAATATTGAGCGAAGACACAGATAACATCGTAAAATGTCGTGCGATGTCGTCGAAGAGTGCGTAATTTCACTAGAACAAACTTCCTTTGTAAAATTTCACCGCTTATGAGAGTCAAAAAAGCAAGTTTTCAAGGATTATTATTCGCTTTGTGGAGCAATGTGAGCAAATGTGTTCATCACTTTATAAAAATATGTTCATTACTTCATTACTTTACTTTATGAGAATGCTCTAAAAATTTCTGACAAAGGCGTCCGATGTATTCCATTGTTTTAAAAGAACTTCAACAGCTCAAAGATTGAGCGATATCAATTCAAAAGTTCAAAACTTCCTGTAAGACCAACGGAAATGCGAAAGTTCAGTTAGAACAAGCGGCTTCAAATGATCCAACTAAACAAATGCTATCGTCGACGATTTGAAAGCTTTTACTCACGACCGTTGCCAAGAAGTGATTTTAGATGATACGTATCCCACCTAACATTAATTTCATAAAAGGCTGTAATTTTGCATGAGAATGGAATTAGATTAGAGAGGAAATGAGGACGACTGCCATAAAGCAGTTGGTATAATAGGCGCATTTAATTTTGAAGTGATCAATCGCTTTCATCAATAACCTACAAATAATCAAACCTATGCTGCAAGAACTCACTTTTTCCCGACTTGGTTCAAAAATACATGCAAAGTTTTTCTTGCATTTTCAAATGTCGTAGGCTTTTTTTGAAATTTATTGATGAATGCGAAAAACGTTATAGGGGTCGATCCTATGGTGTATACTACATCAGCTAAAGTGAGCGGATGATATCGGATTCAGGGTTAGAAGGAGCTGCTAATTGCACGACTAAATATCCACCAGAAGGTAATTGAGTAATTGTGTGTCACATGATAAGAACGATAACGTATCGCGGATATGCAGATGGTTTGAAAAAAAAAAAAAATACGAGAAAGAAGAAGAAAAAAATGAGGAAAAAGATTGATAAGTATTTATGAATGAGAAAATGATGGAATAATTGGGGGAAGAATAGTGATACCATCTACGATCTTCATATGTTCGATGATGAAAGACGAAATGAAAGATCATACAATAAAGAAATGAGAGGAATAAAAATAGTAGAAGAAATATATGCAAATAATGATTAAGAAAGAAAAAATGTTTATGGAAAACAGGCGGCATGCAAATAATCGAACTTGAGAGAAAAGAATAATATGATGAGGTCAAAGATAATTACATCATATCTTATTTTTATATAGTTTTGCATTTGTTCATTATTTCTGCGCATCTTTCTTTCTATTTTTATTGCCTTTATCTCTCTATCGTATAATCTCTTGTTTCATCCTTCATCTCTGTATATGTATCACCGGTGAAGATATTCCTCTTGTTCTTCGTTTTTACTCGCTCTATTCTTACTAATCCTCGTCACGCTTTTCCCCTTATTTCCATTCTTCCTTCGAGCTCAGGTTCTTCGCAGATGCTCACTTCAATAAAGTTTTTTTTAAGTCGAAACGTCAGTACCAAAAGTTCATAAAACAGGCGCACTTTAATGACGCATTATCAATCTCATCGCACGAAACAATAGTAAATGAACACAATACCAGATGAGCTACTAAACCATTTCCTTTCATTAAACACAGAATCTCACAATACCTTCATATTAAGTGCGGATACCTTGAACGATCTATAAAGTATAACAGAGTACCTTGAATAAGACCCATGAAAATATAAACTTCTCATGACTTTAGAATAGAGGAATTATTGAGACGAAGAGGTTTACTCCCCAATCCTCACCCTTCCCCGCCCCCCCCCCCCCCCGAAACTATGATAAATTATATTAAACAATATCGAACGTTTAAAAAACATCATGAAAATTGTTTATTTAGAATGGACGAGGAGAAGGGAGAGTTCCCCTTAAAAGTTTAAGCAGGATATTCGAGGGATTCACTCATCGCAATATTACAGGATATCAACTCATCACGTCTGCAGTGTCAAATCCCATAAACGAATATTCCTCAAGCGTGAATTATTTTGAAAGCGAAATCATTCGACTATGAAAATCTTTTTTCAATCTTGCGAACAAAATCGCGAGTTCAATAGAAACTTTGGAAGATAGCTCTGCATACAAATTGCAATCGATCGGTGCCCAATTCACTAAACGCAATGCCCACATTGCAATCATCACGGTAAACGTCATGAGATGTGAATCGACAAATCGTCGGATAGAATGACCTCTCGAAGTCCACAACCATAGGTATCATGTCGAATTTCACACGAATATCTCTTTCCTCTCATGAAGACGATTCTTTTCGAAGATTCTGTTAAATTGGATTGTCACTATGGAGCTTTTTGAATTTTCATCGCAAAACTGTTCCCTTCTCAGAGGACAACAAAATACCGATGAATTTTCGGAGAGAACAACTTCCTTCAGCAGGCATTTCGTCGCAAAGCAGTGAAAAACAGTAGAACAAAATAATCCTTCAAGTGGTACTAGTCAACCATGTTAGTGAAATATTACTTGGAAACCTCCTTCCAGTAACATATGTCATGTCGGAAGGAAGAGGATGCATGTCACTCGTTTCCGAAGTTCTCCGAACCTCAGTGACTTCATGTTTCATCGTTGAGTGGTTCTTTCAATGATCTTCACTTATGAGAAGTCTTATTGCTGTTTGATGAGACTTCAAAATAAACAACACCTTGAATTTACCCCCTTATAAAGCATTGATTCACTTCAATTCGTCAAAGTCGAATGCAAAAATTTCACTGACACAAGAAAGTTTCTAAAGTTTAACTTTGTGAATATGCAATCAGTAAATCACACCTTAATTACAGTTACTCGCAGAGATAAACCCGAATCGCGCGTCCACGCGCGCAGCTATAAGATTTTCCCGGTGGTATTTTGATTCCGTATTGATGAATTTCAACAATTCATTTACATTCAAAACCGTCTTAAATGTGGAGTCGCTTGATGCGTGTATTGCCTATAATGTTTACTTGTTAGGACGCTACGATTATTTGCCTAATATCATATCTTGCCTCTTGGTTTTGACGGGACATAATTGGCGTGCAAATGACGCATTCCGTAAAGCAGCGGTGGTGCTCAAGAAATGGCGCAAATGTCCAACCCTATATCATAGCTCCTGTAACAAGAGACAATCGTAGAACTAAGGAAATTTTTATGAAATATATTTGTGATTAATGAAAAATTTTACGAATATTTGAGTGTTTATGAAAATTTAAAAAATTCATTGAATGAATAAAAATATATGCAATCACTTCGAATAATCGACCTAATTTCTTCGCTAATTAAAAGTATTACTAATCTTTGATTGGATATTTCTCTTTTTATGAGTAAATTCATTGAACGATTGAAAATTTTCATTTTTAATTTGATTGAAATTGAATTATTTTTGATAAATCATTTCATTACTAAATTACGGCTCAACACTAACGAATGTTATCAAAGATCCTAGAGTTAAAGCGATGAACACATAAAGGTATCGCATTATTTCCACATCAGAAGCTGCAGAAAGCTCGTAATTTAATCAAGAAAAATTTCCGATGGGTCATTTCCGATAGCAATCTCGATGAATAATAATGAAACTCAACGAAAACTATCTTCATCAACTACAAGTAACGTCTTATCACTATCGCTTTCATATTGTCCCTAGTTCCATGCTAAACGCTTAATATAGTTATGATAAGGTAACCATTCTATAAGAAGCAGGTAACAGCAACTAAGATAGAACACCTCTCATTGTTGCTATCAGCATATAGGGAAATTTCGTTCATTCAAGTAAATTTTCACATCGTTGAAAATAAGAAGCAATACTATTAATATCATAGTTGATAATTGATCGAAAAATATAGGCTTAATGGGAAAATATAATTAAAGACAACGAAAGCTGCTCGAAAAATGGGAAAATTTGATGAATTGAATCGATTGCACTGTGGAAAATAATCGAATATCACCGATCAGCAACTTGTGGGATATTCTATACCTGATATACTAAACAGTGATATGTTATCACCAAAAACTTAAAATAATTTTACCTTTGCTGACCTATCTCAACTGATAGAAAAATTCGCTTTTTTTGCTTTTTTTTTTTTTAAAGAATATCCTAGTGAATGCAATTCTTTAAAGAGGAAAGAATGCTGGATGTGGCAATTTTTTTTTGCAAAAAAAAAAATCATTTCACATACTATATATAGCAAATATGCATATAAAATTGTTTAATAAAAATTACATAAATGTAAAATTTTATGCAAATTACAAAAAATATCACATAAAAAAATAATAATATTATGCAAATTAAATGGCATTTTATAAGAAATTTTGAATGCTACTTAAAAGTCCTAACATACTAATATATTCAAATTAATTCATTGAATTAAAACTTTTTTCGAACTTGATATTTTATCGCTAATATTTTCATATGATATTTAAATGCTCTAAAATTCATTCGCATAATAAAATCATAGCGCCCATTGATAAGCTTCGTCGGCTAAACAATCATTGAGAGATACGCAATGAAGCGTTTCTTATATCTCTTAGTCATTCTTTTTTTTTTTTTTAAAGTAGATCATTATACACTTATGCAAATTTAATCTAGGTATGTAAATATATTCGTAGATTAAATGTGGCACAATTATTACAGATGAATTTTACCTTATCATATCATAACTATATATTAAGCGTAATTAAGTGTAGCATATCAATTCATATAATCGTACTTTTCAACGAAAAAAAAATTTTTTTCATTAATATTTCGACGATCGATTCATTAATCAATCATATATTATCGTCGATAAAATAAAAATGAATAAATTTTTGAAGAAAATAATAATTTTAGTGAAATTGAATTACAAATAGGCATTTTTGATGTTCGAGTTTTCTCTTCGATATTTTAGCGCGAACTAGTAGTCTCAATATTAATTTAATTTCATTCTCGAAGCATCATTTTCAGGCAAATTCCTATACGCAACCGATGACACCGATATGTACTCCTTTAAATGGGATGTTCATTTGTGTATTTAAAAAGAAATTAAAGCATTCATATTCAAGAGGGTTGCCATATTTATGTACGAATTGTGCATTTATCATTGCCTAATATGCTCCAAAAATATTGCATATTTTTGTTGCAATGCAAAAATAGACATTCTTTATTTGCAAAATAAACGACGATTTTGCAAAGAAATATAAAGAAATTTTTACTTCATAGGTTGATGAGAACGCATTGCAAAACCAGTTCTTTTTGAAAGAAAAAAATTTCATAAAAAAAGAAAGGTGGAAAGGTGAATATCTATAGGGGAAAAGAAAAAAAGGAAATAGAAAAAAACAAAAGAAAAAAATATTCTATAAGAAATGAGGTTGAACGATTTTTGCGACTAATAAAGGCAATATAAAGACGATAGAAAATACTCTTGAAATATTGCTTTTGTTTAGTATTGTGGGATAAAAAGTGTTCTTCAATTAGTAAATCGAGAAGCAATTAAGCCATTAAATTGATATCGCCTTAAATCTTTTTCTTTGCTATTGAAGCATTCAGAAATTTGAATTCGAAATCCGGAATAGATTCGTAATTCGAAAAACTGGAATGAAAAACGTCAAAAAACCGGAAAAACCGGAAAACAATTCAGAAAACACATCCGGAATAACCGATGAAATAACAATGAGGGGGAATATACTCTTCGTAAATTATAATAGTGCATTCATTTCGCTAAATAAAACTTCGTTGATAGCGTCAAATTTTTCAACAATTCTCACTTCTCTAATTTTCTAGTATCATTAAAAAAAAAATCGAACGAATAAACTTGGAGATTAGAAAATTTTGAAATTTGCAAATATTGATTTTGATTATATCGATACGTAATTTGCATATTATTTTCTATGGAATTTCTTTCTGATCTTTTCTCCCTTATATTAATAAAAAAAAATGATTTCAATGTGTATAAATAAGTTCCCATAATATAGAGACGATAAATTAGTATCAGTAAACATTACCATTTTTTCCGATAAAATGAAAAAAATTCTAGAGTTGCTAAAAAAAAAGATTTTTTTTTTCTTCGACAACTTATTCTCCGATAAGAAATGAAAAAAAAATTGCTTGCAGATATATGCAGTGCAATAAGAGACTTTTCACTTGCCTCGCGAATGATCGATCATTGAGCTAGAGTGTACACTCTTATTGGCCACTATTTGTTTGCCTAAATTCTCTCGACATTTGTGCACACATTTATAACGCAATACGTCTAACGAAAGTTTCGCATCCACCTATGTATGATGTTTTCATTGGTCATCACATAGTGGTCATCATGTGAGTCTAGTTCAGATCTAGAAGTTGGCTGAAAGATAAGAAGCTAGCCACCAAGTTTTTCTGTACAACTTTTTAATGCGCCTAAGGCTTAGAATTCGATGACCAACGAAAAAACATTGCCCAAAGTGTTGTATGAACCTGCAACTTTCTGCTTGCTAGGTAAATGCACTCTGCAATTCCATGAAAAGTCCAGAAATCTGCATTAATACCATTTTATGCTGCACACATAATTAGCACTCCACCAGCTTGTCATTTTCAGTGGTAAAGGTTTCGTATCGCATACAGCAGACGACAAGACGACAAGTTTACACCCGTGTGGCGATAAAGTTTTCATCGGCCATCGAACAATAGCTTCTTTGTAAATATGAGGGATAAAATTGCACAACGCCGATGAATCAGGGTTCCTCTTCAAGATTAGCGATTACACTCGCACACACCACACGTACACACGTCTGATCCTCGTTTTGAACCGTTTTGCTCATTGATCCCCTTTAGTAGAGAGCCCTATCCTTAAGGCAGGAAACTTGTTCACTTGTTGATAGACGCTGTATCCTCCATTTTCTGCATATAATATATTTTAGCAACCTCTTTCAAGTAGATGCATTGAAATATTCAGCAATATTAGTGCCCACCAGATGCTCACCATTGCACAAATCATTCTACGCATAATCCTGATCGATGTAATCTTTGATGTATCGTATCAATAGATGTGCATCTATTGCTATATAGTACAACAGAAACAAGAATGAGTATAAAGTCGATTTTATGCAATTTTTGAATAGTTTTTCCCATTCGCAGAGGTAAACGAAAGGATGGGGAGCATAATCGAGATAATTTTTCCACTTCTTGCAAATTTCACCTAAATAGCTAGCAAACTCGATGAAATAATCGTCACATACAATCAACAATTTAATTTCTTTCGTCTAAATTTAGCCATAAATGCAGAAGATGAACCTATAAATGGGAATAGATTTTTTTCCACCTTCTTTTCACTTTTAAGGGCAAAATAATCAAAGATAAGGGTACTTAAAAGCTTCTCAAATTTTCAGCGAAAATGTAACGAAAGAATTAGTAGAAGAAGAAGTGGAAGAAGAAGCTCAAAATACGATTTTTATGTATAAGCAGATTGTTACGAACTACTATCATGGAAAATTACCGTCGAAACACTCCATAGTAATATGGAATGGGATTAACGCCATTACAAATAGACGTCAATATCCTCTTAAACTAAAGTATAGCAAATTCGTTTTTGAGAATATCTCTAGGATAAGGTCGAGTTTTCTTTTTTTTTTTGGGGGGGGGGGGGGAGGGTGGCAAACGTTCGCTTCATCAAAATTGAAAGCAATACTGATGTGGTGAAATTTGCATAATGCCATAAACATTAACGTCGATTCATATTGCATACCTACTTGTGTAATTAGTATTCAAATGCGTTTTCACTCATTTTCAAGCGAATTCAAGAGGCAATTATCTGGGAAAATTACTGAACACTTCTTTGGCTAATGAAAGATGAGAGAAATTACCTCAAAAATTTGGACAAAGAGCTTCAGAGAAGTGACGAGAGAATACGCAGTAGAGAACGAACGAATGTGATGGAAAATTCCAAAGATATAACGAAATTCTACTCATTCAAATCAAATAAATTCAACTTCGTTCACTGCTTTTTTTCTACTCGTCTTCCTCTCCTCAATTAGCTCCTCTTGATTTCTTTTATTCTCAATGTGCTCCTCAATTAGACATTAATGCTAAAAGAAAACATGTTCTAGTAAGAGAATCCAAACTTCGAATCAACAAAAAGAAGTGCATTTTATCAATCGATACTATGAACAACAATTTTTCGGTCATTATCATCAAGTAAATGGGAGTCAAATACAGATATAATCTATGGTACTCTATGGTACTTGCATCAAAAATATAACGGAATTGAAGTTGTTGAAATTTTCAAACCTTAACAGGTACAGTTTTTAGTAGTGACCTGAGGTAAGAACCCATAGGATGCAATGCAGCTTCCAGCGACATTATTACCGATAAACTAAAATTGTGCGCTTTATGATGTCAATCAAGAATAACCTCACATAATAAACTATTAGAGATTTTGATGCAATGAAAGCAGATTTTTTATGAAAGATGCACTTTTCGTAGATTATTGACCAATAATCGCCAGTTAATCACACTTTTCAAATGCCGATCCATGTGTACGCTTTTTTTTTTCGAAAATCCCGACAACCTATCCAATACGAATATCAGGCCGATGAAAGTTGAGACCTTTTTCTCTATTGCTCCTCTCTTAGACCAGTTCTAACTGCAAGGTCACCTTCGATCATGATTAATTCTGCAGAAAGAACGCCTGAGGCGAAAATGCTCGCTGTTGAGTGTAGTGTACATGCATAGAATCAAATCACTTGAGAATTTTTCGAATTTATATGGTGATCTACTATATAATGCATACTTATTGGTTTTCATTTTAAAAGCGCTCTATTTCATTTCACTATGCATAACGGTAATGCCTAACTTATATCTCATAAATTAGTGGCAACCTCATATGTAAACGAATTCTGGATTTAGTATGACGAGTGAATATTAGAAACAAATATACTTAAGTGAATATTGATAGCAGGCAAATGATTTTTGAAATAAACATGAAGAGATGAAGTGAGCGATGGATCATCACCAATATTTCACTCTTAGAGGCAATACAGAACAAATACTACATTTACTAGTCATCACATTTAAACGAAACAAACAAAAAAAAAAAAGAATTACTTAAAGATTAGTGAAAATGAAATCAGCAATTAGATAAATAACCACAAATGTATCGCATAAAAAGTAACGAATGCATTTATCCATCGATTCGTTAGAATAATTTCGCATATTATTTAAGCATAATTTAGAATAATTTCTATGCAATTTCTACGCACATAATCTATTGTCACAATCATAAATGTTGAAGAGAATCAAAAAATTGAAATTTGTTAAACGAATGATTTTCAATTTTCAGTAGATTTCAAGACATTATAAAAGAAACGAATATACAAAAAAAAGGCAAATTCGATAGCGTTTAGTCATTATCTATTCAAATTTTTGCAATATTTTTAGTTCAATGTGTAGAAATATAAAGTATATCAGGCTATGTTCTTTGATATGATCCCTTTACTATTGAAAAATCGATTATATGAAGTGATAATATCAGGCTATACTTTTATTGTTTTATAGCTTCCTATTTATTTAAATATTTTTCGATTTCCACATAAATTTGATTTATTAATTCAAAAAGTAATTATTGAAAGGATCAAAAAAAAAACATTCGAGTACCAAATGCAAATGTTCTGATTTGCTGCATGAGGCAATAAATTATCATATGAAGCAAATAATGATAATTTAAAAATATTCGACTAAAGATAGGATAATATCAAAAGGATTAATATGCAAAATACTATCAATACAACTCATAGAGAATGCTAATAAATGAAATTAGACAAATTGTTTGAATAAAGGAAGATGAGAGGTTTATTTTTTTTTTAAATAAGTAAGTACAAATTAATTAAGCCTAAGTATATGTATGCTTACTAAATGGAGCAAATTATATTTTTTTTAATGGAATGCAATGAAACGGATAATAAAACGTTTAAAAAAAATCAACTAGAATAAAAGATTACTTTAAACTTCACTTACCGATATGCGCGGTGCATATAATTTCCTGAAAATAAAAAATAGTTGAGTAATAAATTTTTTATTGAAATGATTAAAATGAATATTTATGAAAATTGAAATTAGAAAATTCTAATGGGTTTTTTTGAATGTAATAATTTAAGGCATTTCTAAACGTTAATAACGCGATGATATTTTTGGGAAATTATTTAAAATTATTTATTCTAAATGGGAAGTTAATTGATAAATTCATAT
This sequence comes from Ascaris suum, assembly GCA_013433145.1. Classification (NCBI taxonomy): domain Eukaryota; kingdom Metazoa; phylum Nematoda; class Chromadorea; order Rhabditida; family Ascarididae; genus Ascaris; species Ascaris suum. The sequence goes on along the minus strand of CM024172.1, from coordinate 1,613,600 downwards.
GAAAGTCGCATATTTGATTTGCAATTTTAGTTGAGTGAATAAATATCAAGTTAGATTTAAACTCAATACTTGTTTACTATTTGTTAGCGTTCTTAACTATAAAAGTTTAGGCTTATTGCATAAGCTATAGGAATTGAATACTTTCATAGAAATTGAATATCTTCTCGAAATGATTGAGGAGATATTATGCATTTCTTATGAGGGTTTTACTGAATTAAACAATTTGAAAGCATTTCTCTGCAAAAAAGTATAATAAATAAAAGAAAAAACCATTTATAAAAAAAGTGAAATTCAATTCTTTTTCCACTTTTGTAAAAAAAAATTCTTTTTTTTTGCAGATTATATGAATTTATTTTTATCATATAACTTTATTTTGATTTCATAATTGAATTTTTTTTTTTATTAATTAGAATAATGAGATGATACTGAAGATTTATATAATGTAAATTATGGAAATGATCAAAATTTGCATCGACATATTGTAGGAAGATTCCTTTGAAAAAAAAAAAAAATGAATATTGAAATATATAAATCAAATCTTAAGGAAGAGAGCTAGAAAACGATTATGTCTATAAAGAATGATTCATTTGTGGAGAATCTTAAATTCTCAAGAAAAACCTCCATATCTCATATCAGAGCTTCATAATAACAGTAAATATCGAATATTGCTAAAGGGTTTTAAATACAACATGAATTGTAGTTGAATAGTTGTAAATTATAATTTAATAAATTCGATTAGTGAGTTTATTTACTCGAACATAACGAGTAAACAGCCTCATCGTTATTTTCCTCTTTCGTGCGCTCATATATGCAAAATCAAAAAAAAATCTATGTCAATATTATTTGCTCGATAAACTGAACAATTTTCTGACAAATAACATTGAAAAATAAATGCAACAAGTACCACTTATTGCTTAAATAAGTAGCATATATTATTAGAGCAATGCAAAAAAAACCCCGTTTAAAAATCGAATAAAAGTCAATAAGAAAACAAATATCTACTATGAGGTTATTATTATTGAAATATGACCGCATTTATTAGGAAACGATCGAAGAGTTACTAACCAAAAAAAAAAAGAAAAAAAAATTGACACAAGAGCGATCTAATTTGTTAAAATTGAATAATTTCTTATTCATTTAATTCTATTTAATTACAATTATATACCTATTGGAAAATTTTTTTATTCATTTTATTCTATTTAAATTACACTTATATATCTAATTTATCTCATAGATAAATCTTGATAAATATACTAAAATAAAAAAAATAATTAATTTCTTAAAAGAATGTAATGTTTTAATTATGCGCTAATTTCATATAAACATAAAGTGCCGTTATGGTTCATTGAACAATTGGTTATAGCGATACGATGAAACCTATCACTATCAACAATCATAACGATTGTTTAATTTTTATTTCTCTCATAGATTCGAAGAATTTCATTTAAAAAAACATTCGACTTTTGATGCATTCAAAGGATAGAAGAATATGAAAAATTCATAGAAAACAATAATCAATGATTAATATATGAATTACCTGCACAGGTAAAAAACCTAATTTTATGGTTTATAAGATCCTCTGAACGTTTATTGTATATTCGAATGATGTTTAGATTACAAATGCTGTTCATTTTCTTTGTTTCATTTCATATTCGGGCAAATTATGATTACTCAAATTTCTTAATTAATATCACAGTTGATATTTGAAAATCTCATAAAATTCATCAATCGCTCTTAGAGGGGTAATTATTTCTTTAGGGTGGGGGAGTGGGTGGGGGGGGGGGCATCTGATTCGTATTGAAAAGAGTATTATGAACTCACTCCGACAACGTTTAAAATCTCTGAGAGTGGACATGTACTCATGAATTTCTTAGTGAGAATCATAATGAAACAATCGACGTCAAAAAATAATGGAATAGAAGTTGCTAATATTGTAGTGCAATATTTCGCTGTTGTTTATAACCCCTCCGTTGCCTTTCTCAACCCTCCCCTCCTCCCCCCCCCCCCTCCCAAATTCCCACACCGTTCCCTAAAATTGCTTTCAGATTTACTCTCATTGTGTCCTACCGTCTATGAGCACTTGGTAATGACGTCATTTTTCTTAATCGAAAATCTCAAGAAAATATTTGCATTTCTTAAACGATGGCTTAAAGCCGTATAGTTTATATTTAATGATAGTTGTGTATAGAAACATACCTATAGAACGTTTATGCTGATGTATAAATGACGTATTGAAATGAGTGACGTATCACTGTTGCCCTCTTTAAGCGCTTTTTTTCCCACCATATGAGAGTGAAATTCCTTAACGACACATAGCAAGTGCTGCTTGTATTGTCCTTCCTTTATGACTTCCTCTCTCTCTCTCTCTCTCTCTCTCTCTCTCTCTCTCTCTCTCTCTCTCTCTCTTGATAGCTATAAAATAAATCTCTTGCTCGAACTAATCAGTGCATGAGAAAAAAAAGCCATTGCATTTATCGAAAATTTTGTTACACACATTTATTGGCACAATTCCAAATTCCAAATATGGACGTAATAGTGAAAAATTGTGAAAAATTCCACTAAAAACTAATCTTTTGTTTCTAATTATTATCATACATTGATAATTTCATCATAATTCTCATTTATTTGCATTATTTCACAGTGTCACGTGAAAAAATCATCTCCAAAAAAAAAAATTTTTTTTTCATTCGTTATCTTTAAAGAATAAAATGAAATAAAATTGGATTAAATCAAAAAAAAAATTTTTTTTTTTATTTGACAGTGACTAATTATAAATATTCCACTGTAGATGATGAGGATAATTTCTTTCCCCCCCCCCCCCACCCCACCCCCCCCCCACCCCACCGCCCCCCATCCACCAACTATAATATTAAAAAATATTTCTAATCGTTTTATTTAGCCGAATGAATAATTTTTGAGATGATTAACGATTATATTTGTGATTATTTCATATTGAGCTTTACAATTTGTGTTCATAAAAAATTATAATTTTACTCATATTTATTAAATAGAAATGATAAAATTGAACACAACTAAAATCATAATTATGTTCAACGTTAAAAAAAATTTATTAATATTTAGATTAGGATGGCGAAATTTTAGAATAATCTAATTACTTTTCGGTTTAATTTCTACGAGAAAAATAAATCGATAATGGAAATTCCAACTTAAATCAACAATCAACTTATTTACTATATTTTTCATTTTTTTTGAAAATTTCAATCGTTATTGAAAAAAAAAAATTTTTTTTTTCTCTGAATGAAATTCTTTCATCATTCATTTAAATGAGAAAAATGGCGTCTATTATACGACTTTTGAAAGCTTAGCGTTTGAATTCCACTATCTTATACGTAAAATATCTATGACGATTTTAATAGGGTATTGCATTTGGTCTTTCAGATGTTCTTGGCTTTTTATTACTTCTTGCGTAGGCGTTAGATTATCGTAGTAGAAATAATAAAATCATCAATTAAATGGAACTATATCACTAAGACTTCATGAAAATACGCATAATTATAGATCGATATGTATAACTGCCTAGTAGTTTTCAACTTGGTCAATCATGAAATCTATAAAGAGGAAATTAGAAATGCTTGATATACCACCCATCGTTTGATTGATTTTAATATTTAAGTCTATTTCTATTTATCATTTTCATGCGCTTTTCTAATTTATCTTTATAATTTGTGCCATTTGTTCATCATAGTTAGCCAACAACTTAGGAACCATTGAAATTAAAAGTAGAAAATTATGACGTTTAAGAGTTGCGTTCATCATATGTTGACGTCTTTATCACTATCCATCAATTTTTATACCAAATTTCAGGTGAATTCCTACATCATATTCCATTTTTTTTTTTTTTTTGAAGAAAATTGCAAAAGATTTTTAAAGTCGAGAGAAAAATCTTTAAGTATATTTTAAGCTGACTGTTTTTTTTTAATTTTTAAATTCCAAACCATTCGATTTTTCATTTCAAATCGATCGATCATTGATTTCATAACGATCGAATCAAAGAAAAACGATTTTTCTGTAGATTTCCGCATATGCGATCGGATCAATTCAAAAATGGGAACATTATTTTCGCATATTTATTTTCATTGAAAATTTATAAAAACAGCCAAATTTTTTGATATGCTCCTCTATTTTTCGTAAAAGGTATATTGTTCAGCCGCAATACTACGAATCGGGTACGCGTATCATTTTAACGTTCATTTTTACGCACTACGATATATTGCGATGAATTTTTTCAACGAATATATATATATGAATGAATTATAGAAACGTTTTTAGATATTATTTTAGCTATTTTAATTAAGAATTGAAAGTGAACGAAACAAGATGATATAAAATGCTCTTAAGGTGATATCACTGTATTATTGTATATTACTGTATATTACTGTAAAAATACTACTGTATATTATTCGATTCATTGAAGCTTTTATTCAAAATCCATAATCATTAATTGCATTGCAAAATCCTCCATTTCTCTTCGAAAACGAATTCACTTAGATGAACGCCACCAAAAAAAAAGTGCAAAATAAAAATGCCTATAGAGAAGTCGATTGCCGTATCTTTATGGAATAATTTTTTTTTGTGGTGATAAGCATCTGAAGCATTTCTAATGTTTCCGTATTATTTCACTGAGAGAAAAAGAATGTTGAAGATGGTCAATTATACAAGAATAAAATACCGAAGAGTCATTAGGCTCCAATGACGATAATGTTATTTAAAAAATACACTTCCATATACGTATCGCAACAAAGTTGTTTTTTGGCGCTTTTGTCATAGCGCTGTTGGAGAAATATTTCCCTCCTATTCGCCGTTAAAAAAAAACTTGATAAACTTTATTTCAATTTAAGACATACCTTATGAATTTGATCGGAACAATCACGACGAAATTTTACTGCTGTAATTGTTGTCGATGTAACAGCTAATGAATAAGGTATAAAAACAATAGAAAATAAAATTATCGAATTGATAATAGATATATTGATGAAAGAATTGAAAATACGCCGAGAGTACACCATCAGAAGACGCAATAACGTTTGATGACATTGCATCGATGCTCGTCGTCGATACGCGCCGCCGCACGTTTGCAACGTCGCACCGCACCGCATTGCTGTCAATCGATGCAAATGCATTGCATTTCGTTGCATCGACAAGCAGCAGCTCACTTGCACGCTTAACGCGTCGATGATTGTAATTACTGCGTCAATGATGCATGATTTCATAGGTAACATCGATAGGAGATATTTTATCGTAAAGACCGATCGATATTGAATTCATTAAGGAAAAGGAAGATCGAAGAGAACGGATAAGCATTCAAAAGAGGCGATTCGAATAATGGTCAACGCTTTCTTCCTCTCGCATCGCTACTAAATTACGTTTAATATGTCTAAAAGATTTCGTTCACTATCTACGCAAGTGATGACCATAATTGCATCGCTGAAGGGGATAAAAAAAAAAGCATTTCTTCGAATCTCACGTCGACTACGCTTTACACGAAATATAATCCAAAATAGTGATAGAAGCAACGAGGTGGGAGGGAGGGAAAGCCGGAGGTGGAGGCAACTTCGGTTCCGAACTCAACGTGAAGGCCAATATCCGCAAAACTTTTTTTCTTTTATCTTTAACTAACCTAATAACTTAAGATGGGGTATTAGGTTCGAGATGCATTCATGTGAGGAATCTATAGAAATCATCATAGTATCTACTGCAAAAACATTAGAAACAGTACATTAGAAAACGTTAAGAGTAAGAAGTAATAAAACACGAAGACTATGAGCATCTTACAAGTAAAGTTGAAGTGATAATAATTCGAATCAATGTGCACTTTCATCCATTCATTTCAAAATGAGTACAAGAAATGGTCACTCTCAATAAGTGACATTGACCACAAAATGACACACGAATCGTTTGGATTTCGGAAAAATTAAACCAATACGTTGAGTAGGTTTAAGCGTCTTACCTAGCAGTTTGAAGCGTCTTACATAGGTCCCTCCATAGATCATATTAAAGAGATGGACAGCACTTCGAATAGCGCTAAAGGCGAATCAGAAGCGAATGAAATGAAACCAATCAGATTTAACAGTCATCGTTGTGTAAAACTATTCTATCGACTTGAATTTCTCATAGAAGTGTGATATTGGCAAAACAAAACAGCGAACGAAAATGACAAACGGTTGTCAGCAATGGTTTATTCGATGGTGTCTACCATCGAGGACCGAAATCGAAGACATTTTTTAAGTGTTATCTCGGCAAAAAAATGCCCGCGAACAAAGGAGGAAGAGAAAAAAAAAACGCAGAAAAGAAATGAACGAAAGAAAAATCAAACCTAAAAATTAATGCAATCATCAAATTACCTATTCTATCATAATATCTTTTCGATTGTTTCACCACATATATCTTAAATTTATCCACACTTGAAGCTCATCTATTTCATCTTATTATAAAATGCTTTGGCGTTTTATATGCTCTATGCATAAAAAAATTATTGCTCGCGTATTTTTTAAATTTCAATTTTGATTGCAACATTCGAAAGACTTATAAAAATTTGCAATTTGAATGAAATTATTTTTCTTCTACATCTCTCTTCTCTTATGAATGTATAATTACGAAATATTTTTTCTTATTTAATATTTATTTACAAATTTTCCAAATATTCGTAATAGCATAGATGAAAAGATATACTTATAATGCTCGAAAATCTATTGAATTTAAATCGTTTTAATTTGAATATTACGGTTATGCATAATTGAATACAATTGAATTATGCAAATTAAAGTGAAAAATTAAAAAAAAAATTTTTTTTTTGTATAAAACGATTGATTGTCATCATAGAAAAGAAATCATTTTTTAATTGTACAAAGAGAGAATTGTCTTTAATGGTGAGCACATTCAACATATTTGCTAGCTAATCAATGTAATAGCAGCTGCATCAATAATACTACAATAGTGTATAACCTTCAGAGGATGTTAAAGCAAATGTTTCGTTTTTATTGAAGTAGTACTAACAGCATGAACTGAACTATCTGCCATAGAGATCTGAAAGCTTCACGTACACTATGCCTCTTTTTAGAACCTGAAATCCACACAAACTTACCCGGGGGGGGGAGGGGAATCCACAAGCAACCTATTAGTCAACTTGCTAATAAACTTAGAAATAAATTTTCGCTTATCTCAAGTGAGCTTTCATCGATTTTTATAAAGTTGGCGCCATCAAAAATAACACAACTTTTGGTTATCATCTTTGTGCATAACATTTTGGAGTAGTTCATCCTCTCGCATAAAGATATGAATTTCTTCAACCGTTGAATAAAGATCCAGGTCACTCATTTGAAACTATGCCGTTCAATCTTCTATTTGCTTTCTTTTTGAGGCTATCATTAAGGGTATTCAATTCGCATCGATATTTCTCACTGGAGGACGTCAGGCTTGATGTTGATTGTCAGAGATTCGAATAATGGTTTCGGCTACATATAGCGTAGTTGTTCCTTTCATAGTTTCATGGAATATCATTTTACCTGCAACAGCCTACTTCATACCATCCAACTTTTTGAGAGACCTACATTCTATCAGATGTTGAATTCTATGAACTAATCCATGAAGTTCTACAAATCAATTCTATCTACATTCATAAGTTTTTGTTCAATGAACTAATCCATGAAATTGTTAAGAAAATTCAAATATTTATATTGACTGTATCAACAATTTTAATGCCACTTACTATAAAGAGTTACTATCATAGATGAACTAAAGAATTAGAATGGATTGAAAATTTCCTTATTGAAATAGATTTTAAAAATTTTCATATGGTTAAATTTTCTATTAAAGAATTTTTTAATATACAAATGGAAATAGTGTGATAGATGAATCGTAACGTATCAAATTTTTCAACGATATTTCTCGATCGAATGAAGTCGAATCTCGTTTTATTTATCGTAAATAATAATTGATATTTTGAGAAACGTACAAAAAAAAATGTCTTCATGGATGATCTTAAAATTTACGAGTATATTTGTGGATGATTTTAACTTTTTATTTATGTACTCTATAAAAGATCATCAAAAAATTTTAAAAAAAATAAATAAAATAAATTAATTAATTAAATTAATTAATTAATTAATTAAATAAATAAATAAATAAAAATAAATAAATAAATAAATAAATAAATAAATAATAATAAATAAATAAATAAATAAACAATATTCGATAATTCTATGTTGCATTCTATGATTTTCGTCTTTGCAAAAAAAAAAAAAAAATCGTATTCTTTTGCAAAGTGGTCAATCTATATTTCTGATGATAAATGTCGTATTATATACATCACATTATCAGTATGAATATTTCTTTATGCTTGATAGTTAGTTGTTTCATTTACGATTGTTGCAATACGGTAATTTTAGTGTTGTAATTGATACTAATTTTCACTTCACAATGCAATGAGCGCTTCAAGCTTAAGAACCAGTGTAACAATTTGAGTGGTATTCTTGAAACTAGCGCTTAGGCTTATTTTGGTTCTCCCTTCAAAAATTATTATCCTTAGGAGGTGAAATTCATTCCTAGATCACGTTTAATGTCCTAGATTTTAAAATCCGTTGTGATATTGATATTTTCAAATTTGCTACTCAACGATATGGATTGTTGTACTTCGTCAACTTCTGACTTCATCGGCCCTCGCAACATTCAAATCGCTGTTAGATTTTAGCTAATCGGATTTTCGAATTTGCAATTGCCGAAAATCTTTCTTACGATTGCAAATTTGAAAATATGATCACATAGCTAGTTTATTGAATGTATATATCGATTTCTTTAAATAGCGATAACGCAACGAAAGAATTGAGATTGCATGAGGATGGAAACTGGTACGAGACGTACTTTTTGCAATTGTATGAATTACATCAATCTCGGCTGCTGTACAAATATACAACAACAATGGCGTAGCGCCCTACTAATATGCGCTTTCGTACAAAAATGATTGATTTTGCGAATCCATAGCGAAAAATTTATTCCATTCGTCTTATTGGCACAAATTTTGTATATGCAAATTTTAAATTCGTTTCAACTATTATAACTTATAGAATGAATAATGAATCGAAATGAAATTAGATTACGAAATCACCCTAGAATTCGATTTTACAACTGATCTTTATAAGAACGAGTGCTGTAATTAGCAATATGCATCATGCAAGAGATAGAGACTAACACATAAATAAATAAACATAAGAATGATCTCATCACAACCATATGATATGCTTATAAACGATAAATAGTATTTCAGTTAATTAATTCCAGAATGGAAAAAAAAGGAGTGTTCGCGTGGATTTCACCTCTTAATAGCGGGAAACAGTAATTTACGATAAGTTTGCTACGGTAAACTATGTGTAAGTTAAAGTGAGTTATTAGATATCGTTGCTATAAGAAAAAATCAAAGTGAGATGCTAGCTGCGTGAAATATGCTCATATATTTATATAATATTTTTTAAAGGATATTATTAACACAATTGGAAAGGCATTTATGGAAAGCAACGATAAGATGTGAATTTTTTTAAACGATTCGTTGCATTAATATTCAAGAAATAAAAAAGTTAGTAATGTTTTATGCGCTTTTTTTCTTCATAACTGTTTATGCAAATCTAAATTTCATAGCAATTAAAAATCAAGGCCTCAGGCAAAAAGTGAGATCAATCGGAGCCAGAAAGAACAGAAGGAGATCAGCTGTTTGGCGGGTGCAAATTGCGCTCACCTGAATTAGCTCATGTAATGCTGCAATTTTTGCAAATCGCGGATTCAAGCTAATTAACAAACACATAGACGATCAATATGCATATAGATGCACGTAGGCATTGCACGAGGATATTGAGCCTTCTCGTATGGAAGAAAGACGTACCTTTGGGCATCACCATGTGGAAATTGTATATAACATTTGGAAGAAACAGAGTTGCAGAAATATTTATGATGTTGAGGTCCATAGGAGAGGGCAGGAGCTCTCCTTCTGCAAAATGAGCCTGTTTTATGGAGTATATTTTGCAAATAAGTTCGGTCCTCGAATAAGGAAACTTCAGTAGGGAAGATTCGAATAGAGAATATAGAAAACCATAAATTAACAAGGTGAACGGTGAAGAGGTGATTTTGGAACCCTGGCTCGTAGTAGACCCAAATCGCACTCCATAAGTGTCGTTCCAATCGGTGCAGTCAACCTCGAGTTGAAATATATCCACAGACGGATGGGAGAAGTCGCTGTGAATTTTCTATAGGATATAAAGAAGCGTTTTAATGAAGATATATGGATCATCCCTGTCGTTGTTATAGTCTGTTCTGTTGCTTCATGGAGAGTCAATATCTGTGCTATGCGCACTGACTTGCAGCTGTGCGTATAGCGCAGATATTGAATTGCCCCTTTTTACGACATCTTTACTTACTGTTAAATGAATCCGTTCGTGTACTTTCCGGTTCATCCTTTCTCTGCTACGTAATTCGCCAAAGACAATCGCCAGAAAGCCTTTGATCTTGCTGCTAAGAGAGTATGAATCTGACTTTTACACTTCGAGTGTGATGCTTGCGATGCACGTTTTTCTTACAGAAATGACGAAAAATGAAAACAACAACGAGTCGGAGTCTGTGGATGGAAGGGACTGTTCTGGAAGATAGGAGCTCGACATATCGCATCATAATTTCCACAATATTCGCTTGGCATCTGTCGCATCTGCAAAATGCCGCTGATTGTTACGAGAAGCTGAGCAAAATGGAGCATAAGAAGCATCCGTCGCAACGACTAGAAAATTTCTGGAAAGAGAATAAACTCGCTCTATCAATCGTCTACGAGCTAATACCTTGAATTCCATTGTGTGAAGCTTTCAAAGCACTCTCGTAGAGTAATGAACTCCTTTTCTCATCTCGCTCCAATAAAGCGAGTAATATTCCTTGCAAGCATCCTTTTTTTTCATTATTATAAGCGATGATATATTGCTAACTGTTGTTCTAGTGAAATTACGCACTCTTCGACGACATCGCACCGCATTTTACGATGATATCTGTGTCTTCGCTCAATATTTCGATGCACTCGATTCGTCAATTTCGTAACTTGTAGCATATGATTTCTTTCTTCACTGTTTACTTCACAAGGACGTTTCTTCCTTTTTTACCACTCGCCTCCCCCACCTTTCCGATATATGGCCATCCATTTTTGCTGTTTACCCGACGTGCACGTTGCTTCAGCTACTTACATAACATACATTTTTGGTCCCTCTCACCTAATTGTTTCTAACACATCTATATGCAAATGCAGATTTAAAAGGGTACCGAAGTCGTAAACGATTGTAACTGATTCAGAAATCAATCGCACGATCTTTTCGATCTCGTCCCTTCACTATAAACTGCACTGATAGCACAGGATGTGATTAATGATCCGGTGCTTGAGCATTTCATCCAGGTAAATATCTCTTTGTTAGTGGAAGCCGCAAAGGTGACAAAGTTCGTGTTTGCGTGCTGATTATCGGCTAGTAGAATTGCACATCTTGCGTCATTCAAGCTGCCCTTTTATGCAATATGCGAAGGAAGAGAAGCGTCGTCCTCTTTGCTTACGGTATATATATCAAATGGAAATTAAGCGACTTGCAGAGTGCAGCCGGCTGTCTCCTTTTTTTGGTTCTCACCATTCAAAGTGCATCGGCTTCTGTTATTCTCTGCTAACTGCTTCGTAAAGTGTCTATTCTGAGGAGACCATAAATCAATTTGTGTTATTTCTTGCTGCGCGATTCATTGCTTCATTCAAAAATGAAACCGTTTCATGCAAGCTGTTCGTGAGTGAATGCCTATGTAAAATGCATCAGAGTGGGTGATATTGCGCGACATTTGCGCCTCCGAACTGCGCGCGTATAGTAGATGAACGCATGGTAGAATAAATGACATGGTAATATGTTGATTTAGTGGCTACTTACTAGAAGGCACAGTCATTTGTGGCGCAATCGTCGTAGCATCTGGGTAGCAGCGCGCATTCTCGTTCATCCACTGCTAACCTGTAACTTCGGCAACATCCGAACTTCAGAAAGCGTTCTGAATTCCGAGTAACTATGACTGAATTCTGAGTCACAAATTTCTGCAAAGGAACAAAACTTTTTGTCGCTTCTGCGTAGTGCTGTTTCTTTGCTCTGCTTAGCAAAAAGCAAACAAAAAAAACGAATAAAAAGTTGTGCAGTTTGAAGCGAGAGAACCGGTTAAAAGGGGGCTGGTGAAGTGCAGTTTGAAAGGAATAAAACGGTTGGTTTCAAAAATCTTTTCAAGTTTTTATCGATGAACAACGAAAAAAACAAAATGCGCACAGTGGACAGACTGGGAATAACGTTTTTCCTCACAGGAAGTGACGTGTTCAGGGCAGTATGGTGCAGGCAGTTCCATAGATCAGTACGGCTTCAGATGAGGGGGGCATGATTTGGGGCGTTGCAATGACGTCCTGCAATAATTTAGAGAGCGCCTCTCACAGAAGAACTTTCTGCAATTATCGACAGTTGCGTTTAACATTGGGCAATGTTTCAGCATTTCATAAGAAAATTCTAACGATTTTGGTCGCAGATCACCGAGCAGCTTAATTGACTATGACTGCAAAGCAGATTAATTGCGATCGTAGAATAGTTTGTATTATCAAATGCTCTTATAAGTGTCGCTTTGATGCTAAGAGTAGGGTATATAAGGACCGCTATTGCCCACTCCATTCAGTTCGTTTACTCGCTTGTCGTCGTCTGTCCTTTTGTGGTCCGTACCTTGCGTGTGATGATTGCGGTGTTGTCATTTTGGTTGTCAGGATCTCGAGCTGTAGCTTGGATGTCAGGAGCTTGAATGTTTTGCAGTGAATGGCGATGAAGAAGTGGATGCAACAGTGGACAGTACGTTCCTTCTGCCGAGCTGCACACGACATCCGGGTGGAGCCATTCGCACGTGCGATGCCTAGACGATCGCAACAGAAATGTCAACTCTCGGCGGATATGTCATGGCAAATGCCTCCAAATAGTTAGTCTTTAGAATTTTTCTACGAAATATGCATTCACTAATTGCGCTATTTATACAAATCAAATATTGTTTGCCGTAAATGTCTCTTTCATTTAGGCTCATAAATTTAAATGAAATTTTATAAGGTTAGCTCGAAATTGAAGTTGAAGTGTTGTTGACAAAAATTCTGAGGGTCTTATGAAAGAAGCCTCGAATAGATATCTTCCTCTTAATGTTTTTTAAAAATTGTTACGTGTTCGAAGCCCAACTACCTTCTCTTTTTCATTCCTTTGCTATTTTGTCTTCCTGCCTTCTCCTTCCCGTCCTCCTCCCCCTCCCCCCCCCCCCCCCTCACAAAAATATCCTCAGGTCGCAACACATTACAATGAAATGGATGTCTTTGTCAATATTTCTTGTCTATTTAAGTGCGCTAGCAATAGACGCCATAGCAACAGCATCGATACATATTATAGCGTTGCAAAATCTAAAAATGCGTTGTCACTAATGCGTCACCTCTCAGTTGCCGATTTCAGGTGTTTTTATCACTTACCTAGTGCTACCTGCAATTAGAAGCATTATTGCATCGAAAGGGTTTAACTTTATAATTGTGTGTTTCTTGGTTCTTTTTTTAGTGCAAAATACAATGCAACTTATATAGTATCATAATTTAAAATTCCAAGAAATTTTCATTGCAATCGGGCATAATGTTCCATTGTATGGAAAGATTTAAGCGCTGCTAATGTGATATTGCATCGCATTGCTATGGTTGTCAAGGCAACTATTCAATTGCACGAATATGCAAAGCTCTTGCTTGCAAATCGTCAAATATTGTTCTTCCTATTCATACTAGTAGTATTTCAGCCATATATCAGAGATATTTTACTATTTTAAGTGTAAAAGTAATAGTAGATATTAAAACTTTTTGAAGTGCAAAGGTATTGCTTAATTTGCAATAAAATCTTTGCAAAATTTTCGTTTATTCTAAAAATGGATTGACTATCATATATTCTTATATAGAAGCATCATTTTTGTAATTATTGCAAAGTGAACATTAAAAGAATGTAAGGATATTACTCGTAAGATATTACTCGATAAGATAACTGATAAGTTTTTATTTGCAAATTATTCGTCTCTATAATTTTATGACTTTGCGTCGGTATTGAATGAAATTCCTTTGACGAAGATGTTAGGGTTTAATATTTGCCTACACTGTAGTGATGATTTGAAGTGAAGTTTTTTTTTTCTTTCATAATAAATTATCCATTATATTTGAGATCTTTTATTAACTATTAGAAAATAAGGATTAAAAAAATTATTCATTATTGCAGAGAAAAGTCGTAAACGCTTAGAAAATGTCAAAAAGTGATAGCGATAAAGGTGATCCAAGGAAGAACTATATTCTTCGTGTTGCATCACATCTATTTGGATTGAATCTGGTTGAGGATAAATTGCCGAATATAAAATCGATCTATAAATTTTGTGAGACTACCGCGCCGATCTTTGTAATTGCACGTCATGAACAGGTATATTTATGCACTTTCAATGTTATTATTATAAATCATCGATATTGAAAATATTATCTCGTATTTTTTCATATCTAATGACTTAATGAAGTATTCAAAGATTTCGTCTTTTTGAATTCGATTTTGATTGGAATAAATTACGGCAATTTTCTTGCAGAAGTTTATTTTTTAATGGTTGTTGCTTACTATTGCTGAGCAATCTCTAGGGTTATTTATGTAATTTAGTGCTATAATATTTGCGCTCAGATATTTATTAATTTTTTCCTTTATTTTATACTTGGAGATCTTCTTTCGTCTCCAAATATCTTTCATTAAATCATTCATTTACAGTGAAATTTATAAAAACAGAGCATAAGAGAAGCCTACTCTACAAAAAAAAACGTAGAAATGAAAAATATTTCACTTTTTTTAAATTGTGGGGACTCATTTTTATATGATAGCGAAACCGCGGTCAAAGATCAGAGGATCAGTGAAAAGGAAAAAGACCGCTGATAGGGAAAAACACCACTTCTAAGGAACTGTTGTGGTAATACTAACAAATCTACAGCGAGGTAGCGTCGAGCTGAGCAATGAAATCAGCGAAGAGCAATCCTCAATGCCTCGAGTGATCTTCTACAAATCATCCGCGATACCGCTAACAACGGATAATTATAAAACGATCATTTCCGTACTCACAATGCGTGGACAACCTGCTGAAACATTTCTTGCATCCATACAACAGGTCAAAGTTATTTCGTTCATCTGTAATTTTTCTTCAATAAATCACTAGATCGTATTGGAGTTCTACCTGTATATTTCCTTTGGATGTGGATGAAAGCGGCCGGGTTATTCAATATCGGATTGCCTCGATTCTTTTTTCTCTATTTCTGCAGTACTTTATTATATAGCAACATGATATAGCATAAGTTTACTTCTTCAATAAGAAGTAAATCAATTAAAAAGACGTAATATGGTATGACTGTGAAAATAACTAAAAATTTCATAATTTTAGGTATTCAGCAAATCTTTGCAAAAGAGTGGTAAATCAAAGACGGACACACAATTGATGAGTTTGGTAAGCGAGCTGGAAGAAAGCCTTACGGCAAGACTTCATTCCGACAAACGAGCCGCTGATGGTTAATGCTCTTTATAATTTCTATTTCTTGTATGTGCAACTTCGACATTTTTTAATTGCAATTTATTTCCCTCTCCATTTCACTGAATTATCAACTCGATGCGCAGATGAATCTTTCTAGACTTGTTTCAGAATCTCATCTGGCTGATTTTTGTTGGACTTCGGAGAGAGCGATAGGCATTTACTTCATTCGTAGTTTGTCGAAAATATTTTAAAAAATTAGGCTTTTGAGGGATTTTGAGGGATCGAATAACAAAGTTGAGAGAAACGAAGAGAGCGTCGAATTCGAAATATTTGGAGAAGTTCATTGTTCATTTTTTCTACGAGTCAGAGTGGAGTAAATTTTGTCGAAATGAAACATCGTTTCAAGCGGAATTTCTTATAACTGCAGTAAATATTAAAAAAATTTTTTTAATAGCTAACAATTTTCGGTTTAGAAGGAATCATTCCCATATTATTTAACAGTTTAGGGATTTGAAAAATAGCCTAAGTTTCATTGGGACTGCGATGATGCATTGAAGATCAGATAGGCTATTTGGGATTCAGACAACCATATTTTGACATTCATTCAACTTTAAGGGATAATTTCACTATCTGATGAGATTCGTTATTGGGAAAGACGGAAAGAGTTACGACACGATGATGAAGATGATATTGCGACGCAATATTGTGATGCATTTGCGCCATTAAGCGAGAAACTTGAGATGATTGATGAATGTCCACTCGAGGAACTCACTGAATTCATCGAAGTAGCCGAAGATTGTATCGATGCTCTTTGGAGAAGTGTGGAACCCTATCCGGAGACACGTATGAAGCAACTAATACAAATCATTGGTAAGATGATTACAATTGCTTTTTTTTTATATTATATTATATTATTTTATTTGTTTCTTATGTCATTATCATAAATATATATATACCATTAGTTCTTCGATTATGAAAGATTGATTGATGTCTGCATTCGCATTTTCTTTTCGACTGAATAAATTTTGCTAGAACATTGCAACACCTCTTTATATATCTTCGAAAAAATGATAAACTTTTCATGAAATTGTTATCTCAATGGCGTTTGAGAGGTACGTGTCTGATAGCTGCATTAACACATCTTATCATCCATATACAGTTAAATTGAAATATTTGCTGGCTATATATCAAAATATTCTGTCTAGATAGTATTTTCGAAACTGTTTTTTTCCCCAATCGGTTCTAATGCTTTTATGAATTTTTGCAAGTTTTCAAGTCTCAATGTATTCATATAGGTTTTTATATCCGTCTATTACACTGTCCGATTTAAAATTCCGAAATGAGGAAAAGGTGGGATGAATATGGTGTTTTTTTTTTTGTATTTGGAAAATTTTATTAAGTGATCGATCAGTGTTGAGGAATAGGTTGAAAAGCATAATATAAGTACAATAGAAGAGGCTTACACGATAAGTTTTTGCAATTCACCTTGCTATTGTAACTAGGTGAATCTCGCCTATTAGCGATTGTTCACTGAAACATCTAGATACGTATATCCTGAAGCAATAAACTCATCGTTGAGGTGCATTAGAGAGAGCTACCAATAGAACAATCACATATTCGAGGAGATTCAATGTGTAATTTTAGTGGTCACTCTAAACGAACGGTCACTCGTTCAGATATGAGTTGTTGCTTCATTGAAGAGCCAACTCATTCCATAGGCTAGATTATTTCCACTAAACTTTGTCGCTATTACTTCTATGGGTTCACGAATTAAAATTACCAGACGAACGATCATATATGCACAAACGCACATGCAGAATGACCCTATAAAGGCTTTTAATAACAATTTGTTACAATATATGAGAGCGAAATTCCCGCATAATTACAAACAATGTTTTAGTAATGCTTATAATTGATCCTCATAAACTAAAATAGAAATTTTCATATCGTTTCAGCGCCTCTATCGCATATCTTCCCACTTAACTTGTTTTTTTTTTGATGTTCAAGTAAATCTTGCTATTATTGTTGTGCCTCCTCCCGTTTAAGTTTAGAGAAAGTTGTTAGTATAAGTTGGAAATTGCAACAACTTTTTAAGGAGGTATGCTAGTAGAGAAAATCGCCAATAAGATCGATAAAGTGAACATATGGAAATCGGAGAACGCAAGCGATCTACTACAAATGGGTATCTCTCTATGCGATCAATGGACGTTCACTATTAAAACACTAACGCAACAATCATGGAAACGAAACGCTGTTGCGATATGGAAAGGGGATACACCAAAATTGGATTCTATCAACGGGTTTAGGGCACGACTCGATCAGGTATCATTGTGTTGCATTCACGTATACCTGGAATACCCTTTGTTAATGCTCTCGATTCTCTCAAGCAAGCTGTGCTTACGGTACGTTGGCTAACTCCCTATGTTGACTGTATGAAGATACAAGGTCAACAACATATGCACATCTTTTGAATTGCATTTCACTATAGATAGGCGCCTTCACGGAATGAGGTTGTGAACAACGGTTTCCATTCAAATTCGTTATTTTGCATTTTTCCGGCCTCCAGTTTCCAGTTTCCGGTTTCCAACACAAGTCTCTTTATGGTTCCGGCACATTTCCTGCCGAGCTTCATAAAATAAAATAGCGGCCGTTAGTGAAGCGTATGGTGCCTTCGATAATGTAACTGCGTTGTTAGTGAAGTCCACTTTAGTGCAAAGAACAGAGAGAAATATCTGAAGTGCAGAAGAAAATAATACATTTTAACTGTTTTTTAAAAATAACATCTGTGCTGACCGGAAAAGTATATTTTTATCTACTTACTTGGGATTTCATTTTTCGGTTTATTTACGTATTCCATTATCTATTCTTTTGTTTACACTTTCATCTAGTAAATTTATATATTTGATTATTTATTTATTTATTGATTATTTATTTGTTTGTCAGCTGATTTGTTTATTTATAGCTCTCATAGATTCGCTTCAAAAATTTTCGCCTTGAAAATTGAAGAAATATACATCGTCATTATTTGAAAATAATTTTGATAGGGTAAAGGAAATTCAACGTACGTTGGTTGCAGATACTTTCGTTGAGGTTGCTCAGCTTTCAAATTGGACAATTGCTTAATGAAAAAAATACGGAAAATGAAATTCAAGACGCTCTAGAGAGTTCGATGAAGAATTTCGACGCTCTAATCTATAATCCATTTACTGAGTCACAGTGGAAATCAAGACTTCAGGCAAGACTTTTTTATTTTTTTTTTTTTTAAAGAAAAGGTGCTGTCATATCGTGTAATATCAATACAACAATATTTGTTTGATGTGATGAGTGAAAGTTATGGTCCTTTTATATAAAGATGTGTGAAAGATGGCCATTTAAATTAGTAAAGAAGCCAAAAATAGGCAAGTAAAAGGGTGCAAACACGAAGTTACTATTAAGGAACTCAGTGATAGCAAATTGTTCATGATTGCAGAAAACATCACAATATGCCAATCTCTTCCGTTTCCGAAATCAACTGATTCGAATCGTTCTGATTGGAATGAAAATAAACTAAGGTTGGCATTGAAACTCTGTCTAGTTTATTCAAATAATCGAAAGGCAGTGCTAGCGATAGGAGTTCCTTGAAAATGTTCTAGGGTGGGGGGGGGGGGGGTGTGGAGGTACGTTACCCTTTTTCTTGTGAAATCATACGTGAACTTTTTTAGCTAGGAATACTTCCTCTCACATTGTGATCTGAAAAGGAACGCCACGGTCAACTACGTATCCGGCTGGATTGATAAGAAAAATGTCGTAATTTGAAACTCACGAGTAAAAAAAGATGTTCTAGGCGACTGAAAGAAGTATGGAACCGATCATTGAGAGAACCATTCCAATGCTCAAGAATCGTTTCCAACCGAGTAAGATTGATAGTAGTTTGGTGAGTTGACTTAATGATGCGTTTCTTATTGTTATGTATAGGCAAATAGATGGATATCCAGGGTCATATGAGAAAATGCTTCATTTATGAATGAAGTAGTTAGTTGTCGCATCCTAATTGGCGCATGTTAACTACGCTCTACACTTAAGAAATATCCAGATGTAACTTTCCCAGAAAGTTCTCCCATTCTTCTTCGAGTTCCTGCTAGTTAGCAGTGAATCAATAAGTATGAAAAAGCTGTTTTCCTGAATCGTATCATCAAGAAGAATCCACAGCGGTGGAGATATCCTGGAAATGCTTAGTACAATATGTTGCTTCAGGTGGTGAATGATCTGATCAAGTACAAACACTTTCTGAATCGACCTCGCGTTAAAGAACGCCTCATCGCTGAACGGTTATATTTTTCACTAATTATTTTCCAGGTGAAATTGCTAAAAGTTGGGATATTAGTAATAACTGAATATTTATGTGGAATAATTCACTCATCAATATATGGCTCTAGTAACTCTAGTAATAGCTTTTAATAATTGAATTCTTGGAGAAACAATTGATGTCTATAGAAAGAATAAAAGTCAACATGAGAGCGGGAAAAATAAGAGCAACGCAGCGCTCATTATTAGTGGCATTTAAGATTCGATTCATAACTTGTAAAAATTCCGCATCTTAGTTTCAATTCATTCCCGAGTAAGCCTATTTTATTGACAAATCTCCTCGTCGATTTAGATATATTTAACCTATGCGAAACATGATTGTTAGGAAGTAATTAAACTTGAGAGATATCACTTAATGTTCATTTTATTCAACAAATATCATTTTCATACCTGTCATGATTTATGAAATTCAAATATCAGGTAAATTTACCTGTCCACTTGACCACGCATTCCGTAAATTTAAGTAGTTGTTGATCTCACTCAGAGCTGTCAATATCAAAAAGTATTATAGTCAGTACAGAAACGTTAGTGAAAATATCAGCAGTCAGCACTTCTCATAATAAAAACTCCTGGCATATACCTGAAAAGTAGGGGAGGTTTACAGAGAGACTTTATTGAGTCGATTGCTGGAGTCGATGTCAGCCAGGAGACGCGAATTCAACGAGCGTCTCACCAGTGGCGATGTACCGATGGGACGATATTTAACTGAGATTGCCGCAAAAATCATTTGGATTCGGCAACAAATTACACAGGTAATTAAAGAATCTAATTCTATAACTCCATGATTATTTCCTCACAGATACTTTTGAGAATTTGTTTATTACATTGTTACAAATCGGCGAAGAAAAACGATAGGAAAATATGTTTTAATTAAGGAAGTATAAATGTGTTAATGAGCATATTATATGGACAATTTATTTCCACTCCTATTCTTTGAGCTAATAAATTCGGTCCTTCTTACCGTCTCAATAAAATCGAAATTCACAATTTTTTGGCAAGAATAATCCATTTAGCAAGAAAATCTTCACATTTGTATACGTCAATGGATGTATACCTTTTCCTCTAACCAGTTATCCATAATGAAGCACAACAAAAATGTAAACAATCAAAAAAAAATTTTTGATTTCGGATCATCGCTCGACTATTCAGGATCTTGAGTATTTTCTTAACAACGTTGAATATTTACTTGTTGTTATGTATATTTTTGCGATTATTTCTGGAGTTTTAGAGTTGATTAAAAGTCCTTG
Source organism: Ascaris suum (assembly GCA_013433145.1). Taxonomy (NCBI): domain Eukaryota; kingdom Metazoa; phylum Nematoda; class Chromadorea; order Rhabditida; family Ascarididae; genus Ascaris; species Ascaris suum. Next base: position 1,592,424 of record CM024172.1, on the reverse strand, counting down.
TTATACTTTGATGTTTTTTTTAAAAATTATTATTATTATTATTATTAGACTTTGTCAAGATTTATGAGACATATGATTAAAGCTTTAATGCTTTAATAACTATACAATCCTCCTTTCAAAAGACATAAGAGTACGCACAAAAACTTGAATTTATGCTGTTGAATCTGGAATAGAGAAATAGAAGATAATCAAAGCATAAAATTTTGGGGCGTTTGTTAGAGAAATCCGCCTAGAGATTCATACATCTAATTATAGCTTAATTTAATTCTATGCTGGAGAAGGTTTGCGCCTTACAAACTTTGTGAATTTATGTCTATGATCATGAATCGCTTCCGCTTCTTATGGTTTTCAATTTTTAGCTCTAAGTTTCAGGCGACTAATTCAAGCTTTTTAATTGTATAAAGTAATGACCACAGGTGGCATTTCCATTTCAGTTATTGGAGGACATTCTTGTTTTGTAAAATGTTTAGGCTTGTTTTAGTGTAAAATTATCATACGAGTAGACAGCCATGCACATAGAGTACCCCAAAGCCCATTGTAAGTGACTCATGTTCAAAGCAATGTAAGGGAGTTTTTTGCTCATTTATTTTAACGTCCTAAACTTGGAAGACATGCTTTAATTATTTGTGTATAAACAACAAATAAGAGCAAATATTCGTAAAGCTATAATCCGAGCGAATAGGCATTTAGTATGGGAGAATACCAATAAAGTGTCGATCGAAATAATCGGGCCGCAGTTTAATGCTGAAGGGTATGGGTGCGTTAATAATATCGACATAAAGCAACTTTCAGTCTCGTATAATAACACGACACTGGAAACTATGCAGAACGTTGTTTCCACTGCAAAATGTTGGTAACGAGCTGAAAGTGATGCCCATATCGAGTTTGAGGAGGATCAAACTGAAATATTTTTGATAGTGAAATGTCGGAAAAGCCCTATAGAATTTTTTAAAAAACACTCGAATTGCGACCCTCTGAAGTAAGCGTTTTCAGGTGGAGAACACAAAAACCCTTTCAGACGAATTACTCAGTGAGCTGAACGCGTATCCATCGCTGAAAACAAGTATCGATGGCACTTTGGAGGAAATGCGTTCAGCCGAAACCGAACATTTTGACTCATGGTGAGTAATGAGTGAAGACAGCATATAAGGCTATAGCATCGCCAGGGCAGAGGTCGTTTTTTTGGAACCTGGCTCGACCACTGCAATGTTTTCTTTGGAGCGTATACCTCAGGAAATGTAACTCACCTGTCATCGTTACTACAAAAGGTGTCTTAACTATTTTCACACCCTTCTAGCACCCTTCTAGAAGATCTTTTCCTGTCCCGGTTACATTTTGCCCCTGAACCGGAGAGAACAGTGGCTTAGTTCCCTTTGCTTTAAAAATGCTTTTTGCTCTTTTTCCTCTTACTTCATGGTCGAGTATCACTCGTCTATGTTGTGCAACCATTTCAGGAGTATTTCAGATACTATGGCATTTGAGGTCACTAACTTCTTGTAAAGTAAAAAGTATTTTGTATTTTGTAAATTGAGAAGTATCTTATTGTAAAGTATTTTTTTCTATTTCGATAAGAAGTCATGCATACAAAAGGGAGAATTAAACAGATAAAATTGACTTAATTTATTTTTGAATACGACGAAAACAGGCAAGTATATCCGACTCTCCGCTTATAATAATCGATCAAACAAGCAATAAAAAAGTAAAGCAACTTTAACTAAAATTTTCAATTCTAAATATAATTGAATTTTTTGAAGGTGTCGTGAGATTATCGAATCGATCGATGAGCGATCCGATTCGATTGCACTTCAAACGACCGGTAAACTTATGACTATAGAAAAAAAATATGGCACATTAAATGTGAACTATAGTGATCGATTGGTGAAACTTTTAAGAGAGGTTCGTCAACTTGGTAGTCTTGGTTTCATCATACCGAGTAAAATTATCAACTGTGCAAATGTCGCTGAGAAATTCTACAAATACGCTATCGTCCTCAAACAGGTGAGCCAATTTTAATTTGACCGATGAGATAGATTGTTACTGATAGACTACAGGTAATTTTAAGAGGTGAGAAAAATGTGAAGAGAACTTTTCTCCACAAATAATTTATGATACTCCTATATTGATTGGCATATAAAAGTGTATTTTAGTTCAATTCCTTTCAATGATCTGCAAAATTTTCTCGATGAATATAAAGTAAATAAAAAAACTATTTAAGATTATAGAAACTATTCAAGTATATTTCTCCATGGAAATGGAATATTTTCAAAGAGATAGACAATATTTAATGCTGTATAAAAGAGTTGTTTAAGAGTTTTAAAGGAGCTGTTTTTTTTTCGAATATTTCAAAATTGCCTCAAAAACTTCATTTATTTACATATAGAGGTCGCAAGAGTTTTTCTTCAATTGTTGTTTTAAATAATAGGTCTCGATGATCGTAAAATGATAGACTTTTCATGAAAGCGAACATAATGAGGCCAGATAGACGAGGAAATAATAGCGTTTCAACATACAACATTTTATGGGAATCCTTGGAATCATCTCCTAAATATCTGAAATATTTTATTTATTTTTATATGGTCATTATTGAGACGTTGAATTAACTACGTATGATAAGGATTACCTTTAATGATTTCTTGGTATCACTGAAAAAAAAATACTGATAATGGTTATGAGAGTTTCGAAACGAAGTCTTAGTTGAAGTCATGATATGATATCACTTATAGTGCTTATAGATAATATTATAAGTCATGATATGATATCACTTATAGTGCTTATAGATAATATTATGTTGTTTCGATTTCCGATATTGGCCATACGTGTTTTAGCTTCTACTAAGAAATATGTAGAGGCTGAAAACAAAATATTCGAATTTTTCTAGCATTATTTATAATTTTTTTTTCTGGAATTTTAAATTGAAATATTTTTGTGGAAGTAAACTGCGAATAAATTTAGGTGGCTCATTTCTATAATACAATCGAACAACAAATGTTACCATGTCAACAAGCGATGATGTTAGATGAGGCGCTCACCTTTGAGAAACTTATTATTGCTGGTAAGAAAGGTGATGCTGCAATAGCGACAGTCACTTGGGATAATCCGAAAAAACTTCAAGAGTTTATCGAGAAATTACAAGAAGCCGCTCAACGACTTACCATTCGAAATCGGTAAAAGGAATTTTCTTCTCCAAAATGTTTTCATTTGCAAAAATTTACCTTATTTTATTGCAAAAATTCCAACTTCATTTGCAAAAAATTTTATTGCAAAAAAAAAATCTTTTTCATATTTGCAAATAAATAAAAATGAAAAATAATTGCAAAGAAAATTTATCGATATCTCTTATAAGAATTAAATTTCTAATTGATAAACTATAGTTATTATTCTCTAATTGTATTCATTGAATGAATCTTTATTGATATATATATCACCTAAAATATGGATTTTTTTTTTTCAGCTTTAGGCTGGCAAAAAATGAATTCAATAAAATTCAAAAAATTCATCGAATATCTAAATTGCTCATAATTAATACTTCCATAGTAGTGTCGATCATCAGTCGAATTAAAAGCAACGTCTCTCCAATAGAAAAAAAATAATAGCGATATAGATAATATTTTTGCAGAAAATTGAGGAAAGCACATAGCGAATATGTGAAAAGGTGATCGAATTGATGAATCTAGACCTACTAAAAGAAGTTAACAAATGGAAGGATATAATGCTAGAAATTCGTGCAAAATTCGCCGAGCAAGAACGTTATGCGGGAAGCAAAAGCAATATGCGACCATGGCTTGTGCATTGGGATCGTCAACTGTACAAGGTGAAAATATTCCCAAAAAAGACTTTTAGATTCATTGGATAGAAATGTTGTAGGCACATGTTTCCGATGTGCAAATAATCGGTGAGATTTAAAAAAAAGCTGAGACTGTTTGTTATTGGAGTCCACCAGTAACACTATCCTTCAGCACCAACGAAGGATGATGTTTGATCAGTCATTTTCATAGAGGAAATGAAATAATAGCAGACCTGAGCGCTATTTGTCTCGAAAATTTTCATCCACTTTAGCTTCACTACCCTTATATCTCGATTCATCTTACAAAATATTTATTTTGTATATTAAGGAGAGCTCATTACTAACATTGCTTAGACACCAGAGTATTCTATCGCTCTGGATACGAGCTCCTTCCGATAGTCCAGATAGGAGAACCTTCTGGCAGTTGAGATGTGAAGGTCTTCCGGCTCCCTTAGAATAAAAAATGTTTTCTGCGATGTTAAAAAGACATATGATCCTTCCAATAGTTTTATGGATAGTATGAGATATTGAACGTCTAATTAGAAATTCATGACGTAAATTGTATCGATTAATCTGTTGATAGAACGTTGATGGCATTATGAGGAGAAATTCCAATTATGTTGACAAAGATGAGGAAAAGCTCATAAAAACTTTTTTTTATCGATAAGTGTTTTTCGCTTGTTGAAGCTCTATGAATCACCGATACGATAAGAGCGATATCTGAAGAGGAGACTTATTTCCCCTATTTGATTGGATGCGTTATCATAAAGAAAAAAAAATCGCTTTACGTTGTTTATTACTCGCTAACTATGCGAACGGTTAACGCTAACTTTTACTTATTTGCATATATTGCATTAAAATATTTTGCATATTGCATTTTGCTATATAATTTAATAATTTTGCAGGCACTCGATTTGCAATATCGATGGGGTATTGAGAGTTTACATACGCAAATACCTCAAATTCAAGTGCAACTTGTTTTCAAGTAAATATTACTTAGTTATTTCGATTAGTAAAATAAGTGAAAAACGAAATTTGCAACAAAAATTTGCTTTATTTCTTTAATTTCAAACTTCTATATTTAAATTTATCAAGAAGTTTTCACATCTGCGTGCTAATTCTCTTCCATAGCGCTCAAGCATAATGTAAAAAAAAAAAACGTTTTGGTGATAATTTGGGCAAATGGAGCCGTTTTTTCCATCGAAAGGAATTAGCTTTAATTTAAGCTTTATTTTATCCTCTTTATTTCTACTTATTAAATAAAATTTCTAGTTATGTCTGCATACTTGTTTCTCGTCAGTTATTGGCATGCGCAATATTAAGTGATATGTTCAGAGAACAAAGACTACAACTACGACCACCGATAGAAGAAATTCGAGCAAAATATTATCGTGAAATGAAAAAGTTTCTAAGTATACCGCAAAAATTTCGAGGAATTCAAGATACAGAACAGGTGAGATTATTCCGAAGAGTTCATTACGGTAGAAGATGTGAGGCTCTTTCAAGGCTTCAACGTTGAGAATAGGTTTACCGTCACCTTCTATCATTGATGTATAGAAGTTTTAAACTAGTCTACTTCTGATAACAAGTTATATGAAGCACTTCCATTCTCCATTCGCCCATATGGATTATGAGTTAAGCAGTTCATATGTATTTCTTTAGTAAGTTCATCATTTGTAATTAAGTCACTATATTATGTGAATTATAAAAGAGAGATCTGTATGTGCTATGGAGCGTGTACTAGATTACTTACCAATGTTCATCGGTTTAATCATTGCAAATAGTAACTGCTATCAATCTATCTCTTTGAAATTAAACATCACAAGATTTACTACTATTGGTCATACAAGTAACACAGCACCTATTGGTCATACAAATAATACGGTACCTGTTGATCATAGTAATAACGCGGTAACTGTTGATCATACTAGTAATACGGTAGCGTTCATAGTTTTGATATAATACATCGAAGTTTGAAATGTGATTGATTTTAGGCGAACAAAATTTATGCAGTGATGATCGAACGTAACGCAAATCGTTTTCATAGTGTATATGAGAAGGCCGAACAATTGTTCGATAAGTTGTCGGGCATTAATGATCAATTCGAGGTAAGGCTCACTAAGCTTAGGGTGGCGATGTTTCTGACCATGATTTGAGCTTTTTGCATCGGAATGGAGAATTTCGGAAATTCTGGTTTTTCGTTCCCAATTGAGTTCAAATATGGAAGAATTCTGTGAAATATACCATTAAATTTGCATATTTTTTATGATCAACTATTTGTTTTATGGACCATCGGATCAGTCGCATTCAGAGATCAATTCGCAGAAAATCTCATGCGTATGATCTTCAAGAACGATTTATGCATCCGTTTATGTGTCAGCTGTCGGTTGAATAATATTGAAGCGACACTTCAGGATTGGATAGTTCTTGGACAAGTGGATCTTGAACAGTTGATCGACGAAAAGTTTACGCGTGCTGCCGATTGGGAAGCACAGATAAAATTACTCAAGGGAAAAGGACGCGAAGCAGAGAAATTGCCAAGGTTTGTCAACGAGGCAAATTTTGATTAATACATTCATGCCGTAAAATTAGAGCCTCGAGTAGTGGAAAGAAGCGATCTCTTCAATAATTCTTTTCGTATTACCGATGAAAAGATTTTGTAGCAAAAGTTTTTGAAAAGTTTAAAAGTGTAGGAGAAAAATTTTCGAGAAATTTCTCTACCTGCCGGAGAAAATTTAATAAATTTTGTTTTTTTATTTAAAAGAAAGTCGTTTAGATTGGTATTTTTTCATAGCTGAAAAAAATATTTAAATTTTTCCTTCATATGAATAATTATGAATTTCTTAAATGATCATTCATTTCTAAAGTTTCTCGCATATCTTCTATGATAGAGGAATTAGTATTGATACATTTCAACTGCATTATTTAAGCAACATTATTTTCATTTTATGATCGCAATATGTTTTTATTTACGTATATCCATTGAAAATGCTTTCAAAGTTGAGCTTTTCGCGCGTTTCATTATAATTCGATTACCTATTTTGATGCAATCTGAAGATAATCTGATAATTTTCTATAGTCATAGCTTGAATCACAACAAAACAAAACGTTCAACAAACGATGCGCGGAATCGGCTGATCTTTCTCTTTGAGGGGAGTAATTTTACTGTTTAATTTAGTTGATGTTTGTGTTTACTTTTATGTTTTCACTTCGAATAGTTGATGATATGAATGTTTTAGTGAAATTAAACTTGAATGTATATTGGTGACAACATCGGCAGTAAGGAATGCAATAGACGACATGTTGCAAAGATTATTCGACACACTTATTTGGACTTTACGTCACTCGATCAATACACAAATTCAGGTGCGCATCTTCTTTTGAAAACTCCTCCGGCCGATCTTGCTCCATGTTCAAAAGGCCATTTATTGAACTTCCTATGACATCGATTATGACATTTTCTATGATTTTTATGAGTCACATATCTTTACAATCATCATGTTGACATTTGTTATTGTGGTCCATCAATATAACGAAGAACGAGCGTAAAAATCAAAAAAAAATGCCGTTCAAAATTCATTGCAAAAATTGCAAGCAGTATAATTCAATGCAAATAGTATTTCAATTAAAATTCAGTGCAAAAGGAAAAAAAACAATCAAGCGTAAAGATAAATGCAAAGCGTAAAAAACAATTGCAATGCAATATAAATGCAAAAAAAAAAAACGATAAATTCAAGCAAATATATAAAGCAATAAAAAGAATGAAAAAGTGAAACTTGAAATAATAGCTGAAAAATTCGTTGTTATAAGTGATACTCGATAGCGAGTCGATGCAATATATGATTTTTTTTTTGCAAAGGCCATACTCAGCTCAATCGAATCCCATTAATCGAAGAAATCGACCTTAGCGTTACTTTATTTCTATCTATGAAGATATTTCATTCATTCTGAGTCATTTTATTGAAAATAATAGTTTTTCTTTTTTTTTTTTATAATTTTCAAAAATTGATTTTGCATTCAAATTTTTTTGCGTTCATTTAATGCAAAAATTTATTTGCATATTTATTGTAGACGATTAGTCAATTTCTTTCACAAGCAATAACGGTACTCAGCTCAAGGCCACAGTCGATCGATGAAATCGCTGAGGCGAATCGGAAGCATACTGAATTTGGCAAATCTAAAAAAGAGGTCAGTTATATTTGCTCGTCGGAATTTTTGGTTTATTGGGAGAGGTTGGGGGAAAGGAGGAGGAGAAATTAGCAAGCAAGGGATTCTACTATTTTAATCCGATTGCTCAAGCCGTATTTTTGTTCCAATTTGAGCATAGAAACGAACATGAAAGACTCTTTCCAGCGGTTGTGCTTAACGTTAACATCCTACGTTTGTATACTTTTACTTCTGTATTTTTGGATTTAAACTTAATTGATAGTTTAAAAGATATTTTTTATAACGCCATATATAAGACAAAATTATAAATGACTTTATAGTGATGTAAATTATTGTCACACATTTATATGTGATCAAAGTTTGATCGATTTCCTTTAGATACGATAGATGCGTTTTTTTTTTTTTTGCAGATGAAAGAGATGATGAGTGTGATCGATGAAAAGAATAGATTACTTCGATCGATAGGAGGAAGTGGAGCTGAACAGCTACTAGCAACTATGCAACAATGGGAGAAATTCGAATTGATGTTGGATAGCCATCAAATCATGATCAAAGAACAGGCTAGAAATTTTAGTGAACATTTCTAGCTCGTCTAAATGCCTACTCATTGACGGTTTTCATCTCATTTCATGAAAATCCCTAAAGTAGGCGCCTAACTCATTCTCCATCTTTTCTAGCTTCATATGGTTAATGAATTGTTGTAATATGATTTGAATCGGCATTCTTCAGATTCGTTCTCAATTTCTCATCATCTCCCTATACTCAATTGCGTATTCAACAAATAAGCATTAAAAAGAAATAAAAATTTCAAGAACTTTGCAAGAAAAATGCGCATTTTTTTCCATTTGAACTTTGGGCATTTACACAATTTTCAGCCGCCATTCAAAAAAATGCAGAATTGAGTAATTTCTATTGAATCAGTTATAGAACTTTTTATTATTTGCTTTAACATCTGTTAGAAATCCCTGATGAGTCGTTGTTGTTTAGTAAACGGTGGTTAAAAAGTTTGATTAGGAGAGCGCAATGTTGTACCATTTTGAGTTGTAGTATGGACTGAGATGTGTAATGAGTTGTTACTAAGCAAAAATATTGAGCTGATCGAAATAAACTTCACCACAAGATCATTTTTGAGCTAATATTCTGGAAGAAATATCTCAATGCTCAGTGTTAAATATGTGGACAATGAAGGATTTTCACCGCTTGCCATATTTGGTTTCTTCCATCGATATGCCTTTAGTCATGTTGTTTGGGATTAATTTGCTCCTTCACATTGTTCATCTATACAAGAGCAACTTTGATATGAGTACGTTGAATAGGTGGAGAAGTATAGATTGTGGATATGCTGTAGGTGAAGAGATGTTTAGCGGCGCAATTTCAGGTGGTAGAGATAAGAAGTGTGCTTGAAGGATTTATGCGTTTTACAATATGCTATTCACTCCCAAGGAGCAAGTTCATTGAATTGTCCAATGCACACTTTGAAGTACAGTGGCATCACTGTATTTATAAATACAGCTGGTTCATTGCCGATGTTGCACGTCGCTCATGCCCTTATCGTACGATGAACCTGGCGTACTTCTTAGGTCTTTGCGAGGTTTTTTGATGAGGGTTTCCGATGAAGTTTATAAAGTATGCCCATTCATGACGGAAGAAACAACCTCAACTATATCATCCTACAGGTCGATGTGCTGAAATCAAACGTTAGCAAGAATATCAAGGTGCTAACTGAAGAGGCAGAGAAGTTGTTTGCTCGATGGAATCAATTCAAGCCGAAGAATGAGACGTTAAATGAGGATCGAACTGCAGTACTAAATGCCATCGAATTTATCAAGGAGAAGCGTTTACAATTCAACGAACTTCAGGCATCTCGAGAAAAGCTTCTGTAAGTTCTTTCTTTCGCGAGATATATTCGGCTATATTTTCTCACTCGTGCAAATTTTCGCGAATTAACTGGCCTTTTTTTTCCATAAGTGCATGGTACTTATACGAGTATGAAAAGTACAAGGTTTGCCCTTATTTCTAACCTCCACTTTTTTCCATTTCCTTAAACCATAAAGAGTAAACCATGATAGCTGACTTCTCACCCTTCTTATTAGAAATTTGATAAGAAATTACCAATATTCAGATATATTTGTAATGTTTGCGAGAAACAGCAATGCTTGAGGTTGCTGATTAACTATTTGCACCCACCGAAGTTGAGGTTGAGGAATCGGCTAATTGCTCAAGTTTCTGATGGTATGATTGACATAGTGACCTCAATATCAGCATTATTCTCCTAGGAAGCTTCTAAAGAAGTTTCTCTAAAACGTTTGTTTTGGAGAAGTAAATTGAAATCCCCTCTCCACCTCCCGACATGTCCAAAACTATGTGGATCATGAAAGGAAAGTGCAAATTTGCAAATAGGAAGTACAATTGTTACATGCAGATGCCAGGAATACATACAACTGTCGTAGGAACACCGCATGCAAACCTCAGACCTCAAGAACGTGATGATGCGGAAGGCATTTTGAATCATTGGTCTTACATCAAGGCTTTGGCATTCAAATTCGCCAAATACCCTAAGTAATGACTGCGGATTTACCGTTATTTGTGATGCTATGAAGCATAGATGTCATTCATAAGAAAGCCATGTGCGCCACCAATGTCAACTCTCATAACTTGCTGAGAGTAAAATAAACGCCTAGGAGCCTCTAAGAAATGCATGATGGTGGTTAACGCTCTCGTGCTTCGCATACTTTTCCAAGTGCCATGTCCATGCTGTAGCTACAAACTTTGCGTAAATTTTGTACCACCTCAATGCTACGATGTGGTATCACTGTCGTTGTTATAGTATTTCTCAGGTCTGAATGCCATAGCGTTTAGATGAGATTGATGAGCAATCTAATTGTCTCTACACCACGATTTTCGGATGCGACGTTTGCCGTTTGCATGCGTTATTCCTGCAATTTTTTCCTGTATTTCCATTATCTGCGTGTGACATTTGCATTCCTTGTTTGCAAATTTGCTATTTTCTTCCCCATTTTACACGATGTCGGAATTGTGCGAAGGGCATTTTCTTCAAATTCAGTCCTTCGAAAAGAAAATTTAAAAGAGACCTCTGTAGAAATATTCTTGAGAACAGTGCTGGTAATCAGAAAACTTTTGATATTCATCCTCCTTAAAACTTTAGAAATTGACGAAGTTCTCAAGTTTGGAAGGTGCAAACATCGATACATCCATCGCTGAAATTGTGTTATTCCACAGCAACATCGCACATTTATCTGAATTTACCTGAATTAGTCGTTTGTTGTTGATATGTTCATCGATAAAATGAGAGGCTGATTACTGTGCTTAGTGCTTAATGACTGCAACGGCATTTAGCACAAACGGAAGTGAAGACGTCTTGGGCGTTAGGAACATTAGAACATCCGAAACGATACAGTATAATCCTCAGTTCGGCTTTTCTCATTGTATAAACTCGAAAAAATGCTACCTCTCGAATGAGGATATATATATATATATATATATATATATATATATATATATATATATATATATATATATATATATATATATATATATATATATATATATATATGAATTAAGGTCCGAATGTGAGCAATTTGATGTGGAAAAGCCGGAGTTCGCAATAATCGATGAAATGGAAGCTGATCTGAAAGAGTTCGAGAACAACTGGATTCTCTACGAACAATTCAACGAAGAGCTGCAGAAACTAGCCAACGAGGATTGGATCGTATTCAGGTTGGTTTGTTTCACGTCAATATATCATTTCGCTTTTTCGGGCATAAAGTTTCGATAATGGCCGAAGTAGTTCTTGCAGATTTTCATGTTTTTTAAAAAATTTTTTTGAGTCAGTCATATTATTCTGGATTAATGTTATAGTCGCTTTGAGAATTTTTGCATTGAAAGCAGTAAGTAATTCATTTTTTCATAGCTCTGATAGCTGAATAGTTCACCTTATTCGATAAGTTATATTTATTGTATAAAATTATAGCATAAACTGTTGGTTTCTGTGATGTTTATTGGACAGACTTGGACAAACTGCGTGCTCCCACACACGTATAAATTGATTCCGCGACTTTTGTTACCACAGAAGTGAAATGTGAAAGAAGCTCCTTCACGTTTATGCAAAGTTTACCTTCCAAAATGTTTTATTGGACATACGTAGACTACTTCTCAACTTCATTAGGTATGATTGCTAACCAATTCAGGTCAAAGACCTATTTGTTCGATGAGTTTCTCCATCAGTGGACAGAGAAGCTGAAGTCATTGCCTGCTTCTCATATGACTGTTCGCATAGGGAAAGATGTCGATGAATTCAAGGTAACATCACTCTATCGCAATATCAGATCATCGTCTCTTAATCAAGGAACCCAGCATAGCCACATTGAACTAGGCTTTGAGTACTGTCTAGATGTGCTATTAGAACATGAGTACGAGAAGAGTGCGTCAATGAAAAATAGTTAACTGCAACATAAAAACGCCATTCGAGCATATTTTTATAGTTATTCACTGTATGAAATACGAATGCTTATGCGTGTATCAAACTGGCTCTCCAATAATGTGCACCTATTCAGCTCTTTCACCTTATAAGGTAGGGGGTCGTAGATTATTGATTACCTCTCTCTCAATCAATGAGTAAATATGTAAATATGAATATGTAAAATTGGAGTACAGATTGGAGTCGTATATATATCATCTTGGAGCACAATTGGAGTCGTCATAATTGAGCATATATCATGCTCTCAACTCTAGCAAAATTGTTGCAATGAAAACGGCTTAATTTTTATTTTTGCAGTGCTGCAAATTTTGTATCCTCAAAGCGCTTAATGATAGAATCATATTGTTTATATTTACGTAGATGTATGCGTATATACTGTTGTCCCAGTATTAGTTGATCCGATAGTCTCAACCCGATGACATCTGAAGCTGGAGTCAGTAAATTTGATGCGTACATTACGCACCATGATTTCAATCCGTGAAAGTGGAAAAAAATTTGGACGCAGTTTATTTTGATTGGTTTCTTATTTTACTTCAAATGGGTCCTGAAAGAAGTCTTCCATAAATGATTTCAACGGACAGTGGGATCAGTTATAGTACGAAGGTATCATTTAAGTACAGCTTTCCTTCTTACTGGCCATTTGTGAAATTGGTTGGTCAGGTGAACGCAGTGAAGAAATACTTAACATGTCTATGGCGTCGGCTCTTTAATTTTTGGTTTTTCCTGAGCATAGAAACAGTTAAACCATCGTTTCAATTAGCTGCTAACATATGTTATATATCAGGAAATGAGCGGTGGTCTTAAATACTGTCGTGGAGAGATGCTAAGCAGTGACCACTGGCTAGAGCTATTCCGTTTGCTGGACATGCCAAAAGGAACCACACTCGAACGACTTCATTTCGGTGATCTACTTACTGTGCATGAAAACATCACAGCCAATATCGAAGCGTTGAAGAGTTTGAACGCTCGTGCTCAAGGAGAAGTGACCATTCGAGAGGCGATCCAAGAGCTCGAGCTCTGGGCAGCTCAGGTCTTTTTTTTTCTTCTTCACTTTTTCAAAATTCCCGTGTTCTGCATCACCCGATTGCGTCTTATGAACTATGCAAAATATGAAGGTATGTATTTGTCCTCTTTTATCGATTTTTATCTCTCTAATAATATTTTCAATAGCTTTTTTCACCCCTGCCGGATATTTTCTCTACCGGTATCCCTCCCGGTATCAACGTGAAAAAAAAACGGCAAACTTGTTTTAGAAAAATCTTATGCTGACATATCCGGTCAATTATGGAAATAAATGTAATCGTTTATTGTTAAATGTTTTATTTGCAGACCGAATTTACACTTACCGAGTACAAACATACTAATGGCTCAATCATAAAAGTCATTAAGGATTGGAAAGACTCTATTAACTCGGTTAGTTTTTATTTCTATTTTTATTTTATTATATAATAAATAAGTGTAAAGTGCAATATATAAAAATAAATAAGTGCAAAATTATTCATTTTCGTATGATGTAACTTTATCGAATTTTACGTTTTTTTAAGCATCAATTTTATGCCATAATATCCATTTGCATAAATTAATTGAATTTTAAGGTGAAAGATACTGAGGCACTTCTACAATCATTGAAGAATTCACCATATTATGCACAATTCATCGATAAGACTTCAATATGGGAAACAAGGTTAGTGGATTTTTTTTCTCGTTTTTTTTTCTAAGCATTTCTCTCTTATCTAATATTTGAAAATTACCCTCCAAAAAAGGTAAAGGGATCTCTTCTATAAGCATGTTGAATATAATATACTCAATAAAATTAAAAAAATAATACTTTTAATGGAGATTATATTTATACTTTCTACGTATATTTCTTGTTCTTTCCCTTATTTGCAGCAGAGTTTATTTGAAAGTTTTTTTTTTTTGAAACTGCTTTACAGATTAGCGGATTTGGATCAATATCTTCAATGGATGAACGAAATTCAACGAAAATGGATTTATTTGGAGCCAATATTTGGTCGTGGATCGTTACCTTCTGAAGCGTCACGCTTCAATCGAGTCGATGTTGAATTTAGAACGATTCTTAATGGTGTTTCATCTTATTTCACGCTCAAATGCTTTATTCTATATAGCTTTTTTTTTGACTATTTTATTAAATAATAGAAATTAATTTATATTATTTTAATTCTCTTGTATATTGAACATTAGAGTACCATAATGTGGAAATATTAGTAGACCTTTCTCATCATTACCAAAACGAAGTTATAGTGTAGGATATTTCCCAAATGTTGATACCAATCTTATGATAGATGCTGACTTATACGCATAGGAAAATTTCATAAGGTGAGTGCATAAAGTTGACAGCCGAAAACAATGCGATTCTAGCAAAATTTATTTGTTTTCAAATTGCATTTCAATCTTTCATGAAATTTGCATTTTTTATGAAAGGTTTTCAGAGGTGGCACGTGATAGTCGTTTGGTGAGCCTTTGTTCAAGGCAATATTTGCGAAGAACGTTGGAGCAGATCATCGATCAATTGAATCGTTGCCAACGAGCGTTGAACCAATTCCTTGAGGTCTATTACTCATTATTATCAGCTGCATCACTGAAGTATTCATTAATTGGATTCTTATTGCTAAAATAACAGGAGTATTGCTAATTATGCCACAGGTGAAGCTTTAAACTAAGCGCCGCACGATAAATACTGGAAAGGTGTTATCTTAAGTCTTCCGAAAACTTAAAGTGTATCTGAGAAGACTGCAACTTTTCTAGATGGAAGTGTCTTCCGGATGTGTTCAGACAGAAAATCCATAGGGGTATGTTTGACTTGGAATATGGCCGAAACGAATGCACTCAAAACCTATTTAAGAATCAACGAGGAATTTTGATAATTTTGCAGGAAAAACGTAGTGCATTTCCTCGATTCTATTTTCTCGGCGATGATGATCTTCTCGAGATTCTTGGGCAATCAACAAATCCGATCGTTATACAAGCTCATCTCAAGAAGCTCTTTCAGGCAGATTTTTTTTCGAACTTTCACTAATTGTTAGCCCATACGTAAATTCCTCATTTAAAATTGTTTAATTTTTATACTTGTTTAACCCTCCTGAATATAATGAAAGGGATTTTTTTAAATGAAAAAACGAGCTTTTTTTGTGAAATCAATGCGTTTCAATTTCTGTCAAAGTGAGTCGATCAGATTTCTCGCATATTAAATTTATTTCCACTTTTTATCATTCATTATAAGTATTTGAGGCAATGGGAATGAGCAGGAGGTAATAGTGGAAGCGAATAAAGAAGACTCGAGCTAAGTGAATCTGAAAAATATGAATTTCAACCAATTGCGCTATTGATATTGCAGAGAAATTCCTATTTATTCACATTGTCTTTGGTGGATGCAAAAAAAAAATGCAGTTAAAGCTCGAATAGGTTTCTACTAACATTATTATGTAGATTTAGTTGAATTGAAAATTATAGAGGAGGCGAAACCGGTTGAAAATTTATGCAATTTGCAAACGATTTTTTTTTCTCGAACAAAGGAATACATATGCAAATTTATTATCGCTGATTTCATAATGGTGTTATGGGAATGTTCTGAGGCGATACTTATGTTTCAGGGTATTAATAAAGTGGTCTTTGGAGAAGCTAATCAAACTCTAGTGGCAATAGTTTCCGCTCATGGTGAAAGGGTACAACTTTCAAAGCCAGTTAGAATCGTGCCACAAGTGGAGGTAAGACATTATCAAGGAACTTAAGATCAAAGATCAAACCTGGTTATTCGTCACATTTACTTCAATTAAAGAATTGTCCTTCGCTATTAAGTTACTTATTTGCATTTTATGACACAACAACTTCCAAAAAACATAGGTAATTTTTTACTTCCATTTAATTATTGTAGTACGGTAATGTATATCAACTTACAGATATGGCTGCAAGAGCTTTCAAATGAGATGAAGAGTACAATTCGATTGCTGACTATAGATTGTTTACGACAAGCGAGTCTTGATCCGGGTAAATATCCCTCTCAGGTAAGCATCTAGCAGATATGTGGCCACACTCGATATAACTATGAAAAGATTTTGCAGGTAGATGCAGGCTGCGATTTCCTCTTTTATAGCCTTAAAGGTGTTTAATTTACCTGATCAGTAACGGCTGTCAATTTTAAATTTTTTTAGCAAATAAGATACCAAACAATTGATATCTTTTTATATTGGCGTTCATATATGGTGGAATTAAAATGAGCAAATCAGTTGTTACCTGTCCATCGGTAAAACCTCCTTTTGATAGGATAAGTTTGATTCACTTTATCACCTGAGATAATCTCGTAAAATTGATAGTTTATTTTGAGTGTCGACAAAAAATGTCACGCCTTTTACTTTATAGGTTTACTGTAGTGCTATTTTTGGGTTTCTAGTAATTTATTTCGACAATATTGCTTTCACTGTAATTTCCAATTTATACTTATATAGTTATCCCAATGAATATTTGAGGTGTTGTGTCTCGCTGAGCAAATCCGCTTCTGTCGTGATTGTGAAAATGCACTGGATAAAACAAGAGATCTGAAGCAGTTTCAAAGTGAGCTGAAGCAACAACTCGCCGCCTACACTAGTTCACGAGTAGAGGATTTCGTGCTTGACCTGAAGCTCAAGTCGCTAATACTCGACCTCATCCACCATATTAACATCGTTGATGAACTAATAAAGGAGAATGCGAGGTGAATTTTTAGTTGGTTATATTTCTTTATGAGGTAAGAAAAATATTTTGCTTAATTTCTTACCACAACTTCGATTGTCCTGATGATGCATAGGTAGGATTGGTGCAACATCCAAGAACTAGTGGCCGTAGATGCAGGAGCGGAAAAAATGTCGTGTTTTGGGGGGGGGGGAGGGGGAGGAGGGGAAAGAGTGATATTTATATGCATCTAGCTAGATGTCGTCATAAACATTCTGTTTCCTGATCTGAAGTTAGTTCTAAAGTTCCCTTATGAGCACCTAAGCATAATGCATTCCTCATCAACGTTTTCTAACTTCTAATTCAACCCCTTCTCTCATCTTTTGGAACTCAAACAGTATGCATAGAGTGAATTACTGTTATTATGAAGTAATAAAGAACAGGAAGCCATTTATTTTAATCTATTTTTATACTTATTTACACAATCAATTCCATAATACCTCGAAGTGAATATTTTGTTAGTAATTCGTCGTGCTGGTTTTGGCAAAAGCAACTACGATTTTATTTGGACACGAATGCACAGCACATTGTAAT
This sequence comes from Ascaris suum, assembly GCA_013433145.1. Lineage (NCBI taxonomy): Eukaryota > Metazoa > Nematoda > Chromadorea > Rhabditida > Ascarididae > Ascaris > Ascaris suum. The sequence continues at coordinate 1,574,716 of CM024172.1, read as the reverse complement.
ACGTCAAGTAAACGCCAAATTCGACTACACATATGAGTATCAGGTGGGTATTTTTTTGTAAAGGTATTACTTTATTATAGAAAAGACAGAGAACAAATTTGTTTATTAATATCGTTACTAAATTTGCATATTCTTATCCGCATGGCCAACGAGTTGAGAATTACTATGCAAATATATGTGTGTTTAATAATGTCGACTGCCTATTTATCTGCCATACCAAAGAAATCTGCATATTTGCTCAATATTCATCAAATGTTTATTAGGCCAGTAAAATACAATAATTGTGCTACGCGTCTCTATGTGGAGATCAACCGATGGAAGTGCCTTGTATCATTTAATCGCTGAACTATAAATGTACAAAAGCACTGCCCTAGAATTCTTCTTAACCACATCGTTTCTGACGCTATTAAGCAGAATAATTCATTGCTGTAAGGAAAAAAAATTTTTTTGGAAAGGACGATATATATATATATATATATATATATATATATATATATATATATATATATATATATATATATATATATATATATATATATATATATATATATATATATATAACCGTGACGTAGCACGGAAATTTAGTAAGTGTTCAGTATGGTGACATAGATCTGTTGTCGACCTGTGCTCACAATTATCACCTGAACTAATGGAATAAAATTTTCAGGGCAATGCACCAAAATTGGTACACACACCGCTAACCGATAAATGTTATTTAACACTAACACAAGGTATGTGCTTTTCTCATTTCAGGCAAACTTCTTTTTCTTTCGCATTTATATTTTTTCCATTTTCTTTCTATATAAAATTAGATTTCTTGTTTTGTTTTTTGTCATAGATTCACTTTCAACGATCACTTTTTAGCGATGTCGATGGGACTCGGTGGAAATCCGTACGGTCCTGCCGGAACCGGTAAAACCGAATCAGTAAAGGTTTGTTAGAGACAATATTTTAGTACGTTTTTTTCAAGAGAACGCATACAGACTGGTCAGTAGAATGTTGTGATTGTGAGCACAGATCGACAACTAAAACTCAGCGTCGTTTATGTCGCCATCATTTAATTATAGTACTCTATAAAAAAACTGAATTTGTGAAAATATAGTCAACAATAAGCCAATTTCTTTAGGCACTTGGCAATTTATTCGCTCGACAAGTGCTCGTATTTAATTGTGATGAGGGCATCGATGTGCACTCGATGAGTCGTATATTTGTCGGTCTAGTGCAATGTGGTGCATGGGGATGTTTCGACGAATTCAATCGTCTTGATCAGGTCTGCAGATACGTTAGACAATTATTTGGCATGTATAATTAAAACTATTATTAAAGGTATTAAAGATATCATTAGATAGGTTTTTTATTCTGTTATCATTGAGTTGGAATAAATCTTTGATTACGTGATAAAAACATTTGATCATATATGTCGAAACAAAAATCGCCTTTCTTCGCCTCGGCCGGCGATGGTGAAAGCAAAACAAATTTTATCTATGCAGTTAGCGAACGTTTATATTTAAATTTACGTTGTCATATTCTATAGCATTCGATTTAATTTATGCAAATTTTTTATGTTCCCCATTTAATGCAAATGGCGAATTTCCCATATTACATTCGTGCCAATCAAGCAAAGATGTAAATTTTTCTCCATCAGTCGATTTGCAAATTTTTTTTTTGATCATGTATTCATTTTCCTCACTAATTTGCACAAATTATTCTCACATCACCTTAATGCATAGATTTTGCCACTTTTTTGCTTTGATTGAGCTTTCACATCATTAACAAATATTATCTTCGTTTCATCACTTTCCTATTGCACATTCTTATCACTTATCACTATGCCTTATCATACCCTTATCACTAAAACGCTGTTACATTAGCATCTTATTTTCATGATCGCTTTAGTAAATCCACTAGTTCGAATCGATCCTTTATGAGCATTCGAATGCTTGCATACGAGCAAGCAGTACCTATTGTCATTGGATTGTTTACTATGAAGGAAAAAGTTTTGATTGCACAATAATATTCCTGAAGATGTCCATTATTTTGCGGACGATAATAAGCCTAGCATATCATAGTAGCAAGCATCCATAGTTAAATCAGAGATCCTGTCAAAAAGATGAAATTGTGATGGCCAAATTTGGACAAAATTTTCCAAAATTGACCATCGTAACTTTTTTATTTTCGATTGTTAAGGACGTTTCGACCGATTGGATGCTGACTTACGTGCAAATAAAGAGATAGATGGTTATTTATAAGTATGATAGGATTGGGTTTGCTGCAGCAGCTGTTCTACGCTTGTGCATGAATCCCTTCGATTTGTTTAGGGCTGTGCATTTTACAGCTGAATGGATTGGATTAGCTTCCTCTGTTTAATGGATTCGGTCTCCTCTGTCCGACGGATCCAGCCTCCTCTGTTCATTTGCGATGGTGCCAACTCGTCATCAGAATAGTCCGTGATTTTGCAAATAGATCAAAAGGACATGAAATATTGCAGGAGATGAATGTAACGAAATCTGAAATTTTACAAGCCTTTTGAAAATATCAGACGAAATCGCAAAGAGGGTCATCATTGAAGCAATGATAAACTGTTTAGAAGTGTACATTGTTTCAGACAGTGCTATCTGCGGTTTCCATGCAAGTGCAAACGATTCAAAATGCTATCAAATCACGTTCAGGAGTATGCTCACTTGGCAATAAGGAGGTGAGAATTGTTTTTATTAATTGGCTCGCGAATATTTTGCAAAGAGAAATTGTTTCAAGTGGAAAGATTGAGATGATGCACCTATCATATCAAAACTATTTTTTTTTAAATTGTTTACCTTGCTATTTATTCTATGAAATTGATAACTTTAGAAAACTTGAGGTTTTTCATAGATGCTTTACCTATTGCTACCGTTTAATTAGTGAATTCTTCACTTTTATAATTGTGGACGGCTATAATTTATGGCGATATGATTAGTGAAATGTGATTCCTCGGAAAAATTCCTTCAAGAACAACATTACCTTTTAGATAATTATATGATAAATCTTAATGAATTTCAATTGATTAAAATTCATATTTACAAAATTTTAATAAAGTATAAATTTTTATTGAACGTTTTTTTTTTTTTGAAATTAGAATCGCTTCTTAACGCATCGAACGTTTGAAATGGCTCCATTAACGTAATTTTTATAGCTAAATAAGTTATTCAATAAGCTCTCTGCTAACGGCTTTTGAATTTGAGCGTTAAGTATTCGAAAAATTGTAATGAGCACAAATATCTAGGAATGATGGCGTATATAGCAACCAAAGTTTTTAATGGAATATAATAGGAAGTGATTAATTAAGCCGTTAATAAGAATATTACAACTCTGAATGATCGATTTATGGTTGTATGAAAGTTTCGAACGTTTATATGGAAAAATTGAAACACACTGAGTATAGTAAAATCTCTATATGCCATGTAAGAAGAAAGAAATTAGAAAAGCGGAAAATGTGAAAAGAATAAAAACATGAAATGAAAATGCATGGCGGAAAAGAATAATGCAAGCAACCGCATTTGCTGGAGAAATTGAAAGAACTACCAATATAACTCATAGTTTGTCGTTCGGATTGGTATTTTTTATAGGATTCTGGCAGATTGAGATTCATCGTGAAGAGATTATTGTAGTTCGAAAAACATTGCATAAAGTTATAGTTTTCTATGCGTGAAAACATTTTTTTTTTGAATTTTATGAGGGAAGTGGAAAAGCCTTATTGAGCATTTTTTAAGGGTTTCTTTCATTAAAATTTTTCTACGAGATATTAAAGTGTTTCAATTTTTTTCTATCGGAATGAACTAGAAAATTATAAGATTCACTATTGTTTGTTTCGATCGAATGATTCGAAAGGAGAATTTAGCGCTAACTTCATAGTAAAGTAAAAAAGTTATTAATTTATAAAATGTATCCCTATTATTTAGTGCATTTATTTTTACGCCCTTAATGATCATTTACGCGTTTTGATTATGATGAGATTTATAAACATACGAAGAGCTTTAAAGTTAACATAAACGGCCTCATATGCTAATGAATAATATTTGATTGAAATATTCAGATTTCGGTTGATTCAAACTCTGCAATATTCATCACATTAAATCCGGCTGGTAAAGGTTATGGAGGTCGACAGAAATTACCGGACAACTTGAAACAACTCTTCAGACCGGTAGCAATGTCTGTGCCCGACAATGAGCTCATCGGTTTGTTTTGCCTTTATTCTTTGTTCGGATGTTGTGTCCTTTATAATGTTCCGTATAGATAATATATTCATATTCTCTTTGTTTACTGAGTTCTCTTGCCTAATAGTTAAAACTTCTCAGCGATAATTGAATTTATTTACAGCAGAGACGATTCTTTACTCGGAAGGATTTAAAGAAGCAAAAGTTCTTGCAAGGAAACTTGTGACTATTTTCAACCTCACCAGGTAAGCTGCTTATACCTTTAATATAGTTGCAATTTATTGCGTAGAACTCTTTTTTTCATGCTATGTTGCCTTGGTGGAATAAGTTCTCGAAAATGTTCGGGAGAAGTGACCATAGTGATTCAAATGGATGGTTTAATTAAAGAGTGCATAATTTTGAGGAGAGAGAGAAAACTGTGTCAGTCCAGGTAAAATTTTATTGATAATCGTAAAGGTGGGCGCAGTTGCCATATTTTATAGCAGAAAAAGGTATACTCAAAAAGTAACCTCGAAAATTCCAGAAAATTCCTTCAAACTTGGAGTTAAGAGTGCAAGAAGTGAGAGAAAGGGGAGGGGGTTATATTGTCACGAATCTGGCATCGTGCAATCATTTGAATAGAAAATCTTGCATATCATCTTATCTGAGATCCGAAAGATCGGTATGTATATCGTCGATGAATCGAAACTATCACATTTCAACACATTTCGCCCAAGTTTTATGCGCAAATTTATGCCCACTCTTGCGAAGGTTCTTGCTCAGCCATGTATAAACTCCTTGGTTTCAAATAGTACATTATTTACTTACCTCAGCTGTTCACAGTATTGGGCCAGAACTCAAAAGTAGAATCTTTCATCGGTCGTAAATCCTGTAATGAATCCTGGGATCGTTCATCTGTTGCACTATACATATAGCTAAACGCCTTGTATTGACTGATGACAGCCTAAATCGAGTGTGAAATTTATAAGCTGCCTCTCTCGTTGTTCATTTCATTTGTTGCTTTAAGGGAAATGCTAAGCCAACAACAGCACTACGATTGGGGTTTACGTGCGCTCAAAACCGTACTGCGTGGTTGCGGTGATATGTTGACTGCAAATCCGACCGGTGATGAGAGGCAAATCGTCGTCGAAGCAAGTTACTTTATCTCTTTGAAATGAGGATATAGATATCACAGACCTTTGGCGCAACTCATAAATACTCGAACTTGGTAATTACATAAATAATTTGGATTGAATTATGATATTCGATTTATTTTTCTTATATTTGCTCAAAATAGTAAACTTATGTTGGGCATGTCTTCTTGTTGTATACCCTTTTGACAAGTTTCATGGGACTTAATAGGATTATGCCTATATATATTCGTAGTAAGAAATCACTAGAAGTTGATTGCTCATAGTCAGATTTGCTATGAAGCAGTTCCTTCCCTGTGTCTCTGAGATTACTTTGAGCACTATCTCTATTCTGGATGTCTTTTATATTCATGAGGTACTCGTCAAATTCGAGGTCGGATATATATAAAGTGGCAATAATGACTGAGATGCAGCCTGAGGTTTCCAGAAACTCTGAAGAGGCGTGCAGAAGTCTCCACCGTTTTCCATAATTTCCTTCAAAGTGTTTAAGCAGGCTTTTGTATAATGAATGCATTCACAGGCTCTATTGCTAAATACGCTTTCGAAGTTAACGTTCGCTGATTCGAGCAGATTCAACGTACTCGTCGATGACGTTTTCACTGATGTGAAGAAGGGTACGGCCCAGGTTTGTGACTTTTACTCATTTTTTGTAACTATGGATATACTGAAGTTTTTTATAGGACAGTTATGCTGACCTTGAAATGTTATGCTGAGATCTAGAAGAACTTACCTGGATTCATGACCTAGAAGAAGTTAGTTGGATTTTTTTTTACCTGGATTCAAGTTGAAAACGCAATGACGTTTAATTTTTTCATGATTAAACGTCATTGCGTTTTTTTCTTCAATCACTGATGAAAATTGATATATCATAACAAAAAAAAATCAAAGAAATGAACAATCGCTATCTCATATGAACCCCTTCAAAGATTTCTGGCTGAGGAACATTATCATGTAGGCCTTCTGGAACCCTTCCCAGGCTTTGTGCTATTCTACACAAAGTTTCCATAACATATAGCTCCAATGAATAAAAAAATAAATGAAAGTGAAAATTTAATGAAATAGCTTTTATATATATATCTGCAATAAATAAAAAAAATTTTTCAAATTTGAGAATACTATGGAAATGCATTGAAATAATTTTTAATCGTTTTCATAAGAGAATTTATGCTACTACAATGTGTGAAAGAGACGAAAGAATGTCCATTTCAATTATTTTCCTTTCTATCTCTAATCGGGAAATTTTGAAAAAAACTCCCACTTTAAAAATTTTTCTTTCTATCTCTAATCGGAAAATTTTCGATTTTTATTTACAGCGATTCTCTTACTATAATCTCGCTTCCGGATACTTTTTCAGTTGTCCATATTGACTATTGCTTGATAACGTTTTCTCTTTCAGTTCGATGATTTGATAGAAGCATTGAAGCGAGTTTCCGATGAAATGAAAATTACCATCACAGATATCCAGGTAACGATAGATTTGTGCGCAAGAAAGGGGTTCCTGTCCAGAAATTTGATAGGATTATCTACTTATCCTGAAAGAGCTGGATACTCATCCAGCTCCTTGTAGAAACTGCCATTATAGTCATGAAAGGTGGTTCAATTTCCAGGAGCCTTAACTAATTTCATCAGCTAACACTCGAGTTTCAAATATGATGCGGTGGACTCGAGTAAAAATATCTCTTAGGTTTATTTAAAAATATGTCGTGGCGCAGATATAAGTTCCTTACATAAAGATGTGCCGCTTCCTGAAACCGGGTCAAACTTGCCCTATACCAATACTTAAAATGTATGGTAACACTATTTAGAGTGAAGGGGGGGGGGGGGATTGGACGCCACCAAATCTGTATATAACCAATTGTTAAAATATAGCTACAACAATGCTCTCATTTCGCCGGAGTCATATACTGTAGTACATCGAAAAATTTACATAAATTTCGCTCCATTTTTTGGTATTTCCTTAGAAAGTTAAGAGAAAAATGATCATTCAAAGTGATATCAAAGAACGCTCGTTATTAATTTTAATAATTGATTACAAATAAATAGCGCATTTTTTCAATTTTTTAATGGAATCATTTTGGTGAAAATTTTTCACGAGAAGAATATTCGTATAATTTATTTTTTGCTATAGAGGAATTAATATTTCTCTTATAGTAAAAAATTCTTGCGAACAGGAATAAAATTATATATAAAGGTGTTGGTTATATCCGATTACCTTCAATTTTTGATTGAGTACCTTTACAGGTTTATAAATTAAAAGTTGAGAAAAAGGATGCATTATATTGCATACCTTGATAACTTTTCAATTACCTTTACGCATATTTTGTTTGTCAGTTGAATTGTGAAGAGCGCTTAAAATAAACTAATTCTTATATCATTTCAGAAGAGAAAGATATTTGAACTATATGAGCAAATGCGTCAAAGGATGGGTGTCGTATTGGTTGGTCCAAGTGGATGCGGTAAATCAACGCTTTGGAGAGTGCTTAAAAGAGCACTCGCTATTGTTAATAAACCGGTTACAACCTACACCATAAATCCCAAAGCGATCTCTAGAACTAAGGTCGGGTCACTGAAGGTTTATTGATCATTACCTTAGGTCATTATAACGGTAAAGGATAATAAAATAAGGTAATAATGTACTAGACTAGGATAGTAAGCTGAGGTTATTATCTCATACAGTTTCACAGATTCCAGTGCTATCGGAATATATTTGCGCTCAAATCAAATATCGATATATTCTCATCAAATGAATTGACTCATTTTCAACGCCGATATTGATTTATGATAAACCCATCGTGCACAACTAATATCAAATATAATCGCATATAAATATCAAAATTTGTATTTTGTTATGAAATCTATCGGGGATCGATTCCTCTGTTTCGGTTAGAGACGTGATGATCACTAGCAGGCTAATTATTCGTAATCGACTAAATTGTCGCATTCTTCCGTGAAGGATATATTTGATGCATCTTGTGTTGATCCTACGCATACCATACATTAGGCGACAGCATTCTGAGATGATTGTTCAACTTTGTCATCTGGATCTTGTTCGTTTAATGTAGAATAGGGTTATTGGTGAATGTTGTTAATGTTTTTTATTGAATTTATATAATTAACTGAGTCATTGTAATGAAAGGTATGTGTTTACCTTAGACAGGTAATATGAAACGTTTGCAATGTATAATAAGATAGGCGTTACCTTTCTAGAGATAAAACTTTTTTCCTCTAATGTGCTACAGAAGTAAGCTCTTGCAATGGCTCAGGATTAGTTGCTATGGAATTTCAGTACACTGGAATAGGTAGGTATTCAATACATTAAAACATTTTACTATGATAGCTTGTGCTTCATCATATCACTCTTCCATTGATTCGTTCAAATATTATTGTTTACAGCTGCTTGGTTATATGGACTTAGATACTCGAGAATGGTTTGATGGTGTACTAACTGCAGCGGCTCGAGAAGGTAAAAATTTTTAGCGATTTGACAAGGAAATCCAAATTATATTATTACGCAATAAATGGCGATAAATCATTCGAATAATTCTTTTGCAATCTTTCAAATCCAATATTTTCTTTTAGTAAATTCAGCATAATACCCGGTTGAGAAGATTTTCACGACTGAAGTTTATTTTGTTGCTCGTCAATTTTTTAAAATGTATTTGTATATTCTTAGAAGAATTAATTGCTACATCTTTGTCTTATTGTATTTCAGCACTCATCAGAAAACTCGCCAAGCTTGCATATTTGTAAACAAAAAAAAGCTTTCTATGACTATAATGTCCTAAGAAATAGTGTTGCCGTAATAACGAATGATTTCTTTGATACAATAGACTTCATTTAATAACTTCGTATATGACGCAACCGATGGTTCTATAGAGTGCTGGAATCTTCTTTCTTGATATGTGTTTTATGTTCGCATGCGAATATTTCAAAATCGGTATATCCGTCAATTTTCCTCGAAATGAGTTTCTAAGCTTACATGTATCGTAGTGTTGCAAAGATCTGTGAATACATATTCCAATTTCAGTAGTGAAAGACAGTAGTGTGGATGCGTGGATCGTTTGTGATGGTGATATCGATCCAGAATGGGTAGAGGCATTGAATTCAGTACTCGACGACAACCGATTGGTGTGTTTTTTTTTGCAGCAAAATACATGCCAATCAATTTTAATGTCATTGATTGTGCATGCACATCACGTGTTGTATTTTTGTGATTTGCATGAATTTTTGCAAGGAAAGAGAGCTGATTGGAATTTAGGCTATTCGACTAGCTATATCTTATATGTTCCATTTCCGTTCATTTTTCCTCCTCATTTTTACCATTCAAAGACTCAATTCCGGTAGAAATATCACCGCCCATATCATTCATTATTCATGTTTTCAAAAGAAATACGAATCGTGTTTTCGGAAATATTTGTCAGCGGCTAAGTTTATATAGAAGGTAAAAAGCGGTAGGTTAAAAAATGCAGAGAAAATTTGTTTTGTATAATACGCATTACTAGATTCGTCTTGAGATTGTATTGTAGTACACAGGCAATGAATCGACGTTTAGCATTTCGAACGGAGAATATTTTTTCGCTTAGGATATTTTTGCAAGCGGAGAATATACTTAGAAATCTCCATGATCATTTTTTTATTCAACAATGGCCATGGATACGAGGGTGATATTTTCATTGCACATTGGTCAGAGGTCGGGGGGGGGGGGGGCGTTGATGGAAGCTTGGGAGTGGGGGTCTTTTGAACCCGATGAAATATGTGTCTACATTTTCCAAACAACGAACAGTGGTTAGATTTTTGCGCAGAAAAAATATCCACTGTTTGTTATACTAAATAATTACTTCAAACTTTGGTTTTGAGTTCAAAAAGTTCTTTGGAGTTTTTTTAATTTTATTGGCAAAAATTCAAATTATCCACTTAAAACATTGCATCGCTAAGATGATATTCACTATAAGATTGCTGAGACAATAGTTGGTTGACGAATCGCATTTGCAAGCAAACACTTCCGATCGGCCATAATGATAAAAAATAAAGTCAAGTATGTGTCGCCGGATATGTGACATTCGTTCGTTTAAAACAACCCCCGGAAAACGTTGCCACATAAAGAGTTAATACACGGATAAAACTCCCACCCAACGGGTATTGTTTGAAACGTTAGTGGATACAATTGCAGCTAACGATGCCATCCGGTGAGAGGATACAATTTGGTGCGAATGTGAATTTTCTCTTCGAAACGGATGATTTGAGTTGCGCATCACCTGCAACAGTTTCTCGTATGGGTATGATATTCATCAGGTATGTTCTATAATTTTTCAAGCCTTTCATAATAGGCATATTTGTTTGTGATCTCCGTGGAATTTATTGGTGCTTCAACCGATGACGGGGATGATTTCAGATCACGTTGATGCGGGGCGATAAAAAAAAAGAAATCATCGGGTCGGGAAGCATCAGGTTAGTAATGCAGCCACTGGCCCTGAAATCAGGTTGTTATTGAATCTAGAAGTAATAGAGATGTTGCAGTGAGGAGGATATGGATGCACGAGAAATCGTGAAGGCTTGGTTAAGGGAGGAGGAGGAGGATGCTCACATCGATTTGCAACAATGGATAGACGATCACCTCTACAGGTAAGTCAAACGAGTACTGTGGTCTCTTCTCACCGTAATCGATAACACCTATCAGACTACCTTCACGTCAAGCTGCGACGAATTAATACTGAACTTCCCATAACCCTGGATTATTTTCTTATGAACCGCTTTTTGAATTCATTCGATGAAAATGAGCCCGAACTCATCTGAAATTTAAATATAAGTATTCGAATTTGAAAGATTTCACATGAATGAGCTTCCACATCAATGTTCATCGATCGTCTATCTATGAGGCTAGTGAAATTGATTGTATTTCTCATCAATATTTCGAATCTATGAAATAGGCTTATAATTGAAATTTTATTTTCATATGCTTATCTTTTTTCTTTGGTTTATAGGTTTATTTATAGGCTAGTAGATTTATGTTTACGGAAATTAAAGGAATATTTTTTCAATTTGAGGTGTTTGAAATGGATTTGGGATAAGAATGAATACGAGATCAAAGTGAGTCGAACGGCTACCGTATATAATGCATTATGTCACTTACGTGGAGTGAAGTCTCGTGAGGAATTTCTCGTTGGTCTATATCGTGGTCTTTCATCAAATCTCAATCAAGAAGCAAGAAATTCTTTCGCACAAGACGTATGCTAATATTTATGTTCAAAATTTATTACACATTGTTGCCATGATTTAATTACTTCATAAGGTCGGCTTTTACCTTCAAAAGAATCCTCGGCGAGTTAGGATTTTCCAGTTGTTTTTTTTTTTCTGGAAAAAGGTAATGAGGAGATCGGATAGAGTGGAGGTTGCTTTTGTTTTAAATGTAGGCAAATTAGAAAATCGTAATACAACATTTGAAACCTATAATAACGAGAAATTTTAAAATTCAATAATAAATTTGAGGGGAGGAGGTTATTGTGTGGTGTGAGGACGGGGAGGGGAGGGGGGGAAGGTGGTGGTATCTCATCTTCCGAAAATCTTCGATCTTTATTCAAAGGATTGTATCGTATGATATGTTATCATTGCTTATAGAAATGCGTTTTTTATTCATCGCTACTTCAAAAAAACGAAAGTATATTGGAATATTTGTGCTTATTTTTCTAATGCCTCTCGACAGTAAGTTAGAAATAATAGCCCATCGATTCGAAGCACTAATCAGAGCTGAGTATTGTGCACGAAAATTGAAAAGAATGCACGTAGTCTTTACACTACCTGTTCAAACCAAGTAAAAATCCTATCCTTAATTCAGGTGGTCTTTAGTGGAATCACTTTGCCAGATCCACGATCTCCTTCAAATGTTTGCTATGATTCACGACTTGGATCAATTATTTCGTATACTGACGATACGACCGTCAATATTAGTCTAGAAGAAATGCAACATGAGGAACGTCGCCCTTATATTTTGACAGCTGCTGCACAGGCTGCACGAGATACGGTATTGTAGCGCTCTTTATTATTTCTCCAAATAAGCGAGAGATTGGTTTCTATTTTCATTTTTAGGTGATGTGGGATAGTCTTGGTCATTGGATCACAAACTTTGAATCACATAAAGCACTAATGATCCTGATAGTTGATTATTGGTTTGTGTTGCATGAGAGCATATCCTATAATCGAAATTACCAGTTTTATTACCAGTTGCCTAGATTGGATTAGTTACTTGCTATGCGGACATATCTTGTAATCGCAGTTATTTGCCACTTTCTAGAAATACACTCAAGTTATTCGATGTGCATTTTGTTCAGCAATATTTTCTGCAAAAATTTGCGATCTTCTTATTGCTTAACGTTCACATATATGAATGTTAATCAAGCATTACCTAGATATACCACCTCTACAACCTGGTGGCATTTTATTTTTTTTTTTTATTTGTATGATGCGAATTAATCCTGTTGAATGCAATTGTAAAAAATGGGATATGGAACGGAAAGAGAAATTCCAATTTATTGAAATTTGAAGCATTAAAAAAGCAATATTTGTGTTGAAATCTCCTGACGATCTTCGTTTCTGATGATCATTTTTGGCATTTTGATATTTTTTTCTCCACACTTTTTGCATATTAGCCGTACGAATTCTTACAATACTATATTCAAATGATGTAATAATAAAATTTACAGGTGTGTTCTTGGTTGCGAAGTGATAATCGTCAACCATTTATTGTATTCGGTCCAGATGGTTGTGGTAAAGAAAGTTTGTTGCGATATTGCTTCCAAACGGATCCTAATAGCCAAGTGGCTGTATTACATTGCAGTGCTCAAACAAGGTTAAATCTTTTGAAAACATTCATTCGAATACGGCATGAAGAGAGGGGTGGGGGGCTACAACAACCTTGAATTGCGGGGCGCATTTAATATGGTCTGATCTGCTTTCGAATTTCTTTCTTGAATATTATCGTGTAAATAAAGGCTTTATTATAGTTGTTTAATGTGAAGAAATCTTTTTGGGAGCATGATATGGTATTTTGATATAATTCGCTGAGTATTGCTTTATTTGATGATTGGTAAGTTTCGTTTTTCAAGAAATTCGAAAGAATCATCAGTGGAGAATCGTTGAAAATTGAGCCAATTTGAGTTAGCTTTGCGACGTTTACATTTGCACGATATTTCAACTTTGTATTGCTATCGATTGATTGATTTTTTTGGTTATTGTAATTGTGAAGGTAAATTATAAAATTTAGTGCCGAACACCTGTTGCAAGTACTGGCACAACATTGTGTGCAGGTAAGCAGCACAAGTGGTAGAGTGTTGAAACCGAAGGAGAAAGCAAACTTAATCGTCTACCTGAAGGCGCTTAACCTGGTAAAACCGGACAAATGGGGCACCTGTGAATTGGTCGCCTTCCTTCAACAGATGCTCACATACCGAGGTTATTATGACGAAAAACTCGAGTGGATCGGTCTCGAAAATATTCAGGTACTAAAATCTGGTTTCGTTGGCATTCTCTTTCAAAATGTTTTGCAGTTATAACGGGGTCATATAGGCCAGCAATACGTCAAACATGACGAATCACTACATGAGCCTATAATAAAGTCGAGTTAGAATAATGATCATATGAATTTTTGAAATAGCGCAGAGATATTTGGCTGTTGATAGGGGGCGGTGGGGGGAGGGGGGGGGGGTGGTTGGGAGACGTGAAGTCTACTTGGAACTTGAAATTTTTATTACTAAAAGATTCAGTTTTTCTCTACAGAGAGAAGAGACATAGATCTGCCAAATGTCAATCTTCATTTCATCAATAATATGCAACGAAGTAAATCTTTATTTCTGAATCAATCAGAAATTTCATTCCTCGAAAGGCATTGTTGTGTCTATGACATATTGCGCGATAAGAATAAAATGACAGCTGCAACTTCGTATTTTAGAATGTTGGAAAAAATTAGAAAAATTTTGGTAAACTCATAAAAATTTCTCTAAAAATAGCAAAAGCACGATGAGTGCTATGGATTAGGATGAGGAAAATGAGGATAAATCTCCAAAAGGGCTATCAGATAAAAGCCTCTGTACCTAATAAAATAGTTTAAACACTGTATCCAACGGTTCTACTAGCATTGTCCTAGATGGAATTGATAGTTGATATCACAAACTGAGCCAACAAATGCAACTCCTGCATCGATTCTGTCTTATTAACTTTGAATTCTAGAACAGCGTCCTCGCCATTCACCCTCCAGAATAGCATTCATGCATTATTCTTCAGCTATATTATTAATAAAACTTTTATTTCATAGCTACTTATATAACTGTGTTGTTGTTGCTATAGTTAAATACGTCAGCCTAGAATATGCACATTGGTTGCCGATCGAGTTTCGAGAAGATTTTCATCATTGAATTCAACTGAAATGCTTATGCATCAAGCGCATTTCTTGTGAAATTATATCAACGATTAAATTTTAGTTGGTAGCTTCAATAAGTCTTGCTGATGGAGCAGGTAAACATCACTTGGCGACACGTTTTACCTCACTTATGAGAATATGCAGCGTCGATTATCCTCCTGAACAGAGTCTTATCGCTATCTACTCTGCCTATTTGACACCAATACTTCAGGTATATTTTGAATCCATAATGCACTAATCTTTGAAAACATTACTGCATTATCATCGTTTATATACGCCTCTTATATTGTTTGGAAAGCTGACCTTTCCCACTGAACCTTGAGCTAACGACAAATCTCTTGAGTTCATATTCGTTCACTTAATTACCACCCAATTTATCAATAGTTTATGGTGCGTCGGACATTTGCATACAAGTAAGGTAGATCGAAACTGATAAACTTAAAACTGATCAACTTAGCGATATCGTTATTTCATACTGGGCTTTATTAATTACTTCTTTACTCTTTAAATGAATTTTTAGGTAATATGCGGTACGCAAAAAATTTGATAATAATTTATAGGCATCAATTCAATCGGCCGCTCGAATCGACAATATTGCAAACATAATGGTTCGAATCTTCGAAGAGATACGTTCATCATTCAAACAGACCGATAAAGCGCATTATATATTCACGCCGAAAGATCTCACTAATTGGAGTGTGGCTATGATGCGATATGATTTTTGCGGTCTCTTTTATAACCTCTTTTTAAACTGAGTGAATAAAACTTCATAATATAAAAATTTATTTATAGGGTTTAGTAAATACTATATTAGCAGTATCAGATTGATATTCTTCGAATATAGAAATTCCTCTTTAACGGATTTGACGGCAATATTTTTCGTTTGAAAGATAGAAATGAGATATTCGAATGCCCTTCAACCGATACTCGAATATTTCGAAGATAATAATTTTGAATCGCCGCTAAAATGAGAGAAGATTTACGAACTTCTTGAAATGAAACTATTCATTCGTAGCTATTCTTGTATTTTTATTCCTGAAGTTTTCTTCAAGAATTTGCTTCATTTATTTCATTAGCTGACCTAAATGATTTCATGGGATTCGGTACAACTGATAAAGTGCAATTGGTTTGGTGGTGGTCACTGATGCCGATGAGCTGTCACCAAAAC
Source organism: Ascaris suum (assembly GCA_013433145.1). Taxonomy (NCBI): domain Eukaryota; kingdom Metazoa; phylum Nematoda; class Chromadorea; order Rhabditida; family Ascarididae; genus Ascaris; species Ascaris suum. Next base: position 1,558,819 of record CM024172.1, on the reverse strand, counting down.
TATTATTTCGCTTTATACTATATAGTTTTTGCTGCTAAACGAATGAATAACACAACACGTTCATGTAGCCACTGGCAGCTGTCAATATCTATATAATAGCTGCTGTTTTTTATTTGCTCCGTTTTTTCAACTTTGTCGGTTTATTTGATATATGTGTTTGTTGGTCACACGATCGGTCAATCGTTCAGTTGCCAACTTATTCAAGTTGCATAGTTAGTTTACCTCATTGTCACAATTAATTTAATTTACCTATCTTTAAATCTTTTATTCTTATCAAATTCTTTAATGCCTTTTTAATAAAGACCTTATCGGAAATTACAGGTGAGAATGCAATCGATAATCTAAATAAATGTTTAATATATGAATGTCAACGTATATTTAGAGATCGTCTTGTCAACAATGATCACATTCAAAGGTTTCGTTCATTTGTAATTATCTTTTCTAATTTCGTTTTAAATCGTATTCATTAATTCAGAGCAGTTTTTCAATACGATTAGCGAAAAACCATTTGCAATGCACTCTTTGTAAGTTTGATATACATTTAAATTTTTTTTCAAATGAAGATACATTGGTATCACTTCCAAGATTGAATGAAAGTACCTCCGTCTGTACAATAGATAGTTTTTACTTGCTATTGAACAAAGGCTCACATATCATATATATCCTCAGCGTCATTAATCACGTTTTACTATGGATTACTTTCTAAATTTAAAAAAAAATGTTGATCTTATAATTTAAAAAAAACTGTTTCTGATGGAAATTTATGAAATTCAAAAAAAAAAATTATACTTTCAATTGGGCCATAAATCAAATGAAAAAATTTTTATTCAAATTTTTATGCATTCGGATTAGATGTATAAAGAGAACACCAACGAGATATTTGATTTGATTTTTTTTTTCGAGATTTCTGCCACCGATTAATTTGAAAGAGGTTGAGCAGCTAGAAGAAACGAAATCGCATTAGTTTACCTATGATGCGTTTCTAATTTATTGAATGTAAATTTGAAATTCAGGTTCCATATGCAAATTTTATGTGCAATTGTTATTCTGATCCATAAAAAAATTTCCTATATACAAATAAATAAATATTTTTCGTGCTTAATCCTCAGAGTAAGCATAACGCCTATTATCGAATGCCTATAAAGATTAAGCGTCGAATGTGTGTTGAAAAAAGAAATACCAAAGTAAAATAAGAGTAAAATGGGAGCATGGAGGTGATACCTTGATTATATGCGTACCTCATTCAACGAATGGTCTTCTTAGTATAAATTCTTTTGTCGTAAGGAATCGACGATGATCATGATAAACGATGAATTGTTATTTTACTACTTTGATGATAATTGGATGAACTTAACACTATATTTAAGGTTCGACGAGATCATCGCAAATATACTCGCATCTTCTGCATTCGTTCAAGATACTGCAGGTGAGTGCTCAAATTTTAAATATCTTTGTACCTTTTCTAGAGAACTCATTGTTTGTCAACATTTGCATAGATGAGAAAGAATGAAGCAAATATGCATAATCCACGAATCGTTTAGATTTTATAGATACGATCAGTGATTACGTCGGAAATTTGTGTTTTAAATGCAAAAAAAAAATGTTGAAGTGTTGTTCCTTATAAAAATAATCTGCTTGGTATCGCAATAAAGAACTTAGAAGCTTTTTTTTTGCTAGTTGAGATAAAAGACTGAACCATTATTTGCGAATTCAGAAGTCGAGTATTTTTATCGCTTTGCAGTTTATGTTGCTTCGCCGGGTATGCTACAAGGCAGTTCTCTAACGGGTAAATCTCTTTCTATGATGCCTCATAAAGAATATGCAAAACAACTGCAAAAGGCGATCCACAGATACGGTAAGCTTCGCTCCACAAATTTGCATATCTATGAGCTATATGTATTGTCAGGAGAATATCCTACAAATGCATCGTTTATTTTTCAATTTTGTTTTTCTTGCGAAAATTTGAATGAAGGCTATTTAGAGAGTGGACGAGCAAATATCATCTAATACGCCATTGTTGTTCATTTTGGAAGCAATTACCCTAAGGTTACCCGAGCAAATAATATTTTGAAGCAGAAATCAATCATCATTTCATGAAATTCTTTTCGTTGAGAAATTCCATTAAAAAAAAGATGTTGAAAATATGTATTTAATCCATAGAATCGATAGCAGTGAAATATTTCTTCTTGATAAGAATTTGCTATTGCAAACTATCATAATGTATGCATTCAATTTCGAAATAAAATTTAAGATAATCGTTTGAAAATAAAATTATTCGTTGAAAAAAAATCATTTAATCGAATATCATTAGAATCATATCATGTATCAATGTGCGATATGATTCTTTATTAGTTGAAAGCATATATTAGCTTCTTGATAAGAAATATTTGTTTTGAAAATTATAGCATATTATTGTCACGCGCTATAGATCAGAAAACCTTTAAATTTACTTTAGAATCTGAAGTGACAATCTTCAAATTGCCTCTTTTCGATGAGCTTATCACTCTTTGTGCTTATATCGATCGCATTATCACCTGTCCAGGTAAGCACACGTTGTTTGAATTAGCTATTCGACCTGTTCATTGAGCTTTTCCATTTTTAATGCCTTTTTTTTGTGTTATTGCTATGCGATTGATATTCACCTATATGATTCAAGTTTCAAGGTTGAGGTAGTGTTCTAGCATCAAGAATTCTTCACATTCTATTTGAAAGCTAAGTTTAAAAAATACATCTTTGAGGAAATGCTTGTAACGATGCTATTTGCTATTTAGTTGACTCATAATAGATTCATAATTTAGTACAAACCAATTTTTTGTGAATATTTAGACGCAAACAACCGACTTTATCGAGAAGATTTTTGCGGTTTCTAAACACTCAAGGATGATACAGTCGGAGATGTTGTTCAATTTGCTGTTGCGAATAGAAAAATTTTCACAGCACAGTCGCGAATTCCTGCAGCCCAATAATAACCAGCTAATAGTAAGTAGACCCATTCGATGATGGTCTTATATGTACCTAGGCATGCTAAAATTAGCTCAGGTATTATTCTCATAAACAGACACGAATGGCTGTCGCTGAATAGTTGGGTGTGTTAAATATATCATCAATATCACAGCAGCTGAAGTTGCAGAAAAAATAATTCACTGAAATTGCAGGAGGAAGCGCTCTTTTAGCCGGTAAGTCAGGAATGGGGAGGAGAGCTGCTGCATCATTGGTCGCTAATATTCATCAAATGAAAGTATTTACACCGAGGATTTCTTCTTCTTATGGAATGAAACAATTCAAAAACGAACTCAAAACGGTTAGCTGCTTCTAACAACGTTATACTCATCTGTTACTTACAAGGCTTTTGGAGTTTCATAGCTACCTGTAATGGCATCAAAAGTCTTCATTAACCAATAAATACAGCAGAACAAGTACATATATACGTTTGTTTATTTACTTATTTATTCATTTACTCATTTATTTACTTGTTTGTTTATTTATTTACAGCAATTATGCATCGATTAAAAAGAAGCACCACGCTTTTTTCTCTTATATTAGTGTCTTTCTTAACATTCATATTATCTACTCCTACACCATGGATATCCTGCTCATGAAGTACCAATAAACATCGATTTCTACCAACAGGTAATGCAATGTGCAGCAATCGACGCCGAGCATGTGCTTTTCATTATGGAAGACTATCAAATACTCTCTGAGTTATTCCTTCAGTCGATTAATTCAGTCTTATCATCTGGTGATTTACCGGGTCTATTCACTCCTCAAGAATTCGATTCATTTTCGGCGTCATTACGTGATCAAGCATCACAAGATGCTTATCAAGGCGATCTACACTCCTATTTTGCATACAGTTAGATATTTTCGTTGTTTAATGAGATGAGATTTTTTCGTAGCTTTTGCATCAATATTTTTCTATTTAAATAAGGGTCTGCACAATATTTTTGTGGACAGAGAGCGATCGTCCAATAAAGAGTTTAAAAGTATATGCCGTACATATTTGGATTTATGTCTTCCTGCACTTCCATAAGTAGGACATTCAACGAAATACCCGCAGTACCACAAGATGGTAGAGATGGGCATGCTGTCATAAAATTTAAGTGGAACAAAGCATTTCACTTGTATGAGGAAAACAAACGAACAACAAAGAGAATTGAGATTAAGTTGCTCCATTTGCAGAAGTTAAAAGAAATATGCATATTATACTCATAATGGATATCGATGGTGCCGATTTCGCTGCAAATTGTGATGCAAATCCTTCTTTATATAAGGAGTGTACAGTAATCTGGAAGGATTCATGGAGCAGAGAAACACTTTTTCAGGTCATTTCAATCGTTGAGAATGCTTTAATTTAATCAACAAACATCTCCGATTGCACATACTATTAATTTCAAACTAGGTGGAACTTATAAGCTACGAGTTGTTTTTTATCGATTAAAATATCCCGATGAACGATGCTATGATTTTCTGACACAAATATGAGCCAATCACCAGTATAATGAAACGTTTAGTTGATTATGCCAATTCTATGATAAAACACCGAAAATTTCTTCCGCTCATTTATATCGAAACGAAAACTTCTTTTTGAGTCGAAAAGATCAGTGGGTTGTGAATTTAAGCTGAAATGGATTATACGTAAAACTCGAGAAGTTGCATTATGTCTCTATATTTTAAATATATTTTCGTAAAATTGTCGTATAGTTTGTTTGATATTATCATCGAAACTACAAATGAGACTTTCCTATTGCCCGTTTTGATCCAATTGGTCTTCGCCATTAGTTGTTCTCACATACATTTATTATAGGGGCTCCATTCTTTCGTCGGCTTTTTACATCAGCTCTTCAATTGTTATGAACTAATCAAACTAGCTTTTAGATTCCTCGCATGGTTCTAAATCGTCATAGTTTGCAACCATCTGATGATGTAATTGCGTGCTTCGCGCAGATGTTTGAAGTTTGTCCTACAAGTGTTGCTTCACCGGCAAAATTCTCCATCTTTGTCGATAACTATGTAAATATTTTCAACGCCAAACGAGTTACCGTTGAAAGTCGACTCAACAGATTGAAGGTAAGTATACGCAAATATTCATAAGCAGTAATGTGGTGAGTGAAAAATGAGGCATAAAAGTGAAGCTGGAGCTTTACAACGTGAGATTACCGCCACTTCATTGTCCTGTATATTATTTTACTATAATAAGGCTCACAGTAATTGCGAATTTCTTTTATAAGCTTTTTATTTAACTTAATTGGCTCATTAAGTAGGAAATGCGAATATATTGCCTTGTTCTTCTTCACATCTGGCTCAGAAATCTGCACCTACAAATACTTTAACTAGTAATTGCCGAGTGACATGATTTTGGCTGATTTGTGTAACATCCGTTTACTGATTTTTTAATATAGGTAATGATATCTAATATAATATACAGGTGATGGTGTGGTTTATTCAGGTAAATACACGTGAACGCAGTATAACATGCAGATATATAATTTGACGTGTTTTTCAAATTGCTTCACTTTCATTCACCTTCATCAAAAGTGCGGCGAGTTCACAAGCGTTATTAAGGCTGGTGTTGGGAAATTAACGGAAGCTCGTGAAGCGGTCGCGACAATGCAGAAGAAGGCCGCTAAAAAAAGCAAACTTTTAGCGGAGAAACAAGCAGAAGCCGATATGGCATTGAAGGCGATCACGCAAAGTATGACGGTATGGTAACTCTTAGGTTTTCCTATATTTTTGCCTTTTGCTTTCTTTTATTATTTTTTTCAGAAGTGGGGGAGGGGGGGGGGGTGGTATATATTAAAAAATCGTTTCATGTTCATCGATTGCTAAATGAAGGAAACTATGCTGATGCATATTTATAAGCAATTATGGCGCATTTCTATATGTATCTAGAATATTGGCTTTTGCTATGCGCATGAAGCATATAACTACAATTGGTCAATATCTTTGCAAACTTTTTTAGTGCATTTCGGCAAAATCTTTGCAGACTGTTGAAGGGCGTTTGATGATCGTTTTTGAATGTCTTTGATCATCGCTTCTATGAGCGTTCGTACAAGCTGCATTCTTTGAATAATTTTTGAAGTTTTTTTGATTGCGCTGTGGATATTGTAGGCATTCGAAGTCGTTTTTTTTGGCAGAAAATAATGAAATACTTTAACCATTTCAATGCAAAATGGATTAAATCAAATGTGCATCTATCAGATTTCTTAGAGATTTGCATATTTGACTAAATTAATTCAAAACTCAGTTTAGGGTGCAAATGAGCAAAAAGCTGATATGGAGCAGCTGAAAATAGCTACCGAGAAAGAAAATGAACGCATTGAACAACAAAAGAAGATTATCGATGAGCAACTTCGTGAGGTATCCGTTCAGTGAAAATATTCGATCATTAATGAAAAATAACTTCTTATGGAATTGTTCTCTTGTATATATTTAAATATTCTTTCGAACATTTTGCTGAAAAGAAAAACAAATATTCCTGGTTGACTTCAGGATATCTATTAGATATGAGGGCGATTCTTTGTGAAATCGACGGTCAAAGGAAACTTTCGTTGGGTGGAGGGGGGAGGGAGCAAGAATGGGGAGACGAGAGTCGTTTTCACGACATCATACTTGCGAAGAGAGATAAACTGATGTTTGTAAGTGATCTTGTTCTCAACAAATGTCGGCATTTGAATTCTATAAAGGTTGATTGAATTGTTTTTAGGTGGAACCAATGTTGAATGAAGCACGAGAAGCTGTCGGCTCGATAAAATCTGAGAGTCTTTCCGAGATTCGAAGTTTACGTGCACCGCCTGAGGCGATTCGGGATATCCTTCAGGCCGTCCTTCTCTTTATGGGTATCCTTGACACTTCCTGGGAAGCTATGCGAAAGTAATTATTCCAGTTCTAAACTTGTGCGATTATTTTACTTTTTAAGCGCGCTAAAGTTCATTCTCAAGATTGCTTAAATTCATGTCTATGTTTTTAAGTGCTCAAGTCCTTTCATTCTTAGGATAATTTAACGTCCTTAAAAATGGCAGCTGGCAATTGCGGTTTTCTTATCTAAGATGGAGAAAAGACTTGGAACAATATAAGCATGAGCCAAAAGGAGAGGAACAAGTTACTTGGTTCTTGGCCTTTGTTTTACATCTCTCACTATATCGATGAAAAAATTTTTAATGTAATTGATCTCAAATATCTTTCAAGAAAATTCAACAAATGCAGAGTAGATTAAAGGATATAGGATTTTTACTGGCTAATGAGATCCCTTTCCATTATTATTCTCATTAAGTCATAAATGGAAGATCTCATATTTTGCAGATTTCTTGCGAAAAGTGGTGTAAAAGAGGAAATTATCAATTTCGATGCGAGAAGAATTACTCCAGAAGTCAGTAAAAAAGTTACGGCACTAATGAGGAGTAAAGCAGCTTCGTTCGACCCAAAGGTAATCTCTTTTGCACTTTTGATCGGTCGAAATTTAGCATTAAAGAAATGAATCTCTTCTTAACGGGTGCAAAAAAATTTAAGGATTCAGGAATTTTAATGTCAACTTTACTTAACTTTATTTACTCTTGTTTTTTTCACCCTTATATCTTTAAGTACAAAATGCTCAGAAAAGCAAGCCAGCAGATTTGGGCTTTCCTGATTCTGCCCGTCGAGAAAACCATTTTCATAAATTGCCATGCAATAATAAAATGCGCAGAAAATAAATTCCTACTTATCAACAGCTGTCATTAATATTCTTCAAAACACTTGTTTTATCTTTTCCACTCAATGCAAAATACTATCCGATCAGTTAAGAAATAAATCAGCATTTCTAGGCGCTTTTAACTGCCAACCTTATGAAGCTGAGAAATCAACTTAAAAGTTATTTGGGGTCAGCATATAATACGGATGACATTATGTGTATTCCGTAAATCTAACTTCGGTGATTACCAAGTTGAAATTAACCGACGGACGAATACACAGACATACCTAAATACAGACACGACTTCGCCATTACGGGACTTGAGGAGAGAAACGGACTCCAGAAATTGCATTAATGAATTTCGACTTGAAAGCAGAATGAGCTTTTGCAATTGCAATGCAAACAGATGCAATACGCTATTTTTGAATGATTTGAACATGCGACATACGAAAATTTTGTAATAACATCAGGCAATCTTAAATATTACATTAAATTGTTTAAGTAATACGTTATGGTAGGAGCATTACTGGTTATTACTTCTTGTTATACAACGTTACTTATTACTTTTTATTACTTGTTGCATAATGTGATTACTTCACTTGGAATTTTGCTATATACAGTCTAGAAAAAAATTGCTAATACAGTTTTCATGAGTTGAAAACTGAAAATAAAAAACGATACTGGAAAAATATCCGTAAATAATTGCGAATATATATGATTTCTTTTTTTTTCTCAGAATGCAAAACGAGCGTCAATTGCTGCAGCTCCATTAGCCGCATGGGTACGCGCAAATTTACAATACTCGTCAATATTGGAGAAAATATCTCCATTGGAACAAGAGAAGAACGAACTTATAAGGTGAGTGAAGTGGATTACTCGACTTCAATGGTTATTAAGCGGCCGCAATCTTTTTTGGTGTTTGAAAAATATATAAAAATTGAACTTGATTGAGGTAAAACTTTCTTTTTGTGTTAAATGTTGTGATTTTTTTGTGCGCTTTTTTCAAGTTTTTCATATTGGGCAATTCCAAAGTAAACAATTGTTACCTATATTGCCATATACCTTTATAAATATATACAGCTAGCATTACACCATTATACCATACATTTAACCAATGCTACCTATAATAAACCCAATAATGTTTAATATTTTGACTATTTCCTCAGCTTCATATGCCTTCAATTTTGAGTGATGTGATAAGTTTTAATTGTGAGTTCCGAGTTCAAAAGAAAAAAATTGTAATCTCTCGGAATTTTAAAGGAATTTGAGCAAAGCCGAAAAGCAAATGGCAAAACTATCGAAAGGTTTACGTACAGTGGACGAGAAAGTCGCCGATTTGAAAGCGAACTTTGAGATTCTAATGAAGGACGCTACACAAATAAAAATTGATCTAGATAAAGAGCAGGTATTTCATTTTTACGTTTTTATGTTTGGAAATTCAACCAATGTGACAAATTACTCGAAGAATTTCATTCCGATATTCATTTTTATTAAATCAATATATCTCCATTTACCACTTTCTATTAGGAAGGATATAAAAAGGTTTTATTTCGTTATTTTGTTAGATTTTTTTTTACTAGCAATGTTCAATGAAGAAATTAAAACATCTAAAGGAAAGAATTTAATTGAATTAACAAAAGTTTCAAGTGCAATATTTCACTCTCATTGTTTTGAGTAACTGTTAAATGAGCAGAGACATTTGCGCCAAATAGCGTCAAAAGGGAGGTATGATTGACGCACATGTGAATCAAGAGCGATATTTCATCGGATGATCTATATTTTAGGCAACAATACAAGTGGCTGGAACATTGGTAGAGCGGCTTGGTGGTGAATTTGAGCGTTGGCAACAGCAAATGAATAGACTACAAGAAGAGCTCGATCAGGTAAATTCGCTTGACAAATAAATGTAATGCTACGTTAACTTCCATTTTTTCTAATGCTGTACTAATTTATTTTCTACAGTTTTACTGAATTTGTTAAAAGTGCAATGATCTTTGAAGAAATAATTCACTGTCATTGATGTGGGAAGTGATTCAAGTAGAAATTTACATAGAAAAAGCGATAATATTTTTGCAATTTTGTTTGCTGTAAAGATATTCTCGTAGCTAAATTTAGGTGCTTATTGTTTTTTTAATGATTAAATGAAAAAAAATATTTTCAGTTAGAGAGGTGTTCTGTTTTAACGGCTGCATTTGTAACATTTTTGGGCTCAGCATCAGAGCAACTTCGTAAGACGACAATGGATGATTGGCGAAAGCTAACAAATATTGATAAATTTAATGCTCTACAATTCGCTTCGATGGAAACTGAACAGGTATGGCATTTGAAAATTTCATTGAATTTTTCAACTTTTTCAACGTTGCCAATATTTTTAGAGATCATTTTTAACCAAGATTTATCATCTCAAAATAATGGCCCTAGCGGTTGGCACCTTTTGTGATTCACATATATATATATATATATATATATATATATATATATATATATATATATATATATATATATATATATATATATATATATATATATATATATATATATATATATATATATATATATATATATATATATATATATATATATATATATATATATATGGTAATATTTATATATTGCAGTTAAATTGGAAAAATAAAGGACTCCCGTCGGATATACTTTCTGTGGAGAACGCAATGATCATATTCAATTCAGTACAAATTCCGTTGTTGATCGATCCAAGCGGTCGTGTTAGCTCATTCCTCGAAAATTATCTCAAAGAGAGTAAGGTGGAGAAATTGAACGCTGCACAACCTGATTTCATCACACAGGTTATTGCTTCGATATTTTTGCCATATTTGTCGCTTAGTTGAGAATTGAATAGATGTATTGGTGAGTACCATTTCCGGTAAGTCTCTTTGAAATTTTTGAGGTTTTTTTAAAGGATATGTGTCCATTTTAAGGATGAAATAATCTGAGGATTGTTGTGTTTGGATTGAAATTTATATCTGTGAAAAACAAAGAAAAGGCAAATGCTAATGGTTTAAATCTCTCGTCTTTTTGTCTTTGCAATGAGATTATTTGTTTACCTCTTGGAATTGCAACCTCAAATTAATCCAAAAACCGTAAAGAATGTTTCCACTTATTTTCATAAAAGCTTTCTATGATTTGACGGTAAGAATTTTTACAGAACATGTTGGTGAATGCACAAATGTTTATCGTTTACCTTTTTACACTGAATATGAGCCTAGTCCACCTTTTCGAACGGTGCCATTGTTTGGATTTCATCAAATTGCAGTGATATTAGACATCGTTTCGGATGGCTAAATTGCTTATAAGCTGCTTTTTAGCGATGTAATTTGCATATTTCCTTTGATCAGTATTTATTCAAGGTGGAACTTGGCGTCCGTTTCGGTAAATCTTTAATAGTTGACGACGTGGTATATATCGATCCCGCTCTAATGAAACTTCTACGAATGGAACTATCAAATCAAGGTTTATTTCCGGTTTTTTAAAGCGATCTTGTCTTTTCTCATATAAGAAATTTTTAATGCGTTTTTTTTTTCAATAAAGTCTCGAGAGTGAACTCGAGATAGGCCTACATTTAAGGTGCTGCAGATCTGCAAATCTGCTCACCAATTGCTTAAACCCGTAGGTCTTGAAAGCTAGGGCGAAGAAATTTTACAATTTGAAAAAGCTGCATCGCCTCGTTACTCTCAAAATGCAGTTTCTTGCCAATTTGTCGTCCATATGGAGGATATGATGATGGACACTACAGATGTCCATGACTCATGCGTCCTAAAGATAACGTTTTTTTGCTGAGTTTTACTACCAGTTGGTCATTTTTGTTGCTGAGCCGTACTACCGGTTGGTCATTTTTGTTGCTGAGTTTTACTACCGCTTGGCCACGTAGCAAGAAAGCGTACATGACGTTATTGCATAATTTTTCAATTATTGATGCAACGTGATGGTTCATTGGGCAGAAATACCAAAGGTGCGAACCGGAGTAACCTTCATTACTTCAATGATCTCATCTGCTTTCAATGAGTCTAATTTCGTGTAATTTGACAAATCTGCATTTTAATGCGTTTCCTGATCACATGAACGTTTTTAAGTGTATCTTGTTCCGACATGGATTCTGTTGATAATAAGGGTGCGGAATTCAGTGGCTACAATCTTTACCGTTTGTGAAATCGGTTTTTCAATTGTCTCTGCAGTGAAAAAAGGCTGTTGAGAACAGAAGTTTGCATATTATGTGGTATTTTAATGTTGGAGTACTTGAAAAACATCTTTCATCGATAGAGCAAAAAAAAAACCATCTTGAGGGATCGAATCGTTTTAAAACAATATGAGACAATATTATTTATAAAGTGTAGTAAATATTTGATAAGGTGAGAAGAAATCAAGTGCTAATATATTATTACGCGTTTTTTTATTATTTGCGAGCATTTTTTTAGTCGGAATTAAAGAGCACATATTGTGCTTTTCTTTTTGCCCTCTTTTTTTTGGCTTAGTTCTCTTTCAAGTGTGAATTACTTGCAATGGTTTGTACTAGGTGCTTTACAGGGCCACGTCATGTTGTTCAAATAGGCGATAAATCACTCGACTATAATACTGATTTCCGAATTTTCTTCTGCACTAAAAACGGTCAAATCGATTTGCCACGTTCTATGAAATCTGCCGTTACTGAGGTGAATTTCACGACAACACGATCTGGTCTTGCTTCACAGGTCCGCTTCATTCATATTTATAATTTTATAGAGTTATTCACTATAATACAAAGTTTTTAAATTATCTCTTACTCACAATTTTTGCAATATATTTTCTCGTTAATCTTTCAGGTTGGAAAGTTTGTACGATTGTTGAATACAGCATTTTGAATAAATGAACGAATTAAAATGATCAAATATGATATAAGTTGAATGTTGAATTGGAATATACATTTTTCTCTTATGTTCTTAGTTGTTTTTTTTTTTTTGTTTCTTGAAAATTCCAAATTCTAAAAATATATAGTAGAGAATGCTTGAAGATCTATTTTAAAAAAAAAAAAATAAAAAATTTAGGAAATTTCAGATGTTGGGATTTGCGATTAAAATCGAAAAACCCGAACTAGAGAGTCGTTCAAGTGAATTAACGAGAAATATTGAGGAAATGAAAATAAAACTTGATGAATTGGAACAAATTCTTCTACAAGTATGTGGATCTTATTTTATTCATCAATATTTCCAACTTATAAATTGTATTTTTATTTCTTTGATAATTACTTAATAATTATAAATTTCTATTCGATAGGATAAAATAAAAATGATTTAAATATTTTTCAACATTTTTTTTTGTGTTCGACTATCGGTTTTTTTTTTTGAAATTTTAGCAATTTCTATAATGAGCGATGAATTTTAACGGCAATCAATTTGAAAAATAAATATTTTCAATTATTTCTTCTATGTTACATAATGAACATCGCTATATGAGAGTATAGGTTTTACTTATGCTGAAATTATAATTGTAAAATTGTAAACTTTGTAAACTTTTTTTAGCATTTAAATTTCTCTATACGTCAGATGTTTTCTAGAGGTTTGTATGGTTGGGTGATTTTGAATGTGCGAAAATTAACTCCAAAAATAATGAATTAATACGAAAACTGCCGTGAATTGATAGCTCTGAGTGATGCGATGTATATTTCCAGATCGAATTTCCGGATATTTTCGGATTTCTGGATAGCGTTGGTGTTGTAGAACAACACAGTGCAAGTCTTCTTTATGTTAGCATTCGGTATATTTATGTTTCGACACAGACACTCTATATCTGGATCTGTGGTTGAGATGGATGTTTGTGTGACTAAATCTTATTATAAATAACCGTTGCTCTAGCCACAACCTGAAATTTATCCGATACAACCTGAATATATTTTCAGGCATTGGCATCATCTGAAGGAAGTCTATTAGATAATACTCAATTACTCGACTCGTTGAATAAAAGCAAAGAAAATGCCGAAACAATATCCGCTTCTTTGCAAGAAGCCGACAAATTGCAAGAGGAACTAAATAAAGTCAGATTCAGTCTAATTTTAAATATAAGTCAAAGCGACTATGGAAAAATTTCATTTTTTATTTTCTTTGTAGGTGCTTGAGCGTTGTAGTAGTGGAAAAGAATAGCAACCCCGTAATGGACCATAGAGGTTCCATTAAACTATAGGTGCAAATTATCTGTCAGTTCTTGCCTTATTATAGCCTTATTATAGTATTACGGCTTACTTCTTTCGACCAAAAAAAAATAATGCGGAATATCTTACAATATTATTTGTCCAACCACTGCACTTTGTGAAAGATTTTACTGCAGTATTTAAGGTAATTTTCAAGATTCTATAGTCTAATTGTAATACCGTTAATTTCGATTAGCCGTTTGTCTTATTCATCTTGATTTACTGACGTTAAAATACATTCGAATATTGCGATTTAGGATTAGCGCTAGCATTAGAACGTGAGCTTTCATATATTTCTTTCTCTCTCATAAAAATCGTCACTTATAATGAAATATTTTCAGCAACGTGACGTTTATCTTCCGCTTGCACAATATGCAAGTACATTATATTTTGCAATTAACGAATTGCATCGACACAATCATATGTATAATTTTAGTGTCAATACAGTTATTAATCTATTTATGAAAACGCTCATCAACGATAAAGTAAGCTTATTTAGTTGTTTTTAATGGGTATTAAATTGTTGTATCAATTCCAATGGGAATCGTCTTTTTATTTCATTTCCAACGAGCATTTACTCGTTATTTTAATTTCAGTGAGAATCAACTCGTTATCTCGTTTCCACGGGAATTATTTGCAGAGACTTTTCGGATTTCTTGAAGAGGGTTTTTCAGTAACGTTTGGGAAAGCAATCGAGTTTTCCATGTTATCTTTGCTATCAAGAAAGCTAACCACAAGAAAGAGTCATCATCGTAGAACAACTAGAACAATTTTTTTGACAGAATACAATCGAGTAGCAATTTATTCCTTCTTTGATTTCGGTATATTTTCAATGTGCATGCATTGTTTCATAATGACTTCAAAATTTTGTTTTCTATTCTCGAAAAGAATCTAATCAACTATTGTAATATACTGTGAAAATAATATCTTTGCAAATAGAAATTAAAATTCACATGAGCAATGATTTATCGATGAAATTACTATCAGATAAAAATTGACTTATTATTTCGTTTAGAATAAATCGAATTCAACATTACGTCTCGATGAATTGAAGAGAGTTCTTCAAAATGCTGTCTTCGAATACGTATCGAGATCGCTTTTCAAAGAGGATCGTTTAATGTTTTCGATGAATTTCATTCATGCTACACAAGCAAATCTTTTCTTGAAAAATGTTAGTCAAATCTCTAATATATGCAACTCGAAAATTAATATTTTCTGGATGTTAAATCCAAAAATTTTCTGGATACTTTCTATCCACAAATTTTTTTGCTCGGGAGTAAACATATATTTTTTTGATGTTCCACTTTTTAAATCAACACAATTGTTTGGAATTATGAGTAATTCTAGAGGGAAAGAATTGCACGAGAATAACTAGACATATAAAGCGGATATGTAACGTTATAATAATAATGAATCAAAATGTGATATTATTCACAGTTTTTGAGATTTAATATAAGAAATAAAAAATTCAGAACGTTTTGCATGACCACAATGTGAGGGCGCCAAAATATAATCTGCAGCCTCTAAATACTGCTTGTTATTGTAACAAATGCAACGATGTAAGTGTAGATAGGCTTATCTAAGCAACGCTTGAAGGAATTATTTGAAGGAATGGGAGATTTTTACGGGTCTTATTGTTGATGAGCCTCGAGAGGATCCTTCTATCAAGAATATTGCTTGGATTGACACCGAAAGGAAGACAGCCGTTGCTAAATTGCTGGTATGCTCGTTTTTCATGTATCAGTTTGCATATTATTGCCTCAACGATCCTGTGATTAATTGTATGTGATTTTGCGTACGAGAGGAGTTTTTATGCTTTAAGCTTAGCGATGTTAAAGGCAGTAGTGAGGCATACATAATAAGATATATATGTAATGTTAGTAAAGTAACGTATATATATGTTACTTTACCATATAATCATCAATATTTCCATATTAAAAAAGGGAAGGTGCCGTTGAAATTGAAAACGATTGTTTCAAGACTCACTTGCCAACTCTCTACAATAATCTACGCCTCGACGATCAAGGAACGTGGAGTGAATTTTCGCGATCGGCGAACTGTGAAGCGGCTTTCCCACAGGCAATCGAACCGCTTATCACTCTATTCCAGAAAGTGATTGTCATTCAGGCAGTTCGACCCGATAGGCTTCATTCGGCGATGACCCTCTTCGTTACAAAGGCCTTAGGTTGCTTTTTTTTTCAAAAATAAATTCTCGAAGTTTTCCGACTACTTTCCTAAAATTGTAATATTTAATTTCGAAAATTTCGATTATCATTTTATCAAATTTTGCATAATAAATATAAAATGGGCAAATCGAAACGTTATTTTCTTTTCAATGAGTAATGAAAGAAGTGATAAACTTTCTCTTTGGTAATACGTGTAAGCATTGGAAATAGTTTTGTAATTGTTAATTTTTAGGTATTTCTTCAATTAATCCACCTCCGCTTGATTTGAAATCAATTCTTCGAAATGAAAGCAATGAGTTCGAGCCTATTCTTATCATGACTGGAGCAGGAGCTGATCCATCTCAAGTAAGTTTATCAGACTTTCTTCTGCTATGATCTTATCAAACTTCCTCTAATCTCTAGTAAATAAAAAATTTTCATCATTAATATCAGAGTTGAAATTATTTGCCAATAATGGAAAATTCAACAACGAATATAAATAAACTTATCTATGAATGAAAATTTTTTTTTTTAAACAATCAATCGTATAGAAATATATGTGAAAATTTCAATAATTTTAATTTTTTTTTTTTCATTTTAGCTGAGATTTTCAAATAAGAATATATAGAAATTTATAAAGTTATTTCTATTTTGATGTAAAAATTTGTAGCTTTCTGTTTTTTTTTTGTGATATAACAATGCCATTGTTCGAAATGTTTATGAAATTTTGTTTTTTTTTTTCAAGGATCTGGAAGAATTAGCAAAAAATGAAATTGGCTCTAATCGATTCTATGCAATTTCGATGGGCCAAGGCCAGCAACAAAATGCTATTGATACGCTACGTAGAGCGGCTGAAAATGGCGATTGGGTTTGCTTGAAAAATCTACATCTCGTCATCGCTTCTCTTCCGGCAATTCAAAAGGTTTCATTTGCCTACATGTTGCGGATTTGAGATACATTGAAACTTATCGATCGGACTTTTTGAATTCTTCGTGATGTTCTACACGAATAAAAGTTCTTTTAGCACGAAGAATGGAATCATTCATATGGAAAATCATTTTTCAATATGGCGCTTTACATAATTTTTTTTTGGATGGAATTGTTTACCTGCAGTTATTTTTACTTCTCAACGTAATGTTTTTTTCGGGATTTGTATTGTAGAAACAATGTTTTCAGGATAATTGATGAGAAACGTGGATTAATGATTGCAATTTTTGAAACATTTGCGACAAACTTCCGAATTATCCAATTTTACTGCATTGCATATTTATTAAAAGAACCTCAGCTTGACCGGAAACTAGATTATTCATTTATTCATTTCTTTTTATACGCTATTAAAGCGAACTAGGAATTAATCTGAGAGGATTTCATTAGGCTTGACAAGAATATATTCATTAGTGCAACCTTAATGTGGTATCATTTATAGGAGTTATCGTTGTTGCAACGTCATAGCAATTTCCGGTTATGGCTTACTTCGGAACCGGACGACAAATTTCCGTCGGTTTTATTACAAGAATCGATCAAATTGACATTCGAATCACCACCTGGCGTAAAGAATAATATGAATAGAACATATACCCAATGGCGAGATAGTGGTGTTAGTGGAGGAATGATTCGTCAACAATGCCTTTTTATACTCGCTTGGATTCATGCTCTTATTCAAGAGCGTCGGACCTTTATTCCACAGGTTAATTACCGAGTATTTGATTTGATCGTTGAAATTTGTAGTTTTATCTAGGATTTTTGCTGGTAATACTGTTTATTCTATTTATTCTGGTTGATTCGATTTCAACAACACTGCAGAAGTGACACATCCAACGGTAACCGTTTTGATTATCTCAAGAGTGATCTTGACTGACATCCTTCATCATCACGATTTAAAGAACAGCCGTTTGTCCATGAGTTTATTATAAACATATTGGTTATTGAATGACGGATTCTTAAGTTGGTTTTTTATTGATGAAAGATATATGGTTAACGGCAATAACTTTAGGCATGGTCGAAGTTCTATGAATTCAACAATGCAGATTTGCGAGCAGCGAAATTGATTATTGAAGAGATGACAAATGTCGATACGAGAGGTACTTGGTATTTGTTTTTTTTTTTCAATGAGGTTCATGTAATTATATATGACATCCAGGTATCGGGTACTAAGAGATGTGAAGATCTATAAATTTATCTATTTTTCGACAATTCAGCCATTTATTAAGCATTCACCTAACCCGAAGAATATAGGCAATGTTTATTTTCAAAAATAAATGCGAAGACTCGAGAAATGCCTTAAGATGAAGAAGCATCTTGTAAGGTGTGACGATTGCTTTAGTGACGGATCGAGGGAACAGATATCCTTTTTTCATTTTCACGTTCAGCTAGCGTGATTGTCTCCTAATCGGAGGTTCCTTCTATTTGATGTGTTTCATTTTATAACTATTTTTAAAAATTTACATAACGTTTACGATGGGCGTTAAAATATTTGAATATAATCGCAAATGTGAAAAATGGGAAGTAAACTTTTAAAAACTTGTTGATCGATCGGCGCATTTGTCATATCAGGTTTGATTTTCCTTGTATTGACCCGTCAAAATTGATGAAGTTGATATGCCCAATTTTATGCATTTTTTCTAATCTGCTCAGTAGAAACGAGTCTCAAAAGAATGACAAGGATTATTTGTGTGAAGTAATATAATGATATGGATAATTCTGTGGCAAGGATAGGATGCCAAGGAATGCCAAGGATAATTCCATGGTAGGGATGGTATGACAAGGATAATTCTATGGCAAAGATAGAATGCCAAGGATAGTCCTAATATTTCAGCGCCTGAATGGGAGTTCATTCGTGGTCTCATGCAATATGTTATATATGGTGGACGAATTGATAGTACATTCGATTTCAATGTCCTTAACGGCTATCTGCTTCGATATTTCAATTCGTCGATGATCTCTACGTCAGGAGCTGAGCTTGCAAAAAATATTCCCATTCCTGCTTCTAATAAATTTACGGTATCTATTATTAAATATAATTTTAGCATTTTTTTTTACTTATGGGAATTTTATAAGACATTGATATTTTCAGAATGCCCGAGAACTTTGGAAAAAAAAAGTTTGAAATAATTTCATATTGCATTTTAAGAAAAGCTATTTCACCGGTGGATTTCAATTTTCCATGAGGTAAAATCTTAGAAGACAGTTCTCCTTAGACTTTATTAGGTACCCTCCATTTTCAAGTCTTACACAAAACTTGGGATTTCTATCTACATTTTAGAGAAACTTTATAGTGCTAATTTTTTTTTTTTGTTAATTATGAATTTGCTGAGGGTACGTATGTAAAGATATTTACGATGATATATTGCTCTCATTAGGCCGTTCATTCATAGATCATGAATTGTTTGCATAACTTCAATAATTCATATTTTCTCTTTGAATGTATTAAGAAATTTTCGATTTTCTTTTGAATTAGATCATCTACTGCGTTTATAATTGTTAAGTATAGTTGTCTACAATACTATACATGTTGCATTTCTTCTATAGTAATACTACAATAACAATAGAGTTATATATTTATTGTTTACAACTCATTGTTTATTTAATGCGCCTAATTTATTGCAGCTATTGTATAATTCAATGAGAGGTTGTTTCTATAAAATCCATAAAGATCGATTTTCTAATAGTGATTTTTGCGTATATATGAGAAAAAACATTTGAGTTATTGGCTAATTTTTTTATTCAATAATAGAGAGTGATATATCGTTGAGTGCTAAATGTATCATTCCTTTTTCAGCAGCAAAAATTTTTGTTTTGTATTGATGAGCTATTATTTTAAGGACTATGTAATGGCGATCGAGAAGAACATCCCACCTGAGGATGCACCCTCACTATTCGGTCTTCCGGACAATATCCGCATATCATGGGAAGTAACTGAAAGTGAAGCGACAATACGTCAAATTCGTAACATGCAAATTGGTAGTGGCGTAGAAGTTACATTTGAATGGTGAGTGAAGTAACAAATAAGCTTCCACAAATTTATCCAGAAGCCTATCCGAAAGAAGGAAGCCAGAAGTGATTTTTGGCTATACGGTCATTTGACTGCTTGATTTTCTGCCTAAAGTGGTTCAGGTTTAAACCTTGAGCTTTCAAGGTAAAAAGAATTTTTTTAAAAGACAGCTCAAGGAAAAAGGTGCACAAATGTCTTTCTTTGCCAGTACGCCAGTGATAGTATTCCGTTTAAGTCTTTATGAGGTGATTTTTCGAGTTCAAATTGCTTTTTAAGTTAGTGCCTTTTAATTAATATGATTGAAAAATCAATAGAAACTTGATTGGTAAGGCGGTTAATAATAAACCGAAACTTCGATGCATAAAAACGACTGAAGCAGTGAAGGTAAACGAATGGATTTAGGTTTATTGAAGTAGATTTGGCAATATGATACATTTACTAGGTATAAAGGCTAGTTATAAGGTAGCACACTACACGGCTGTCTACAACAAGGTGTGAGACATGCTCCAGATGTTACAACTGTTGCTCTCTCCAGTATTAAGCTTAGGTGTAGTCGGTTTCTTCCAGCTCATTGTTTAGTTACAACCATTCAAATGATCGATTTTACAGGACGAGATGGCAAAATGCGTTGAATCCAATTCTAAACATGTGGAAACGACTCAATTCACATTCAACGCTTCACTCGATGTCACTACCGCATGTGAACAATTCTGATGATCCCATCATTGAAGTGCTGTCTTTGGAATTTGTTTTCGCCGTTACCTTGGTACTTTCTCTTCTTTGTTCCTAAACGATACGACTTACATGTATCTTCAAAAGTTTTTTTTGCAAGCGCTTCGTGACGACATCACGTTTATACATTTACTGTCTGTATGTCTATATATGTCCATTTAGTGGCTGTAACATGCAAATGAGGTAAATAAGGTGATGAGACTCGGTTGATATGACTTGTGCCCTAAAACATTTAAAACGACTCAATTTTATTGGAGTTAATTCCATGAATTCGAAGAGATTTATTTGTACGATGTTCGCGTATGCAAATTATGAAATGGTTGAATGCGGGTTGAAAAACGAATATTAAAATGTGCGCAATGTGCACATGAGAACGATCTCTGTCGAGGAAATTTACTAGTTGTGATTTCTTTATTGTTGAGCATAAGAGTAAGTAATCGGTCGATCTATCTTCTGAAGTTATGCCGCATATATATATGTCGGTAATCTTTGATCGTTTAACGGATACAGTTGGATTTCGCTATAATTTTTCGACGATTTCAACAAAGTAATGAATTTTTGAAACGTTTTTAATAAGACTTTAAATTTCCATCGAACTTCAAAAGTGACCTCAACAATGCGATATGTCGTCTCCATTGACGATTTTGTCGAATTCCAAAAATTACTTGAAAGACATGATTTGGACTACTTGTAAATTCTATTCACGAAGTGAATTTTTAAATAATAAGGGGATTTTCAGGTACAAACAGTGCACCGTTCGTTGTCTGCAATAAGTAAATGCCTTCGAGGTGTTCTTTTGCCTTCTTCGAGTACTATGAAGCTGGCGCAATCGTTGATCTTACACGAAGTTTGTTTTGCATTTCTCGTTTTCTGCATATTTCCGCGTTGACCATTCAGTGGTTTATCTCGGAAGTGTGCTTGGTGCATTTAAGGGAACATCGCCGGTCAACATAGTGACATGAAGGCATAAGAAGGTTTCGGTCTAATTTGGTTGTGAAAGAGGTAGAAAATAAGCGCGTAAAATCTTTTTTGTAATGCACAAATTTTTAGGCGCCATCGTTGCAGTTCCAGGTGAAACGGTTGTTGTCCAGAATTGTCTCTAAATTGGTCTGTCACGCTTGTTTCCTTATGATAGTTCAGTTTAGCAGTATTCCAACGCTGCGCTATCTATTGCTTAACAAATATTAACGATTGCACAATTGATTATCAATTCAACATTATCAGGTGTAAGCAACAAGATTTTTAATCGATGATATTTGCACTCTAATATGCTTCATGGCTATCCCTCAACGGTAATTTGATGTGTATAGATTTTCTGTGCTAAAATTTTATAATCATAAATTAGTGCTACTGTTGTAGTAAATCATTATTTCATCAATCGGTGAACGGAATCATTACAGACTCCGGATGCTTGGCAGGACATTTGGACCGGCCCATCAGATCCTGTACAATACCTGACGAGCCTTATGTTCAAAGCGAAAGCAACACAAGAGCTCATGGCTATTGCCAAAAATGGTCAACTACTTTCGAGTGCAGTAAAATTATCGAAACTATTTCGTCCTGGTACCTTATTGAATGCACTTAGACAGCTTACCGCAAGGTTATTTACATTTATTCTCATCTTATTATTTACATTATAGAATTTCTACGAAACTAAATAGGAAAATTCTCTTCCTTTAAGAAATATATCCGTTTTTATGTGAGTTTAATTTAGGATTTCTACTAGCACTAATCATTTCTGAGCTATTTTGCTTGCATATTTGCGAAAATTCTTCAACCAAAAAAGATAAAAATGAAAAAATACAATTGATTACGTAAAATATTTTTTAAAAACTATAAAAAAAACATAAAAATAAAATCTTAATATATTTTTTAAAAAAATATAAAAATTTTTCTTCGATCGTTGAAAATAAATAAATTTATAAAATACGAAATATCTTCATAATGAGTGTATTTGTTATGATTGCATCAAAGATGATAATTGGCAGCAGTAATTAAGAATGAACATTTAAGGAGAAAAAAGAAGAGCATGGATGAACTTAAATTGGCTACCGCTTGGGATTCAGCACTATTGAAAGACGAAATTATAATGCAATTGAGCGGTATCTATATACAAGGTGCACTCTTTGAGAGTACACTTTCCGATACGCTTGCCTCATCACCACCATTCTCATCTGTGCCTAAACTTAGCGTTGCATGGATTTCGACGGTAAGCTTTTTCTTATTTTTCTATTGCAAAAAGTAACGAATATTTCTCTTATATCAAAAATTTTTTTTAATGATCCGACTTAAAACCTATCCGGAATATTTTTGTCGTGAAGTTGATCGTAAATGAGGTGGCTGATCTTTTTTTTTTGCATTTAAAAGATATTTTTTTATTTAATTTTATATATATAGCAATTCCTAAATGTTTTTAAGGAATCATCTGATGTATACAAGTCGACCGAATCAATTTTTATACCGATGTACGCAAATGTGAATCGAGAACAACTAATTACACAAGTGCAAATTCCATGTGGTAAAGATCCTCAAAAATGGCAAATCGCTTCAGTAGCACTTTTTCTTTCTTCTCATTGAGTTGAACCTTATTGGTGATAGGTCGTCCGGTTTGGCGGTTTGTTATGATCGTCCGGTATGTTCAATGATAACCTAAAAGCTCGAACCATGAATACCGAAAAATATTCATCAAAAAGATTACTCGAATATGGTTTCCTTGAAAATGTTTGAAAATTGCAAGCAGTATTTAGTGATATTTTCTAGCAGATTACAAGCTCATCCTTATATGGCCGCTCAACGATAATGTGAAATAAACGCGCCATCATCAAAATATACTAAAGCTTTCATTTTGAAGCATTAGATTGCTGATGGTATTCTTTTAGTTCACTCATTCTTTGTCATTCATCATTTCCATATATTTAGCAGACAATGTAACCATTTTCCTGTATAATTTAATGATGATCGAATGGCATCAACACAACTTCAAAGTAATCTTTTACGAATTTCACTGAACTTTTGATACGGCTGAAGGTTATAACTCTAATGAATTGAACTTAAATAAAATGGCGATAGCGAAAATGAAAATGAAGAAAAGTCTATATCTGCCTTCGGAATTGATGGTGTAAGATGTAAGAGATGTACACTACTAATCAATCGTCAATCTTTGTATACCACATACACATACACACACACACACACACACACATCCTTCCGGAAATTAGTGAAAATAGCTCCTATGAAGTGGGGCAGGGGCTAGTTTTCGAGAACGCAAATTTCCAACGTGACAAGTTTCTCTTAATTGTTCTGCTATCACTGCGGGTTGTCTTCATAAACATATTTTATCGGTCGGCATTCTGTCTTCATCTCTATATGAGGGGGCACCACTTTTCCAACCCCTTTTGCGGATCCATAGGACCGAATTGAAACCTATCCATATATTATTGCAACACTGTTTTGAATATGCCTTTCAGGTATGATTACATACCTGTAAAGTGTAAACGTTACATAGATTCATAAGAGAAACTAGTTTATTGAAAACATTTCCAGCATTGAGATAAGCATTTGTGAATTATTCAATTTGATCGCTATGTTCGAATTTATTTCGTGATTTGCACTCTAATAAGAAGAGCAAAAAGTCCAATAAGCCGGAAGACGATAAACATAGTGAGAAGGATAGCACCGTTGATAAACATTGCAGATTTGCTTGTACCCATTCCTCGACGATATAGTATTCCTGTTCCATCACGTGCTGGGCAATAATCATCTGGTGAATTTATAATTGTACCATTCTCACATCCTAAAATCATTTAAAATTACAACAATTGGAGATTAGAACTTCAGCTATTAGTCAACTTATGCTAATAAATGCCGTATTTTATCAGCTATTACAATTTGCAATACTCGTAATGCAATATTCAACACAAATTGCAATGTAACAGTATGCAATAAATGTCCACAAATACCTTAGGAGGTTGCTTATTTGAATATCACAACGCACAATTTGATCAGTGATATCCAGAAAATTTTAAACGTTTCAGAATTGTTTAGGGTAAAGATACAATGAAGAAATAAATAATGAAATTTTCATACCGCTAATGATAGCAATATTCATCCATTGATTAATTTGCAATGCTTCGAAGCCATAACGAAACCATGATAAGAATGAAATCCAATTGAAGTAGAAAGGAATCGAATGGAAACTAATATAAAAACCACCAAATACGAGCATCGGTAAAATGAAGCATGGCATATAAGTCAACGCTAAACTATCCTCTCCAAATACACAAGCACCCGCATATGCTGTAATTATAATCTTCATTAATTCTTGACAATTATATCATCGTGAAGTAGATGGATAGGATCTATATTCTTCATTAAGTAGATAAAGGATGGATAGGAAGAGATATGCTTTGCTGGCTTTCACAATTTGACGGGTTTAAAAACAACCAGAGTAGAGAAAAAGGACACTCCAGTTTATTGACACTCTGTTATTCGTTTGTGTATTTCATGGAGCAGTTGCGAAATTTAGCAGCGGTTGAAAATAAAGGGATCCATACGAATGGGAAGTAGAATGGAGATCTGTAAATAGGTGGATTACTGTAAGCACCGTAACACTACGCTTACAGTAGTTACTCCTAGAGTGCGCATAACACGAGAGTGTATAACAATATACTAATCGTATGTGGTCATTCTAGCCATTACAGGTTATAGATAATGCACAATGATATCAGAAATATCGCCAGGTGGTGCGCAATAATTGATAGCATACCTACAGATACAGCGACATGGTTTACCAATATTGTGATTGTTGTGTAAGTGAAGAACGAAGCAACACTTGGATCTAAACCTGAAATTCCATCGTTTGCAGAAAATTAGATTTCCCAAAGTAAAGTTTATTTTTCCATTGGCTGAAGATATAACATGAAGAAATGTTTCAAAAGGTATTTGAGGGTATTTTGAAGAGTTATCGACTCGACCGTTCTCAACTAACCCCTTTTCCCTCCTTGCACCTTCTCCTCCGAAAGCATCCTAGATGCATTTTGAAATAAGTGAGCGGAGTTAAAGCACAGCTTATTTCTTCAGTTTTAAATCAAGAATAGTGTTTTTGAAAGATGCTGCAATTTTCTTACGGCTGAAGAAGGACTAAGCGGATATACAATGCAACCTTACCGGTCATGAAATAAACAATAATTGAATAAATAATCGGTAATATTGTGTATTGTGGCATCTGCAATATATTCATCATCGACAAAAATAATTGCTTAGAAATTTAAGTTGAGAAAAGAGGCGGAGGGTTTTTTTTTTGGATGCCAACTTAATAGTACTGTCGACAAGTTCTAATTCAACAGAAACCGGAAATAGTGAATGGTCATCAACACATTAGTAGCGATATATTTACAGATGGACAATTCAACAACTCACCTCAGCGAGTGATTTTGCTATGTAATAAGTTTCGGTACGATAAATCCCTGCACGATGCTCTCGAAGAAATATCGGCAATTCAGAGGTTATTACCTAAAATCGACGAGGATTCGCGCAAAAAATTAGCAATTTCCTAAAGCTTGAGAATTTCAAAAAGAGACTTGGTGTTGAAGGTTCGCTTATTAAAATGAATTATTCATCCACTTCGATGGCGTATCGACGCTATTGTAAGAGGATTCTCAATGAGCAGATGATTCAGCAAGTCAAAAAAATAACTCTGATGGAGTAAAAAAGTTCCCCCCCCCCCCACCTCAAAAAAAAACCGGAAATAACTGAGAGCTTTTCCCAATGTGTCGAATTATTGTACTCAACGAAAATGATTTAATCTAATGAATGCATTAAATATATTTGATTATATATAAAATATAGATTCGATTTTAATATAAATATGCAAGAATTCATCTTTTTAATTAATTATCAAATGCTCAGCACAAAAATATCTACGAAAAAAAAAGAGAGTGGAAATTTGCATACATTTATCGACGGAAAAAGAAACATGAAGTTCATATCTCGCACCGTATTATAGAGAACACCTTCAATATTCATTACCGTTGGACCAGTGATTATCGTTCGAAAATTAACAATGCCAACAACTATTGAAGTTGCCTTAAAATAAATTTTCAAGTGATCTTCACGTAAATTCAGAAAATAAGAAATTCTTTTTTTTTTTGCACGCGCGAAAATATAAGATAATTAGTTCATAGAAAAGAGTATTCGTAAATTCATAAAGTGAGAATTTTGGAATTTTGGAATTTCCACAATTTTACGGGGGATTTTTTGATCTTATGATTTTTAGAATTTAAATGAGGGCTGAAATTGCATCTTAAATCTCCGTCCTAAATTTTTACGATTTCATTACTCGTTTTCGATTTCACACTCTTGAAGTCGCTTTTCTATTTTCTGCGGTTGAAATTCCATTTCTTCTCATTATCGATGCAAATTTGCATCGTTATATTTATCGGATGTAATCTGATGTCGTGCTATTTAATTAATTAATTAAAGAAAATTTTAATTAATGAAAAAAAAATTTCACTAACCACAACTTGAAATAGTTTTACTTTCAACAGAAGTGGATCTCTAATCGTAGTAAGAAATGAACGTCTGAGTAAGACTCCAATTTGCGTGAAAAATCCTGCTGGATACCTTTAAAAAAAAACTTTCAAAGAGCACAACTAATTTCAGGATTCTTTCCCCCGATCCATTTACTGAATATCATAGAAATAGAGTTGAATACCCATTCTGAATTATTACTCACGTGACAATATCATCAAACGTTTCAAAAAAAAAAACATGTGAACTGAATTTTTTTTTCTTGTGAATCCATTCCACAAACACAAATAAATCCTTTCAGAGAATTAAAACGAGAATTTGGTACATTCATCATAAACGACGAATTGGCCTATACTCACAGATGGTAATTTGCATCAAAATTGCTCATAAGAGCAAAAAAAAAACAAACAAACTTCTCAATCAAATCTTCATACTTTTTTCCTTTTCTCAAATCTGCATTCCCAATTATTTGTTTTGAGCCTTTTCCATGTGTTTTTCTATACATTTTCATTCCGTATTCGGACTCTTCATATTTCGTACGGATCATCTGCAATAAAGAAAAAAAAGTCGAAATTTTCTCTAAATTACTTTGCTTATTTAGCCAAAATATCCTTCAATAAATTTTCCTTCTCAAATAGACCATTCATCTTTTAAATTCCTCGAAGGAAAAGTACTCTTTGCATGAATGAAAAACCTTTTCCTTATAATGCTCCACTTACTTCACAAGGACAAAAATTTCTTCTTATACTCATTTAATGTCGTAATTGTCTTACAGCTTCTCTCTACACTATTGACAAAGAAAACAATTACGTTTCAATAGAGCCCCCCCCCCCTCTCTTGATCACTAAAAGCATTGAAAATTTTAATTTAGGACACCACTTGATACGTTTGATAGTAGTTTGCGAGCGCTCGTTGTGTTCTTTCGTTTATCTAGATGTACTCTAGAAGCTGAGTGAAGAGTACATTGAACAATCATTAACTGAATTATTAACACCTAACATTAAATTGGTTAGACAGCAAAAAATTATATATACATACCCGTATGCGGTCATAGCACGCTAACTGGTCATTCTCAGTGACCGATAATGTCCTTATGATATGATCGGCTGGACTGAATGTTGGTGGACATTCGAGCCCTATTCTGTAATATCAAAGTCTGATTGAAACCATGCCTAAATCCTATGTGTACATATTCAAACATGTGCTTTTCATGATTTCTAGGCATGGCTTTTGATGCTGTTTCTATGGCACATTACGGTGACGTGTACGATAAGGTGGCTTTACCGATTTCAATTTATGGTGTATCACGTAATGAAGAATACCTCACATTTTCTACTTGCAGGTATTTGCACTTATTCGTTTTCTTTCTATAGTCACTTAATTCCTTCCTTTTCCACAAGTTGGACTTTAATCCATGCCAACCCTATTCTGATGATAGCATAGCAAGAAAAAAATGACGCCATCGAAAGTGCTAACTCTTTCCAGAAATCGCACACTTTTGAAACTGGACCGAAATAAGCGACTTGTCCCATCGCCATTAGGCAGAGACTGAAAGAATTCCGGAAATATTACTATAATTGAATAATATGACGTCATTTTGAAATATTTTCTCAACCAATACACGAACATTGGCCTGTTATATGCGTTGAATGCTTCAGTGATAACATTTTAAATTCTGAAAGGATGTTGTACTTTGAGGGCTTTAGATGCCAGTGTTCCCTAAGAATAGTGAGAACTCGGATAGCCATACTCAGCTGTGACACAAGGCCAGGATGACACTTGCCCAGTTAGGGGGAAATCAAGCTTCGACTCCTAACCTCATAGTAAATTAATTTCGTATTTCGGTTATGACAACTTTATAGTCTGAAAGATACAAAAATATATTTACGATAAACTATAAACTGTCTTAAGCTGTTATTACTGCAGAAAAAAAAAGATTAGCAGCCTTAGAAAAGAGAAATGTTGAAGAACTAGATGATAGCAGCTCTGTTAATGAGAGCATGCTCGCTAAACGTCTACAATTATCGTCTCTTAATTTAAGTTTTGTTAGCCAATTTAAATGAAAAAATTACTTATCGAACATGAGGAATACTTGTGTCGATGGTTGATGAATGGTCACAACGATCGTCTTCTTCTGCTTAGTCATGTCTTTCAAACAGCTCACCACTTGGGCGGCCATGAAAGAGTCAAGTCCTGATGTCGGCTCATCGCAGAACAAAATCGGCGGATCGGTGAGAATCTAGAATACTATGAAGCCTCAGTTGTGTGATCTGGGAATCGCACGTCTCTTAACACATATTGCGAAGTTGATATATCAGGCTGGTCAAAAAGTTTTTTCTGCGGGTATGATGCGATACTGCAGGACGCTACCAAGCTCACCGATGACTTTTAACGAAATGCTTCCAGAAGGCTAGTAGGTCCTGCTGTGATTGATGCATATGAGCCTAACATTTCTTTGACTTTTTGAGTGAAGCATATTTGAGGAGGTCATAACCGCGTCATTCGTGCTGGTGTAGATGCGCGAACAACTAAAGCCGTATTGAACGCACATGTTGCTGCTTGGATGTTTATCACCTATCAAATAGCATTGCATCTAGGCTTGCTTCTGAATGAATTCATGCTCGCAAATGGGACATGTTTCAAGGCGTTATCTTTAGCTCTTCACCCTTCTCCCTTCCAATATTCTCCCTGCTTGGTTGTCGTCAACAAAGTGACTGGCACCTTCATCTCATTAAAACAGACAAGAAGTTCGGAGATGGAGGTTTGGAGAGGATGGTAGAGTGCCTTCCGATAGGCGAAGAAAACCGAAATGTTTTTTGAAGTCCAGTCAAGCTCTAGAAAACATTTGATAACCCAGAATAAACTCAACCTCGCATGCAAAAGCAAGTCGTTTGCTCTCTCCACATGAAATACCTTTCAACCTGTTCGGCACACCAATTAGCGTATTCTCACATCTGCCGAGCCCGAGCTGAAACGGTCGAACTCAATGAAGACTCCTAAAGAACCATTGATGTGAATGCTGAAAAGGCTACCGTCTATTTCCCTGATATTTCCTTCTATAAATAGCGGCGACCTATGAACGTTGCATGTTTGTATGAGAAAGTGAAATTTTTATACGAAGTAAAGGAAGAAATTGAATGCAATGATAGCAATAATATTCGATGCATTTTTTGCATGAATATTGCATATATACTTAATACTTAATACTTAATAATTAGTATTTGATTGATAGCTATTGATTTGTATGTTCGTGATACTCAGTGAAAGATTCTTGATGGAATAATTGAAGAAAGATGATGCACTTTCACTTACATCCTTTATAACTTGTTCAACTCTTCGCTGTCGTGATTGTTTCGATAGGCTCCGATCCATACGTAATTCCGCCTGATGAAAATTCATTCAAAATACTGAAAGGAGCGGGTGCATAGGGTACATAGCCCAGAGAAGTGAGCACTTCTCCCCTATAACCCTCTCCCTCCCACCCCCCCCCCCCCCCCCCACACACACACACCATCTCCCTGTACCGCTTCTCAGGGACCATCGAATCGCTATCACGAAATTGTTGTGATCGGCGTTTATGCCTGCGGGCACATGAAGAGACGGGAGAGAATCTAGGAGAGGAATGAGAATGAATACCACACAATATTTGTCAATTGGCGTACTGTTGTGCGTGCCGTTTGAATGAATTTTCAGCATCCTTCACACTGCATTTTGTTGCAATTGCAAGATTCCGGATGCCTATACCCACTCCACTGTTGGAGTTCCTGGTAGAGGGGAGGAGGAATGGGATGCTGTAAAGAAGGATGGGATCGAATAGACGGTCGTGACACCGGGTAGTCGGAAGTGTTGCTGAACTCTGCAGAGATGATCGTCTGTGAAATCATGAAGATCCGGATCGGAACTAAGGGAGATGTATTTAGTTTGGGCATTCGATTTGCAATAGCTTTAATACACCAACTAGGCAATGTTCATTGTTGTTAAAATGTCTCCCGAAAAATATTTCACTCAAACTTTGAGATCCCGAAAATCTTTGCGTTTTTATGCAGTTTGGGCTGCCATCCTGATGATTTAGGCGCAAAAGAGGTGAACTTAAGCATACGCCATGGACCCCTTTCCCAGTCTAGGATCTCATTTTTCATGGTTTACAATAGATGAAAAGAGCTGAAATAACTGTTTTAATGAGGGCTAGTGGTAATGGGTTAGCTATTGCGTGGTTTATGGTCTAGGCAAGGAGTAATATAACCGATTGGATGATACCATCGAGTCCGGTTTGAAGAAAGAAATGAACAAGTGGTAATTGTCTAACGAGGCATACGGGACTGTTGAAGAACACTAAAATTTGATGGTATAAAAAAGTCTAGAAGAAGTTCTGAGTTTGAAATTTCTTTGCAAAGGTTTTTTGATTCTTAGCGTTAGCAAAAACTGTTTCATTAGTAGAATTGTACTTAACAATTCGGTTCATATTAACAAAAACCAATGATGCTTGGTTCTTTAATAAATATAAACAAGTGAGCCGCTTCCTATCTATTTCGCTAATATCCACTCCATCATTTTATAAACTGTGAGTGAGTTGTTTCGATCTCCACACTATTACAACACTTACGTCATGCAAGCCTATCAACAGGAACTATTGCTTTGCGGAGGTCTCGTTTTATTGCTCGTTTTATCGTTCATTTCTACTTTCTTCTTTCCTATCTTTTTTTTTTATTGTTTATATTTATAGATTTTTTTATTTTATTTTTATTTTCCTTCTTTTTACTTTACTTTTTTATTTATTTTCTTATTATTTTTTTTTTTACCTACGGAATTCAAAAAATTTAATAAAAAAAGGATACGTAGATGCAATTTGAACCATCTGAACGTGACAAACTAAAAAACGCAATGCATTCTACAAGTTTGTAGATAAAAAAATTTTCCTCTTGTTTAGTCATATCGAATTACCATATAGCTCTCTCATCATCGTCTCTTTTAATGAAGACTTCCCCATTATTGCGTCGATATTGTTGTTAAATAAACTGATCATTTTGGAAAAATTTGATCTGTTTGATGTTACAGCAGTAAACTTAGTAATATACTGCTTATGAAAAAAATATTCTGCACTAGGTATATTTCAGTATTTCAGACGGAAATACTTGAATTTCAAGACGGAAGAACTTCGATTTCAGGGCGGAAGAATTTGGATTTCAGGATAGAAGAATTTGGATTTCAGGATGGAAGAACTTAGATTTCAGGACGGAAGAAAGCATCAACCGAAAATTGCAATTGCTCTTTGACAGTGAGAGTACCGATGAATAGATCGGCTTGTTGCACATATGCGGAAACACGTCGCATATCAGCCGATCGTAATTCTTCGCCATTGATGGTGACCACTCCTACAACAACACAGTCTGTTTACCTTTAGTCAAATCCGAATTCCCTTTATATTGCTGTTTTGAAGTGACCCGGCTTGTTCGCTAGAAGTGAAGGAATATTGAAATTTGCTCTTTATCTTCGAGGATTTCTTCTCTCGGATGAAGGCCACTAAATGAAGGAGAGGGCCATTGATGCCAAAGGTTCCCCTAGGTCAGGAATAGGGCCACACCTTAGAGCTATCGATTTAACCAAAGGTTTCCGTCGAAGGCAAAAAAAAGCTCTAAGATAAGCGACATATGAAAGTTCCACATAATGCCTCTCTCTCAGTTCGAAATAGATCCTTGTGATTTCTGTGGTCTTTTTAGTGGTATAGGAGAATTTCTATTATTGAAACGATCCTTCTTGACCACATAACAACGAGCAATTTTTACACACCTATTTTGCAATGGGAGAGCAAATCTTCTTCCCCTCCACTCAATCACAGAGATAAATGATAAACTAGAAGTGTTGCGAGAGAATTATTAGCAAAATAACAAATTTTTTTTTGCAATGATAAGCAGAGAAGATAAATTTACATCAGAAATTTTCATTCATTTTATTCGAGAAGTAAGTAAACTTTTTTCGAAGTAAATTTACATGTCTAGTAGAAACGAGAATAAACCTGTAACGTTGACATTCGCACGATCGATACCGGTCAACGTATTCAACAAAACAGTCTTTCCAGCACCACTATAACATGAGATGTTTAGTTGATTACTCGATAATCGAACGGCATTCCACAAAACAAAAACAAACATCTTCATAGGACAAAATCAGGTAGCATTGTTTTTTTTTATTATGTGGATATGCGCAAAAAATTTGCATATTTACTACATGCCTAAATGACCCAGTATGAAAAATTTATGATATTACCACCATTCCGCTTTAAAATTTCCTCGCCATAAAATAGCTTCCACCTTTAGCACTCTTCAAAACGTGAGAAACCCTAAAGGTGAAGAGCAAATCAAACACTTATATTATGTAGGTCTCTTGCGAGCATTAATCCACAGCTAAACAAATCTCAGCGCATAGAATTCAGTGCATTTAGAAAAGCAAAGAATCTGGTTTTATTATCCGTATATCATGCTTACCTTCCGCCCATAATTGCGAGAAGTTCACCTGGACACGCAAAACCGGATACTGAAATAATTTTTACTTTAATTGTTGTACGTTTTTGAACTATATATTTATATTTTCATATTCGTGCTGAAACTTATTTATCGAACTTTTTTTTGCACATTCGACTCTGTTATATGTAATATTTGAATCCATCGCAAAAAGTCAATCAAATTAAGTTACATTGAATTGAATTGAATTGAATAACTGAATTCAAAACTGGTCAAACTTTGAATCCAAAAAAAAAATGGTTGAATCTAACTTCTCAAAAAAAGATGCAATTTTGTTGAAATTCATTTTATCTCCAAAAAAAGTACTATTCGTTGGCGTCTATGTAACGCCCAACCTGAATACTTCATTCGATTGGTTATTCAATGATACAATCTACTTTTAATTATACATCATAAAAATTAATACTTGTAACAACTTGTAATATCTGCAATATTTGTAATAAATGTAAGTAATATTTGCATATTTGTATTTTAATACTTGTAATACCTATAATAACTGTAATATCCGTAATAACTCGTAACACCTGTAACACTTGTACCATCCTCAGTAACTTGTAATACCTGTAATACCTTTAATGCCTACAATTATTTGTAATACCTATAATATACTTGCAACACCTTTACCATCTGTAATATATGCAGTACCGTGAACCAAGAGTCGTAGAAAAATTTTCACTCTGCTTTTTGAAGTGAATCCCATTAATAATGGCAGCAATCGCTTCGTATAATAAATCCTCGAAGAGTATTACCTTCATAAAGGACCGTTCTACGTTGTTCGTCGTCCTCTTTCTTCCAAAATTGCGCACTTTTACTTTTTTTTAGTGGTACAGTGACCGTTAAATCGGTCCATGTTACAAGTTTGCCATTTCTACTCTCTAAATAGTAAACTCATTTAGCATAAATTTTTATGCTTATACTATTTTCGTATAAATTTTTATCTCTCTAGAAAATTCATTTTCATATGGCTAAAATTTGCATCATTTTTTCTCGTCGACTGCCTAAAATTTGCATATCTAAAACGGGAAGATGCCTACTCTTAACGCATGCAAGAAAAATGTACGAGAAAT
Organism: Ascaris suum; assembly: GCA_013433145.1. Classification (NCBI taxonomy): domain Eukaryota; kingdom Metazoa; phylum Nematoda; class Chromadorea; order Rhabditida; family Ascarididae; genus Ascaris; species Ascaris suum. The sequence goes on along the minus strand of CM024172.1, from coordinate 1,523,974 downwards.
CGAATTTCTTGAAAAGATGGTGCACAAGTACCTATTATTACATATTTTTACATATTTTCTCTTCAAAAGTACATTGCGGAGACATCTTGTCTGTGCGTGTCAGTGCGTATGCGTCTGTCTATCCACATATTTCAACCTTGGAATTGCTGAAGTCAGAGTGTTACGAGATTTGATAGGTATAAAATCAACTAGAGGATGACCTTTCACTTAATTATTAACGACAATCCGTCCTTTTCGAAAGTAATTATACTCAAAAACGCCAAGAAATTTGCATACAATTGCTGGTCAAAATTTCATTTCACACCTGTCATGCAGCGAAAAAAAAACCTTTTCTTGAAAGTCTATGCAAACGATCAGGTTAATTAAATCTATATCATTTCTTTTTTTTTCTGTTTGTAATTTGTGGAACTGATCGCTATGGTAAGCGAAATGCAAAAGCACAGCGTATCATATATCAGCAAGTGGGCAGTACCTAATTACGGGTATGAGCACTGGGCTAGTAAACCGCTATTCGATCCACATTATAATACCACTTATGAGAGTCAAACAAATGCAAAAGAACAGATGAAATTCGTGACATATCCAACCAACAACGAGCCGGCCGAAATATTCCGGATGCCGGTTTTTTTTCAGTGTTCCGGTTCGTGGTATTCTAATCTAACGATCACGACAAGCTCGTCTTGTTTACATTGAGTTCAACAGTTTCCGGATGTGTCTGAATGAATATCAGGTAATAAAAAAAGCTAATATTTCAAACATGCAATATGAAACAAAGCGAACAATGGTCAACTCTATTTTACCGTTAACTTCCAATGGTGGAATATCGTCTTCAGATCTTTCGTTCTTAGGAACCATACCTGCAGCAATAAGATCATATAGACCTGCGCTGTCTTAGACGCGTATGAAATCATGCTGTCCTATCATATTTGAGGTGAAATTAGGATCCAATGCTCACATCGCCTCGTAAAAATATTACCGCGAATGTCTAGAGAGTTTTTATTAATTGTTCTTTTTTTTTGTTTGCTTCTTCATTCGTTTTGCATTACGCCTGTTTTATGAAATATGATTATGCAAGTACATAACATTTTATCGATCGGTTTTCTAGCAAACTCAAAAGGTCCACATTTTTCTTAAATCGATATTTGAATGATATAGCAATTTTTTATTTTAAAGATATATCGATATTTCTTTACATCATTTATTGTGACTCAAAACTGATGTGCCTAATCGCATTTATAAAAGTTATAAATACGTTTGATTGATAGCAGAAATTTAAAGAATTTTAAAATAAACATGACGTCATAATAAAAAAAAATAAACCTAATAAAAATAAAAATATAACTCTAAAACTCTAAACCTAACATTATGACTCATTTGATTGAAAGTAATGAGATGCCCTACTATTTAGATATATGTATCATCACATCGTCAAATTTCATGAAGAGAATTATTGAAATTAGTTGATTTTCAATCATAGTTTCTCACTTAACAAATATCGGAAACAATTGCAAGAAAATTTTTCTCAGAGGAAATGAAAAAAAAAAACTCACTTATATCGCCGAGCAGGCAGCCGAGAGAGAAAATTATTAACGAAGTGAATATTAATGATGCAAAAAGCCTTTTTATAACACACAAAAAAATAATTAATACGCAATTTTAAATGAAAAACTATATAATTGCAAGTTGTTTTTTAGAAGAAAAGCTTACTATCGTTTACAATGGTATGTAAATTAAGTGGAGAAATGCGTACAAAGGATTTGATAGAATATTCCTCTATGCAAATCATAATGATAGCGGCTACTTGATTTTAAAAAAAAAGTTTTATTAATAGTACAATAAGTTAAGATCTTATAAATGATATAAACACTTCAAATTATATCATATGGTAATTTATTACCAGTACAACTTCAATAGTGAATATTGAATCGTTAATTTTAGCGAACTTAACTAATTGAAACCTTACAACAAACTTGATCTTAAAGCCTTATGGCAAAATTGATTGTTAAAACCTGGTAGCAAACTTGACCGTTCAAAACTCTTATTGAATAAGATAAATCGATGCCTCCATCCCCCCCCCCCCCTCAAAAAGGAATGATCTATATAATATAGAGCTGTAATCTATAACCTGAAATGTATAATAGGCTGTAAAAAAAAAGAAAATCTGTACAAAATGTGTTTCGTTATAACTTATTCGATGGACCGCATATATTTTTGAAAATTTGTTGCGTATCTCTTAGTCTATATCCTCTCCTTTAGGTGTTTTAAGTATAGTGTAAGAATGTGACAATTAAAGATATGGAAAGATTATGACCGCTAAATGAGCATATGCAATGAATGTATTTATGTAAATTATTTTAGAAATTTAAAAATTTGCATATTTATCCACTGAATATTACATAAAATTCAAAGCGACATTCGATTACATTTGCATGTTCACATTTCCTCATTCGTTAGTTTTTTATAAGCATCAAGCGGTTGCGCTCGACTCCACTCATCATTGTGGGCGAAATTCGCCGAGGAAATTTCCGAAGATCTGTGGATGGCGACACTTCCCGAAGAAAAGGATCGACTACCGAAAGTGGATGACGAAATCAAGTCAGACTCGCATACTTATAAGCTTTTGAGGATTATTGGCGAAGGAGGATATGGAATCATCTTCGAAAGTTTTGACTCAGAGAGGTGAGGATAGTTTAGCTGGAAAAAAGAAGGGAAGTGTACCTCACTATTTCAGCGACCTGTCCTATTCTTAGCCTTAGTCAGTTTTGGAAAATAATGTGCGATCCATACGACCAGACGTTTTTACGCTCATGATATCTTCAGGAGGGCAAAATGAATGTGAGATTCTGTCGTTGTAAGTACTTGTTGCCCCAGTATTATGCGACCTGTCCGATAACTGCCCAGCGACTTGAACGGAGTGTTTTCTATCCGTGTCATGTCATCGATAAGGAGGTCTCTCTTATATGAGGCGTGTAGTGATATTCCCCAATAATCTACTGACACCCTGTGTTAAATCCAACTTTAATGTATGCCGTTAGCAATTTGCTGCTGTCGACGATAGCTGGTGCTTGATGACCAATGAAAACACTATCCACAGGCAAACCGGGTCCCGTAGCATTCTGATTAAAGCCGGTCTTGATACAAAACACTAATTCGCTATGTGCATACCATAGCATCCTGGCTAAAATCAGTTACAGGATTATTGGCGTTACATACTCATCAGGCTTGATGCATCATGCGGTATAGTTGAAATGATCAGTTCTAAGCTATAAATAATGAACGGAAAATTAGCGCACAAAATTAGCGTTTAAACGTGCATCATCTATCTCGTAAGTGAAAAGTCGTTGAATCGAACTCATTTATGTGGGATATATATTTACTCGTCACTAGTTAATAATAATAAATTGCTGTGATATTTTGTGGCTAATTTCCGGCATCCATTCGATGCTTCAATGAAACATCCAGTGAAAAGCTTTTCATCCTGAAGCTATTTCTATGCCCAATGGCCATTCTAATAAAAAACATTAAATTACAACTTCAATTGTTGAGAATAAAATCTCATAAAATTATTATACTTTACATCATTCATTTTAGACGAGTGGCCATTAAAACGGAAAAATACAGCAAATCGATGCTACATATCGAGGCAAGAGTGATGAGGATGGCCGCACGTCATGGATGCCAACATTTTTGCGAACTGTTCGATTATGTAATAGTACTGATGAAATTACTGTTTTTTTTTCTTATTGTAAAAAAAAATATTGAAAAACATAAATAATGCAATTTTTTTCAAAAATTGAACCATAATACTTCAGCAAATAAGTTGGTTGTTGCATCGGGCGGGCGGTAATTTACGAACCAGCAGTAGGTGTTTCGCAGCTAGTTTCTCCTCTAAGCCAGCAAAAGACCGAAAAATGGCTCCTTTGGCAAGGATTTTTTGCTACATCAAAACTGCGGTATAAAATTTCGGATAATTTGAGGTAAATGAGAGAGTGATAATCGAAAGAACGTCCCCAAACTTTATTTTAAGGCAGCACTAGGCTATAGTACTAGTGTTAGAATGTGAATTGATTTTTCATCAATGCATTAAAACGTCGAATACTTCAGGGTATTGCAAAACCGGATTTCGTGTTCATAGTTATAACGCTTGTTGGTAAAGATTTACACAAGCTACGTAACGAACAATATGAGCGACGATTTTCGCTAAGCACTGCAATACGAGTTGGCACTGAAAGTTTCAAAGCGATCGAAGAACTTCACGGGTGGGCTTTCATTGATTAAAGAATCTTAGTGAATTGAATGAATTGAACTTAATGAGTAATGATTTTCTGCACATTTTTTTCGCTTGAAAAGCTGAAAGATAGAACTAAAAATATGTTAGAAGCCAAACTAGATGGGCATAATATGGGTTGGCAAGCACTTGAAGCAATAATTATTTCTATCATAAAATCGTTTATAAGCTAAAGCTGCTCAAAGTTTCATCTACACATTCAAGACATTGCAGAACCGGATTGAAAAATATTTCTAGGATTGTGATTTCCAGGATAAATGCCTCACTGATGAATATCATTCCTTACTAATGAACTAAATAACATGACGTAAATTAGCGGTCGTTTATGCACAAAAATTTCTTTACTTTCTAATTTGCAGGTACTTATAGACAATTTTGAAAATATTTATTCTTTATTCCCAAAGAGGGTGCTTCCCTTTCTGTGCAGAGGCTTAAAAATTGCAAACAACAAAACATGTAAAGATTAATTAGGACAGCTTTCAAGTATGTGATATCTGTGACACCCTTCTCATTTCTGTGAGGTATCTTAGCGTGAAAAGGAACGTTAAAAGAAAAAAAGAAAAGATAAGCGCCCGGGGCAAATTCTCTAATTCTGCGGGAAAAAAAAAAGAGAAAAACCAGTATGAGTACATCTGTAAACGTGAAACGGCTATTACTACCGCTGTCTTAAGAAACAATTATATAAAATCATCGTTTTTGCAAAAGATATTCAAATTTTATTAAAACATCTATAATTCCATCTGAAGGATATTCAAAAGCTAAACTCCATTTGAAAAGTCTATTCTATCGAAAGTAAGTGGTAAATACCACCTGATCAAATTGAAGGTAGATGCAAATCTAAATAATCAAAATAAGGCATATTTGACTTTAAAAGATATAAAACGTCTTAAATGCAGTATTATTTACAGCTGTGGTTATATATCAAGAGATATAAAACCAGGCAATTTCGCTGTTGGATTACGAGAATATCAACAGCACAAAACTATATTTTTATTCGATTTTGGTCTTGCTAAAAGATATCTCGACAAGGTAAAATTACCTTCTTTACTTTCATTTAGACATTCAGCATTTGAGTCAAGATAGTAAAATATAGGGAAGTAAATAACCGAATTATTACCAAATTATGCAAAACAATAGAAACTCAATCGAATATGCAAATACTGATAAGGTTCTAATAACAAAGTGCTGAAGAAAAAAGCATAGATATAGCACCGCAGAGATTTTATTGTGCCAAGGGTGAAAAGAGTAGCTAATCCGGGAAACAGTTTCCTCTACGGAAAAACACCTTCAAAGAGTTAATAATATCGAAAAGAGCTTTCTCGATTAAAAGATTGCAGTAAAATTTTAACGCTTGGATGGGCACTCGTTAAGCATTAGAAATTTTTACGCGGACCGGAAAGGAGATGGACGCTTGGCTAAAATCATAGCAACAATAGGAGAGAAAGCTTTGTTTGGAAAGTCGCGCAGGTGCATATTCAATCGCTTCATCTGCTCGAATAATGAGCAAATCTCAAGGTACGCGTTAGAAAAAGATGAAAATGACGCAACAAATTTAGAAGGATTCGAAGAAAGTGTGAAGTAAATTGTTGTTATTTCATCTTGTCGCAAACGTTGAGCTTTGAAAAGCTAGTCATTTGATTAGGAAACGTGCCAATAACTTAATTCTCCCAGGTAATTTTGATTTTCCTGGATAATTTTTTGCCAAACTTTTGAAAATTTTTTATTCTCTTCAATATACATGCGTAGTATCATTGTGGTTCGCTTCAAAACCATGAAAATTGCTTTTAATGCAACAGGCTTTAAAGAAAGATGGGGACGATGTGGGTTCTAGCGAGAAGTAGAGGAGACTTTGAGATGGGATCCCCGTATGACGTTTGATTGCAAACTATTCGAAATATGCTGATGTGAAATTCTTCACGTCTAAATAGATTCCACATCGAAATTATAGAGTAATTAAATATCTCATATCAATCGTTATATATTTCGTTTGTAATACAATTGATGTAATGACTTGCAACTTTGCACATTCAGAACGGTAATCATCTTGCGTCGCGAGGAGAAGTGGGATGGCGTGGTACGACTCGTTATGGTTCATTGAAGGCACATCAGAGGCTCGATCTAGGTCGCAGAGATGATTTGGAGTCTTGGTTCTATTTGCTGGTTGAAATCACTAGAGGAACTCTTCCGTGGCGGCATGTCTCTCGTAAGGATTGAGTGCTTTTCTTGTGTATTGTACGCTTTCAATGAGCTTGCTGTAATCTTGAGATGTATGAAATAAATTCCTTTGCTGCATTCAAGAGGATCGAAACATGCATTGAATATTCCGGCTTCTGCCTTGCAAGGTATTTGGATTTCTGTCGTCGTAGTTATGCTGTATACTGCTTGCCAATGCAGCATATATATATATATATATATATATATATATATATATATATATATATATATATATATATATATATATATACTTATTGATTAATGCAACCATGACTTTCGATGAGTTTAGCACTCAGGTTCCCTGTTAGGGTAGTTCAAGACAAATAGGAAAGCCCTGATGAATGTCGGCATATTGTTTTGTTATACACTGTTTCAGTTACAAGAGATGGAATCATTAAAAAAAAAAGAAATTTAGAGCGGCCAGGTGTTCAAGCGGCAAAATCAATGGCAAGAAATGCAGGACGGAAGCAATTTCTGCATGATTGCCCTCGACAATACGACGAAATTCTTACGATGATCGACGCTCTAGCATTTCAGGACGAACCAAAATATAGTGAAATAAAGCGACTTCTTGACGAAGTAATATACTTCAAAATTTTTGAGTTTTTTATTGAAGAAAAAAGTTCACAATAAACTTAGACGTTGAGCAAATTAAATATTCAAATATTTCAAATTGATAGAAAGTTGTTGGCATTATTTGAGGAGGAAATATGATAGAAATGTGGAAAGTTTTTGGCATAAAAGGAACACTTTACAATAATCTCCTCAAAAATTTTTGTATACTATTATATCGAAGATATGAGTAATCATCATTAAGCGGCAATTAATACTGCTATCAAATAATTCATCCAATTATAATGCAATAATGCATAATCGATCATTTATTTTCTATGAGTCATTTTATTCATTGACGTTAATAAAAATGAATTTTTATATTTCATCATTACATATTTTTTAAAAAAAGTCTTTTTCATTTGAAAGAGATAACTGCAAAAATATATGAGAAATTTGAAGGTGCGTAAAGAGCATGGAATTAGGATGCATTCACGCTTCGATTGGGATGAGGAAGGTACATCAACGCGATCTTCGACAATGACCACATCGACTAGCGATAAAGCTGAAGTAGCAATTAAAGAGGAAACAAGTACGAGGAAAAAATCCGCCGAAAATATCAAAGAGAAAGAAAATAATATAATTTAATTGAGTTGTATATTCACTTAAAAGCGATGAGTATTTCAAATTTACTCAATATCCTTAAATGAAAGCGAAATGCTAATTCAAAGATGTCTGATTTGTCGCCATATTGCGTTCTTCATTTTTGTCGTATCCTTTAAGTCGAGCTTATTTTGCGGTCAGAAATGAGTACCTTCTTTGAATAATCTTTTCATAATATCGGTCACTTGACGGGTCACCATATAATTCGGCAATTTATTACCACCACTCATCATTTTCAGCATATAGAATTTCCTAATTTTCTGCGATGATTTCAGGATGTGGTACTTATCCCAGCAACATTATTAGGCATAATACGCATAACCATGTACTATTTATTGCTCTTGTGAATACAGAGATATGGTATACTTGCACTTGAATGTTTCCATCGTTTATTAGAATTCTTCGTTCGTTCATCGAACCATCGAATCATCACTTCAGCCTGCCTAAAGAGGACTTACACTAGCATTTATTATTTCTCATCTAATTCAATGCACTCATCTAGAAAAAATTCATTCCAATATTCCTCCGAATTGTGTGTACAATCGCTGATCACCTCTCAACTCCCTTCACAAATTTATTCGAAGCAAAAAGTGTTTCATATTTACCAACAAAAAAGTGTTTCATATTTACTTCATTGCGTATGTACGCCTTCAGTAATATGATGGCCGAAAGAATAAAAGACGATTCAAATGTTTAATTAATCAACCAGTTCGCTGAAATAAATTCGCAACTGAAAATGTCAAATTCGCGTGCGAACTTTTTAGTATTGGCAACGAATTTTACTGCATATAAGCTCGTTCGCTTGCGAAAGTGTTGAGAAGTACGTATATTCGCATCTAAAGTATAAAATACATTGGAGCGAATGTAAGTTAAGGAGGCATTAACGAAGAAGGGTCGTATATCGCAGTAGCAGGTTGCGAGCAATAACGTGCGCGATCGATCTTGTCGTATAGTGGTGACAACTTCTATAAACACGAGTTACGGTTGTTTCATTCATTGATAGACTACTTCAACTCACTATTTATGCACTAATCGTTTGTAGAAGAGCATAATACGATCGGTTCCATCGTCGCATTTAAAAATTTGACGGCCATATTCATCGAGATATTCCGAGTGTTTAATTTCTTTCAACATACGATAGCCATTTTTGTAGAGAAGTTTTTGATTAGCAAGTGATGTCGCCTCACTTCTTATACCTGCAATATATATTATTCACACCTATACTATTCCACTAGCCGCCTTCAAACGTTCCCAAAATCAGATGAGATATATAGATCAATATGTTTGTTGCATGAAACTATTGATTCATTTGAATTAATATTGAATAACTTTTATAGCAATCTCTACGAATAACTCTTATAGCACAATGAAAGATGATATTTTCATGAGATGATATGAAATCGATATTTTTCAATTGCCTTAACAAATATAAAATGGAGAACTTAACGATGCATATGAAAAGAACAATAGATTGCTCTATCGGCCGAATCGACATAATCTAACCTTGTGCATCGAGGCGTTTAACGGTATCACTATCAAGGAGATGCGAAACGAGGAATGTGGCGATTCCCTTACGCATATATTTATCCGAGACCGAAGTTATTTCTCTCGTAATGACGCGATTTACATCAGGTTCAACTTGATTCCAAAAATCACGTTTCGTCTCGTTTAGAAAATCGGCGATTCGTTGTGCGTTTTTTGACAATCGAATTGGAACTAAAGTTGAGCTCATCAAGGAAGGTTTCTCCTCACGATAATGATAAGCAATGAATCTATAGATGTAATCAAAAAATGTGGACAATTGGGGGGGGGGGGGGGGGGGTATTTGCATCACCTATCCTCACTAAAAACAGCAATAAAATAACCACTATCCCCATGGAGAACAACTGAACTGCTGCTGAAATATGTTCTCTTATTTACATTCTATACGAGTCCTCCCTTGAGAGGGAATATTCGCATATTATAATATGCTTCTCCATTATTTCAGTTGTAAGTAGACTTCTGCTTGAAAATATTTTGAATGAATTTTTTTCTTTAAACGAATGTTTTAAAAGATTATTATCTGAGTGAAATCGGAATTTGAATTAACTACATCAATCGAAATGAAGAAAAAAATGAATAGAATAAAATTGACGTTGTTCTGGAAGATCGTCTCTTTGAGCGACTCCAAATAATCGAACGGCTACAATCTCATCAGAATGCTCCTCATTTACAATACAGGATAATCCCATCGGAATACACCTTCTTGCTATGTACAATAGCATGTCGATTGCTTCATCACGTCGTAAACGCATTGACTGAAATAGTTGCCGCACTTCTTGTACAAACATATTAAGGATCCTGTTATACTTTTAATGTGGCTATGCACGCGTACATACTTAAACATATGTGAATGCTTATGTGTATGTGTGTATGCATTCGTACGTTCTTGTTTATAAATTCCTACCTATTTTCTGTAGTTTCTATATCAGTACATACATACTAAGGTGCCGCATTTAATAAGCGCTTAACTAAAATGGGCAAAGTTTTATTTCCTATGACTAAATTCTCCTCTATGGGGACGTTTTTCATCGCTATACTCTTGTTAGCTCTTACCACATCGTAGATTCTAAACATTTGACGCTTAAACACTTATTTATTTCTGTCATATATTTCTCATGTAATGTTCATTTCTTGAAATCATTCGTTAATTTCTAACGATTGTATTCTTCACCAACATCATAACACCCAAATGAAAATATCTAAAATGTCATAGATGGGAACATTCAAAGAGAACTGAAATAACCTAATGCTTTAGGCAACCAACGAATAAATAATTCGATTAACGCTAGTCAAAAATATCTAAGGGCAATAAAAATATCGAATCATAGCCAATACCAACAGAATAGTGAGGTTTGTGGTTAGAAATACTCAATAGACTACAAATAATGTAAACATCTTTCAATAATAAATATAGCCGATGCGAAAAAATATGTTTAATCTAAGGTGATTCGAAGCATTGAGCGGTCAATACCATCAGTAAATGATAGATTGTGTCATGTTAGCATATGTGATACTAGTTTCTTCGACCGATCCCCTTGTATTAATGATATAATGAGTTCTCCAATTCGTTGAAAAGGTCTTTAAATCTAAATTAGTTATTCTCATAAATGAAGACAGAAAATTGCAAAATTTATGTGAGAGTCGATGGACGACGATGAAATTTGGGATGTAACCATTATGCGACGACGTCAGGACAACTTTAGTTGTAAAACAGTGACAGAATTTATTCTTACTCGTAGGAATCTTAAATCGATAGCCGCTCCATTCACTCCTCATTCCTTCTCAACTCCTCCTCCATTCCTTCTCAAATCCTCCTCTGTTCCTTCTCAGCACCTTCTCCTATCCTTGTCAAGTCCTCCTCCATCACTCTGATCAAAAGCAAACTCCTCTAACAAGTATAAATAAAAAGCGCTGAAAGAGTGAAATGAATAACCCTAGCTAATGGTTCCTTCTCAATGAAAACGTTGGCAAGGAAATCCACCATTCGATCAAGATGTGATAGTGTCGCTGTTCGAACACAAAAACGTTCATTTTTTGCAATATAAATAACCGAACGATTATTGATATTCATCCCTATAAATATAATAATATAGTGAATAAATTCTATTTTGCACTTTTCCTCTCAATTATTGCTCTTTTTATTTTATATGGGAATGTTAAGTATGAACGTTACAATTTTACTAATTTCGCCTCGTTTTTTTTTTTTAAATATTTCGTTACTAATAGAATAATTGATTGAAGCAATATGAATGAATTTTTCTCAAATATTTTATAGCGCATTTGAATAATATTTGAAATTTGATGAATAATACCGGAAATGAGAAGCATTATGAAATGGAATGAAATGAAGGTAAAAGTGCGGTTGGCATTACCTTTATGAATGAAATAGAGGTAAAAAGGTAAATATTATGAAATGCCGATGAGAAAGAGATAAAAAATTCCGAAGAAAAGAAAAAAAAAGCGATCAACTTATAAATCGAATTTGAAGATAACAAGAAAATTATTTGCAATTTTTCAGCATCAATCGATTTATCACATAGGTGAAATAATTTATGCAAAAAAAAATGATATGCAAATTTGCTTACCATTTCGACTGCTCAAGAAGCGTATAGGAATATTTTGAAGAAGTGAGGTGAAAGCTTTTGATCTTGTCATCCTCAACTGCATCCTCCAGGCCCCATTGCGCTTTTCGAGGTGGGTATTTTTCTTTGAAATTCGATATCGCTGCAACTGTTTTACCGCGTACCTGAGTAAGGTACGAGTAAGGTATTTGGCTGAAAAACTTAATTTCTTTGGATTAAATAAAATAATAAATTTATTAATTAAGCATCAAATAAATGTTTGATTACTTTTGAGGGAATGGAAAAAATCCTTCAATCGAAGAGAGTTTTTAACGTAGATCGTTGAAGATTGATTGCACTCACTTAAACGGTAACGCTGAGTTTCGATTCTTATGAGTAGAACTTTGCAATAGTGAACTATGCAAATTTGATTGCAAAAGGAAAAGTTCTGAAAAAGGATTTCGTAGGACAGAGAGAATCTCTCATTCCAGGCGAAAACCCTTTGAAGACTGTCGCCCTCATGCGTTTAATTGTGAAATTGAAATTGCAGAAAGATATTTTAGGTCTTTTATGCTATTAGGAATTTATTTATGAGAGTTTTGAACTAAGGTAAATAGTAAAATGAGTTGTTAGAAATTTCAGAAATTTCATTGCTCTATATTTATTCATTAGTCAATCAACTAAAATTTTAGTGTAATATCTTGAAATATGCAAAATTTTTTTTGCAAAATCGCATCGAAATATGCAAATGATCTCTATATTTTATTGTTTTTAATCCAAAATAAATAAGATTACTAGAGGAAAATATTTATGAAATTTTTACAGAAACACTCAAACTATATTAAATTACTAAATGATGCTGTCGAAAAAAAATAAATAAATAAAACCAATGACGAAACAGAATTGCTAGCCTTAGAGACAAACGTTTCGGATGAAAGCGTCGTCCGTTTTGGTTAAATAAATCGATGATGGAATGTCCGTTATGGAAGTAACGCTCGCAAGCGGAAATAGTTTGCTCGGCACGCCTTCCATATCAAATTACTGCACACTGAGCATATCCATTTATCGGCTTTTTTTTTCCGTTTATAATGCTAAGACTTAGCAGTATCGTTTTCGATTATGTGTTATTATTTCATATTGGCATTAATTATGCTCCCTCATCGGAAATTATCATTCATATTTGTCTTGAAAGCAATAAACGTTATGGTACTTCAAACCGACGATATATGTGGTGAGAGTTTAGATCCATTGGTGACTCAATAATATAGCTGATGTCGATTTACTGCGAGTACAGTTAATTTTTCATTAAATTTACGAGCTATTTCCATATTTGATTTTTTATTTTCATCGCCATCATTTCCATATCATTGCTATAACATAAAAAGACACTCTATCCACCATAAAGTTAAGAGAAATTTCCACCATGAATTCTATAACCGAAAATTTATTTACTTAAAGAGGAGGTAAAAAACGATTTGACCATCACAATAGTAAAAAATATTCAACTGAAGCAGTGTAATAAATTCAACGGCATAACGTTGACGGGGGGTTTTCTCTGACGAAAATCGTTCCAAATAGGCGTTCGCCTAAAACTTTGTATTCTATTCTTATCATTCATATCCAACATACTGGATCTATATCGATATCCATAAATTTTGGCACATAAAGTTTTTGCTTATATTTACATAAAATCTCATTGAGAGACATTCATTACAATTACTTCAATTCATAATTAGTAATAAAAATTTTAAAAGTATAGAATTTGAATAGCTGTAATAATTTAAATGCAAATAGAAATCGACTCTTTTCTATGATACCCTTTTTATTAATATAACATGATCTTAGAATATTTTAGCAAATATTTTCAATTTCTTGATTAATAAATGCTATTTATTAACGATAATAGTAACTCCTCTACCTATTTTTTCCCATCTATCCTAAATTCTTTATCTTTAAATATATTCTTAATCGATGTGTAATAAATTGAGGCATTTAGTGGATGAGATTAAATTGAATTCTCAACTTGCAAAAAGGTATTTCATGGGAAAAATCATCAACGAAAGTGAACGTCTGAAGAAGTGAATTTCAAATAGTAAAGCGGGATAGAAGTTTATATGAAATTCCATCATCAAAACCAAAAGGTGAATGCAAAACGAAGAATGTAATTCGACTGAGTGAATCATAAGCATGGCTGGCATTAATGAGAGAAGCACGTTCGAAAATTGAAAGTAATTCTTTGCCTATAAGTTAAAAACACTGTGTAAATTAGTATCGATCGTCATAGTTGTATATAGATGTATAATGCATCCAAGAAAATAAGCGAAAATGAGCTACGATATTTCAAAAGTTAATATTTACAACTTGATATAGTATATAGTATAGATACTTACAAATTAGTACAGTATACAGCATACTTGATACAGTACACAGTATCTGTTGATACAAAAGAGGTTGATATTTACTAGTATTATATATAATATAATTTGAATATATTTTTTATTTATTTACTATAAACTGACTGAGAAGTTTGCTCGTATCAACGTAAAGAATTAAAAATACGATATACTTTATCGTATCGAAGTGAACTATTCGACTTTAAAGTCCGAAAGTAAAATTATATCGTAGAAACTCTCTAAATTAGCCTCAAATTAACTCATAAAATACTTCAAAATATGAAATTTTCTTCTCTCAAATATTGCAAAATTTTTTATTTAAATATTAATTTAAAAAAAATTTGCATATGAAGCGTATAAAAATGAAATTATTGAAATTAAAATAAACTGACCAATAATAGAATCCATACAAAAATTTATAAAACATTCTTTAATAAATAATCGCCAAAATTTTTTTTTCTTCAGTTTCTCTTTTTTTTTTTCTTTGCATTTATAATTTTTTTTTTGCGAAACGCTAAAAATCAATCAAAAAAAAAAAAGAAAATCATTACTTCCAATAGAATATTTTCGATAACACTAAAATATATACAACATAATAAATGAGTTCAAATATTGCAATTCACCGGCATAATATCGGAGCTTAATGATTACAATATTTTCTTCAATTTTATGGCTCACGCTTAAAACTATTGACAGTTAGCTGTCACTATTTAGCAACTCATAATGAAGCTATTCCAACATAAAAACTCGCAAATGTATCGAATTAAAATTCATTACGAAATAATCTATGAAAATCTTAAAGCATAGATAATAAAAATCACAAATATTGATTTTTTTTTCTTTTTGCTTAAGTTCTACGAAATTGTTTCTTCTTTTAGGAAGAACGATTTCTACTAGCAATGTTATTCGTGAAAAAAAAAAGTGTAATGTAATCCCCCCGAATTGCTTGATTATTTCCACGAAGAACAAGCATAGGAAACAATGATTTTACCTACTTTCAAAGATTTACCTATATTTTACCTATATTTACTTGCTCATATTCAAAGATTTCCACCTCTATAGATCGCAATTAACCTGCTTTCAGAAACGAAGATAACGCATCAAAAAAAAAAGAAACACCCTGAGAATAGAAATAATCATGGACGAATTCTAATAGGATAGTGAAAGAAAAAGAAATTGAAGTTGATAAAAATTTACCAATAAACTCCGACAATGGACAACAAAAAAAAAGAACAACAAACATAGACATATTATACATATACAACTATTAGGGATTTAATTTAGCCGAAATCGATTCATGAGGAGAATCGCAAAATTGCTCCGCCAAAATTATTACCATTTAAAAATGAGAGATTAAAATGTGAAATATAACATCAAAGATGTTTTTTTTTTTGCTCACCAAGGAGGTAAATTTTCCTAAAATCTTCCAACAATAATAGCGTAAAAATGTAAATAGTAAAAGTAATAGAGAGCCCACATCACATTAAGGAATAATAGTTAGGTGATATGAATAATATACTTTCAAATAGAAAGAACTTAATCCTACAAGGGGGGGGAAATCTTAAGCCATTTCAATCGGTTGACAAATTTGCTATTTTATTAGCGACGATACAAAAATCAAAGCCTTCAAAAAAAAAAGTGTTGAAATGTGTTTTAAAAATTTCTGTCAAAATACAACTCCAAAAAATGAGTTACTTTAGAAAGAAAAAAAGTTCTCAGTTATCGCTATCAAACGAATTCGTAAAAATCCACAATTTCAAGCATGAAAAGTCGGTGAAATTCTTTGCAAAACTTCAAAAGAAATCCAAAAAAAAAAATGAATTTCCCAAAAAACTCTTCGAAGAAAAAAAACAGGTAGAAAGAAATAAAAATATTATAATAATTTAGGGCAAAAAATAATCTTTTAGACGTAGAAAGTTTTCGTATGATTTGAATGCAATGTCAGCTAAACCGTTCATCGCATATATATATATATATAAACGAAAAATCGATAATTTTCGATGAAAAAAAAAGCGAAGATCAAGTATAGTGAATGAACGGATCAGAAAGAAGCGTAATAATAAACGAATTTTTCATAGTTTATCTCATCAGATCAACTATCGATCGAATATCACATAGAGAGCTCTGTGAGTGGATCATTGATCACCGCAGATGTTTCCTCCTTCTTGTCGTTTTTACAGAAAAGAAATTATGAGGAACATTGAATGCGATCCATAAAAACACTGGATAAATTGGCCATCATTTAGGCGAGATTAGTCTGACGACTCTTTCGAAGTAATTCGTAGGCTTCCGCTCCGAGCGCTTTCCGGAAATGATCTTCTACTGAAAAAAAAGAACAATCTTACTATTACAAACTAATTTACTCTCATGGGTTATAGTTATCCTGGAAGAATCGATCCTGGAAGAATCGTTTAAGAATATGAAAACATTAGAAATAACGTAATAACAATAAATACTGTTTCAAAAAAAAAACAACCAACAATCACAAAAGCATACCTCAAAGATTAAGAAAAGTGAACGGTAATGTTTGTGCATAGAATGGATCAATTTTTTTTCAATATTTTCCAAGAAAAAAAAAATTGGTGATACGATATGCACGAAAAATTTGCTTTAGAGGAAATTCGAGCAATTTTTATTAGTAACTATTATGCGAAAATATCGAAAAATTTCATGAAAATATTTGAATAATGTGGAAAATATAGAGATGACGTCATCGAATATGAAGTACCATATAAGGGACAAATAAAACTGAAAGTTTTGTGATGAGAGTTTCTAAGGTAAACAGATTAAGATCTGTGATGTTATTTGAAGCATTTAAAATTCGTTGTTAACAACACCATCACTAAATCTTCTGAAAATCGAGATGATTAAATAAAAAACGATAGAAAACAAAACATTGATAGTCGTCGAATGAGGTGTCACCTCAGGTCTCTCCTCGTATAACGCTCTCGCTTATAAAAGAAAAAGCAACTTTCGACGATGCTCAAATTTCCATTTTCGCTAGCGAAAATTCTTGACCACATCGAATAAAGTTTTAAATAGAAATGAGCTAAGAGATATTGAAATATAGACAGCAAAATATTACTATTAAAATAAAATCATATAAAAGATATTACGAACGATAAAAAGAACTAACTTTCAATTCCGGAATTGTTGACGACAATATGTTGAGGTGGGCTAGCACCTGAGGGTGGACTTCGTCGTGCATTCAACGGTAAACATTGTAAACCTTTGCGATTATTAGTCAAACCTTAAATGAAACAATTAAGCGAAACAAAATCATAACCAATTTCTAAACAAGAAAATCGCAACACCTTTCTCAAATCGAACGACACCTTTATGAAATCATAAGGCAAAATGCGCCAATCGACAATAGAAATGAGACTGAAAAAAAGATCGCAGTTTTAAAATACTTTCAAGTGGAGAAATTCATAGGTGATAAGCGATTCCTGTAAAACAGTAAGAACAGATAAAATGGCAAGCAATCCGATTAAATTATAAGTAAGCTTAAGTCATAATTAAATTAACTATTATCACCTAATTTATTTCGGACATATTCATTTAAAAAATGACCACTATTTAATAATAATAAAACGAATATATTGAATAAACAACGAACTGTTGAGAAATTTATCTTTATCGGTTTGTAGAGGAGTGTAATGAGCGGCGTGATTTACTTGTCTACGAGGCCATTTACCGCTCAACGATCGTCGAAAATGCTCCGAAACATCAGGCTCCGGTGTGGGTCGTGATGTTACCGATGATGCCGAACGACGCATATCCGTATGACGACCGGCTATAATAAACTTAATTCAAACAATTGTTTAATGTCTTTAATAAATTCGAATTAAATAACATATTAAAATAAGGTGAAAATGTTGCAAAAAAGAATATCAGTTCAACTGTCGGAAAGATTTCTTGAAAGAATGAAAGAATCAGTGCTAAGAAAGGCGGTATTCAATGAATGCTTCAGCTTCAAACCGTCACAAAAAGAAACTCATCATCTGAGAATAGCTTATCAGTGAGTTTATTCTCCATTTGTAGGCTTTTTTTACTTATACTTACATAACAGTTGATATAAGTAAAATCTTTTATATATATATATATATATATATATATATATATATATATATATATATATATATATATATATATATATATATATATATATATATATATATATATATATATATATATATATATAGTAGTGGTTAATAATTTAGGATGGACTATTTGAGCGTCCTTTTAATAAACTCGCCTGAGGTTGCCTCTCAAATTTAAATCATTTTATAAAAAGTGTCAATTTTAATTGCTCACAATTTAATTTCAAATAGTATATAGGTTGTGAATTTTTTTATCGGATGAAAGGTATTATGGAGACGCAGTTATGAACTGCTAGTAATAATGCCATACCATAGCCGTTGCGTATTACAGATGGTCGAGACTGTGTGAAAGGTGGAGGAGATGAACATGACGCTGCACATGAAGTCTGATTTTTCTTCACTGATAAATCTAGCGGCTGCAATAAATCCTTATTGGCTATAATAAATCATACAACGGGAAAATGTGATCAATTTTTGAGAGAAATTACACACATATATATATATATATATATATATATATATATATATATATATATATATATATATATATATATATATATATATATATATATATATATATATATATATATATATATATATATATATATATATATATAAGAAAAGTTTTCTTTACCAGAACAAAATTTCAGCATTCGATGTTTACTTTAGCAAAGAGTGCCTTATTTCGAAAATTTTGATATATTATGACTTATTTAAATTAATTAATTCCATCATTGCTAGCTTATTTTTAAAGCGAAAATTTTAGCCAAGAAGAGTTTTGCGTTGATGTTTTAATTGCATGAAGCTTGGCTTATTTATTGCAATATGTGGCCAAATTTATGCAATACATAGCCGTTTCTTTACTGTCTAGAAAAAAAAATACTTATAAGAATAGAGCGTGCAAAAGAAATTTAGTTGCAATGTGCAACATGGTGGAAGACCGCTGGTGAGCATATTTTCAACTAGACAGTACAGATGACCACTAAATATTAGCATAAATAATACAAATAAATATAAATGTAAATAAATGTGTAAATAAATTTAAATATACCAAAAAAAAAACAAAATACAAATATTATGCTGGATTAAAGACAGTAAAATTAGATTACAAAAAGATAGTAAAATTCACTTTTTCGTTCGATTTATCATCGTCATCGTCGCTAAGATGAACTCCTCTAGCCTCATTGATAATGCCAACCACATCGATATCAATATCTCGTGTTGTTGCCGAATAGGGCGGTGGTGGTATTAGTGAAGTATTCATGGTACTTGCGATTGCATATGGTGGAGGTGGTGCAATTACAGCACCTCGAATACAGCTTGATGTTGTTGCACATGTACGTAGTGTAAATGCATCAAACGTGGTGATCTGTGGCGAAGTTCGTGTACTTCCCGAACTATACATTCTATCTGGTACGACTTCCACAAAGACTGACGACAATGGCTGAATGAAAAATTTTAAAAGATAAAAAAACAGTGAAAATTCCCATCGAAACGATTCAATGAAATAAACGATAATTCATCACTTTAATGCGCTCTCTATCGTTAATAAATAGTCAAATATAACGCTATTGACAAACGTTCACAGAGATGCAAATTGGCTCGATGCAATTCACATAAAACTCTATCGAATAAATATTCAACAATACAAATCAGCATATTCTACTTTATATATATATATATATATATATATATATATATATATATATATATATATATATATATATATATATATATATATATATATATATATATATATATATATATATATATATATATATATATATAACAGAATATGAGGAATTTTTAGCAGGCATAAAGTATTTCGATGATAATATTTACACTAAAAGTAAGCAACTGAAGTAATATTTACATACGTTTGCATAAATGAAGGTATCATAGTATATTTATTGATGAATAAACGCCAACAATATTGCAACAACAGCATATAGTGATGAGTGAACGAATGGGTACTGTTTTCATAGAGAGGTGAATTAGAGACTGATAAGGGATAATAGATAACTCGCTCAAATATTTTAAAGATTATACCTCAAAAAATATCATCATGAATTATGAAGAATGATAAAATAAAATAGACGATCACTGTAAAGAATCCTCTCAAATATTATGAAATTAAGCGCTAAATAATAAAGCATCGTTAGGCGTCGAAATTTATCGAATCAATCGCAGATCATTGAATATTCGATCGATTTTTTTGAGTTATCATAAATAGAATTAAAACAATTACTACATTCTTATGGTTAAATTGAAAGTGGAAAAATACGATCGATTTTAAATGAAAGATAAGCAACGAAAATTTGCATAGATGAAATGAAACAAGCAGGTAATAAATTACCATAAATTTAAATTGTCTGATATAATCGTATAGAGAAATGGAAAATGATGCAGAAATGATTAATGCAATAGGTGGACTTTGCAAGCTGCATGTAAAAAAAAAAAACGAATGAACCTTAGTTCCCAAAAATCTGAGAAAGCATAAAACTTCGCCGGCATCAACTTCAACCATAAATTTGGCTGCCCTCCAATCTGTGAACGACAGTAGAATTTCGTAAGCGTATTAATTCAATAGCGCCAGGATGTATTGCCGGAATGTTCCACACAGCAAATGGTGTCCAAAAAAAAAAGCCAACAGAACATTTCACATCAGCGATGACGCATGTAGTGTAACTATACGGTTCACATACTGTCATATCTATGAGATAATAAGAAAATCAATTTTCAACTGCTCGATTAAGGGGTGAAAAAAAAATAGATGAATGTCCTATCTCATCTTTTAAGGTGTAGGCAGAGGTGAAGATGATGAATGAATTACCATTATTAAAACCTTTAGATAATATTTAAGGAGAAACGTGTCACAAATCCAGTAGACAAAAAAACCCGTCAAATTATACGATTGATCCACCTCACTCCAATTATAGGATGGTTCCAATTCAACAAATTCATTTAACGGATCAAATCCACTCAATTCCTATGTTCGTTTTTTCCAGTGAACTTATTAGACGATTTAGACCAAATAGGATGCAAAGTTCAACTGTTATGAAGCGCTCAACAATTACACATAAAACCCTAATTGGAGTAGTATGGGGCGCTTTAATTGGAAAACAACAGCGCTGTGACATTGGGTTGTCGTAAAGCAGGTAGAACATCAACATCGTTGTGGCATTTCCTTCTCGTTAAATGGAGAATCACCGGAAGTTACTCTAATTGACAACACCTCTTTAAATCTGCACAGTTGATGACTTGTATGAACACATGAGATAGAAGTTGTTATGCAACTCAAACCGATTTGATTATAACAGGTATTTAGTAGTGATACATCGTTTACTCGACTCATCAATATGCGCATTACGAAGAAGAACTAGAATTAACCAAGTAAACGAATGAACAAAAGGCGGAACTTCAGAAAGAATCGGAAAGCAAAAAAAAAACCGAAAACAGAGAAGTCCTAACGAAATAAAACAAATGGCGAGATCCGGACGCAATCGGAAACCAGAATGTCAGAAGAGAAAAACCGGAAATCGGAAAATTGGAGCTCTCCGGTCCATTTTTAACATTCAATTCATATCGGCAAAATATTGTTGCCTTTCCGTTTTCGATAATCCAGTAGTGATAGCTCAAACATAGCATATTCAACAACGAAGCATGGGAACAATATTGAAACGGACATTAAAAAACCGGAAGTACTAAAGATATGTAAGTTTGGCGATCACCTGAAATAATTACTAATCATTAATGCTGGAGTAATCTTTCACATTTATGAAAGCATTTTTTTAAAAGAATTTCGACTATAAAAATGAAATTAGGTCATTATGGTGAAGATTTATCACCTTAAATCTGATACTCTCTTTTATTTAGTATTGAAGAGTTTAAAAAAAAAAGAAAATTCTTCAACAATCACTAAACATTTGAATATTATAATCTATAAAACGTTGATCGAATAATAAGCAAATGTGATAATATTAGTATGTTAAAGCCACTTAGGATGATAAAAGGTTTCTAGGTCTGACTGAGAGGGAACAGGTGAAACAGGTACGAGAGTGCAACGGGTCGGTGACAAGGATCGAAAAAAAAAAGATGTGTGTCTAGGAAGGCGGTAAGGAGCTGTGCGCGAAGAATGCACATAAGAATGCGAGGAATGTAATGCGCGTACGGCCAACGACGACAAAATACAAAAACTGGATTGCAGTTTGGCATATGCTCCATCCCTCTCCCGCCCCCCCTCTACATAAAACAACTCACGGCCTTCACTGGTAAGTAATGATAAATCATTGAGTTTCATAGCCCAATTATTGCTATTCGACTCCGGACTCCAGGTGGCAGCTAATATCTGTGCCGAATGGACATACAAGTCGAATAGGTGAGCCATGCATCATAATACAGTAAAATCGTGCAATGCATTCAGTACGTTGCATAGCAGAATGATGCGTTTTGAGAGAGGAGTGAAAAGGAGTGCAGTATCGACCATGTTGTCTTGAAAGTTCAAACAATTTTTGCATTACCGTTTCGCGTAGTATGTTCACACTGGCGATTGGGAAATGAAAAGAAGAACGTTGATAATATCAGTGATTACATATCCGGCGTACTATTTTACAGCTTACTACAACTCCTTAGAACTTACTGTAACCTATACAGACATCCCCTAATGCCTTAGAGTTCAACATCGATCACCATACAAAGATGCCTAATCGTCAATCTTTTCCTTTATTAGGGCTTAAATATACTTTATATGAGGTCAAAGTTCAACTTCATTTTGTACAATATTTTTTACACGTCATTTTCCAAAAAAAAAAAAAAAAAAACTACATTAGAAAGAGAAATACATTCGAGCAACGAAACGCAACGAACGATAAATAGGACGATATTTGACGAAAGAATTTGGAATCTACACAATGCACTAAATATTGTAGAATTGCAATGGAAGAGAATGAATGCATTCACATATGAGACGACAACGAAATTCAATGAAACGAATCTATAAAACGCCCAATTCGACAGCTCATATATGTACCTATACAATAGAGCATAATTTGAACACTCACAAATCCTCGAACATATAATTCAGGTAGGAATCTGTGAATAAAGTTGATGTAAACCAATTATACCTTTACAACTTCCGCTTATTTCAATTATTTCAATAAAAATTAAAAATATTGTTGAATTTAGTGATGAAATCACAGGAAAATATTTGAGTCACATTTCATAGCGAATATACTTGTCATTGTAATTGAAGGTGAAATTTAGATCTCAAATCGATGTGTGCACAATCGTCGGATAACACTGCGTGTGGTCGCGCAGTGATCGAACCGCCCTATTAACTAAAAGTCTGAGTAGAACGGTTCTTTCATTTCGGGGAGAGAACAGAATCCTTCCACTAGACGTCACCATTATATCGTTAGACGAAACCGGCGTCAACCTCACTTGAGCGTCGTTTTCCACACTTCAGCAATGCATGAGATACAAGCGATGAAATGACGTCAGCACGTTGGCTGGTGCATCAGATGCGATAGTGACGTGACCTCGAAGAACGGTGTGTACAGTTGCGCCATATCACAGCAATGTATGGAATTGAGCGAAATAAGTGACAGCACAATGCCATCTCATACACCATTGGAAGAGCTTTTTTTTTTGTTTTTCACGAGTGCGCATATTCTAGCACAAAGTTCAGAGGGTCTTGAAGTTCAGGAACTTTTTCCTGGCCAGAACTTATCATTTATTCAAATTCAGTGCTAACATTGGAAATAACTTAAGTGCTCATTCTTATCTACTTTAATAAATCATAGATAGCTATTATTAGAACGCATAATATATTCGAAATTCATCGAATCCTATTTGAATAAGTTTCATATATTGCATATTTCGATATTTTATTCTACTGTAACAGAAATTTTTTCGTAACAGAATATAACATGCAAATTATATACAACACATCTGTACCTTTTTACAGTAGCATGCAATACATTATATCACTACCAATTTATGATAAGTAGAATAGCAAAAAGCATATATAACGATATATATATATATATATATATATATATATATATATATATATATATATATATATATATATATATATATATATATATATATATATATATATATATATATATATATATACATATATAAAGTTTGTACAATTATATAAGAAACTCTGTAATAACTTTTTCTGATCATATGAAATACGAAATACTAACGAAATTTTTGCCCGTTATATATTCCATTATTCATTGGGCTATAATATCGAATTATCACTATCCAAACGATTATTGTATTTAATGATAAATTAATAAATGGAAGATTTTTTTGAGTCATTCATAAACGTCTTTAAAGATAAACTTAAAACAATGGAAATTGAATTTGATAGTTTTTTTATTAGCGTTTTCATTACAATGCTAAAATTTCATTCAAAGACACAAAAAATTTTTTAAGTAATATATAAATAGTATGCAACTTAGCTGTTATAATTTTAAAAAATTCCGAAAAGAGCAAATTGCAATTGCATTCGAAGAAAATATCACACCTTTTATTGCAAAAACAATGAGATAATTCAACAATGCAAACCCAAATCTACAATGCAACCTATCGTGCTATTTTCGATTGAAACTTTCAGAGGAGCGAATATCTCTATGAAGAAGGCAGTATTCCTCTGAAAAAAAAAAGAATTTCCGGTTCTTCCGGTTTTGAACTGAAAACTTCTCATAGGCATGTGTAAAAGTTGTGTTTGTTGAAAATGCTGAATTATGCATACTTTTGCATCTCTCTCATCTTATCAATTGCCTTGTAAAATTTCCCTAAAAAAAACAAATATGCAAAATAGCGTTTATGTACTTCAACTGATCCCCTCCTCGCTTATAAGTCTCCCATTAAAATTTTGTTTTTTTTGCCTACCGATCGGTGGAAAATTCAACGAAACGTATTTCACCTGTAATTTTTCGACACCTTTAATTTACCTGTACCTCTTTTCGAAGCTAATGAAGCGACCTTAATAAAGAATATATAGACGATCATCCTATAATATGTACTATACAAATAGAAATTCACAAATCTAGCGACAATGATTCTTGAGTTGAGACTTTGCAACGTGCATGCAAGCAGAACGCACACACTTAAACGTTTAGATATGAACGTGAGACCATAGTACGCTTTTTGTGAAGCAGATTTACTAAAGGGAATAGCAAATTTGTATGAAACCATTAGATTATAAGGATCGCAGCATTGGTATTTACTGGTATTTAGTGGTATTTACTGGTACTTAGTGGTATTACTATACCGGAAATATTACCTGATGTCAAAATTTAGCAAGGTTTTCATGTACTTTTAAAAGTGTCCGTTTGCAAAGCATATTAGAATGACATCATATTTTAATTTATTACGCACAATATCAACCATAGGATGATTTTTTATGCCAAAATTTCATGTTGATCCCTCACACTAAAAAAAGTTACAGATAATGGAATATAGGAAAATTTTGGATTCATTTCACGTGGTTCGATTTTAATTTGCACTGAATAGATTGCAGAAAATGTTTTTTGCAGGAAATTTGCATAAATGGTTGAATCAAATGAAACATAGAAGCGTTGTTGCACAATGTTATTCCGCATTTCGCATCATTATTTATTGTAAATATGAAGTTCACAAAAGGTTATTTCACTCCTCTGATGCGTCTCTTGACTTGTTCGGATTCCTCTAGTGGAAAAATTGGGGAAGCCGTTTAAAGAAGCCTGCGGTTTCATTGAGAGGAACTTTATTCATTAGCCCTAAAGTTTAGAGGCGAAGAGATATTCGAAAGTAACGAGATTATAAAAAATTATAAAAAATTCTATGACGGTTCTATAATCTGGAGCCTTTATCCACGATATATATAAATATATATATATATATATATATATATATATATATATATATATATATATATATATATATATATATATATATATATATATATATATATATATATATATATATATATATATATATATATATATATATATATATATATATATATATATATATATATATATATATATATATATATATATATATATATATATATATATATATATATATATAGAAGAGGATTTTAAAAATACGTTCACAACGATCAAACAACACAACGAAAAAGAAACATTTGTTTCACATAGTTCGATTGCTTATCTTGATCGCAAACCCGTTCGCTATCACGTTGAATGCCAAACAAATTGAAAATGACGTCATACACGTTTAAAATGTCATCTAATCGTGACGGCTAAAATTCTATTCTTTTACAGTCAAAATAAAATATTTCAAAATCGAATAACAATCAAAAAAAAAGACAATAAAACGCTCATTTATTTCTTTTTATGTTTATATTTTCACACATTATACTTTACTTTACGCTTCATTTTATACTTTAAATGTCAATTCTTTATAATTTAAGAAGAAATGATTTAAATAAAGTAAATTTTTTTTGATGTTATATGATTATTAATGCTAAAATTAATTAGAGAAACAATTACCTTAATAAAAGAATTGAATCTATTGCTGCATTCTTTGATTTAAAACGCACCTGATATCTAATAATAAGCCTGAAATTTCCTAGTATGGAATCTAAAATAATAAACGAATTGTGGATTGAGTGAGACAAAATGCGAAACTACTAAGGTTGAGAGAGTATTTGTGCTCATACAATGAGAGACTATGTGTCACCAATGATGTAATGCTTGACTAATACATTTAGTGATTCAACATTTATTCCTAGCATAGAAGCAAGGAGTCGAGAGAACCATCTCGGGAGGAAGCGGAGAGGGGGAACGCAATAGAGACGTATGATGCAATGGTACACCGCCAGCACAACAAGCCAATCAAAGACCGGATCGATCAAGGGCAATCCTAACTGGCCTATCAAACAATATCGACAAAATAAAAGGTATAGAGCTGATTCGAGCGACCTTCAACAAACCCTCGCCTTAGAAACAGTTCACCAATGAGGAATGTGAAGAATGCATGAATGTGGGCGGATCGAAGCGAGACGTTCATAGTGATAAGCACTATCGAATTAAAAAGTCATCGTTGAGACAACGCAAAATAACGAAAAAAAAAAAGATATGGGGGAAAAAAAACGAAGCAAACAAAATGGTCGAGCGAGAAATTGATAAGAAACGAAGAGATATAATTTCTTAAGCGTAGAAAATGCACTAGGTTGAAACGATAATTTCCCTTAGGTAATACATTTCTTGACTCTATTCAATATGAGGAATTTTTCAACAACTATAAACGTTTCATAAAATTCTCATCAGATGATAATAATATCTCTAATATTTGTCGTGATTATAATAGAACGTAAAAGAATTTCATAACAGCATTAATCATATTATCTCTTGACATATGTTATGCAAAATGAAATCTAAGAAATCCAGAAAAAAAAATCTCGATTCCTGAAAGAGATAATATCAGGATTCCGATATATTAAGGTTTAAAATATAGGAGATGAAATATATAGAATATAGAAGTAAGTATAGAAGTAAGATAAAAATATAGATATTAAAAAAAAACCTTTAATAATTCATTAAAAAAATTCGCTCTTCTATTATTGTAAATAAACTTTCAAATGAGTGTTAATTTTGATAGATGATAGGAATTTCAATAATGTTCAATCATCGTTCACTGCAAAGAATTTTCTCCGAGGTAATTTTTGCTGTTATATGAGAGCGGAAAAAAAGGACAGTGATAATTATTTACCCCCCAATAATGCAATGAGATGATTATTGAAAACGTTATTTAGTGATTTTAAAAACTTTTTGTTTTTTTTTGAAACAACTGAAATAAAATTCTCGTGAAAAATCATACTATCATGTTTACCTATCACCTTTATCTATCACATTTACCTATTACCTTAAAGGTTTATTGTCCAACTGATTACCTCAAGAATTCATGAGGTTGCATTGTTGTAGTACATTCATTAAGTATCGCATAATATCGTCGATATACTCGGCTTTTTCCACCCAAAAAAAAGCACATATTGAGGCGGATATACTTTTCTATAACGTATCTTAAAGTTGGGTATTATGACTTCTTGATAAGATATTACATCACACTGTATGCTTATTTACTTCAAATTTACATTTTAATTCAAAATAAATAGATAATTTCATGCTGAAAC
Organism: Ascaris suum; assembly: GCA_013433145.1. NCBI lineage: Eukaryota > Metazoa > Nematoda > Chromadorea > Rhabditida > Ascarididae > Ascaris > Ascaris suum. Next base: position 1,495,499 of record CM024172.1, on the reverse strand, counting down.
ATATTGTATCATATTTGCAAATCTATTTTTTTTAATCGTACGGTCATAAATGGTCACAAAATAACTTGCTGGCCATAAATGGTCACAAAACAACTTGCTGGCCATAAATGGTCATAAAAAAATAACATGCATGGTCATAAAGAATCATTTATTCTTAACAATTTCATCTATATTCGTGAAAATTTTATTTCAAAGAGATGAGTGGAATTTTTACATTCCATAAAATCATTGTTTATTTTTAATGATCTTTTTTTTTCTCATAGCGACGATCATTATGAGTTGATGAAATAAAACGAAATGAAAGAAACGTTGAGCAATTGTAATTCGAATTGTAACGATGATTAATGCTGATGATCAGTTGTTTCGTTACATTCCATTCATTTGTGTTTTGTTTGTTTACAATTTCACATTTGATTAATTCGACGATTGTATTTGAATTTTTCTCAAATGGGTAATTTGCCTGAAAATTAAATAATTCAACTCTTTCAATGATATTTTGATGTGAGCTCTTTTTTTTTTGAAGTAATAGAAATGAAGCATATTATGAGTGAATCAATAGTAATGAAATCTTTAATAAATGCACAAACTGCTGCGTTTGGGTCTCTCGTATTCTCATCGCCAACCTAGCTACACTTTCTACAGTAAAAACATATTGCATGATTAATATAGGCAGTGCAATAAATATAAAAAATAAATCGCTTGTTATATATATATATATATATATATATATAATAATATATATATATATATAATATATATATATATATATATATATATATATATATATATTATATATATTTATTTATTTATTTATTTTTATTTATTTATTTACTTACTTACTTACTTATTTACTTACTTATTTATTTATTTATTTATACATGTATACCAAAAATAAAATAGTGAACAAATTATACAATAAACGAAGAAATGATATTAGTTTCTATGAAGGACTTTTAAATCGATTTTCACTGAGAAAAAAAAAACTTGCAAAAATTTCGAAATTGGAAATATGCCAGAGATTGTTTTTTTTTAAAAAAAGATCTAATTTTCACCTGTATTGAAAAAAATTTTCATGAAAATATCACGTTGAAATTCTTTTCAAAAATTATGGCCATAATAGAATAAATGAGAAAATTACTATAAAGTTCAGTGGATTCATTTTTGAAAAGAAAAAAAAAATGTGGCAATAGGGCGCTATTCAAAAATGCCAAAAATATGAGCGAACACTTAATGCGACCCTTTTGAGTAATATCCGATAATGAAGAGATTCGATAAACGAGAAATATTTAACTACCATAGCCATATATTGAGCTTTTTTTTACGCTTATATCAATCTATGGACAATCTAATTCATAAAAAATTTCATTTGAGATTTGTAAAAATATAGAGTAAAAATGAGAGAAGAAAAGAAGAAAGAAGATAAGAGGAAGTGATGCATGAAGAGTGAAACATGGAAATAGAAAGTGATAGAAGTGGAATTAAATAAGAGCGTAGAGTAAAATAATATAAATAAAGTATAGTAAGCGAGAGATTAAAGTAAAGAGTAAAATAGTTAAGTAAAACAAAAAACGAGACATAGAAATAAAAAATAAATTATGAATAAAAAGAGGAGAACATTGACGTTTTGAATGTACTAATCAAAACTGTTATAATATATTTAATTCATCTTGATTTCGTATAAAATGAGGGAAAAAAAAAGAAATATAGAGACGTAAGACGGTTAGAGAATTGGGATTTAATTCATTGAAATATCGATTTTTCGTAATAGTTCTATGATACTATAAAATTGATCATAACTCTTTTCGTAAATATAAAATCGATTTTATAGATTAAAATTGATCGAATAGATCAACAGATTAAAATTGATCGAATAGATCAACAGATTAAAATTGATCGAATAGATCAACAGATTAAAATTGATCGAATAGATCAACAGATTAAAATTGATCGAATAGATCAACAGATTAAAATTGATCGAATAGATCAACAGATCAAAGTAAATCTAAACTTTGCAAATTTTATAAAGTTCCATTGAAGATATATTTAAAATATTTGAAAGATAGCCACTAAAGAAGATAGATGCCTGAGGTAAGAATCTAAAGAGAAATATTTTAATGGAGCGTTGTAAAAGAATTTGAGGAATGCGATATGGATAGTGATGATCAGAGGGTTCTTCCGGCTGATGCACTAACGAGCGATCGCCATCGTAAACGAGTTCCACTAGCACAAGGTCATCGAGATGGGCCTTTACCTTTCGCGTTTACAAACTAATAGAGCAATGATGAACGCGATTTGTTATGCTAACTTAGAAAATGCGTTAAAGAGATGCACTAATGAGATAATATTCACTTCTAAAGATCACTACTATGGAAAATAAATGTCATCTGAACTCTAGCATTTGATGAAGCCATCAGTTTCGCCACTAGAACTCAAGCATTTGGTGAAGCCATTCAGTTTCGCCACTAGAACTCAAGCACTTGATGAAGCCATAATTTTCGTCTCGATAACATATTTCGAAACAACGATGTGGCTAAGAGACCATTCCAGCTAAGACCTGTTAGATCGCAAAGAAAAATAAATTCTAAAAAGGATGGCTAAATCAACTAAAAAATATAAAGCATTAAATTTATTGCTAACTGACAATAGTAGCTGATGCCATCGTAAGCGGAAAAAAAGTTTCATTTAACGGGCAAAAACAAAAAAGCACATATCGTGTCGATCTACTGGCGTAAAATCCCACTTGCTAGTTGCTGATTAATTTCGAAATAAAGCGTTTAGATTCAATCGGCAACTGTGATTGCTATTAGGCATAAATACGAGATCAATGCGCCCTGTCATATTGGACGAATTAATGCACCCGATGAACTAAAACTATATTTTACATTAGCGAATTTTTCAATAAGTCATTAAAAGATATTGCAATTTAATTGGCAAAAAAAAAAAACAGCATAGAACAATATTAAATACTATAAACGTATAATCAGTCGTACCAGATCAGCTGGCACGCATGTTATATTTGAGTACAACATAGACGAAGTTTTTTGCATTCATCTCACCTAATCAACTAATTGACCATTCAAAAAATTAAAAAAAAAGCAAAAATAAATTCCTCCATATTCTAAAAGATTCAAATAATTGTGCAATTCTTCAACAAAAAAAAAAAATTTCTATTTTCAATAACCAAATTAAGGTGAAACTAAAATTTATATGCAAATTTGCTCAATTTTAAAATATTTATAATATTTCACGAAATGAATATATTAGAGTAAATTATATCACAGTGAGATGATCGTACGTATGATTCATATAATACTTGGCAAATTTTATTGCTGTAGATAGCATCAGTGATATTGAGGTGAAACTACTGGATCCACATAGGCAGAAAGGTAATAATATCCACTTCTGTATCTAGAGATGATTTCATCACGTCATGTTATAGCGAAGCGAATTTGCATATCTTCATTTAATTACGCTTATGCAAATTTATTTTGAAAATAGAAAATCCATAATTATAAAAAATCTTCAAAAATATAATTAATATTTTCGTTTGAAATATTTTAAATACGCCTAAAAATATTTTATTGAAAATGCTGAATTGCATCGGAATTTAATATTAGCGTAAAGGTTAGAGAGATTATTTTATGCATCAAAGATTAAATTATGTTTACAATTCAGCTCAACAACAACAACCAACTCAACGATGTCCTCAAATCGTGAGCATATTGGGGAAAAGATGTTCAGAAAGGGGGGGGGGGGGGGGAAGAGATTTATTATCGTGTAAAAGCAAATATATTATCCATTTAGATCGTTTCAAAATTGATGTACCTATCGAATTTTATATCAAGGTTTTTATAGGAGCTTCAATTATTACCTATGAATATACTATTGGAATAATTGAAAAACTATAAAATAATATTAACTGTAAATTATATCAACAAAGTAATGATAACGGTAGATGAAATAAGATGTCATAATCGTCAACCGGTAAAATTATAGAGAAATATGAGCATATTTTGAGGATTTATATCTAATATGTTACTGTAAACACAACAAATAAAAAAAAAAGAAATTATACATTCATTTGAATTTCCATCATTTAGTATTATTGATATTTACGACAATAAGATCGCAATGAAAATTAATCAAATATATTTGATTTTATTATTTATAATATGAATTATATTTACATTTTATTACTTACTATTTTAAAAAAATATATATAATTTTCACATCTTACTATTAATATTTATAAAATATATAAAGTAAAAGTATGATTCTATGCAATAGCTAAGCGAAAATTCTATTCTAATCGAGAGCATTTTTCAATGAATATTTTTTCAGCATAAACCTATCTATTTTCCTAAATCATAACGTTATAGAGGATTAAGGCCATAATGTTCAATTCGATAATAGCTATGCAAATTTCAAGATTGTTTTATAAAGTATTGCTAAATTAATGTGAAAACATTGTCGAAATAGTTGCTCTTCAAAAGCAATTATGAAGCAACATTATCGATTGGACTTTTAAACTTCAATTAAATAATTAATGAATTATCTTTTATGTAAAATTTAGAGCGAAATTTGCATATATGAAGAGGAAATTCTTTTTCGTTGATAATTCATTTATTAACTATAGGCACACTGATTATCCATTAAATTTACGATATTATTGTGAGTTGAATTTCTCGATTTTTGATGCGATATTTCGATATGCAAAAAATTTTTTTTCGTTAAGCAATAGCTTAGTTCAAGAGCTACCTGAGGTATTTGTTCGAGCACTACCTGTTGTTGTTGTTGTATCTGTTAATTCAAGAAAACAATTCATTAGCCGCTCAATGGAATTCGAGGAATGCAATTCATTCACTTATTTATGGCATATTGTTCAATGATCAACAAGTACATACATATCGAACATTTCAACCAATAATACCTATGCCATTGATATGATGTTGAAAAATTTGTTTATGCAAATATTGGATTTCGGCATATTATCTAGCCAAAAATAATGACTATGGCCAAAGTTTCAGGATCGATGAGTAATTTCAATCAGTTTTATATGTGAAGCATTTATTCGCTTAGCAATTATTTTAGCATATTTTTAGAAGCTTTTTGATATATTTATATAAAAAGTAAGTAATTTTCATATATATATATATATATATATATATATATATATATATATATATATATATATATATATATATATATATATATATATATATATATATATATATATAATATATATATATATATATATATATATATATATATATATATATATGCATTGTAACAAGTGAATAGCATATATGGTTTTATAATAAAATCTATAGAGTTTTTATTGGAATTTTGACTAGTAAACTCTTCTAATTGCATCGTTAAATACTTTAGAAACTCGTCGAACATTTCGCTAATTTATGTCGGACTTCTCTCTAATTTTCATAATTCTCCGGCATTTAAAAATAGAGATACGTTTTAAAAATTGTGTTGAAAAATCTTTGAAAAATTCTTCAGAAATTTTTTCATTCAGTTAGGCGCCAAATTGAAATTCCACATATGCTTCTCTCAGATCGGTTATATTTGCATATATTCGAAGAATTTTCTTTCCTTAAGCATTATCAGATGGGGAAAGAAGAGATAGATGCCTTTATTAGACGAATTCTTATAGCCAAATAAGGCTCACACTCAATATATTCCACAATGGAAATTACTCAATTTGATATCCAAAAAAAAAAAAAAAAAATAAATCGAATAGAGTTTACTGAAATATTAAGTATATCAGGTATGTCAGATATGCTATTACTTGTAATTTTAATTACGTTATAAATTTAAACGTTTTTTTTTTGAAAGAGTAGAGTAATAAATGAGAGAGAATGTATGAAAGAAGAAGAAATAAACTAAAAGAAATGATTGATGAAAAAAACGATTTATCACAACGTATCACTTTTTGATATTTACGAATCGATATAACGGGATGTGATGATGATTCCGCCATGCGGAGCAACAAATTCTTTCTTTTTTTTTTCGACTCGACAGTTTAATGTCTCGAAAAGTTGTTTTATTCAAATTTCAAAGGCAAGAAATTTGCATCGTACAAAGTTCATTATGATTTTTTTTTGTTTATTATTGAGTAAGATAAACAACACTTTCTATGCTAATTTAGATTGTTTTGAAAGGTGATAATTGATGCACTAATTGTCGCCTATGTTGAATTGATCTTTCTTCCACATTTTCCCGGTAAAACTCTCACCGGAAGTGGGAAAAAGAAGGTGAGAAAGGAAAAAACAGGTAAGAGGCAAGTAAATTTGCATATAATATTCATCGATTTCGCAAAAAAAAAAAAGAAATATCAACAAGTCCTATTGTAGTGATTGATAATCTGCTCAAACACTTTGCACTTTCGACGAAATATTTGAGACAAGAAAAATACCGCTATTCAAAAAAAAAAAAACACCTGCAGCATGCAGTAAAAAAAAACCCCACAACAATGCAGCAAAAAAAAATGCAACTTTTCTACGCTGAATAACATAATTTCATCAAATAGCATTACATAAATTCTCTATTATCTTCTTCGACAAATTATGTTGAACGTCAACTCGATTCTATCCAAAAAACACCTATTTTACCTGTAATTAATATATCATTTCCTACTACCTGACCTCTCAACTACGATTTCATTTCTTTCAACTCTTTTTATTCAATACACCTATAAGAACTTAATTCATTACCTATTAAAATATTCCGCCAATTCTGTTAAACGTAATTAAGAATTTTGTACTGAAAACAATGATGTGATATGCTTGTTTAAAATAATTATCAATTTCTATGAATATATCGTATCAACTGAAAATTACGCACTCAAAGTATAGTGAGGAATAAAATGCGACTATCAAGAAAATATTAGAATTATTGAGTGGAAACAAGCTTTATTTGGCGTTACCCATTTTACTTTACATTCTTCACATCATTCAGCTGACCAATGGTCAAAAGGTGACCGCTTAAATGAGAGTGGTCAAGCCAACTCAACTTGTCGTATTTTACTGCATTCCACCTGGAAGCCAATGATTTCTGCTTGATCTATCTCGAGAGAATGCGCGAATGCAAATAAGGAAGAAATTACCTTTCATACTCTGAACTCACTTTAGATGTAAGTAGAGTAACACCATGCAATTAGTTCATTGAACCGTCATGGTCTTGTCAACCAATTCATCTAACAACTCAACTCACCGCTAAAATCGACATCATCTATTATCTCTTATTCATTTAGTAACAGCTATCAGGTGGTATAGAAATTAATGCGTATAGCCGAAATATTTTTCAATTTCTCTTTTATTTTATTCTTCATAAGCATATATTTCATATGAGTTCACGTGCATTCTCCATACATTGAACTCTTTATAAAACGTTTAAATTTTTTTAAAAATTCATCACATTATTATATGGAAAATCATTCAGCACTTATATTCTATTTTTATTGTGGATATACTATGATTGCTATTAGAAGCTATTAGAAACTCTATCATACTAATATTTAATTTTTTGTGAATTGGCCATCTATTTCTTATTATTTTATTTGCAATCATCGTAATATAATTGAAAATCTCCATATTCTCTCTCATATATGAATTTCTTTTTTTTTTTTTAATTGAAAATTATTTCTGCTAAAAGCAATGGCAAATTTCAGAAGATACGCAACATCGGCGAATACGATAGTCGGCGATACTTATTTTGTAAGAAACTTTTGAAGATATATGCGAAACGAATAACTGTATTTTTTTTTTTCCATTTTACTTAGAGATTATTAATAATATAGTGACTCTTTAATGTGCCAATAATATTACGTTATAAATCGTGAGATTCTTCATTGAATATGTGGACAATAAATTAGGCAAAGATATCGACAATCACCTTATAGAAGGACGATTTGCATTAGAGGTTTTGAACCAGTATCTGCAATCGTGCATAACCTACTTCTATAAAAATTATCATTTTTACCCCTCCCCAACCTTCCCCCCCCCCACCACGTAGCCCGAAAAATGTGCAGAAATATCCAATCGTCGTTTAGCAACCTAATATTATTAGGCAAATTTAAGACAGTGTTCCATCTACAATATAGGAAATCTATAATTCCATACAGCGATGAACGAAATGAGATTAGCATTGCAATAAAAAAAAAATCCACTCTCTTAAGCATATATATAAAAATTACTGTAACTTCCAATACGGTAATTTAATTTGGTGATTACTGTTACCGTACACATCTCTTGAGAAATATATGCTCAATTATGAAATAATTTATAAAATGATTAGCGTATTTTTTTGATGTTCACGTTAAACTTTTTCTTTGCACAGCATATTTCCTCATATAATAAGTCTTTTTTTTTTGCACTACTTTATTATGCTTACAATTATGAAGCATATCAGTCATATAGTATCATAAATGATAAAGATCAGAGAAACGTCTAGAATGAACATGATCGAGATATCGATCGAAATGCTCCAAGCAATATGTCTCAATGATCCAATAACCGATCTGTACAAAAAGTGAACCACTATAGGTCATCAAGAATAACACATAGCAAATAACATTGAGCATCACTATTCGTTTCGAATATTATAAGCCACTGCTCAATTATAATTTAAAAAATTTTGACGATCGATTCAATTAGATTTGATAAGGTAAGGTTGTTGAGATAACAGGGCACCTGAATAGGCTATCTATGGATAGTTCAGTAAAACGATTATTTCCGGAAAGTCGTTCGATGCCGATCGATTCAAGCGTTGTAATGAATTACGATATCCACGTACCGTTGAAATACGACTCGGATCGTTGCTTTATATTTATCCGGGTTGTAAACGTTTATAACTGCAATAGTATATTTCAGCATGAAAAATTATTAAACTTTTGCAGGATAATATTATTCCTATATATCAGCGTTCACCTTTATGATGAATAATATAAACACCTGAGAGGTTTTTGTTATTCACCTATATTATTTTACCTTTCACATAGAAAAATTGCCGATAATCACTTATTTCATATTTAATTCACGGAAGTATCTCATCACGAAAAACCACTACTCATCGATTCATTCAAAAGGCAGTAAATGAAGGTAAATGAGGCATACCTTTGCAACCTTTTCAGGTAAACCTAATAGGCTGGCTATCTGTTGCTCCGCTTAAAAAATATTAGTAGCCAAATAGCTTCCAATGAACGAAAAGAGAAACAACGAAGACTTATGAATCTTTAAAATAATGGCTTCACACAAATGCGACAACTCAACGATCTTAATATAAGAAATCGTGCACCTCCGGCAAAAAACATTAAAAAATATTACAGGTATTACAGGTGAGACCATTCTTAAATGCTAGGTAAATTTGTCGAATGGTAAAGAAATGTCTAATGCATTTGAATTTATTTCTTCGTTTGTTGCTCATAATATTCCAGATGATTTCGTTTAAAATATGAACATCTTGTTTTGCATATGAATTATGTTTGTTCTTGAAATCTTTTTTTTTTTAAATTCAGTATCTCGATCTTCTCAACTCCCTCCCCCCCCCACCCTCTCCTCTCCTCCTCCTCCCCCCTCATCAAATACCTTATTTACAAGAGAAGTTAATAGCAAAAAAAAAAAAATTACCAATATTTTTGACGAAGAGGCGTCGATCGATTGCTAGCAAATAAGGGCAGTGCGGACAAAGGCGGCACACTATTAGATTGCGCCCTTGATTTGATTCGTAGAAATGCAATCGAGGGGTGCGTTCAATCAACGTGCAATACCTGTTTTTCTCTCTCTCTCTCTCTCTCTCTCCTTTTGCAAAAAAAAAAAAAAAAAACACCTGTCTGCTCTAAGTTTGCATTCCCATTGCATCATACACTCTACTTTTAGTGCGTTACTTACATAAATTCTTCGATGCAATGCAATGATAGCAACGAAATAGTGGCAACAACGTATATTTCCTCAATGCCATCCATATATATCGCTTTTTTTTTCGTTTGTCACAAATAAGACAGCCTATATCATTTTTTAAAAAACTTGTGAGTAATGTCTAATGATTTCCAAAAAAAAAAAAAAAAAACATGAAGACAGACGGCTGCACACATTCAACCAATTTTTCCATACAAATAAACGCTTTTTGAAAAAAAAATCAACAAAATATGCGAAATGAACAACTGTCTTAAAAATGTGGAGAATGCATCTATATTGAGTGTTTTCTAGGCAATTGACCATTAGACCAATAGGAGACCCTCAAAGGTCAGCATGTTCTACCAGCATAGTTTTAATAATGGGGTTAGGGAGGGGAGAGAGGAGGATACTGGGATTATTTCACCTTGTAAAACTAGGCAAAAAAAAAAACGCAACCACTAGCATCGTTAAGATTGATTTATGCGGAGAGAAAAGCATTTTTTTTGTAAGGTGACATGGTGAGAATTTGAGAGAAAATATGAGGTTCCTATTTAAAAAAAAAAAAAAGGAGAAAAAATTCCAAAGAAAATAAAATATAAAAATAAATAAAAATTTGCAACTCATTTAGTATATGTAAATTTGCGCTTTATTAAGTCTTTGCCATTATGCAAATTTTAAAAAAAAACCCAATATGCAAAATCATATTTCTATAAATTGCAATCGCTTTTATCATATCGCTCCGTTTAATCGCGAAAGAAGAGTTTTTTTTTTTTGGAGTGAATTTTCACAAATATTTCATCAATTATTTTATGAATAAATAAAATTTAATAATCAAAACTTAATGCTATCATTATCAAAATTAATAAGTATAGCACATAGGTATTGCCGCTCATCTTGTATAAATCATTAAATGCAAATGAGACTTGTATAGATCATTAAATGCAAATGAGATTTTCATCGAACGTTTACTATATCAGTAGCAATTTTTTAACAGTAGGTAATTCTTAATAAATTTGAACGTAGACATTTATCGACTTTTTATTTGCTCTTAATAAGAGTTTAACCTTTCATATCTTATCGTATAAAACACTTAAGCAGATTTTTTCTTTCTTATTCATTTGCAAACATCCTCTTAATTTGCATATTTTCCGCATAATTTTTCCCTCTATTTTCATTAAATATTCAAATCTACGACAAATTTCTCCATACTTTTATAGCAAAAATTTCTCATCATTTATATTATCGATAAAATGATAATTCTCCATTATTTATAAGCAGCTTCAACAAAACTTTTAAGCTATTCCTATGCATAATTATATTTGATTTCGTGGTATACGTTTATATGCTGAATAAAGTTTGACATCCAAAGAATGCATCAAGAAGTATTTTCCTCTGTGATAATGGTGATATTAGTCGATAATAAGCAAAACGTTCCCATGATAGTATTTATGATCGTATCAATCCTTATCAGCGTTGCACTTTATTTTCGAAATTCTTCAACAAAAGGAACCGAGTTGAATTAAGGGATCCAATATCGTCGACCTATAATTTCTTTATTCTATTTTATTATTTTTTATTATCTTCATAATGATCTGATTTAAAAGCCAAAGATTACAATGTAAAATAAAATTTAAAAAAAAAAAACAACTTCAAAGTCCGAATAGAAAATTTAATTAGTAAGTCACTTTTAGTTAATATTATCTTAGTGAAATATTGTATGCTATAGTTCATTAACTATATCGCATGTGAAAGATAACAATACGCTATAAATTTTTAACCAAGAACCTAAATTTATATATAGGAAGCTTTAAGTTGTTCAGTACCATCGAGTATATTTCAAATTTGCTTCCCATCTTCCATTTATATTTACCAAATATGGGAATTAAGCAACCAATGCCAAACATCTGACTTTACCGCTATAAAAGATTTGAAGGAACCCGCCTAGAATTAACGAATCGATAATGATAATTTAAAATCCAAAAAGAAAAAAAAAACTTGAAATTGTCTCCTTACTATTAATACCCCTATATTGGCTAAAAATAATTGGGTCCTTTTTTTTTGCTCACAAAAAATCGATTAAATTCGATAAAATATAAAGAAAAAAAAAAGAGCTGATTTTTTTTTTGGGAAAAGAAAATTTTTTGGGAAATACTATTTCTTCAAACTCTTTCAATTATCCCATAAAAATACGACAATAGTTTACCTTTTTGCATTTTCTATCGTCAAAATTTCCCGCACAGGTGGGAAATTCAATGATTACAGTAATAACAGCAATTTTAACTTTAACATTCATACAACTTAAATGATATGAACTAAATGTTTTAGAAGACATCAAAAATGATGAAATTTTATTTATATATAATAATAAATGTGCACTGTAAAGCTGCAATGCATAGAATACAAAACTAAAACAATACAATATTATACGTTTACTTTGGCAAATTTTTTAAGCAGAAATCAAATATTCCCATGGCAATTCCCATCCCAAAAAATGACGTCATTCAGTAAAAATAAGTGGAAGTAATGGTTAATTGGATTGTATAAATTTTTATAAGCGAGCAAAAATCAGGCAAAAAAACGCCACAACAAAAGGATTACGTGCAGATTTTTGATGTTCGATCATTTCAAATCGAAGTTCCTCTCACACTTTTTTCTGTTCAGGTGTCAGAACCATATATGCAAGCGAAGTCAATCAACTAGAAGGCCCACTCTTGTATCCACCCCTCCCCCCAACCTCGTTCCCTTCCCCTCCCCCCCCCCCCCCTGTTGGACGCCAAGGTATATTTTATTCACAAGTAAACTCGTTGGACGTTTCAATGATGTAGAAAGAATGAAGCATACAATTCAATAGATGCGTATAATATAAATAAATTGCTGAATTCTTTACAAACATATAAATTTGCAAACTACTTTAGAAAAAAAAAAGAATAATAACAACGTCAACTTATTAATTCTATAAACGATTCGAGATCAAAACGAAGAAAATTCTAATGAAATATATTTCAAAAGATCGATGCCAATTTTTCGAGATGAATTCTATTCGAATTGATTCTCACTAATATCACAATTCAATGAAATTTTAATTAAACTGCTCGAATATTTTTCAAAAAAGAAAAAAAAATGCAATTATTTTATTTTTTTTTTCCATTTCGTCTATTTTTCCCTTCTGCAAAACTTAAATCTTAGTAATTCTAGGCTTATCTATTCAACAATGAATCGATTAGATTAAAAATCATCGGGAAATTCTCTTATCTTCCACTTTTTGGAATTTTTCTTTCTTCGCTCATATTTATCAACAACCTAGGAATTGACCTCCCTATACAATGAAAAATAAACAGTAAAAATGCAATTTTATAATATACCCGTTCTAAACAATACTGTACACTCAGATGTTTAACACTATGCTGGAGTCGAATGCAACAAATCAATTGCCTAATCGGAGTCGCATAGATCAATAACTTCACCTGGTGCCGTTGGAGGACATGTTGCACGATGCAATAATATTGCACGTGAATGATTCAACGATGAATTCGAAGCTGAAAATTCAATCAGCATTAGCGATTACAAAATAGGCGTAGATAATGAAATATAAAAATGATCAACATAGACAAAGCAACAAATTGGAAAGCGCCGAAAAGTTTTCATTTAAAAAAAAATAAAAATAAAACCTAATCATCAAGTTATTATAATATAAATCGCCGCTAGTGTTTTTGACGAAAGGTTTGAAAATATTTGTGCATGCTTCTAAAAGAACCTAGAAACATCATAACGCACCACAACAATAGATAGCATAATCCCAAATTTTCCCTGCAAATCCCACTCCCCTTCTAAAATGGAATATTATTATTTCTTTTGCGCTCTAAATATATGAAAGCAAAAAAATATATTCGATCAAAATAGTAGTATCCGATTATCAATGAAGGCCAATGCGGAAGCAAGACTAGGACTTATTAAAAGCAACGACTTCTTAGAATAATTAAACTCCATATCGAGAATCCTCCTTGTATCAGAGAATTCCTGATGTGGAGCTCTACCTTTTTGAGAATTTTTTGTCTCGCTAAGAGATGGAACCTTGGAAGAGTGGAACCTCTAACTTTGAAACGATGACCTTCAATGGAAAAATGCTAATCGCAGTAATCATTTTTAATCAGCATATACTCTATGCATAACCTACCATACCTCATAAGCAATTATTACATTGCTACCATCCACAACGGATACGATCGATGGAATTTTATGTACAAATTAAGCAATGATTCCGGCTAGGATCAAATAAATGCTTTATGCGAAATTTTTCAACGGAACGTTTTACCGTTCTAAGAAGATTCCCTGAAGATATTCCCTTCATGAAAGCTTAACGAAAATATAATTTGCTGAATGCAGACAAGCAAAACAAATAAATAGTGCCTATTGCGGCTAAGATAAAGAATTCCGATACAGATGCCATTTCCAAACTACTATTTATTGCAAGCATAACGCATTAATCGAAAGATGAAATGCGCTCTTTAACCATCATTTATTCACTACAGAATCTGAAGACACTACAAGCATTAAAGATTAGTTACAGGTTAATTCAACGACCTATCTGCACAAGAAATCAATTACATTTGAAGAAAATTCAACAATAAAAAAGAGATAAACGCTCGAACAGAATTGGTGAATAAACCTTGGCCACTGGCAGATTGTGGCTGATATGAATGTGGGGTGAGCTGATTATGGTTGCGCATAAGCATCATTCTGTCAGGAATTGATGGCCATTTATTATCCAGTACCCTTTCAAGGCCCATCGGAAGTGGAGTTGACCTGAGCGGTAGTGGACCTTGTGCGAACCTGAAGCATATGATTGCCTTAAGCCACCGAGATTACCGTTTACCACTCGCGCCGACTTCAAAACGTTTCACTGTGAAGGAATATTTTATTATGAACAATGCGGAAGTATGACAACAATACAACACAATATATCTGCGAGAAATCCTTTCAGCACTGACTACTTTTATAGCATAACTGAAATTCATTTGCCAAATGAAGCTGAGCAATAAATAGTGAACCTAATAAACATAAACCTTCATTTAGAAAACATTAAAGAATCGGTTCACTTCCCATTGTAATTCTTTCTTCTAATTTCCGGTCAAAAATATTTCAAGCAATTCCTACTATGAAATATTTTTTAAAAAAATCAATTTTCATCCCGAAATTATTTTCACTAAAATTTTTTCCAAAGGAAACTTCTTCGATTCCATTAAATTAATGAAAAAATCGTCGCAAATTTTGGCTAATTCAGCTAGCATTCAATAAAAATTCGCCGATCCATATATTCAAAGTGTTGGATAATAATTCGAAATCCTCTTTTGACTCATCCACAAAAGAATAAAAATCGAATTCCAATAGTTCACATTACTCTCATAAAACTTTAACAATTACCCTCATATTCCCCTCTTTCCCTTCCCCCCCCCCCCTCTCTCCCTCTAGCAATACTAGGAAAAAAAATATCATACTTACGAAGGATTATAATGCCACATTCTATCGAACGACGCTCGATGATGAGAGGCATCACGCTCGCCAGCATTTCTTTCGATGCCATAGTCGAAATCAACACCTTTGTATAGACTCTTTTCCCTTTCATATAATAATTGTGCTTCTGCTTTCTCTTCAGCGCTTAAACCTTCCTCCCTTTCCATTAGCAACGAATCGTGAAGGAATGGTTCCTATAAACATCTCTTTACAAACCTCGCTAAAAAAATATCGGCAATAGATAGCTGAAATAAATGCCGAATTAGCCAATCGCTCTCATCGATTGATGGGCCTCAAACAATACCCAAGACCGGTTACTTTAATGCTATCATATCAATTAGTCTTCTTAAATCCTAGAATTATAATTTTTCTTTAAGAAGGGAAAATACACTTCATTTATATAATTTTTCAATAATAAATGGAAAATCATTTATAATTCCCTTAAAATTAGCTGTCTTTCCGATTACAAAATATAACGATGCGTTTACGATGGATCTAAAAAATTGCTTTAGCACTCTAATCGATCTAATCGACAAAATAATTAATTCATTTCATTCTAACGAAGAAAACGATTATCACAAAACAAGTCAACAATTTAATGGATGAAAAGGTAACTTGAATGTTAGACCAACAACTTTAGCAATAAAAAATCTCCCATTAGGTAGAAAGTGCTACCTATCTTTCACAATAAATCACTTTAATTCATATGCAAATTCAAAAATGCAAACCTGTGAGAACATATGCGCATGTGTAAGTGCTGTTAACCACAAAACATTATCGTCTATATGCCATGAAGCGATATCGTGTTTCTCGGTGAAAACATCAAATGCCTCCTGAATAATATCTCTTTTAAAATCTTTCAATACCACCAAAAATATAATGAATCATTCGCATTATTCCTTTATGCGCTTTCACCAGTCGGTAATTTTAAGTGCTATACGAGGCTGAAGGTGGCATCAATGCTACGATGTTAGCGACTTTCTCGTAACTTACATTTGCCAGTAATCAGGCTCAAACAGGAACAGAGTTTGTCCGATACTACTTCGAGGCGAAAGGTTCGAAACTGCAAGTTAAGAACTGGATCACAGAATGAAGTTGGCTGATGGCGATGAAGTTCAGACAGCTTAGGAGTTGACCACAGACGAAGTTGAAGCATGACAGTGAAGGATATTCCCTTTGATGGACTTGCTGATCCTACCAATACGCCATACATTGGAAACGCTCGGTCCTTCTTGCCTCTCACCCTTCATGTGGTTCTTTATCAAGCTCTGATTGTAAATAGCGTCCAAGGATCTCGAGAAGCTTCTCGACATTTTTTATTTCCGTCATTTCGGCTGCTCTCTGACGTATCGCTTCGAATGTCACCACTTCAAGGAAACCGATGCCGCTCTACCTGACTCATCACTTTTTGCATATTTTGATACTCGAAATTGCGTGCATTATGGCGACTTCTCGTCTGTGCCATATACCTGTTCATGCGTCATTCTATGTGTTCCAGCAATCAGGTAATCGACGAATCAATTCCCAAGAAGAAATCACTTCAACAGGTTGCTTCATCATCTCCACCATTCCGCTTACAAATAAGAAGAAAAAAAAAATGAGCGAACGGCCTCAATAAATATTTTCGCGATTTCGTTCGCCGAAATGAAGAGTTTCACTGAAAACGAACAAAAAAAAAAAAAGAAAACAAAATGTGTCTAATGACATATTTACTTTTTAAGATGCAATGAATGCTAAAATATGTGCAAAACTTTAAACATCTTCAGTGGTTAAAGCTCCTTTCGACGTTGATACCACCTACAATAACATTAGACCTATCAAATTTCCTCCATTTACCTTAATAAATCTGCAGTTGATAATATCAGAATGTTATACGGCCAATCAGTTGGTCAACAGATAAACTGATAGACAAAACGCCAGTATAGCTCGATTTGTAAATATAAATATGCGGAAACTTCTAATGCGAATATTTTGTAGATGATTCGGCACAAACAGCAGACCAAAATATGATAGTATTACTGCGAAAATTACAATATTTTTCACTACATCAAAAAACCGCTAGTCCAATGTGACGAGTTGCAAACGCACAAATCATATCAGCCATAACGGTACGATTCATTACTTCTAAACATTACATTATAATTCATCAACAGATGTGTGCACAATTTGAAGAAACTAATTAAAAAGAAACCAACATCATAGACGAGTAACTGTTCCAGTTCGCTTTTTGTGACGTCCACGTCAAGTTGACGATCATCGACAACTCTCTCTGAAAATTCCTATATTTGTGGCGCATACTCGTTCCAAGTACCACACAGTTAAAACAAACTATATCACTCCAAATAACATTCATTTACCCTTTCACATTGTTTCTAGGAAGTGATGCCAACAAAGAACAAACCCTTATGTACACAGAGCCTTGTATACAAAGAAGAAAGAAAAAAAAGTTACAGGTCTTATTTATTGCCATTCAAAATTCAACAGTTTCCTGCCAATATGCAAGCAAATCCTAAACGTTTACATAATAAAACTTGAGAGCGCTAAGTGAACCTAATACAGCCGTCATAATCCACCTCAAATCCTCACTTCCAATAACAAGTTACCCACCCTTCCCACACAGAACGACCGCTCTTCAACAGAGACAACGAAATGAAAGACCAACGTTGCAATCCACTTTTGCCGATCTGCCTATTGAAAATGCCCTTCTCCATGCTGTTGTCCATAACTAAACGATATATGAAAGTGCGCTTCTTTTGACCATATCGATAGATACGACATACAGCTTGAGCATCATGGCACGGATTCCAAGAGGCATCGAATATTATCACACGATTCGCCGCAACCTTCAAGCAATGACCAATCATTTCAAACCATATTACAACAACTAAAAGAATTAATTTATTCACGACAGAAGCAAATATATAAGTTTTCTCTAAATTCATTTAACGCATCAAAGCCAGACAGTTGTTTCATAACACAATTAAATGAGGGCTACTCTGTGTATTTATTTACTTACTTACTTGAATGTTTATTCAGCGTTCACTTATTTATTCAATTATGTAGACGCTGAATAGGGTCACAAATCAGTCCCCATTTAGCAAAAACCGTTCCCCTTAACTATAAAAGAAAGGATGTAGATGAGCCAGCTGAGATCAAAAACAAATAAACTTTGGATCCATTAGGTTAATCATTTCTCAATCATTGCCGGTGTTGTCCCCTAAAATTTAGCAAAAACTAAACGAATTCCCTCGTTAAAAAACTCGAAATAAAAGAATTAATCGAGATGAACAAACCAGATTTGCAAGGAGCCCAAGTGAGCCAGCTCTCGTCGAGATCAAAAACAAATAAACTTGTGGATCATCATTAAAAAGGAAATAACTGCATCATGTTTTCTCACTTATTCCCAATTGCCGGTGTTGATCCATCGAAACCTAAAGCAAGACAAAGGGAAAAATAACAGTAAAAATACCTGCAAGGTAAAACGAATAACAACTCTAATTTAATTTACTCGTAACATTCGACGTTAACGCCTATACAACATGGGCAATCCTGCTAAGACCTGCCTATGAGCACAGGTGTGAGTGATGCCTAATGATAGCGTTATTTCAGAGAAGCCTCACTACAAGAAACGCTTAAAAAACAACATACGTAAGTAGGTTTGGTTTTTCTTCCATGTTATCTTTGCATTCGGTGTGCATACAGCACCAAACTTCTCCAAGTATCGCTCGATGAGGTTCAAAGTTAGTAAACTCTGGCTGAAAAATACATCCCTTAGCATTAGACATCACTTCACGACTATCAATAAATACTTAAATCGGCTTTAATAACCAAATTAACATATTCCGCATGCGTTACACGCAAATTCCTTAACGAGTGGCCGGATGTTGGTGGATAAAACCCAACAAAAATAAGCCGGTACCCTTCCTTGACCGCAGCTACGCTGAATAAGAGCCACATTGGCAGCTTCTCAGGTCGAAAGCTCTTTGTAATCATCTTTTCTTTCAATATTGTGGAAGCAAACGCTTATGCAACCGATCTAGATATGGGCCCATATATGAAGGCATAAATTATCGCTCGATAAGTTTAACATGTAACGCTCATAAAGTAATAGAACTATCGTAAATTTTGCATTATTCAACATCTTTTTGAGTTTATTTATATTTTCTCGCAATCAGTTTGATTTCCCTTTGAAGCGTTCAAGTGAAATATAATTGCTTACCTTGATTGCCTCAAATTTATTATGCATACAATTCCAACAATTTATATTAGTTGCGAACGTATATTATAATAAAAATTGATATTAGTAATTACTGCATAAGACAATATCCTTTGAAACAGGATTCACTTCTGTTATGAATAATTTCTCATAGGTCGCAAGCGATACGTCGCCTATAACCGACCTACTCCACGAAACGTTCGAGTATTGCTTTCCCGTATCATATAAATGACATTTTGGAACCACTCGAAGTAAAAAGTAAACTGTTCGCCGTGGATGCCAAAATGTCTTTGGTATGATCCGATAAACTATAGAGGTGTGATCCGACAAACAGCACAGGTGTGATCCGACTACCAATTTGCAGCAAAGTGTTTCCATTTCTCGATCATTGGTCCAATGAATTGCGGATGAGTGTTTCACCTTCTTCATCCTTTCCTGTTCACTACAGTCAGCCTAATATCATGTTCGACTCTCAACCGCTAACGCCCCTATAACCACAACGCGATTCTGATCTATCATCTCCAACGATTTATCCTTTCTCCCGCATAGAAATTTGATAATCCTCCGACTTCAAAAATTATCCAGCATAGCATTTTGTGGATTCCCCCTAAGTGATATCGCAATTTTTAGAGATGTGCATTTTGTTTCCATTTATCTAATCATAGATCACTACTCATAAATTTATTCTTGATATACTTTTAAGGATATCAGCTTCATTTCACTCAAATGGCTTGTCCGCAATCTAATCGATTAGATTTTTCTACAAAGAAAAACACCCCATCCTCAAAATTGACATTCCGCAGCCGCCTCCCATGAGGTATCACCTTATAATATTAAATTAAAAATAACTAATAGTTTTACTGATAGAGAATTACCGTCTCTTTGTTGGCGTAAACATATATAGGTGCCACCACCAATCACAAAAATGTGCAGCTTTATCATACCACGAGTAATCGATATTTGGAATCGCCTTCCCACCAATTTATCGCTTATCCCATTTAATTCTATGATTACTATTATATCACCGATCACGTAGTTCGTGTTCCTTGATCATCGACATGAATATGTTTATCTAGAAAGCTTTGTAATTCCCCTCCCTCCTCCTCGCCCCTTGTTGAAATCCCCTCCTTCTCAGATAAGTGCAGGAAATGCCTTTCAATTGTGAAATAAATAAGCAAGCAAAAAAAAAACAGCTCTAATATTTCCAAATTTTTGGTGGATTCCAAAAAGGTGCGACGTCTCACCTGAAAAGAAGCACCTTATCGCCGATCTCGGTTGCTTGCTTTATAATATCCAGTGATATAGCCATCTTATAACCGTTTTCAATAACGTCTGTTTTGTAACCACACATTGCGAGAGCAGCCTGAAATCACATTACTATCACAAAACCTTATTAATCGTGTGGTCAGTTCGCGTTATTCCTCTCGCCTATAACTTCTAACTAACGGGAAGGAAGGAGTAAAAAAGGAGAGAAAAGAAAGATATTTATCCGAAGGACAAGTTATAACAGGGAACGATAAAATGACAAAACACGACGATAGGAAGTTTCCACAAATATTTAAATAATTCCAGTTGAACTTTCCCTTCAATGCTCGAAAACTCATCTATCAGAGATGTGACTATTAGATCAGTCGAAAGCAATGTTCATCCCCCCAGCCCTCCCCCCTCTTACCCCCTAAGAACAGAGCAACTAGCTATAGATTGGCACATATAAGTAGTTCCCAGTAACCTCGCTAATCCTTATTACTGAACGATTAGGCGGTACTCATATCTGCAACATCCTATGGATGCACCTAAACAATATAAGGTTTCTTTGTTTCATTGATAGTAAGGTAAAAGACAGGAACCCAGTCATATTTGACGCCTTTATCAAAGCCCATTTCCTCGAGAAGTGCTCTTGCAATCGTCCTGTTCGCTGATAAAGTGTTAGTTTTATTCCTTTGAGTACTGCTCAACGACATGTCTGAAGAATCGCCATCAGTGAACGTTGATGACGTTGAAGAGCCTAAAGCGAGACAGACAGCTATCATTGTGGCTTTCGCATTTGTAGAAACATTTCAATCACCGCCTCCCACTCTGACTTTCGTATCCAAGTTTAAGATATCCTCATACCCTAATACGATCCATCATCTTTGCTATGATGGTGCCTCCTTTCTCATCCTTCGGCTTCATACTGATATAAACCACAAAAGATCAAAACATTTCTGCGCAATTCCCAGAAAAAAAATCGAGATAATCAAGCCCCAATTACAATGAGCAACGAATCTTGAAGGTAACTATAAAGCTGCAAGGATATACTTGTTTGATTCAATTTTTTACCTACTCCCTTCGACGTTCCTCTACTTCCTTCCTTTGCTGGTCTTCTACTTCCTTCTTTTGCAATCCTTTTCAAAACATAGAAAAGCAAAAAAGGGAATGCAAATAATGAGACTCACCAACACGAGGCAATGGCGAAATAATACCGTTGAAAGCGAGTGAGGAGGAAAACGGAAGCGCCGGATTATGATAGACAGGATGGCAATCAGCGACCGATTTCTGGGCATTCTCCGGTACGAATCCATTGCCAAACGATGAGTTACTGCTTGTTGAAGGAAAACTACACTGCGATGCATTCAACGTCCCACGAAATGCACTCTCCAAATTATTCCCTATAACTGTGGCAAAAGTGCTTCATATATTTGCTATTTTCTTGTAAAATATTACATTCATAACTCTATTCTTCGTTTCTCTAACTAACGCCATCTAAAGTGCTACTGTTATTACTCATTAATGAATATGCAAATTCTACTTCTTCAAAGCATTAAAAACACAAATGATCGCTTGGACACACACAACTACCAACCTCTAGAAATACCCAGCATGAATGTGCTCATTCATTTGTTTATATATAATGATAACAAATCACAAAAGATAATGCTGGCACTAAAACTTCATAAAAACTGATAATATTAACAAATTTAACCGACCACTCGTTCAACTTCTCCAAAGCAACAGCAAATTTTGGCTATCGTTCTCACCAAACGAGCAGGTAGAGACTTTAACATAAGTGATACCTGATGTTGAGCGTTGTTGCGCCTGCGAAGTCGCCGGCAACTGCTGTGTGTCTTCTTGACACCAGCCCATATTCGTCGGGCATGCCGGTCTTTCCGGGCAGGCTGTGATGTCGTTTGGTTTTGATTCGCGAACTATCGACTTCTCCTTCTCTGCATCTTCTTTCTGCTTCTCTAGTACATCATATAGGATGTCTGGATGATTCCAGATCTGAATATTATACGATTAGGCAAGACATTTGTTTAAATACTCTAAACGAATTTTATTGTTGCAAAGTTATTTCAACGAATTTTTTGGAAATTTATAGCTAAATATTCGAATTAAACGAAAATTGAGCAACTAATTTCTAGCGATATGATTTAATAAGTACCTTAGAGCAAGCAGCGAAAGCTTTTAAAGGATTGAACATCGATATACCCAACGAGGTTATTTCCGACTGAACATATTGCAAGAATGCACGATAGAGAATACGCTGAATTGGACTCTTGCGAAGCAGAATCACATACTCAAATGTCGGTGGCAAAATTGTTTTCAGCAAATGATGCGTTCGCCTGAAGAAACGAACAATGACTTACTAGAAAACTGTATAGAACAAGCGTTCATAACATTGGATTAAAAATCAAAAATCGGATGATTCAAGATGGACTGAGGGGAAAAATGTGCCCATTGACTTGCAACTCATTTCCACTTAAAATATATCTTTTAACTCTCTCTCAACTTGGCTAACGCTCAAAAACCGATATGAAAACTCTCCATTCGGAGCTTCGGTAAAGAGGAGCGAGTGACCACCAGTAATGGAATAACGTCGAAGAAGCGGAAACGTTCCCCGGTTCGTGTTTGGCTAATTCCGGAAGAAGCGGAAACGTTCCCCGGTTCGTGTTTGGCTAATTCCGGAAGAACAACTGTGCATATACATATATCTTCAAATAAAACTTATAACTATTTTCAAACGAAGATTTTGAAACTTTTTCAGCTTTCTTTTTTTCCTTAATTATCACCTCCAATTTTCACCAATCATCGCAAACCCCCAAAAATCCTCCGCTATATTCATTCATAAAATTAACGTATCAGTAGACCCGCACTATTCGAAGGTCAATTATACACGCATGCATATCAATATATATGTGGTATATACATATCTAAGAAAAAATAAGAGGCGCCAATAAACAAAATAAGAAAAAATATGAGAAACTAATAAATAAAATAAATTGTATAAACCTACTGAAATTTACTTCAGATATGCTCACAAAGAAGTTTTATATCTTAGTCGAGGCGGCGCTTTCCTCAAAATCTGCACAGCAATGCAGCAAAGCAAGAAATCCCCACAGTTCTCATAGTGCAAACGATACGGCGGAATAAACTAGCTACCACCGGCCACGGTCGCCATTGTCCCTTTCCCACATGAAAAAACCGGTAATCCTTATTAAGTGGTACCGCCCCCGGTAAATTCCTGTGCAAAATGTCAAAAAGTGGAAGTCTCTACTAGATATGAAACAATAAACGCCAACTAGACGACCGCTTAGTAGCAAAATGAGACCATCAAACCATGGAAGAAACAGTCTGAAACACTTCATACTCATTGAATAGCCTAAAAATTAATACTTCAAACATCCGTTGACGAAAATAAATGAAATGCATTACCGTTGAACGAATCCTTTAAGCATTTCAACAAGCACATGTGTACGTTGTCGAGCTAATTTCACATCTGATGGTGTGGAATCAATGCATATTCCATTTTTAATCGGTCTCTCGAACATATTCTTGAATTCTTTTTTTGTGCCCAAAAAACTCGGTCGAACGAAATCAACCATGCAAAAATATTCGAGTAGATTGTTTTGAAGTGGATAACCCGTTAGCACTATACGACGTCTGAAATAATCCTCACGTTATGCCAATACCTTCCGAGCAAAAAAAAAAAACACAAAAAGAAATTCCATTTTTCGAAGATTTTTTCTTAGTGTAAAATCCTATAGAAATAGCTATTCTCATTTAAAAACTTCTGCACATGGATCACTAAGAGTGCTGGATTACAAGCCATTCGACAATCTTAGTGATTATATCAAGCATTAATTTGTTGCATAAGCATCACTTCATATTCACGTCTAAGCTTTTCATCAATTTCCCTCATAGCATCAAAATTAACCTCCCTCTAACCGCCCCCCTCCCCCACCCTAAGTACCAAGACCAAGACCTCAAAAACATTCAAAACAAAACCTAAAACGACTACAACCGACATCAAAACATGTTCGTGAGAAAAACTTCAAACGATAATAAAGCAAGCCAACGTAAAAGGAAACCTAGTTCTTATTGCGCTCAACGAGGTTGCAATACCCGTCTTGTCGTTTTTTATACGATGACCTTCGTCACAGATCACAAGATCAGGACCCGGATTGATCAATGCCTTACGTGCTGCTGAAATTTATTGATCAATACTTGCACATAAAACATCTAACACCAACATTTCCTTGGGTTAGGCCCTAGGCCTGTACCAAAAATTACTATAGAACCACTATTAAATAGCAAAAAAGAAATTGAAGGAAAATAGTGAAAGCATAAAAATAAATAGACTAGTTATGCATAAAAAAGCAATCCCTATGCGAGTAGTAAGTAATCCCACATGCTAAATACTTGTGGTAGCTATATCAAATTCCAAAAACTCGAAAGCTAATGAATGACGAGAAGCTAGGCGAGCAACAAATTGCATCCCAACAATATTATAGAGAAATATTCCGAAGGGAAGGATATCCATACTTACGTGAAGCTCAATCCCACATCGACGGTAAACGAAAACCAGTCTCGAATATCTATCCAGAAAATGCACGAAAAACATCAATAACAAACCTTTGCGGTTAATGATCTCAATTTCCTCCTGCTCGAGATCCACCACCTCACTTTTAACTTTCTTCGACTTTTTAATTCGTTTCTTTTGCTGTGTTTGAATATTCACCAATAGTCGAAACATATCATAACCTATCAGCAGTACTCCACCTTCCGTATGCCATCTCTCTGAAAGTGACAGGCCGGAATTATCCGGAACGAAAATAGATATCAAGTAAGCTATCCGCCTTTTCCATATCGAATTGACATTTCCAAATGAATTTGATGTCTTCTAAATAGAAAAAAATAGTAGCCAAAAATATTCACTAAAGCCTCATTATGAAAATAATATAAAAATAGCTCCTTTCAAATTCCAAAAATTACTCTCCACTAATCATAACGGCTATCACCCATTTCTTTACGCATCTAACTCTATAGGAAATAATTTTTCTTCATATATTTACCTGCAATAATATAGTAATTTTTACCACCTTCAATATTAATTTCTTCAAAGTGTTAAATAAATGTAAATCCAAATCCAAAAAAAAAAAACAACAACAACAACAACAACAACATACGAAGCAATTGCGCACGTTGCTCAGCAGTTTTGATATGATCGCCAAGCAGGAAAACTGTAAACGGCCGAACTGGAGTACCATCATCAGCTAATCTACTGCAAATATATCATCATATTTTATGAATGAATTTACATAGAAAAGAAAAGATAATAACGCTTCGTTAACGATAGCATAGAAAGGAATGAATTCAAATAAATTTGAAGCAAATACCCTTCAATTTCATTAGATTTGTTCACGTTTATTAAGCCTAATAAAGCTTCCATCTGAATGCGCATCGTTAAGAATCCGTTACAATTGACATCTCTTTCGAACATACACAATTTAAAAAAAAAAAAAAACTAAGTTGTGATAAAGTTTATAATTCCCTCTCAATCACCTCGAAAATATTTTTTTTATTCTTTTGAACATCATTATCCCTAAGGGTAGATTTTCAAGATTTTTTGCAATAAATGAGCAAATAATAGCGGTGAATTACTTTCTCATAAATAAGTATTTATCCCCTTTCCGAAAGATTCGAAGAAGTCATTGTTTCAGAGCGGAAAAAGAAAAAACCATGGAAACGAGTCGATCGTTCGCAAATAAATTAATAAATAAATAAAGTGAAACTAGTTTAGTAGAAACCCACTAATAATACATCAAGATATGCAAATATGCATAATTAATATCCTATATATAAAAGGCAATTTTATTTCGCCAAAGAATTTTTAGAACATATCAAACAAAAAAATAAAGACGAAAGGCCAACATAATAGACCATTTCGAATTCTCGCTTAATAAAGCAATAATTTGGAAGAGTTAGCAATAAGTAATTTTTTTTTTTTTTTTGAAAACTGCACTGGTCAACCTATTTTTGAAGTGATCCGGTTGCTCGTATAAACTTTTGTAAATGCAAATTTCGACCCGATCCTTGCAAAATGCAAATCTGATCACGATATAAAATATATGCAAATTTCCTCCCATTTTTAAATCTTCAAGATCGTTCTCGAAATCAATCGATAAAATGAAGAAACATCGTAGAAAGGATATATCGCTGAACATTTTATTATTTAATGGTTGAGCATTAAATCCTCAAAAATTTGCAGCTCCAGCTTCGGTGATTTCCCACTCAAACTTGACCGAGCAAGCAGACAAAGACATACACAGACAGACGGGGACACCATCGTTAGCAATCAATTTCCAATCCAGCCAACTGCCAATACAAATTTGCTCAAAAAATTCATTCATCTAGGAACCAGTCACTTTTAGAATATACAAAAACACCTTCACATTTTAATCTCTATTACTTTTTTTTTGAAAATAACGAACGAATGCGGATTATAACGATCAAATTTTATGAGTTCAGCTTTCGCGCCCGTTGCAAGCATCCAACAGATAGGTATATAAAATTAAATATGCCCAAAAAACACCAAGTGTATACAACCAAACATGGCCAAACAAGAAAGATATATATATATATATATATATATATATATATATATATATATATATATATATATATATATATGACCAAATATGCCCGAACAAGATCAGATATATACAACCAAATATGCCCAAAAAGACCAGGTACACACAATAAAATATGTCCGATCCGAACAAGATCTTTCACTAAAGCGCAATTTGCAAATAAAACTTTATAAAAACGCATAAAAACAACATACTCAGGAAGCCAACGATCATATTCGCTATACCAATTGAGAATCGTATTCACTGGAACAATTATGAGAATATTCTTCGCTTTCGTCGCCCTTACAAAGATATCCGTAAATGCGATCACCTGGAAAGATTAAACAATATAGCACAATACAATAAAAAAAATATCGGAGAAAAAAACCATATAATGAAGGTATTTTTAAACGCATCAACAGAGACGACAACAACCATATCTTGCCCATATTTATAAATCTCCTCAATATTAGCGAGTAACTTGTAACACGAACAAACTTCAGCACATCAACCCCTCTTCACATCAAAATCTTTCATATTGGTCGGTGACAATAATGTTATCTTTTATTTAGATCAAAAGTTCCCTAAGTAACAACGCGAATATCGAAATATTTGCGTTAACGAATCCGCGTTGATCAACAACTTTCATAGAGTTGTTTGTATGCAAATATTATGACGTTATCGAGTTTGACTACACTTTTATATTTTAATTCATATTCAAATTCGAGTCTGAAAAAAATGACCAAAAGTAAATCTAATAGGGTCAGAAGAAATTGGAGAGAAAAGGTTACGAAGCAATGGTGATTCGAACCTTCGCCGTTCGCTTTACATAATCGCGATGCTAACTCATCATGCTTCGACCTACTCTTCTAAATCTTACCTCTTAACGAATTAAGTATGAACATGGAAGACGGCTTAATGCCAATACGCCATTCCTGACTTAAACATGCCCTTTTTCCACAGGAAGAAAAAGCCTGAGGTAGTGGCGCAACGGATCTATATCGCCTCCCCCACGTAACAAAGCAGTAGGATTCAACTCCCCTTTGCCTCTCGTACTTTTAACTCTAACTCTCTTCTGGTACTAATGACCTATTAATAACGGTGTCATTCGCATAAAAAAACGCACATCTATAACACCAAATTTCAAAACTGGCCGAAAAAAATTACACCGCAAAATTGGAGACTGGTTAAGGCAAATCCTCAGACAACCCAAATGGGCGATATTAATCTTATAATCTGCTCATCGATTAAATCCTAAAATCACTTAGATTGTACACAATAAAATCATGATATCTCAGCTAGAAAAGTGAAACTAACTTCGTTTTCTGGAACAAGTATCATTTCTGGGTTATCTTCATCCTCATTTTTGAATGGCCTCGTTAAAAAAAAAAAAAAAAAACAAAAAACAAAAAAAAACGCAATAAAATCGAACCGATATTACGAAAGTTGTCTAATATGAAGAAAATCGAACTATTATGAATGTAAATTATGAACACAACGAAAGTTGTCTCGCTGAACACAATAAGAGGGTAGTGGAAAGCAAAATGACCTCAGATGCGAGAAAAAAAGTTCATTTTGAAATACCTGAATTGTTTTGCCAAGTCCCATACTGTGTGCTAAAATACAACCGAAACCAGACGATTTATCGAAACCATTCACTGTTTCGATTATATTGTCATACCTTAAAAGACACATCAATTACGCTACTCCCGTTATAATTTTTTTACCTATATTTTCATCTGCAATTATTGTCGAAGAAATCAACTTTCTAGAATATAAAAAAAAAACTTGAGCAACTATTTGTAGAGCTTATTTTAGTTAAATTAATTCAAAAAGTACGAAACAACATGGAACACATAGAAATATAGCAAATAATAACCGCAGGAAGAGTTACATTCGCATTTTTGAAAACGTTCTTTATCAATGATCACCTCTTGAAACAATTATCCTCGAACTCACTTTATTAAATATGGATCACTCTAAAGTCTCATCATTTGTGTTATCTTATTTATTTTATTTCATATCGTAATATTATCTTACATTATAATTTTATGTTGTGTTATAATCTGATCATTCGACTAAGAAATATTGCTCAAAAATCCGAAAATTTTCTACAATTTTTCAAATAAACTGAAAATTTACACGAGCAAAAAACAGCAATAAAATATTCCAAATTATATTCATTTCATAACGAATTATTTAGCAAACAAATAAGAAAATTAAATCGTCAACTCAACACTTTATACGTACATGAAACGAATTCCACCAAGTTGATGTGGTTGCAACACATGGGTGAGGTGTTTCGGCACATATACATCAGGATCATCTGGAGGCTTGCCCGCATTTACAAGCAAAAGTCCTTCGAGGAGTTCAGTGCTCTCCAGCTCTTCTGAATGCCGTCGTCTACGAACTCTCTCACGTTCTTCTCGATGTAACCTTTCCGTCTCGTCCTCTTCGACCTTCAATCAACCAACCATACATATTCATTAACCTCGGGAACTCGCCATCTCCCTAGTTAGTGCAGTAAAATTTAAAAAAGGCTCAAGAGAATACCACCTGCCTACTTTTAGACCCCATTCATCAATGAATAATTCCTCTTTCATTACTAATATCCATCAATGATTGCTATACTGCAATAATATGTTTAGGCAACTATTCTTCAAATATACCATCGCCAAAGTGAAATTCCATCAATAATCTCTATGTAAGTAAATACGTATTCGCAAAAAGTAACTTTTAATTATTCCTTTCGATGTGTTTATTTATTTGCCGACTAATTTCTTCCCCTCATTTGTATAGCCACACTGATGTTTTTCATGGAATATTTCGTTAGATTATGCAATTATTAACGAAATCTCTGCTTCACAAACTACATATTAATCAAAAAGTGCCACGGTAATTTCGATGAGCACTTGAAATTTCATTAACGCAAACTCATAAAACCCATTTAATGCAGTTTTCTTTTTTTTGGAGCAATAATTAGCGCAAAATAAAAAGCCCAATGCTGTTTTTTTCTTTTTTTGATAAACGCTGTATTCACTGAATACAAAACGAAAACTTGTGGGATATCAGCCAAAAACCAAATAATTTGAAAAAGAATAAAACAACTTCCCCCCAGTATGTTGCAAGATTTACTATGCAAGTAATATTCTGCATCATGCTATATTAAAGCGAATACGATAAACGAACCGTTCCAGGCGTAAGAATACAGGCAGGGGGTCGAACAGGCCAACTTGCTGCAAAAAACAAAATCATTCTATCACTTATGGACAACTTTTGCCCAGAAACAAGGAGAACATGGTCAAGCTCGATATCTACTCAAAAAATTTGCCCATAAAACAAATGCATTTATAAATACTGCCCGATTGGCATTCCCAAATTTTGCCAAGTTAATATGTTAATAATGGTACGACAAATAGTCAATACTCCAGAGAAATATCGACTTTCTATGAAATATTATTAAACTAGTCCCTCCAAACTAATTCCTTAGAAAATCGAGGAAATTTCCAACTTTTTGCTATGCTTGCCTGGAATGTTTATGAAATACTCCTTCAAAAAAACCAAGACTTTATACTTAACTCCCCCCTCCCGGGGGGGGGGGGGGGAGTCCATCCTAAAGAAATTCCTCGTGTATAATTCAAATCACTTCTGAGTGGAATTCAACTTCAAACTAAGCCAGCACTTTCGTACTCTCTTCAATAATATCACAATTTCTTTACGATTTCCCTATAACCTTATGTTCGTTAAATGATTGCCTTAGTGGAAGAACATTCTCTGCACTAAATGGATAAATAAGAATGATACTCAATGACACTTAATATTTGATATTTAATTTCTATCCAATTAAACCAACCATAAAACCTCTGTTTATTAAAAAAGCGTCATAATCAATATAAGTTTTAGATGGGGCAATAACGAGTGAATAGCAATAATGGAGACAACACTGTAAGAGTAACAAGATACCCCCTCCCTCCGATGAAAAGAAAAAAGGAAACCCATTTCACAGGTATTCTTCAAGTAAAACAAATAAAATCAACACGAAAAGCCTGTATTATTTTCAGAATTCATCCAAAAAATGTGTCAAGCTTTAAGAGCCCCCATTACTACAGTGTTCATTGAACTGGAAAGTTCTATTACTCTGAGAAATTTATAAAATTTAATCCTCTGCCGAACAGTTTTCTTATAGAACCCTCTTACAAGTAAACATCTCAGAGCAATAAAGTGATTGATAGTGTGTACTACAACAATTGCTAACATCACAGCCACTTCAAGGATTTCACAGAATTCAGGAGTCGTTACTTCAGGTCATCTATTTCTTCTCTAAGGTATTCTCCACTTAGCCCAAACGACTACCTGTATCAATTACTTCCACACTACGAGCACCTGTATCGATTATTTCCACATTATCTCATTCGTATCTGGTGATCACCAACAGAAACAAATTGAAACAAGAACTTACCGACAGGTTTGACCGTGTCGTCTGAATCTTCCCCACTGCTTAATAGTATCACTTCACTCTCGTCGACAGTTGTTTTACGTTTCGTCTCCTTTCGATGAGCGGTACCGTTGTGTGATTGGTGCTTACTATCATCCTCTATTACACTTACATCTGATGAGGGACCATCAACAACCTCACAACTACCGACTGCTGCCTTTGGTATACCATTCACAATGTTCGATTCTTCACGCAATTTCTCGAGTCTTTGAAGACGTTCGC
Organism: Ascaris suum; assembly: GCA_013433145.1. Taxonomy (NCBI): domain Eukaryota; kingdom Metazoa; phylum Nematoda; class Chromadorea; order Rhabditida; family Ascarididae; genus Ascaris; species Ascaris suum. The sequence goes on along the minus strand of CM024172.1, from coordinate 1,463,261 downwards.
GTTCACGACGTTGAGCCTCTTGGGCCAACGATGATAAATTGGCCCCATCGAAATTTGTCCTAAACATTATATGATCGTTGGTGGTTGGTCATAAATGGCAAATGATTGGCCATAAACAGTAGATGGCTGGACAAAAGCAGCAGATGGTTGGCCACAAATATAATCGAAGGACGCATTGGCCAATCAACCGTAATAATTAACTATGTTCACCTGCACAATTAGCCAAAAATTAGCTATTCCACAGCTCAGTTGGTAAAGATCAAAACAAATGTCAAAAATAATAAAAAAAAGAGCCCTTTCCTTTGATGGTTATTAATCTCACATCGTCCATGTCATTAACGCGATAATTAAAACGCCACCCTAACGAATAAATGATCCTCAATAAATGAAACGCATTTGCATAAAACACTCAGTAAGCTTAGTGCAGATATAAATTCAACGCAAAGAATACGATAATGTTGAAAAATACTTTCTCTTATAAGATTCTAGGAATAATGTGTATCAGGTAAATTATTGATTGATTGATTGATTTAAAGAATTTATTTCTTTGATGCGACATTCGACCCTTAAAATTAACATATTTGAAATGAGTCCACCAAATTTTAACGCCTCTTTCCTTCAGAAATTTTCTAGCCGCTCTTTTGATTGAAGAAAATAATTTGCATATTTATACTTCTATCGTTAATTACTTATATTTTACAAATATCAACTATATCCATTGTATATAAATTAAACGTGAACAACAAATAATGCAATATCATACTTGATATGTTTTCTTTTATTGGAAAGTCTCATGCTTGTGGGCAATTTCACAGATATCAGTTGTTCGTTTGAAGCACTAGGTTGTTGCATCGGAGTTGAGCTCGACGCTGTAAACGTAGCCGCTTCAGCTTCCGGTTCAATATCGTCCGGTACCAATCCGGTAGAAACGATCTGTAACAAGAAGCTATTGAACTCACTATCAATTAATCAACAATCAGTGCTTACAGTCAAAGAAACGAACATCCCTATTTACTACCTATCGAGAGAGCGAAAGTTATTTTGCTGATCACTGATCGGACTTTCTGATACACCCATATATTTAACACTCCGTTGAGCACTGGAAAATTCCACAATCCAGATTTAGCGAATTTTTCAACTTCGCATAAAAATTTTCTGCCTTTTCTTGAATTCTGCATAAATGCTTAGAAGCCTATAAAAGGATATAGAAGCCCTTAAAATTCCAATTTTTATATGACGTCCGCATCGCACTTTAATATAAATAAACCACTATGGACAAGACCTGTACAGCAAAGTAGTACTTCCGATGATCGGCAACAAGACAATCGGCAAAAGCTAGCCAGCGATCAAAAAAAGTCAGCAATTACCTGTGGAAAGGCAAATCTCGATGTCATTTCTTTGTTGAATTCACTTTCAACAACGTGAATCATCAAAAAATCCCCACAATTGGTAAGTTTGATCGATGTGGACGATCAATATCATCAATGATCACCATTCTATCGGCACGAAAAAGTGGTTAGAGGAAATGCACTTTCCCACTAAACACCTCTAAGGAAGGGAAGAATACTTTTAAGCACTTTTCTCCCATCGGCTCGTTCCAAAAGTGGGGACAACATGACGGAGAAAGAAGCAAGAAGGACAGAATTGAGATTCCCTCTCTCTTCACCTAAACTAGAACTATATTCAATAGGTTTTCAAAGAATATGCCCTCAATTAGAGCATCAAATGACCATTTCGACTCAAAATATCGGATGTTTCCGTTATCCCTCTCAATAATCACCACCAAAAATAGGAGCAACAACTTCGAGAAGAGCGCAATAAATCAAAGCAGAAATTAAATTCATCAGCTCGCATTTGATCTCTTAAATCAATAACAGAAATAATTCATACAAAAGAACTTTTCAAATAAAACCATTGAAGAAAACTTTTTAAAAAAATCTGAACAACACAATATTAAAACATTATAATTTTATTGAATAATTCACTACGATTTGCATAGAACATCTACGATCATAGCTTCTCCTCCCCCCCCCCCCCCCCCCCCCAACCTCTCTTCTTACTCGCAACTTAAGTTCAAGGCTAACACCCTCCATATCACTTACTTCCACGATTTAATCCTACTGTTCAACATTAACTTTTAACGTTTGTAAGTATAGTTTTTATTGAGATAAATCCAAAGAAATTTTGGAAAGCATAAATGTGAGAGAGGTTGATTCCTCGACCATGACTATCCGACTTCAACAAGGGAGAGAGCCAACAAAACGATGGAAACATTCACAAAAGATCTAGATCGTCTCTGTATTAAATTTAAAGACATAAGCATAGACAGCGATTATTTCTGAACCTAGTTTATTTGCGATGACCCTATTCGCGAGTCACACGGTTCACTCCGCCGACCTCAACCCGATGAGGGCGCTGGCCTACATGGCTCCACAGCATAGAGCCAAGGAGTCTGCTCGGAGCCTACTTACAACCGACCGCTCAGCAACCAGTACGAAAAGACGAATGATGTTTCAATCGTCGACGTGAAATCGAGAATTTGGATGTTTCGACTAGAAAACGATCAGATTTCACGAGTGAATGATTTTGATCGCAAAGATATCAGAAACGCTCAAGAACTTGAAATTAAAGAAACGGCAAACTATAGCGGTGGCTTGAGCATATTTGAAATCATCAACTGCGCCATGATGACTAAGGTACCCCAAGTATACAAGAACCGTCTGAAACTTGGATATTGAAGTCGCAAAAGAACTCACACCTGCACCAAATGTATTCATTTATTTCCAACGGGGAAAAAACACTGAAATTAAGAAATAAAGTGCGCAAAAGTATGATCTAAATGATTTCAACAACATTCACAAATATCTAAAGAAGCAGGAAAATATAAAATCCGAAAATTGCTAAATGATAGTTGAAAAAATTTGCGCAATAAATGGATGAAGTAGAAGCACCTACCTCAGTGTGTTGTTGTTGATCAACGGATGGTGACGAAGGGAAATTCGACTCCGGAGCCGCAAAAGTCTCTGAATGCATCATTTTTACTCCTGAAATGCAAATTTCATATAGATGTTGGTGCTAAGCCCAGTGCCGATCGCCACAGCGGAGCCAATATGAACATAGAAGGACTACAAAGACAAATCAGCAGTGGATGCAAATTATGCAAATTCAAATTTAGCTGATAGATAGAAGGCTTTCAATCTGTACCTACCATAAAATACTCTTCTCATTGTTAAAACTACCGAAATGTTTCAATTTCAGGTAACTTAATGGGCAAGCAACCTGAAACGTTTCATCAAGGATCATTTCTGCCATGGATTTCCGCGCTCCCAGATATTTTCTTCAAAGCTCCCCAAGCCTATCTGTTCATGTCGGGAAATTCAGGTCAGCATACCTCCCTCCTTCCCAAGCATCATCTTCGATATCAGTAGAACTGAACAACCCTTACGGCATGGATTCTCTGCTGGTAAGAATTTGTGATGCGGGAAGAATCGGTATCCGGGTCTCATCTGCCTATAAATTTCGCATGTAGTTTCTAAAGCAAAGAACTTTCAATAGTGAAGTTGCAACCTATGCGGTTACTTCATTGAGCATCATGAATGAAAAGGTTCTTCGAAAACCGATCGCTTCATAGAGAAGGCGTGGATGAATTGTCTTTTGCATATAAACATATAAATATGCGGCATAAAACTGTCACCGCAAATCAAACGTGACAGCTATTTATTTGCAGCCGATCTCGACCTCTGTTTGGCTACCTTGTAAATTTTCGAACTTGAACTTGCAATCAAACTTAGAACCTCGACTTAGTTGGCTTGTGAACTCTCGAACTCGAACTTGCAATCACACTTAAAACTCATTTCACTTACGTACGACAGGACCTCACCTGCCTACACTAACAAACCATATTCCAAGCAACAAAGAACAAAATGCAGGATTGGCTCTATTGTCATGTTGCTGGAATTTTGCCAGTTGTTACACCAATGCGTTCTTCCTGCTTCCTCTTTCCTTTGCCTGTAATTATCAATAAAACTAACCATAGATACTAATTCAGGTACTTCAGGTCTCTTATACTTTTGCTTACATCATATTAACCTCTTGACCTGAAATTTTCTAAGGTGTGCATATCATTTCTCGAATGAAATGGCGATAAAATCAGTAAGTTCGATTGCCTTAAATTCCACCTGAATCATATGCTCGTTGTGGGAGACTTCAAAGGAAGAAGGCGCAAAGCTTCACCTCTAAGATAAAATCCTTGTCATGGAAAATCACTAAATAAAATTTCGACTAATAAGAGTAGCTGAAAGCACAGGAGTTTAATGATGACACAAATATAATATCCTCGCAGTTTAATTAGGCCTCAAGCCATATTACCTTCACTATGCATAACAATAATCGACGAAAATTCTTTCTGCAATTCTTGAAACTCTACGCACTGATACATGTGAACACGTAAACACTCGTATAATCCGGAAAAGGTGAGGTCGTTAACACCGACAGGAGTTTAGCTTGACCTTTGACAGTAGGGCAGAAGCACTGAAAAAAGAAAAAACTGAAGCGAGACAGTTATGTTCAGGTGGGTGCCATAGCGTGACTTGATCCCATTCCCACTGAACTGTTAGAGGAAATGGTTTCAGCAACCATGTAGGTGGTCCTTTTTACTGCTATCGGTGGAAAAAAGAAACCGATGGAAGCATGCTTACGTGGAGATGATGTTTGTTCCTCGTGCCCGACCCCTTTCTTATCATCAGACCCCCCTCTTTCCCTCCTTAATGAGTGCAGTTAGAATTGTGACGATGATAAATTATAGGCCATACAAGAAACAATTTTATGGTAGTTTATTGCCAAACAAACTATAATATCAATTGTCATATTTCTTGAAACAGCGTCGAGTGCTAAGAAAACGAGGCGCAAATGTCCTGCCCCGCCTTCATTGACGCTCTCGAAATACAGCTTCCTAATGGACTGCTATAAACAGAGATTTTCTTGAAAATTTATGACAACTAATAGTCTTTTTCGGCTGTTCCATCTACATTTTAATAACGTTATTCCTACGAATTATGCCCACCCTACTGAATTTTAAGCCATAAGACGCGACTGCAATAAATCTGATACTGACGTCATAATGACCAGACAGCTGGCAGTTGCTTATATTCAGAATCTGCCTACATCACAAACTGAGGCCTAATAAAGAAGAGTATCACGGTGGGACACCTCTTTATTGGGTCCAGCATCTGCAACGTCCTCGGAGCTAATTTTCGGGCTTCACCGTCATCCCCTTCTCCACCCGGAGACCTCCTCCCAAGGGTCCTCGATCCTCAGAGCTGGTGTGCGGGGTTTACTATCATCCCCCCCCTTCCCGCGGTGGACCCCTCCCAACGTCCCTCGTATACAAAGCTGATTCATTAATTTTGGATCATGGTGGCCACAGTGGTGAGCGTCGTCACGCTCAAAAAATCCTTCCTCTCCACAGGGGACCTTCACTTCTGTGAAGGATGTTTAAAAGAGCAGGTCTTGCCTTCATGAGCTGAGAAAGTTCTCCCCGGAGTCATAGGAACATGAGAGAACTCCGTGAGCTGTATGTTCGCGCAAGATATATTGAGGGAAATGTGACGCATAGGTACGAGTATAGAAAGAGTGATTTGTTGCAGAAGAAGACATCCGGATATAATAGACATAATCAGAAAATAAAATGGAAAACGGAAAATGAGAGGCGGACAACTCAACGCTGATATTTGATAGAGAACAAACAGTCACTTACATGCAATCAAACAAAGTATCAGGGTTTAACAGACATATAAATACGACGCTGAAGTTGAAAAAAAAAAAGAATCAGATTGTACCAGGACTTTCCACTCTTTTTAATTGCTTCATTTCATTGAGAAAACATTCTGAGGAATGGAAACTTATAAACCCGATTATCATCCTATAAAGACAATGGCAATGAAAACCATTATTCAAGCAACCGCAAAACACCAACAATCCAAAGTAATACTTCATTTGGAATCCTAAATGAACAATCTATGATAGCATTTTCGTTAAAATGCTAGAGAAGAAACAACAGAAAGGAACGATTCGGGATGGTGTAGAAGGATGTGGGGGGGGGGGGGTGGTGGGGGTGGGGATGGGGGGAAAGGGGTGGGGGGTTGGTGTAGAAGGATGTGGGGGGGGGGGGGGTGGGGTGGCTAATTACAACGATCATCAATAAAATGATTTCTCATTGGTTGCAGCACTAGTTTATTTATTACTCCAATTTTTCAAAAAAAAATAAAAAAATAAAAATGAAAAATTCAACGATAAAAGTATTTTCATAAAGGAAAAAAATCATTGAAATATAGGAAATGAAACGAACTTAACTCTTCAATAATCAAATGATTAATAAATGGTGGAAAACGTTTTCAATTTAGGCAATTTATTCACCTTTTTTTCTTTTTTTTTTGCAATATATTCTTACAATTATTACATTCAAATAAATAATCGTTATCTGAGTGTTAAAAAAAATTTTCTTTTTTCTTTTTTTTTTTCAATTCTGCTAAATTTATAAATTATAAATTTATAAGTTTCTTTGTTTTTTTTGTTTTTTTTTTTTTTTAAATGAAACAAAATTAGGCAAATTATAGCAATAATTAATTAATATTATTCTCGTTATAATAATATCAATAAAATCTTCATTCAATATTGATCATAAAAAAAAAAAAAAACGCATACGGCGATATATAATCCATAATGTAAACTATTAAGGAATATTGTTATTAAAAGAAGTAATAAGTAATTAGAAATATTATTCACCCTCCCCATCCTCCCTCCCCCCCCCCTCCTCCCTCTCCCACTGGGCCAAGCAGAGATAAATACTTCACCTTATCGCTCTCAATAGAGTAAACAAAAACAAAAACAAAAACAAAAACAAAAAAGAAAATACTATAACCTATATTTCTATAATATAATACTATTGGTTGGATATTGTTAAAGCATAAAATATAAACGCTTTAGAACCTATTAAAAAAAAACAATATTAGACAATTAAAACATATTTTCCTTTTAAAATACGCATATATTAAGAATCGTTTAAGCATTAACAATAGGCTAAGACGTTAAATTCATCAAACTCAATTTATTCTCAAATGAGAAATTAATTTTTTTGCATTTGAAAGTCATAATTTTCTATTCAACCAACAATAAACGATTCGATCCGAAATATTCTAAAACCTATATAATGAAAATAAACAACTAAAGAAGAAATACCATCAATGGGCAACCCCACAAAAAAAAAGCGCCCTTATCCGCTTAAAGCTTAATAGAATTTCATAGAGAATAAAACTTAAATCTTATATTACTTAAAGCATTTTTATGAAGTATAGATGATGATAGTTGATTGCTAATTGCGCCAGCTTATGATCTGATAATTAAACGATAAAACTCATTGTAATATGATCGCTGCAACCCCCCCCACCACCACCACCATAATGCCCCCATATTTACCGTCCAATAAAGTCGTTTCAGCAAAGAAAAAAAAACCCTTTCATGAAGTCGTAATAAATTCTGCAATAATCAATACACAATAAATATTTATAATCATTCTTTTTTTTTTTCTCGAATTACACAATAAACAATTGCAGCAAAATATTGCAAAATATAAGAGAAATGAGAAATAAAAAATCAGTGAAAATAGCAAAAAAAAAAAAAAAGAAAAAAAAGAAAAAAAAAGAGAACACATTTGATATAAACGAATGTGTTTTATATAAGAAATTTGTGACTCAATTTAAATATACCAAAAAAAAAAAAAAAAAAAAAAATTTCCATTGCAAATAAAATATCGAATCAAATGGAAAATCATAAAATTGAATTATACTTCTCGATGAATAGAGAAATTATTCGGATCGATTTCCAGCAATGCAACCTAAACCACGATTACTCTTTCACTAAGCGAATTCTCATAAATGCAAACGAATTTCCGAGAGAGAGAGAGAGAGAGAGAGAAAAAAAAAACGAATCAAATTTCTTTGCAATAAAAATTTCCAATCTTAAGTTATTTTCATTTGCATCTCCAATATAAAATTATAAATAATCTGAGAGAAAGTAAACTTTTAATCAATGATAATTTTCAATAAGGAATTTAGTATCAACGGTTATCAATTTTAAACGACGAGGAAAGAAAAAAGCGAACAAACACCTCATATATAAAACACAAGCACAAAGAAGTGCATTTTGACGCGTTGTTTACACTATCCGACGTTGCAAAGTACTCAAACCTTAAACCCATCGAGAGCCATTTAGACCGCTTCGCATTTTTTTTTTCCTACCATGAAGTCCAATAAAGATGATATAACGGCGATGAATATTCCCTCTTAAATTCATAACTGTATCTTTAAACCTTTGCATTAGCAAAGATCAAAATCCAGCTACTCGGAAGGATGTAGGCATATTTCGAAAGGAAAAAAAAGATTACAGATATTTCAATATGCAAAACAAACAAAACGTAACTCCCGGAAATGAAATGCATGCAAAACTATTGCAATATCAAATGTTTGCAAGTTTCTTATAGAAAATACTTAAAACCTATTGATAAAAACTTTCATTACTTGATAAGTAATAGGTTTACGCAAGCACCTACTAGTATCCATACCGAAAGCATATGCTATTTCCGGTTTCTCAGCTAATTTCCCTCGTTAATCACTACCCGGAGAATTCCGAATAAACCGGAAAAAGTCGACCTCACGAATGAAAACCCCGATTGCTGTATACGGTAATTTTCCAATGAACTTCCCATCCTATAAAATCATAATAAAGAAAAATCCGATAAGGAATATAGGACGAGAAGATGAACGACTTATGAGCAAGCCGATACAATCCGCAAAGCACACAGAAATTTGCATAAATCATCACATGAAAATATACTGGCTGAATATGAATCCATCGAATATGTTTTATGATAGGAGACTTTCGATCAATTCGACCTATCAAATGTTAGCGTACAATTGGTCGGTAGATCGCTACGTTGCAGAACAGGCGATGTCGTTATGAGGCTTATTTCGAACTGAAAAAAAATACCATTCAAATAAAGCGATTAAGAGAGCCTTTAAGTATCGCCAACACAGCAAGGATTTCGTTGGTGGATGCGAGTAAAGAATTATTAAGAAAATGCAATCTCGAGAGCAAATCAAAACCTTTATAATTATGTCCTTCCTGATACAAATTGAATTAAATGCAGTTATATGCTGCATTCATTTATTAAAGTTCGATGGGGATCTTTCCCTCTGTGATCAAAAAACTGATCACTGGGAAAAGGTATAGACTTTAAAAAAAAACGACTCACAAACCAAGCACATACCACTCTTAGACCACGCTCAATGGGGTCCGTTAGATGAAGACCGACCGGTAAATAAACATTCCGGTTCTGTTCGCTCAAAAATGTGCTTATCTCCAACAACTGCTTCTCGTATTGCGTCTGCAAATTAATAACGCTCCGAAAAACTCAATCAATGATTATCGCCCTTGAATTACAATCCAATAAAATCGGCCAAAGAGTGAAAAAAAACAGTGAATTTTCTTCGCGAAGTCCGCACTCGCAGCAACATTTTGAATGACGAAATGGCGAAAATCTCGAATGGCCGTTCCCATGCCGTACCCTCAAAACGGTCTATACAACAGCCGACGTGTAGTAAGTATAGTAAGTACCATATTTCACACATGAGGACAATCATTATAGTATGATGACGCAAGACTAACTATTCAGGTAATGAATCGACAAGTAGGTGGACGTATGAATTCGCTCATAACACCCACCTTAAAGCCATCAAGATCGTAAATCTCCTACACTGCCCCAGGGCTTGATCTGATAACAAAGTATTATGATGGTACAAGAAAACACCTCGGTGCGAGGAAAAAGTAGCCTCATCGGGAAACTTCTAACTCTAACAAACGTCACTCATTCTTCTATTTTTATGTTTCCTACCTTATACTCTATATGCATATCAAAGAAGATTGCGAATTTCTTAACTATGAAAAACTTCCTCATAGAATAGATGACAGGTGGTGACGATAAACATAAAAAAAGACAAAAATAAAAAACCCTAATGAAAAAGACTTTTTTGCTTTACATAAAAAAATAGAAAATTAGATGGCATTTAATATTGAAAACTCGGCCACAACTGATGCGCTTTCCAGTTTTATAATTTTTGGATTCGGTCGGTCAGGTAAAGATTGCGAGCGCACAAATTTATAGACATAACCGCAAAAAATCGGAAAGAAAGTGGTGAAAAATAAATTAAAAAACGAAAATCAACCTTAGTGAAAACACGCGAGATGTAACAAGAAAGACAACCCAACAGCGTCTCCATCACCGACGCGCAGCACACTTCTTCCGCTTTATTGTAATGCGCATTTAGGGTCGTTATCGTATGATTCCATTCCTCTTCGCTTATCTATCAAAATATGCAAATTTATTCCTCAATTATTATCACTTATAATTTGATTGCCATATAAACAACACCTTAAGTTCAAAGTGCTCTTTCCATTCCCAAAAAAGTTCCCATTTCCCGGCCCATTTCAACATTTGCTCCAAAACAGACTCCTAGTGGGAAGGGTTCATCACACGTGGCCTTTCTTTCACCACATTTTCATTTGTTTTCCTTTCGATATCGCCACGGATTTCAGCACAAAGCAACTCGGCTCAAGATTGTTCCCGAGATCAAATTGTCTTTATTGGATCCCCTCGTGGGTAAACTCTCCTAAAAAGCAACCAATACCAAAAACGAGGGACATATCTATCTACAATCAAAAGCACAAAAAGGAGTTGAATAATTGATGAAATTTCGGGCAAAAAAACAAAAAAAGATGCACCTTTCCTTCAAGAGCAGCCGGGAAAGAGGTGTCGAATTGGACGCCGAGTCCCTTCGAATAATCCCTCTGGACGAATATTTTATTGCATGTGTTCAGTGGGACATTCACCTCACTGCGGGAGTTCATCGCTCAACCCTCGCAAACAACGTTCGCCTCATATGAACGCTGCAACCTTCTTCTGTGATAATATAAGCATATCACCTATTCATGTAAAACAATCATGGCATATCGCTAACTCAAAATTCTATTAAAATAAGAGAAGGAAACTGCTGAAGTACAAGAAATACATCCAACCATGGAGACGCTTCATTCGAGATCCTCCACACATTTGATTGATCGGAAAACCGCGCCAGACGAGCTGGCATGATACATGCTTTCACGGTCCCAACTACAAGACATTTGCGCCACAATCGATCAATAAATTGATTAACATACGCAATGACTCATCAATATTTTGAATGAACCGATTGTGCGCATAACTCCTTACAAGGATTTTTTTCTCAGCTAAATGGTGCAGATGAGATCCTCACTAATTATGCAAATTTTTGTGCGCTTTCAAGTGCCTACAACTTTATTCAAAGCTTGAAAATATCTATGAGATATCAATATTATAGAATATATCGATCAACCTTTATCGAATTACCTGCATTAATTAATGAAGTTGAAATCACCTTGCAGACAGATACATACAAGCAAAGCTATGTAAACAAATAAAAGCGCAAAGTTCGGTAATAATGCGCTCTATAAATGCAAATTTATCAAGAATTATACGACATGACATAACAACGATGGGATGACCATTAAATATGATCGTTTCATATCCAAGATAATGCAAACTCGACCCATCCATGCCACTTTGTTTACTCGACTTCAGCTATCAACCACCTGCACTATCCATACCCTTCTATTGATTGATCAGAAAACTCTATTGATCAACGCTCTCATTGATTGATCAGAAAAAAAAGTTCATCAAAGATTGCCCTCGCATAGGTAAGTAGTGATACGTGCCGTTCTGAAGTGAATATTTTCGATATGCATATCAAATGAACGTCACCATTCAATCGAAACACTTATATTAAAGTACATGTGATATTAAGTATACACAGGTGAAGTACAGGTATACTATTTAATTAAAACAAACTATGCACAAGCACACATTAAAGAAATGTGCACTCAATGTGAGACTATGAGAGGGCCATAATTCAATGAAAATTATTGAGGGAGGGAGGGGGGGGGGGGGGGGGTGTGCGAGAATACAAGGAAATGTTTATTTCTCCGCTATTAAAGTGCTGTTACACATTAAATCGGATGATGAAATTTTGCACTCAATGCACCTAGTCGATGCGTAAAACCAGCACAAAAAGTGGCTCCGAGGTGAAACGCAACATCGCCTTTTACAAAGCAGCAAAAAGGTATATGACGCCAATAAAGGTAAGTAAACACACAGGTGATATCACTATTCGGCACAAATATTCCACGATAGAACTTGATTCATAACAAACACGTTTTTTAAATCGTCGACAACTCCACAATATCTATTAGCACATCTCAGCGACAATATTGAAAAAGCTGAAGCTGTTTCCTGAGGTGATACTTCAGATCAGCTGAAGCTGTTTCCTGAGGTGATACTTCAGATCAGCTGAAGCTGTTTCCTGAGGTGATACTTCAGATCATCGGTCGTTAGAAACGATGCCTTATTATATTTGAAGAGGGGGATCTATAAAGACAATTAAATAGGAAGCGATGATATAAAAAATAAAAAAATAAACGTGGTTAACGATAAACAAGAGATAAATTTTCCCAGAGGTGGATAATATCAGCCATATTTTGATTGCTTATAAAAATCATAAGGACGATTTATTTTAATTCAACCTATGAGCTTAATTAGCGCGTTATCTAAGCATCAAACTATCAAGTCAATTATCGTTTACTTGTATTCTAATATAAAGTAGCCGAATTAGTAGTAACTAATGGTTAATGAGAGAGGAAAATAGATTTAAAAAGTTTTACATTTCTTTTAAATAGGGAATAAATTAAAAAAGATTCCTATTATTTATAATTGTGGCGTTTTGCACGCAAAGATTAGGGTCCATTCTATCGTGGCGTCACCTGTACGGTTGAAAAATCAATTTTGATTCCCCTCTAGAATCCTTACATAGAAAATTGATGCCCGATGTGATCCCAATCGGGCTCTCTTCTTTCATCCCCCCCCCCCCCCCTACCCTCACCCCTGCCCTTTCCATGCCACCTTGTTCAACCTCTACAACGCCATATCTTTGAATGGTCTTACATATAATTTTCTGTCCACCTGAAAAATACCTTATTTTCCATTCATATTGCATTTCACACCTGTGGCATAGAGGTGACTCATCCAGAAGATAGAGGATCTAATGAGGTGTCGAGTGTGGATGCTATGCTTTTATCTATTAATGTTGTTTTAAAACGCTTAAAGGTGGTGTTTTAATGGGAGACAAAAAAGGCAATGAGTGGAAAAACATACAAAGCGATCAAGATGAAAATTACCATAGAAGAAAGAAAATAAAATTCCATGTAAAATTTGAGAGAGTGGGAAATAAAACTTTCTTTTTTTCTGAACGGCACACCTATTCAATGCAGTATATTTGCGGAGTCTTTTTGGAACCTAACTATAGAGTCTTTTTCCTGAACGATGAAAAAAAAATTGAAGTATAGAAAAAGTTACGCATAAGTTTGCGTAGTAAACAATCATTAATAATAAACCTTTGTAGGTAATAATAAACACCTTGAAAATAGTGCTCGACGAATTTTTATGCTTTTAATTCACGACAAAAATAATCGACTTTTGGAAAGAGCTATTATTTTTTAAAATATAACTTTATATATTGAACAGATAAATTAATGAATATACCTAAGAAATCCAGGTACTACATTCAAAGGTAGTAAGTATATTACCTGCAACTATCAAAAAAAAAAAACCTTAATAATAAAAAAGAAACTTAATGACGTAAACGATTCGCCGACATTTACACAACACACCGAATAATTTTCGTTTAATTCGCAATGATTCGTTTCCATACGAGAATATAACAATCGTTGCGAGAGGTTTTTCAATAATCGATACCCTTTTTCAAATATTTCAAATTCATAAAATTGTTGATGGGGAAATTTTTCATTTCATTCTTTTTTTGCAAAGAAATTTTCCCTATGAAATTTTGAATTTTTTTAATTTTAGGACGATTTCCCCCCCCCAACCCCCCACCCCCCCACCCCCCCCCCCCCTTCCTCACCCCCCCCCTCCCGCTCCAAATTATACGTATATATATTATGCGTCATTCGTATAAAATTTTCCAAAAGAAAGAAATTCCCCAGTAATAAACGCTATTTTAGGAGATTGTTGAAGTATTAGATATTAAACGACGAACATACTTATGATTTACCGCATATTTTTCTTTTTTTTATGCCAGTAATGGAGTGTGCATCGCGATTAAAATTATAAGAGGAGATTATCTGATAAAGGTAAGTGTTGTCGTCCTCCACATAAATGTGTTATGAACTATATCTATTGTTGCTCACATTTTCGCGGTTTATTCCTCTCAGGTGTGATGTTATAAGTTCGAGTATGATTTAATTCGAGAAAAATTTAATTCTTATAAATAGGAGTAATTTATTTAGTAATACTTATGCAATATGTGTTATTGTTACCTCATTTTATTAAAAAAAAAAAAAAAAAAAAAAAACTAATGGAATTTATTCGCAACAAATGAAAATTTATCTCCGATGAAAATAAGAAAAATTTCTTTGAAGGTCATTTGTTCGCGGAAATTATAATATAAAAATTGAAATAATTTTAGTAAATTATTCGTAAAAATTAAACGATATTTGCAGCAATTATAACAACATACTACCTCGACATATGCGCTCATTGTTTTGAATCTTGCACCGGTGAGCAGTCGGTAGGTGTTTTTTGCGATTTAAGTTCGGGGGGACATTGTGCTTGATTTGTTTGCTTATGCAGATACCGTCGGAGCTTGAGCTCGATCTTCGGGTTCTTGAACTCATTATATCATACGTTGAATCCATATGGGCTAGTAGCCTGACCCACCTTGTTGTTCCCCTATAGATAGACACTCTAGCGGTCGAGCTATCCTTTTGAACGTTATATTCAAAGCTTCTCGTTTTCTGTTGATGTTTTCCTAAGACATCAACAGGTGTCTTCTTTCAGGTAGATTCGGGTATAAACTACACATGTTCCTCCTGCTCTCCGTTCCGAGTAGTTCATTGCCCCAGGTGTTATAAGTCCCGAGTATGAATTAAAGGGAGCATTCTTTAATTGTTATGAGTATATCTCTTTAATGTAAACCTGTGCATTGAATTGAACCATTCTCAAATAAAACTCGATATCCGTGTCACTAATATTATCATTGATTAATTACCTGTTTCTCGATGGATTGCAATAAGAAATGAATAAACACCAATCGAACGTCGTTTATAGCTCTTGAGCATTTTATTCCACTACCATATAATTAAGGATATTCCCATAGAAAGGATTTTATTGGAATTATCTTATATAGTTAACGTTGGATTATATTCTTCTCAACTTATTTGTAATTATGATTTAGATACAAGTTATTCGAATATCTTTTATCTTTATCTTTTTATATTTTATACTTTGTCTTATTATATATATATATATATATATATATATATATATATATATATATATATATATATATATATATATATATATATATTTTAAAGTCATATAAATAATTATTTGCATATTTTATTTAAAACAAATATATTTTCTTATAAATTTATAAAATTTTTACTTATTTTCTTACATATGCAAATTTTATTTTTTTTTTTCATTTTCATTTACAAATATAAATTGCAAAAAAAAAAAACGCAAATTTATAAATAAATATTTAAATTTACATAGAAATAATAAATGAGAAATATTTAAATTCTTTTTGCACTCTAATTATTATTTATTTCAACAAAAAAAAAAATGATGAGAATAGAGTGGGGAAAATTTATGAAAAATTTATGCAATTTATTGAAAAGAAAATGAAAAATATAATTGAAATTATGAAAGAAAAATTTGCATAAAAATTCTAATTTAATGTAATATTTAATTTTTATATGAGAATTTATTTATGATGCTGAAATTATCAACGAAAGAAAAAGGATTTTTCTTTTAAATCGTATTGATAAATATAAGGAAATCTAAATAATATTCAATGTGTTTTTTTTATATTTTCTTCTCAATAATAATCTTTCAAATTAAAGTTCTTTCTTTTTTTTTTTTTTTTTTTTTTTTAAATTATTCAATCTTTATTAAGCGGCAGAAATTCAAAATAAAATTCCAAATAAAACGTTTTTTTTTTTTCATAGTGGAATTTTTTTTTTTTTTTTTTTTTTTTTTGCAGATCTAACTTAAATGTCCATTGTCCATTACTATTATCTAATATTGTTTTAGCGGAAACATTGTTTTAGACGTTATTTTCATTGGTCATCAGATAGTGGTCAGGGTCATTTTTTTGCAAAAAAAAAAGGACCATAAGTAAAAAAATGACCACAAAAAAGGATCATTAGCCATATGCATAATGTGGTTTCATTGGAAATGATAGAAACATATGAAATGATTGAGGAAATGAGAGATGCAATACGCGTATTGAAAATATGAACGAAACATGTAAGTTATATAATAAAAAATAATAAAATCCTTAAAAAAAGAAGTCATTAAAATATTCGCAAATAATAATAATGTTCCAATGCGGAGCTGTTTATGAGCACTTGGAGCGATCCCCTCTGCAAATTGCGATCCCGTTGCGGAATACTATATATACTCTTTATAGAGGTCAAGTTGTCGTTGAGCTTATAGATCTAGCTCGAACTTCTTGATCCTAAGGATCTCTCTTGAGCATCAACTCGAAAGATATGGGAGGATAGATTTTGTGATCGAAATTTGTATAGCACTAGGAAGTTCGAGAACGAGCGGACAATTTGATGAGTGCCGGATGCTTTTCTATAGTAACCGCCCCAAATTGCATCTATGGCCATAATGCGTTGTCAGTGAAGTTATTTTGCGATAAAAGATATTACCTGAGATATAGGATTCACGAGTTTTCATTGGTCATACCTCTGTGGAATCTGAATAAGTACTGCATTAAGTTAGAGCCACTCCATCATCTCACATCATTTGGTGTGTACCGGTCGGTCAACGGTGCTCTATGAATTTCTTAGCTCTCTTTAATAGAAATGTCATCTTTTTCGTAACGATAGAACCATAAATTCATATTATTATGATGCTGTTTTCATTAATTCAATAATGGTGCGAATAGATCGAATATTAATTGACACCACGACAATTGCGCTTCGGACAGTTGCGCCTCTCAATAAATACACACCTTAACGTTTTGGCTAATTGTAATGTTGCGTTTCTCGCTTTTGTATTAGTTTATATTCGGACAGTTTCGGTTGTCGTACTTTGTGTTTTGCTGGGAATTATACCTTCAGTTCAAAGATCACTTTGGCTAATTGAGTGCAGTCAGCTGGAAGGAAAAGCTTTTATACAACGTCCCATTCTTTGCTGATGTCTACTATTGACAGATCAAATTTCTCTCGGAATAATAGTGAGCGTTCAACGTTTAGCGCTATGATAATGAAGGGTATATAAGTAAATAAATGGGTGTTTATCAGTGACATTCAATGGTGAACACCCTCGAGGCCAGTGCTTATCTCGCTGACCTACCCGTATCGTCGCTCATCGTCGAGCGCAAAACACCTGTCCAAAGTTTATTACTTTCTTACCTTCATACCAAAAACGATAGAATAAATTGTGTATCAATTAAATGATATAGATGCTGAAATGTATCGTTGAAATCGTTATAAGAAGGAGAAACGAATGTTTTGTATATTCAAAACTTACTTCAGTAGCCTGCAAGAGTGACCCTTGCAGGCTACTGAAGGTCTTCAAATGTCTTCCTTGATAATGAGAAGAAATATACTCCGAAAAAAGAGGATTTATATCATTTATTGGTCTTGTCATGAGGTTTATACACAATTTCCATCCATGGTTTCTAAACTAAACAAATGCACTGAAGGAATGGGTAAATGGACATTATATATGTGTTGTGAAGATTTTAAGTATTGGTCACTTTGCAGTTCGAGTGACCACAACAGTGTTTGTTATGACCACTTTAGGTATCTTCCTCTATTCTTTAAAGATTGTTTGTTATTTGTTTCAGCGTTATTCTAAGAACGTTCATATTCTTGCAAAAAAATAAAGGCTAATTTTGAACGGTATTGCGTAACAGTGACTAATTTTTTAAGTCACACTTTAGCATGTTGTTGTTTTACTATTTATTGCAATTTCTATTAGAACTTTTATATCTGCATCATCTAATCTCTGCAATCTATTTGTCCGAATACAGCAAAGGTCTATTCGAAGTCCTCTTCCTCTATGGATCATCTCCGGTTCGAGACCTGTTCGGTTGTTATAATTTAAAAACTATTTTTTTTATCGGATCCTCTTGTCGGCTCCGGAATGGAGCATCTAAAATGCAGACGATAAACCCATATAAACGGTCCATCGTTTTTTTTTGCCATAGAAAAGAAAATTTCAAACTGTGATGTAAATGAGTAAAAATCTCGCTTTTCTCAATTATGGTGCAGTTATTTTTCGTCGAAATTGCAACTTTTTTTTTTCTGAGCTTTCAACTTGGATTATAGAGATCATAAAGCTTGGATGCTCCGAAGTGGCTCCTCTTTATCTTTATAGAATCCTAATGATCTGTCCATTGTAATCCGACACATATGATTATATGCTTATATCCTGCAAGGAGGTCTACATCCTCCTTCTGTTTAATTGTTCTGTGAAATTAGTCTTTGAAGTTTACAAGGTGATATATGTTGAATTTGGCTTGAAAACTTAATTGCAGCATTATTTACGCATTAACGCAACACTATGCTGCCAATGCTGAGTCGAGTTAGCCAACGTATCCTTCAAAGTGGCGTATGCAAGGTTCGTTGTTTTAATTCCTCATCTCCTTTATTGCTTATGATTGAATTTTCCTCTTTAAAGTATTGTTTACTGAGTAATTAAATTAGACTCTTTGTCTCGTTATCTCTTCGAAGAAAAATTTAAATGCTCATGCGATTAGCGTAGATCATCGTTATGAAGATATTAAATTATTGAATTCTTCATCATTCAATTGAAATCTCTTCATAAAATCATGAATTAGAGGAATATTGCTTCTATTATGTTTATATATGCTAATATATACTCTCAATTAATTCCCTCTACATTTTCCTCTATCGATAGATGGAGAGGCCATTATTTTATCTTGTTGTATTTTAAGCCTTTACAATCGGTACGCATGTTGAACCTACAAGAATATCAAAGCAAAAAATTACTCGAAGATTATGGATGTTGCATTCAAAGGTTCATCGTTGCTAGCAGTCGTGACGAAGCGGAACAACAAATGCAGGATTTCAGTTAGTGCTGTCTTCTTTCTTGGCATGGAAGGGGGGGGGGGGGGGGGGGGGGGGGGGGGGAGGGTTGGGATACGTCTCATGAAAAATGGTAGTATTTAAACTATTAGTGATATTTCGAAGCCTTCAGAATTGTTTACGTTGTGAATCATTTATGAACTGAAGTTGTTGCCATTGCATAATTGGTACACTTATAATTAAATTAATCATCATTTGAGTCAGTGTGTATTAATCAGTTCTGAACAGACAATTCTTTGGTTCTCTTTTTTCTTTCTAGTCCACATTTCATCCGTTGCCAACTTGTAGATCGTCGTCGTTACATGGTCAAATCACAAGTCCTGGCCGGTGGTCGTGGCAAGGGTCGATTTATCGGCGGTCGCAGCGATCTCGGTGGAGTCGCGGTCGCTGAAGGGTATGCACAAGTTAACATTCGATGCCATTATTCAATTAGGGATACGCCAAAGGACAAATTTTACTCCTCGAAATCATTGAGATTTTTTGTTGAGCATTACGATTCATGTCTGTTGCACCTCAATAAGTTTGCACCGTCTGCAAACTTCAAGGTGGCCAGCTTATTTGCAATTCATTATTTGATCATTAAAGTGCAATTCAGCGGTTATAATCATCGATAATTTGAGAGTATATATTGCCTAAAAAATTGATCAAAGACCTATAGAGAATCGTCTATTGATATTGTTAAATAAAGGGATTCTGCGATTGTAAAAGAATTGAATTATCAAAATAGTGGAAATATACTCATGTGCAAAATATGTTTGGAGATTTCTTAGTCAAGAAATTTTCAGCACAATTACGAGGATTTAAAGGATTACCATCTCTAAATTAGAGGCATTTCAGTAAACAGAAAGCGCTCAGCCTCGTTGAAGAGATGGTTGGCAAGATACTCGTTACGAAACAGACTGGAAAGAAGGGACTTCCTGTCAAAAAGGTTTACCTTTGATTATGTTTAGTATTTTTCTGTGGTGTTTTCGGTTGTTTTGAACGCCTCCGGTTGTTGTGAAACACTATCAGTGTAGTGACAACTACTACCTGAAAGTATTTGCAGACAATTCGCTTACCTGGAAGGATTGTGGACTGTGTCTTTAACAGAAATGTTGCAGCACTTATTTATTTCACTTCAGTGTGCTATACCGATTTAAGTTCTGCCTCATTATTTTTCTGGTTTTTTTTTTTGATAGTTTCTTAAACAACAACGACTTGCTAATCTGCTATTGAAGTGGTTTCATGCGTTCTGAGTGACACTCTCTCCTGCTCTCAAATGTGTCGTCGTTGATGGCCTCAACTGTGGTTGTTGGATTGGTAGGTATGCAGTCTTTCCCAAGAAAAAAATTTTTTTTAAATTGCAAGTACTCGTGAAATAATGTTGTAAAATGAGTATGTTACGCATTGTTCATTGAAGGTTTTTAATATGTGAGGCGGTATCGATCAAACGTGAGACCTATCTGGCTATACTTATGGATCGCGAGACGAATGGTCCGATGGTGGTGTATAGTCCAGCCGGTGGGATGGATATCGAAACTGTGGCAGCAACTAACCCAGAACTGGTGTTTAAGGTCATTCTTCTCTTTTTTGCTATGGATGAATTCGTTTATACTTGGCAGCTGTCGTGCTGCTCACTCCGAAGCGTTTAGACGAGGGAGGAAACAGAGCTATTCATCATGTCATCATTTTGTTTTTATTTCTTTCCAAGTTTTCATCCAAGATGGTTTTGATTGGGCTCAACTTGGCTCACTCAAGCTTCCGGTCTTAAACAGGTTTCTAGATTCAGTATGATTGTTCATCAGCATCAACTGTCCGGTTAGATCTTCGTTGTTGAGCCTGATGTACTGTTAGGTTCATATTGTTCCACCAACGTTTTCTAATTTGCGTTCTTATGTCCGCCGATCATGGATTAGTCAGGTCGTACGTGGCGGCCACATCGCACATCCTCCCCCCGTTGGTCAAGCTTTTATCTGAACTTTGAACTCCAGATTTTAGCGCGATCCCATATTTAGATTTGATAGATAAAGTAGGCTAATAATGCAGGTGAACGAAGATCTAGCCGCATAACCGCATTATTATATGCAATGCATTCTAGGAACCAGTTAATATCGATAAGGGACTCACAAAGGAGCAAGCTGACAAGATCGCAAAGAATCTCGGTTTCAGTGGTGTCTCCGCCGAACGGGTTTATAACTTTTATCACCTTTTCTTCTCCTTTTTTTTGAATTTCTTAAATAGATCAAAAACTTTTATTCGATCAAAATAGGCCCGAACGAGCAATGGACCAGATCCTCAGATCAAAATTTCATGGATCAAAACCAATGTGAATCTGATTAAAAAATTTAGTACCATATCGCCTAAATTTATTAATATTGCAAAGAAATGCTGGAAGTTTATTTATTATTTGCGCTGAACAAGTAGAAGATTTGAATGAAATGAATTTTTCTTGATATTTTTACGTAAAAGTCGTTTTTGTTAATTTTAGAATAAACTGATTTATAAATAAAAGAGAAAAATGAATGTAATAAGTGAGCGGCTTGAAGAGGGGTTTTTTTTTTCCAATATAAGGGTATACGCTTCCGGACGTCTAGCAGCTTCCATGAAGCTGATTTGCATATTATAGATTGTTCACTTCTTTCTTCTTTCAAAATTTGCATAAACTTTTCGTTATAATTGATTGGATGAAATGAAATGTGCGTAAATGTTTACTTTATAGGTGATAATACTTAGAAATGATATGTCATTCAGGCTGCTCACGAGATTTCGTGTCTCTATAAGTTATTCATAGCGGTCGATGCAACACAAGTCGAGATCAATCCGCTAGCTGAAACGGAAGGAATGCAAGGTTTATTTGAACCTCATTTTTTTTATACCCAGGATATGATTGCTTTGCTGTTCTCTATGCATATTTCTTTTTATGCATTTATTAAACCTTTACTCTGTTGCATGAGTCGGAATAAGCAAACATCTTCTTGTTTAGGCAAATGTGATTCTAGGTGGGCATAGTTGTATGAAGCAACGGCTGGTGAAAACATGAAGGGGAGTTCATATGTTTTTCGATTTAGTTTGAGAGGAGAATATCTAAGAGAATCGAGATGTTTATTTCCTCTGAGAAATTTCTAGGTGGATTCGTTGTGGATATTGAATTCTGTAAGGAGTGATTAAAAAACTCCATAGAAAGTGACGAAGAAAGTGCCTTCATGCACATCTTTCGCCCTATCGAAGTATAAGACGATCGGTGAGGTGAGAAGCGATAGCTCTTTGGGAAGACCTCTTTCTTCCTCCTTCAGGCATCAGAAGGGTGCGGTCATTCTCACCTTTGCGTTCATGAATTGCTTTTGGATTGTAAATGTTTTTTACTATTGCAGCATATTGTATTGATGCAAAACTCAATTTCGATGACAACGCATACTTCCGTCAGAAGGAAATCTTTGCGATGGAGGAGGCATCGGGCTCCGAAGCTGTAAAGTTTTCTTTGATTATTTGTATTTCTGCTATGGCCACTATGATTGCAACGTTTGAATGATTAGAAATTGTAATATCGGTTTTTTTTCTCCTTTCTTGAATTTGAAAGATTTACTCAAAATTTACTCAAAAACAGTAACTGTTTGACTGTCCCTCGATTTTAAAGTCTTGGTGTTTCTGAAGTGGAATGCGGGTTGCTCTTAATTTCACTTCTAGGCGTTGATGGATGGTTACCTGCATTTGCTGTTATCATTTATGAGCTTCATATACAGTTACATTTGACTAGATTTATCATCTCAGGAGTGGTCGTTGATAAAAGAACATCGTTCTCTTGTCGCTGTTCTAGGTGAAGAAGTCGGAAAAGGCAGAAGCATGTCATGGCTAAACCCTCAAAAAAGGTCTTATTTCCTGTACCCCCAGCAGTTCAACGGCGCATAAGTGCAAGTCAACGGGAATTGATGGTGGGGTAGAGTCGATGTTGGAGGCTTTAAAAATTAAATGAGTGAAATATTCGAGTGAATATGTTACAGAATGCTCGTGAAATACTAGCTAGTGAACACAACCTGAACTACATCGCGCTCGAGGGGGACATTGGATGCATGGGTGAGTTGGTTGCAATTATGTGCAACTTTTCTCTCGGATCATATCATAGGTGTCAAAAATGGCTCTTTACCCATGACAGTATTGTCGCCCAGGTTCTTTGCTTGAAGTGGTTTATGCATTACAAAGTTTTTGTCCTGCAAGGACTTTGAAGTACTTTTGTGGCGCACAGTTTGCATTATAAGTAGTTATGCTAGCGCAATATAAACAAGTACCTGACCTGGCGCTGTTTACCCATGTACCTGACCTAGTGCTGTATGCGAAAGTACCTGACCGAGTGCAGTATGCCTAATACCTGACGTAGCGCTGTGTACCCACGTGTCTGATTCAGTGCTGTTGCCCAAGTATCTGAACTAGCACTGCTAGCAAAGTACCTGATCTAGCGCTGTGTACCCAACCATTTGACCTAGCGCAGTGTGCCCAAGTACCTGACCTCAGCTTTATTTTATTTACATGCTGGCATTGATTCGTTCATCGATTAACGCATTCTATAAATATTCAACAATACGAGAAGGCATAGACGACATTCCAAGGACTATTGACGATACACGTTAATGGGCAGGTGCTAAAATTATCTTTCGAAGCACTGAGCAATATGTTTGTTTTGTTGAAGAGTCACTCGATGAGCGCTGTTTTATTATTTCTGTGATGTTTAACTAAAAACTGATAAGCGGATAGTTTTTTTGCTGCGATATTTTACAGTTAATGGTGCCGGTCTTGCAATGGCAACAATGGATATTATTAAATTGCATGGTGGTAGTCCGGCTAATTTTCTCGACGTGGGTGGCACTGTTTCCGAAGAAGCTGTCTGTGCTGCTTTCAAGATCATCACTTCCGATCCACAAGTGAGATGCTTTACGCATTTGTTTTTTTTTTTTGTTTATTGATTTCAAAGAGGAATTAAAAAATTTTTTTCATTGTTTAATATTGTAAGCTAAATTTTATGTTTTTAAATGGTTAGTTGAATTTATGAAGAGTTATAAGCGTTTAAAAAAAATCAATTTTTAGGTGAAAGCGATATTAGTGAATATCTTTGGTGGTATTGTGAGTTGCCTTGTGATCGCAAATGGTCTCGTCGCAGCATGTAAAAAAATTGAACTCAAAGTTCCACTCATTATACGACTTGAAGGTTGATTATTTTTCTCGTGATATTTTGCATTGAATTTTTCTTCGAAATTTCGCCTATCAATTTTGCATTTCAAAGAATAAAATTCATCATATTTTAATCGTTTACAAATATTATCTTCCTATAAATATTTTCATTATCTTCGAATATATAAACAGTTTATAAGTTTGCCAGATTTTTAGCAGAATTTTTATATAACAGCACATTAACTGTGGAAAAATAAATGCCTTCACTATTTTCCATTTAATTTAACGTTCCTTTTCGTTTTTCATTTATCTCTGAAAATTGAAATGATGATTTTGATGTTTGGATAGCATTTTTTAAGGATATCGAAGAAAAGTTTTGATAATTAAATTGAAGGTACGAAAGCGGTGGAAGCGCGTGAAGTACTCAAGGCGAGTGGTCTGCCACTAATAACGGCTGTCAATATGGATGAGGCAGCTAAGAAGGCGGTCGCTGCTGTTCAACATTAACACGTGTGATGATTTTTGTGTATTATGTACACTTGCGCATTGCCTTCATAAAAAGAGTTCAAAACGTTCTGTTGAAAGCAGATCGCTTTACTTTTTCTTGCATTACTACATATTACTGCATCATTTAATGCGGCATATGACTTGAATCGATTGGTCTTTAAGCTCATAGGGGCAGTAGTGTTTGGTTATATTGTGAAGGATTAGAACTGCTTTGTTTGGAAACCCGGGGAAGTACGTTAATTTCAAGATGTTAGAGGCAGTGTCGGTTAATTCTTTTTATGGTGTCACTTGTACTGCTCTATGATTCTTCTCTAGAACATTAGAATGTTTACCTCATTTATAACCGGTAGTGATGTGCACAAAGGAATTTTTTTCTCTCGTAAGCGGCGGTTATAGATGTGGTTATCGTTTACTTCTTTACTAATATTCGCTATTTTCGCTGCAATTTTACCTTGAATATGCTATGCTAAAAGTATATATTTACGGGTATTATTTGAAAGCGAAACGTTTTTGTCTGTTTTTGAAGAGATTATAGAAAAGATATTAAGGAGGCAGGATTTCTTTGTGAGAGTGAAATGCCGGTTGAAAGGGTTGTTTTTTTTTTTTTTTTTTTTTTTTGAACGTAACAGATGGGGAAACTAGACGATATCAGCCATACTTGCAAGGAAGTTGCCAATATCTTTATCTCATCCCTAGTGCAGCATATCAGCCTAGGTGTTTCGAGGAATTGAATAAAAAATTGACAGGAATATTTGAAATATACACAACGACAAGTGTAAATAGTGATTCGATTACATGTTGATTGCGACGAATAATATAGTTGAGGGAATTGAACCGGGCAGGTAGGTGGATTTCGCTTTCTTACCTACTGATTTGTGATAAATGGCCCGTATATAGGTGTGTGCCTTTTTTTTCTTGTATGGGTTTTGCATATACCATTCGATGTTTACATATTTCATATGTAAGCCGACTATCGATTGTGCCATAGCGTTGAGGGCATTTATTACTCGCTCTATCGATTACTGCCATATTTTTTCCACTTTATAATATTTTTCATTTATTTTCTATTTTATTCGTATAATTTATGTCATTTTTAAAAAATTGATTTTCATATGTATGAATTTTATAAGTATATTTTACAGTTTTGTAATGTATGCAGTATCATTCGTATTACTCAGTACAATTTTTAGTAAGAACTAGTATAGGAAAAGAGTTCTATTGAGTTATTTCAAGTATTGTACGATTGGAAGATGTGCTATGACGTCAGGTTTTACACACCAGGTGGGAATGATACCTTCACAGGTGTGTTTTAATGAAATCGAAGAGAATATGAATCTACTCGTACTATGATACCAATATTCGATGGCATTCGAGCAGAGAAACACAATATAATGTCGTCTATTCAATTCAACTATATCGCTTTATGAGAGGACAGATAGGTGGTACAGGTTTCACAAAGCTTCTGAACAATCGAAGTATTACTGTGAACGTGATGAGGGTTTTGCTTTGTTATAAAATAGTTTTGATAGTTGAAAATGTTTTATCGTAAGTGCACTTTAGTAAAATTGCATTTGCAAGTGGGAAGGTTGTTTTGCCGATGTTGCTGTTGAGTGATGAGATCGAGACGGTGGAAGAGCTGTACGTATTGGTATTTATTTTTTTAAATAATAGTATTATTTGAAATGAAACCACGATTAAAGTTTATCTTTAGGCAACATTAATTCAACAAAAGTAGATAAAAATAGGTGAAAACAGATGAGATATTAAAGCATTGTGGTAAAATGTAACGTGTTGTACATAGTTTTGAAGGATTAAAGGTACGTGAACAAATTGCAGTTATGCCTTTATAACAGGTTTCAAGCGATGACCATCTGGTGGATTAAGCGTCACGTTTGTGGTGCTTATCGCCAATAAACGGATTGAATGCGACAACAACCGGTAGTGGAATCCTCTGCCATATCCCAGCCGTAATTACCGTTAAGGGGAGCGATACCCCGAATCGAGGTCGTCCGTTACGGTACGCATCATATGGCCGAAAGTGAAAAGTCATTCACAACAACCAAATTATAGGCACCTCACCTCACTGTGCTCGACGTTGTTTGCGGTCATGATGTGCAGTCATCTTATAATAACCTTCGCCGACATATATAACGCAATCAGATTTTATTGGATCAGTTTTGAGGATCCATCCTGGGAGACGTTATCAGTGACTTTTGATTATCGGAGTCGATGCGCTAATTGTTGACTCAAGGAGACCGCAATTTCGGTTGATCTTGAGTGGAACTTACTTTTTATCAATGAAGATTTATGCACTGGAAAATAATAATATTGCAGCATTATGATTCAACTGACGAAAAAAAAGTTTTATTAGGAATAATAACAGCAAAAAGTGAGCGTAAACTTAATCGCCTGCAATTGAAAGCCCACAGTGTTGATTCATCATAATATCATATATATATATATATATATATATATATATATATATATATATATATATATATATATATATATATATATATATATATATATATATATATATACCTCCCAAAAAATGGTAATTTCGTGAGGGCAAATTAACAAAAAAAGGGATCCTGTCATACATAAAGAGAGATACGATTATGCGTGAAGAGAGATCCTGCTCTGAGAAAGTGATCCATAATATTTCTTCGATCGAATTCAAATGACGCTCAATGATGAGTCGTTTCAATTATTTCATTCTTATTTCGTTTCATTTCGACGACACTCGTTCGAATATTCTCTCGGAATCAATATCCACAAATAAAGATTTCATACAACAAAGTTGAATTCATTAGCAATAAAACAAAAAATTACTAAACAATATTAATAATAAATTTAAAAAATTTCAATTAATAAATTTAAATAATCGTTCAGAAATTGTAAAAGTAATTTGTGCAATATATCATCGTTGAAAATATTATCTCTTTGGAAATTGAAATGCTCTTCAGAAATGAACACATCGAAATGATACTCGAATAATGAATTAAAGTAATATAATTGTAATATAAGTAAAAAAAAAACCTACTTACCTCATCAGCGAAATTAAAGCGACCGACACTATTAACGGAATATTGGCATCGAATCAAATTTCCTCGTTGCATTGCATTTTGATAAAATCGAATCACTTATGCTAATTCGTCAGTAGTAGATTTACATATAGAGTAAAACAATTTTCTTTTTTTTTTTTGCTTCAAAAATTATAATAAATGATGAAAAAATTTTGCGTTCAGTGAACTATATAATAAAGATCCCTCGTTTATATTCGAATAGAGCAATAATTTTCGCTTCATCTATATATGTGATTCGTTGTTGAGTGGAATATATTTGCTGAAGTATGAGATGAATTTAAATCACCTATTTAATATTTAATTATATTTGAATTTGAAAATTTGAATATCAGAGGTGTCTAATATTAAAAAAAAAAAAACAACTAAATCCGCCTCTTCCATATATTTCAAGTTTCAACGCTTAAGTCAATCAAATCGACCATTATAATGCGCACCCGTTCGGATGTTCAAATTGCTCGACTTCATTGTACTCGTCGAATAGAGCAAAAGCGTTTGGATAAGCGTCATATGCGTATCTGTGAATTTGGGCGGTCCTCTAAATTCGAAAAAAAAAAAGGTCTCCGTCAAGCGCACTTCCAAAAACCGCCCATAATCGTTGGTTACATATCGCCGATCCGCACTACCCTTCACAGTGGATAGTCAACCGATCACCGCTACGACTCATCCATAAATGAATATTCTTTATCTACTCGTCTTTATTTTGCCAATTATACTGGCATGTGCCCCACCTGGATTTGTGCCAAGCCAAGACCCGAGTAAGCCGTTTATTATAATCATCTTTCTTCATAACCATTTTTTTTCAGTAGGAATGCCATTCATTTGAATATTAGATGGACGTTGAAGGACGTTGAAAGATGCGATATCCTTCTGAAGGACGTTTTTAGCGAGTGATTAAAGTACTATATATAAGAGTGTAATATAGGCTTTTGGTTGATTGCTTTTTATACGGTCATCTATGATAGTACCTATGCGATAATTTCAGGTAATCATTCTTGGCATTCCCGTATACATTTCACACCTATTTAGACATAAAAGACATCATTTTTTTTTCATCTCTATTATCGATAATTTTTTTTTCATTGAGAAAGGGGGACAAAACTTGAAAGATTGTCTAAAATTTTCTAATATTTGCGAATATTTTCGACTTACTAAAATTTCTTTCTTATATGCGTTAGAATCGATTTGAGAGTATTTTTCAGCGTTTGTGAATGCACGTTGCTCGGATCTAATATTATATCCAGTAACTGCTGTTGATCAAAGTGATCAATATCGATTTGACTATAGTGATGTCAGTTTTGGCAATACACATAGTCAAGGTGCCACAGTTGCGATTACCTGTACAACCGGTGGACAACCTGCCACAGTGGAAGGATATGATCAGGTATTACTAGTTTACCTCTAGATATTACTCGATAATAAGTGTGTAAACACTTCAAAATGGAACTCTCCGCTGATCTATTCAAGTGAGTATATATATAGCTCACCTGTCGTATCACTACACCTAATGATTGCAATCTTTTTGCTGGATTTTTTTTGTATTCAACAACCATAGTGGACATAACAATGATTGATTTTATGCTGAATCGTTCATAGAGAACCGAATGGGCAAATCTCTTCGAATGGAAATACGCAATTACCAATATATAGCATAGAGTTTTAGATTTCAATCCAATCTCTCTACTTCTCGTTATTGTTTATATGTTCTCAAGTTGCCTTGCATATCTGTTCTCCTCTAATTCTTTTTTTTTGTCTTTTAAAATACAAATTTGTATAAGAAATATTTTTTGAAATTTTCTTTCCTCTGATTTGCATGCAACTTTTTTTTTTCCGCCGTGAATCCTAATATTAATTCTAGGAGTTCTAATTTAATCTCAGAGAGTGAAAAATCTTTCAAAAAAAAGAATTAATATAAATATTCGAATAGATAGCAATTGCAATATTTTATTTTCATTTATGAGAAACGTTAATACTATTTAGCGAATAAGAGTTCTACACCTCTTAGCGCCTTTGAACAATTCTATCCGACCAATATATGGGAAATATTTTGATGCAAAATCCACGTTATTTCGTCGAAAATTTGCGTAACGGCACCTGAATTTGCAATGCTGACCCATTTCAATAATTATACCTGCATCATTGCTCGATCAATGGATTTCTGGATCTCTCTCTCTTTTTTTTTCATTGTCTCCATAAACTGAAAATATTTCGAATATAATTTTTATCTCTCAATTGTGACAATTTATAACAATCTGAGAATAGATTTTAGAGTGGCATTGATATGGATAACGTAAAAAGCGCCATTAGAAGAGAGTATATCATATTTAACTCGAAAAAAAAGCATATTTATGACTATATTCGAAGTGGAAATCTCTTGCGATTACTTGTTATCTGTTACCTGTTACTTGTTACCTGTTATCTGTTACTTGTTCGCTTACCTTCATACTGCAAGCATTCCTTCCAAATATGTTCATTGATGAAATATCATTTCATCAATTGCGTTGAAAATTCTACGCAACGTTTCCATATTTCATACTTTTGCATTGCATTAATCACACAATTCCTCATTAAAAAACATCTTATCTTTACAAAGAAGACAATTTTTTAATATTTGGATACTTTGGTGAATATTCCAAATTAATTTAAATTTCTTAGCAAAATGTTTCGATGATATAGATTGTCCATAATTGCTGAAGATTATATTAGTAATGATGGATAATGATATAATTCAACGATTTATGAGATTAATTTAATCATTAGTTGGCAAGGCAATCAACGAAATTTCGCACAATATCTTCCTAAAGCAATGCTTCTAGAAATATATTCAGCTTGATGAGACTATTGCCAACATCACACGTCGTTAGGATCTCCTACTAGCTGACAGCCTCTCTCATAGCACTGTAGACAGCCTCTCTTGTAGCATTCTTCTGATCTTTTGGTCCTAATCGAGCATTGAAATCAACGTTGTCGATTTAGGCATTTATATCTCTTTGTATCTATGTGCATTTGAATATATCTAACAAGAATATCTACGAATTTAATTGATGCAATAAAAGATTTATGCAAATCGATCATTCTATCCTATCAATAATTTCATAAACACTTTATTTGTCTTTGTAGTATTTTTCACCTATCTTAATAAATATCTTCTATCAGCGGTATTTGTTATCTTTTGAAATCATCGCTTAAAATAGCGCCATAAAGAAATTCAATTTAAATATTTTTCATTACATTCTTTATAAATGAGTTTTTAATTGAAATTTATGTCATATATTATTATTAAAGAATATAATTTTTGCATTCAAAAAAAAAAATTTCTTTTAATTTCCGAAATTATTTATTGCTAAAAAATACGCATCGAATTAACTTTTTTTTTTATTATTCTCGTTGAATCGATCTTACAATGAATTAAATATTTTCTAAATTGTCTAAATTTAAATGCAAATTAAATTTATTTATACAGCATCGAATAGGTAACAAAGAACACGTATATTATATCATTTCTACTAGACAGGTAAACAACAGGTATATATTACATATCAGTACATCGCATTGAGCATCATAAACTTATCAAATTTGCTCTTATAGATTATCATTGCCTCGTTATTACGTTGTATAATGGATCTTAATTTAGCTTATCACAACGAATCGTTATTTTAATCCATAGAGATATTAATATTCTATAAGCGTTGCATACTCCATTCATAACTCGTTTTCCCCTCTCTCTCTATTTGTGTAATCACGATGTGCTTCGTTGAGAGATTTGCGCACACAATTATGCATACCATTCAATTTTATAGCTTATAAACATATATATATATATATATATATATATATATATATATATATATATATATATATATATATATATATATATATATATATATATTAATATATATATATATATATATATATATATATATATATATATATATATATATATATATATATATATATATATATATATATATGTTGAAGTATCATTTATGAATTTGGAGCACGTGAAAGAGGTTCGCAATCATTTGTCGCCTTTTTTTAACCAAAAGGTATTACTCAAAATGGATGAGTTATTAAATCATGCAGATAGCGCGATTTAATGATTTTAAATTGTTGGTGATATTTGAAATATTTGAAAACTTTTTATTATTTAAGCGATATTTTTTCTTTTTCTAAAATATGGAAATAATCTTATAGTATTAATTAAATAAGATATAATTTTAAACAACGAATATTGATTATTTTTTTTTTACTTTCATCGAATCTATTGAAAAATTGATAAAAATATTGAAATTTAGAGATTATAAATGTGGAACCAAATGTGCTATTGATTTGCACAAAAAAAATTGCACATTTTTGAGTGAAATTACGCATAAAATTGCCTATTTCTAAGAAAAAAAAAAAGAAGTTTCACATTGTAAACTATTCAAATTGTTTTTTTTTTTTGCTTTGAAATATCGCATATGCAATTTGCATTCACCATTTGCAATTTGCATTCATTATTTGCAATTTGCATTCATACGTATTGCATAACAAAAATTTTTAAACGTTTGAAACGGAACTTTCCTCTTTTTTTCCTCTATATAAAATATCTAGAAAATATACATCAATGATCTCATAATAGCTTTGAAATATTTCAATATTTATTGAACGATACGATTATTGAGATTATTATTGCCATTACAGTAATTCTTGTATTTTGCAATCGTGCGCAACGAACACGATTGCAAAATATTACAGCGAAATTGCAATACTTTTTCATGAGGTTGTTGTTGATTAAGCTTGTATTGAAATTGTTAATTAATTCGCTATATATGAAAAATTGACGCCATTTTACAATCATTGCAAATCGATCATTGTTTTTGCAGCCGGAGCTAATTATGGATCTGAGGTTCCACAATTATATTTCTGCAAGCAATCGTGGTACATGATATAGGTTGAGAACTTAGTCTCATACGTTGGAACCAAGCAACTGTCATATCCAAAAAAAAACGTCGTTGCGGTTTTCGTATACAATATTCCACCTAACATCCTTCTTCATCTTCTTTTGGTTCTCGTTGGGGTTTATTGAAAATACCATTGCTGTACTATTATATCTGCAAGGTTTTGTTCACCAACTTTTGCACTGTTTTATATTTCATTTAGTTTAATAATATCAAATATCTTCAAAATATTAGTCAACGTTTAATTTCAGTTGAAGTAGCCCAAATTTAATTTCAGTAAGCACATGCTTCACATAGAATATTGCAATATTATTATAACAAGTAGAATTTTTGGCAGTTTGAAAAACGGTACAGACTTGAATCAATCCTCCGCCCCCCCCTACCCCTCCCCCCCCCCACTGTTTCCAGGCTGTTCGCCATTTCAAAAATTGAAGATCAATGTGCGTAGTTTGGCATAGCTCCATGTTAATATGTATAATTTTATTAAAGCATATTTTAGAAAATATGTAAGTTGAGAAATGCCCATCAGTGGACATCTATAGCGATATTATCAGACGTCAATGTCCATATATGCCAAATTTTTGTCAATAAACTACTCTGTTTAATAACCATTCGTATGCAAAAGTTTTAAAAACCACCTCAAGTAGACGCTTCCATAAAAGTGTGTTGAGATTTGAAAATAAAGCATGCGCACAGGAAGTAGACGATCATTTCGAGGAATTCCATCGTTTCGATAAGGTTGGAAAAAGAAAACTTGAAAGGTTGGAACTATGCGTTGGTATAATAAATATTGAATTTATATGAGGAAACATTATTTACGACAATGACTAGCAGCTAACAACCTTATGAGCATATTATATCATTATTGATTAGGTGATAATAAATCGGAAATATTATAGCAAAGAGCATCAATAATCTCGGCACCAAGTCTTCTCGCTTCTTGCACAAACGTTGGTGGATCACAATATACATGGACAATACTTGGAAGGATTTTACAATTCGTCGATTGTAGATTTTAATCAACTCTTTATGCAAATTTCGCTTTCAATTTCTCTTTCTCTCTCTGTATATTTGTCATTTATACTTAAGAGAAGTTTTTTCTTTGCTGGAAAAATTTAAAAATATTTTTGCATATTTTGGAAAATCTCTAAATATGATTATATTGATGAAAAATATTTCGCTTATTTTGCAAATTATTAATATATAGGCTGAGAAGAATATACTGCAAATGATAGCAGCACATAATTTCGCATTTATGAACATCCAACGGGATGCTTTGATTTGAAATAGAAAAAAACAGTCCATAGAACCTCATCATGCTGGATTTATTGCTTTGTTTACGTTATAATTTACCTGCCTTTTTAAATTTCCACATTACATCAATCGTCCTCCTCGATTGGTTTATTATGGTAATAAAAGTTTGTGCACTGGATGTAACCATTCTCATATATATATATATATATATATTATATATATATATATATATATATATATATAAATATATATATATATATATATATATATATATATATATATATATATATATATATATATATATATATATATATATATATATATATATATATATATATAAATATATATATATATATATATATATATATAATTTCTACATTATCGTCAGCTGCCCTGTTTTACTTACTCGTTGTTTCTTCATGATGTTCGTTGATATAATTTCGGTGTTCAACAACAGAAATGATCCATTGAAGCTATCGTAGGAGTTTATTGTAATGAAATGAAATACGTGTTTGTTCTAATGTGAACACAAAACGAATTGTGAAATAAAATGTTCATTTAGAAGAGCAAACACCTATAAGAGTATTTCTTGAATTAATCTGTAAAAAAATTCCATGGAAATATTTTTTAACAGATCATTACTACGACAGAATATCCTTATATAACTAAAACATCAAATACTACTTAATTGTATCTACTTTATTTGTATCAAAATAAGTGGTGAATAAATCGAATATAGATTTTTACGCGTTCGCCGGAAATATATCTTTTCCGGAAATAACACTAAACTTTCATATTTCTGGTTTAAAACGGATATCAGTTTCATTGTGAAACACTCATATCCAGAATTTGTTGTCTAAATATGATTACTTAAGATTTTCATTTCATCTCAACTAAAAATAAATCCCCCATCTTTTAAGAATATTCATTGCCTTCACAATCATTGAAGATATTATTAAACAATGCATTCCATTCGTCTTATATAAGTCATCACTTACAACTTACAAATATTGCCTTCCGGAGACAATTGAGCTCGAAAATTTCTCTCTCTTTTAACGAGTGAATTTTGAAGTATATTAAAGTCCGATCGATACAACGAAGCGTACATCAACCTATGAGGCAAATTTCTTTCAAAGGAGATACTCACGTTAATCGGATATGACGCAATAAATTCGAAAGAAATAAGTCATCTCACTTAGTCAACAAATGAAATAACAGAAGTAAGGAGACACTGGGTTCGTCGATCACCGGATCGATATTGCGATGGAAATACCTTTTAATTGGAGGCGAAATTCTAAAATATTTCTCGAGCAATGAAAACTTAATGGATTCGCTAAATGACGCCTGATCTCGCTGTATCCGACTCATTTCCGGCATTGTTCGGTTGGATTTCGAATTGAAATATGTTGGCTCATTTGCCTTCTAGAAGACTTTTTTTTTGTTTTACGCTAAACTCGATGCTTCCTTTTTCCACACGATGATAAAGCGTACGATGACGAGAAGCTCGAAATTAGGAATGACGAATTCTGCATAGAATTTATCCTTTTTTTTGGGGGGGGGGGGGAGGGAGGACGGTGAGATTAATTTGGGAAAATCATTCATCATTCGGCAAAAAAAAATGTTTGAAAAAAGTTACGAATACTCTAGTATTTATTAAAAATTCAAACGACGAATCTCACCAAAAGAAAGAAAAAAAAAAACATTTCACGACGAAAATTTCCCGTAAAATTTCAATTTTTTCCTCATAGAAAAACATAAA
Source organism: Ascaris suum (assembly GCA_013433145.1). Taxonomy (NCBI): domain Eukaryota; kingdom Metazoa; phylum Nematoda; class Chromadorea; order Rhabditida; family Ascarididae; genus Ascaris; species Ascaris suum. The sequence continues at coordinate 1,427,253 of CM024172.1, read as the reverse complement.
ACGATGAGACGATTTTATTTACCTTGCTAAGAGCACAAATTTCTCGCAACCTTCATGGCTGTCATATATTTCGATCATTTCGCCTTAAGTAAGGATAGTCATGTTATTCCTGCAAGAGAATATGCTCGGGTTCAATATGGAGGTGCAGATCACACACCTGTTTGCTTTAGTATAAGTGTTTCAAGTTGCAAATGATAGGTGTGATCTTTGCTGAATAATGGCGCATCAATGCGTCCTCATCGGATATGAACGTTGACGTTGAATTATCCACATGCATCCCACGCCACTAAACAGTGCGTGACTTCGTGTTCCGCCACACGGCGTATGTCCACAAGCAATTATGCAAACAATCGAATGACCCTTCCCCTCTATGTGCTATGCTTTGACCAGTCACATGACATTTGACCGTCAATTGCAATTCACCCGTTCTAAATTCGCTATATACACCTGACCCGACGGTATGTATGCAATTTTGAAATATAACTGCACTATCACCGCCACTAGGATACCCACAACAGTGCAATTTTGCATTGCAATACGAGTTAAAGCATGCCGAACATTGCCCGAGAAGATTTCAGAGAATCCCCTTCCTTCCTATCCCTTAAAAAATAATCGAATAGCTAGCAAAAGATCCCTCAAACTCCAAAAAACAGGTTAATGCAACCTTAATATGCATATAGTTATCCCTGATATGCGAATCGAGTTCAATTGCTAACGTTCTACAACGACATTAAGGGCTCTAAAATCGACTCTGAACTAGAAAAGTCGACTCTGAACTCCTGGCCGCATCTCTACCTAATGGAATCTATACTGCAAAATTTGAGCACTTCTGTGCCACTCCAACGAATGAAGGCATGACAACAGTTCCCCTGGATGGAATAGCTATATCTGATCCCGGGATGCGACTTTGATCCACCATGCTGAAAATGACTGCCTCTCTCTTATAAATGATAGATGATCCTCAACGATAACGCCAACAACGATTCAGGGACAACATTTTAATCAATGACAAATTTTAAAAAGACAAAAGCAACAAGCCACAGCAAAATAGCTTTGAAAAAATTTTACACAACCACCACCGATGTACACTTCATCGTTCACTGAACAATGTGCTTCGGGAAGCTTGGATGAGCCGGTATATCGACGAATTTCGGGAACTGATTCGTATCCGGTCTGATCAACTGCAATCGGCATCAATACTAGTGCACAATTGTATGCGGAAAGTCATTTAATTCCAGAAAAAAAAAACTGTTTACGGCGAAGAAAAAAAAACAAATGAATTCTGAGGATTTTTGTAACCGATTTATATTCCGTACAAACAAACGGAATAAAAACAAACCGTTCTGGTGGTTCCATTTTTATCGACGACCGCAAGACGAATAACACCACCTGATGAGCCATCGCGGTATGTTGCCAATCCTACTGCTGTCTTCACGATTTCTTTGCATTGATCCGCATTCAATCCAGGCTGCAGTGAATTATTTTGATTTATTCAGTTAAATTAATACTCACCACTCCCCCTCCCCCCCCCCCCCCCATCCTTTTCTCTTCTTTACACAATGAAGCATTCAAACAGTTTATATGTAGACCCTTAATACTATGGTCTTTAATACCATATTTCGCCATGGTTCACATCATGAACTCAGAATCGGAAACATCACAGATGATGCAACCCCTATTTGTCGATAAATCCTTCAAAATAGAATTTTCTTACTTGTTAACAAAATAAATGTGCTCTAAATTACCAGCAACCATGCCTATCACTTAGTCCGCCCGATATGACCACTGACCACAAAAATCATCTTTGTTAGTCATTGCCATCAAATAAAATATGGATGAATGTTCGGCAGCTTAAGATCCTTTTATTAAAAAAAATCAAAGAAAATCGACCATGACACTACATTCGGACTCGGAAAGTAACAGAATTTATTGCTAGTAATGTGCATAAAACGATTCTACAAAAAAACGACAATATTACGTAGATACAATCACTGCATTTTAAGGACAATTCATCGAATCAACTCCACAAACCTTCCAATGATTATCCAGAAATCCTTGGACGAACGTACTCCCACTTCCGCTCGCCGTACATCGCTGTCGAGTGACATAACCACCTAACGGTATCGCATACAACTAAAATTACATATAACCGATTAAAGAGAATAAAGTATGATACTGTCATGCTCACTTGTACTAATATATACTACAAATACTACAAAGATGATACTACAAACCGGTAAATTACTGTAAAACACTAACTACAAAATTACTCAACGCTGGACGAAGAACCTCGTTTTGAAAACGGTATCTTTGCAGCTTTTGAAGAAATTACGAGTATAATTGTATAAAATAATAGAATTTGATTAATAACGACATTAATAAAAGATATGCAAATTAAAAGCAAATAAATGAATTAAAAATCAACCTGTCCACCTTCGTCGTCATCGTAACCGGCCACTAGAACAGAGGCACTCAAATCATCGCGATATCGATACAGGAAATTTCGAAATATTTGTGATGCACGACTTACACCGATTTCTTCGTTTTCCATTAGCCTGACAACAACATAAATGATCCTCTTTAAAATGCTTCAGAAGATAAATAAAACTTCAAAATATTATATCCGGTGTTCTCAACGACAACAGCAAACTTCACTGAAAAAACTGATGAACCGGATCCGGATCTTGGATGATCTCCCACTATACCGTATTCAAATGTATGTTATAACCCAGGGGTAGTATTTCAAAGAGGAAGCCGAAGTCTCACCTTGCTATTTACCAAAAATTATTGCACACTTTTGAGGTAGGAAATGAAGCTATAAAAAATAATGAGAGAAAGATTTGCTCGATGTAATAGGCATTAACTTACGAATAAACTTCGATATAATATTTGACAATATCGGCGATTGCCTGTGTGTCTGCGGCCGATCCTGAACGACATACCACAAGACGATCCGTTATTGGGGTTATTTTATCGGTCGCACGAGAAGCGATGAATGAACTGCAACGACTTCCTCCTTTTTTTTTTGCTTTAATTTAGCAAAGGAAAAACAAATTTAAAGAGTGTACTAGGTAAGAAAATGTAACCTAATTAACCTGTCAAGGTAAATACCCAAAGTAAGAGTTCAAGAGTGAGATGTAAATATCAGCAATTTAATAAACAATAAAAAACCTCTCTATTCGAGACAATACCTACTAAACATAAGGCTAAAGCAGAAGTATTTTATGCTTATTAACTTGAGGTTTTTTGAATTTCAAACTACAATGTCACATCAGCTGTCAATTAATTTGAATTTAATGACAGTCGGTGACACCAAATTGAAGATGACTCCGATATAAGAGTGGCGCTCCTATCAAAATGTAATACGGAATGTGAAGAGCCCAAATAGTGTTCAATCGTCCCTTATCTGTAGTTCCTTATCATTAGTGCAATTATTATTTTATTTAGTTTATTTGCATATAGATGGATAAAGAGTTAAAAGCGGAAATTCCAAACATCTTCAAGCATTAGGAATGCTTTAATTCTTCGAGATTATTAAATAAAAGAAGATGAAAGCCCATCTTTATGGAATCAGAAATCAACACTCAACAAATCGGCACTGAAGAGAAATAAGAGTTGAAATGAAACAAACCGGAGCTTGTTCGTGAATCGGTTCCAACAACGACACCACCATCGAATTCCATCGCTATTAAAGTCGTCTAAGAAAAACTTCATCAAAATATACAGCGCAAAAAAAAAAAAGAAAATATTACACAAATATTAATGTCATTCAATTCAACAATTATAAATTTTTTAATTACTAATTGGAAGACAATAACTCGATGTAAATTCAAAAAAAAAAAAAAATGCTGCATAAAAAGTTGGATAGAATTAATGAAACTTACTCCGGTGCTTATCGGTTCATGTGGATAAAATCCGATAGCTGGTATAGCAGTACGCTTCTCAATATACATCTCATCCATTTTGCCTCAAAAAAAAATAAACTCACTGAAAAATATCATTCAAAAATGATGCCAATTAACGTTGGAAGAAAGAACGCGGCGAGCGCTTTTTAAGTTTTATTTCCGAAATGATCGCTTTCAATTCGTAAAATCAATGAATAAATGAAGAGCAATAGGAAATTACGCCTTTGATTTATCTCATTGTTTTAATTTCCATCCTTCCCGAGAGATCTACCTATTTAAAAAAATGGCGGAAATTAATTTAAAAATAAAAAAAACAAATAATACAAATAATTAGCGAGAGGGGTATAAAGAACAACAATACCAATTGCGATAATATAAATGCAATTATGATAATATATGAAATATGGTTTAAGTTAATCGAAACGTTTGCATATGTTTACGCATTTGAATAGATTATACTTAAAATGTTGCAATTATTTGCAATTTTTGCAATGCAAATTGAATTGCATTTATAAGATGAAATTATAATTGATAACATCAAACATTAAAACAATGTGTTCACAACAAGTGATATAGAGATGCTGGATATGTCGCAATAAAGTTCTATCAATTCTTTTCACCTGATTGTTTCCACATCAACCTCACCTCAAAAGAACAAACGAAAACGGAACGACCTCCATGAAACCATCTCAGATTCCAGACCTCAAATTTGCATACGAGTTTACAGCAAATATCACCATCCTTGCATAACTCACTCCTACCGTACACCCAACAACAACCATGACATTCGGCTTCCATTTCGTGACGGAAACTAGTGCTAAGAACAAATGTAGTACGTAAAACATTCGATGTAAGGTGCGTTATTTGTAGCCGTATAGCTCGAGAGCTCAAGCTTCAGATGGGTGCACATCAGGCGCATTTATGTTGAGGTGTTCATTCAAGTTTTTTTATCGCTCATTTCTTTTCCAAGTTCAGCTGTCAAGTTGCTTCCGATTTTCTCTTTGATTTGCAAGCTTTTTTTTTGCATCCGGAAGACTTTTATATTTCATGGGATCCGAAAATAAACTCTGCTATTCGTAGAGAAGGCATTCTTTTATTTGTTTATTATTTTTTTCAAAGTTGATTTAGTTTAATGATTTGAAGGACCAATTTATATTGTCTCCTCTAATTTTACTTCATAACTTCTTTATTTTAGAGTGTAAAAGATTGGCTGGTAAGCAAAAATTGGAATATTTTTTCTTTATGGACACCTTAGTATAGGTATAGCAAAAAGCCAAGCCAAAAATCACCTTAATCTGTGCTCAGCCAACTTTTGCATGAATTTATTTATTTTTAACTCAACGTTCCAAAGTAAGAAAACATAGAAAAGTCCGTAGAAACAGCAACAGATCATTTGAATGGTCATCCAATAAGTCCACCTGTCATCCAATAAGTCCATTTGGTCATCCAATAAATCCATTTGAATGGTCATCCAATAAGTCCATCTGAATGGACATTCAATAGGTTCGAGTAGCCAAAGTATGAAGGTCGAAACGATTCAGTCACAGTTTCACTAATGAACAAATAAATGTACTTATAATATAGGAATTAGATTCGGAACTCATATAACAAGGAAACAGAAATACTTAGGTTTATACTGGAATATTTTTTTGATTAACTGAAAGCGATACTTGAATATTTGGTCGTTGTGCAAAACTTGAGAATGTAATGTGCAAAATTGAACTTTATTCTGAGGCTCAAACTTTTGCTCTCAAACTCGAAGCAAAACTTTCCCACCCAGGTTCTCGGGTATGCTGGATTTGAATATACACTACTTTCAACTATGGCAACTTCTAGGGTTCCCAACTTCCTAGTATTCAAAGGCTCGCGGATTTCAATCTTGGATTAGCGCCCAAATTTTTTAAGGATTTGTTCGCGCTCTATACGTAGTCATCGATTTTATTTTTCTGCACGACCACTTTCAGGACGTTTATTGTTCCCTCCTCGGGCTTTATGAATGCTAGCCTGGCGACCAAAGATCCTGGAGATGGCGCCTATTTTTTGACACCCCACTCTTCCCCCTGTTTTCACGTTCCCCGGCGACAACTACTGCTGGAAGTCTGTGACACAGATCTGCGGTGCCCCATCAGCGATACTTGGAAGTTAATGTGTTCGAAATGATTGCATCTAGAAATAAGTATGTCGAAAAACCCTTCTGAATGAATTACGACATGAACAGAACCGGAAATTCGAGTCTCCAGATGGTGGTCAAATGACCTCAGGCAACTCTTATAAGTGGTGCTCAGTAACTTGTATGCTGATGAAGTTGAATTCAAGAGATCATCAAAAATATTGTAATCTCGCGCTGATGTCGAGAGTAACGAACCGGAGACAGACAGACATGCACAGACACAGGACAAACAGACACGAGCAGACAAGCACATGCACTTGAACGCGATTCGATCTCTACAAATAATCAAATAGTAATTGCTCAACACTACCGTATCTTTCGATGGTCGCTTCTCTATAGGACTCGCTTCTTTGAAATTGGAATTCGTTTCCTAATAGCCGCCAAGGGGGGCTGCCGCGCCGCTTTCGACATTTTTTTTTTGTGCTAGTGCGTATGTGCGCGATCGTTGTTGATGTATGGGGCGTTACGTGGGATATACCTGAATTATTGGATGATGAGGATGATATTGATAACTGGAGTGATAAGAGTTCGATTATTCACTTTATAGGCTTTAATCATTCAGTTAACGATTGATCGAAACAGTTGCTTAGTTGTGTTTATTATTTATGAGAACGAAATTATCGACCATCGGAAATGATTCAGGATCGTATTTGTTGTTGTGTGATACTTGTATAGTATCTGTACAGTTATCAGTAGTTAATCTCCCTTTTTTTTTTTTCATAGAACTCACTCTTAAAAGTTTTGCAGGTATTACGGAGTTTTTAAGGTGTCGTTTAAGGTAGAACTATCCCACATAGTGGAGTTGATATGATCCGCCAAGGTTAATGATTGTAAACACCACTATTTGGCAACGAAAATTTCTTAATTTCTATAAGCAGATTTTCCTTAGAAATTAGAGCTTTCACATAGGTGACGCATTGCATAGCATATTTTGTATTTTTTTTAGTCCATTAAACACGGTTGCTGGATGAATTCCTTCAATGTTTTGCTTTAATTCAGTTCTTTTTTATTGGCTTATTATTGATTTGCTTTCCTAGCGAAATGAATTCTTACGAAGCATATTTGATGTAATAGGGTTAAGGGCTTCTATTTATACTTATACGATGAGCCTATCTAAGTTGGACTTTATTATTAAGCTTAGTTTATGCAATTGGCAGATGGTAATATCAGTAAGAATTTTTTAAACCACATTATCATCATTTGTTATGTTTTAAATTAAAGCAGTATTGCAACAGCTGGCTCGAATTCTTTTGAATTATAGCCAGCTAGGTGGTCTATAGTGGAAGTATCTTGTAAAATATTCATCATGGCTAGTTATATGTCTTGTTTGCCAGTTGCTGAAATAAATCTTCTGGCCTCAACCGAGATCAGAGTAAAAACTGATTTCTTTGTCATCAACCTCTGATGGTTGTATAAATACTACAAGAGACTGAAAAATATTGGACAGACAAACACACTCGCTTGCAAACCAAAAAATATTGCAATGCATTACCGCGAAATATGCAAAGAGCCATAAAAAATTTCGTTGAATTGTGCAAAATACCACGTTGACTGATGCAATTTTTTTTAAAATTCAAATGATGAGGTAGGAGTGCAGGTCGTAATAATTGCTTCAGAAGTGTTGCTCGAGCTCTGATCCTGTGCGGTTCGTGGAGGGTCGCAGGAATAGGTAGGCGGTTCTCCCCAAGACCCTGCTGTAGGTGGATGCTTTTCAAGAGCGTCAAAGTTTTCGATGCTCATGCAGATTTTGGCTCATCTGTGTAGCCATGGCCCTTTATAAAAAGAATTACTTTTGCTTACGGTTATACTTGGCCGGCCATGTTGATGGATCCTCCTTAAGTAACGAAGTGAGGACAGAGATTTGCTTGTAGCAGTGTACTCTGATTTAGTCCTGCTTTAAGGACGCCAGTGGTCAGTTCAAGGGTGCAAATGTCTGGAGCATTCCTATGTGATGATTGGAGATTACGACTACAGTAGTTATCTAATGTGGAAATGAGCTTGTCGAAGAATATGAGATTTGTTGGCGGTTGGTACTTGATTGGTTGTCTTTGCTATGAGTTGGACGTTGTTTTGCAGGAGTTCGAGGTGTTGGGTGTTGCGTTGGTGGAGGTTGAAGAGTTGTGGTGGGAGTCGAGTCGAGAGGGCACAAAATGAGCAATAACAGCGCTGAAGACGAGTGCTACAAATGCCACGAAAAAGGGCACTTCGCTCGCAACTGCCCCAATCAGGAGTCAGGAGCTCGTCGCGGAGCTGGTGGAGGTAAGCGTCGGATTCATTTCTCCGAAATGCAAAATCCCATTAGATTGTTTATTCGCATCTTTTTTGCACTTTCTAAAATCGCTGCATCACAGTTCTGTGAGGTTTTCGATGCATGAATTCTTAGGAATGCGAACGGAAGGATTATATTACTGGAAGGAGCATAGCAGGCAGACGGTACTCAGACGCAGGATGCAGGTAGAGGGACATGGGCAGCCCCTCGGTTTCTTTTATCATTTTCTCATGTAATTAATAAAAGCCGTTTGTTGTTATCAGTTCAACGGTCGCACTCTTTTTAGTGCTTGTATCTTTGCCCTAGGACTTGTCCTTCTTGCAGGTAAGCAATCCGTTGCTTTCGGTTTTTCTTGTCACCGTCCGTGTTGGGTGACTGTCATCGTGTTCACCCGAAGGAGTAGGCACAGGGTATTTCTTCCTGTTTAAAAGCTTCCAGAAGGTGACGGCTAGGCAGGCGGTGGAGTGTCGGTGAGTATGTCTGGGTTAACATATGTGGGTGTATTTTAGCACGGCACAGAGCGGCTTGTATTGCTTGTGTTGTGCAGAGTGCAGAGTATGGTGGATCTAGATTGCTATAACTGTGGACAGCCGGGTCACTTCGCACGTGAGTGTCCCTCTCAGCGTGGCGGCGGTGGTCGTTATGGCGGACGTGGTGGCGGACGCGGCGGACAGAGTGAATGCTACCAGTGCGGAGGTCAGCGTTCGTGCTACCGGCCTTGTTCACCTTTCGCATTGTAACCTGAAGTCATTTATAGATGGAAAGGAGAGACTAGCGGATAAGAGATTGTTATGGAGCGAATAGTTAGTGGCGAGTATTATCGAAGCAAAATTTTTGAGGTTCGAACTGGGTGTTGGGCTGTAATTGCAAAGGCCCATTTTAAGGTTAGAGTAAGGGGGTGGTGTTGTGATGTCATATCAGCTAATGAGATCTTTTGAAATATTCGTTTATATAACATCAGATGATATCACAGAAATCTTTTGGATGTTGCTAGGAGTGCTCATTGCGAGATTTACGTATAGTGGTTGTTTCTGTGGAAGGAATCGGTCATTCACAAACTGATCTCAAGTTGTCCAAGTTTTATTTTAGTGGTCGGCGAGGAGATGTTGCGATGAATGAAGGTGTTGTCTATAAAAAGTTTCAGCATGCAAATGATAAGCTAGAGAATAGAAAATTCACTTGGGTGGTTAATATATGGTATGCAGTGAATAGTATCCGAAGATTCGCTTCAACTTTTATGAGGTAATCGGAGAGATTTACGCAGATTCAGGTCAAGGGACTTTTTCGTTCTTTGTTGATTTTCCAACTATTGGAGGCCTCATAAAAGAGGTTTATTATGGAATGTGCAGGTAAAAGATTCTTATAAGATGAGCACTAGCAGTTAGTAATATCTTTGCCTAGCTTTTCGGCCAGATTTGATATTTTATAGCGTAATTTGCAAAGTGCTGAGAGGTTTTATTGTGTGCTTCTATTTCATCACAGCGTATTCTATAAGGGAGCAATCACCGCGACACTTGGCAGCTAGGCATGTACTACGTAAATAGCTTAGGTTTATTTTAAGGCTATGGTCACTTCGCACGCGAATGTCCATCAGATCGTCGCGGCGGCGGTGGAGGACAGAAGTGCTACAACTGTGGCAAATTCGGTCACATCTCGCGCGAGTGTCCTGAATCGGGATCGGATCAGTCAAAGCGCTGCTATAACTGTCATCAAATCGGGCATATCAGTCGCGAATGCCCTGAGGAGGCGATGGGACGCAATGACTGAGCCACGTGGCGTACACGGAGCAGAGGGGTGATGAGGCGCGCACAGACGTGGCTATCTCTGGCTCAACGCACGGGTCTCCAACATTTCGTGGCTAGATCTCTGCTGTGTGTGTGTTGTTCCTTATTTCTCTCCTTCTCTCTCTTTTGCATCACTACAGAGTTGTAAGCAGCACATACACCTGTTCCGGTTTATGTTGCGGTACTTCCGGTCATCGTAAGGTTCTTCTCGAGTTTCTTTCTCAGGGCAGTGAATATCTACTCGAGAAAGGAAGGGTTAAGACGGAAGGGAGGATAGTAAGGTAAAATGAGAAAGTATTCGCAATAATATATGTGCTGTTTTCATCTCAGTATGTGTTTCTTTGCTGCACTCGGTCGTTGTTCAGTTGCTGTGCGTGCGTTGTCTCGTCTATGCTTTCTTTTTTTTCTTTGTTTCTTTTATTCCGATATCTTTTTCGTTTCCCCGGCTGTCCTTTTGTTGTTTCTCTTTCCTATCCAACACTACACTCTCTGAATATTGTTGACATTTATTATGATTGTTTTTTGTCATCTTTTTCGTCTGGCTGTTTTTTTGGCATTACGCTATTTTAATGGCGTTTTGCATGGAAGCCATTTACAACGAAGAGAGGTTAGATTGGGTGGATTGCATATCGAATTCGTCGATTCGCCTCAGTGCCCTACCGGATATTGTCCCCTATTTCCCCTCTCTTCAAGCAAACTAATTGTAAAATAATTCCGTCCTGAATTAATTACAAGAATTATATTATATAAGAAATTCTTCGGTGGTGAGAGGAGTAAAAGGAGTGAGTGCTGTGTTTTTTTTGTTTTTCACACCTCTCATAAATCGTCGGAATTATGGATTCTGCTTGTCCAGCTCGGATCTAAAGTGTGACTTTCCGTCATTGGACGGTTGTAGGAACAGCGAAGAATGTATGAGTTGTTTAATACTGTTACAGCGGTTCTGCACGATTCGGAGTAGAGACTTCCCAACAGTAATGTGGATGGTGAAGTGCTTTGAAGGACACGGATTGCTGTCCAAGGTGCTCAAGACTGCCGGGATCCAAGAGGGGGGGGGGGGGGGAGGTGTGTGGAAATAAGAAGCGAGAGCGTCTTTTTACAGAACGTATCGGGGCGATTTGAGCACGAAAGTGTTGAGCGCCAGGAGAAGTGCATTCTCGATTTATCTAATTTTCGGGAGTTGGTAATTCGAAAGTCGGACATCGAGTGAGATGACATGGATGGATCCGACTAAAATACTCGTGAGCTTCAGGCATTGCATTTTCGATTTGTCTGGTTTTTGGGAGCTCGTAACTCGAGAGTCGGACTTCGTGACTTGAGGTGCTACAAATGGACCCGATCATGGTGTTTCCCCAGGTTTAAAACAATAAAGATATATGTGGGTTCAATATGACTCATAGAATTTATGCACTTTATTACAACTTTCAACAATTTCCAAGCATTCTCAACAATATAGCGGAGACGTATCGATCAAGACGTGTCACATTTTACGTTGAAATCTTCGTATATCGGTTTCCCATTTCTTTTTGTGCATGACATATATACGCATCGCAATCCTTGCATCGGATATCTGCAAAAGCGCAATCTTCGACGCGGAAGGATTGACCACACCTGTTGACATACCTGTCGCACGTCACAAAACACACTTAAAAACTAAAGATCACTGAGACTAGGCAAAGGTTGTCGCTCCTTCATGAGGTTTGCACTAAAATAATAAAATAGTTCCTTCGTGAAGGGCGTTTTGAAGAGTTAGTCCCCGTTTGGTTGCCACAGAGGGGAGATGGGGGAGGGTAACCTGAAGTCCGACTTCTTTCCAATTACACTGCTTTCACCATGAGGTGCTTGAAATGACATCTTGCCAAGGAAGCGAGTACACCTTCAACCTTATCAATTGCTTTTCAAAGCTTCACTAGAGTAAGAAGTAGATTTAAAACCACCGCTTTGCAACTTTCTCCGACTTTGATCTATAACCTCGAGGTGCAGATCGCGTTTCAAGATCGGGAGGTTGCCCCTAGCGTGAGCAATCATGACCCCTAGCATCCAAAGGTTGCCTTAAATGAATGATTTGTTGAGAGGCTTTTTCGTATCAAATTCAGCTAGCAACGAGTACCCGAACTTCGGAAACCTCACGTTCTAAAACGGCTCAAAATATTATAGAAAATAAACAACAGCTGAAATAATGAGGACGTGATGTAACGAATTCGCGACTCTATTTTCCAATCGTCATCTTTAACGAAGCGAATGAGGGTTAATTCAAAGAAAAGAAACAAGAATGAACGAACCGAATCATGCTCTCCTTGTTGAATATCGATGCCGAGTATATGCTTAGCAAGTAGCTTCAACGATGGTGTCTTCTTAACGCCAACCATCTGTCGGAATGGTATATATTTTGATGTATCGCGAGTCATCTTTCTAGTATGCGATAGATTTAGCACCTGAAGCGTTACCTCTATTTTTCGACGTCAATAAATACCTTATCCAAATAAGATTAAAATAATAACCAATTGATGGATCGTCAACCGTATGACCTGTTCGCATCGCAAATCTCTATCACATCTTCAAGATCAATCGATCTCGAGCTATATTCCAATTAACGAGCACGGAATAGAGAAAGGCGATGCTTACTCTGAAATCATTTTGTAGGGCATGGCCAACGACGATTTTCCCGGCCAATAATTTATGTACTTCTTGTTGTATTCGCTCGAATGATTCACCTGAAATAAGAGCCATTTTGAAGAAAAGAAAATTTTTTCGTTAACTAACCGCTTGCATAAATTCTTAGCTAAAAAATTCGTTGTTGAGCGACGAAAAATGATTTGCATATATGTAAATTTTGCAGATTCTATTGGAAATCGATTGGACGGGGGCAATTATCTGAACCCCTCGTTCGATCATAGCAGGTTTAAATAATACGAAAAAAAAAGTGAAATTTCATATGAAGATGCGATCAGAGGGTGGTACACTGATGAGGCTAAACTTGCCCTTTACATAACTCGAGCTAATAGCTGATGCAATAGGACCTTAACTAAAGCAATTGAAATAGCGGCCAAAAGAGCCAATTTTCGCTTCGTTGATATTCCAATACGAAAAGATATGATTCTGTTCTCAAATATTTCAAAATGCGAACCGTTGAGAAGGTTATGAGGTCGAATTCCACTCACTTCGGTACGATAGTTAGTAATATGCTGTTTTGGTTTGACATATTTGTCGTAAATACACTCTCCGTCCACATTCACCATCGATACTCTCGCCAACACATCCTCACTTCCATCCATACCAGCACCAACATATTCACAGTCTAATCCTATTGCCTTTGAAATTTTAGTGCTGCTGAAATAAATAAGCGTATTTTATAAGATGCGTCAAGCTTGGCGAATTTTCCAACCTGCTTCAACAAGTTTCCACCATGGTTCGATATCGTACTTTTTATCTTTGGACAAGTCGTAGTGGCACTATCATCGATAATATTGAAATCAAAATTATTCAAAAATAAATGAGTTAAAAAAAAAAAAAACAACTCAACCGTTGCTTAGAACTATTTGTAGAGAATTTGTGCGAAAACTCAACGGAAGTTGCAAAGAAACAGTCTATATGCAAATGGATGAGTCTATATGCAAATGCACTAACAATTATATGAATAAATACCGCTGATATACGCAACTAATACTGATAACGAATTAATTAGATTACTTCAAGTTGTTTATCTACTCATAAATCTTATGCCCTTTAGTTGAAAAAAATTTCTAGCATGATGAAAATGACCATCGCAACTAATTTACATATTGAGTACAGGTTATGATTTTCATCAACGGAAATGAAAGATATGAAGGTACTTAAATAAAAAATTTTCATATTTGCATAAAACCGATCAAATCCAACAATATTCATCAAAGATTCGAAATGAAACAAATGCGATAATCATATTACCGGAAGTGCTTTCCGTCTGTGAAGGATGAGCATTGAACGCTTCGATTTCCGCTTTTCGTTTCTTCCATATGTTTGCGTTATTTTTAGTTCCACCGGCCAACTTTCTCTTTCTTTGTCGCCTCCTTTTTACCTCTTCAAACTCATTACCTTCTTCATTTACTGTGTTTTTTTCAGCTGCTTCCTCAGCTAAAACCTGCAGATATACCTTTGCAGTTCGAGAAATAAATGATCGTATTTACTTGAACAAAGCCCTCCTTAAATCGATCGGAAGTCTCTAGTCCCCAATGGGCTGCCCATCGCAAGAACATCAACGAAATATGCAAATAAGTAAACGAGCAAACCGAAAAACACCATAAAATCACTATAAGGTTGTTTTCTTTACCTTGTGAATGATGTGGATTTGCAGCAGACTGGAAATGAAGACCTGGAAAAATAAGGTAAAAACGGCATCCAGGTAAGTAATTGCCACATAGAATAGGTGTTTAGAAACGATAAAAGAAAAAAAACGTTGAGACATAAAAACCTTTTTTAATTGCTTCCAATTTGAAGAAACGATGCACCTCTAACATCCTTGGCAATATTACCATCCTCGGAGGATGGAGACTCCATCGATATTGTTCCTGCAAAAATTATATTCACCTCATTCACAGCATGAGGAAGTATCCACTTCGTTTCTAACAAATAGAAATATGCAAAATGGAATAAAACAGCGCGACATATGCTTCTCGCAGCACAGCTTTAGTACGGATATACTTCTTATGCATGAAGAAATAAACGAAACACCGATGTTCGGCGGATAAATTGGAGAGGCAAAAGGTGAAGGTAAAACACCTCGTGAACGTTTGCTAACATCGCAAAAATAGACAACACGAACAGTACGACACCTGTCACAGGTGCGAACAGCAACACCTAGCAAATCCTAATGTCCGGATGTTGCTTGCCGTAAATATATGAGGGTACTTAGAAAGTAACATATCACCAATGCTATGAATTAATATATGTGCATTACAAATGAAGCGTGAAGGTAATACCGGAGAATATTAGAGCCTCACATCCTCGAAACGCCTGAGGTAATAAAAGATATGGGGGATTTCGATGAACATATATTGCCAAAAGTAAAAATACAGGACTTTCAACATTCTGTTGGCTTATATTTCTTCATTCATTTATGAACTAAAATATTACTACTTTTGCGCGAACTGCAGTAAGCTAGAAAGTGTTGAATACTTATCAGTTGTGTTAGTAATTTGAATAATAGTAGTAGTAGTAATAACCAGTGCTAATAATAATAGCACTAATAATAATAAAAACAAAAATAATAAAAAAAATAATAATAATAAAAATATTAATAATAATAAACGTTTATTTGAATTTTGAGAATAAAGAAAACAGCAAAAAACAATGAAGTATATATTTCTATATATATTGCTGCATTAAAAAAAAAAAAAAAAAAAAGACAAAGCAACACATGAATAAAGAAGCAATACAAATCAAGTATTAAGGACAGGAATATAAAAACATTTAATGAAAATTTTGTATAGCGATAATAAATTTACCGGAATGGAATTAATCAAAAATCAAAGCGAATAAAAATATGATCGAAAACTTGAGGATAAAAGAAACGAATAATGAATTGGATTCGACAAATTAGATTAGTGACAATCGTTCATAGATGAATTAATTTCAGGTGATTCATTAAACACACAAAGGTGTGGGGGGGGGGGGTGGGGGGGGATGTTTCTATGATTTTATGAGTGAACTCATTTTAAATCGTGTTTGTTTCATATCTCTAGAAAGCTTTATTAGCAGCTGTCAATAAATCTGCAAAAAAAAAAAAAACTTTCCCGTCGTTTTGTTTTATGGGAAAATATTTGAATGACCCGTCAGCTTTTTTTGTTGTGTAGCCTTTCTGACCGACGGATCCGCTGTTAATAAACGGTCATGGATACTGAGATTTGAACGCTTGAATGTCCATTCTGATGGTCACTCATGTCATGTCCATGTCCATGTCCTTTTTTTATTGTCCATGTAAAATGTAAGTTCCGCTTTCATTTTTCACTTTCTTATCACCTTAAATGAAACAAAAATCAGGTAACTCGCACAGTGCCCCTCCCCCCCCCCCCCCCACCTACCTGTAAATGGACAAAAAGGCGGCTGTTTGTATAGCTTGGCGATAGAACTTTGCACGTGCAAAGTTCGCTCACTCGAACATGAATAGCAGCTGCACGAATGGCGTGCGTCTTTTTATGGATTATTCCCCACTCGATGATTTTTTTTCTGGATATTTTCGTAGAAGTAACTCAAGCGAAGTGATATAAAAGGGGGGAGGGGCTTTTCCGCCACTTCCGGAAAATGGTGTTTCTTGTAATCTTGCCTGCGGTGAAATTATTGATTATTGAAATGTCACGTTCTTAGATTAGACAATTATGTCTTACTGATTTCTGAATGCCTTGAGTAATTAAGCTGAAACTGGCGATAAAAGTTGCTCATCGACCTGTCCAAACACCTGTCAACCTGGATAAAGTAACGCCGACTAAGCAGTTTGTTGACATGTACATTTGTTCTTATAAAGAGAGAGAATGCCGTTATTCCTCCTCAGCCTAATCACCGGACACGTACGTAATTATTTATCCTCGCAGATCAACCGCCACGTTAGAGGGGCTGTTCTCTTAGAGGAATTGTCCTATTCCCTGAGACCAGTTTTTTGGGAAGGAAGGGGAGGGGGGTGGAGGAAAGGAGCCGTTTATACTCGAGTAGCTTGTAAATTTCGATTGTTTTCAGACAGGATATATATATCATAAAGATGAGACCTCACCTGGAGGGTATAATGACTGTAAATATATCTGAAGGATGTAGTAATGGATGGGCTTATACTATGACTTTACTGTATAACCTCTCATAGACTACTGTATATCCTCTTTAGTCTTAGTAAAGTGAAGCATAGATTTCATCTACTTTAAGTGAGTTATATTCGTGAAATGTTGTATTAGCAGTTTAATATGTACTTGAAATCGTTTCGAATCTTTCGATGTGTTTATTAGGGTTCACGCCGAACTTTGCGTTTGTGGTCGATTGTAAACGTTTTTCTCAACAATCTACTCGAAATTTCCTTCATTTTTTTAAATTGCAGTCCACCCACCGATCATATTATTACCGCTTCGAAATGGATATACTAAAAGCGGAAATAGAACGGAAAAGAAAACAAGTAAAAAGAGGTCGAGATCGAGGTAAGTGTTATTTTATATTTTTTATCCTCATTACTCGACAGGTAAACGTCTTTCTGAGGGCTTCAAATTGGTTGAGTCCTGTTGTTGCTGTTGCTTCCGTTGAAAAAGCCCTTTCGAGATGAGTCTAGATTGAATCCGATCGCGATCGGGTTTGGGGTCGCATTCCGCATAGGTTAATTCTAGATTAGCCGAAAACAACTTAGATGTGCTTGCGTCGTTAAGCTTGGAGTCCTATTCAATGAACGACATCTAAACGTTGGGACGAAGTTGGAATCAAGTTGATTAGCGGCCAAGTTGAGAACAAGTTGATACAAACTTGAGACCTGGCCAGTAGTCCATTCATTGTCTACATAAATCTTGGGTATTTTATTCTAATTATTTACAACTGCCGCTTTTTTTAAAACTTACGCCTTATTTTTAAATTTTTATACTTCATCTCTCTATTGCCCTAGTCTTATGTTGCTATGGTACTTGAAGGTATATTGTCTCTTTATGTGCATAAATGATTTAATTTAATTGTGGATGAAATATTCGACTTTGAAAGTTTTTCCACTATCGGGTCGGATCTTCATCCAGATCGATGTGTTTTCGTTATTGCCGTTTCCCACTTCATGAACTGATCGAAGTAATAGTCGTTATAATTTTATAAAATAATCCTTTTCATAGAATAAGGACATAGCATTAGTAAAAATTGGCCATAATTTATCCCTCATTCGCGAGAGATGGACCCATTGTGAACTGAAGTCGTTGAAAGAGTGCTCAATATGAGATAATTGAATGAAGGCTTTTTAGGCATCAGGAAAGAAGTTTTTCAAAAGAGGTGACCTTGCCGAGAAGCAGAGACAAGCTTATTGGGACAAGTACAACGCGAGGCATCGTTTACGTCCTGTGACCAATACCACGGTATGTGTTAATCCTTCTTGTTTTCTTTCTTTCTCTTTTTTCTCTCTCTCTCTCTTTCTTTTCGATTCCACTTGTCAATTATTTGCCTACAAGAATTTCGAAGATGCTATACAAGCATATCTACAAATTTATCAAATGCACTCATCTATGCATCTATTTCTTGTTGGCAACGACTAAATGATAGAATTGATTAGAAGTGATTTTACTGACAAGGGTGCAATCTTATTCATTTATATAATTATAAATAACTTCTGCATTTATCGTCGTCAAATTTTTTTATCGAACGATATCTCTCGCTGGAGTTGTCTTTGTGGATAAACAACTGAGGGGACATACGCTAATATGTTCTTGATGGATAGAAGCAAAAGAAAGGAATATTAGGCAGGTTATTTACTATTAGATGTGTTTATTGAAGTATTACTGGAAAATGATGTTATGGGCTTGATATTAGAAGAGATGGTTTTTTAGTTTATTTGAAAAGATTAGCACCGGAACTAGAACCTGAGGTTACAGAAGATGCAAAAGGGTAGAAGTGACAGAAACTGATGAATTGCATTGAAAAGTGTACACTATGTACTTGGAAAATATGAGGTGCTAGCAAAGTGGCTGAATTTTGGAGAAGAACCCTTTATGAGGGCGCTATTTACAATAGAATTTTGGTGTATTGGGGTATAGCTGTTCCCTTCTGGTTGATTTTGTTCAATAAGTATAGGTGTTTAGAGGTAGAAAATACTGGAGAAATCGATGGTTCATACGAGAGATTCATTCAGCTCCTCACTAAGGCACATCGGCAAGTATAGACACCAATGATTCGAAACCGCTGCATTCTTGAACCTTGCTAAGCACATGAGTTAAAGGTTAAGGTACATAAATACTACTAACAACTCCTAGGCATAACTGGAAGTATGATCTCCTTCGGCAGGTTGTAGGAGAAAGATGGCATTTCAGGTGGAAACTAATGAGGGTATCAGCGCAAAGGAAACGAGTTCTGAGAGAGAGGTGGAATGTGATGATCTACCTCGTGCAGACGTGATACGTCGATTGCGCAGCAGAAGTCAGCCTAAACACTTTTCGGGGAAACAGAAGCCGAGTCGAGGGCACGCTTGAGGAACTCGAAATCGAACAAGTTAGTTTTTCATTTGCTTTATTTCGTTTACTTGATTCACTCATGATCGGATCGGTGTGATGGTTGAGAGTGTCAGAGAAGAAGAAGAAGAGTTTGCATTCAATGGATACTGGAGAGACATGACGTGATTGACGCCTTGGAAGTGCATTTGTTTTGTTGGGTTTTAATTAGTGATATATTTGGGCAATTGCTTGCTTATAGAGAGTAAATATATTTTAGCCGGATATGAAGGAAGGTTGGAAGAACGATTTCCAGTCAGCAATGAGGGAAGTGGATCATGAACTTGTCGAGGAGGTCATCAAAGGAGAGCAGAATAGTGCCGGTAATTCCTTCGTTTTATTTTACATCCTCCTTCTAGGCCACTGCCTCACTTCCCTATCCGCTTCATCTGAAAGGAATCTTTGATGTCGTCATTAAATTTTTTGCTGCTTTCTGATTGGTGCTAGCCCGTGCCCTTCTTGAGATGGCACTTGGCTTCTTCGAGAGGATCGTGGTTTTGAGGGCAACGACCGTCAGCCAAAACAATGGCATAAATTTTGACCTCCGAATATTAGAGTAAGCAATCGCTATTAAAGGTAAACACGACGTGGATATGCCGGGTAGTGCAGAAGATACGACGTGGGAGAGGATCGAAGCGAATGCACGTTTATTAGGTGAAGGTGATAATCCAAAATCGTGATTGCGATATTATTAGAGAATTCTTCTCTTATATCCTGACTCGATGGGGCAGAGCACTCAATGCACGTGATGAACTCACAAAAAGGTTAGCTATTTCACCCGTTGATAATGCTTATCACTGATCACTGAACAAACGATGAATGTGTAGAATGCTCGGATCAGTTGAGCATATTTTGATCGTATATCGGTTAGGCAAACGATAAGATGTGCTGTTAACCAGGTGATAGTGTAGGATAGTTGTTTTCACGCTTTGAAACCCTTCTGACTCTCCTTGGAGTTTTAGCCACCAAGGCTTTTAGCTCCTTAACTCCTTGGGTTAGGCCAAGCCAGACGCTGCTTGCTTGTCTTGATCGCGCGAACAAAAGTCCTTGTTGAGTTTATTGTTATCGCATCGTGCAGTAAATAGTTTTGGCATTCTCCCAGTGATCGTGACTGTTTGCTTGCTGTTGCTTTTATGAATTACTAGGGGGGATATGTAGTACTGGAAGTTAAGTTATTTGATGAATGCCTTTACTAAGTAAGATACCGATTGGTCTTATCGCACTAGGAGTCAAAAGAAATTAGGTCTTGATTTTATAATATATTCTATTATAATTTCAGTAATGGCATATTATTTTTCCACTCTTTTTTCTTGCTTCTTCTGCTTTGGAGTTTTGTAAACGAGAAAGATAGTTTGCTAGTAGATGGGAAAGAAATAAATATAAGATACGAAATTATAGCGATTTATGATAACATTAAAGAAATATTATTTAGATCAGCGAGGGGTAAATTGGCGGCGACGATGCATAAACAAACGATGGAACACCTACGTCCATTGCTGAGCAGTCTCGAGAGGCATACTACAAATGCAGATATTCGACAACATATTGTAAAAATATGTCGACTTATTATTATTGAACGCGATTATATAAGGTTTGCTAATAGCATTCGTTCGTAATTATTTTTATCTTTGAACACAGCGAAGGTATAGCTTTGGAGGGGGACGAGTGAACAAGTTTGGATTGTGTACCTATCAGTTATTGGGGGGGGGGGGGTTATAGCTCGATGGAATACTCTATTGGTATAAAGAAAGCAAAATATGGAGTCATTGTTGTCGCTATAAGGAGTGACATTTCTTATATGCGGTTTGATGAAAATTTCACGATTCATTGAACCGAGTTTTGTTAGTGAAATTGTTCTCGTAATAATATTAAAAGATTTCGACGTTTCGAAAGTTTTTTTGGTTGATTTATTATTGGCGAAGATGTCATTATGCAGAAAAGTTTTTTCTATAGTTTGAAGAAGAGGAAACGTTACGTTCATATGGCTGCATTGTCCTCATATCGGTGGGCTAGGTGCTCGTCATGGGAGAAAAGGTATGATGCATAGCGATAGCGATACAATGGCTTGTTTTTAGACAAGGAATAGAAGTAGATTTTACTCGAGATTTATGCAGAAAGAAAAATTTCTACTGACATATAAATAATATTTGCTATGATAGTATATCGGCTGATAATAGCCATCTTTTGTTTATTACCATCTGATATTAAAGCAGTATTTTTTCCCCCACTCATAACCATCAGCACAGAATCGTTTAAGTGTATCGTAGTTATAGGGCAAATAAT
The DNA here is from genome assembly GCA_013433145.1 of Ascaris suum. Taxonomy (NCBI): domain Eukaryota; kingdom Metazoa; phylum Nematoda; class Chromadorea; order Rhabditida; family Ascarididae; genus Ascaris; species Ascaris suum. The sequence continues at coordinate 1,405,663 of CM024172.1, read as the reverse complement.
GCGTATATGGAAATGGCAATCGGGAATGCACCATGGCCAGTGGGTGTTACACGCTCGGGATTGCATCAACGACCTGGTTCTGCTAAAGCGTATGTATCGAACATTGCGCATGTTCTTAATGACGAAACGCAAAGGAAGTATATACAGGTAATTCAAGTGGAATATCTTTGAGAAAGAGAGTTAGTTGGGTTTTTCTTGGTTCTTATGCTGATTTCCTTGCCGATTTCTTTTTTTTTTTTATGCATTGGGGTTAGCTTGCAAAAAGCTTCATCATATTGCAGTATAAATGAGATCCATTCGATAGTTTCGCTTAACTTTTATTTTTTTCATCAAAATAAACTCAATTTGATAATTTTGAAGCAAATTGATTATTGTTTTCACGGAAATGTTTCAAGGGGAATTGTTTGTAAATGAAGGATAACAGTCTTATTTTAAGGCGTTCAAACGAATCATGTCTCGCTGTCAACGATATTTTCCAGCCGATCCGAGTAAATGTGTGGAATATGTTCGTGACGATACCTCTACTAATACTGAATGAAGTCAATGCAAATGTTTTTAAAACATTTGAAATAAAATTTTATGGCAACTGATGTGTTTGTATATATTTATTATTGGTTGTTTGATATACAATCTGTAAAGGTTATCATAAGGTAATATTTGAAATGCTGAATGATGTATCGATGATATGCTGCTTTCTTTGGTGAAATGTTGAGGTGTTTCGTGATATAAATGTATTAGTTAGGTCACATTGTCCGCAAATTTTTCTGGTAGTGCTTGACAACGCCAATAGAAATAAAAAGATCCGGACACGGCATAGCATGATTTTGCAGGCGGTCTTATATGAAAGGAAGTTTGGCGTGCTCACACACGTCCTGAGAAACTCTTTTTTTATTTCCTTTGTTTGATCCTTTCTCGTGGTATATTTAAGATGTAGGCCTCTGGATGTTGTATATGTTCTTCCTGAGTCGGATTCCAGTATGGCTGAATGAGGTCCTTCTCCAGTCCTTATTTGCTGCGAATACGATCAAACGTCGCGTATCACATCTCTTTTTGTTGCAGAGGTAATTATAAAAAAGAGTATTTGATGAAGTTGGTGTTTAGGATTACTCATTTCAGCGAGCCGTTTTTGCCTCTTTACAGTAAAACCAATTCTGACAGAGTTTGGCGATCATTGAAAAGCTTGACGAGGTCCTGCCAGGTTGGAAAGGAACTGTTTGTTGCTGTATACTACCTCAGTTATCGGAGGCATGCAGGTGATAGAAGTAATTGCCACTGATTAAAGGTGTATATGCGGTAGGTGAAGGTTAGCGTTATTGGTTAGCTTGCAGCACTAGGTGGGGTCTGGTCGGAGGAAGGGGGGGGGGGGTGGGGACTCGTGGTCAGTTTCAGCTTGTGACCACCGGAGGTGAATTGGACTGTTTCCTGATCCGAGCTGAGTTGCAGCCGGCTGCAGAATCTGGATCAGGTAAAACCTGTTAAAGCTTTTGATATGTTCTGCTATCAAAAACTGTTGAAGAAACTTAAAGAATGTGTGATGTCAGGTGAACTTTTGGGATGGCTAGGATGCTTTTATCATAGCGAGAATTTATGGTGAAAGCTGGTGGATGCTATTCATAACTCTATTAGAGGAATTCCAGAACGGAGCACACTTCGGTCTTTATTTTTCCTTAACAACAACAAGATCGTTAAGTGAGCGATAAACGTTAAGGTAGTCCGCAAATAACCTGTATGTACTCGACAAACTATCGGCGAGGTCATTTGTATAAGTAATCAATTCAGTACCTAGGCCTGCATATCAGTTCAAACTTTCAGCGGGCTTTTCACTAGAGGGCAATAATCAGAAAAGCCTCACGAATAGCAAATTGTATACTAAGGTGGTTGGAACATCTGTGCATTGAATATTACAGATTTGCTTTTGTTTGGTCGATTGTTGCCTGCCCTCTTCTCGAATATTATACCCAAATGTGGGGTCATAGTTACCATGGACTGATAAGGATGTTGAAGTGATTGAAAATATGAAGAGGTGACATGTGAGGTGTGATTTTTGTAAGGCCTTTCGAAACTCTATTATTTTTTGCTGTCCTGAGAAAGATCTGCAAAGTCAAATACCGTCATTTATCTTCTTTAGGGCAGTGAAAGACAGCTGCGATATCTAGTTCGATAGCATCTTTGCATATACCCCTTTCGATATACACTCCCGATTCCATCACTTTCAGCTATAACGGAGATTCTCGACCTTAATGAGTAGATTAAGGTGATTTTCCTTCCGAGTCGTTCGAGTATGAATCGTCTAGCAGCAGACAATTGTGGAAGCTTGAAATCTCAGTGTTTTTAATAGGAGATTATCCCATTTTAATTTATTGTCCTTGAGGGGAGTAGATGATCAGCCAATAAGTTATTAATGTAAGTTTCATCCTCCTTTACCCCTCTTTATCACTGTTACTTCATTTATGACACTTGAGTGCTTTTATTCTTGAACTTCACTTGTTTCTTTAAATACTAATCTATATTTCTTTATTTTTTAATAAAAGCCTTCTGTTCCCATCTCAAGCTATGCCGTGTTTCGATGTAATAAACTTGATTCTGGTTGGGTTAGATCGTTAGATCGGACTCTGGCTTAACCAACGCTCTTATCGTCATGAATGAAGCCTTATAGCGATTAGGAAGCGATCGGATATAGCGTGGATTCATTGCATGCATTTGATGATCTATGCAATCCTTAACACCAATCAAGCGAATAACATTTAGAAGTGAAGTTGAAAGCAACGACGGGACGTGACGTATTTCGAATATGGATGAGGATGAGGCGTATTTGATGGCACCATTCGTATATATCAGCAAGGTACCTGGGAAACATGTGCGTAGTCGTCTTGCAACCGCATTCAACCTATGGCTGAAAATCAACGACAATCCCCTTGAGCTGATTATGTGTACCGTTGAGATGCTTCATAATGCATCCCTCTTGTACGTATGTGGTTTTCCTTCTCGATCAGTGCGGCGATCTGTTAGGTGGCTTCGATTCTTTTGTTGGGAATACTTTAAGGGGGGTATTTTTGTGGATGCTCACATTGGCAACTTTTATTCCTTACTATATAGTCGTTTTCTTCCTGGAGATTAGTGGAATTCGATGAGCAGTGATACTTTCATGCGATCAATTCACTTCTTTACACAAATGAGGGACGAATGATAGCGCAGAGTGATTGAGGTGTAACCGTGGTTTAGTAGGTGCTCGTTTATTATAGACTCGGGAAAAAATGTAACAGCCCGGGTATATACGAAGGAAATGACTGTGATAGGAGGTATTTACATCCTGCAATGCTTATCTTAACCGTAGGTTAGTTGGGTTCAGTATCAGTTTTTAGATGAATAATCCACCGAAGAGGTCACTTGAGATCAACTATACGATGTCATTCATTCAGGATAGACGACATAGAGGACAGTTCGATATTACGGCGAGGTATACCTGTAGCGCATAGTGTTTATGGTGTGGCACGCACGATCAACACCGGTAACTATGTTTATTTTGTGGCACTCTCGAAATGCTTGCAACTTGCGAAGCCAAAGGCCATCGAGATATTCTGTGGTAAGAGGGAATTCGATCCATTTTTTCAAACGATCTCTTAACCTTTGACATTCTTCTATAGCCTTAAGTTGATCTCATTATAACTCTTATAAGTGTTTAATGTCATTTTCTCAGGTGAACATCAGGTATGTTTATTTACAGCCGCTTGTTTATCTAGTGCACTTTGTTTTCTTTCTGCCGTATTGCTGTTAATGTAAATTTCTTGGCATGAATAAAGTGTTTTTTTTTTACGTATAGAAGACCCCATTTTATATACCTATAAATGAAGAAGGATATTACCTGAGGCCCTGTTATTAAGATCATTGTGTTGCACGCTTTAACCAATATTTCATCCAAAATAATGGTATATTTTAAGAAAAAATGTTGGAATTGCATCGTGGTCAAGGCAAGGAGCTCTACTGGAGGGATACGATGCAATGCCCCACTGAATCGCAATACGAAGAAATGGTTATTGAAAGTAAGTGCAAAATATTATTATATATTATGGTAATGGTATAGAGGTCGTGGTCTTTGATGTGTTTTTGGGGATCGCACATTTGGGATCCTATCCACAGATAAAAACTGTTCTGCAAATTAAATGGAAGGTAAGCGGTATATAGCAAGCACTATCCATTATGGCTGTCTTACCAAGGGAGTACGCTTAGAAGTGCTGCATATGAGCAAGTGACGAAGAAGTACGGTTTTGCTACCGTTGTGCTGCACGACCACAATTCGAGTGTCCACAATCCCCACAGCAATTGTTAATCTGTGGCCGAATTGCATCCAACGATGGGCGACCTCGGAATCAACTCTGTTGCTGGCTTCGGAGTCGAAGCTCTCCAGAATGTCGCTAGGAGTCGGCACCTCCGAATTTTGAATCATGAGTTTTCGTCGATATGACTCATGATTATGCCTGCAGGAGCTAATACGAGAAAACTGCTTTCTGTTATTAGTTCGAGTTTCTTTGACTCGGAGGCCGTCATCTTGTCCCGAGATAGTTCTCGAACTAGATCCTTGAATTCATGATGCCCATGACTTTTTGACCTATTCTCCGAACCGGAAGCCCAATCACTGAATTAAGTTTTCAATGGCAATAGCACTAGCATTAATGTCACTGTTACTGCTAGCTATTAGCGGAAAAAGTAGCACCATTATTAATAAAGATGCAATAATGAGAAGTGTTGATGTCACTATGAGTAGTGAAAAATATTTACTAAGCATAATTTCTATTACTATTTATTACTAGTACCAGTAATTAGTATCAGTTGATGCTTATTGGTTTTAGAGAGGCGAATTGGAATATTTGTTAAAGACATTCTGCTATTGCTACTAATGTCATTTGTTATAATAAACAACCATTGATTATGAGTTATTATAATCATAGAGATAATCGTGGTAGTTAGTATAGGTATGTTGGCACTACCATACTGGTAACAGCTACTGTTAGTAGTATTAGCAGTAAATGATACCAGTAAGTAGTAATTGATTCGCAAATGAAAATGTTTTAATCTCGCATCGTATTGTAATCATTAGTAGTGTTATAAATTAGCGCTAAAGTTGATAGTTTCTAAGTGAAATACCCGTTTTCGATATTCATATTGCTTCAAGAAAATCAGCGAGACTATTTTCGACCAGAAATTTTGCGGTTATTTGGTTCGTAACGAACTAGAAATATTAGGGGAGATCGGTTGGAGAGAAGTGCAAATCGGGATCCGCGAAATTCTTTGTCTCCAACTTTCTGCGGAATTTGAGATGTTTTCAAGGTCTCTTCGGTTGATATTTTCTCATTCACGCAAGCTGATCGCTATCCCAAAAATGGTTAACTTGCACAGTCCTAGTTACTTTTTTTCTTTGAAATATCAGGAAAACTTTATATACCTGCAAATCACTTCACCTTTAACTTAAAACAGACGTAAAGTATTCCTCAATATACCTTTGAGTTTTCGTTCGCTTAATTTTTATTAACAACGCATCTATAGTTAAATACAAACATATTTTTCTAACGCATTTGAAATTGTCGATGAGCATGGTTAGTGTTCATGTGAATATGGGTCGATCCTGGATATGTGCGAATTCCGAAGACCTGGACCTCTTGGCCTGGTCCTCGATTTTGTTGCTGCAGGTTAGGTTTTGCTTGGGAGAAGGGAGGAGACAGCGTTTAGTTAGTGAAAGTAGACAGGTTGTATTACCTGTGTTGTATTACCTGTTTGGGAGGAGTTTACAATGTGGTCAAGTGTCATTAATTTCTGTTAGAGGATTCTTCACTTGTGATTTTTATGTTTCACTCGTTTATTTGCAGAAACAGGTGGCCTGTTTAGTCTGACGGTACGTTTGATGGAATTATTCAGCGTACATCAATATAACTTCACACCACTCATTAATAACCTTGCTCTCTATTGTCAGATCAGGTATATTTTAAAGTGCCTCGCTTCTTTTTGTGTAGTATCGGAATATTCTTCTTTCTTACGATTTAGGATACACTTTGCTTAAAAGTTTTACCGTTTTTTAGCGGTAAAAGTTTTTTAGCGGTAAAAGTTTTACCGGTTTTTTAGCGGTAAAAGTTTTACCGGTTTTTTAGCGGTAAAAGATATGTGATAATAGATATGTTATGTACAAATCGTTCGTTATTGTTAGTTTTTTTTAATGAAAATCATCGGTGCTATTTATATTTCCGAGATGATATCGTATCTCTGTTACAAATATATTTCATTTTGTTTATATTATTTTGGAATGGTTGATTTTTGTGGTAAACAGTTTTTGCAATAAGAAAATGAAAATAACAAATGATGCATTCATGAGAAATAATGCATAGAATATTCATTCATATGTTATAATGATTGAAATTATAGAATATTTCAATTTAAATTCAATAATAGAGATCTCTTGAAAGAAATGAATGAAAGCGGAAATTATATCTTCGAATTGTATGAGGGTATATTTAAGATATTTCGTTCCTTTTTTTTGAGTTTTTTTTTTTTTAATAGGAAATTATTTTTTATTATTTGAAATAAAATATCAACTTATTAGATATGAGAGATTTGTTTCAACTTTTAGAGATGATTATATAAATCTTTGCTCACGAGATTATGCCGAGTTGAAAAGTTTTGCTGAAGATCTCACCGATGGGAAATTCTCATTTCCAATTGTAGCGGCTGTACGACATGGCGATGCTGACGATGAGATACTCAGTATGTTGTTTCTAATCCATCTTTTCTAATATATTTTTTTTTTGTTCGAGCAAGTTATCATTAGTAAGTAGAGTAAGTTTAAAAGAAAGGTCGAGTTCAAGTTCAAGTTCAAGTAAGCAGTTGATGAATGTAGTTTAAGCTCGAGGTGCGATTGCAGGCTTTGTAATTTACTCAAAAGTTTTTAAACAACGCAACGCGATCGGATAAAAGAAGGTGTGAAAATGTTGAAGACTTCCAGCAGACGATGTTGAGGGTAAATTAATTGGTGTTTTAAGAACAGTGCTCTGATCTTACCCTCCGGGTCATACGCTCAAATTTTTAAATGAACAGGAAGATATTGGTATTGTGTATGAAGCGTTAACCGTTGCTTAAAATGATGGTCATCCATAAAGTTCGCAGTGTTATAGCACTGCTATCATCGTCGTCTAATTTCATTCCGATTCAATGCAGTATTATAGCACTCAATCATTCCAAATTCATACCTGTCAGGTGTTCGCTTAAAATCATTCACCTTGCAGACATTCTTCGGCAAAAGACTAAAGACAATGAAGTGAAGAAGTACTGTATCCGATTATTACACGAAAGAGGTGCAATCAGGTATGCGCAAGCGTAATTGATACATCTTTGCTTGCTTATTTCAGCTTTTTTTGTAGAATTATTTAAGTGGTTCTCTTATAAGAGAATTTTGTGATTTATTTGCAGAATTCGGTGATCTTCGTTGTTCAACAATTGCTTCGTCACGTTCATATTCGATAGACCTCTCTTCACCTATCCACTTCTTTTGTGCTTTCATTTGAGAGATGTTAACGGGTATGGCACTCCTCCTGTCCACTCCTTATCTCTTGGGTGAATGATGAGAGTGGTTATCTCTAATCAGGTATGCCCAAGTTCTGAAGGTAACAGGGATAGGCGTTACTTTAGAACTCATTTGGCAGTAGAGATACCTTAAACAAGGAAATTAGAAGGTGCAGTGTGCTAGCAATCCTCATTTGAAAGTGCTTTTGCATAATTATGACTTGTGTTAATCTCTGGAATATGGTACAGGTGGAGCTGAAAAAAGAGGGAAGGGGAGGAGGTTGTCATATCGCATAGGGAAAGGACGGATAGGTGTAAATATGCGACGTGATTTGTAGTATTTTGCCTATAGTAGGTCGTTATCGGAAATGATGCCCCTCCCCACCCTATCATCTTTCATCAGTTCAGTATCATTCTTTAAACCATCTTTGCACTAAATGCTAGAAAATGTTTTAAAAATATATCAAGTAAAGTGTTATATTGCAGTCATACATTGAACCGCTTGAAACAACTCCACGATGCGATTCTATCGGAAGTGAAGAATCTCGGAGGGAATGAACTTCTCGAAAATCTAGTCGAGACTTTAAGTCATGAACTCATCAACGACTCTAATGGGACTAAGCGGACACATCTCACAACGAAGAAGTAAATAAATCGATGCTGTACAGGTATTTGCAATTTACCTGGATATGGGTTTCGGTCCATCCACATCTTGCGAGGGATTATATTTTCGAGAGGAACGCATGTATGGCTCCCGTTTTATTGCGAAATGACCGTTGAATGAAAACGATGAAATTATGCATGCCAGAATGTTTGGATGTTTTGTCATTTATCATCTCACTGATTGCGATTGGTTAAGGGTCATTTTGTGAGCTGCAGCGCTATAAACGGTCAATTCCTTAAGTATATCAAAAACCTTTTCTTCAAGAATCGAAATTATTGATCGGTCTTTAATCGCTTCACTGTTGCGTTGCTTGTTTGATGTGTTTATGTTGTTATATGCTTTCCAACAATCTTTTTTCTTTTTGCCAAGAGAAGAGGAAAACTATTCTTAGAGAAATATAGCACCACTCTATATTCTGGCTTTTCTCTAATGTTCCCTATTTGTAATATTTTATCCAAAAAATCGAGTATGATTCTTATGAATAATTCTGAATAGAAATCTCAAAAAAAAATTCTTCTTTTTTTTTTGATTTATTTAATTTCGATATATAAGCAATATATGATGGGGCTATATAATTCTATCACTTATTGAAACGTTAATATCTCTCCTTTGAAATGTTGTGAGCGCTTCTTTTTAAATATATGAGTTAATTTTATTCATATTGCAACTATCGCTTATAAATTAATGAATTTAAAATGTTAGTACACTCATCGTTGTTGATAAGCACTTATTTGAACGGCTAATTGATGTGGCGATCTAATGATCAAGCGCCTGAAGGGTTACCCCAGTGACCCCCTCCCAATATGTGTTTAGCCGATTTCAGTATTGCTTCTTTCCTCTCCGCTCCTCCCCTTGTCTCCCCCCCCCTTTCCTATAAAAAAAAGCCTTAGTATAATTAAAGAGTGAAACCATACTTGAGGCGATAAACAGAGATAACCGATAAAACGTGGATTCATTAGAGACTTACAACGACTTATTTCGTATAAAAATATCTGCAGCACTATCCAGTCATAAACAAGCTTTATTCCAACATTAAGTTAAAGCATTCTGTCGTATGTTTTTCCCCCAACAAAAACGAAATTTTTAATTACTGTGCGGTCGTTGAATATATGTATATATACGTATATACATATACATCTGTCTAGCCCAAACGGAAAATTGTGAAGGAAGAAGTTTGTCCGGTGGACCAATTGGACCGGAAACAAGTCATGCTCTTCCCCCCTCCCCCCCCCCCCTTCCCTTTCTCTCTCTGCAGATGACGATGGCTCATTCTTACAACAGAATCTAGAAAGTGAACTCTTCCGTTTGAGCACAACATTAATTGTACATTGGCAGTTTTATTGTCACTGAAAAGGACACACAAGTTATCGCATTCATCGTAAACTGATAATCGCCTTTCCAAATATTTTCTCCTCTCTGACATCTTTTATGCATTCGTTTATCTGAAAACAATACATCCATCATATATTATAATATCGATAATAAAAAATTAACACTCAAATAAGAAGACAGTGGTTCCAAAAATAACGCAGAAGGTATCCATGTGGGTGTCCAGGTGTCTTAAATAGGTGTTCAAAAAACAAAGTGCCACATAATTTCCTCACTAATTATAAAAAAACAACGCCACACTACTTACTGTTTGGGTAGGAAATCCCCCCCCCCCCCCCCTTTATTAACCGAACAATAACGGTAGCACAGTGCGCTATAGAGAGCAATTTCCTTTCACAAAAAGCCTTCCGAATAGCCAACAATAGTCTACTGCAATAGGCGAATGTTACCTTTTCAAGCGGATACTTCTTTTCGATGCGTACATTCAGGTATCCTTCGTCGTAGAGGCCGATCACAGAGCTCATTACCTTTTCGACCTCGAGTTGTGGTCTGCCACCAAGCCAAATACCTTCAAATCAAAAAATCAATAATGATATAAGTGTAACAACAACAGAAATTAAAAGCCCAATTTTATAAGTGCATAACAAACCGGAAACTGTAGCTTGAAGCCGATGAAGTTCGAGAAGGCTCACTGACGGAATAATACCCGATGAGAAGCCAATACTTACGATATGACCACCAACTCTCAGCCTAAAATTTACAACCCTATTCGACAAGCACTTGGTACTGTTTCGGCTATTCAACTCACCATCTCAATCATCACTCTCTTGCATGGAAAGAGAAATGACACTGCAGACTTTCATATTTTCGCATTTTGGTTTTAATTGATAAAAAAAGACTAGCAGTATAAAAACAAAGAAAAATTTCTTAGGGAAAAAACTGAAGAAAACGGGAATCTCGAAGGCCAAAATTGGGAGGATTTTGTGATTTTCCTTTAACAATGATTGAAAAATAATGAAAATGATCGGTGGACAGAAAGCTGTATCCCTTTCGAAGTAAACTACAAAAAGGTAAATAAGGTTAATTGAAGTCTTATATTGAAATTCAGATATGCCCAACGAAAATTTAGCAAATGGAATATTATCAACTAACAGTCACTAACCATCTTCCTTAATCATCGCCGCGATCGTATATCGTCTTGAATTATTTCAGCAATAAAATCTTATTGCCGCTTTAGAAATAAGCTTAATAATTACCCAGCGAGCGCCTCTTCGAATGGTTTTCCGCCAACAGTATCGATGACAAGATCGACGCCTTGACCAAAAGTCGCTTTCCGCAGATTAGCCGCTAAACGACCGTCCATCCAGTTCAGTGTCGACTGAACTCCAGTTGCGCGCAATTTCTCTAACTTCTCTTCAGAGTCACTAGCTCCAAATACCTTAATTTGCTTCACATAGAAACGCGTTGATAAAATCCTTTCTTCACTTCTCTTCTAGAAGAGTTTATCAGACAAAGAGAGAAAAAATACAGGATAGGTGTACAAAGTTACCTGTGCTTTGAAGACATTCTGTGCAAGATCGATTGCTGCCAATCCAGTCGTTCCTTTACTTGTGAGCACCAAAACGGAACTCCTTAAAATAATCAAAAATAAACTAAACACATGAAATTGCTGACGGAAAATAATGACTTCGGATGATATAAACTATAATTTATTAGCTCACCCTTGTCGTTCAGAGGCCATCTTTTGAAGGGCGACATAAGCAGTACCATAGCTGACAGCTATACTTGAGGCTATCTCAAAATTCAACGAGTAAGGAATCGTCATAATGAGATCAGCTGCCGATAGCATACATCGTTCGGCGAATGCACCCGTTGCCTCGGTACGTAACGCTATCACACGATCACCTTCTTTGAACCTCTTCACACCTTTGCCCACCGCCAACACGGTGCCGGCCACTTCGAATCCTTAAAACTGATTTACATTTAGCCCATTTTCATAACCTTGCAGAAAGTCGGGTATTTATTCAAGGTAGAGCTGTAGCCAGTTCCACTAATTCAGCACCTTGTCATCATTACCCCTACCCCCAAGTCGGTTAGTCAGGTGGAACGGCTTGTGAGAGAGGGGGGGGGGTGAAGGGGGAAGGAGGCAGCGTGGATAGTGAATAACTAATATGAGTCATTTCTGCGCTAAGATTATTTTAAAATGGAAACTGGAAAATAGACGAGTTTCGAATTCACGCCATAAATATACCCCCGCGATCATCTACCAACAAGCGCACTATCAATGCCCGATGGAAACAGAACACTGCTTCCTCATAAACTCCGCACATATGCACATACGATAACAGCCTAAGAGGAGGGGGAGGGAGGGGCTGGCACGTAACGACTGGCTAAAGTAAGCAGAGCTTGCCCATCTTGATTCTTTTGTTCTCCATCTCTCACATTTTTTGCCGTTCTTCTTTATCGCGTGGTAAATTGCCAGGTAGCGGGAAGTACCCTCACCTAAGAAATAGGTGAATTTTATACTTATGTATATTTGTGTACTCTCAATCATGAGGTAAACATAGAAAAATGTGTAGAACACGCTTATTAATGTTCGAGTTGTAAATTGCATGCGTAACTGATAAGCTGCTTTGATAAATGAAAATATGAAAGTTGTTAGGAAGGCAGTTAGAGGGGAATTAACGAACCTGACAGATTGGAAATTAATAAACCTGACAGGTTATGTTAGACGGTCCCACACCTTGCAGAGAATGTGCCAGGTGTAACAAGCTGGGAAACGCTGTGCATCTGACTCGTTTCAAGTTTACTACCTCCAAAGGTAGGTCTACTACACCATCGCTGCATACTTGAAAAAATTTTAGCGATTGAAAACATGGACTAGGGAAGCTTACCTGGAACAAACGGAGTATTCGGCCTAAGGTGATATTTACCATCAATCATATTAATATCAGCATCATTAAAGCCAGCGTTTGCCACTTCCAGTAGTACTTCACCATCGTGTGGTTTCTTCTCTTTTTTATTTACAATTTCGAGTTGGCCACCAAAATTCGCTAGCTGTGCAGCCCTATAGGATCGTCTTGCCACCTGTGACACCTGTCGTACACCTGCGCGGATCAAAGTCGCTGCTCCATTCATCCTGTAACAAGTTTCTCCAAAATATTCGGTCTACATGCAGATGATGTCACCATCCGAAAATATATCAACAAAGAAAAATTTGAATCAAATTTAATGCATAAACTCAATTAACAATGCTGTGAACTACACTAGAACATGGTTATGACTCGGAAACACAATCTGCATGAACACTCCTTTTTTCCTCCCCCCTTCCTCCCTTCCCCCCCCCCCCCCCACCTTTCTCCATTCATGCTTCTGCGCATTAGGACGGCAAATACGCAGAAATGCGCAAAGGTGCTACGAGAGCCGTAAAATTATGGAAATTTTCTTCCTCTCAATATGCTGAGTTATTTGGAGTGTCTAGATACGATCCAGCTACATTTTATTTAATTTATAACGAGTTACATTTAATTATAATAAGTTCTTTCATATGTTTTGAAAACCTTACCAGTTAGAGGTGGCTCTCATGATTTTCGCAACACCAAAAATTTTTGCTTCTGAAGGTTCATTGGCGCCTCAGTAGTACTTTTCCTGCCAGGATCGAAACATCCCCGGATTTGCAAACAAAAACCAAAATCAAATTTTTTAAAGCATAAAGGTATCAGCCAGACCTGAAATTCAAGATCATAGCAAAGGCCGGAGATAGACTTTTCAAAATCAAAGCAAGAACCCGGCTTTTTGGGTGCTAAACAAGGTCTAGAGGCCAAAGTTTTCAAAGGTAAGGTGAAGCATAGAAACATCATTTCATTCGCAGTCAGAGTGCGATCGGAAGTACGAGAAGAACCACATCAAAGAACCACGTTCAACAAACATGGAAACCCACTTCCAGATGTTTGAGGGGTGGGGGTGAATCAGCTGGAAAGCAGTTTACTAAAATGGTGCGCGGATGATATTTTTGAGGAAACGGATATGGGTTGAAATTTGCGCTGATCCTCTTCAAGATTAGAACGAATTAAGTCCAGGTCATATGAAGGCGAACTAAACCAGGTCTCGTTCCGGCCCAAGGTGAATTAAAGGTGGCCACTTGACTAGTTCTGGCTTTAACCCAGACCCCAAGAGACCAGGTGAACTTGAATTCTTTAGCTCAGAGATAAATATACCTAGCGCTTATGCTAGTCACGACAAGTTATAACAGAAGCATGGAGTTGACATCTGTATTCGAACCCAATCTCTCCGCAAAAAAGAAATCCGACCTCACGAGGACAAAGCTATACCACGTCACCTCAGCTTACCGTGATTCTTTCGAAAGGAGTCTTACCGATACCTGTAATTAAAAAATTCCCCAAGCAACATTTTCAAACATATGGTACTCGGCTATATGTGGTACTTGGCCACAGGGCTTTACAGCGTCCGCAATATTCCAGGACGGATATATAGTCGATGGAAGCCATTCACAAATTCCTATGCGGACGTGTGAAAGATAATGGTCTCGCGACAAGTGAATATGTTTCCGACATGCTCAGAGGCGCAACTGTCAAGTCATGTCCATTCGAGAAAAAAATCCACCTTTCCACTGCCTATTCAAATTTGCCGGCAATTATTTGAATTCAATGTACCAATATGGCAGAAAACAAACTTCATGTGTGCCGTTCCCGCGTAGTACTTGTGTCAGAAATGAGAAGGGGGGCCTAGTTGCGGGGTGGGGACCTAATAAACGTGGAACACAGGGCTTATAACCTAGAATTAAATAAAAAAACCTAAGCATGAGCGGTGCATAGTTCAGCACCTACTTGCAGTGCGAACATAACCTAATCGTATAGTTCGATTTTTCGAGCTACATAATAGCAAATTGAATCGAGTGCCATTGCAAAAAACTATTTGTAAATTGATGTTTAATTTCTCCATGATTTGAAATAGTATTCCGATGTGTTGTTTAATTTCAAACAGTTCTTTGATCCTCTTTCGTATAAATTTGGCTTCCAACTCGTATTCCTCTTCAAAAAAAAGTGCCCAAAAAATAAAAAAAATTTTTTAATAGCATTGTGACCCTATGTCTAAATTCGTGTCACCCTAAAATAAGGCTAATTTGATTTGCGCGTATAGGATTATTGTTGTATGTGAGTGTCGATTACTTAATGATATTGTAAAGTGTTGTTATGGAGTAAGCATATCAATTAGGTATGTGTGCGGTTTTCTTTCTCAAGTAAAAATTCGATTATTTATGTAGTTAAATATTTTGGAATGGGAGGCTCATCGGTTTGTTACCTTTTCGCTATTTGAGCACCGCTGTTGCGTCATTCCATATCGGTATTTCAGCGACCTATCAATTAATGAACAAATACGATTTGGCAGCAAATGTTTCGATTAACTGCCTCTCTCACATGTGTCTTTTTTTTGCGTTAACTCCACCTCCACCATCCTGGATTCGTTTAATACCGCATCTGATCCTGAAATCGCTAACTGTTGTACTAGTGAAGACATGAAAGCTTCCATAATTCGCTCAAAATTCTCTATAGAAGAGACGTAATGTGCGGTAATTTTCAATAAAGATATACAAATTACTAACGCTTCGTCATTTTTGATAGAGTGTTTTCATTGGCTTTCCAATTTGTATTCATATATGTAATCTGCCATTTATATTTTATTGATAATTTCCAGCCTCATTAATAGAATATTACAAGGGGCCAGTTTATTTCCTTTTTCTGAGTGTTTAATTTGCCTTTTATTTTTTTCTGTCTTTATCTCCGATCAAGTGGTATTTGAGATGTAATGTTGCTTATTAGAAGAGTCATCGCGTCACCATAGTACACTTTGATATGAACAGGTAAATAATCGAAGTCTACCTTTAGCATTAATTATAAAGGTATGATGTAATTTTCGACGAAAACAAGAACGTATTTATGCGTATTAAATAAAGTAGTTAGTTGTCAGCAAGTTGGAATTATGCAGTGTAGCGTTGAAATAATTTAATTTTTTAAAGTGCTCTCTTATTTCTTTGCAAAAATATAGTTGCCAGCCGTGCACTCTTATACGAAAAAAAAAAGAATGCAAAACCAGTAATAAGATGATGATCGGATGCTTTTGAAGCAATATTCCTTATGGCATATTCGGTCTTTTTATCGCATCTCTTCTTCGCGATCATTTCGCCAACCTGTTCTATCTATCATTCTTTTCATTCGTCACGTTCTTAAGCGGAGACGTGAAATTGAGCTCACCTGTTGACGATATACCTGTTGGCTATTATAAAAGGTATCTATTTCTGCACGAAAATGTTTTTCATTATTTGCTGATATTGAGAGAATATTTTTCAGCATCTTTTAAGTGCCGTTTATTTTCGCTTCGTGCATTGATTCCAAAGGATAGAGATTGATTGATTCGTTACAACGATGGGTGGTAAACGTCGTAACAAGAATAAAACCGACCGCGATGATCTAGCAATGGCACCATCGAGTTCACGCAAGCCACCTGGTTAGTTGCCTTATCATTCATTGTTTTGCAGACAAATTTTTGTGCCTAAATTCAAAGGTAATTGCGTCCATTATCGATTGTATTTTCGATACAATTCCACCTGGATGTGTTCATCTCTCTGTAGTTATTATTTCTGCAGTTAAGGTCTAATTTCGCTATATTCATTTGCGAAGATTCGATGGAATTTACCTGTGTGTTAGTGATTATTTTTTGAGTCGTTTACCTGGCTGGCATTTTCGACGGCTAGGCAATCGCAAAATTCAAGGATAAGCAATTTGCTATTGAACAATTTGTCTGTGGTGGTCTGTCTGAGAAGATAATGATATTTCTTTCCTGTTTAATGACTGATGAGATTTGTGTGGATCATGTTCCAGTATTTCGTGACTTTTCGTCTTTATGTCGTAAAGCGACATATGGCCGCCGCTTGCAATTTACGGCATTATATCCTAAAATTGTACTGATATCTCTCTTTAAGTTGAAATTTTTTAAAAAAGGTCTACTGTTGCCTCCATGCTGGTTGCTAGAAAATATGCTGTTTTCATTATTAGTGGTCAGAGAGGCAATTTACAACTTCCTAGGTGGCCGGATCCGGAAGTTTTTTCTGGATTAGCAATCCTTCCAGGAATGCTGGCATGTTTTTTTTGCTCGGTTTACAAGTTTTGACTATTGCTTAATAATCCACGAAATACCTGCCTTTTTTTCTTTAATATATAATAGAGGCAAATAAATCAGGCAAGATTTTCGGGAAACTTGCTGAAAAAAAAGTAGACACCAGCATAAATTTTTCTGGCAATTTTCCCGTTCGACTTACTAAATTGCATAATTTTTGAATGGCATAATTTCAGTAGTTGTCTTTAATTGTAAAGAAAGAAGTAATTTCAGCAACGCTGAATGAGAGCGATGAAAGTGAAGCGGAATCATTCGCCACTCATCTTACACTCGATGATGACTTGCAGAGTGTTATAGTGGATGCCGATGGTATTGTATTTTAGTCTTTAATGTTTTTTTTTATTTTTTAAATTTATTGAAATGGAATATGTTTACTTTGCCTACATTTTGAGTCATTTTTATGTAAAGCTGACATAAAAATCATTTCGTTAATTCAGTTTAAAGGAATTAAATAAGAGGGAGGGGAAGGGGCAGTATTTTTCAAGGCGAAAATATTTGAAGATAAATTGAAGGTATATCTCATATTTTCTTAATGCGTATGAGGAGAATCCCATACAGTTAAGTTTTAGTGGTACTAGGTTGCTTAGTTGTTGCAAGGTAAGCTAAGAGCATGATATTGATCATCTCACAACTTCCGCTTATTTGCAATGGATATCGGTCAGTTTGGAAAGGTTTGATTAATTTATGCAAAGATTTATTTATTTACGCAAAAACTTTGAAGAAATCGATGACGAAGAGGTGGAATGTGGTGACTCATCTGCTCTCTCGACACGGCTTTCGGAATACCTCGATAATGCCACACATAAGAAGTAAGTCTTGTTCTTACTCGCTTTATCAATGACAAATCGTTCATATTTTTTAATGATATAGTGTGTTGATATTTTTATGAATGTTGATGATAAGCATGTAAACAATAAAGCAGAGTTTAGTTTTCTTGTTTATTTTTATTGGGGAGAAAACACTCACTATTCCACATAATCCATATAATTTCTTTTGGACTATATTCCGCAATATTCCAGGATTTAAGTATCAAGCAATGTGCTTTCATGTGGGTGCTTCTTGATATTGCCCGATATGTGTTTTCTTCGTCATTTTGCAATATTATGCAATATTATAGAGTTTATATTTAAACGTTTCTGAAAGAAGTTGTAATATATTTCATCGAAGAAATCAGAAATATTGAACGTTGAGGTTTCTATAATTTCGTGTTGAATATAATATCTCGTTTGATCGACGTGCTTCTTTAAGCTGATCTGCAGCAACTCTTCAAGGTGATATAAAATTCTGTTATTAGTGATGGTCTTAGAGGTCTCGATTAGGGGTTTTATTCGATCACCTTTCTTTCATTTCTGATTTATTGATTATACGCTGATCCGATTTTTCAGTGTGTCGATTCGTTTAGCGGCAATGGATAATATTCAACTGATGTTGACGAAACATTGCATCGCTGAGGAACTCGATAGGTGGAGGACTACAATCATAGATCTTATTGAGAAAGCATTGAGGAAAACAGATGAGGAGGCTTATCGTGCCGCATTGCTTGCTGCTCTCGTTTCCTTACATTTGGGTAGGTAAATATTTCCACTTATTATGTGTTACACAAACACTTTACCTTGGAAACTATCTTTATGCAGACGCTATCATATCGTTGAATACAGATCAGTGGATTTCATATTGCAGGTGATTCGTTGAGTGACCAGATCGAACCTGTGGTGACCATTCTACGACAGATGTGCACCGATGCTTCACGTGTAGAACGTTTACGTGCACAGTGTGCATATTCCTTAGCACTGTGCACATATTTATGTGTGGAACAACCTGCATCGTTATCGTTATCGGCTAGTGCATTACGCTCGGTTTGGACCACCACAAAGTGCAATGCTGTATCAGCCGCATTATTTAGTGCTGCTGTCGCCGGATGGTCATTACTTATTCATCAGGTTCGACATCCATCCCTGTTTCATTAGGATTATAGTCATAGTTGTATTGCTAATAGTTGGTGTATTGCACCGATAGCCTATTTGTATATAAAAAGGAAGATCTGATCAGACTGTTCGCAAGAGGTTCATGACACTTTACCTTCCAGACACATGGGTTCGAGGGTGAACTGAACATGTTTGCTTATAAAACTATGGGTATGTTAGAGTTCAGAGAGAACGGTGAAATAACTAAACTTTTTTTCGTTACGTGATTCTGTGATGCATTTTGTGAAGCGGCTGCGCTTGGGGTGTATATTTTTGCACTCGCTTTGATCTTTTTTTTGGATGGTGGTGCGGTATAATATTAGATGTTTCGAGAGAAATCAGTTGTGTTAGACGCTGTTGTTATCCTCGCAGTCTACTGATCTCAGTGTTTGGATATCATTTTCATGGAGTGTCTCAGTAGTTTTGAAAGAAAGGTCTGGGACAAACTTTTGCAGTAATTTCTTATTTTTTTTAATTTGTTACAAATTTTTGCAGTCGATCTCTGTTTATTGGGGATGATGCCATACATCGAGGCAACTGTTAGTATAAGGAGGACGTTTTTGTTCTATTTAAAAAAAAAAAAACAAAGAAATAATATACCAGAGGAAGTTTTTTCGTTCGTTTTATTGCTAAATGAAATTTCCTTGCATTTTTCGAGGTCCTCCTCTTCATAAGAAATATGGTTTTTGCAGTGGATTGATTTTGAAGACGAGACACCACCGATTTATTTTTTTTTCAATTTATTGTCAATTGACATTCTTATAGTTGAGAAAATGCTTTTTTTTGTTTCCGTTCTTTATAAAGGCGTATATCTTTGGTATGTGAGGTAACAGCTGATAACTTTATTGAAATGAATTCAGAGTTATTTCAGGCGGGTCGACGAACATTGGAGTCGGCACTACTCGATGAACCTAAGCTTTGTACCTTCGTAGATGGGGCTCAGGTGAGGTGTTTTATAAGGTGTTCTTCATGCAATGTTACTGCATGGCAAGGTGGCCTGCTAAAATGACAGTATTTTCCAAGAGTTATCGCCGGGTTTTGAGCGTGACATGTGTCATTTGTAATACGTTCAAAAAAAAATGACAGGGCACGTTTATTTGAGTAAGTGATCTTTTTCTAACAAGATTGGTACACGTTTACTTAAATCTACTTCATTAAATCGCAAGTTTGCAGTCGGCGATTATCATCTACGAACAGTAAATTGCTGGAATATATCGTGAAGGAATACCCGCGTGCGATTCGTTTTAGTAGTAATTTAATAACGAATCCATTCGCCTAAAGGGCTTCAAAATTCTTTTATTCTTGTCCCAAAGATAAGCGAGTAGGCGAGAGATATTGTTTGCACATGTCATATGGATAATCTTTCAAAGGTTTGCTTATTTTGTGATTGTGTTATTGGCACATTTTTGTGGAGTAATACTTACAAAGTTTTATTGACATATTTACTGCTCACTTATTTTCTATTTCGCTGTTGTTCTATTTTTTTTCTTTATTAGCACTTCAATATGTCGTCTGTGGTAGGGTATGTTTAATCCTTTTTTGCGCTATGGTATTATATGCAAGTTTTGCAGGAAATAATCAGTTATAATATTTGTACAGGTGGATATGCGTGTGAGTGCAGGAGAGGCATTGACGGTACTTTATGAGGCGGCAGTGCAAACGATGGGTGTGGCATATCGTTTCCCCAATCAGCAACACCTTTTAGAAATGCTTGCCTCGTTGTCTACAGATTCGGTCAAGTTTCGCGCAAAGAAGGATCGCAGAGTGCAGAGATTTTCTTTTAGGCAAATCTATAACGCCATCAAGGTGAGTGTAGTTTTTGTGGTTTGGCTCCTATGTTCAAACTGTCCAATGCGCGGCTACTATCACTGTCACCTTTGTGCTCGTGGTTACCGTTTTGTATAGAAGATGCATAAAGATAGTGGAATTATTTTATTCGTTTAGTGTTTCGATTCGCCTTTTTTGATTGTTGCTTTGAGTTGAATTATATGAAGCTTGGCCGAAGCTAGAATCCACTTACCTGTGATGAATCAAATATTGTAAAGGTAATAGATGTTATGAGTTGCGAATCTTTTCAGATGAGCGCTTATATTCGGAAGTATATAATAGACTAGAGATAATTATGAGTGCATTAATTTATATGTTATTCGATTTTATGTGTAGAAGATGAGATATTGGTGTTTGGTATTCGGCTGTTCTTTGAATATTTTTGCAGCTGTTATCGTGGATCATGCTATTGATTGGTGATTGCAGGATCAAGAACCACCATCAATGGTGATAAAATTCGGCGGCGAAACACTTGAGTTGGATTCATGCGGAAAGAAATTACTCTACGATATGCTATGTGGTGTATTACGTGGCGGTATGAATATTCATCTAAAATCGAATCTTATGCTCAGAGAGCTATTCGACTTGGGACCCATACAGGAGCATTTACCAGTTAAAATGACTAAATTACAAAGGGTAATACCTTTCCGTTAACGATTATTTCTTATTCAAACAGCTCAAACATATTTCAACAATGGGAACGACATAGAATTTATAGGGTAGACACTCGTAACTTGACAGATAGGTTCCCACCTCTCGAACTAAAGGTCGAGAACTGTTTCAGGATAAAAGTTTTCCATCACCAGATCGTATATCTCATATTTTATTGCAGTTAGCTATATAATTAATATCAGCAGCAGCAACAACCAATATCACAAGAAAACACTGCACTAGTTGTGCACCATCCTTAATAGAAATCAGCTTCAAGTAAATAAAGGCCAAACGATAGTTGAGTTTTAAAGCGTTGAGAACGAGTATTTTCTGTACAAAATTCGATATGAGATTGCCATCTAGTGGCCAAGCGAAAGGGATCCCCGGCTCAGTTGTGTCTTTACAAGATCATCCCCACAGATGAAGTAATAATATGCTTTTTTTTTGAAAATATGATAATTTCTTGTTGCAGATGGCAGTTCAAAATGCAGTCAATAAGACGCGTGATTTGCAACGAGCTAAACAAAGAGATAAACGTACTTGTTGATTTCGTGATCGATTCGGCCAACGAAAATGATGATCACTTATAGCTATCTTTGATTGCCTCGGGGAATTCGCATATATAAATGCATTTCTCATTACATCATTAAAACTCTTCAATAGGATCACGATCATTTTTCGTACAATTACAGGTCGTTTGCTCTGTTGAGCTTTTCACAGCGTCCTCCATCAATATCTTTCCACACTGTGACTTATGCTGCAAAAACAGTTCTTTATAAAGTGACTACAGATACAGTAATTGTAGCTGCTATTAAAGGTCTTAATTCTTCAAATTTATGAGTACGAAAAAGAATTTAGAAATGGGGGAGGGGTCCGGAAAGCTAAAAAATCTGGAAATGAAGTTTGCATACAAAAGTAGCTGGAAGTGCCCAGTGAAACACGTTCATAGTTTAGACTCATAAACGCTTACCTTCTTTACACCTAACGTCAGGTGATTCGTGTTTAATCCCTGTAAGAGAAGACATGCCTTGCACAACATTTGTGATGAAATATATCCACATCTAAAAAAAAGAACAGTTGTGCATTTAGTAATAGAACTCATCTTCATGACATAGTAGGTAGAAAGGGAATGACAAATTTTACGATGAGAATTTGAATACGCGGTGAAAAAACTATATTCAAGAGGGACACACATGAGAAACAAGTGTAGTGGTATGATTGGGGGGGGGGGGGGTGGGGGAGCAATATAGTTACAGTTCTTTTCGATACTTAACCACCTCGCTTCTTCGATATGTTTTTATTTGCCTTATTTGTTATGTTGTTCCCACAAACTTCTCTCGACGGTGTCCTTCAGTTCCATCGTTGCTCAGTGCTCTTTTTATATACTTTTAATTTTGGCTTTCTTCTTATCTATCGGTTTTTGTTATTCGATGTTCAACTATAAGCTAGTATAGGCATTAGCCTTGCACATTATGCTAGGTATACGCACATTTAGCAGTACAACTTGTAGTTAGATAGATGTGGATGATGCTTTTCGAGTATGTACTTGAGAGGTTTAGCCTGAAGTAGATATCCACGCGAATCTAAAATTGCCCAGATCGGAGATGGTAGCACTATGCGAATCGTGGTTGAAAATAACGCGAGCCGCATGTTCCCGATTACGGACGAGATAAAGGTTTGTCTGCTGAGGAGCGTTAAACACCAGCACCGGTTCCGACTGGGAAAAGAAATCAATGTTTTACCCATATGGCTAGATAATCACCTTTCGCATTTGGTCAGTGTAGGCAAAGCAATCTCGCCACGAATCGCTAGATCCTCTCCCGAACGAATCAAGTCGAGAATGGCTCGTGGTCTAATCCTTTCCAACTCCTTCACAAAATTCCTGAAAAATAAACACCGCTCAAAATACAAGTTTCGTATACTTCGTTTATTTTAACTCCTCGTATCCGAACAGAATTATGTTTGCATACTGACATGACAGTGATCCACTCAAAAGCACTTGAGTACTTACAAACGTAGGTTTATGTCACAAATGAGGGGAAAAATTCTAAAAGTTCCATGCAGGTTGTTGCCCTATTGTTTTCATGTGATGTTGGATATGCAACAATATGAATGATGTGCGCATTATAGTGCTGTTATCTTAGAGCATGTCCACTCAATTTTATGGTGCATTCGTTATTCCCCCTCAATTTATTCGTTGCTAACATCATAAATTCATCGGATATAAATCGGCCTATCATCTCTTACATTATACGAAACTTTGCATCGCATTCGTAATAAATAAACCTTGCATATCCTCGATATGCGTTAGGTGCGTATATACATTCGGTGGAAAAATAGTCGAGTTTTTTGAAATGAGCATACATAACGATATCTTTTTCGAGTGTATATTTGAGAGGTTTCGCTCGAGGTAGACAATCATCCGAACCTAAAAAATTATCGGTAGTCGGGTCCATATCCGGTCATTTGGAGCAGTAAGAACTAAAAAAAAATAATGCATTCTTTCCCCAGCTACTCTTTTTTCCACTTTTCTATTGTTTTATGGGATTTCCCTTAGCCGAATAAAATTGAAAATAAATTGACCTAGTAAGACAGTAATTTACGTCAATAGAAATGCAATGCACTGAAGGCCGGTAAAGAAAGTAACTCATGTTGACAATGAGAAGGATTTACAAGTCACCAACTTAAGAGTAATATACCTTCAAGGCTGTAAACTGCTTAGAACTAGAGATTAGTAATAACTTCTAGTATTTGAGTGAAAATAGATCAGAATAGGAATTGAATAAAATCACTAGAAACCTAAAAATGGGACTGGTCGATAAGTCTTCTTCTCTTCCACTCTATATAAGCCTATCCTGAAACCTTTGAAAAAAATATTTTCCTATGCGATATTTTGAATTTTACTCCCAATTATCGATGAATATGATGAAGCTGACCCTATAAGCATTAAAAGCATAAGCTACAAACCGGTGACGATAGTGGCACAACGTTGTAATCTTGCTATATCACCTCTAAGAAGGTTCATTAGTACCGTCTCGGCCATATCGTCGGCATTATGACCGGTCACTAATTTATTAGCACCCAACATTAATGCGCCTCTAAAATATATCATCGAAAATCAATCAGCTATTAATCTATGCAATAATTAAATAATTCAAAAATATTTAAGAATTTACTGATAACTTCAAAAGATAACGTTGATAAAAAAATATCATTCGATGAAGTGTTAGCTATGAAAAAATTTTTCGAAGTATCTTTTGTTGGAAATTAAAGTTGAATCTACGAGATTTATTATATGATTCTGTGTTTGTTGATAGAGATTTAACTTTTCACCATAAGCTTATTCACTTATATTATTCTTTGTAATATGGGAAAAAATAATATCGTAAGCCTTTAAAATATTCTAATTCTTTCTGAGTCGAATCAGAATTAACGCTACCTCTAGGAGATTAAAAAAAAAAATTCATTTGCTTGGCTTTTTGTTTTTATTTTACAAGACCACTTAAAACAGGGGATTGATCGATAAACAATTCCTTCAGTAAGCTTTAGCCTCAAACTTTCCAAAGAATTTTCCATGTCTTTCAAGCAATCAGCTATTTCCCATGGTTACTACAATTAGGTTTTTCCCCGTAGTTATTAGAATTCGGCTTTCCCATGGGTTACTAATTTAGCCTCGACGAAGAAGTGATCTTTCCCAGTATTTTCTAGTAATGTGATCTAGTTATTACAATTCATCGTAATAAGCATACCTGTCAAGAGCTTGTCGTCGAAATACACCACAAAATGTGCAATTATTTTTAGTGCCAATTTTTGCAACAATTTCATCCATAGTCCATCCATAAAGATCTTTATAACTGAGTGTTGTTAACGGAAGTCCATATTGCAAACGATTCCTCTCGACAGCTTTCAACGAATCATCTCGATAACCCTTCAAATATTTTTCTGTTTTGTTGATGAATTTTTCTAAAAGTTCAGATATGTAAGGGAAGGAATTTAATAACAATTGGAATATTATCACTTAGATGACATTATTTCTATCCAATAACGATATGCTTTATTAAATTTTATCTCGATAAATACTAAATACTTCATATCTAAGATCGAATTATCAAATAATACTTCAAGCAAATAATTTGAACTAATGGAAAATTATACAAGTATTGAGAGATTGTTGGATACTTGTGAAATAAATCAAATACACCTTCAGATCTAGTTTACAAGGAATGTCCCTCACCTTTTATCATTCTGGCTTCTTCAGGCAGGCATTTTAACGTACCGGACATTCGTTATCAGCCACAAACCTTCATAAGGATGGAATCGTTTTATCTGGTCGCTCAGGATAATGATAGTGGACAGAAGGCTGACGATTAGCTCACCTGGATGCCCTCATCAATGGATAGAAGTAGCAGTTCCACTCCGTAGTCGTACCTCTTGTTCAGCGTGTTCAGCAGGTAAGCGAGTACAGTAGAGTCTTTACCTCCGGAAGCACCTATCGCCACCTTTTCACCCCTTTTGAAGATCTCACATTTTACTATTGTCTCGTGCACATTCTGTAAATCGATCAAATTTTATTGATATCAGTCGAAACGATTATAAAATAAATTAGAAAAATGCCAAATAAAAAAGATTATAGAAAAGGTAAGGACGGTAAGAGCTCAACTAAAGAAAAGCTGGTGATGGAAATAAACTGTTATTGATGCTGGTGAAATAAATAGGCAAATTTCCACAACGAAAATGTGAATGCAAGGAAATCATTGAAATTGAAATTGAACAGGTGCAAATAGTATAAAATTCGTTCATATTCCACTCTATATCCTCTCGTCCCGTTCAACAATGATGTCGAAAGAGGATGACTTTGACCATAATCATATCTTTTCTTAGTTATTGCTTTATTTTTATTGCTTTTCTTATAAGCGGTATTTAGCATCATACATCGCCTCCATTTTAAATATTTGCTAATCATCTCTCTTCTCTACCTGAGCGATAACAAGGTCAAGGGTCAAGGTATTGTCGCCGATCGACGGCATATAAGTGAAATAAGGCTTATTATTACTCTGAAATTATTCGGGAAAGCATTAAGAAAAATAAATGAAAATGTTTTGAAAAAAAAATAAAAGCAAAAGAAATACCAATTCAAAGAGTTCAATGAAGCATTCTCTGCAAACGGGATTTCCATTGCGGGAATATTTCACAGCGGCTATATTGTTGCATTTCGAACAACGCAACATAGAGATTCATAAAAACCTAAATTCTTGGCTATATGTTAGAAAAAAAAACTTCAATTCAAATATGCTTCATATGCAAATTTCTTGTTCTCTAATTTCATGCAAGTAAAGAGTAGAAAGTAGGTGAAAGAGAAAAGACACATCGACCAATAAATCCAATCGTGCTTCGTGATAGATAAAAGGTAATTCGCATGGAGCGGAACCGGATTTAACGCAAACCTAAAAATAAAGAGAACTAAGGTGGCTACGAAATCGAATTTCATACAGGTGAGCGCGCGGAACTGCCTGAACGTATGCTTTATGGCATTTTGCGTACAAGGTAACATAAACTCAGGTAATAAAAAAATGAATTACATCGCTTGAGGGAATGAAGACTTGTTACGGAAATAGCCACCATACACTTATGATATAATTAATTGCAACTAGTATTCGCGTAATAATCCTACTCATGGCGCGTTTTCCCATTTGCCCATACCCGAAGGCATCGCATTATATGCTTGCGTATGCTTTTTTAATTTCCCACATTTTTCCACTTCAAGACCCATATTATGCCGGATTTACCGGATGAGGTCACCCTAACATTATATTCTTCACGATTTTTAGCGATACATTTAAACATTACCGGTGGTCTTCCATTATTTATTTATTGTCGATTTATTTTAAGAAATTGTACCACTTACGGTTTCGCCTTGGCTTCTCAAACCGTTCAGTTAGAGAATTTCCGGAAACGTTTCATCAGTGTCGCTTCTTTTCGCAAATTTCATCATTGCCTATATCAGTTACATTATACTACTAGATCAAAAAATGCTTCACATGAAACCATTGCAATATCGCCAGGTCAATTTTAATTCGTTTTATTGTTATCAAAAGAATTGCACCTATTTTCGTTGACAACCAGCTGTCAAGAGTATTTCACTTCTTTCATCTTCATAATAGACGTGGACGTGGACGTTAATTGCACCTTGCTAAAACTTATACTATAAACAACGTTCTATACGGTTTTCAATTTCTTGCACTAAGAACCTGTGATTTGAAAATACTACGAATATCTTTGAAACAGGTGGAATCCAAAAGTGGACGAAGGTGCACGGATTACCGCCAAACTTCATTATCGCATATTTTCGAATGCAGAAAATAGTTTTTATTCAAATTTTTCTAAACTCTTTACATTAGAGGGTGGAATTCGTTCGTTGCATCCTCTTCAATGCTCAAAAATTTTGAACCAAAGGCGAATTTTTTCGCTCAGTATGCTTACAATCATTATGCGGCACTATTGCATTTAACGTTGGTAGCCCATTTGCGAACCGTGAACGGAGCTGATCTCGTGCACAACACTGCGTACACACGACTACCGCACTCCGCACTATGCATACCAATAATGAAGGCTATAACGGCAACTCGAAAACCTTTAGTGGCAATATACAGTTTCTTTTTCTAGAAACATGCCGTTTTCTTGCAGTCATTGAACGCAGAACATCGAACATTGCAGAGAACGATGGGCCATCCAGCAAGTGAATTTCGCCTGCATCAACTGAGCTGAAATTTTGCATGGTTACGTTATTTGACGTTCTGAATTGAATGGCTGCAAAAAAAAACCCCGCATGTTTCTAAAACAAAAATCGCATATTGCTAGTAGAGGTTTTGGAGTTGCCATAATAGCCTTCATTATTGTCATGCGTAGTTCGGACTACAGTAGTCGTGCGTACGCAGTGTTGTGCACGAGCTCAGCTCCGTTCGCAGTTCGCAAATGGGCTGCCAACGTTAAATGCAGTAGTGCCCGGTTTCCGCATAGCGATCGCTGGTTAATTTTAGTGGCAGTTTTATATTTCAATTGATGAGAAGACAGGTGTGTAAATAATGTCTCGATTTTTTTCTTAAAATACCTGAGACAACATTCATAAAGCTATTGCTTTGCAAAGCTTTCATCGTTCTTTTGCATTCCAAATCAAATAGCTCGATCGTTTCCTCTCTAGCACTTTCATCCTCATGTATTCTATTCCCTAATTAAATGCGTTCGTTTTTGCATTTATTTTGCAATATGCGCATAGCATTTCCCTCATGATAATGGACCGATATTCCAATGATTCTCAAAGAATGCGGTATGAAAGCTGCATTTTTTTCCGGATGCTACGTGCTCTCCGGAAATGTACACTTTCCGGATGAACTGCGCTCGTTATTATGAAATAGTTGTATTCTATATTATAATTTAAACGATGCAAATTGTTTGTTTTTATTATTTATAGTATTTTTTACCACTCAGAAATTTTATGGAAATGGCACCCGCAATGAATGCTTTGAGAACGGCTAACGTCTTTATTGAGGTTATCTGATGTCGAAGAGGTGGTAGATATGCTACATCCTTTCTTTATTGTTTCGATACCTTGTGTACAAATAATGTTGAAATCAACTGTATATGTAAGCAGTCCACCCAATAGTAAATCAAATAGAACCTGTTGGGTCTATCATTGTTTCAAGTTTCATTGGATAGCGACCCTGAAACAGTTTCGTTGTAAAACTTTAAGAGATGAATTAATACCATCAACGAAGAAATATGCGTTGTTGAGCGCTCATCGTTGTGTTCGTATGTCAAATATAATTTGATGAGATTATAAGAAATAAATGTGATTAGCGGATATGACGGTCGATATGCATTTATTGTTGGATCCGGCTGAGCGAATGCGTACTCTGCTAAAGATGGCTACACCGCATAATGTCAACTCAGCTATACCTATCAACAGGTATGTGCATTAGTTATCCACCTTGCCCGGTAAGGTAAAGCTTGCTGTTTGCGATGTTACGTCTTCTCGATTATGATATCTGATTTCTTTGATTTAGTTTGTTAAATTTATTAGGAGTATAAGTTTCCAATAAGAAAGAAACATCCCTTTAGAAATTCAAGTTTTACATTTCCCATTGACATGTATGAGATATTAAAGCAACTGCATTTGATAGTAATGGAATCAAAACGAGATTGCTCTTATCCATTGAAGAGATTCTTCTTGTTGAAACTTGCCTTACCTGATCTATCCGGAAGGTGCGAAAAAAAGGTAGAGAAAAACGTTCATAGTCCTATCTAGGTAAAATTTTTTTTCTCACCAGATTTTCGTTTGATTGTTAAATAAGCTTGGCAAATATCCCATTACTACGCAGTAATTTTATAGCGCAACTTGACTCTTTTTTACCTTATAGGCATGTAGCCATCGGAAATATTCGTATGACGGGAGGTAGTGAATTTTATGAGGCATTCTTCTTCCATTCAGTTTTAGTTTCGTTTAAATGCAACGCACCTCTGCCCTATTTGAAGGTTTGGTGACGTTGTCTGCACTAGGCACATTTACTGCGTTCGAGAAACAACAATATTTTTTATTCAACAGGTGTGCATAAGGTAATAGAGCGGTATCGTCATGTGATCTTTATGGAAAGAAGAGGTTTCATGGTATAGAGAGCGCTAAAGAGGGTGGAGGTTCTTCAACGAACCACTAATATTTGCTTAAGACAAAGTGAACTTTGGGGATATTTCTTTATTTAATCGAACAGGTTGGGAATAATGCCTAATTTATTGTCGTTGGCTGCAGGTATTATCGAAGTTTGAATGAGATGTATCGTGCAGCCGGTTATTGCCTACAAGATAGCGATTTCGAGAAGGCATTCATTTATTATATGCGATTTGTGAGGTATTTAATTTTTTCTTCTTATATTCATGGGAAATCATTTCCCATAGGGGTGTGCTATTGGATTCTAAAGGATATGCTATGTAATCGTTATGGTCCACCATGCTTAGAGGAAACACTCATGAGATGATATGCGAGAATGCTTTCAGCACTTTCTCAGGCTTGATATCTAAGTGATATTAACGAATAGAATCATTGATAGTTGTGCGTGATGAAGAGTGGGATTTGTTTTGATTTTATAGACTCATATAATAACTAGAATTGATCATTTTCTTATCAATGATAAATGATTGCAGTTTGGCAATTGAAGAATTACCAAAGCATAAGAGCTATAAAGGCTTCGCATCAGCAGAGAAGACTAAAGCAGAGGCATTACTACATAAGGCAATCGAGAATGCCGAACAGCTAAAGGTACGTTTGAAGAGTGTATTCGACGATGATGCGAAACGTGCGCGTGCACAATTCGAGCAAGAGAAAATGCAACAAGAAGCGATGCTTGTAAGACGTTTTAATTTTTTTCTTATAAAATTCATTGTCGTTCTTTATCGTTGTGCTAGCGAAATCTTAAATCAAGAGTATTAATAGGGAGGATTATATTAGTTCTATAAGCAAATGAAACGAATTATGCAAATGCGTTCGTTACTCATATTTATATACGGCTATACTTTCGATAGAGATCCGCTCGATAAGGTGGACAAGAAGTGATCCAAGCCTTGGTTAGTAGATTGGAAGATAGCTGCTAAGCATTCCACAGTTGGAAAAAATATGGAAAGTTAGGCTTTTTTTTTCTGTTTTTAATCCTTTTTCTAAGTTTAATTTTGTGAGATTTTCGTTGCGGTGGTCGAATTTCCTCGTGATTTTTTAGTTTCTCCTTCAAAGAATCGTTAGTTGGTGGGAAAGGGTTACCTCTCAATTAATTAAGCATTTTCATGTTGGTCCATTTTATTGTGACAGCTGTCTGCTAGCAAAGAGCATCCAAACGATGGTAATTCGGCAGATTGTATTTTATTTGTTTATTTGTTTACTTTATTTTAACCTGCAGAAGAAAACATTTAAAACTGCGCTGATATTCATGCCAGAGTTTTCATGAGTAACGAACTTCCGCACTTTGGATTTGATTGATGAGCGGTTTATTGGCATTGCGGTAAAACTTGTATGGAGTTTGCCGTATTTCACTGAGATGTTAAAAAACGCTCATTTTTTGAATATTTAATCAGCAAAGTAAATGAAATGTGGTTTTTTTTTAAACGTTGTTCCCGTTGTGGGAAATTTCCCTATCACCTTTCTTTTCAGAAGGAGAGGGAAGCATTAAATGCACGAAAACCTTATTCACTCAAAAACGAATCAAGCATCACACCGTTAGTAGATCCAAGTATATCCACTGATCACATCATGTTTGATCAGCTCGACAATCACATCAAACCGGTGCCACCAGCTCGTAATCTTCCACGATCTACCAGGTTCACTTCGTGTTCAAAATTATTGCTGACCTTTATGTAACTGCAGTGTATTTATTCTGTAGAGTGATCTTTGTGGAAAGAGGATGAGTCTTTTAAGTCCGATTGAATTTAAAAATCAACTTGCATAGATTTAGGATTGGACCGGTAAACAATAAATGCAGTCTTTATATTTGTGTCAAGATTCGTCTAATATAGCTGCGCGTATTTTGTATTCGTAATGGAGTGGGGGTTATTTTGCTTTATTGAAAGTGAAGTTGATCTTTTGTATGGTAATGATGGAGCTAGGTGAAAGATTTTTGTAGTTGTGGATATCATTTCATTTGGCCCCGGTCCTCTTCTCTTCCCCTCTCCTCCCTCTTCCTTCCCTCTCCCACAAAGAGTGAGTGAAAAAAGGAGTTATATATTCCAAAATTTGTACAGTGATTGCAAAGTGCAAATGAGTATGGGATGGAACCTGGAAAGTGCTTTTCTTCCTGAATAGTTTTATATTAGTTGTTGTAATATGAAGAGTTCGTAGAATTACAGTGTGGTAGAAAGGGAATTTTCTCTTGTTGAATGGATATGTTTTGAGTATTTCTATAATTTCGATTTGTTAAAGTACCATTTTAGGTTTTAAGTTCCAAAACCTATAATTTTTTTTCCATGCTACTTGTCCCTCAGCGAATTTTGGTCAAATTATTTTTCTTTTCGTGAATTATACTGAAAAAGTTTCTTCATGATGCAATTTTATGGCAGATTTTTTTTTTGTATAGAAGGAAAATATCCAGTAAAAACCGTCGTTAATGAGGTAATAGAAGGAATCGTCCTTGAGGGCATAACCTGGAAAGGGTAAAGTGCGCGGGATATGGTAAATAAAGGTACTCTAACAGCATTAGCAACAAATATTTGCAGATCAGAGTTTGATTTTACACTAAGACCGTAGTTGGGATGAAAAAGTACTAGGGGAATGGAGAGGGGAAGTGGAAATTTTTTTTCTTCCGCCGGCGATTTCCCACTTTTCGATTGGCAGTTGACAATACAAACATATAAGAATATTGGAAGTGTGTGCTCATTATTGTCGCCATTGATAGTTTCTATGGGTGCTTAGCGGCTTCCCGGAACGATGTTGGTGGTCGTCGAAATGGTTTTGAGTCGGTGAACCGACTATCAAGATGTTTTCTATGTGATTGTAATCACAACTGCTGCTCTAATGACGATCCATGTGCAGTATCGATCGCGACCCTTCTAGGTTTATATGGGTTAACAAGATATTACGTCATGCATGTGTGTTCTATAAGGAAGAGATTTCAGCAGCTCATATGAAGAAGAAATGCGTCGGTCACACCCGTTGGTTGTTGCTGGGAAATTAATCGAGAAATTCGCCGCTCTCGCCCATCGCAACACTGATGCCAATATCGAAACATGCGCCATTCTTTGTGGCGCTCCGGTTCGTTCTTTGCGTTTGGAGAAATTATTGGCTCACATTTCCGGCCGAACAACATTGTGGTAGCGATAGGTAATTGTTTGGGAAAAGGGAGATGATTGTCTAATGGTTAAGGTGGATGATAAGTCCGCTGATTGTCTTCATAGAGATAGGTGCGGAGAATATGGAGTTTGCTCATCTGAATTGGAGGTAGATATTTTTTAATCTTTTTCGCCTTCATTTTGCTGTTCTCTTGTGGGCGAACACCCTTTTTCAATTTACACGTTTGCTGCAAATATATGGGTAATATGCGTCTGCGGTAAGCTTCTTATGACTGGTATTAAAATGGATTTTCCGCTTCATATGAAAATAACGGCGATTTGCAAAAGCGTTGAGTCCCACTGTGTTGGTTAGTTTGGACAATGTAGAGCTAATCCGTATATTAGTGAACCGGCTGGATTCTTGAGTCGTTGATTTTTGCCACCGGTGAATACTGATGGAAGGAAACGTCGTGTGATGTGACTTCTGCTAGTGGCAGAAAGAGCTTTGCTTTATAGAGAGCGAAATTTGCTTGGCTCCATTTTTCGGCAATTTAGTTGGAAAATAGGATGTTAGACTACCGAACATAGTTTGGGTAGGTCAACGATATAATTGAAACGGAGTTGTTTATCTGTGTATTATTATGGTTTCACGTTACAGGCTTATCGTGTGGGCAGCATTGTTTTCATTGCCCGCACAACGTCGATTAGCTGCACTATCACGCGAACCTTTTAATTTAACTTATTTTTCTTTTGTCGAGGTTCTTTTTATAACATAGTAAATGATGCTGCAATCTTTAAGGCACGTACAAACTTTTTTATGTGTTGATAGGGAATGGTTGTAACCAACATGAGTGCCGTACTGAATATATCCGATGAAAGGTTTATTGCTAACGTTTCACCGATGAGCTAAGTGTTCAATAGGCAAACCTTCGGAGTAGACAGAAGATTCGAAGTTGCGCAATTTATGAGTAAAAATATCTGGATTTCATTCTGACCAAAGTTACTTTTATCGTCTTATCACTGCGATTATCACCTGCGTAGGTAGCATTTAGTGATAATAGAGGATTTACGTCTTTATTATAGATGAGTTACGGCGTGTGTCGGATCACACATGCAGTTGTACCAAAACAGAGCGGAGCATCTGACAGTTGTGATACGCACAATGAAGAGGAGGTATTCGCATATCAAGATGCACACAATCTTATCACTCTTGGATGGATACATGTATATTTTTTATATTATCGACTTATTTTTGTTTCATTATTCAAGAGGAAGATAAATTAAGACCCACTTGTAGAAAGTCCACATAGGCCTTGGTCCACTGTAGAAAGGTCATATGAGCCTTGTGGATTTGTGAATCCCTTTGCCGAAGATAAGCCAATATCCACAAGTCTGTTCATGTCATGACCTCGCGAATTTTTCGAAAAGTTAGGCCTGTGGTTTATTTCTGGTATGCCGCATATGGTTTGACATCTAACTTTTACTTCCTAGGTCAAAGTGAAGTTTTTCGAGTAGGCGTCTAGGATCCAGGATGAGCCAGAGCTTTTAAGGTCTTCATCTCTGTTTATTCTGCTGTTTCATAGTTTCCACTTCTCTTATCTTAGAAGCCAATGATTTGATTCCGGCATACCGCGTACATTCTCCACTTCGTGTCTAATGTCGCAGTGTGAATAATGAAATTTGAGGAATAGTTCATGTCCAGATTCGGGTCATGAGCTATGGCTAGTTATAACTGTTCAAGTCCACCACTGTGAACCTCAGCTCTAAAAATTAGCGTCATAAGCCCTGGATCAGCAGTGTTGTTACTTCTAGAGTTGAAGTCCAGTTCATTTGCCTCTCGACTTGATAAGTTGGATGGGTTTTTTAAAATAGAGGGGTTTTTTGGTTTTTAGTTCCGTTTTCCTAACCCATATAACCAGTGCTTAGGGTTACTTATTGCGTTATTTCTTCGCCGACATTCACCTACTGTGCAGGAAATACACATTTTACCATGCTTTATAGGGTATTTGTTGAGGTGTTAGAAGCGTCGTTATGCAGCGAAGATTGGTCTACTAGAGCGCGAGGTGATTGTGTGTGGTTCTTCTCGTGCGAACTTGTAAAATGCTGATTTTTGGGTTGTTTTTATTTAATTATGCGTAGTTATTATTGGTATTGCAGACGCATCCATCGCAGACAGCGTTTCTATCGAGTGTCGATTTGCATACGCACTGCTCCTATCAACTGATGATGCCTGAAGCGGTCGCCATAGTCGTCGCGCCGAAGTTTAATGAGTTCGTGGTTTTGTTTATAACCAACTTTCCACTCGTTTACGAATTATCTGAGAAGGTATATCGTGATGCCGCAATATTTGCACTTCTGATCACGTCCAGTGGATGATCATCGGTTTAAGACTTAGACTTAGGCTTATACTCAGGTCGAGGCTAAGTTGTAAAATTGGGCCTAGTATTGTAGAGTTGACTAAAGCCTTAAAATGAGGCCTAAGTCCATCTGACGTGGGCTCATTTGTCACTTAGCCACACGTGCCATTAAAAGTACCCGTTTAACTATCCTATAAATGAAACATTTTGAATGGTTTGTATGTTTTTGATGTGTATCAATGGTAGAAAGATTGTGCGAAGCTGTTGCTCTTATGTTTACATTGGAATTAGCGAGAAGTGCAGAGATGATGCGTCGTTTTTTTTTTCTGAGATCGGTTACTTTCCGGTTTTTGATTACTAATATCGCTGGTCGTTAATTGCTTAGCGTTTTTTAGAGTTGGGTTCTTCTTTTGTAGATTTATTCATGTGTCTTCGTTTGAGTACCTTTTGGTTACATAAATTTATTATACGTTTTTTTTAAAAAAAATCATGTTGCCCTCATTATATTGGGATTAAATTAAATTGAAGTATAATTATGCTAAATTGGATAATCAACTAAACAGAAGTGTTATATAGGTTAACTTATTAAATTAATTACTGAAAGGGTCGAATTAACTTACTGAAAGGGCCGAATATTAGGTTTTATATATTGTCGTACTATTGAGTTTAGTTCGAAGATCATTTGTGTTGCCTAAGTTTTATTTTCATTTCTTTATTCAAATTTTATCATTTCACTACCCAAATTTTATTATGGTAGTGTAATGTATCAGTTGGTTATCGACGTTAAATTTCCAGTTTGAGACGAAGTATGCGATGTTGTTTTAATGAGTGGATAATTTAAGGGTTGGAGTATTTCGGCTAACCGAGAGAGGAATGCACGAGATTAGCGCATGTCATCTGAGCGGTTTCCATCCACATGAAGATGGTAGCGCATTGTTCTACAATGAAGAGGCTTTCTTTGATAATTCACTTGAAGCAATTGTTGTTGATTTGCGATGAATAATTTCGAGCAGTTCATTCATGTTCATTGATGAAGCTTTCTCTGAGAAAGTGGATGAGCATCGCTGTATGGGATTTTGTCGGGTATAAATCCAGCTAAGCTGATTGCAATCCGTTGCATGCTACCTATTTTCTAATAAAGGTGGATCATGTTTTGTGATGGCACCGTCGTTGGATGACTCCACTTTCCTCTCCTCACTTATTATGTTTTTTATTTATGTTATTTTTTATGATATCTATCCGTTGCTTTATCGGCTATATTTATCGGTCGAATTGTTTCCTATGTAGAACTGCGGTTATTATTTTACTATATAGCCTTTATAAAGGAATATGCTTGAAAAACAGATATTTCCCATAGTGAAGCGCAAGCTTTATTGTCGTTTAAATGTCATTTGTATGCATTAATGTGTATTAATTGTGCATCTTATTCATTCGTCATACGGAAGTGTTGAATATTTGTGCCTTAATTTCTGCGATTGGCAGAAATGTTTCTAGGATAGTGGTATTTTAATCGCTTTGAAGTAGAATGGAGTATAATGGTTGCTTTTATCCACAAAGTGCAGGCTATTTTTTTAAATTGTATTTTGAGTTGCTTTCCGATACCCTATAAGATATGAGCCTTACAAAGTTCGTAAGTTTTGATGGGATATACAAACCAACTTGCGTACTTCTATGCTAGCGAATTAGAGACGAAACCGTATTTGAAATTTTAGGAAATGTGTTATTGAAGGGTTTCTTGCCTTTTTGAGTTGTACTGATTCTATGCAGTTCCTTGTGAATGGTGGTTGTCAATTGAGTGGGGAATGCTTTGTTACGTATCTGTGTGTCTGTGCGTATATATTTTTCCCTCGCTAGTTTCTTCTAATGGTCAAATTCGACGAAATCAGTATAGTGTTTGATCAATATCGATGGTCAAATCCAATGATAAAATGTATGCTGTGTAGAGCAAAACAGACAGATATTCGTAATGGATGTCTTAGTATAAATGTGCAACTGTGGTTATATTTATAGTCATTGTTTAGTTTGTATGTTTGGTGTACGCTTTGCTGTGGTTTCTGTTGTGTCATTTCATTGAATATAGAAGAATGCGGTGTATAGTTTTCTCTGTTTCCATGCTTATAGTCTATGCTATGTCTAGGCAGGTTATTTTTCGGTGAAGCGTATACTATTACAGGTATGATATCTGCTAGGTGATATTTAATTTTCTATATGCTCTTTATATTTCTAAAATTGCTTGATCTTTTGTCGTTTCTATGCGTCTTTATTAGAATCGATGAGTTTGTGATAATTAAATGTAATTGATAAAATTTTTGCCTTAGAAACTTTTGTTTTATTCTCGTGCAATCATAATTTTGGTAGAAAGCAGATATTAGATATAGATGATTAACTTACGGTTGTAAAGGAGCTTTTTTCGTTCTTTACCTGTAATTATTTTTCCTCTACCGTTGCAAATTAGTATTCAGGTAATTTCTGCGGTGCACTTGTGAAAGAGATTCCCAAAAAATGTCTCTTCATATTTGTAAAGTTGTTTAATATGAAGCACTCGACCACTCTCCCCTCCCCCCCCCCCCCCCCCCCCACTCATCCCCCATCCCTTCCGATCCGTTAAGATTTGGCATATGAAGTTATTTTGATCAGTTAGTGGTGATGTATTGTAACAACTATGAGAAATACTATTGAGTGATTTAAATTGAACGATATTTGCAGCAGTTATAAATCTGCTCGTTGAGGTGTGTTCGATTGACAAAATAAAATTCTTTTCTCGCCTAGAGACATTAATTCGGATTCCAGAAATTGCGGTCTATTATCTAGATGTAATAGGAGAACGTTCACATCTTGTTATTGCTGTAGTTTTGCGAGTGCTTATATATTTCCATCCATATGAGTTAATTTATTCAAACATAACACTTAAATCTCGAGATTGAAGAATATGCCTACGAATAGTTTACTAGGCAATTAAAGATATCAGAGATATTCGAGCCGTAAATAACGACTGTTAACACTACTGACGAGTGACTATAGGTGAATACTATTAGGTCACCTAGAGCTACGTCTTGTTAACTCCTGAGCAGGGAGGGGGGGGGGGGGGGATACGAAGATGCAATGGGGAGTCGGTTAAAAGCTTTCGAGCAATTTTTCATCACTTCGCTATGTGGCTTGATCTATATCTGAGCTAGCAAGGGATTTGATATGAAAACATTTTGATATGCCCGGCATTGGTTTCAGAAGATGCTTGATAAAGTAGACTGAAATTTGACCTGAAATGTTGCCATACAACCGCAACTAGAAATCTTGGAATTGTGTAGAACTTCACAAAACATTTCCGCTCATCATTATCAAATCCGTATTGTCTTATCACCAAAGAAGACAAGTCGGAAATAGAACGTATGTATATTATCAATAATTTACTATATTGTTCTAAATAATGTTTGCTGAAAGGATTTGAATTTAATGCTGAAAGGAATATCCGAAAGGTTTATTCGGATAATTCATTGCAATATTGAGTGAAATCAATGAATATCGGAATAGATTTTCATATCGGAATATTAAAATTCATTTTTAATGAATGGTAAAAATTTAAATTGTTTACGCATAGATGGCACTTAAAATGAAAAATAAAAGCAATTAGGAGATATGTTTAATAATAAAATATTTGTAGAATATCTTTAATTAAATAAAAATTCTTCGACTATATATTAAAACGAATAATATCTCTTTGTAAAGTATATCAAAATTAATACGCTAATTATAAATTATTTGATATTTGTTTTGCAAAGTTAATAAATTATTTCTATTTGATACACTCTACAAATTAGTAATACTCTACACTGATACTATATTCTTTTACCTCAGAGGGTAGATTTTGATGACAATTACGAATGAATTTGCATAAACGAGATAAACAATTTTATTCTCAACTCTATTGTCCATAGCCTCTGATTCAATCTTTTAATGAGGAAATCAGTTGAGGCATTGTAAATCGTTCAGGTAAAAATCCAAATTTGACAATGTTGATTAGATTTTTGCTATGCAAATTTTTTTGAAAAAATTCTTCGAAGGATAATTTCTTTTGAGTATTTCATAGTTTGAGAACGTTATTGCTAATGGAGCGATAATTGATCATTGATATTGTTGGTCTTCTTCTTTTTTTTTTTTTTTTAATTTTGAGAAAATGAATGCAAATAGAAAAGACTATAAAACACGGTAAAATTCATAAAGGAAGTAATATTTAGAAGATAAGAAAATAATGCATTTGATAAAATATATGATAAACGTTAGGAAATTTTTATCGTTGAGATTTTTAAGCTATTTTTAGATAGGGTCAATGTTCATATGCATAGCATAGGTAAAATTGAACTAACACTTTACATTACGAAACAGTTTGAACAGGTTATATTAGACAAAAACAGGAAATGGATGTCACTTATCACTATTGGAGGTTAAAGAGCTCACCACCATCGGTTATTAGCTTCGAAACAATTACGTATATATTCATTAGAGTAGATAAGCTTTTTGTAGAATGCACCTTTGTTGCAAACTGATAAGCTTTCTGTGAAGTGCGGCTTTACCTTAGAGAGAGCTTGTATGCAGGAAGAAAGATTAGCAATTAGGGACCTAAATAAGATAGATAGTTACATCACTTCAATTTTGAATGAATGATCCGGGACAATTATTGAGAAGATGGGAATGTTTTCCTAGGATTTTGGGAATTTGTGAGAGCAGTATAAATATTACAGACACCCGGAATGCGTATTTTTTCGAATTTGATGATGAAGTTATAGAGGATATTTATGCTCACAGGGGCATACGGTAGTTTTACCCGAAGATAAGGGGAAAGTGACTCAAAGCTGTACGAGATACCTCGCCAAAGTTAGTCTTTTATCCTCATTCCGCGTAGTATGATTAATTCTGCGTCCAATTTTTCGAGTGACCAAGTCACCAGAATAGCCATCACTTCCATAGTAGTCAATATCCTGCTCAATGAGGCAATTATGATCCGACAAAAGTGTTTCCCCGAATAAACCTTAGCACTGTGAAGGTGAAGGTAAGTTCAAATGACGGAAATAAGCTGATATTATTTTCTACCCATTGTCTATAAATAAAAAATACTTTATCAAAGACTGCAGCAATTTTTTATAATTCGACAAGGCTCATTAAATGAAAGGGGAGGGGGACGGGTGAGTAGTAAAAACCAATATCCATAATCATAGCGGTCATCGCGATCCATTCCAGAATGTCATCGCTCGTAGGATGACTCAGCGCAGTTCTTTTCAGCCATTTCCTCGATACTCGTTCTGCTGAGTCACAAGTTGTTTTCGACTAGCGCAGGTGAAAGAAACATGTTGGTGCACATCAGCTGAGAGGGGAGAATAATATGGAACGAAGTAGAGCACGAGTCATAGAGAAACGGCATTCGTCCTTCCTCCTTTTTTTTTCATACCTGTGCAGTTATATCCCCCAGACACATTCACAGAAATTGACAGCTGTTTGATATTCTAAAGTGCCAAAAAGCTAGCTATTGCTTGGCTTGAGTTGCAATATGAGCATCGTTGCTCAACGCGAGGATGGTGATGAACGTCTAAAACATATGGCACGAGATAAATGCCGTAGGCGATAAATGAGTTGAAAGCATGCTACGAGATAAAGTGTCAGGTGGTCTCATCGATGAAGAGTCAAAACAACATCATTCGAAGGCGTCTTCATTTCGTCTATTTTTGTGTTGTGTTTTTGAACGCTATTGCTTTTCAGCTCATCTTTAATTATTGAAAAGCTTTTTATGTTTTTGCACTTTCTCTAATTTTTC
Source organism: Ascaris suum (assembly GCA_013433145.1). NCBI lineage: Eukaryota > Metazoa > Nematoda > Chromadorea > Rhabditida > Ascarididae > Ascaris > Ascaris suum. The sequence goes on along the minus strand of CM024172.1, from coordinate 1,364,530 downwards.
TTTTTTTTTTTCACTTCCTCATCTCATTTCTCTACGTTCTGAGTTAGATCTTCTGCATCAAATGTAATTAATTTATGCCTAGTTTCGTTATTTTAATGCATCTAAGCTTTGTGTAGAATAGTCACACCTTAAACAGGTAGATCTTCATTCATTTGGCAACATTATATCCTTTACCATGATGCTTAACTATGATGTAGTTTTTTTTTTTCCACCATACTTATATGTTTTATTCCAAGTAATTCATTGTAATAGATAGTATTTCTGGAGAAAGAGAAATTAAATTGATGGAACCGATTGCATCTATATTATTTATATTTGGACTTCTTCGATGATCGGGAAAGGAAAATTTAGAATTATGAACATATAATAATATATTTGAATTCTACATAAGTTGAAAGAAACTTTGTTTCCTCATTTCATCTATAATTAAATGTGGTATTTACCAGCTTGATGATACGAGTAAGATGGACTTTCACGAGATGAGTCACAATCGATGTTTGCCAATAACTAAACATTCGGATGATTGGGGGTGGTTGCTGATCGGTTTGCGTTGGAACGGGATCGATACGAAGACTGCACCTTGAGATGGCTAGTTAGCTAAGATCAGTGGGTACGTTGTAAAGCTGAGCTGTGGAGTGCATACAAAGTGTAAAACTCAATCTGCACAATAGCTAGTCCACCCCTCTCTCTTTTAGTGCCACCTCACAGCACCATCTCTTTCTTCACCACTATCCTCTCTTAGTCTATCGACTATAATTTTTCGTTTAATAACCTAGCTTTTATGTCTTTTTAGCGAATATTTTATTAGTTGCTATGAGATTTTTCTGCCATTCTTTGCACTCTTCATCGAAAATATTCTACTCATTTCCGGGAGAAAAACCTCGATATCGAATACGGTTGGAAGAATCCTGAAAATTTCACGTCATTCTAAATAGCTAACAAATTATTCCGCGAAAAAATTATGAAGTTATATCCGAGGATATTAGAGGAAATCCAAAAAAAAAGAAAAAAATTCAAATTACACTGCATAAATATTTTTCGATGACTATAGGGTGCTGGTCTTCCATTAGCATAAGTAATACGCTTCTCGAGAAGTGATTGATTGTAAAGAATATGAATGTCATAGATACTTACTTCAAACAGTTTATTTTTAATTCTATTCGTTTACTAATGACGAATAAAGAATAGCATCAAATATATTTCCGTTTTAATTTAAAATACTATTTTCAGCGCTCTTTTTTTTTAAATGAATTTATAGCGTTGTTGATAGGATAAAATAAAGCTCATTTATATGCAAATTTTTAATAAATGTATTCATATTTTATTTATATTTATTTCATTTCGTATCGTATTGTTGTATACCTTTTTGCATATTTATAATTTCTATTTTAAGTTTATTTTTGAGGGAAAACTTATTTATTCAATTAATTAAGCAATATGCAAATTTTAAATAATATAATATTGACGAATTCAATTAAGCAATATGCAAATTAAAAAAGCAATATGCAAAAACACTTAAACAAATAACGATAAGATATCGAATTTTTTATAGAAAGTAAATGCAAATTTCCTTTTTTGTGAAAATATTATTTAAGAATTGAAAATTTTCGAATTTCTTTTCATTGAATTTTTAAACATTTTATAAAATTCTCGAAGGAGAGATTATTCTCTAAGAAATTTCACTTATTATTTACAATGAAATATTTACAGTAAAGTTAAATGATTTTATTTCGTTATCAATAGCATCAATAAATTGGAAAATATACATTTTGAGAGTGTAATTCTATCATTGGAGAATTTAAAGTTTATTTATATAATCTTTGCTTGTCTTACTTAGTAATACCTATTCCCATCCCTCTCTTCCTCTCTTCCTCTCTTCCCCTCTCCCCCTCTCCTCCCTCCAAAAAAAAAAAAAAAAAACCATTTCCCTCTTTCAAAGCATTTCGCACTTAAGCCTATGAGTTATAATTAATGGCGAGGGATATAACAGTTGTTCTTTGATAGAGTCGCCTCAGTGAACTATCCTTCCCATCACTATCTTTATCGACGAGGCGGTGAATCATTGAAGATCAACCTTTCGGCGAATGTCGGCGATGAATCCTCTCCGCTTCCTCCCCCCCCCCCCCCCCCCCCGCCTCATGAGGACTGTTTATTGTTTTCTTAAAATGAGAGCTTTTTCCTACCAAATTTCGGTGAATTGCTTCTTCAAACAATCGCTCTTTGATATATCATCGTTTCTTTAATAGTATAGACTCAACTTGAGCTCTTACATATGGTCTATGTGCTGATAGATATTCTTTGTTAGTTGAGAGTTTTTGCACTCGGTGGTGCATATCAGTAGATCGGATATCATTCGAATGGGATATTCCTACTACATACGATATGTTTGCTCGTGATGTTCATAAAAATCTAATCAATTTTCGCCTATATTAATGTACTCCTTAACTTGCACTAAAGTAAATAGTCAAAGATCATATTGTCGTGAATAATGTTTCCTATAATTGTTATTGGTGCTATATGTTTGAATATTATTTTACTAATTATAAAATTGCCTCATAGGGGGAAAGAAAAAATAAAAGAAAAGAAAATATAAAAATATATAAAAATATATAAAGAGTCTGATAAAGAAACGTGTAAGAAAGCGTTGAAAGAGATTATTTATGCTGGAAATAAATTCTTATCGTAGATAGATTGATAAAATCAGGTCAGAAGTTTCAATTTAATGGAACGAGGGCATTTTGTTAGGTATGAAACAGCGATAAGGGATGAGCTCCGGAGCATTATTGTTTCTATGACGAATTTTTCTAAACTCTATCGAGACTAAAAGTTGAAAAGTTAATCCCGTACATTTATCTCTAATTTATTCGAACAACTTTTCTCCTTAAACTCTTTTATATATATTTTTCTCCTTTTCATTTATCATCGCTCGACTTGTATTGTTTAATTCGATTTCCGAAAATAAATGCATATCCTATACCGCACTATTACAACAAATGCGCGCAACAAATGAAATTTCTTTATGCTATCGCATTATGTTGCTTCATTCGTCTCCAATAACTCATATACCCTCACATCCCTGAATAAAATGAAGATTTTAAGAAGGGCGCATAGGAAAACAAGAAAAACATTGAAACCGATTATGAAAAGATAAGCGCAAATATGCAATTAATGGGAGATAATTTCGAATTTGGAAATATTGTACACAATGGGCGTAGCATAGTATAATAATATCAACAGAATAGCGATAACTTCATAGAATAACTTCCTAAAAAGCTCAACGGCAGTTTCCAATTTTAAGCAATTCTAAATTCCACTATATAATCGCTGTGCAAGCTTATGAAAACTTTCCGTACTATTCTATGAGTTCAGATAAAACCTTTCGTTGTCATATTCTGTATACCCCAGTTTTTGAAATAATAGTAGAACAGTCTGTCATATTCTGTCCAAAAAATAATAATATATATATATATATATATATATATATATATATATATATATATATATATATATATATATATATATATATTTATTTATATTTATTTATTTATTTATTTATTCTCCTCTACTCTTCTACAACGAACAAAACAATATAATAGTATAGTATAGTGTAGTTTACAATGTATAGAGCACACCGTTGATTTGGAAGCTAGTTACAAAGAGCTAGAGAACGGTTCGAGAGTCAACATTCCCTTACCGCATCACTTGACTATGAAACAATTCAGGATTGATAGCGAATTTTCCTCAGAAGGTCTCCTCGAAATCCCATCTATTAGGTCACTTCACAACATCAATACCCACCTCTTCCTTTCTGACAAATAGCTAGCAAATTGAGGGCAGAAAAGATCAAATTAATATTCATGCGTAATTTTTAGCTGTCACAAATATGTTCGGGGTGAGCAATAGACGCTGATGTGAACTCTTTGTATTGCTATCATCTCTACAACTTTCGGCTGGTAGCAATAATTACATTGCTTCTAATGAAGTGTTCTTTGCAAAAAGACAGCCCTTTTAATTAACCTGTTTAAAAAATTGTCCATGCAGCCTTGGAACATATTATTCGCTCTATGATCACTTCCGGTTATAAAAATTTCAAAAATTGATCACTTTTACGATCAATATATTACAGGAATTACATTTTAATATCGTTGTAAAACTCTATTAATACGTCTAATTCACTGATTCATTACGAATAAAACACTCTCATAATTCGCTTCATTGCTCTATTATGAAGTTATGCATATATCTTTTTTTGTAGGTATACTGTAGATATAGGGACCTACTATAGGTATACAGTAAGATCTAGTAAACAAACCCCTGAGCACATTGTCTTCAGAAATTTAAACAGTGGTAGATTATCGAAAGGAAGCAGATAAGCGGTCATCATTTCCAGGACTTCCCGGAAGTGATATGTTGGCGAGGTTTCTAGCAATCTCTCCTGCTAATCTATGAAGCTACTTGCATTTTAAGACACATATGCGTGTGCATATGGAAATAATGTATATATTCGGCTGTCCATTTTCAAGTCGTATTTAAAAAATGCGTCAAAATATTATTAATTATTCTTTAATAGCGAAAATTTCACGCTGAATGTTTTAGAGACGAACGATGGCCGATGTTGATGAGGATCCATATGCGTTGAGTTCGGATTCAGAAGATGACGAGCCAAAGGGTCCACCACCGAAGATCAACATCGAGGGTAGAGCCGTCACAGATCTCTCATCATTGGCTCGTTTTTTCACCTCTCTTCTTTCATATACACTGTTTTTCTTTGTTTAAGTTTAAACTTTCACATTAAAATAAACCGTTGTTTATGACAGTGATGGAGGGAGAGGGGTAAGAGGGTGGCAAAGAAATGAAATAAAAGCGATGAGGGTTAAAAGATTAGCAAATAATTTTTCACTGAAATTTGGGTGGTAATCATGCTTATCTGGTTCAGTCAATATTTTGCAATGCTATAGCTAATGAGACGACCTCAAATGTTGGACATTTTTATTTGCAATAATGCGTTCTATGTCTTTATGTACGTAAATATATAAATATATCTCTCTATCCGGTGGCTTTAATTTCTAAACCGCGCACAATATAGCAGAGAAATTGTACAGATGGTACCTTTACTTTGACGGATGCCCTATTTCCGTTTCACTCCACTTGATTACCTCCTTTATGAGTAACAAACTCCTAAGAGTGTCAGGAAATGTGTCTGTGAAAATCCTTGTAGGACTGGTCAAATACGCAAAAAAAAAACAAAGATTCAAGCTCGTGATCTTACAGGCGATTAATCAATCACTCAGAAGACACTTTAACAGATATGCTCTAATATTTGCATTTGAATTTGCATAAATGCAAATTATATATATTTGAATGAATGAATTACCAAAGAAATATCAAATCACTTGTCTAATGTATTTACATACTTGTTTGCATGGATAAGTAACTGCCAATTTTATGAGAAAATTGCAACAATAGCGACAAATAAACCATAACATATCCTAAATTCTGTTATGAGTAGATGCGCATTATAGAAACCTTTAACTTCTATATTATTAAAAGAATACCTTTAATTGAAATTGAAATTTATTAGTAGAGAGGTATTAAATCAATGCAAAAAACCTGATGGTATATGTTTTCAACTAAAAGAGTACTATAGATCGTTCATACAATAGATAACAGAACAATAGAAATATCTCCGATGTGAAATTTATCTATCTCCACGAAGAAAATTTCTGAATTTTTCTAGAAAGCTGCTCTAACGGAAACCAAAGAAGCGGTGGTTGATGATAAGCGTCTTGAAGAACTCAACGAATTAAAAGCGAAATCAGAAATCGCGAAAATAAAGAAAGATTTCATTGAAGGTTTGTCTCTTTTTTTATGTTCAATTTTGTTATTCGATTTTCAACAGGTGCGTGGAATATTGGCTTTTTTTTGGTAGATTTTGACTGAATTTATATCTCTCTCATATACTGAGATTAATTCCGGTAATAATTACATCTTATACAGGTTTATTACAGGTAATATAAAGAAGGAAGAAGATGGAGAAAAGCCAATTAACGAAGAAAGAGAAAAATTAACAGCGATTGCAAAGGTTCACTTTTATTTCAACATTTAACAATGTGATTCTTTCGCTAAATATGAGAGCAATATTAAAGCAATTTTTCTCTAAAGGTTCTATACAAATAACTAATGCAAATTCCACAAACACAAAACGACATCTAAAGATAAATGTCAATAAGTTTATTTTAAACACAAATAAAGAATTATGCAAATTTGAGTGATTAGCCAATAGCCAATCGAATAGGCGATCACTCCAGATATCAATACATTCGATATAAAATAGGCTCGAATTTGATGAGTAAAAATTACTACACTTATAATGATTTAAAAAGATCGATATCGTGAATGGCTTTTCTAGGAATATAAATGAGTAATGATAAAAATATTTAAGGAAACCTACTCGAAATTCAAAGATAAATTCGAGAAAATGCCCGAAACATTGGAGCAAAATTTGGAGGAACGATTAAAGAGTATGGAGAAAGAGTTGACCGGTGTGGGCAAAGAGAATCTAGCGAATATCAAAGGAGCATTTGAGAATCCACAAGAGCAAACCGAAATTGAACGAGAGGCAATTGTTGTCGAACGTTCTGAAGCCGATAAAAAGAGGATAATGAGCACGTTTGTAAAGGTATGATTCCCACCTGATTGTCTTCGTTTTTGAGTTGTTGCGCTTTCCGCACTGCGTCGCGCACTAGCGTTGGCACGTCTCGAGACCCCATGAGCGGTCTTGAACTCCAAACGCTGCGAGTGGTGACCGGATTACTCGACATTGGGATTATCTGAAAATTTTTAGTGAGACCGTCATTAAGCTCTCTGGAATGATTTGCCGGTTCAATGCAATCCTACCATGCACCCAATACTAAGGAAATATTTTATAAATGCATCTTTCATCATGAGCCTTGAATCGATGGATATCTCTGTGATAGCCGGCAAAAATGAATTGAACATAAGCCGCTAGCTTGACTCGCCTTCATTCATCGATTACCTCAACGCTTATGTTTTATGTTGGTCTGCATTAATTTTTCGCTTATCATTTCAAAAGTTTCTACGCCAATAAAAAGCCTTAAGATTATTGTAAAAGCCTTAAAGATATTTTAAATTGACGTTCAGTAGTTATCTCATTTCTATTGCGCTTCTTGTAAAACTTTACACGTAATATATTATAGGTGACATTTTATGAGTATATTGACTCATATATTTGTCGATCTCACAATTTCCACCTTCATACAAATGAAAATCCATTAAAGAAGATATAGAGAAAGCAAATTTTAATGTAGGTCGAATGTTTAGCAAAAACGCTTCAATAGGAGTTCTTTCGTTGCTTCTAGAATATTAAATACAATCGGTTTATATTCAGTGGACTTACTTACAAAAAGCGCATCTCGTGCCAGATTCCACGGCTATTTTCTCAATTTTATAAGCATTGATGAAATTCTTTGCAAAATGCGGTATGACAATGTCATATTTGCGAATGCTAAGTTCAGCTATTTTTCGCCTAGGCGCTAAATTCATTGAAGAATATATCCAAAGACTGACCATTGATCACTCTTCTGTATTATGAATATGAGATATTGGAGTGGATTTTAGCCAGAGATGACAGCCGAAGAGGCACCACGCGAATGTGCCGTTTGTTCGAAGATTGTCTATCCAGTGGAGCGAATATTTGCCAACAAATGTCTCTATCATAATACATGCTTCAAATGCATCAAATGTTCTAAGAAACTCACGTAAGTTTTATCTATAATTAAATTGAGAATTTTAGAGTGGAAAAAAAATAATTCTATGAGCAATATTTTTATTTATTTATTTTTTTTTTAAAGATATTAGTTTCGAAAGGTGTCCCATTTTTTAAAATATTCTCTCTTATCAACTTTTGAGTAATTGAAAAAAAAATGATATTTATCAAGGATTTTTTGCATCAATAAAAAAAAGGGAATACGACAGATGCAGTTCTCATAAAAATATTGCAAAATTTTTAGTGATTTTTATTTTTTTTTTTTCAATATAAGGAAAACATATCAATTTGTTAATCGTATATTCTGCCAAGGAACTTATAGCTAGAGAAATTGTGTTCTATGATGAAACTGTGAATGGGTAAATTGCAAAAGCATCAAGCGAATTATTGAGCACGAAGCGAGAAAACTTCAATCAAAGAGCTAATTGCAATGCAAATTTATTTTTAGAACATCATACCATTTACTTGCAATTGTTAATAGGTGTTTTGGGACAACATCCACTTTAATTTTTAATTTTATGCATTTGATGAACTCTATGCATTTCAAATGTCTAAAAAAAAATAAAAATTCTCTAATTGCAACAAAATCGCCATTTGCTTATTTACACCCTCGAAACATTCTCTAATTGCAAAAAAATCATCGAAAAATCTATCTCAGTTTAGAGCTTTGCTGGGCGTTTTTTTCGAGGTGAAAATATTGCTTTAATTTGAAATCTCATATTGCGGCGACTCATAGTTAAAATAAACTCCGACGATGGAACAACATTAGCAAACGATTAACCTATTTTTGCATTGAAAAATGCAAATTTTTGAATTTGAATTCATTAACACGCATAAAAATAACGTGCGAAAATATGATTGATAGATAAATCATAGGCGAATTTTGGCAATGATTTTAAATTTATAAATGAAGGCATATCTCTTTACGTCGTTTGAAACCGACATGATTGACGAGAGAAACGTAATAAAAGGTATTCTTTGCAATAGCACAATTACCTGAGAATATCGTACAGGTATATTGTGATGATTCGATTGACTTATTGGTGCTAAATGATACTCTCCATAGGAATTTCATTTGTCGAAGAAGCATTCATCATTTCAAAGCCGATTAAAGAAATACTACAGAAGCAAGAAATAAATAGTGGAAAAAAAAATTTTGCAAAGATCATTGCCGTATAATCATCGCTGTGAAATCAAGAAAAAAAAAATGAATGGATTTTTTATTTGATGATTGAAGATTAAAAACAGCCATTTCGCGTTCATGTGATGCAATTGCATTACATACTTAACGTTTCTATTCATAATCGATAAATTTTTCATTTAAGCCGGAAAGTATGCAAATTTTTTAAAAGAATTTTAATGAAAATTTCAAAGGATTCAAAATGCGAACGATACGAAAGAAGAACTCAAAAAGCGGAAATTATTAAAGAGGAACTCAAAAATATTCCACATCTTAAGGCTTTTTAATATTTATAAATATATCGATGTATTTAGCAAATGCATAATCGACGTTTGTGTATTACAGTTGATTAAATGTTATATCTAATCAAAGTTTCTTTCCGATTTAGATGAATGTGTTTCAGACCAACGAATTACAATTCGCATCAAGGTCAACTTCTTTGTAAAGTGCACTATCTGGAGATATTCCATCCTGAAATCGCTAAAACGATGGATCCGAATACGACAGAAGGTGATAACAGCTACCAACTTTCTAATCAAATGGAACAAAAACAAGCGGAAATAACTCATCAAAAAAGAGCTTTTCCTCTATAGAGTGTTTTTTGCGTTCTTCACTATTTTTCTTCTCATTCAATGACTATTTTAAATAAAAGCCTTGGGCTTTTTTATTCGGTCAAATACAATAAACGATCGAAATTCATTTTTAAAGAAATATTTCATTCGAATTACTTCCTTTAATAATCTCAGGTAAAGGTGCATTAATTTAATTTAATTACAATTGCATTTTATGCAAAGGAAGTCGCCATCTTTATTTAGAAATTAGCTAAAAGAACATACACTCTCGCGTTTACATTTTAACCGCCTTTGTATATATGATTCTCAGCACTTAAAAAAAATACTAAAATAAATTCAGTGAAATTATATTCGATAAAACAATCATCGAAAAGTTTTATATATGAGAATTACTATTCTGTCTATTTTTATAATGCTAATAAGCGATAATATACATTAAAATAGTCAATGAAATTATGAGCGATTGTTTGCAGAGGACGAAAGGGGACCGGAAGATGAAGATGAAGAATATGCAGTATCATCGAAACCAAAACAGCTTGGTGCTGATGTAGTAAGATGTAAGAATATATTTGTTGGCATATTAGTGTTATCAATGAGCAAGTTTTGAGGTTTAAAGTTGGCATCAAGTTGACAGATGGCATTAATGCGGCTGTTATCGAGTTGGTAGTTGGCATTAACGGAACACTTGCGTTGTTCTTCTCTTTCTAGTTCTATGCAATGCGTTGATATTTCTCTTGATTAAAATACTCGATGCTTGCAATGACTTGAACTCAGATCGGATTGAATTTAAACTATTCACTTGCATCCGTTTGAATTTTTCTTTCTTTTTTTTTGTATGGAAAATTAGCATTTCCATTGAAATTTAGAGATGAATACGAAAAGAGATGAAAAAAAAAAAGGAATCTGTTCAATTTATTTCGTAAGTGCAATTGCCAAATTGCTTTTTTTTTTCTCAAATTTTCTACACTTTCATTGCAATAAGATACAAATCCCTCTATAAAGGTGATATATTGTCGTTCATATTGGCGTTGATTGGAGAGAGAAAGAGGATAGGGTGGCAGATTCGAGATAGACGTTGATATCTATGGGTCACGTTCGTTTATCTGATCGCTAAAAGTTGTGTGATTTTCACTTCATAAAAGAGAGCAGCAAATGATGAAGAGATACCGATATGCACAACAATACTGTTACTGTTTACTATACGTATCTATCTCTAAGAAGAGAACGTTTCAACGCATACCACTAAACTAGACGAGCGTTACACTTTATTTCGATTGTCTCTTCGTTTACCTTCAATTGATCAATCGCTCAATGAATCCCACTATAAGAGTTATATTACCAATCTCAGGTGTGGAAATTATTTGCTAGCAAGTGGATCGCTTTATTTAAAAAAAACAATTTGAATTGTTGATTCATTATTCTATTGCTTTATATAAGCAAATGACTCAAAAATATTATTTGAAGTCCTATTTGCTCTCATAAATAAGAAAAAAAAATAGAAAACTGCTTGATTTAATAGTTTATTATCATAAATCTGATCATATTATCTAGGGTTACCTCCTAGAAAATAAATATTACTTGAAGAAATTTCTTTTTCAATTGTAGTGAAAAATTATTTCCGATCACTTTATTAAGGTTTTTTTAATATTCAAATGTGTTAAATTTGAAATTAAAGTAATATTATTATTATTATTATTGAGTGAATAGAATATATTTTTATGGATTGTTTCAATATGAGTGATTTTCAGCCGGTGTTAAAGCGGCAGATGATTTATCCCAAATTGGTTCACTTAAAGAACGCAAATGTGATTGGGAAAGTTCGGCAAAAGAAGCGGCAACAATCGATAAGAAAACAATCGTCGACGATGAGATTGCTGCCGGTAAAGTGAAAGCAAATCTTGAAAGGTATTAATTTCAATATTGAAATTTTTTATTAATTAATTAAATAAAGAGAAAATTTTTTTCTGCTATCAAATTTGAAAAATCTTTGAGAAATAAAATAGAAAATTTTCTATCAGTTATGAATTGCTGTGATGATTTATTGAAGTGAATTTTAGAAAAAAAAAAAAAAAAAAAATTAAACGAAATAAATTAAAATTCCTTCATAACAGAGGATTTCTTTTGAAGTTTTTTTTTTTTTGCAAAAAAGCTAAAATAAAAATTATTTCCACTTTTTATACTTTAGGTTTGTGAAAGGAGCAACAAATGAAGGTGAAGAAGAGGAAGAAGACGATACAAATAGAGATCCAAATATTATTCGTGAAGATCGAAAAAAGCATAAAGAGGAACTCAATTTTGAACAGGTTAGAAACTCTCTTCACAATTCTATTCATTTTATCGAACGGTGATTTTCATTTTATAAGATTTTTTTTAAAGCAAAGATGATTTCATTTTATCATCGCGGATATTTCATTGGGATATTCTGGAAACGTTTTCAGACTTTTTGAAGATATTTTTTAAAGCCATATATAATTGAGCTGCTCTCTTTTGTATTTCTAAACGTATGTTTTTTTTCTTGCTTATGATTACTGACAGCATATTGTCAATAATCATTTCACAACAATGGCATTAAATTATTTGAGAGATTTTTCACCGTAACGGCTGTCAAGTTGAGTTAAGTACGTATTGATTTTGCAGGCTTGTTTTATTTCAAAAATTATTTTCAAACATTTTTTGAATAATGCTAAATTGAATTTCAGGTGGGAGATATTAAAAACAAATGGAAGACCGGAAATGTGGAAGGTGCAGAGGTGAAAGAACTATCAAAAGAAGACCTGGAAGAGTTGAGAAAAGGTCCAGGTGTTAAGGAGCGTTTCAAGGAGAGGACCGAAGAAGAAGAGAAGATAGCGAAGCAATGGGATCGTAGTGAATTGGACACTTCTGGTTCGCTTTTTTTTTCTTCATTTCGCCTATAATAATAAATTCGAGCGATAGACCATTTTAACGGGTCAATATAAGGCATAAGAAGAAATAAAATGTTGAATTGTTGAAAGCAATTGAATTATATTAATAATTTGTGCGTCATCAAGATTGATTTGTAATATCGGATTGCAAAAAAATTTTAATTTTTTGATATTTTTTATCCGATCTCATGCATATTATAATAATTTATTAAAGATAATTTCAATTGTAATATTACGTTAAATATTAGGACTCACTCAAAAATAACTTGTAAATGAGTTGAAGAGTGTTACAATTTGTAAAGAATATTTTAACAGCGATGTTTTATTCGAAAACGTTTGGTGAAATATTGCATGGTGTGCATTCTTGCATTTGGTTTATACATGTGTGTATATACTTGTGTTCTTTGTGTGTTTGTTGAGAGGATAGGAATTAGACATTACCTCAGTGGGGGGGGGGGGGAGGAGGGTGAAGTTTGGGGTGGGGAAAGAGATGTGAGGCAAACGACTAACTAATAACCGGAAAGCAAAAATTTGCCAAAAACGGGAAGTGAACTGGTTTCCCCTTGGTGAAATTATGAAAGTGGACAATGTGCCGCGAGCTGTGATTAGTATGAAATCTTCAAAGCGATTCGTTTTCATATGTAAGCAAGCGCACAGCAATCGCTGTAATCATACATTGTATTTTGCGGAATTTCATATGCTAGCATAAGATATGAGTGCAACAAGATTCAAGTGGTAACTGGTATAGAATTTAAATGATACTAGAATTGAATGTTATTTAACTTATTGATGAGAGATACCCACAAATCCATTTCCCGCCGAGACGGGAAATGAAGATTGCTTTTTTTTGTTAGGCTATCATTGCAACAATGGTTATGCTTATATTGCTGTAGTCATAGCTCGAGACCTACCCAGCCAACCGCAGGACATCGTCTCTGTCTTATCTTTCACTCCATACATTTCCAATCGTTGTTTGCTGAGAGAGCTATACGAATGAAGGGCAGTGAACGTAGATGTTTGTATTAGCCTCATCGCGAATGACCGAATGACCGGGCGATGTGTCGAGAGGGATGTCCACTCTCGGTCAAACGGGTGCCAATTGCGCGCAGCACGCCACTATCTTTAGATATGAGGCGGTTGTCGATCAACAGATATGTCATCGAAGAGCGCATCAATATTTGAGTCGACACCCATAAACATGGCCTCAATTGCCCGCAAATTTTATCTTACCTGATAGAATTGCACATATTCTTCTTATATGACTAATCGAATCACAATTCATCTAGTGGTCATTTTCAGTCGTTACATCCAGAACGCTTGTTGTCCATTTTGGTCACTGCAAAGTGAATTTTGTCGTTCAGGAGCGTGAAATAATTTACGCTTTTTGTGTTTATGTGATATTTGCGCTTTCATATAATAGAACATGCATTCCTCGAACTACATTAATTTTTAATAGCAGCAAAAGTTATGCTTACAGTTGACGGCATAGGGCACCACTCCAGCAACAATTGTTTTCACATTTTTCCTCACAGCCAGGTGGGGAAGAGGGGAACTGACGTTGATGATGTTTAGCTAATGTGGAATGAAAGAGGATCATGTGTTTTTTTCAATAGTAAACAGTGAATTGATGCGTTTGTGGCGAAACTGGAAAACCAGAGGCGGTGAAAATGATGCTATTGCATATATATATATATATATATATATATATATATATATATATATATATATATATATATATATATATATATATATATATATATATATATATATATATATATATATATATATATATATATATATATATATATATATATATATATATATATATATATATATATATATATATATATATATATATATATATATATATGGAAGGTTGTACGCGACATGCATGGAGTGTATGCTTGATAGATGGAATTTGCATCCATTAACTTTTTTCGTTTGCGAGTTTCTAAGCATTTTGCGTTTATAAATAATATGTAAATTTTGTTAGGTTGCATGCATTACAATGTAAGGGAAGCATTAGTGAATTTTTCTGCATAACTAAGAAAAATCCATTAAAATTTTTTAAAATTTATTTAACACCTTTGAAGAATTCACTTCTTTATGTAGTAATCTGTTTATTCAACTAACAATCAAAAACAAAAAACAACTCAACTTGTGATTTACCTTTTGCGTTCACGTTGATTTCAAGCCGACTATCCTCGTTCGCTAGTTCAATTCTCGAACGTAAGGATATAAATTTTTTTTGTTGCTGTTATTTGCATGGTTTTTTTTTGCTTTTCTATGAACCGTGTGAGTGTATACTAATCAATTCATAGGTAATAACGATTGTTCGACATACCTGTCGTTTTTACGAAGCCGATATATGTGGCATCTTTCGGGTATTAATTTACATATTTCGCTATTATTTTAACACTCCTTAACATTTAAACATTTACTTTTAATCAATGGACAATTTTGAGGACTTATAGTTGAAATTGAGTCTTAGAAAACATAAATTAGTATCATTTAGATATACTTTGAATCTTTAAAATAATACATACATTTATTTTATGGTTTATTTTATTTGTTGGCGTTTATTTCACTATTTCTAAACGTCGAATTTTATTTTCGTATCTCTTTACTTATGCAAATTATTCGGATCGTATCATTCAATCGTCATCCTAATTGTATGCGTTCTCATAAATTTACCACGCAAAAATGCATTATATCGATGTCATTATGTGTCTGTGTCTGTGTGTCTGTGTGTCTGTGTGCTGTATGTTCACATGTCTGCGCACGTCTGTGTGCATGTGTGTATGTATTTGTGCTCTGTGTGCCTGTGCGCATAAAAATGCTGGACTCTGGAATCGCTGATATTGCAGTCGGTTAATTAGTGGATGTAATATATACTATATGATGGGTTGATGTGTCGCATTTGACCTTATCCACCAATTTCAAAAGAAATTGTTAGAGACATATAAAAACGCTGAAAAATTAGTATATATTTATTTTCACTCATAGTATGCGCTTATACAAGACAATTTTCTCGAAAAATAAGAGCTCGTTAAAAATGAAAAACATACAACTAGTGCTATAAAATTTACGAGTAACTGAGAAGAAAACATGAGAACCACTTTAATCATTCAATTGTGAGTGAATGTAATATGTTTTCAGCAGTAGCGGACGCAAGGAGATCATTCCTCGAAGGATCGGCCTATCAGAGTGCACCTATCGAAAAGACCGTTGAAATGTCTGAAATTGAATTCAAAAGTGATCTTTTGAAATTATTCTAGAGATTTAATTTCTTATATTTAATTCTAAAGGACTCAATTTCTTTCACTTATTGATATCAAATTAAACTTGAATTCTTATTTTACTCTTTATCTATGTAAGAGTTATCCTTACAATACATGGCCATCTATCTTCATCACATACTTGTCTAATATAAAACCTTCCAACCACATTACTTGTAAGGTCTACATCCCATCTTGGCACAACTTAATGCTCTTGAATGAATCTTTATACAATAAAGTAAAAAAGGGAAAAATAGCCCAGCATAGAGCTGGACTAACAAGCCATGTTACCCAATTTGCATCAATACTTTCATTCTTGGCCTTAAAAAAAATAAGCCTAATTGGCTAGATCGCGTTTAGGATAGTTGTTACAATACAGTTGATAGTTAAATTTACGCGATATAAGATAAGAGGTGAATTTCATTTTCCAAAATTTTCTACGTTAGGCCGAGTGATATTCACTTTGTATAATAACAGCGCATCATTCTACTCGAACTAGGCTCGGTTTCACAGTAATATCGAATAATCTTTGGTATAAAACAATTTCTTAGTATTCGCTGTGAGAACTTCTAGTTGATCTTTAAGCACACTGGAAGTGGAGGACGTGAAAGAGGGGGAGGGAGGGAGGGAGGGGGGGGGGGAGAGAAATGAAAAATATCGCCCTCCATTTTGTTGCATTGGTGGACTACATCCAAATTTTATATCAAAAGGGCAAACTGTGCATTTACATATTATTAGTTAATCTCTTCATGAAATCATGCTGCAATTGCAATGTTGTCTTTTTGTTATCATTGCATCATCGCATCATCATTGCAATTTTGTCATCATTGCAATGAAATGAAATCGTTGCAGAATTGCAAGAGTTCAAAGATCGATTCGAAAAGGGTGAAGGTGATGTTTCGGTGGAAAAGACCACTGTCGATATACACGCCGAAGGGCTTGGCGATATTAAGGCTGCATTCGAAAAGGTTTACCTTTAATATTCATCGCCTCCCTCTCAAATAGCCCCGAAATGCCACTCGTAGATATTAATCTCGGTTGTATTTTATTCGATGTATAGCAGCAGCATAAAATAGTTATGCTTTTTCATTTATTTATTTTTTCTCCATTATTGAAGGCAGTAATATAATATTTGAACCAGCGAAAGCAGAAACGGTTTTGCAAATTCTTTGACATGCAATAAGTGGGCACTAGATTGAATTTACTAATAAATAATGATAACATATTGCATTAATGTAATATAGTAATTATATAGTAATGAAATAAATAGTTAATAGCACATTCCTCTTATTTTTAAATGTAAATATAAATATAAATGTAAAATTAGTAAACGAATTAGTAATTAGTAAAGAAATTTCATCATGCGAGCACCGATTCAACCTTGCCGTTTTATTTTTCCTCACCGTTAATTCACTATTGTCTACATCCAAAGGTAGCAGTTCAATGTAAGATTTTTTTCTGTACATATATGCTAGAGAATATTATTTTATCACTACATTAAGCCATCGGGTTCTGTTCATATAAAGCCGCAATATATTGATGGATCGTTTTATATAATCTGAGTAATGTTTTATTTATATTCTTCATTTAATATATTTATATAAGGATATAGAATTGCTCATTATAAAGGTCCAATTATATTTCGTCAATTATTCGGTGTTTTATTTTCTTTTTACTTAATTAAAGCAATTTTTGTGTTATTTGTTTTATCGTATCAGCACTATCATAACGAAATATTTGTTAGCCTCTTTGCGAGGATTATAAGGGCGGAAGTTGGTTAGAATTCATTGTGGGAACATATGTTGCTGACGTAAACGATTTCAGCGTATTGTTGTTGATAGTTTAACGATATCCTAGCCCCTGCTCATTGCTTGTTGTTCTCTATATTAGAGTAGCGATGAATTTACCTGATGCTTATTTGATTTTGATCGTACTTTTTTATATTCATATGGTACACAATTGTTGTATAACCCGAATGTCCTTCAGTCTCCATCATTTTACTCGTTGGTTTGTTCATCGATGTTCTTTGGTATTCATCTTCAAGTAACAACGATTTTATCGACTAGCAGCTTTGCGTTAATAATTTCACTTCATTGCTTCTTGTTTTAGTTGTTAGTATGTTCCCTTCCACAGTCTGACTTTCTTCCTTCGTTTTTTGTGCTCTAACTAGACAAAAGTCTATTACCCGGAATTAATTTATGCAAATCGAAATAGTATAGATGATACGTTAGAGCAGCATAGCTGGTAGAGATGGTACGGGTGCTGGCGTTTCAAAGCTGACTTCTACAAACAGATAGGACAAAAAAAGATGCAATCAAATATTGGACAGCTTCGAAGAAACGTAACCATCAACAGTAGTACTGCATTCCTGCCCAGTTGTTGTGTCCTCCAATCGCTGTTAACATTGACCTCATGTAGTCTCTTCTGTTGAATGACGTGACGGTAGGGGATCGATAAAGCTGCAGCCTTTACAGGTTAGCTGCATATCTGAATCAGTTCTTATTATATGAGATTCCATCAGTTCTCGAAGTCGAATCTCTCGAGGGGATCATATGCTGACTAATTTTTGCATTGAATGAGATGCTCCAATTCGCCTGAACATTCAGCAAAACTCGGAGAGTAGGGCCATATTATATGGGCAAGGCTTCAGGGTGGAGTCGACGAGGCTAATATGACACCTGAAGAACGAGCTGAGTTAAAGAAGAAGGAAATTGAGGCCGAATTTCTGAGGTACAAGTTGGCAAGGCGAGCTGCCGCACAGAGAGAAGCTGCCGGGCAGGTAGCTGTTAGCTGTTCTTATTTCCTTTTGCACGAATCGCATCTGTTGCTTTATTTGCTAGCATTACTTAATATCTAAATGAGTCTATTTAACTTATTTGTACTTATAAGCGTTTATATAGCTTAATTTATAGAATAGATAGCAATCTAATTTACATGCACTTCCGTTTTTTGTGATGCTTTGTTTCCTTAGACACCTATGCTTGATATGAGACAATTCATAACGCACTATACGAAACTTCATGCAAATTGCCATATTCCTTCGCTTCTAGACCTCGACTTAAGCTTGTTCGAAGTCAACGTATGCTCGAGAAGAGCAAAAAGAGCGCAGAGAGGATAGAAAAAGCTCCTACCTTGCAAATTAGTTGTTTTGCAGGAGAGCGGTTCTATTTTTTTTTTTGATTTCTCCGGATTGGTCAACAAAATGAATGTGCGATTCTTTTTGCCCAGCTTTAGGAGGACGTATTTAAGCATTGGTCTTATATCTGATTTTTGTATGTGAAGGGATAGGGATGGGGCTTCTAAGCCAAGAAATATGGTATTTTGACGTTCATCCGGGAATAATGAATGAATGGGCGTAAAAGTCATACGGCTCGACGAAGCATAATTTTGATGCACGTATATGTACCATCTCTGAAGGAACAAGGCGAAGGCGTACCCGCATCGGGAATTGAAGTGCCGACTGCAGAGTTGGGCTCAATCAAAGATCGCTTCGAAACGGGCGATGCATTTAAAGGACAAGAAACAGGTTCCTCTTTTACCTGCATTTATCTGGAAAACCACTTCTATTAAACTCATTACTAAAGCATTCCATCCTTTCATTTGCGTCTTGAGCCAATATTAACGAAGAAAAAGTCGAAGCACATACAATAAAGCATTTACGAAAAATTTTGGCTTAACGTTTAGTAACGATGATAATTTTACAGGTAATTGTAGTACTATTTTTTACATTTAAATCATTCAACCATGCGTCTATGAAATTGGGTAATGCGCCGGTTGAAAGAGTTGTTGAATGGGTTATCCTGTGGTATCTTTTTGCAGAAAAGTTGAAAACTCAATGAAAGTAAAGTATATTAGGTGTATTCAAAAGGCTTAAAGTGAAGCTATCACTTAATTTCAGGTTGTTTTGATTTTAATAGCTAAAGTTTAGCATTATATAAGTGTGATGTCGATTATATATTTGGAATTAATCACTTATCACTGATCAAGCTAATCATTGATCCTGATAAAATGTTTTATTCCTTTTCTTTATCGTCGCTCGTATTTATTCATTATTAACTCTGAGAATTCGATTTTTCTAAATACTTTGAATGTCCAGTTAACTCCGATACGATACTAAGTATCACATTATGAGGAGCCGTTTTCTATATACGTTGGAATTAAAATAATAGAAAAATTCAGGTAATTATTACTTGTTATATTAATAGTATGTTTCAAATAATATTGCTTTATTTTTGAAGACAAATCGCAGCTTGATGTTGAGATAAAAATGGCCGGTAAAGCGAGAGAAAAATTCAAACAAATCGATGCTGAAGGTCCAACACCAACGATGCTAAATCAACCAAAGGTAAAAGTTTTTTCCACAATATTGGGCATATTTTGAGAGGCATTTTTAATTTTGAACGATGCCGAATATCACGTATAGCTAGGATATGCTGAAATCCTTGTGCTTTTTTTCGGTGATTACAATATGGAAATTCATGAACCCATATCGTCACTAATTTTTTGCATAATATTGTAGCTGATAAAAATATTATATTATGCAAATGAGTAAGTATTGCTGATAAAATATAGTCGTTTGCAAAAAATATTATAGAAATTGCTGAAAGCATTCTATACCCTTCCTTTTCCCTAATATTTATCAAAAAGATAAATAAACGAATATCTATCAGTGGTACTTTAGCGAGGCTTTTTAAAATTAGGATATGTTGGAAATACCAATTTTCCGGAAATCTGAAAAAAAAAGTACCATAGTTTCGATGTTGCAGAGCGTCTATAAATCTATGCTGTGTTTTTGATGATCATTAAAAAAAAATATGCAAAAAATAATTAAGAAAAATGCAAAAATAAGTGTCGACTAAAGAATATTTCAAGAATGGTGATCTATTCTCGATAAATCATAGATGTTCATTGCGTTTCATAGAATTATTTGAAAGCGGAAAATTTCTATTGCTATTTCGCCACATCTTAGCGATTGCATCACGTTAGAATTGTGAGAAGTTGAGAAAAAACATTTCTAAAAGATTTCATCAATTCCAGCATCCACTGGATCTATATCCAAAGAGTTGAATTGTCCTAAAATTTCAAAAAATTTGAGATTTATAAGCAATGAATGATTAGATATCAAGTAATTAAGAATCATACTATATAGGATTAAAAGTATTAAGTGCATTTTTTTTGTATAATTTCTATAGTATGAAAAATTAATTACAAGCGGATTTATTATTTCCGAGTAATAGTTTAACTATAATAAAATAACGAAGAAATAATATTTGAAGGAGAAACGTGTTAGCAAATGGGATAAAAAAGAGAATGCACCAGTACCAGAGCCGATCAACAAACGTATCATCGAAGATGAACGTATGTTTCATTTGTTTAATGCTCACATTTCACTCTCATATTTCATATTCGTAATTCATATGCAAATGCATAAGATGATTTGCATAAGAGACTAGTTGTCTTAGAAGGAATTACGGTAAATAAATGATATAATTAGTGAAATCAACTTATCGTTTAAATGTGGATTAATTGAACATTTCGAATAAACGTTCATTTAATGCTGTACTTCAATAGATAACAAATTGACTAATAGAGGTAAATTTTGAGCACAGCACTATAATATTTTAATGGATGGCTTAATATTTTAATGAAAGCCTTGGATATTATCGTTTTATTAATATGAGAGTAAAGGATATATTTGAAAGATACGCATCAAAAGATATTTCGGCTTTAATATTTTCTAATTTTTCTTTTTTTGCAAAGAAATGTTTCGAGTAAAGAGGAATTAACATTGGTAATCTCATCTCGAAAATAGAAAATTCATAGTGTGATGGCGTCTCTTAAATGAAAATATAAAAATTAATGCTAGAAAATTTGAATATCGTTGGACTGTATGATGATGTAACAATTTCCTTATTTCATTGTTTAATAAATTGCGAGGTTTATGTTGGTTATGAGCTCTTAAAATCGATGAATATTCGACGAAATAAGAGATATAGAAGGATGAAGGGGAGGAGAGGAAGGGGAGAGAAGAAGAAGAGGGATGGGTTACCCACCAAAGGAATTATGGTAAGCCTGAGGGTAATACTACCGAAATAATTGCTTCAATAATGAAAGATTTGTTGAATTTCAGCTGAAGAGCTTGAAGAGGCGGATGCATATGCTGTGAAGAATTTGATGAATAAATTCAAAAATATTGAAAAAGAACCGGTAAAATTGGCCACGCATGAGAGACCACTTGACTTGGAAGGAATTAAGGTAAATAATTAATATTGATTATGGATTTTTTAAATAAATTCATTAATTTATTTACAATTGTTTTACATTTTATGATCGATAAGATCTAAAAAAATTGACATTCTTTTAAACAGTATTTCGACGTTATTAATCGGCTGATATATCCTTTTATTTAAACATATCTACTTTAGGTTTCAACACAAGATGACTAACATATGTGCAGAGATGAAAAATGAAAAATGTTCGAAGTAATAGATATAATAAAGAATGGAGTGAATATATAGAATAGATGCAGTGCAAATAGAAAATAGAATGAAAAGGATAGAAAATTATGAATAGTAAAAAATTATACCACCATATGCAAATTTATTTACATCGATAGAAACAATGAACGGTGATAATAAATAAACAAAAATCTGATAGAAGCAAAAAAAAGGTGTGATTTATATCGAATCGAAACAACAATATTACTAATGAGTGTTTCAAATTAGTTGTAATGAATTCATTTAAAAACATTTAATAAAGCATATTTTAAAAATTTTTTAAATCATTTTTTAGGTGGAAGCGAAGAATCTCAAAGAGCAATTCGAGAAAGCTGGCGATCATGAGGATGAATCGGCCGAAGAGAAACGAAAAAGGCTTGAGGAGGAATTCGCTCGATTGAAACGTAATTTATTCTATATTCTTATCGGCTATAATAAATTTCTTTATTTAAGATTTGTTTATGCGGACGAAAATGCAATACGATAAAATGACCTGTTTTCTATTATTTAATTTTATGTCATTCTGATAAATTCCACTTTTCTTGCTTGTAAAATTTAGAAGAAAATTATATATAATTTATTTTGTTGTTTTTTTTTTCAATGATTTTATTCCTCTTTGATGTGCTAAATTTATATTCAATGAAACGTTTAATTTACATAAAAATAACGTAAAATATAGTCTTTTTTTTCAGTCAAAGATGCATAAAATATAAGCCGTATTTAAAGCATTTACCTACCATTACCATGGGTAAATATTGCAGAAAAAAAACGACTGGGGTAGTATAAATTTCCTACGGGAACTTGTTGAGGAATTCATAAAATTTCATCTAATTGATCACTAATTTTTATTGCGTTGATTTTTTAAATGTACTTTTGCATTTTTTTTTGCGGTAGATCTTTAATAACGCTTCGTTTCTGTATGCATATTTATTGGGGTAATTAGTGCTTGTAAACCAAAAAAAAAATTAAGGCGATGAAATTTGTTAGGTATAATTCATTTTGGGATAGTGTGAGAGGTGAATTTCATTTCAATTGGTCGTTTTTATTCATCGCTTAAGGAGGATTTCAAATTTACGCATGTCAATTGTTTAACCGCTCAGGTGCGGTCGAAAAAACGTCATTGTCGACGGATTTACTAAGAGGTCATCTGTTTTTGGAAGGTTGCCTAGATTTTTTCACCGTTCAATCGGTTTGATTGGCCGAATTTTACGAGAAAGCATTGATCGTAAGATTTTTTCCGGAGCGTTTTGCTGTATATTGTTTTTTTTTTTTGCTTGATCACTTGATCACCTAATATATCACGTGATGAGAAGAGTTTTGTAACGGAAAAGAACTTTAACTGAACACATTTTTTACACCTCACTTGGTCAACGAATCAATTAGGCAATTATAATGGGAGCTATATCATTTCAGAAGAGAAGGAGGCTGCAGCTGCAGCTCGCGAACCTTCGCCTGAAGAGGAGGTCGTTCCACAAAAGGAGGAAATCCATGTAGCGGCCGATCATGCATCTAAGATGGCCGCTAAATGGGAAAAAATCCAAAAGAAGGAGGCAAAGAAGGCGGAGAGGAGCAAGATGCCGCAAAAAGCAAGCGCACAAGCCGTTAGTTTTTTCATTCTCTTTTCATTTTATTTGATAATATAATAATAACTACTGAAATCAGCCTTGGAAAAAATAACCTTTTGGAAATATTTTCTCATCTAATTTTAAAAAAAAAAAAGAAGAAGAACTTGAAAACGCATATAGCCGAGATTAGATGCTCATAAGTATGTGTTTTCGTATATAGAACGTTAAATCCGTCACTCAATTATGGGTACAAATTTGAAATAATCAGCTGATCTCAATTATGAGCGCATATTGGATCCATGAATCAAATTTCAATGATATGAGTGATCTATTCGAGCACCTCTATATTTATTGTACTCTTTTTTGAAAGAGTTTTATATCGAAGTATTTCTTTCATTGATTGCACTCAGCAAATTTATGAAATTTAGTTGAAATATTCTAATTGATCGTTGAATTACTTAGTAAATTTTTCTACGTTTTATAGTGAAATTAGCGTTATTAAATGTAAAATTGCACCATCCAAACCATTGTATTTCAATTTGTAGAATTGAATGATTAACGATTAAGTTCGCAGGTATATTTACAGCTTTCATGGGATAGGAAATGCAAATGCGGCTGGGAAATAGGCGTAAAAAGTTTTGAATTATTTGCGAAAGCAGCAGGGACTGTAACTCAAAGAATATGGCTGATCTAGTGGACTTTATGCTGCCTAGTATACGATGGCAAAAAATTATCGCTCATGGAATGGTGGAAGATGTTTTTAGAATGGAATGTTGTCGGGGGGTTTCTTAGCAGATTTATTTCGAGATTTATTGCTTTCGTTTCTATGATGATAATGTATTAGAAGACTTGTCACAAGAATTGTGAAAGCAACGGACTTATTTGAAAGAATATTGAATTTATTTATGGTTTGTTTTACAATCATGCAAATAGTCTCTCTGCAAAGTAAATCTCAATTCAGCATATAAATTTATGCAAAATTCGAAACAACAGTTTTTATTGGGAAGAATTGTCCCGAAGATAAACTGATGAATAAAGTTGCGCATAGGCATTTCGGATCAACATAGATCGAACGAGGCTTGAATTCTAGAACTTTATAGAATGTACCACTTTTGTCATTACGTTTTTTTTTTTCTTGAGGTGGGTGGATCATTATAGATAGGTAAGAAAAATATTTGAATTAAAAAATCCTTTGTAAAATATATGATTATAGCCCAGAAGTACTCCTCAAAAGCTGTCTTATGACAAGCGTTATGTAGGTGATATTCCATATAATGGCTATACTCATTTATAGCATCTAGCACGATTACTTTAAACAAGCCTTATTAGCAGCGATCATTGCAAAACGTTCACTAATCTTTAACCAAATTGCAGGATAAATAAAAGCGTCATATTCATCATCTGCTCATCTTCGTATTTCTAGTCCATTGCATTGTCCATCATCAATAAAATTTCTTCTTTTGCATATATATTTTTTATCCTCATGTGTTTTTTTATGAGTAATTTTGTGCAGTAAAGATTATTTCCCGAAAAAAGAAAATGAATTGTCTTTGCATCGAAATATCACACAACATTCACGTTTAATATCTTTGCATTTTTCTTTTATATCTTCTTCAATAACCTTACTAATATATTTGATTTGAGCTGCTATTTGCATAATATTTAATTCCAATTTTTTCGAGATTTTTTTTCGGATATAAGAAGGTGCAATTCTCTACTTTAAGGGAAGAATTATCCTCTAATATTCTATATTATTCTTTTTACTATTGGCATTTAAAAAAAATGAACGAAACGCATCGATCATAAAGGAACTTGTATACAATAGAGCGCTTTAAAAAATTGCGAGCTTACGATAACATCTCTACCTCAGTCGCTAATCGCCATGTTACTTTTGCGGCTAAAAAACTCCCGATCTTCTTGAGCATTTTCGTTGCATCTTTGAACTATTAACGTGTGACTAATTAATTAACCTTCTTGCATACCTCATTTATTAACCAAATTGTGCTAACCTTTGTATTTCCTTTTTAATAAAATAAACGATGATGAAAAATAAAATTATAAGATGAGGTATCATCTAGCGAGGATACTCTCAACTTATGATTATATTTTGCTATATTTCGAGATATTTATTAGAATCTCATTTAATTGATACCACAACATTATCGCCTATTCGTATATATTTCTTTCGTAGATAGCTTGCATAGATATTCTATTTATATTGCTTGCATGTTTTGCAGTGTTTAAAAAAAATACAATTATCTAAGGCAATTTTATGGGGATAAATGTTTGCTGTGTGATTGATTTCCACTCATCGTGTGAGCTTTTTTTTTTTGTTTTTCAACAGTGTGTGCATGTTTAGATTTGGAATTCAAGAATTCGAGCACCACCTTTATGCGATTGTTGTGGACATGGTGTCTATATGGCCGAACGTTTTGAATGCTTCTCACATATTTATCATCAACGATGTTTTCGATGCAAACATTGCGGCTCACCTCTCAGGTATTTGTAAATTTATCATCGAGAAGATTTTTTCGGCGGAATTATTTTCCACTTAATATTTGCCGCATTTCTTAAGGATAAATCTGAGAGGTATCACTATTAATACTATTGACAAAAATTTTAAAAAAAAGAACAAGTTTCAAGCCTATGCTGAAATTTGGTCACAGTTTCTCTAAATATTGATAAAATGATTAATGAATGAATTAGGGGCATGTATCTTCAATCAATTTAACGACAATCCAATTCAGTGCTCATAGCAAATACACTTCAATGATCTTTCAAGAATGTCGATGTTGTGCGGTGAAATGCTATATGCTTATATGCATGTTATTGAGAGTTTAATTCTAAATGCAAATTTAACATTCTTGATTTTTTTTTAACTGCATTATCAGTTTGTTCTTTTTTTTTTAACGCAAAATCATCCTTCTCCATAGTAACGGGTAAAAGAGCACGTTCATAGTTACAGATAAAGAAGTTACTAATAAATAAAATATCGTCAAATGTTGGTCGCATAGAAAGTGGTATATTACCTCATAGAGGGAAATAATTCATTTGAGGGCGGAAAATAGTCAACGTTCGCCCTCGGGAGATTTATTCTGCGAGACACATTTTCGACGACTTTTCATCGCGCAGAATTCGTTCGTCTTCAGAAGCAATCAACAGTTTATTGTTTCGACATGAGACGATATTCAATTATTCATCTTATAACCATAGCAATATTGACTTCACTTTAAGAAAAAAAATTGAAAACGATTTGATTGCAATTGATCGCAATTGCAATCGATTTTTAAAAAAAATGCAATTGCAAAACTCCATTGCAACGATGTCATTTATTGTTTATTTATTTAGAGAAACTCTCAATTTAATTGTAAAACTTTCGAGGAATCACCATTGAAATCACCTTTTTGAATAATATAGTAAAAAGTACTATCGAATTAATTTGATTACATTTATTGCAAAAAATATTGTAGAAATAAAATTTTTGAATAAACTTTAAAATAAAATTTTACATCATTGAAAAAAAAAATTTTTTTTTTTTGCAAAATTTTGAAAAATTATTTCAAAAATATTTCGATTTGAAAAAAAAAAGAAATTCATAATTTTACGAAATATTTCGGATATGATTGTATCTTTTTTTCTCTCTCGCGAATGAATTGCTTATTTCATTGATATCAATAATATTTGCTAATTTAATAAATATTATCGAATATTTTCAACTTTGATTCGATTTTCTGTTAAAACTCATTGATTATATGAAATTTAATTGAATTTAATAAAGGAGAAATTTTCCAACCGTTTTTTTTTTCTCTCTCTCTCTCTCTCTCTCTCTCTCTCTCTCACACATTTCAAATATTATTGTCGAAAAAAAATTTTTTTTTTAATGTTTATGAAATATATTCGTCTATTAATATATATTTACATTCTTTATTCTCATATATTGAAAAATTTCTACAAATCCATATAATATGCAAATGAGGAACCAACACAACGAAACTCCTCAACGACAACATCCAAATATTACAGTAAAGTATTCGGAGGCATGTCAAATACGAATAAAGAAGCAACAATTGTGTACGAATAGGAAAATTTCAAATTGGCTTGCGAGCAATAATGAAGCTGAACAAAAAGGCTAACTTACCATCGTTGTCCTCTTTGGGCTTCCTTTTTTTCTGCAGTCGCAAAGTATACGAGTTGAAATGAGAGCAGATATGTTAGTTAAACGATATCAATGATAAGGAGTATATCAGTGATCAATCATATCATATCAGTGATATGATATGATTATATCAATGATATCAGACATCACATATATGTTGCGAATCGGCTCATCAACATATCTATAAGAGTTGGTAATCATCACTTAGAGGATGACTAAGAAGAAAACAATTGGCCGTGCTCAAATTTCTATTGAAGTTTTTGGATTCATTGTTCCGAGTAGGTCGATTTCATCGTTCAGATCAAAAATAATTGTTTTTTGATTATGCACATTTTAGACACAAAAAGGTGGTCATCTGGCAAGCCAACGACTTGGTTACCTTTATTCCCATCGATCAGTTTCCGGTCACCTTAGGTATATTTGCATATCAAAGTATTTGCATAAGAGCTCATGTAAATTTAAGTACGAGAATAAATGAGGTAATCACTACTGAAAATGTGATACATTCGATCGAAATTGATGTTGTAACACTTGTTGGAAGAGTGCTACTCTCACGAGGTACCTCATTGGTAACTGCGTTGAAAGATGCGGGTAACTGATATTGTCGTTCACCGGTCAACGAAGGATTTATGGCTTGAAGCGAGACGATTGGGTAGAAGAAGCTCTCTCTTGATGTATCATGTGCGTTCAATTCTGCAATACGTAATAATCCGTAAAATTGTAGGTAAGTATATGTGAGGAATGGAGAGTGGAGGAAGAAAATGATTTTCCTTCGAAGTGACCGAAATAGTTTCTATTCAAAAACTGTTCGAAATCGTTTCTCTCCAGAATGACCGAAATGGTTTTTCCTCAGCTCTTCAGACAACTATCGGCAATTGTAAGTCATAAAATTGTTTTCTATGAGCTTCATAGACTTTTACCGTATCAATATTTAGAGATGGAAATGAAATAATGATTAGGAAAAGGAATCTTTTTTAGTAGAGAGATCATTTCAATGAAATCATTAAACTATTTTGGGAAAAACCCCTTTAAGAAATTTTATAGCTGACATTCAAATAAGATGGAAGGTAATATATTTTAGTATTTGTTTTATTTGCAAATGAGATGACAACGAGTTGAAATGAAATATCGCTGAGCCTCTTTCGTTTTCCCTCCTTCCTTCCCCTCTCTATAACTTGCTTCCTCAGTGAAAATCCGAAGCAACTTCATCTTTCGGTTCTTATTTAATTAATCGCTTTTCCCGACCTTGTTAGGCTTTTGTTAAAATGTAGGTGGCTTAGCTGCAATTGTCCAACGATGACTTCCAAACAGTATAGAAGGTATCGAAAGCCACTTGCGGTTGTCAATATGAAGGAAAGGCACGTTAGTAGAAAAACTCAACTCAGATATAACCCGAACTTACCATCAGGTTGAGCACTTCCTGTGGCACCTAGAATGAAGTATTTACGATTAAGATCCCAAAGACGTCCATCACGATGGTCCATTTGTGGTATGATTTGTTGTGAGAATTGACAATAGAGACGACCGTCAATCACTTCGCCTGTCACATTATGGAATAAAGTGTTGAGCTCATCCTATAAAAGTTTTATCGTTTATTACTCTAAATTTGAAATTAATGGAATCACTGATAAAGTGAATAAAAACAAAAAAGACCTTTAGATCCGTTTGCTGATCGCATCCCTTCCATTCGATTCACTTCACATTAGAACAGTGGGATATTTGTGTTGGAAAGTGAGATATCACTCTTAGAGCAATAAACCTCATAAATATTGGCATCCAAAAATAGAAAACATATTAGTTTGGATATAGGAGGGGGGAGAGGGGTTGGTAAAAGTATATGGAAGTGGAACATTTTTCATCAAAGATTTAAATGTTCCAACTAATTTAATTAATCGTATATTAATGCAAATTGAGTGCAATATTAAAATATTTTTTTCGAGTATTTCTCTTAGAAATCTTCCTCATAATTTCATTATCAGATAGGTTAGCAACGCTTTACTTGCCTAGAATTTCTAATCTTTCAAGTATATCGATTTCTTCATACATCAATTTATAAGTAATATGCATTCATAGATTAATTAAATATACTCTTTCTATATATTATATATTTTTTTTTTAAATTATATCTTATATTTATATATTTTTGTCATACAAATAAATTTTAAAAAGACGGGGGGGGGGGCATTTAACTAGAAAGCGACAATAAAAATTTGAAATATTTGTTATCAGTAACTTAACGCAATAGGTGCTAATTTATGAGCCACCGAAATAAATCACATATCTCTTAAGAGAAGAAACATTTCAAAATTATTTCATTACTAAATGGGGGAATAAAAAAAAAATCATCGTATTATTTTTTTTCCTTTTGTTATCAAAAAAAAAAATTTTTTTTTTTCATATGCAATTCAGGAATTACCTTCACTTTTAACTTTGTGAATTCCTTACTAATCAAACGATATATGAAAGTTTTTGAATTGGTAAAAAAATTTTTGCATTTTCGGGAAGCATTTTTTTTTTAAAGGAGAATTTTCGTATGTTTATCATATATAGTTGATTTTATTTGATAATGAAAATTGATTTTAAAAAAATCATTTAATAGAAATTAGAAAATATTTACAATCATTTGAGAATATTTTGAATTTGTTTTTTTTTTTGTGTTCGGAATGCAAATTTTTCTTGAAGAATTTTTCGCAGTTGTTATTTGTGAATAAATGAAAAGAAAAATGAAATTACACATTAAAAGTGTACCATCTATATTTTTGCAATCATTTATCATCAATTTATGGTATAATCTTCACATTACAACAAATGGCTCCGATCATGCCCTCAGGGTCGGTCTTTTATTTTTTTTTTCGATGCTCTCGCTATCATAAATCAATAAAATATTATACCTCTGTAAGATAGGTACGATCGTTGCCTCTTACGTTGGGGGTGTTATATGAGAGGAATACCTCAGTGTCGATGAACTCTGAGTTTGTACTGAGTACACATTCACTGATCATATCATCGCCCTAAATATGCCATTCCTATTTAGATCTATTTACGCGATATTTTCCGAAATAAATAAGCAAATAAAGAAATACTCGTTGAAAATTTCAAAAACGAGAACGATTTCCTTTAGATATTTATGCAAAGAGACTCTAAAGAATAGATAATTTAGAAAAAAGAAAAGAAACTTTCGATAGTAAGAAGTAAGATGAATTAGACTTACAAAGACGAATAAATGTGACCGCAGTATGCGGCATACGGAACGAGATTTCACCCCAAAAGCAAACATCTATAGGAGAGCTTATTCTGGCCTTCATTTGGGCGGGAATGAGAGAGAGGAACTAGGTAAAGAGATGAGAAGGAAATGTCATCGTCTTCTTTTAGCGAAAATAGCAAATGTTTTTTTATTTCCAACCTAAGCGATGAAATAGAGCATAATTAAGAATCAACCCATTTGAAAGTATATAAATAACGGATTATTTTAAATATGAGTTCTATTCATTTTCTTATGAAAGTTTGTAAATGTTATTTTTTCTTATTTCCCGTTTTTTATTTGCAATTTTCCACTCATCTTTGAAAAATATTTTCATCCATTCAGCAAATTTTCATTGAAAAATAGTGATGAGCGTTTTCTCTACCACACTTTTTTTTTCCACTCATCATAATCAAATAGAGTGGATATATTTCGGCTATTTTTTTTTTTTGCTAATGAAATATATAAATATATACTACTATTAAAATATAAATTATAACTCTTTAGGAAATTATGACTATTACGAAAGCAGTAAGATTATTAGGAAGAAAAAATACATATGTTTTTCTCAACCGTCAAAAATTATAACTTCATAATTTCTTTTAAATTTAAATATAAATTATTTATTATGTAAATAGTGGTTACAACCTTATATAATTTTGTAATATGCGTTACAACTCTTATGTTAGTACCATTGGCGATAATTTAAATTATATACATTATCAAGTAATAGAGGCGATAATCAAACAAATAATAAAAACGTATAGATTATAGAAGTTCGAAATTTTAATACGGGTAAATAATAGAGCATTTCTTATTGCAAGCAAATAGTAAAATATTTTTTAATAAATGAAAATAAAAGTTGTAATGCCTATCACAAAATTATCTAAGGAAATAATCGCTATTTACATAATAAATAATTTATATTTAAATTTGAAAGAAATTATGAAGTTATAATTTTTGATCGTTGAGAAAAACATATGGATTTTTTTCTTCCTAATAATCTTACTGC
Organism: Ascaris suum; assembly: GCA_013433145.1. Taxonomy (NCBI): domain Eukaryota; kingdom Metazoa; phylum Nematoda; class Chromadorea; order Rhabditida; family Ascarididae; genus Ascaris; species Ascaris suum. The sequence continues at coordinate 1,332,340 of CM024172.1, read as the reverse complement.
TTTCGTAATAGTTATAATTTCCTAAAGAGTTATAATTTCTAGTCGTTTAAATAATCCTAATCCATGGTAAAGCTTTCTTGGAAATGATAACACTTCCAAGCAATCTTCACCATTGAATAAGGATATGAGGAAAACTAAAGTGCAAAAATTCTCGACGGCTATCGTTCGAAGCAAAAGAGAGGTGTTCCGTATAAAAAATATAAGTAAAAAGAATGTCAGGATTAATCGTCCAAATTTGAAAGCACAAAAATTCCTTCCACAATTGTTATACAGATCATTAAAAGGGCTGTTTGATAAAGAAAAACTCATAAAAACTAAACATATATATTTAAATGTGGATAGTTATTATTTAAGATTAGCTGGAAATAAATATTGATATGGTAGAAAGAATTGTTTCCCTTCCCTTTATGTGTCATAAAGAAAAAGAATTTTTTCTTTTGTTTGCCAAAGTATTTGATGTTCTTCTGTCTTTCACCGATTAGAAGGATCCCTCCTATATGAGGCATATAGTAAGGTGAAAATAGGTAATGACATTGATGAAGGTATTTCTTGTGAATAAACTTCAGCACAGAACAGAATACCTTTAGATAACATTTCGTTTATGAGCAATCATCAGGAAATGATACACAGTGATGAGAAGAAAGAAGACCTTTCAGGATAAAGCGGAATAGTCGAAATCACCTAAATGGAATCCTGGTTTTTCAAAACCGCTAGGAAGATAAATCCCACTAATTTGCCAGTTGTCGGTTGGGAGTTTCCAAATCTCGCTCGGAGACTGGAAAGAATAGAAATTACTAAAGACCTAAAAACCTCGGAAGTATAGGCAGTCCTTTTTATCTTTGAGAAATTCAAAGATGAAAAAAAAATCCCACCAACCATAGCTTCATCGTTTGAAAATGCGATAGCTATATACTGCAACGGTGGTGGCGGAATGAGTGATTGCGCCATCATCTCAATACGCAATGAATTAGGTCCATCGACAAAGAAGATAAGTGCGATGGTACAATCGAGCGATGGATCGCATCCAGCCGGCTTGAACAAACACCCTTTCGTCTCACCACAACCTAGCCGATCCATGTGTAAACCTAACGATACGAATTGACAAAATAAAGATGATAGCAGCACTAAGTTTATAATCATTTCCGTTATGCGGTGAATGCCGATGAAACGCGTTATTAGTGAGGTGCCGCGCAAGGTTGATTGGTGGATGGTGGTATGAAGACAGCTACTAGGCGACAACCAGTTAGTCAATCACATTCACTTCTTTGAGCAGCGCCCTATGCAATTATGATCCTGTTCTTTTGCAAATGTTACATCGTTATTTCGTTTTACGACACATTATATCTTAGAACTAATTGTTCATTGTTTTATTAAACACACTGCAATTTGTCGCTCTCAAGTTGAAATTCTTGCATTAAATGGCGATTTTTGCAATATGACCCTACTGTTGTTCGTATCAAAGCTGAGTTCGTTGATCGGGATTCCTGACGTGGACGGTTCTCGAGTGGATGCTGCTTGACATCCATTTGAGGTCACTTGAAAACTGTTTGATCGCATTTCGCAGATCCCTTCGAAACCACACATTTATCTTTGTGTATTCCGATGCGCTTTTCGTTTGCATTCATAAACACTTATTGTTTAGGTAAATAAGATCTTTATTGCAATAACAATAAAACTTAGCTAATTTAGCGTTATGACTGCCTTAATCGAACATCTATGAGAGAGGTAGAAACTTGCAACAAAATTGCGGTATAATTAATCGGCGGAGAATATTTCCTGAAAATCGGATCAATGGAACAAACTATATCAACGAAAGGGCCAGTTTAATAACGAAACTGCGATAGGTGTGAAACAAAACCGTCGTCGCTACCAGTTTTCACTACCTATTTCATCGATTACGCAGTCATGATTAGCACATTCAAGACATCCTCTTTAAGCTAAGAGCAAATACCGTTTGTGCTTCTATATTTTAGAAATAATAACAGGGAAAAAGATGCTACTACCTGAGGAAATTATTACATATCAGGTATTTGAATCCCGATCGGCGTATCAAACATTCGAGGAAATTAGACGAAGGAAAACCGGGCTAGAATTTTTATCCGCCACCTGTGTTTATGTGAGACATATTCAATCAGTTTGCCGAAGTACCACACGTATACAGTATGTACTTTGCCCAACTCTGAACTCGCATCTTGTCAACAAACACTTGTATAGAGAGTTTAGATAGGGAATTGTATCATCCTCAATATATATTTGTCTTTAATCTTCTTTCATTTTGATTCACTTCAAACCGAAATCTAATAACAGCGAAAAAAGGTTCTTTTAGAGAGGCGAGAAAAATGGATGCAGCACCAGGTCAGAAAATGAATGTAAAGAAAAGACCTTTAATGAACGAGGCGTTCATGCTAAACAAAGAGGGTGAGGATTTGACCATATCAGCACAAATATTTCAGAATATTTAGTGGTAGAAAGAGATTCCCAAAAACGAGGCATACTCGACTCTTATGATAATCAAACATTGATCCTTAAAGGTTGTCGCACAGCTCGTCAGGTTAGTTGACCAAAAGATATAGGTGTGACAACCATATAACTGAGATGGACGCTATCTTCAGCGTGGAAAGAATGATCTTCTGCTTACCGAAGACGGCATTCTTTCATCGATTTCTTTAGTGTTCGTCTCCTTGCTGAGTCACTGCACAGGTATTACGCATTAAAAAGTTTGTTGCTGAAGTTGGAGGCTTATTGGATGAGTGATGCTCTCTGAAACTCGTTGAAAAATTCTATGTGCAAACGTCCTAAAAGACTCTAAAGAATGATCTATGAGTGCTGTTAAAATTTCGCGGAGAGTTGCTCAAATTGTGGGAATGTATCCTTCCGCTCCTTACAATATAATAGCATAGAAAATTACCGGAAAGGTTTTATTGCTCACGTTGCCTCATTTTGAAATATTGTGCTCTAGTTTTTGGTTGCGATCTATGCAAAAGAAATATCCAGATAACTGAGAAAGTTCAAAGGAACTACACTCAGGTGACTATTAGAGAAACATTTCGTGGATCATCGTAGCCTAATTATGAGTAAGAAGAACTTCGTATTTTTCATTTAAAGTCTCTATGATATCATTGGGCTCAATTCGACTAATATATCTTGTAAGATCGTTGAAGATTTACGAGGCATTACATTTAAGGGGCATTCTACTTCACAAGGTTTGCATCATGCTTGAGTCGACAACCTCTTCGAATTGAAAGGCAGTTCGCGAATCGATCTGTCTGATTGATGTACTCAGTTCATTTGCCTTTCTTGTCGTCCCCATTTAGATCTCTTCATCATCTCATATGGTTCTGGCAGGTAGCCGATCGCCTTTAAGCGGAGCTTGGAGTGTTATGATTTAATATTTGCATTCCTACGGGCCTACAGTCATTACAATCACTGGTTTTCTCTCATTGTTTATGCTTTATTTCCGGTTTTAAACGCATGATTGCGTGTTTTGTTCATGATTACAGATAGTTTCTTTCTTTGTATATTAATTTTCTTGGATGCATGGTTTCATGCTTTCTCTATCATAAAATAAATAAGAGTTTATTTGTCTTTGCTTTTTTTTTTCTGTAAGTACCTCTTGTTAATAAACCTTGACCACATAAATGTCTAAAATATTCGTAATCGAGATAATTGAGAGGATTCAACGGTGCTGCACTGAGGCGGCTTTCGGGAAGGCTTTTCATGGATCGCTGCAGCATAATTATGAGTAGCGGCTTCGTATATTAGATACGAAACCTCAATTCGATTTACAATTATGTTTTTGATGGTCGTTGAAGGTTTCTCAGGTATTCCGTTCGAGTGTATTTTCTCTTTTTGCACAGCTTGCACTAGTGCTCAACGTTAACCGCCATCCTCACCATCACGGAGGCCATCGGCCCCAGCGGATGCCGCGCTGACTTTCATCATCCCTGTGAGGGATGTTAGAAGCTCATTTAAGTCACAGAACACATAGCCCGTCCAACTTCTGCACGATCACTGTGGATGGATCTCAAATGGCCTACCATGCTATGCGTCGATGAGGAGTTGAAAGCTAGCATTCGTCCGCAAATACTGCAGCTGACCTTTTTTGCCTTTATTGTCTTCTTTCACGAAGAAATCCCACACAGCGCTTCTCCCACTTTTCTCCTTCCTTATCAGTCCAGATTCCTTCGAACCGCTGCCCACTGGTGTCGACTCTACAGACGTCGAGGGGATGGGGCGGGCAATGAGGTCGGCAGTGGTGACTGTTCATCTCCGTTACCTGGACATTCCATCACTCTGCAACATGGCCCACATAAACAGCAAACCATATTCAGCTGAATGGAAAAGCATAGTCCAAAAGAGAGGGTAAAACTTATTTGTCGATCACGAAACACATGTATTACCTCAAGCCTCGTCATGCTTTAAGAGATGATTGGAGCAATGCGATCTATCGGCGATATCTGTCCACTATTTATCGGCGGCTATAACTGCTTAATACATGATCATTTCGGCATTCCAATGTGTTTTTGTTCCTCATGATCTCTGGTCTTTGCTTTCGTTCACCACGTTTTGGTTCTTAAACGTATGATTATGTGCAATGATTATATTTACATATGCTTTATTGCTTTTCTGTATATTTATTACTCTATTGGCAATGTGGTTCCCCTTGAGGATTACTTGAGGAATGGGTTGAAGACCCGAGAATATTGAGGAATGGGTTGAAGACCGAGATACTTGAGGAATGGGTTGAAGACCGAGATACTTGAAGACCGAGATACTTTTGAAGACCGAGACTATTGGAATGGGGTTGAATAGAGCGGAATTAGCTTATAAAAAAGACCTACATTAAAAAGGAGATCGAATATCCTTGCCATAGGTAATTAAATTAAGAGCTGCAATGAGGAAATGCTTACGGTATATATTGATGTTCATGTTTGCGAGTGGTTTTCGCTAAGAATATGACGACAACGGAAGTGAATTTTTTGTTCAGAAGGGCGAAGGAATGAAGTGGAATCGATTTTTGAAGAATAATAGAAAGAAGTAGGGTGTTATTTTACTAACTGGATTCTGGAGCAAGAATTCTAGTGGTACCGAAAGATTCTGGAAAAGTCATTTTCGGCATTTGTGATATTCTGCTACTTAAAGGGCACTAGAATGACCCATATGTCATATAGTGGCTCAGATCATCTGAGTCGGGGCGAGGGTTGATCGCCAAGGTTCGGTGTAAAGGAGAGAGGAGTGGGATGGTTTGATGGTCATATACGTCGTATTCGTTGCATTCGTACAAAAAATTCAAGGTTTTCATGTGGTTTTTTCATTCTTGTGTACGTAGGCATCGAATGACGGAAGTATCATTCTTAGAGCGATAGAACGTTTCCGATTAAAATCGGGTACTTTCGTAGGTTCAAACTAACACAAAAGGTACAAGTAACTTTCAACGAATAAACTTTTGGCATATTTCAATGCCGTTTTTCCTAGTGTGAAAAGGATACAGGTGAGGATTCCGCTAAATTCGGGTTAGCGAGAAGATAAGAGGAAATATGGATGTAATAATCTTTTTTTTTTCCAAATTACAGGTAAAGTCTCCGTTGAGAGTTTAATGGTCGCATCATTGCATATCGAATGAGATCACAGTGTTGTTGAAGTTGCCTTCTAGGTGGATAGAGTTACCTCTGCTCTATATTGATTTATTGATCGCATCAAATAGTAGAGCTTGAAATTGTTCGTTTCATTTATTGCATTTGTGCTAATCGTGTTCGGTCGTATTATTAGTTTGCTTGTGTTCCATACCTTTTCAGTCTTCAATTTATGCCCGTGCAGGTGTGTATCTATCTTATTCAAATGCAATAGGGTTTGTGTTCTCTAGTTGTGCAATACCTGTAAGGTAGTCTTGTGTGAAATTTGACAAGTTTACCTCCATCTGCTCAACGCATTTCATTGCGGTAAAGCATTTTATGATTTATTGACAGTCAAGATGCTTCTGAATCCCATTGTACGACTTTAAACGAGTTCTTGATGCAGAAGTTATTGCAACTTATTACTCCTTTAGGAGGAATATATGACCTCATAGATCGAATTACAAGATTTTTTCGATAATATTGAGTACACTTCTGCTTATGCGCTTCGCTTTTATGTTCTGAAAAGGATGTGGAAAAGAAGCAGGCAGATAGGCGAGGAGGAAGATTCTAGAACTTCTCGAATTTTTCGTATTAAGGCAAATTAAGAGAAGAGAACAAATGAGTCATCTCAACCTCCTCTTCCCTCCCAACACATATACACACAACCCTTCCCATCTTTGTCCTCGAGTTTCATAAGATTTTTTCTTGTTCATATCAATACGTATGAATGTATCCGTCTATCCAAGTCTTAGAAATCGCTACCAAACTCTATGAACGTATAAATTGAAAAACTCCGATCGTAAAAACTGAAATTCGGGTAAACGAATAATTTCAACTTCAATTATTAGACGATGAATGAGGGCCACATTGAAAATATTTGCAATTTTTGATAAATCTTGCCAAGGTATATTTACCAACTTGTGAAATCGAAGAAAAAAAAGAATTTTCGTTGACTCACACCTCGATTATATGTCTCGATATGGTCGTGGTCCACCTTTTCGTTTCTCACTTGGAATCAAACTAAACCTAGTGAATACATCGGATTTTAGAGAAGAAATCATATCAGTTATTGGAATATAGGCTGGCAGAGGGGAATACTTTCGTTTCTTTCCTCATATCATAGAACGAATTCTGACCATATTTTTGGGATATTTCAGATATATTCCATTGACCTTCATTCATTTGAGTTGATGACCAGGTTGTAAATGAATTTTAAGAAAAGATTAGTGCAACGATTGTTGGATGATTTTGTAGAACGAGTAGCACTATCTTGCATTTGCGTCATTTTGTACTGTTATTTTCCAATTTTAGGCTAATCTACAAATATGCACAAATAGGTCTCATTTTTGTCTCCCAAATTGTCTATGACGAGTTCATTTGTTGATAAATATCCTTTTTTTTTATGATGCATAATGTACCCGATGTCTGCGTTTGAATGAATGTGTGTTGATACAGTATCGTTCGTTTACAAGCCCCCCCCCTTTCTGTGGTATTAGACCATTCTGCACGCTTTAACCATCACATCACTGTGTATGCCTTAGCAGATTGGTTTTTTGTTTGTGTTAGTTTCCCCTTTTTACGCTCTTTTCATGCGGAAAGAAAAGCATCCAAGGTTATTTATCACCTTACTGTCAATGCTTATTTCACCTCGAGCAAGAATCCACCTGATCCTTTGTCACATTCTGTTCGATAAATGCTACCAGTCGCGACCCGAAAGCTTGAGCGGACATCTGTCTCGTCTGTCTATGTGAAGATAGGTTAAGTCCGGTGCCGATCTTGCCCTAGCTCACATTTAATCCAGCATCGATGATTTCCGATTTTCATAAAGGCTTAATGATGCCGTTTACATGATGATTGAACCGGAATTTTAATATTTTCTTTTGCTCAAAATGTGCTTGTTTCCTATTGTTACCGATGAAAGCGGTACTGTACTTGCCCCATCACCCATATTTCTAAGTGAGTTGATCATTAACCCGATATTATAGAATATTAGCATATCGTTTTATTGTGTTAGGATCTCAACCGCCTATACTGTGGAATGTCTAATTTCGGTGTCTCGTCCAACATTTTATGCGATAATGAAATATCATACCCGTATATTTGCTGTCTTAACCATCGTTTTCCTTATTGAGCAGGGTAAACGTATTGCTATATCATCGACAGGGTCATGCTAATCAAGGTCAAAACATTGGAACGTGGCGATGTCGAGTTGGAAGTTGGTGATGATGTAGGTTTTCATTCCATACTTGCTTCTTAACTCTTTTAAATTATGGATCATCATGAACTGTGTTGCGCACCTGTGATTTGATTACATCCAGGTGCAATGAGAGAGGGTGAGTGGGATGAAATAACGGTTGTGCAGAGTTGGATGTTTTCAATATTTCATATAGAGAAGGAAGTTGTAGTGTATTTCAGTAGCATCGCAGAATCAAACAGGTGATATTAATTGTCTAATCAAGGTGTGACACCTTTGAGATGATGAGGTGTAAATGTTCGATTTATATACAAAAACTAGGGGGGGGGGAATCGGGAATAGCTTCTGAGAGAGTGAAATATAGATTTTATTGGTGGTTTGCGGTTACTAAATCGGAAGGAGCGAATTGAATTTCAGACGTTTTAAGCAACGATAAAAGTGGAACTGCAAGAGGAGAGGTCTTCCATTCTGATAATTACCTGTTACTTAATGTAATTCACTTAAATTATTTACTTAATTTAATTAAGTTTTAATGAACAAAACATTTATTATGAATGAACATCTCCTTATATCGCTTTCATCACTTCCGCTTCGGATAATTGCGCTTAGACTCATCTCCTATCTCGTTGAATACTGACAGGTCGAATCGAATCGACAGGTAAATGTTGGCACTTGAATGCCACTTGAATTAATTGCTGTCTCATATGTGAACTTTGTGGGTACTCGCGTTTAGCATAAAAGTTGCTGGATATTGCTCTAGGCTTATATCGGTACTATGTGCAACGGGCTAATTTTGCATTCGTCACGTCTATGGAGTGCATTTATTTTGTGCATCCGTTTATTTGCAGCGATTTCACATCGATAGAGGTACTGATATCCATGATATGGTTCATTTGTGGTGGGGGGGGGGGGGGGGGGAGTGGATTGTGCATATGAAGCACCGTCGATTTTCTGCCACTGGCATTTTCGGCTTGCGACACTAGAATAGCGATGTACATATATGAGGCTTTAGCTTTGGCGTAGGTATCGGCGATCGACGATCCGCGCAGATATCGTGTGGCTTCCTTTTAGACTCTCAACGAAATATATTGCAACAAATTAGCTTCAGAAAGCTGTATTGTGAAAGGTGTTTTTTTGTTGTTTTATCAAAGGTAAGTCAGTGGCTTAACACCTATGCTTATATATTCTCGCTAGCGTTTAGGCGAAGTATTTGTTCAAATAAAAGGGTGGAGGAGGGGGGGGGGGGTGGGATAGAAATGATGAAAACTTTGTAAACCATATACCTTATATCAAGCATACGGAAGAAGATGTATTTTTATTCTGTGAGAATCAAATGAGATCGTATGCTTCCCGTAGTTTTGTCTGATATTTCTCTTGTTTTGTATTTTTTTTTATAATTTCTGAAGGAAAAGGGCGAATATTAGCAATGAACACAAACGCGGAGGAGGAAAGCATAGAAAGTTTTCTCGTACTTGAACAGGTGCGGTGTAAAAATTGATGCCATTAGGTGAACAGATAAAGTCAACGCCGCAGTAACGTTACTTTTTTTTTGTGCGAAAACTGGGAGATTGCAACATAGACGTCGAATCGGACATTATAGTAGGAAAAGAGTACTTGATCATGCTTAGAGCAGCATACCCTTGACTTCTAGACAAGTCAATATTTGTGGTGGAGTTCAAGGTGGTTATGCAAACTTGAAAACTTTTTTCATCTTGTTTTCTTAACGTTTTTCATAGAGGGACGTTTTGAGTCCTCCTTTGCTCGCACTGAAAATACCCTTCCGTTGAAAGAGTCGCTTCAAATATCCATGGATGTGGGCAATGTGATGTTGCGAGAGAGGGATATCCGAATATAAAGAACCCAGTTGAAATGAAAGCAGATGTGCTTTCCAGGCTCCTTTATCCACACTGCGAACGTTGATCGAAGAACGTATGGGTGTGCCGTCGTCGAGACAACGTCTTATTTTTCAAGGTCATCCACTGTTGCACAATGACCGCGCATTGAAAGACTACGGGATTGCAGATGGCTTAACGCTGCATATGGTCGAACGTCCAGCTAACGTGTTAGCCTCTCATATTTTGTGGTTACTTTATTTTGGCGATCGGTCGTGGTGTGGTTTTGTTATGCTAGGTTTGACAAGAAAATTAGTGAAGGTAGTTTTTTACTGGTTGAAGGAAAGTTAAAGAAACAGAGTGGAGTGTTTTATGAGTCTTCGACTAGATTGTTGCTTAGAGCTGAAGTAAGCGATTTTAGTGTCCCTTCTGGTGATGGAGGAAGTGGCGATACACATGGACGACAACGGAGACCAGGCTCTGCTCGGAGAACACATGGTGCAACTGGTGATCAGCCTAATAGGGCTGAGATGGCACGTATGAATGTCATCAATGGTGAGATGACTGTAGTGAGGGGAGCGCTATTTCAAGATGCTGATGCGGCATTGGTATGTTTTACATGTTTTTATCATTATTTCGTTATTAAATTGCACGTGGCCAATTTGCGAGATTAAAGCAGGGGTTAGATGTCGGTTAATATGGACTGGGGAGTACTATGGATTGGAGGGGTCTCGAAGAGGGTTTTTCGGATTTAATACTGGTATTATTATCCTTTGAGACAGTAGTGGGCGGTTGGTGGAAGAAGGACAATAGAGGTGCATAATGCTACGACTTCCCTAGTCGTTGACTGGGCATTCGTTTTTCGTGGATTCCGGATGTGTGGCCTTCACAGCTTCACTTCGATGTTACTTATCAAGATGGAGGGGAGTTTTGAGCTTTCGTAAAGATGAAGATGACCACCTTGACTGCGAGAACACAGAGTTTGTTTTTGAACGGTACATTTTTATGAGCTGATATATTGTGTTTTATTTCATATTCATTCCCACATTAAATAAATCCAACGTTTTTTTGCGTTTTTTTGTTCTCACTGCGTTTTTATTGGTATGAAATGCGGAGCAATAAGAAGGTGATAAGTGGAGAGAATTGCTTTGACGATAAAAGATGATTTTATTGGAGAAGGGAGGGTATAAGGGAAGGTCGCTCTTCCCACTAGAATGGGGACGGAAGGAGAGTCGGCGCTAGTGAAGCTGTAAAAAAGTTGGCACTGCTGAGCTTGTATTAATGAAAATCGTGCAAGACTGCCATCTATTCGTGCAGTTGTATTTTTTCTCTTAGTTTGCTGGTATTATGAGGTGACTTCGGGCGAGGTTGAAAAAATAACGAGTGGTTTTATAGGGGAAAACATTTATGGCCAGAAGGGAATCTTAATAAGGTGGTGCAGAAAAAAAAAAGAACTTTAACATTCAGTGGTGAAATGTTTACTTGATTGATTCCTTGTTTTATGTTTTCTATTTTATAGTTAATAGAGATATTGTTTAAAGGAATTGGTACGTGGAGCATTAACCAACACGTTGTCATCATTGAGCGGAAGTACATCGTCGGAAATAGAGCTGCAAGAGGATGCACCACGCGTCGGTGATTTGACGTTAATAGTACGTATCCGAGGCAATGCGATACGTCATGCTGAGTCAGGTGCTCGTGAGCGCCTTCAACGCGCCACTGAAATGCTCGATAGGAACGAAAGAGCAATGAACATTCTTGACGTATATTGTTTATATATTTTAGTATATACGATGAGTTGGCAATTATGTTGGAAAATAGTTTTGACCTTGATCACTTACCTAATTCGGGTGACTGTTTTTGATGGTCATCGATAAGAAATCCTCCCATATCCTTCAATCATGGTGAACTCTTTTCTGGTGCTCAGCATCGAATGGTTTCGAAGTGAAGTGGGGGGGGGGGGGAGGGAGGGGTGAGGAGGGCTAAATTTATTTGTTTAAAGGGGACTATTTTCGACGGAAAGATGACTTAAATAAATCTTGTAATACACACCTGATGTAAGATTTTAGGCAAATATTTTACAGTTTATTTTAAACGGAAGAAAAGGGTCATTGCTGATGATTGCAATATGTGAACTTTTTCATGACATCCATGCAGGGGTATAAAGGGCTGGATCACATCCGAACAAGAGAATTAGGTGACTGCAGGAAGTGACGTTTTTCGCATGAGCATAGTCAGCCATTTTTATTGGCCGAATTGTAGCCTCCGTTGCGTTTTTCTCGTCATTTTTGTTTACGTTGTTTTACTTTTGTAATTATTGAGTTTATCCTTTTCAAAATCACATTTTTTTTTCTATTCGTTTCAGAGGGGAATTGTTCCATATATAAGCGCATTGGAAAGCGGTGATACGGAACTAGCAGAGGGTGATGCAGCGCTTATTGCACTTGACGAATGCGTTCTGGAACTCGAGGAGATCACGAAAATGCCTCGTGCAGGTAATGAGATTTGTTTTTTTCCCCACTCAGCACCTTCATATCTTGTCTCTTTCAAATTCGACATTTTATTTGTGGTTACTGGATTGCCACTAAAGGAAGTTGAGATTGCATCGCACTTTTGTGATGCAAAATAAATATGCATATGGTTTTAAGATATTATGTCAGAGATTAAACATTTATTCATGTATTGCAAGTTTTGTTATTCGTTTTCGTTTGTTTAGCATTTATTCATGTATTCGTTTTTTGTTATTCGTTTTTGTTATTCATGTATTGCAATTTGGAAGGTCGGGATTTTTCATTCCCCTCCTTACTCGAAACGCCAGGATCAGAATTTGCAGAGATATTACATCGGAGCATGAGTTAAAACGTATTGCCACCGACTTTGGCATCAGTAAATAAAAGTGCTGGGTTGTTGCTGAAGGACCCATCTTCAGCAAAATGATGTTCTCCTTAGTGAGTAGGTTACGGGTCCCACACATCTTTTCAATGCCGTCCACTAGAATAGCCACTGATCACTGTTCTGTATTTTATGCCTTGAGATTAGATGTACCCTTTCCTGGATGGGCAACGAATGGAGTTAAAATTATTCATTTTATTCCCGGACTGTTTTTAGCCTTCCCAAGTACTTGGGATATTCATTGATGGAATTTGGCGGCAGTTCTTAGAAAAGGCGCTGATTTTTGAGTGAGCGATGAAGTCGTAACTTCTTATTCTCGATACCCACGAATCCAGATTTCTGTAAAAATTGTTATTTTATCATTATGAGCAGTGATGGGATACTTCGTAGCCAAACTGCTTACCTAAGTCGACTTTTATAGTTGATTCTTAGGGTAGCTTTCAATATTAGGTGCGCATTGAGCAACCAACCGATTTACCTACAAGGCGTGCTAGTGAACCTTTGAGAGGAGTTTAGTTTTGCACTTTACTATCGATGACTATGACTGTGCTTCTGAGAGGCTAGATCGTCAGCATGTTTGTTATATTTAGTAAGAAGGCTGAGAGGGTCGAAGAGTTTCCTCCTTAGTTGTTTCGATCCTTTATCGTACCATGTTAGAATGTGGATATGCGCATCGATATCTTCGTTGAGCATCTATATCAGTTTGTCACTTGCAACGTTTTTTAGCCATGATTAATCAAGCAGAAGCAATGGAAGTAGACGATTCTCAAAGGACCGTGCCTCAAACGCAATCGACCGCTACTTCAGGTCGATTTCCTCGATCTTTTTTTTGCCCAGTCCAATTTACGCTTCTGTTTAATGTTACAGGCAGGAGGTATTGTATATGAAGAAAATTTTATTTAAAAATAGAGTTTTGTTTGATTTGGCATTAATTCTATCTAGTTGTGTTAGAATGTTGGATACTCCAGTAACTCGGTCCATTTCCGTAGATCCGATACTCTCTGTTCTTTTCGGTAGTGGTATATTCGCATGGGTTCTGTTGTTTTTTCACGCTTGTGCACATCTAGGTTTGTATTGTTAGAACTTCATTGAATATAGCCACATTTTATTCTCGATTTGTTGGAGTTTTGATATATTGGAGTGGTGAAGTATTGAGTTTGTTTTAGGTGATGCGGCAGAATCAACTACAGCAACAAATGCTTCTCGCGTTGAGGCGTCTGCTCTGCCAACATATTTAATTAGGTTTATATTATTTTACTTCTACTCTTTTATTTCATTTAATTGCGAAATTTTTTAATAAATCTTTAGTTCATTTTATGGAACTTCATAGGTTATATGGGTGGTGTGAATGGAAGAATATTTTTTAATGAGGCTTTTATGGTGGATAAAAGTTTTGGTAGTGTTCAGCGATTGAGGTGTTGGATGGGCTGAAGATCAGTGAGTACGCGTTACGATGACTGTGGGAAAATATATTTGAAATTATGTTCATCAGTTCGCAGATGTTGTGACAATTTTTGATGACTGTCATGTTGTGGTTTTAACAATGTGTTGTTAGAGCTTATGGTATATGCGTTGGTGTGTTTCAGAGTATGGTATTTGCATTAAATAGTTTTATTTGCTGGAAAAGAGATTTAACGGCAAATTTACCGATCCGTCAGTTTTTATCGGTTCGGCTTGTTTATATTGTATACATTGCTCTGTGAAGGAACGCTTAGGTTTACGTCCGTTTACACTTCAAAATTGAATTACCTGACGTTTTGTCACGAGCAAAACGTTATAGTTGGAGTTGTGGAGCATATGTTATGAAGTTGGTATAAGCGTGTAGGCAGGCTAAGTGTTGGACCATGACTGCGATCATTGCTGCATATTGAAAGCACCGACATTCTTAGATCGTTTCATGTACTAGGCATCAAACCCGTCGTTTGGGTAAAATTGCCTACCCTTTCTCGCCATTTTTCCCTCATATATGGATAGGTCGATTGAAGTTTGAACTAGAAAGTGTGGTTGAATGTTGTTTGTTTAGACACTCAACGGGTGCGGAATATGCGAGTATGATGCAGAGGTTGTTGAGGCAGCAGAGCATGGCGAGCGATCACATGAGGCGTTACAGCAGTCTACTGAACTCGGGAACGCAGCTGGCAAACAACGTCTGTGCTTACTTTCCAATGAATTTTTACTGAAACGATGCTGTCCTCAACCTGCGTTAACTTATGGCAGAGGGGTGTCAATTTGGGGTAAGAAGAGCGGGTCTATCAGGGTAGGACAACTTCTTAGTTTCATTTGCAGCATAGATTACAACAGTGACCGCACTACCGACTGAATAGAGGTAAGGACTTTCTAACAGATGGTTCAATATCCGTGAACTTGAAGTGCTTAGAAGTGTGCTCAGAATTGAGGGGTAGGTAATGTATGAATGGTAATAATTTTGTAAATGGTTCTAGTTTTCTAGTAGTTGGGTAAAACTAGTCAGTTTTGTTTTATGGTTGCTATGCGATTATACCTGCTCTTCCCTCTTCCTTTCGTGACGTTAACCTTTAAGCATCCAGGTATAGTCAGCCAGTTCAAGAAGAACCTGATGTTTTACTTCGGGTCCGGTAATCATTTTCGACAATGCGTTATGCTGCTAAATTTTCTTTCTTTTAGTGATTTGCAGGTGATCATTACATTTCCTGCTGTAATGTAATAGATAGACCGTGCATTTCACCTTGTGCAGTTATCATCCCGTAGTCAGCAGGATTTTCGTTATGACGGCTATATGCAGCACAAATATTTCATTTTTTAACGACGTTTGGACCAGCCAACTGCAGCAGTATCCGGTAGAATAGGAATTCATTTTTCAAACATAGACTTTAGAAGCCGCGCCAGGTACAGGTCTCCGCCAGGTATTGGTTTCTTCATGGCCAAGATTTAAAAGTTTCATAGAGGAGAGGATTTTACTAGCAAGTAAGGCAATTTTTCGAGAACTTTCGGTGCTGTAATGTACTCATTTAAGACGCTGTCAAGATATGCATTGGTCGTCTACCAGGAACATGTGCAGCGTGTGCTGCATCGCCTTGCACATGTCTATCATTCACTCTCGGATATCAGTATCGATTTCGGGTCTGGAGTTCCTTCATCCAGTTTTCTTCGACCACAATGTGCACATTACGATCATAGCGCTGCCACTGAGGTGTTATTTTTTATTGATTGTTCTCTTTTAAATGTGAACGAAGTTGTTTATTCGTAAATGGCGCAAATGGCACAAAGCGTAAAGGCGATATAGGGCGCAGCGAGTATTATCGGTGGGGCGAATAAGAGAGAAAAAGAAATATATAGAAGAAAGCAGGTTGCACAGGTAACAGTACTTCATAGCTTGAAGGTACTGGGAGCTTTTGAATGAAACATTACAAGTTTACAAGGATGGCAATAAAAGATTAATTCCAATAGCATATGGGAACTATACTGTAGTAACCGACAAGGGGGAGGGCAATAGTGGTTGAAGGCAGTTAATATGCAAGTGATCGTAATAAATTCTAACAAGAATATAATAGGTGAATTGCGAAAGTGATTTCGTGGAAAAGTATGTGTGTGGGTGGATGCGTTCGTTATTCCACAGTATACATCGGTAAATTCGTATGGTACTAATTTTTGAATGTTTTCAGGATGATATATGATTTGCTCATTTCAGGAAGGACAACAGAGTTGCTAGATGAAGTACAAAAAGGTTACTGAAGAATCTTGTAATCGATTGTGGACCTTTGCGAATTTTAGGTAATGCTTTCTATAACGTTCCTCTCACCACAAGGAGGTCATCCAGGACCACTGGCCTCATCACGCCATGAAGTCGTTAACGTGACACGTTCGACGAGTACACCTGCGCAGTCGGCCCATGCAATGTGTAAGACTTCATTCATTACATTAAAACGACATAAGAGGTCATTGGAAGAACATCCTGTGCAAAGCGTATGGACATTTCATTACCTCGTTTGTTAGAAGGTAGTAGCATTTTTGGAAGAAATTTCTATCACTTGCCCTACATGAATGCCTTCGTTTATAAGTGCGTAAGTGATTCGCAACTCATAAGCAAGGAAGGCACCAGAAACGATTCCTTTCCGTTTGTTTGTTTCCTTCAAAAGTATATTTTTGTTCATTTTCATGCCAAAAACGACCACATATGGGATTTGACGATGATCTGATCCGACTGAACGTTTCGAAAAAACGAATAATGAAAACCAGTAGATCCATGCCGACGAGGCGATATCCCACAAAAAATCTTTCGAGCCTTTGCATGATGCGTAGTTTTTTTAAAATGGATGTCGTAGTTGTTTATTTGCTACTTAAAAGTGTGGCTGAATGGTCATTAACGTGATTCAATTCTGCATAAGATATCAGCGATTACATTTCGAATCTTTTCTTTTTTTTTTTTTGAAATTCTATATTTTTTTTCTCAGTGTTGTATTAGTGAAGTTAATATGCGACTGGTTGATATGCTTCGAAGAGCTAAAATAGCTCTTCAACAATTTCATATATCACTGATAATTGCATATATTGTTCGAAGTTTTTTGTCGCATTTTTAAATATTTTTAATGGTCTTTAGATTAGTTCTATTTGCTGAGAAATGCTTTTTCATAGGGTATTTTAAAGAATTTTTAATGCTTATCGAATGCTTTCGTTACAGTGGAAGCAATGACGACTCAGCTTCGAAATGAGGTGGGACAACAAAGTCCAACGACGATGGCAACCGGTGAAGAGCCCTCCACCGGTGCCAATTCAGGTGCTTTACATGTGTCGCTGTTTTTATTCCTTTCGACTTCTAGATGTGTTTAGATGTGAACAGCCGTGCTTCTTTGAAATCCATCGAAAACATTTGAGAGGAGAATGCAAAACATTAAGTGACGCTGGTGGGTCAAATGTCGCATATTTGTTTAGTGATTTGAGCGTTCGCTTATTATGCTACTGCTTCCGCCTAATCCTTTACCTGAATCCTTTACCTGGAAGGTAGTCCGCAAAAATGAGAATGCTTTGGGGGTCTTTCCTTTTTTGTTTAATTTCCAGATGTTTTTGTGCCATTTCTGGCCTCAGCTTTTAGATGTCTGTGACGTGCACCAGCTGTATGGCAACAGGGATTCATTTCTACCTGAACACTGCGCATCGCATCTTTTTAATATTCTGCCGGGCCTAACACACTGTGCTGTTCGTTTATTTCGGTATGCCCTTTCATGGAGCGGAAAGAGGGTTTACCTGTATTTATAACCGAATCCAAAATCTGCAGTTGCTTAAGTTGTGCAATATACTTTTCCGTCTTTGCCGTGCGTCGTTTTAAAACGCCGATGAAGTGGGCAAAACATGTCGGAAGCAGAGTAAAGGTCTCTGTGAAGTTCTGGAGTTTGCCTCACCTTGCCTTCACCTTCCCACCTCTTTATTACCCATCTCCTCAAAGGATTTATGTGTGTATATCCCGTTGCATTTTTGATAATTCATATCTTGCTGACTTATCATCACGTTTTCGCTGTTGATCTAGTTAATGATACTTTCATCGTAGATGAACTTACCAACTTTTATTTATTATGGTGATTTAATTGTGGGTTGAATTAGCAGACGAGATGGTGGTGAGGTCATCAGACAGATAAACTCCTCTTATTCGTATTTTTCTCTTTCCCTTCTCTTTCTGCACTGTTTTTCATGCTGATTGCAGTACTAATAGGGAATATGGCTGCAAATTACCACTATCATCTCATCCATCCTTATTTTCTCCTCTTCTTCCATTATTTATACTTGCTTGAAATATGGCGAGGAAAAAAGTTCATATATAGTCGCTGTTATTGGAATAAACGTACATTCTGCACGAGTAGAAGAAACGACGGCTTGAACAAGACGATGGAAGTTGCTATTGTAATCAAAAAAGCTGTGCAGAAGCTAAGAGACGACTGAAATTGTTAGCGCAATATTAAAGAATTACAGGAATGATGCGCTACGAGGAGGTTTGCTGAGACATCGGAATCATTCACGACCCCTCCCCCCTCCTAATTTAAACAGTTTTCCTTCAAACGTGTTAGGCATCTAATTTTTGCACGATCTGTCTACCGGGAAAAGTTGCTAATTAACAATCACCTTCGTCATGGCGACCGCGAAATATGTCCATAAATAAACAAAGCGAAGTGGAAATGCCTCAAGTCGGCAGCCTTCTTTGCTTTTTAGTGTTTAACGAGCCCTTCACGAAGGATTTTAGTACTTTTTAGTGCTAGGAAACTGAAAAAGGTCATCATGGTATGACAGCCAGCTGCCTCTACAAGGAGGTTGGAGTTGTTTTGAATCAGTTCAGATCGTTACATCCAGTTCCGTCTCACTGAAGTCATATCTGTGTCTCTATGTCTGAGGTATTCTTTGTTTTTTATTGAAGATGTTCCGTTGGCGACACAACCGACTACAAATGCGACAGCATCGGCAGACGTGCAGTCAAATGTTGCGGCAGCAACAGCAACAGCTGCACCCACTGCTGCCCGAGTACCTTGCCCTCCGACGCAATCACAGCCTTGGCACCAGGTTACACGAGAACTCCACCGGCACTCTTCACTGTTGCTAACAGCTCACATGCTCCACACTTTCTTACCACTGGTAAGTTATTGCTTGCTTATATTTTATTCTTGAATGCTGTTTATGATTAGAAAAGAAATTCATGTGAAATGTAGAGCAGTATGCATTGTAGTTAATTACAGGTGTTGTACCGATGGCGATACCGATTCCACTGCAAGCCGCTCATTTTCAATTTGCACCTGGCCAAGCAATTGCAGGAGGAATTCATGCATCTGCGAATTGTAAGTCACCACATTCCGAAAGTTTCGTTCTATTCTGTCTTTCAATCAAACTTAAATTGAGCGTGATTCCTTCGAGAATGCTGCATTTGCAAAAATTATCAGCAGGCTGTTTATCAGCGGTTAGCAGTACAGTAAATGATTTCAGGAATTATTAGTGTCATTGGTGTAAGTAGTTATGAGTACAGTATAGGTCATTTCAACGAGAGTACAGTACAGGTCATTTCAACGAGAGTACAGTATAGGCCATTTCAACGAGCCTAAGCATGTTATTTCGTTGACATATAGGTGTTGAATATTTGTTCTTGATTATTGCGGCATTAGGATATGGTTAACGAATGGTTACGTTCTCATACCAATTCACCACCATATCCTTTATCAGTTTAGTTGTATTTCCGGAAATTAACTCGTCGGAGACCTGCTTTTGAGTATGTTCACTTGCGGTATTGCAGCAATGAATTGGGAAAATCTACGACAACAACGACAAAACGGACCACCATCACAGCCGCCTCAAGAGCAAAACCACAATCAAACGACAGTTGATCGAAACGCGACAGCAATAACGACTACAAACACTTCCGCGACAAGCACTCAGCGTATGTTATATTTGCCATACGTTGTGCTGTTATGCTTGTAATTTTGCAATGCCTATATTGTTGGTGTTTTTTAAGCGTTGAGAATATGTGGAAGCCGCAAATTCGAGAAGGTTGCAGCTTTGCGTTTTTTTAATGCAAATTTTCCAACTTGATATCGTGTGGGAGGAAAAAATTATGATGCTTTAGTCATGTAATGCTCTATTTTTTAAGCGCATCTTTCCGTGTAATGCTTATTGAAATTGAAAGTTGCTTGAATTAAAGGTGCTTGCTTATTGAAATTTAACTATCATGATTAAAATATTTATTTAAATTAAGCTTATATTCAACGTATATTCGATTATGGCTGGAAAGTAGTTTGTCTGGTAAGGGCATTGAGAATGGGGAAAATTTCGAGACGGCTTTGCCTAATCTGGACAACCGGTTTTATGATTTGTCAGTGATTAATGGAAGATGCAACAACACATTCATGTTTTATTGATGTTAACTGATGCACCACTCGCAAGGCCTACTAATGAACTGGCCAGGCGGGTATAAAATTTACGCAAAATTTTGGGCATTATTAACTGCGTTCAATTTTCTTAACTCCTTTCAAACATCTTAGCGCAAAGATATATGTACGGAGACGTAGTGTCATGGTGATGGGATTTACAGGTTAATATTAGTCTAATGGGGGGGGGGGGGTGGTCCGAACGAGGAGCTGAGTGGTACTTTTTGTTTTATGATGAAGTTACTTTGTACTACCGAATGCTGTTAGTGATTATGAACTTTTATCGGGATTGTATGGGCGAACTATTTGCCTTCAATAGATGATTTTAATATTAATGGTGATTATGAATGTTCTAGAAGAGATCTATCAAAAGTGATGGGCTTAGAGAAGTACAGTTGAATTGACGATGTTAGTATTATTTGTTGATATTATTTAGAATCGTACATAATGTTGTTCATTATTATCATTTTGACGATGGAAACCATTCATGTAATATTTTATTATTTTATGCAATTATTGATATAAATATACAATATTAACATGCATAATAAACCCATATTTTATTTCATATATAATTTAATTGAGAGAGGTTTAGATGACGATCAAGTTTTATGCAAATAAACCGATAGGCGTAAGAACATGGGCAGTTCTTATATAGGTGAATATGTATCAACGTATTGGATGTAAATTTTTTTCAGCGAACGGTACCCTGGATGCGGCAGCAGCGAATGCGGGTATCCAGCAGATTTTCAGAAATTTCTTTGGTGGTACTCTTGGCAATGTTTGGCCTAGTTTATCATCACAATACACGACTCACGCAGCAGGCGGCACAGGTAATTATTTACCTTTGAGAGCAAGCTGACATATCATAAGGTTCCTCCTCTCTCAGATGAGAGGAAATAAGTTGTGCTGTATCTTCTCCCATTACATCTTCATCTCCTCTTCCCCTCCTCTCCTCCCCCCCCCCCCCCCCCCGCTCTCTTCGCTTTGTCGTTTATTTTAAAATATGATGCACGCAATTACTGTAAATATGGTATAATGTGTGGTTAGAATGCGGTAGGTTTTGGTTGTTTGAGGAGTAGAAGCTCTGAGTTATGCTCTAGGGAGCTATTGTTTTAGACGAGTTGGTGTGTTTTCCAAGTTAGTTTTGAGGAGTTCTTATGCATAAAAATGCGGCATAAGCAAGACGTAATGGCGATATATTATAGCTTAATGGCAAACTCTTCAACTTGCCGTGGTATTCGAGAGGTGCCTTAACAGCTAAATTATTTCAAATGGTTGAGGCGGAAGTTGTTGATAGCGTATTGTGAGAGCATTTAACAATTCCGTGTTATTTTCAGAAATTATAACACAAATTATGCTAGTTTAATGATCAGATTATTGCTTTATAAAGCAGAGAACAAGGAACTTAGTCGACCTGAATTCGAAAATTTCAACACGAAAGTTTTCCAGAAGGAATTTTTCGATGCAAAAATATTCCAACGTTCAAAATTAAACTTTTTCTACAGTGGAAGGAGGGTCGTTGTAAAAAACATATCTTGAGCACTTGAACAGAAAGGTTTTCTTGCAGCGAGTTCGCAAGCTACTGACTCGAATAATGCTACAGGAGATGGTGCTAGTGCGAATCCACTCGCGCCTTCGGCTACACGCCCACATCAGGTTTCGATTTGCGTTTTATGAGAAGATGCTTTCAAGTATTGATGTGTATCCCATGAAAGGGGAAGATCTGATATTGGTGCACTTGGTACCAGATTGTCGTTAATTGTGGTTTTAAATTTAATATGTTTCATTCGGATGTATAAAAATTGCTTTTTTTGGACAAAATAAGAAATTTGGGTTCTGTTAGATGCTCCTCGAAGGTTGTTGATTTAGATGCCTATCAAAAGTTTCTTCCTCAAGGTTAGCATTGAAAATTTTACCTATTGAGAGTAGGTTCCGAATCTTGTTTCGCATCCTTCTTTTACAAGGATTCCGTTCGAAAGAAGACCAAAGGTTTTTGAAACTTTTAACATTGGTCATTTGCCTGTTAATTTTAGCAGGAGCAATGTCGGACGATCGGACCAAAATATTGGTTTTTATTGATGTACAAGGTAAAAAAGTTCTACTCTATGAGAAGGGGTTTCTAGAGCCGTTTCCAGAAATTGCTTCCGGAACCGGAACGGATTTTCATATGCCGTATCGCTGTTATTTTGCCACGATTTTCGTTTCGTTTATGTTGAATTCAGTGCTATCGCTGTCCAGCTTATTCAGGTTTGAAATTTGTCGTGATATCACTTGCGGATTGCTTTCAGGTGGGAGCTGCGGCTCCAATGATGCACGCATTCCGTGCGCGTTTTGCTCCAGGCATTATGGGCCAAGTGATCGTACGTACAAATGGAGCAGCGAATGCTGAGGTATTATCTATGTCCCATACTTCGGTCGTTGTCTCGCCATCGTGCTGCTCGCGGCAGCTTCCTTTCTAGCCAATAAACATATTTGCTTGCAGAGTGCTTTTTTCATGCTTTGCATGAGTGGTTAGTGTGTAGATAAACGTATTCTGACTTTGACGGATGGCGCATTCTTGCTGGCAATTTGACATTCCGTTAGGAGATCTATTTAACAACACCCAAAAAACAACCTTTCATTCAATAGTGAAAGTCGTTTTTAGTGAGGGGGAGCTGGGAATTGTGTAGAGTCAAGGTATTATTACAGGATTTGCTATTTATTCTTTTGATGCTTTTCTTGGTTCAGCTATATCTTCGATTTAAGGCAACTCGCAGAGCAGTAGATGCTGCAGTACATGCGGCTAATTCCGCAGCGGCCCATGCAGTTAGTTCCGCAACGGCTCACAATGCGGCAACGGCAGCAAACGGTATGCACATTCACACAGACAATGTTGGACCATCTAGGAATACACGCAATAGGTGAGGATTTCGTTTGTCCTCTAACCGAAATAGCCACGCTGGGCGGGGGTGAACTGATTTTTTAAGAGAGTTGTTGAAGAGATTGTGAAGCAATTATTTGCAGTATTTATTTTTGATGTTTTCCTTTAATGCTTAATTATGCTTATTCCGAAGTCTGCTGGAAACTTGGTAGAAATGAAATTCGTCCTTTTCTTTTAGACGTTTTGGCTTTGATATGGTTCATTAAATGTTGCTCGCAGTTTGCTATCCTTTATGATTATATTGTGACCAGTATTTGTTGAGGCATTCGTAATTGCTAATTTGAGGTTGGTAAGAATTTAAAACGACATTGTTTTTCAGGGAGGCTATCTCGTGGATCCGACGGGCATATGCTAATCGCGCATCGAGTTCCACACAAGATGCCGAGGTAGGTGACCCTTCCATATATTAACTAGTAATAAATAGTAAAGAAATCTATTAGGTTTTCAAAAATGAGTTTTATATGAAAATATTGTGCATTTCTTTCTTACCATCTGTGTTTCGCTTATTTCCTTTGCGTAGCCTTTAGCACCTAAAGTTTTTACCTGCAGTCCGAATATTAGATTTTGAGACTTTTCAAGGATTAAGTCTTGAAAAGGACTCTTGTATATTGATTTGAACAGTAGAAGTTCTCAGCGAGATACTTCGTCATTTCTGTTTCATTCATAGGCACCATCGGGAATGTTCGTTGGTCCACGATTTCCACATGATTCGGTGATCTATACCACTGATCCGTATTTACCGTGTCAATCGCGCTTTTGTAATCCTCGTTCGATCGTACGTAATTCAGCAGATTATGAGAATACGATCACGGCTATTCGTGAGGTAGTGTTGATTTTCATTTACTTTTCATCAATTCATTTTTGCTTGTGAATTAATGATTTTTTTTTTTTTGCAAGTGCTACTTTGTATATTGGGATGAAGATGGGTATTGTGAGCGATTTGTTTTGCCTAAGCAAAGGATATTCCGAACCGGAGACGAATTTCGAGCCGGAAAGTTTTCAGGATGTCGTAGTATGTACCCATTAATATTAATAGTAAATCCTCCGTTGCTTGCAAGGAAAGCATAAACTTCCGTTGTTTTATGTTCCATCCAGTAATCTTGATTGTAAAACATAGAAATGCTTTGCAAAAAGTTTTTTTTTCAGGCGGTAATGAGAAGACAAAGTAATCTCGCAGCTGGTTCACCTGAATTCGAACATGCCAAATCAATTAATGCACGCTGGGTAAGTTTTTTTTTCGATTAGTTTTCATCTTGGTACCATAGTGCAGTTTTTTTTTTTAATTTATAGAGCACACTTAGTAAAAAATTTATGGGCTTAGTAAAAAAATTCACGAATTGTTTGCAATTATTAAATCCATTTTGAATTGCATCCTTCCATATTTAAGTAATGCAATATGCAACACAATTCACTGAGCATATTCCATCTTGTTCGAGTCGTAGTGGGCTGAGTGCTGTTTGCTCGGATATGATGCTGATGGCATTGAAGCTGTTGCTTTTCTTGATATCCTTCTCCCCGTTTGAGATATCGATAGTGCTGTGTGAAAGACTGTTATTGTTACATTTGGCCAATATAATACAGGATAGAGTATTTCTGTTGATTGCGGGCCTATATTAGCCCCCAAGTCGCCGAGCTGCGGGATCCGAGAGGTTCGCTGCCTCATGTAGTTGAATTCTTTCATCTGTTGGTAGTGTTTCATTTCCTTTCATTTATTTTCGCTGAAATTTTTACACTCTACCCAGTGGCCGAGTGGTTTTTTTTTTGCCTCAGAATTGTTGAGGTACTTATTTGAAGAATGAAGTGCGTGGAACAGATGAAACCGACGATCACATCGTAATGAATCAGCGAGGCGAAGCGGTATTCGAACGGGCTGAACACTTCTCAAGTGTTATCGAAGTGATGATTCGCAGAGCGGTGGCAAATATGGCTGATACTGATTCAGATGTGGCCAGAGAGCTGCGTGCTGCCTATGGCGAATTCGAGACTTTCAGTGAGTCATTAACTGATCTGTGCTGATCTGTAATTGATTGATTAACCATTCATCTGAATTCTTTAAATCAATCGTTAGGTTGATGTGACTAGTTCCTGTTGAAGAGGATATATAGAGGTGGAATAAGTTTGTTGAATGCCCACATTTCCAGACATACAAACTAATGGACGGGTAGTGGACTGTAGAGGGATTTACATTGAAATTCATTGCATAGACGTTAATTTAATGGTGGTGCGCTTATAACGCGAATTATGATACTGTGAAGTAAGATCGGTTGGCAGGTGTAATATTGCTATAGGTTTTTTTTTGATTTGTTGCAAACTTCGAGAGAGATTTTTTGCATTTTATTGCTAAGTACTGCTGAGCGCCCTGTAGTGGGAGAGGGGAGATGCGTGCTTTTCAGAAGGCATACGGAAGGATTAGATGGGTGCATGTTATGAGAATATATTTCTATTATTGTTTATTGTCTTTTAGACTATAGCATAACACCGATTGTGAGCACGTCGATGCGAGCTATCGGATTACCTGTGCCGATGATTGGTCCTGTCGAACTTGAATCCCTCTCCGCTGATATTGAAATCGTGGGTTTACATTGCTTCTCGATTGTTTAGTAATGTAATGTTTAAACCGTTCATAAGAAATTCGAAACTTTAGCGTGAATGCATTTGACGTTTCAAGCTCTTCATTCATGGGAAGGGCATACCGTATTTGTTTTTTGTGAGCCCTAAGGCATGGGCCGTCTGTTGTCTTCTGAAAATGAGTTTGTTCTGAAACGGGGGAGCGTCTTTCGCAGTTGTCAGATTTCATCAAACGTTGATCACGGACGGAAACGGAATTGGTTCAGTTGCGACATAGGAGTGGGAAATTAATATTTAAGGTGGAAGATCATGTTTGAACGGGTCTTAAATTTGGGACTAATATATGCAGTTCGTAACTTTTCAAGCGGACGTGTGTTTAAACGGAGTTTTAAGGATTGATATGGCTTGCAGGCAAGAAAGTATATACATTATATTATCTGATATGAATAGGAAAGTGACCAAAGAAACATTGATGATGTCAGAAATATCTTGCCGATGAGGAATGGAATCACCGGTGATTATGAATTGATCGTCATCCTGGAGGGGTTTATTGAGGAGAGTTTTCTTCGCCCAAAAACTTTAAGGGATGCACCAGCGGTATATAATATACATTTGCAAAAATATGTGTTCTTGAGAAGATATACATACGAAACAGTTTTTGCGTTCTGAAAGGGAGGAAACTTTTCCGTCGGAGTTTTGTGATCATGACTGAAAGTGGATGGCTTGGCTTAAGAAGGATGGCGTCTTTCTCCGTTAGAGTTGAGAGGAGGCTGTTTGACTAATCGGATGTTGGCTCACTACCGATTTTCTTGTCATTGGAGCAGTGAACATGTCGGTGACCTTAGACTGGGGAAAGAAAACATGCTGTAATGTTTCTTAGATGGCTTGTTAGCCGTGAATGTAGTTGATTGGTATTATCAAGATGGTGGTTCATGAGGTGGTTATGCTGGTTTATTTGCTATGACGATTAAAAGATATAGGAATTTCTTGAAGTTGCGAATTTGGATGATTCGATCCAGTTCAGTTTTATTACTAGAGGAGGAAGGTAGATTTTGTTTACGATTCGCAGCAAATTTCGAACAGATGTCATTGATTTGGACGATCTCTGTGTTTGATTCGAATATAATAGTATCAACATAGGAGCCAATGGATGATGCACGTCGACAGCAATTAATGCAAATGAATGTATTCGAGAATCTGACAGCGCAGAATGCAAACGGTTCTGCGTCGAACGCAAGTGACGTCCCTCAGACGGCACAATCGCAAGGAACTCAGCAGGCTCCTCGGGACGAGCAGAATGCGCAAAGTGATTAGTTTTTTTTTTCGTTTTTCTTATAGCTTTGGGCTCTTCATTACATTAAAGTTTTATTTATGTGGATTTGCTTAGAATAAGAGTAGGCGAGGAGGGGGGGGGGGGGGGTAGAGGGGTGGGAGAAGAGAGAAAAGAAGCGATGAGAAGTAGGTGTTGTAACAATTTTCGAACAATTATAATGGCTTAGCGAGTGGAATTTTAGTGAATTGATCTGTGGTTTGTTAACTAAATGACAGTAAAGGTTGAGAATTTTTGATAAACTGGTGATGCTATTGGCGGAATGTGAAGGTAGTCATTGCAGGTAATTTGATATGGTGTTATACTATACTGAAAATGTGGTGTATTTGTTATGGTTGTGCCACAATTTTTAAATGATTAAAATATGAGTAAGCAAAATGGGGCGAAGGGATAAGGAGGGTTCTGGTAAGGTGAAGTTGATTTAGAAAAAAGAAAGGCTTCATGAGGTAGGGAAGGTGGGTGCAATTCCTCTTACGAGAATTACAATAGGTTACGACGTAGCGTAATGGTGTTTCATTTGTTTACGCTGCGCTGGATGTAGTGTGAAAATGCTGCGCGGACAAAGCCCATTTGTGGTCATTCAGATGAGATTTGCCACCTGCTAATTTCTTTCAAATGATAGCTTAATGAGACCGTATTATGCGATTTTTTATTTATTTTTTTTTTTTTTTTTTCAAAGCGAGCGTCGTTAGTTGCAGTGATGTGGTCATCGTGGTTGATTATAGGTGGTGAGGGAGATGTGGATATTTTGGAAATGGTACGGGCACTCTCGAATCTGATGCAATCGGGTCGGAGCGTCACGCTATCGCAGGTGATGCGAGAGATGGATCAACCGGTCACTCGCCTAGAATCTGGTTTCTTACTTCAAACTTTCATATATATATTATATAAGAAGTTCCTCTCTCAATTCCTATCAAAGAAAAATTGTCATCTGTGTATTGTTCATTTAAATACTGCTTGGTTCGAGGAGGGGAGTGTGACTTACTGAGGTTTTTCTCCGGTCACAGAATTGGAGGTGGGCATTTGAACCTAGACGATAATTGGCTTTATGATCTCCTCATGCTTATTTGTGCAGGTGTCGTTAAAAGCGTTCCAGGCGCATGTCCTGGACACTTCATAAACAGTAAAATCAACGTCGGGAAACCCATGAGCATTCCTCATGTATTGCAATTAGCCATCAGGTAGGTGCAGGAAATTAATATGGGAGGGGGGGGGGACAGGTAATTTAATCTCAATCTATGTGAATGTGCGCAAAGTCCGATCGCCCATATTATCAATGAATAGGTAAATAGATTTTGAATAGTTATTAGTGTGCTTTGCTCATTTGTCTGTTCATTTAAAAAGAGATGATAAATTTCTGGTCGATTATGTTTGCAGCAAGCAATTCTAGGCGTACCTGTTGCATCGCGAACCCGTAGTACAAAATTTTTTATTGATGTAGTCGGCAGAAAGGTGATATAAGACTTGATTGGCTTCAGGTTTTATAAACCTTGTGGTGATGGCCTACGAATTATTACAAGTGCCTGAACTTCTGCATTTATTCGGTGACTTCTCCGCTATCTAGTAACAATCGTGTGCAAATTCGTCGATTCATCATCGAGAACGTCTTCAATGATAATAGCCGTCCTAGTGATTGGTAATATCAGAGTTTTATAAACCTGGTGCTGGTGATGGCCTACGAATTATTACAAGTGCCTGAACTTTTGATCGAGAACGTCTTTTTTTTTGAATGATAATAGCCGTCCTAGTGAAGAATGGATTGCCGCATGGTTGAATTTAGCGGGAATACTGTTAAAATACTTTAAGGTATGACTCACCTGAATTCGTTAATGATCTCTTGGGTGAAGTTCCGATGAGAATCAGTGCTGCAAGGCTGTAATAGACAAGTGCTGTCGATACTAGGAGATGATAGCCTTCAGCTTAAAGAACTGTGCACAAGCAGATTTCTGTTAAGAGTAAGTGAAAGTGAATGTGTCAGTGGGAGTTAAATAAAGCAATTTTTCGAGGAAATAATAATAAGTGCTAGAAACATTTCTAGAGCCTTAAAGAGTTTTCTTCCAGTAAGAGTAGAAGAGGAGGGAATCTGAGTTGAGTGACCCGGCTGACATCACCCTTCCACCAATCTACTCATTCAGTGCTAAGATGCTAGTGACGATAGTGAGCCTGTTTTTTTTTTTTTGTGCTCAGAAGTAAAATTAGTTAAGAATGTTGATATCATTGATTTTTTGAGATATCAACAGCGCAGCGGAGCGAGTGACATTGGCTGAATCGGAGTTGGATCGGTTCCTTTCATATGATGATGTGCATCGATACGCTGATGTTGCTGGCGTGGGTAAAGTGGATTTAGTGGCGAGTGTATTACGAGTGGAGAAACGTTCAATCACTCAGCTTCTTCATACTTTTTTGCAAAGAGATGAAGGTTTGTCTTTGATGCAGCAAGCGGAGTGATGAGTTTTTCACAGTTTACTGCATTTTCCTGTCCGGGAAGCTTGCGAAACGTGGGCAGAAATTGGTGAAGAGGTGAAGCTGCTAAAGAACGCACATGTTATCGGTTGTAGTTGCATCGTATCGATTTAAGGTGCCGCTGAGGAAGATTCGTTCGTTGTTGGTGTTCTTTGAAAGTTGAAGCAAAGTCTGCATATGGCCGTAGTATTTAAAAATGTCATTGCACTAATTTGAACCCGTTTAACCATACCTCTAAGGGTTCAGGGGAATGAATTGCTAATGGAAATGAAGGCGCATAATGTGTTTGTTTGAGAGATTGAAGCGAACGAGTATTCGCGTCGTGTTGTCGATCTCTTCGCCGATTATGTTCAGCGTGTTGTCGTGCTCGCGAACTTGTCGATGAGTGGCGCACCTTTCGACTATGAAACAATGCTGCTTCGGTTTATGGTTACTGCTTTCCGCATTTTCTCTAACTTTTAAGTATTTTCTTAGTGACTCCTATTCGTTCTTTGCCTTCTGATGGCGCGGAGATTTGATATTCAAGAAGCTTGTGACCTGAAGATAGTCGTGAAGTATTTTGTAAATAGGTGGTTTATTGTTAGTGCAGAGGAGGGCGGAGAGGGAATCGTGAGAGAATCGGTTTGAATAAAGACGCAAACGTTTTAGAAAGTAGCATGATTTTTGTTTATAGTTTAAGAACGAGCTTAATTGTGTTTTGCAGTATTCTTTTAAAGTTTCATTTTCGTTTAGTCATTGATCTAAAATTGTTTGTAAAGTCAGTATGGTATAGAAATAGTTTGTTAAGAATTATAGAAGACCACCAAAGTAGTATTATTACTCAGGAATATTTTCACCACCTTTTTTTTTATTAGGAGAACATATGCATATATCAGGATCAACCGTCGGGTACGAGGGATCGTCAAGTGGTGCGTTGGCTTTCACATATGAGTGTGACGCATATCCGTGAACTGCTTTCTCGAGGCACGCCATTTAGCGTTGAAAATATGCATGACGATTTCGTTGTTTTGCCATCTGAAACGGGCGACCAGCCGCAAAATGGTGAGTTGTTTTTTCATATAAGGATTGATTTGTTGGTACGATGCGAAGCTTTATATCTTCTGGTTTTCCAGTCGAGTTCTGTGATGTGGAGGCATTAAAATTGGTGAAAAGGTGCAAAAGAACGAAATTGAATGGCAGTGGTTGAAAAGCGGGACGCCCTTGTGTTCCCCTTTTTTTGGAATGCTAGTAAGTAAGTGCAGCTAGTTGGACTATATGAGTAGATTGAACGCTATTGTTCGCTATAGCCGTTTTGTCGGCAGTTTGGCTTGTAATCTTTGCACCTCTTTGCGTTTTGCTGATAAATACGTGGGACTGGGATGTTATAAGGTGTTCTCTTTCATGGCAAAAGGATGCGTGACGTGCTTTGCCATTATGTCGTCATCTATCTGTTTGCCTTTCAGAAGAGGATGTAATAATGAGCTCTGTTGTTCCAGCAGATGAGAGCGAGAAAAAAACCGACAGTGAGCAACAGGAAGCAACTGATCAGCAGGTAGGCATTGTCCAGCATTATTGCCCAACAAGGGATGAGCTGCAGCTGTTTCCTTTGATATTTTCACAACGGAAATTATGTATGTGCGAGAGGGTGTGGTGTGGACAGTTTCAAATGCATCAAATAGCGGGAAGTGGAAGTGTGGAAAACATGTACTGCGTAAATGACGTGAACAAAGAATCCGATCTTAATTCATCTCATCTGAATAGTCTGCCGCAGTGCTTTGTAAGGAGCACGGTACCATTTGTGAGTTTTTTCAGTGGAAATCGTTGGTTATCTTGCTTAGAAGAAGAGTGGGGGAGGAAAGTTGAAATTTAGGGGAAAAGTTTTGCTGATAGATGTAAAACAAAATTATTTAAACTTTTGCGATGAAAAAAGTCTGGAAAAACTCCTTCAGGGATGGTTCTGAATACGGACCACGAAGAACCTCTCTTCGTCTGATGTGCTAGAGGGTACTTGAAGGCGCTTTACACAAAAGCGACAAAATTGCAGACGTAGTGAGAAATAGCCTATTCGACGATCCTTGCTTCTGAATGGTTTGCTTCGTGAAATTGCGAAGTGAGTTGTAGAGCTCGTCTTCTGGGCGGAATGATGAACGGAGCGTTGAAATGGCGAACGATGTTATCGAAGGGGATGGTGATTTAGCCGATCGCGTGGAGGATACTGCTTGGAGGATGGCACTGCCACAGGTAGTCTTTCTAGAATTTTCGAGGTTATATGAGGGGTTTCGAAGTTTCGAGGTTATTCAAGGTATTCGAGGTTGTATCGTACGGTGATGACGGTAGCAGACCGAACTGTGTTGAAATCAGTTGGTTTAACAGTTGCAATATATTAAGGAGCGGATATCTTCGGATTCTTGTCGTTTCTGGATGTGTGACATCGCAATTTACATGAAGGGAAGGAAGAGGGTTTCTTCCGCTGATTCTATTTGCACCGCTTTCAGAATGAGGTGATGGCAGCACTCCGGGCTTTTCCGTTTATGACGTCTCTGTTGTGGAGAATTTTTGCGTTCTTAGCTGGTTATGTCTTTCTGCCTGCGTTTTCTATACGTTTTACAAGCAGTAATTTATCTTTTGGGAACAAATGTTTCGAGAAAGCTAATAGATCAGTGGTGATTTTTGAGCTTCCACTTTTTATGTTTTTAAACTTTTTTCAGCATTCCGAACGTTTCGTTTAGTGGAATATTTTGCCACCATTTTCAGGAAGTGTTGTAAAAAAAGATGAACCTTGTAAGAAGTCAAGGAATATTTGTTTGCTGTTGTGTCCAGCTTTATAAAATATGCCCTTGAGGTATGCATGAAGCATAATTCAGGAATGGTTGCCCATAATAGATGGTGACAGGCATCGTCTCGCTTCTATGGCACCTCAAGCGGCGCTCAGTGATGCCTATCTTTGTGGAAGCCCTATTGCTAGAAAGAAGGTATTTTCAAATTCTAACGAGACAATAATAAAAGCATTCATTTTGATGTAGTTACTGCTCTGTTTTGAAGAGTGAGATATTCGCATATAACATAGAAGATACGTATAGTTAGCGATATTGGACTTAACGCTCATCACTGCAAATTTTTGTGTCCATAGTGAGTGAGCTTAGAGTTGACCGCAGTTTAGCGCTGACACAGCCTGGCGATGACCACAGCTTAGCTTTGACCACGCTTGAGGTCATAAAGATGTATTGACCATTGCTGCTGAGTGATGCTATCGTAGGCGCATGCTCCGCGCATGTGAGGAGATTGTTGAGCGTACCGCAAACCGGTGAGGATGTCAGAGGAAAGAGTTGTGTACTGATGCATGCAAATAACGTACATTATATGTTGTATTCGTTGTAGGCGAAGAAAGTGGATGCGGAAGGCGAATCCGGAGATGACACAATGATGCGTACAGTGAATGCTGCACTCACAGAGGCACTGATGCGTGCTGAGCAACCCGTCTCTCACGTCTGCCATTTTTCTTATTTCTTATAATATACGCATCGATGACATGAATAGTGTGACTTGGGTGGAAGATGTTTTCTAGCAAGTTTCATGGCGGGGAAATGATATACTTCAAGCAAAGTATGAGGTCTTTGCGAGTTGCGATTGCTCGCCTCGTGTGGATGGCAAAGTTATGACATTAGAGCATAGGTTGGGCGTATTGCTTTAGAAAATTCTCTTGAATAGTAAAAGTAGGGCCTGATAAAAATCTTTAACGGTGCTGATCGTTTGCTTACTTTTTATTGTTCCGGAAGTTGTCGAAAATATATTGCAAAGCTTTATTTATTAGCTAGAAAAACTGACCGTTATATGAGTTCGTGAAAGCTGGGAACATCCGATTTCCTTTGTTTTATTTCCTTGCTATAAGCAGCTGGCTGCTTTACCTCGTTTATAGCTTTCTCGAGCCCCTCAAGGTGAAGGGTGGAGTGAGAGGAATGGGAGGATGAGGGGGAGCAATTGTTACAGAATTGCTTTTGGTGGTTTAAAACTTCAGTGATGGATGTTTATGTTAGGTTGGTTTTTAGTTCATTAGTAACGTTTTTGTGTGTTAGATCTACTGCCAATCCTTGAAAGCACATTGGAATACCGGAACAAACGAATTGTGCTAATGAGCATGTTGATCGCTTTAGCTTCGTTGTGATCACCTATTATAGGAGTGAAATGGAGTTCGA
Organism: Ascaris suum; assembly: GCA_013433145.1. Classification (NCBI taxonomy): domain Eukaryota; kingdom Metazoa; phylum Nematoda; class Chromadorea; order Rhabditida; family Ascarididae; genus Ascaris; species Ascaris suum. The sequence goes on along the minus strand of CM024172.1, from coordinate 1,298,477 downwards.
GGTTTACTTACATGTTACATCAATGTGAAGCACTGCATCTTCGAAAAGGAATATTTTTTTGCACTGTTTAGGTCAGATATTGTTGCCATTATATCCTTGGCAAGATTCCGCTCAGCACATCCCGGTTAAGTAGATGATGCATTTCATCTTTATGCAATGATGGAGAATGAAAAAATTCACTGTGGTTTGCATCCATTTCTCGTTGCCACGACCGTAATTTACTCATCTTTGCATTTTTATGCTCCTCTTCTCTCCGCTCATCTTCATTACTCCAAGAGGGTTGATGCAATGTTCAAAATTTACGAGAATTATATTGTTTGAAGAGTTAAATATTAGCAAGTTTTCTCTTCTTTCAGGAGTTAACTAGAGGCGATCACCGTTTTAATTTGGGCGATATCGCACGAGAGGAATTCGACGAAGCAATTGTTCATCGGCTCCAAAGTGATCCGGACTTTGAACCGGAAAAGTTTCCGGAGTTGAACAAGTTGTACACGGAAAAGCGCGAGCCACCGAGCTAGTCGAGTAGTGGTTGAATTGAGGCAAACCATTGCAAGCGATGACTCGGGTTATCAAACGAATATGGTTTTGAGGCTGTTGGTTTTGCAATTGCTTTTGCGATATTATGTGCCTCGTTGAATCTTTCTTGCAGCTGTATGTTTCTATTTTATTTTGGTTTCGACTTCACTTGTTTTCAGATGCTCTTTTCATTTGATGTTTCGTTGCGAATTTGCTTCTGTAAATGAGTGTTGAAACAGATATGGCGATTCTTATCTCTCTTTTTTTCGATGGAGATATTTGGAAATGGTGCTCATTGATGAGATCATTTACCCTTTTTTCGTTATATTAATTAAGCAACAATAAATGAAGTATATGGTAGATGGCAGATGATGCTTCTACTTCCGCATATTTTTTGTATATATATATATATATATATATATATATATATATATATATATATATATATATATATATATATATATATATATATAATTGCAGGGTTTGATTGATTGATTGATCAAGAGTTGAATCTAAATTAGCAGATATTGAATAGTTGATTATTTTCATGGAGGAATAGTTGGTAATTATGTAAAGGTGTTTAGAAGGGAAAGTTACACCATTGTCCTCTTGTAATAATTAATTCCGGTTGATTTCCGTTGGATTTTTTTTCTTGCGGTCCGTTTGCTTCAGCAAATGGGTCGATCCTATGCAATAAAGGCTTTATTGTTTGTTCTTTTTTTTTGCCAACATGGGAAATTCGTACCTTCGTGAATGAGATACTTGTTTGTTGGGGGAGGACGTTTGTTAACCGCAAACTGATCCAGAGTTGCACCGGTGGAAGTCGACGCTATTGTCGCCTGAAGAATGCCTGAGCTTAGGTAATATCAAGTTGAGCTGAAATGGCGGAACTCAGACTGTGCAACATTTTGTTAAATTTGCTGGAGTTTCGTTGGCTTCGAGCGTTAGCTCGTCTTCTTTGCTCAGACGACCACAATTAGGTCGAGTGCACTATTGGTTGAGGAGCTTGGGACTCGAGCAGAGGTTGGCCCATATCCTCGTCTGCCTTCTTAATAAGTTGCACTGAAGCAATAGCGGTGACCTAGGGCTACGTTGCACAATTCTTGCTGAATGCCCAGCAGAAGGAACTCCTATCCGCATCACTCTTATCATTATGGTGACTTCAGTGATCGTGATTTTATATTGGTCATGGCAATGACAAGTCAACGATATGATAAGGCGCAGTGATCGATGTCTCGTTGGCAGATATCTATTAGAGCAAACTACACTAGATTCTCATTGATTGATTCTAAGAGGTGTACTCTTTTCTGATTTAGCCGTTTTGCCTTGTTTATGTTGGTTGGAGTTCAGTTCGCTGTGGTAGGGGTTAGCGCTCGTCTTCAGCATAAGATTATTTTATGCTCGTTTTTTGGTATTAGTTTTAGAAATGCTTGCTTATGTATTTTATGTTTTCATATATAATGGGATATGGTTTAAGGCTGAAGATTTATTATTGCAGTCATTTTCCTAGCAACATTTTAGTGCATCGCAAATCTGTATTTGCAACGTGAATTGTGCTGACGTTATTTCTATGTGTATATGGGTTTATATATACACGCGTACGGTAGCTCGAAAAAGCGAAACGCTTAAGCTGAATGTAGACATTTACAAAAAGGTTGTAAAGTTTTATGAATTTTGCAGCCTATTCGGGCTGCTTTTCATCGTACATGTGTTGTTAAAATGCGTTTGTTTTGCAGCATTATTGTGTAATGTACTGTTGCATCAGCTAATCGCATATCTTTCTCGACTAAGCGTTCTCTGTAGAGCAAATTAAATAACGCCCACACAGCGATGAAAAAATATGAATGGCTATATGGCGTTTCTAGAATGTTTAAAAGTTTATGTGGCAATTCTTTGATCAATCATAAATATTGAAAAATTTCCTCCATAATCTTTTCCCTCATTGATGAGATGAGTTTTCAATATTTAAATTTGCATATTTTAGGTGTTATTCAAATTTTTTAATGGTTATTTTCCATATTAAGGTTAGTAGTTTATTTAGCTAAGCGCTAAGTATAGACGAAATCGATAAGTGTCGAAGGTATACGGACGAAGTGACAGTTTATTTAGGAAAATTGTGTTTTAGATCAGATGCATCCTTGTTTTAACGAACTCATTGTAACTTTTTTTGCAACATGTAATTAAGTAAATTACTTCACTGGACTACTTTTTTACTTTATTAGGGTTGAATGTAATAAATCAGTGTGCATTATTATCAAATATGGTATTTCATTCTGTTTTAAAGTTAGAATATGTTTTGCACTAAGGTTACGTGTACTATTTTATTCTTTACTAGGTTTTGTATACTATGATCAAGTATCATAAGATCATTTTCTACTAGAACGGAGTATAATATTTGCAAAAAAGAGGAAATAGGTTGAATTATGGCCGGCAAATTGATAAGTTGAATTAAATAAAACTTAGGTTGGAAACTTGCTATTGAATTGCATTTTTTAATGATTTGCAACTTATCGATGCATACTAATGATTTCATTTAGTGATCGTAAAAGTGCAATGTCGGCAAAAACACTTATCGACTTATATTTTGATATTATTTCGCCTTATTCGCGTATCGCATTTGAGGTTCGCTGTCTACCTATTCATCAGCTTATTGTTTGTTACACCTTGGAGGTGGTTTGTCTTTCGGCTGCTTTACGTTAGACAATTCCATGAGGTATTTCGGAGAATGGCGGGGATTTTAAAAGATGCCGTTGTAGAAGTAGGATATTGCAGCAATAGAATATATTCTTCCCCTCACCTCTATTTACCTGCTTCCGTTTCACTTCCGGCTGAGAAATCCTTATGATGCGATCTTAAGTGCAGCATGAGACGATAAATTCGATATGAAGGATCGACTCCGTCGTGCCCAAATGTCAGAAAATTTCCGTCATAGATTGCAAAGTGATTCGAAATTATTCATAATAAACGCAGTGAATTAGAGATAACTCAATGATCAAGAATCATTACTTTCGACAATATTTTAAAGATTTGGCGATTATGACGATAAAGAGTTCATGCGTAGATGTTTTAGTTTATATGGGATCGCATATGCGAGTGATTGTGTTGTGTGTATATGAGTAGCCAAGTATAGAATATGCGTTAGTTTTCATTCTGTTGCTTTCAAATAGAAATGCAAAAGAAAAAATGTTAGAATCATATATTTTTTTGTGTTTGGAAGTTTTCGTTGGGTAGTTGAAGATAAACTCGAGAAATATGAGAAATATTTTGCAGAGTTTATTACGATATGAGAATTATTGGCCAATTAAAGTCAATCTAATACCGTTCTTTCTTGGTGGATTTTGAAAGAGAGTGGTATGTTTAATGATATTTATTACTTCTTTTTTTTTTTTTTTAAATTCAAAACGCACTCATATTTTTTCTATTTTTCATTTATATTTCAATTATTTTATCAAAGTTTTGAAGAAAAAGTTATAGAGTAAAAATTTGAGCAATCATTTCTATACTCAATGATGAATCTTATTTGGCCATTATTCGGTCATAATTTGTTATAATTATGACCAGTGCTCCTCTTTTTCTTTTTTTTTGTCAAAATTATAAATTTGTATTGATATTTCTATCGGGAAATTTGCAAGTAATTAGCGTTTATCTTTCGTGAACGTTATTCATACAAAAAATCCACAATAAACGTTTTGTCAAAATGCTGTTAGGTTTTATTGATGAAATTGATGACATATGATTTGGAATGGGAAATAACTTTAGAGCAATGACATAAAATGATATGAAGTGATTATAAGTGGGATGAGGGTGTTTATACTGGGATGATAGGTGTTTATACCTGGGATGAGGGTGTTTATACCTGGGATGAGGGTGTTTATACCTGGATGAGGTGTTACACCTAGGATGATGGTTCTTGTATTTTGGAGGTAATAAACCACCGATAATGGTTGCCGCTAAAGTGGCTTATATGAACAAAGATCTTCGACGAAATGCCGATTATTGGGGTGTTAATCTTGTTCCACCGAAGGTACTTTCTTTTATTTATAAACGTTCGCTTCGATTTTCTTGTGGTGATGTAATTCGTTTGCCGCATAGAAATGTTTAATGGAATTGTCGACGTCGATATTATATGAAATTTGGCATCTTCCTTCTTTGCCATCTTCTGCGCTTCCTTCATTCTCTCCAATCGGTTGGAAATTTTTGCGACCAGTTTAACGGATATAGACTTTATTTAGCTTGCTATAATATTTCAAAAAGAAGATAAGACCCAGGCAATTTAGTTCAGGACATTTCCGCCATTCAGCACATAGATATGCCAACTATCGACGAGAGATCCCTATAGGATTATTTGAAATATAGATGGGGGTTTTTATTTTTGCTGAAAAAAAAAGATCTCGTTTCATTGATAAATTTCGTGGATTATTTATTCAGAAGGAATTTAAAGGAGAAATTTTTTTTTCAATGAGAAATTAATGATGGAAAATAAAATTTTTGAATTAATTGAATTGTTGAATTTTTCAAATTCTCTTCATTATATATTTCTCTAAATTTCCTCTATCGATATAATTTCTCAGATATTTTTTATCATTTTTTATTGGTTTTTTTTAAAATAAGTAATAAAATTAAGATGATTAGCGATTTGCAAAAAAAAAAAAAAAAAAGGAAAAATGTGATTAATTTTACATTTATTTTTTATAATCGAAATAATAATATATCATATTGCTAAATGGTGGTAAATTTTGTTTTTTTTTTACCTCTTCAATAATTGAAATTCATTTTTACTCATAGATCCTAAACATTTGAAATCGATAGGTTCATTGCATAAAGGTTGTTGCAACGATTCTAGAAGGGCATTTTGTTTTTTCAAACCATCTCATAAATATGTTCTATGGATTTTTACCTAGCCATATTATAAGGTCTGTCAATTTAATGAGCTCAAATGGCATTCCCATATTTTATTTACGGCTAATTAATCTTTGGGATGTAAATCTCCGATTCTGATGAGTTGATTTATATTTTCAATCGAATTTTAGGATTTTATTTGAAACGATTCTAAATCGAGGATCTCTTCTATCGCAAAGGTTTCTTACGGCTATCGATCTACAAAATAAATCATTTGTTGAAGTAGCGGCACGTGAATTATGGGAACGTTTATGGACAAGAAATGAAACCATTCATACCGTTGACGATATTAGACAGGTTCGCATTTAACAAATTCAATTGATAATGCAATCAAATTGCCATAATTTTTTCGAGTTTTTTTTTTAAATTGGAATTTCGATTTCTGTTGTGAAATTTCAAATTTAACCTCCTCATTTATTGGTTTTTTTTTGGTTGATATTGAAGGAGTCTAACTTTAAGACTTGATTGGTGTTTTGCTAATTTATTTCCTACAGGAGGATTCTGTCAGTCGTCAATTTTCTTTTTTTTTTCTATGTCAGAGAAAGGAGAGATATAAAAAGAGTCTTGAATGGACCAGTGAGGCGCAAACTATAGATGGGATTTAAAGATTGAGAATTTTTTTTTTGTGTCAATAAATCATAGAAGGTTAAAATTCAGAAATACGTAAGGAAATGCAAAGAAATCTGGTATTATAAAACGTGGAAAATAGAAGAGAGAGGTGTTTGTTGTCAACGATTCGGGCGATTATTTCGAGAGAACTATTTTAAGGCGAACTCTTTTAAAATTGCTCTCAAAGTGGAGTTCAGCCGTTGAATTGAAAATGAATGACAATCTTAGTGATCCCAATTTTTTTTCACTTCCTAACTGCCACAAATATTCAGGTAGCTATGAAGATAAGTTTACCCATGCAGAGGACTTAATCACCACAAGTAATTCAACTCTTATAAAAGAAACGCTAAAGAAACGAAATAATATGGCGCTCAAACAAGGGGTATGTTTGATTACAAAGTTTATTGTCATTTTCTTATTTATTATGTCTTATATTTATAACTTGAATAGTAGTAACCTTGTAATGTTGTTAATAGTAGTGTTAATGAAGATTATAACTATACAATATGAGATCGTCAAAAATCTTTACGTAGAAATAAAGCAGTTAGAATTGAAGAAATTTTTCTTACTTTAGAGGCTTAAATAACAAAAATTTCGCAGGTAATAAGTAGATGGATAAGAAATCACTTGTTCATCGGTAATATGTTGCTTGTTTTTTGTACAGATTGAAGCTGAATAGAAGTTAGGTAAAAAGCAGCACGGGGAAAATCTAAAATATGTGTTAATAGGGTTCTCTTAGGTGCGACTGACATCAGTGTTAAGGTCTCATTAGTTTAGAGAGGGATAGAAGCGAAAGTGGAAAGAGCAGCAGGACTTCCACTTCGATCTGGCGAAGGTAGTTTGACCTCAGATTATTCTTTGTGTGAGGTTAAACTCTTTAGGTGAACATAACCTTACATTTTGCCGTAGAAAGTTTTACTCTACTTTACGTTTTACTTGTTGTTATTCCTCCTTATCCGCATTTATTGCTCTGGGAAGTAGTGGCGTTTTATGCCTTCTGGCATGAAAAAGTTTGGGTCTAGCGTATGAGTTGCCAAGATAGCTGATGGTTCGTCATTGCTCATTGTACTTTTGGTTTTATCTATCTCTCATAACAACAAAAATCTGACAGCGTTTAAAAAAGAACGCTGAGAATACGGACATCTACTTTCGTTTGTCGAGAATGGGAGGGGGGGGGGGGGGGAGGGGAATTGATAGAGAGACGTTGAATAGAACCGAAATCGATTGCAGTGTTTCGGAGCACCATGGATCGTCGTTCATAAAGGCGAACATGAGGAGTGTTTCTTTGGGAGTGATCGTATGCATATGATCGCTCATATGATTGGATGCAAATTCGATGGACCTCATATTCCCCAACATAAATTTAATCATTTTCGATCCTATTCTATTTAACGAGGTGCATATATTTTTTGGTTTTTTTACGGATTCTAACGCCAAATTTTTTGAAATTCATCTAATATTCTTTGAAATTCGGCATCATCTCTCGCGAAATTCCTTACTCATTGTAATTTTTGACGATTAAAACGTTTTTTCATTTACCAGTGAATTATTCGCGTATGTATTTCTAATGCAATAAACGGGAGGGATATTGCCGGCTGTGTTTTATTCTTTAGAAGTACAATGTTTGCTTTCTCCGGAATCCCTTCCTTCACCCTATCTTTTACTCTCGTTATTGTGGACAAAAGTGACCAACAAAATGTGTATATATGACCAACAAATCGAGAATTCATCGAAATGCACTTGAAGTAGTTTTCGATTATTAATATTGCTACATTTAGTCTGTATTTTGTGATCAACTATAGTGTGTGTCATTCGAAAATCTCACGATCCATAAGTTTATTTTCGAGGAAATTTTTTTTGCCTCAAAATCATCTATGGTTTATCGAAAACCTGTTGAATACTGCGGTTGCAAATACAATTTTGCTTCATATGAGGTGAGAAAGAGAGCAAAAACGCGTCGCTGCTTCAGTTTATTCACTTTGCATGGCATATTTTTCGTGCATTTAAGATATTTTTTGAGGGGATATAAGCGCGCAACCTAGGATTAGGAAGATTTCTGGCTTATATTGGCATAATTTTCAAATCAGAAAGAACTGAGATGTGCTCTTAATTGTGAGTTCAGAATTTCCGTGGAAAATTTTCGAGAAGTATGTAAAAATTATGAGCAAAATTTTACGCAAAGTGAGGGTTTTTTTTTTTTCTCGCCATCTCTATGGTAGATAAAAACAACTTTTCATACCGTAATTGAAGAGAGTGATCGTGATATTGAAATGTGCTCTACTAAAAAAACGGTGGCGATTCGAAAGTCATAGTCGATTGTGTTGATTTGGCGATGGTGATATACTTTGATTAGAATTGCGCTGTTCAATCAATGCCTCGATTACGAATGCTTATTTTTTGCGTTTTCTTTAATGTTGTTTTAAGGGAATTCATAGAGAGTTTCGAAGAGAATGTTATACTCGTATTTGCACCCCTATCGGTTCATCGTTCTTTTTTTTTTACTTGTCATAGTTGAATTTGTGTCGATACGGGAAAGAGGAGATATAGTTGACCCTGCGTTGATTTTCTTTTTTTGGTATTTTGCGATGAGTGCTACCTGTCCTCCGTACACCTTCAATTAGTCTATCCCTCAAACGTTACGAAGTTCCGGAGTGAGAAATCTTGGGTAGAACTTAATCTTGGACAGGCTTAAATCCCAGTTATCTCAAGCCTTTTATGCGCTTTAATCTCATATACACTAGATCGGGAGTGAAGCCAAATCGCAGCTGTTGTCAAGTCTTGTATGGGCTCAGACCTCGGAACGAGGCTATAGCAGTCATATTTCTTAGGGTGTACCTTACAAGTGCGAATTCTGTGAAAGCGGTGATTTTCACCATTTCATTCTAGCTGAGGTTTGTATAAAAAATCAAAAAACCATTATTCGAGTTGAACAAAGTTCAAAGTCTATTGTGTTTGATGATTTGATGATATCAGTGAAGGTTGATCAAACGATGTGGACTTACCCCGAATAAACCTTTAACATATTTCAGCGGAAGTATTTTGCATTATGAGTGAATAGGAGCGCAGTTTTATGTAAATTTAGGTTTTAATGAGAGGAATATAATAATATTCATTTATGTAAATTGCAATAAATTCTTGAATTTTATTCATATCAATCTTTGAGGAAGGATTTTAATTGTGTGGAATATCCCTCTATATCTTCTCCATCTAAAGTCTTTTATTGAACTTTTCAAGTCTTTAAAAAAAATGATCATAACATCGTATCGATTATATGATTGTGGGTTTTTGAAAGACTCTTATCAGTGTTGTTGTGTTGAATGAACGCTTATATACTGATAAGAGACATGACGATTTTGAAATGAGCTTGTGTTACTCATTATCGTTTACCTTATCGAACCTCTTTACATTTTCGTTACTTTATTTTAATGTTGTAATAGTTTTCCACCTTATTACAGCTATAGTTGTGTTTAGAAAAGAGACTATCAACTCACCATCTGCATATGTAAGAAGGTTCTGGGGTATGTAGATAAGATCTTCAACAAATTAGGCGCATATTCGAATCTTTGTTAATTTATAATCATAGCGACACCTGAATAGGTAAAACTCACGCGGGTTGTTAGTGTTTGCACATCTGTGTTATTTATTAACGAGTGCACTCATCGTTTCTGTGCAGTACTTCACATGATGGACTATCCCGATCATTGAACTCATTTGTAATGAATGCTTACCTGCATTTTATGGCCCAAAGCAATTGCATTTACCATTCGCCCATGTATAGGTGATGTTTTAAGTAAATCGGAAGCATATATTCATTGATAGACGACCACTTATTGAAATATTTGAATATGAATCCATCTCGACGTTTATTAACGTCAATTATTAAGGTGTATATTAAGCGTATCAAATGAAATTAAAGTGTGATGATTTATTATATGCGGAAATTACGATAATTTACGTATGCATTTTATCTCTTCAAAGCATAATATTGATGGTTATGATGATGAAGGTGATATTGCTACGAGAGATCGCCTCAATATGAATATTGGTTAGTCGTTTCTTTCATTATGAAACATTGCAAGAAATGTTTGTAAAGAATATTGAAATTATATATGAAGTGTTGAGATTATTTAACGTTTATTTTTAATAAATTATAATAGAAATATAAGATGTGGAAATTCTATTGAATGCGATTGATACGAATCAATGGAACATTATTGAGAGAAAGAATGAAATGAAATAGATATTCCCGCTTATAAATAAAAAAAATTCAATTTTTCATATTATAAGATCGATTTGAGCAGTTTTTCTATTGATTGAAATTTCTGATCAATCAATAATTAATTTAAAAAGAAAGATAAATTTGTATTTGAATTTGTTAGTAATAATTTTTTTTTTTTAAATTTAATTCGAAAGTAATTTAATTTAAAAGTTTTTAGAGAATAGTACAGATATAAAAAAGATCTGCAGAGCTATTATTGAGAGGTCACAATATTGTTTAAACCGAATTCTATATTCATTGGCTATTATTCGTGCTGCTAATAAGAGGAAATTAAAGTACTCTAAATTGCGTCAAGGTTGAAATTTTTTGAATAAACTTTAGAAGAACTTCAAGGCTTCATCGAAGTAATCTTCGAGGAGACAAGATGATCAAATATTATGCTCATTATTTTTATTCAATAATTTTTCATCAATATTTCCTCACTTAGGAAAATGAGTAATTAAAGAGCATTGTTAAACGTTCAATTATTATTATGAGATATTGTTGAAGGAGATATATCTAATATAATGAAAGGAATTCAATAGAGGATCAAGAAGGGCGTTAGCGATGAAATGTTCAATGGAGAAAATAATCGAATAATTTGGCATTAAGTTGAAACATTTTTTTTTTTAATTGATAGATCATTGATTGTCTAAAATTCAAATATATTTGTAACGAATGTTTTTTTCTTTTCAGAGATCAAAGATCAATTGAATATTACAATCGATATCGTTAAAGATGAGAATGATTGTAAATGCAAACAACAGCATACATTCTTCAACGTTGAGTGTAAAATACTTAAAGAACGGTACGATATCGCTTATTAGATCTTTAATTACTCTTATTGTATTTTCCACAAATCTTCTAACGTGGCTAAGATACTAGGAACATATGTGACGTCGTTATTTCAAAAAAAAAAAAAAAAAAAAATAGAAATTCCAAATAATTGAGGTGGGCAAGACGCTAAACAGGTGAAATAAGCTTTCAAGAATTTAGGGACAGAGATATTCAATACTTAATTATTCTAAAGTCTTACTGAATTCATGAATGAGAACGGTGGGCGTGGATCATCAGATCGCGCCGATCACGGGCAGTTAATGCGAGAGTCAGTAAATAATTGAAAGAATAGTATAACTTATTAAGGATAATGAATCATTACCGTGGATTATATCCGTCGCCATAGTGGAGGATTATGTATATCATGGAAGTTGAAAATATCTAAGGGCATAATATCTATAATAATATTTAATTAGTCGGAATTATTCGAATAAGCTAGTAGAATTGTTTGGAAATCTAATAAAATCGAAGTTAAAAACTTTTCATTTTTTATTAATAAATTATCTTCTAATTTTCAATTTTTTTCTTAAATATTGAAAGATATGCTAATTAATATTTGAAAGAAATATTTGCATATTAAAGAGAAAAAAAAATTTTTTTAGATGCGAATGCATATTATTAAACGATACGATGGAATGCGATAAGCCAGAATGTTCATTCGTTAAACCGAGCAAGGATCATTCACGATGTATTTGTGCGGAGGATTTCCCTATCGCTCTCTGTGACATATGTATTCGTTATTTCACAAGTAATCTTTTAAGTATTCCTCTTAGTATCGAACAATACGATATACTTACTGAAATTACTTAATGGGAGTACTGCTTTAACAATTGCGCTTGATCGTCAATGCGGCGCTACTATAAATTCTAAACCACAAGAAAGATGCATGAATATGAACCCCTCAGTGTTGCCTTTTTAGAGAATCATAGATGCATTTATTTATTGACGTTAATCATAGAAACAGATAAATTGTGCAGATTGTTTATTGCTCGTATCAAGCGTATCAAAGAAACTGATACGATTTGTGCATTTATGGTTCCCTATATTCGAACGACTAGACTCATAGATGCTGGCAAATAATAGGAGAATATTTGAATCGAATCATTCACACATCTAGATTTTCCATTCAAGATTTACTGTTCCGATCGCATCCGCTGTAAAACACCGCTCGATAGGCTCGTTTTCTGATCCTACCGATTGTCAAATACGATCCGATAGGCTGTGAAGTTTGTAGAATTTTTAAAGCAATTTTTGAATTTTGTTTAATGGTTCGCCGTTTATAATAATCTAGCTTCAATAGTTCCCCAGTAGCTAGTTCAAAGGTAGATACATACTACATTCCGTTGATTTTCTCTACGAGCAACCGATAGGATAGCACACGAATGTGCTGTTGTTGAAATTTGCTATGCCAGTGCAGTTTTCAACAGTTCAATGAAATCCCGCATTCGCCTTTGACGGCACTGCTTGGGCATTTTGAACAAAACCATCAGGTTCATAATGAGGCAATCGAATGACTAAAATGCCTTATATTGTATAAAACATTTCCGTTCAACCATTTCGTTGTTCTCAGTTGCACGAAGTGAAGTAAATAGATTCGTTGATCATCGAAATATTATCAAGAGAGCTTCCTGATGATGCTTGAATAGTTCGCGTTGCAGGTGCGGCTCCTTCTTGTGCTCCTTTGGAGCTGCTCCGTAAAGAAGATCAACAAATGCGCACTCGAATTGGTATTATCTTATTTTTGTGTACCGCTATACTCTTCATCTTTTGCGTTTACTGCGTCTATTCTCGATTAAAAAGATGTATAATGAAGTCAAAGCAAAGCATGAGTCTACCTAAAGGTGAAGGTGAACAGCTCAATACTAAAGAAACACTCTGCGTATAAAAATTTTTTGAATAGATTATCTTTTTTTGCATATTTTGCTTCTCATTCTTGATAAAATGCAAATTTGTTGATGTTCGCACAACGAAATAAGAAGCCTATATATATATATATATATATATATATATATATATATATATATATATATATATATATATATATATATATATATATATATATATATATATATATATATATATATATATATATATATATATATTCGTTTTAGTGCTTAAGTGGATTCTCTCTGTATTCTCACTTTTCATTGTATTGAATTTCTCTTTCAGCCTCTTTCATATGCTCTACTCATTTGTATTATAATGATTCTATGTATGTAAAAGTTAACACAAGTATTTTTTATTATTCGTATGAATAAGAACGAAGTAGTTGTTCAGCATTCGAAGGCGATGATTGCATTCCACTCAAATATTTTTCCGATCTGAAAAGCATTCAATATTTCGAATATTTTTCGTTTATATTCTAACAATCATAATTATAGATGAATTAATCTTCGTTCATTTTTTTTTTTCTATTCTATGAACAACGATGATTTTATTCATATATTATTAATTTATTTCATTTCCATTCGTTAAAACGCTCATCATAAACGTTCAATATTATCAGATTGCCTTTCAAAGAATAAAGACGATTTTTTTTTTCTTTTATTCGAAATAAAATTCGTTGTAAAACTTCAAATGATAGATATTCTCAATTTGTGACACTAATATTAGCCATTAAGAATTTGAGTTAATTTATAAGTGTTTCAAATGTGTTGCGAACTTTATTATGTTTTCATTCAAGTTTAATAAGCTTTAACTATGTTCGACAAGTTGTATTATACAAAATAAATTCAATGCTGAATAATAGTTGTTTATAAATAAGCCTTAATGGCAAAATTTTTTTTTTTTTTGGAGATGGATTGATGATAATCGCACATTGTTGTCGACTTTCTCTAGAGGTGCATTCATATATTTACTATTAGAAATAACATTTATATACTCTACTTAACGGCCTATAGAATATCCGTTATGTTAGATTATCATTGATATTGAAACTAACTTGGGTTCAACTAGTGATAAAATAGGTGTGAGTGAATATGGTTGATTCCATTCATCGACGTATCGTTTCCCGAAACGAATAAATTCAAAACGCCTTTGCCCACCATCAGCACCTAAAACACTGTATTTTTCATTTCATTAACTTACTTTCAATAATACTTCGTAACCTCAGTTATACTTTTGATTTAGTAATCCAGAATTTGGGAATCCAGAGTTTAATAATCCAGAATAGGTGAAGAAGCATGTCAGAGCGAATAGCATCATACACGCTATTGCTGTCCTATTCATCGGATAAATTATCAATCAATAATAAAATTTGCATAATTATACCTTTTCTTTGCATATTATAGACAAACAAGCCCTTATTAGAAAATTTCTTCAAATAATCTTTTCTCATTCGATGAAGAGAAAATATTTACATGTTTAGATATTTAGCTCATTTTGAAAATTACTCGATAAACTCTCTGAGAACTAGCCAACCGACGAGTAGAAAGATATTTAGATATGAGGAAATCCCGATATTGCAATTATTCGTTTTGCAAAGAAAAATTTGCGAAAAGATAATTAAAATATTGCAGATTCATTAGTACTTAAAAAATGGTGTGTTTTACTTTTCTTATAATATTTGTGGTTGTTAGATAATATCAGCCTTTTTTTTTACCTGCAAGCATTACCTATACCTATGAACAATTAAAAAATTGTAATTACCTCTAAGAGATGGTGCTTATCATTATTGCATAAAAAAGAACCTCATTAAATAAGCTCTACATGAAAAACTTTTTAGATTTGGAGGTATTAGTGAGATGAACTCTATACGATATGCTTATAAGCGGTAAAAAACTCACATATTTATTCGGCATTTGAATCGGATAACATCAAAGGTTTGCAGCATATCTTGAAGCCTATTCACGGTTAGAGGGATACATCAAGAGTACATTGTAAATATACTCCGTTTGAGATAAAGAGAGTAAGATCGAAATCTTTTATACCTCAGAAATAGACATTCATAGAAACGGATATGTATGCCTATATGAATATTTTCAAAATATTTCAGAGTTGTTTTTTTTTCTTCAAAAATTTCAACGAACATATACCACATAGGTGGCGAACCTCGTTGTGCTCGTATAGATGGTGATGATCGAACACATAGATGAAAAACTGCGAATAACGTGATCACAATTGTTATGAGGGCTCTCATTCGTCTTCTAGAATGGATGGAATTGCTCTTAGGTAATACTTTCTTGAAAGCATAAATTGAAAACGAAAATTGCATATTTTATGATGCCGTTTTGCATAAATACGAAGAAAATATGATAGTATTATATAATCGAAAAATAGGAAATAATTTTAAAAAGAAACAGGAACTCATTGAAATTTTTTTGTATATTTTAGTATATTTTGCTTGGTACTATGCTAAACAAAGGGAACATCTATGCATGTCTTATCTCCATATGATTGATATATACAACGATTTATAGAATAATAGTTCCTAAAATTAGATTAGTAAATATATAGTAGTGCATTTACAATATTATACAAACGCCATACCTTAAACTATTGTTAATTTTATTGATATATTGGCATTGGAGATGTCTCAGGTTAGTTTGATTTGTTTATTAACGGCTCTTATAATGGTAGTATTTTTTCGTCAGAATTTTCCAGTGAATCTCGAGTATTATTTGCTCCGAGTCGATAGATTCAATAGCTAGCACAGATCATATGAATATTACTCTACCCGCGACATTAACCTAAAGGCGATGACCTCAACATCGACGTTCACACTTATCGATCACTTATCATTGTTAGTATTGCTTTCCTTACACAACGTCGCCTTATTATTCAACTATAGGAATTATTTTCTTGCTATTGTTTATTTATAATTTTTGAATATTCTTTTTCTTCGAAGTATATTTCGAACATACTAGAGTGGTTATGCTGAATTTATATTTCAATGCTCTTAGATTTTGACTCTTATTTACTATCAGTGTTTCTATGGTTTATAGTTCTTTACTTTTATGATTTAGTATAATATTCTATACGATTTTCCGCGTATTATGAGTTACATTTTCAGTTCAATTCTCTTCTCTTACGGATATTTCAGTACGTCGCCTTTGGTTCCCACTTTTTAACACTACATCTCTTATATTGACTTTTGAAAATAAACATATTTTATTCATACCAATACTTATTAGAATTGAGTAGCATATAATATTCCAGCTTGTAGGATAGTTATATCTTAATAACTAGGAAAGTCTATATGCGTAAAAGTTTGTTGGTAGTGATGGTTTCATTAATCGCCAATGTCATGCGGCTTTCCCCAACGTTTGCCTTTAACACCTTACTATTGCTCGTCACATGTAGCTCTTCTCTTCTCTGGGTCTTCGGATAAGACTTTTTGTAGGACTGAGAAAAATGGAAAACGTCAGTAAAAGAGGCCCAACTTCGATCTCTCGAACAGCTATTCCAGAAAAACGAAAGAAAACGGACAACGGCGATGAGGTAATTTTTACCGTTTGTGATTTTTATTATGCATTCTTAATATACATTTTATCCACAGATATCTCTATTTCTATTCCTTTCGCCGCGCGTAATTAAGCTGTCCATGCAATTTCTCCTACTAGCACGAATATGCGTATCGTTCTGACGATGGTCCGCGCATAACCCAGGTGCATACGTCAACGAATAAGGGCCGAAACCTGAATACCTTTTATTCTCATAGGTATTTTATACATGTCTTACTCCTGCATTATTAACTTCTAGTCTTCTAATAGTGGTCTATTGCTTCTATCTTTGCATTTGCGAAATGTTTCTTTTCAACATATATTTTCTTAATTTTATTTGTTGCACAACGGCGTTTTCCATTTCCTTTGCACGCAAGTTATTATATATATATATATATATATATATATATATATATATATATATATATATATATATATATATATATATATATATATATATATATATATATATATATATATATATATATATATATATATATATATATATATATATATATATATAATGGTGTCTCATAAGATCTTATGTAAACTATATTTAGTTCGACATGTTTTGCTTAAGCAATTATAGTTATTACAAATATCGTTATGTACATTTTGATGTGATTCCCAACTAGAGATTAATTAGCAACTGCAAAGGTCTGCATAGACGTTTGTTTTTCAAGATTATAGCGTCTAATTAAGCACATATATATGTTTTTGTTTTTACCTGTTTAAAAGTTGAAATATTTTGCAAGAGACGATTTGCGTTTCTCATACTTTGTTCTTTTTCTTTAAAAAAAAACCACCAAAAAATTCTATTACATCATTTGAATGAATCAGAGAGTAATTTAGGGCATTCTGCGGTAGTTATATATTCAATTCCCAAATAATTTAAGCTTTTAGAAAAATCTGCATGATATGTACCAATTTTTATAACGTTCGTAATATCTCATTTATAATTTTACCACCTTTATTACCAAAATTATCGAATTAATTATTCAATTATCAAAGTACCAAATTCTTAACTTTTATCGTTTTGTATTGTCTCCTGAACGGTCGGTTGCAATTAAGCTCCGACCACAATTATTGGCTCACTCAACCAAGCCATCCCACCAGCACCCTCATCGGGACGAGGATGGGGATAAGTCTCTCTCGTTAGTCATAGGAGGAGCAACATGAATTGGCCGGCTCATCAGCATCCGACGGGCATGAGAGGAGCTTAAGCCCTAATTTTCATGCAATTGACCTGCAAGAAGTAGAGGCCGATCTAAAGACCACGGTTAGCCAAGTGGATCAGAGAGGCATTAGGTTAGGGTAGGTGAAAGCGATATGAAGGAGAGATATTCATTCGTAAACGAATGCTCTGTTGAATGAAATAAATGAAAAAAAATATCTAAAATTTAATAAATAAAATGCAAATTTCCTAAAAAAATAAATTCATTGCTAATTTTTATGCAAAATTTTCACTCGTTTTTTTTTCTCAGTTGAATTTTCCTTAATTTCGCAATTGAAATAATTCATTAATTAATATATCGCTAATAAGTGAAACTACGAGAATTGAAACAATGATAATTATGAAAATCCTTTTTCATTTTTTGTTTTAACGTTCATAGAAATTTAGCGAGTACAATATGATCATAAACTATTTGCAAAAAAAAGAAAACTTTATGGCCACTAAATGGCCATTATGGCCAATATCGCCACAACATGGCCACTTTGCACTTGAAATGCATCAAAAATGGTGGTCTTAATATTTTTTTTTTCTCAAGCAAATCACACAAAGAAACATGACATCATGCTCTAACATTTCGATTATTTGCCAAGAAAACTGCAATAAAAATCCTCGAGAAAAAAAAAACTTCCAAGCGTGATTTGTTGAAATGATAGTGAGAGCAATTTTTGAGGGTAATAGCGCACAAATCGATTTCCGCTCTCGTCGATGCTATACAATTATAGTTTGTTCGATTTATTCGTCCAATATATGATATCTCGTTATATTTGGTGATTTTTTTTTTTTTGATTTATTTCGAACATTTTTTTTTTTACTTTTGAAGGTGATAATTTAAAAAATTTTTATTATTATAAACGAATTTTTAATTTGATTTGATGAAAAAAAAATTTCTTCGAAAGGAATATTATTCATAATAAATCCAAAAAAAAAAACTCTTAAGAAGCAAATGATCAAAGGCGATCTTTTTTTTTTATTTCTTATTTAGTGAAAAATTAGCGATAATTACTTTTAAATGAAATTTTATAGAGTTTAACATTAGTGTTGATAATATATGTTAGTGGAGAGGAGTTTAATTGGGAGAAATGTTGAATTTAACTGAAAACATTGAGAGACTTATCAAAAGATGTACTCGGCAATTATTTCGAGCATAACAAATGTTACGGGAAACATCCGAAATAGTGACACCTGAGAGATTTAATTTAACTAGGACACACCTGTAGAAGGGGAAAATAATAGGTTCACTGAAATGTTACTCAAGGCCAACGAAGCAATGCGCCAGAATGAAAACTTAACAATGGAGAGATGAGAATAAAATGCGAGGATATCGTCAAAGAAAATCTTTCAGAACAGAAAGCTGATGATAATTTCAAAGAGAAGATAGAAATACTCATTCGGCCAATAAGGCATAGTGGTTAGTGAATACTGGAAACAATAGAGGTGTTCGCTTTTGAAGGAGAAGAGCGGAAAGGGAAATTATATGCTGACGATAGAATCATCACTCAAACACAACTAACGAGCGATGAAAATATTACCATAATTCATTTCATTTAATAAACGATATATGAAGATAATGATTTTATTTCGAGCATTTCGGCCTTGATGCATTTTAAAATTCATATTTGCTATCCATTTTATTAGCGCAAAAAGAAAAAAAAAGAAAAAAAAACCAACAATAAAGTCAATGAAACCTTGCATATGTAATGTTTGATAAATAAGCTAATCCTTATGAACATATTATTTTGTTTTATTGACGTTTTTGATTGATTGATAAATTGAATTATATAAGGAAAAAGAATTTGAAAAAAAAAGACTCATAGAAAGAGATAGCAAATCTTGATAAATCTAGAAATTATTAAATTCCGATAATATTTGGTGGAATTTTTTTTTTTTTATTAAAAGAGTTTATTTTTAATACTAAGATAGCATTTAGCTATTGAAGAAAATTGAAAAAATTTTAAAAATGCTAAAAGAATTAAAACATTGAACATATTATTTGAAGTAATCCTATGGTAAAGTGTAGCATTTTTTTTTAAAGTGAGGTATTTTTTGGTTGGGGGGGGGGGGGGGGTGGGGGGGGGAGGGGAGGGGATGAAATTAATAAATTTCTGTGATTTTATCTTAAACATTATTAAGGTATATCTCGAAAAAAAAACGCAAAGAAAATAAATTTAATTTGAAGAGAAGGAAACCAATAAAAGCAGTAAAACTTGACAAATGAGAGTAATGCATACATATTTTTGAAAAATGAAGGTAATACATATAGCGTATGGTAATGATTTATGAGATGAAACATAGTTACGGAAACAATAGTTCATCATCGCAGATATTTCCGCTTTCCCTCCAAAAAAAAAAATCCTTACAGGACGTCATCTTAGCTAGGAGCAATCGAGATTGTTCTATTCTTGTTTGCTTTCCATACATTTCACAATAGATGGTCGATATATAAACATCTCCTATATGCTCATTTATTATCTTTATTGCATATCTCTTTAGGCGATATTTAATCCTCTTGCTTAGATCTATGTAAATTATCATTGCAATTCGTTCGTTGTAGATTCTTTTTCTCTATTATAAATTCTTTTTGAATTTTAATTTGAAAAAAAAAAAGAATTTTTTTTTCGCATTTTTATGCAACAAAAAAATACTCCATATAGAAAAGCACTGTATTTATGTAAATAAATTCCTTAGCTTGCTTATTATAAAGTCTTCAATTTTGAAAGAATCTTCGACCCTTTTGAAGAAGTATAGGTATATCTTTTCTTTATTTCATTTGAAGAATTAAACAACAGAAAGAAAAGTAGAGGAGGACAAATGTTCGTTGCCACCTTTCAATAAAAGAAGCAAAACATAAAAAGTAACGAATAGTAAATTGTAAAAGCGGAAAATTAGTTGACTGATAAAAGATATATCATGGTGATGATATTGATAAACAATACGTTTGAGTGATAACGATAAAAAACAAAACATTCTTGAACGATTGGAAATTCTTTTAATATGGGAACGAATTATAACACTCTAATGATTTCGGGAATTTCTTTTGAGGAAATATATTCTATGAGAGTGCAATAGAATATGCAAATAAGCTAAAAGTGTTGCTTCGAATAGTCGAATAAAATATGCAAATGATTTTCAGCAAACTAGGCAACTATTCTAAAGAAATGAATGAAATTACTATGCACATAAATTCCACCGTATCAATCATAGCATATCTGCATAAATACATCCAATATTGCATATATCAGAAATTAGCCTTTCGAAAGATCTCATCGAATTATATAAATTAAATAAATCGACATCGTTAAAAATATTCTAGTTGTAAAATGCAAGCATGAGTGGAAAATTCCATTGGAAATATATTCTTGCAATCTTACGGCATTATATCACATTAGGTCAATTTCAGGTAAACTATTATCAAGTAAATTCGCTGGGTATAAGTATCATTGATAGGAATGACCGTCGAAAAAAAAAACACTCATAAACAATTTACTTGCCGAATTGTATGGCAACATGAATTTATTAATACCATTAAATTGAATGCGAAATGTGGCTAATGCCGTTCGACGATTTCTAAAGCATCAATTGCAAATCCAACTACTATACTCATAGAATAATTATGTGCCGAATTGAAAACTTCATCTCGATAGGCGATATTTCATCTGCATTTCCCTCATTCATCTTTTCCATCATTAACTCCACTCTTAATAAAATTTTCACTATTTTTTCGCCCGAAGATTATTTTAATATTTTAGTGCACTTTCGAGATATTCGATCTATATTGATTGAAAGAAATTAAAATTCGATTTCATTCGAAATATTTGAATACTGCATAATTTTGTGATATTTGAATATTTGAAATGCTTTTTTCAGGAAACTTTATATCAATAAATGTTATATTAATAATGTAATGTATAGATACGATTTTCAATAGTCGATATCGAGTTAATCATTTCGTTGCTTTAAGCCTATATCTCATGGTTAAACACATCTTAAATTGGATATAACCTTCGTTGGAGTTGAATTAAAGAACTATGATAATGACTTTGAGGTTCATGAAGTTAGTCCAAATAGGTTTTGAGGCATCACAACTTCCGCGTCAGTTTAGGGTATGTTGCTTCGAATTTGCCAATGACATAGACAATACGATTCATATGAAGCGATTACAACCATGCATCAAGCTCTTGATTTTTAGGCAGTTAGAAAAGGACACATTTACAGGATTTTTCCGTTTTATTGCAAAAAACACTCCATAATGAAAAAAAAAAGAATTTTTTTCTAATGGTAGAAAATAGACAAGAAATTTTGCTTCAGATAGGTGAGTTTTCATGAATGTTTCTTTTGCTTCATCACACGAGCACTGTATGGTGCCGGTATGGAGTTGGCATCCCTTCCGGGACAGGGCAATATGTGCCATCGTTGCCTGGCAATCCTGGATCGCCTTGCTGAAATAAAATGCTTCTTAGTCAAAATATTTGGCCAATAAACGATAGTATGATTTAAAAGAGGCAATCTGCTTCATGTGGCTTGCTCTCTAGGCAATGTTCGATCCTTTATAACACCTCCGCGTAGCACTTCCTGTTCGAACGTATCCTTGTTTGAAAAGATCCTTTCATTCGGCGTTATAATTAACAACTTCTTCGCCATCCAATATATTGAATTTCTGGTGTTTTTTTAGAGAAAAGAACAAAGTGTGAGAAACGCAAAGAGTCTTTTAAAAAACATCAAAATTTATACCGATAAAAACACGTGTATACATATATGTGTTTAATTAGATATTATAATCTTGAAAAAAAAAAAAAGAATATGCAGACCTTAGAAGTTGTCGAATAAAAACCTGCCTGAGAGATTGTAAGATGGGGTTGTAAGAGTTATTGTCTTCTTATGAGCAAAAAAGCAAGAAAAACAAGAACTTGCCGGTCCCATTGGTCCAGGCTCACCAGGTTGTCCAGGCTCTCCTGTTTGTCCAGGAGGTCCAACGGGCCCAACTGGGCCAGGAACACCCGGCAGTCCTGGCTTTCCAGGTTTTCCTGGCGAACCCTGAGGCCCAGGAGGACCTTTCGGCCGGGCAAACCCTTACCACACGTCGCTGGCGCGCCCGGGAGACCAGGAGGTCCCATACTTCCGGCTGGCCCTTAATTCATTTTTATTGATTTTTATGTACAGGAACATATATTGAAATTTCCAACTGATAGACGAAATATTTTCTCTCGCAGAGTTCTGACTCCATTAACGTAGAGAGATTCAAAAAATTCGTAGAGAAAGATGAAATCGCCGATCGCAAAATATGCATTACTCTCATTTTACTGACTGCAAAACCACCAATGCAGTCTTGAAGAAAAATGAAATAGTTACCAGGAGGTCCAATATCTCCTGGAGGTCCAGGTGGGCCGGGAGGTCCCTCACATCCTGCAACTCCGGGCGGTCCAGGCATGCCATTAGGTCCCGGCGGTCCTGGAGGACCATCAGGTCCGGGAGGTCCAGGAGGGCCGGGAGGGCATTCTATGCATTTCTTCGAAATATCCGTGTAGAGGCTAGCTCCAGGTATCCCAGGCTGTCCGTCCACACCTCGCCGTCCTGGCACTAAATGGGAAAGACTTCAGATAAGTTGAGTACCGCATTGGATCGCTGTAAGTGTAGGCGTATAATATAAAAAGAGAAAATGATTGAAGTGAATTGGAATTAAATGGGAAAATGAGGAGATGGTTTTTCCTGAGATGAAACTCATGCAGGTAACTACAAGGAGAAATTGCATCAGAGAAAAATTAGCAAATAAATATCCGAATAAAGCCGCCTAGATAAATAATTCATTGCAAAGAATAGGTTGTTCTTTTAAATTAATAGAGTTGGTGGAGATGCCCCAATTGCTTACCTCCAGGTATGCCGTGATCACCTGGTGGACCTTGTGGACCAGGCGGACAATTGTTGGGTTGTGGCGCACAAGCTGAAAGAAAAAAAGATCACGATTTGCAAGAAGTCGTTTTGAATAAGAACTGCTGAAATAAGATATCCTATATATTGGGAGGAAAAGAAAATTCAATGATATACTCCACAATCATTCGATAAGATCTCTTGTCTCTCAGACTTTTGGTACATCCTCAAGCGTCAAATTAGTGAATCGTTTACCTCATTCGGTGACAAACACAGGTGATTACAATGAGAAATTGCATCGGAAAAAAAACACAAGGCTGTATAGATAATGATATTCCTCTGTAAGCAAGATATCATTTTAGAGTCCATTACATATCCACCGTAAAGTTTATAATTGTGTCATCGCAATGAGAAATTGGCAACTCCAAAAAATATCACTCGTCTAGATGACCACTTTCTTGGCAGTGCTTTCACCAACACTTTTTGGCATCATTCACTTTTATAATATATGAATATGATATTGTCCCAAAACGTAGACTTTTTGTTACACCTTTCGAACATTTCAAACGATGCTTGATGATGATACGGAGAATAAAATATTCGAAGATATTCGGTCATGAGAATGAAATGTTTAATCCGAACAGAACTGATCACTTTTCATTGCTATCGTTGAAAAAGGAATGCCGAAATTCTTACCGCATTTATTATTGCTCGAGGATAATCCAGAGGAATCTCCACCGTAATAATCACTTTGTCGTTTTCGTTTCTGCATGAAACGTTCGAAAAATGTGCCCATTTGCTTGGTTGAATCTCGCTTATGAGCATTATGAACAGAGATCATTTCGAACCATGCATCATTCGCCAATGCCTGAAATAATTTCTCATTGCGATTTAAATATTTTTCAATAATGCAGCCAGATCTGAATCACTCTTTACTTGATCTAATAATTTTAATTATTTCATTCTCTCAAGTATATACGATTTCTTCACTGAATTAACAACCAATTCTTATCATGTTGTAAAATATATAAGAACAATATTTGCCACATCATATTATATAATTTCCTTGTAAAACTTTCTTGAAAATACTGCTTAGAGAGGGAGAGAGACAGAGAGAGGGAGAGAGTGTATAATTGCTAATATCATTACGATGATTCGATAGTTGAAAGTATTCGGTTGCTCGAGGATTTCTACCATATAGATGCAAATAGAATCCCTCTTATAATATATTTGTAAATGTATAATATAATATAAAACTAGAAAATAAACTCAGATGCTCACCTTGAAATCGTCCATATCATTGAGCACTTCATAGTAGAGATTATTAATTTCTTTGAAGAGTATCGTAGCAGCGAATAGTGCAATCGTTATAAGTACGAAACCAATAGTGATAGTTAATGGTAGCCAAAAATGAAAGCTTCTAGCCATATCTAGATTTGTGGAAAATTTAGGGCAAAGGAAAATTTAAAGCAATAAAAAAAATCTCATTTTTCGATATTAATTTAAACAAGAATTCCTCCGCATTTTGAGGTTTTTTTTTTCGAATGTTCTTATAGAGAGTCTTAATAATTTAATTAATGTGTGGAATTTGATATTACTATGGTCATTGGGTGGTCATATTAAACGATCGAATTTCATCACTAAGTGGTTTTATCTGATTTGTGGACACGCTGAATACGAAAATCGATTATATTTATGGGTAGCAATTACCCCTCAGGTAGCATTTACCTCTGAGCCTATGGTGGATGAATTATGGAGGAGTAATAATCCCTCTGGTTTCTATTCAAAGATTAGGATGGTCTGAGCTAACCATATATCGTTGCCCATAAGAGTAGCGATTCATTCATGTTCAGCGCGTCTGATGCACCGATCCTTTCTCAGCTTGTCTGAGCAAACTATGGGTGATCTTAGGGAAAGAGTTATCGTGAAATTGCTTACAGCTACAAATGAATTAGACATCAATGCTCAGTCTATCCGAAATCTCTCTGAATAATTTCTGACGAAATCAGACAATGATACCTGTGCACCCTGTTGGTAGCGCTAGAGAGGGGGAGGGAAACTATGGTCCGAGGAAATGGTCCAGCCAAAAAACTTGTTCGTGTCAATCCACCTGAAAGTCCTGAAAAACTTGTGGTAAAAGTCTTAGAATAAACATTTGAATCTCTAACTGAAGTCCGGTGACTATAGGTGCTATTAAAATTTACTTGAAATTAGAGAGCTATGTGGAAAATTTCAAAACCTATTTCAACTTACGCAAAAGTTCCACAAAAAAAAAGAAATTTACCCGTTAATTTCAATGCTTAGAAAGCAAACGATGGTGCTTATATAGATTTTTCTGGAGCTCGTTCCATTGATAGCCGTAAGGACGGAAATCCACCTTCCGATATTTTGCGATGATAAGGGGAGCAGAACGAGTTCAGGTAAATAACAGGTGTCACTTGAAAGTGCATAATCATCTGTTTTTTTTAAAGATTCACTAAAGCAATCTGCCTAATAAAACCGGCATGAAAGATAAAAAATTAATTGATATGAGTTTCACTCTACGAAAAAAAAAATTACAGCAAAGAGTCCACGAAAAATTCATGGTTAACGAACTGCTATCATCGATGCGTCAAATGCACATAGTCGATTTTTATTACTCGAATTCGTCCACCTTCTGTATCCCATCAATAGGCATGAGAGCATTTAAATGGATGGTCGCATCTTTGTTGTAAAGAAATTCTTCTTCGAAAAATCTCATATCAATAGGGAATCTGTTTTTAATTAAAAACTTTGAAACACTTCAAGATATTTTTATCGAACCCTAATAAATAAGAAGATTATTATCGGATCGAAATAGGATGCGAATCCAAAGAGCTAAATTAATAGGAATGCGTAAAAAGTATAAAATTTTGTATTAGTAATGAAAAAAAAACATGTTCTGATGTGTAAAGAAAAATGAAAAAAAAGGAATTTTTTTTTGTTATTAATACTTTTTTAGTTACTAATATTTTTTCCTCCTTTTGTGCATTTTTTTTTGAAAAATTATAGCCGAAAAAAATTACAACAAATGAAAAATAAATAAATATCCACTCATAAACGAACGATCGAAATTCGAACACTATTGTATTGGGCATGAAAAAAAGAATGGGATTCATTGTTTGAAAAGAAGAAAAAAAAATTCAATGAATATCGATATCGATCATAATCATAGAGAATGATTTGAAAGTTCACATCTCGGGTGATCAACACATTCCGATTCATAGATTATGATCCATTTTGAAATAATTTCAAATACTACATTAAAGGGAAATATTTTCTCCATCGCATTAAAAAATTTTAATTTCTAAGAGAAATTCAATTCGAGCGCTTAATTATTGTTTTCATTTGCGTGAATTAATAGTCGGTGATTTTTTTTTTTCGTTGAATTAATATAGCGTTAAGGAAATTATGATTTTCATCGGTGTTACCTCAACTAGTTAAATTTAATAACGTGTAGACTTAGATGCTTTCGATTGTTACCCCTCCCCCCCCCCCCCCCCCCCCCCCCCCCTCCCATGTTGCTTCTATTAAGTTTCCGTTGTGTGATGTTTTTGCCTTTCAAACAGATAGATAAGAAAGAAGATTTCTTCTTTATTAAGCATAAAAATCTAAACATTGCATAATGCGCTCTTTGGGTTTTATTGCTGCAAATATCTTATCACTTATCACAGCTTTTTATTAATCTTTCAAATTGTATAATTGTGTTAAATAGTTGACGAATGATAAATTGCAGTGGTGTGCCTGAGAGAGTTAAGTATAAATTACGGCTGTCATTTTAGTCTAAGATCCTCAAAGGAAGTTCGAGCTCGAATCTCTCGAGCTTCTTGAGTTCAACTTGAGTATTTTTACATACGAATTCGTGAAGTATTTGATGAGTGATGATTGATGTTGTGAATCGAGTCATCAATTCAAAACACGTTGATGTTGAAGATGATTTTCTTTTTGCAATTGTCAAAATTGCTTCGTTGATTTATCGCTATGTATCAGCGTTATCATTCGAAAGATCTGCAAAGATCGTTGAGAGCGCATCGCAAAAAAAAAAATTCCTTCATTATCAATTGCAATGTATCACTGTTGTTGCATTGCATTCTATTGCATTTAGAAATAATTATGCAACAATTTAGAGTGAAATTCTCGCAACAAATTAAATAAAATCGTAGAATTGTTTATTTCCGCTAGAGAATCCCGAAAAAATTCTGGGGAACTTGTGAATCCAGTTAACGAAAAATTACGATATCATGCCATCATATACGCTTCATGATGTTACTCTCTTTGGCCAACTGCAATCAAAAACAAATTTGTATTTAAATGATATATGCAATAATTGTTGCATAGGTAAACATTAAAGGATAAATTTATGCAAAACAACTCAATGATTATTATTATCGATTTTATATGCATAGAGAAAAAAAGATGAATTACCAAATTGAGAGAATTGCACCTGTAAAGTTTATAGAACTTGAACAACCTTTTTCAAAAATTTAGAAATAGGTTGTGGAATTTTTTTTATTAATGAAACACAAGTGTGAATAAAATTGAAAAATTTAAAGACGTTTTACCGATCGAATTAAATACAAGCGATATGGTTGTGATCGTTGTTGATTTTGATCACTTCCTATGCCATGCCACTTTGAGCATGTAATTTCATACGCAAATGGATGATTCGGAATTGATTCATGCCGTATACCTTATTTGTCTGCATCTATCTGTGTGTTTGTTGTTCACCTATCTATTCGTCTAATAGTTCCGAATAAATCTTACAAGTTGCATTAGCTGTTAAATATCCCCAAAAAGGCATCCAATTGCCTTTGGAATAAAACGTTGATATTGAAATATTTATGCAAGTAGAGATTATACTATTAGTAATATCACTGTTGTCACTAACTCTATGGCTTCTCCAATCCGTCACTGATCATTTATCTGAGTGGAAATTTGTTGGAGATGTGTTCGTTTCGCTTCGTTTCCACTTTGGTCGCTAATTTAAAGTGGCTTCTGCTCGTTGGCTGTTGATTATTAATTGAATATATAACGCTGCATTATTAAAATATTTCAAAAAAGCGAATCTCAAAGTGAAAGTTTGCAAGGGAATTGGCATGAAATCATATCGTTGTAGCTGATAGAAATTATCCCATAGTGAGTACACTTTTCAAAAACGATCCAATGTTACCGTAACAATTCGCTAGGCTTATATTGTTTTGAATAATTTTATAATGGTTGTCTTATGAAAATTACTCGCTCTTCGCTCAAAACGATTGAGTATGTTTAAATAAACTCGACTAAAAGAGAAGAGAATAATCCAACATTTTCTCTTCGATAGATTCAGGATGTAGTTGATTGAATAATTGCAAGAAATTGTGCTGTAAAATTTTGCAATGATCTCAAAGCGAAATATGCGGTATGCGGTATGCATTTAATATTACGACTGATGAATTGTCTCTATAAGAGTGAAGCAGGCTGACGAATCGACTGGCCATTGTGTTAGCGTATTTGTGTGGGCCATAAGATGGTGTCGTGATTTTTGTTTGCATGGTTTTCGGCGGATTTCTGAGACATGAGGGGGTGGGGGTGGGGTTCCATTAAGCTTGAATGCAAGTTGTTTGTCGCGGTGATGTTTATATAAAACAATTTTAGGATCGGTCATGATCGTCCGTCCGTCTCGGATGTTCCGGTCTAATCCCCCGTATGTGGTAACGTTTCGGTGTGTAGGCCAATAAATTATTGTCGCCATTTGGATGGTTATGATGTTTGTCACGTTTTTTCCATCTGGGCATATCTTCCCACGTTACGGGTATTAGTTACTTACGCCTAGTTGAGCAGTAATATTTCGAAGTTGTCACATTTATAGGCTCTAGGAAATCTGTGTAGTAATATGGTCAGTGTCGAGCTCCTTAGCTCACCTTCCGGAAGTTCCTTTTGTCTATGGAGGCCATATCTGCTTTATTTCTTTCAAATATCACTGTAACATTCAATCATTGCAATTCTTTCGTTTTGCTTAACAGGCACATGAAACATTTGATCGCTGATTTCAGGTATTAATTGCCTATAGCGCCAGTATGCCTCCAAAGGCAGCTGCAAAAGGAGGAAAAGGCGGCAAAAGTGATGCAAAAGCGGTCGCGAAAGCGCCGAAAAAGAAGGAAGGAGGAGGAGGAGGTAAGGCTAAGAAGAAGAAGTGGTCGAAGGGGAAGGTCCGTGACAAGCTAAACAATATGGTACTCTTCGACCAAGCAACCTATGACAAACTCTACAAGGAGGTCGGTCGTTTGTTGCGTCTTGATCATTACTGTGTCATGTGGCGTGACAATACGGGGGTAGGACGTTTTTTTTTTGAATGAATAGAAACAGTACGTCTCTCTTGGATAGAAGTCTGGGTCAGGATCAGCAAGTGAAAAACTTGTTCTGAATGGAAGGTGTTTCTCTATTCGAAAAAAGCATAGAACGATACCACAGAATGAGATGGATGTGAGGTTTACAACGTTATTAAAAGTCACCTTGCAGGTACGAATAGTTGAGGTGACAGATGCGTCTAATAATGTCCCAGAATGTGAATAAAAGATTGTGGAATATTATTTTATTGTCATCTTTCTTACCTAAAAACGGCACATCGATTATAGAAGGAGGATAAGTTGGCTAAGGTATCACAGTGGTGGTGTACCGTTCTAAAGGCATTCTGAGTTGTTTGAGGTTCTGCATCATGCGTCTTTTCTCCAGGTTCCATCCACATATTTTACTGAAAGAGTAGCGAAAGCAACGATAAAAAGACTGGAAGAGGGATCAAGAGATAGGTATGTGTCCTTTAAAAAACTGGGAGTCTGAACTTCACGAATCGTTATCTATCAGTAAAGATTAGAACAGAAAGCTGTGGCGTGCTGCAACCAGCTACAACATTTGAAGCCAAACAAAATCCTTCTTTCTTTTATCAGTTTCCTCGTAAAAACTTTCTATTCTTAGGTGATAACCTACAAGCTGATTACACCGTCGGTGGTTTCGGAAAGGTTGAAGGTGCGCGCTTCGTTGGCTAAACAAGGTCTTCGAGAACTTTTAGCTAAAGGTGGTTTCGTTGTTATTGCTAAATGAAAGTTCCAGGCCATCAAATATTCCAATCACATGATGATATTAATGTAAGAGAAACGTCTAGTGGAAGAAATTAAAAGCCGTAGCTAAGCGATGAAATGATAATAGGGAACTGCCGATGTCGGAAGTGCAGTGGGTGGTAAGTATATGTCAGTAAGGTGGTAAATAAATCACCAAGGTAGAATCGCTGAATCTCTTGTTGCTAAGAGGGGGGGGGGGGGGGGAGAGGTGGTGGGATGATATATAATATACTTTTGAATAATTTTTCTAATATTACAGCTATAAATAAATCAATAAATAAATTAACCTATATGTTGTTTCTTCATTTGCCGTTGCTTTTATATGCTATCCTCGTTGAAAAATCTTAGCAAAAAAAAAAAACAAAGTCATATTTCGATTTACGTTGATGGCGTTCGGACATTCACTTCTCATTAGCCTTATGTGAAATTATTGGAGGGCTGTCGGTATCGTTTGAGCCAATTTATTTTTTATATTTTCGGTTTTTTCTTGTTGTATTTAGTATTACCTAAGTTAATTTTAAATCTTTTTCTTCGTTGCATATTCATCATCACCGACTATTGGCTAAGGTGCATCCATGTTTTGAGACTATTTGGTGATTACTAGCTATGATAGCATTCTTTGCTCGCTGAAACAGTTTTACTGATGGATTATATACACTCATTTAGGACTTATCAAATGCGTTGTCCATCACGGTGGTCAATTGGTCTATACGAGGAGTACAAAAGCTGACGAATCGGCGATTGTTGAATAAATTTGTTGTACGTGCGCTGTTGTTTTGTTTACTTCCATCCTCAGTAAAGTTGTCCTTAAAATATTGGCCGATAACATCTTATGATATGCGTTTTTGTCGTTGTAGCTGATATCATATTGTGGGTCGTTGTTGAAGGTTTTGTAAAAGGTGTGGTCCTTCAGATATGAAGTGAGAGGTAGCTTAGAGAGGTGTTGCCAGTCGGCGGAAAGGTATCCGATTAGGACCACTATAAGGAAGAAAGTTTAGATGGCAAAAGAAATGTCTGATATTGATTGTATGGTATTGCTTATCGTTATGGAGCTAGAAATTCCACAAAAAATTTTGCTAGCTTGGCAGAAGGGGAGGGAGCATAGCACTTCTAGTTATTGACAAATGAGCTATCATAGACGGTGAATTCCTTGAGTGTAGAACGGGATGGTACGCAATGGATGCTGTTGATTTAGAAATCGTGGATCAGTGCGTAGTGATTTAATGCTTAAGCAAAGAGTGCTTATGGGATGGTGTATTTCAACGGAGTTGCAAGTGGATGGCGAATCTATGGCTATTTGCTCAGTGATGTCTCATTTGAATCGATGTGGAGGTGAGAGCACTTGTGGTTGCTTCTCGTTAAGACCTCTTATGGGAACTGGTCTAACAGGATGGATTTTTATGCGCCTTTTGCAATGCCTGCATAAGCGCATTGCAAACGATTGCCGCGTGGCAACGCCATACCTGTGCTCGCGTGTATGAGTTAGTTTGTGCATCCTTTCTGCTCGTGGTACAGGAGAATTACTCGTCGGATTCCGTTGTTATAATCCGGTCGCTAGGATTATTTCATTCGGATCGACCCTTTCTCTTTTCATTCGGATCGGCCAAATGACAGGTTTCTTTCGCATAGATTGCTGACGTTTGAAATTGCGGATTAGTTTTGCTGTGTTCGGATGCAGCATTAATTGAAGATATAATGGATGAAGCCGCATAAAGAGCCTCTTTAGCAGACGTCGCACTATTCAGCATTAATGGGGTCTCTAATTTGCAAGGCTTGCAGCAAATTGAGTCTAGGTCAAATCCCCTCCAATAAGAAAGACGGGATCGCATTTAAATGGTGACCACGATAGAGGTGAAGTTGCCTGGTGCGGGTTAAAGCCGGTCGCCATTCGCGCATCATGTCAAGCTTTGGACCCATCGGACAGCGGACAGCATGGTTGTAATGTCCTGCTTGGTTGGGCGGCTAAGTCAGCGACCAGGTAGTAAGTCCTCCGGAATAGGCAAATTTAACTGTCGTGGAAACAAAGTCAACCGTCTAATAGGTGATCAATAATTAAACGTGTACATATAGACTGAATAACAAAAACAGGCACATACACATGCACAATGGCGGGTATTGAAATGCTGAAAGGTACACGTAGTTCCACCTACCTCGCATGTACTTATCTTTGTTCGTAGTTTCTTTTTTTTGCTGCTTTTGTGCATACTTTCTGCGAGAGGGGAGTTATTAGAGAGTCATCCGTCTGTGTATGTGTGCACAAGCATATGCGCGTATATCCGATAGTTTCAAATTGCAAAACACTGAAATTAGGCTTGTGGGAGTTGGCAGATTCATCCACCTCCCCCCTCCCCACCTCCCCCCTTTATTTTTTGACTGAATTTGCCCATCTTTGGAAAAGAATATGAACAATCAAAAAAACGTCCAAATTTGTCAGTCAACTTTTTGTAATCATCCGTTGATTAAGAGCAAGAAACGGTTTATCGCAGGGGATTTGCACAGTTATTCGGCTTTGCAAGAAAATACTTTATCGGGTACCTTTTAATGTTTACTTTGAGTGTTTAAATAGCGTAGTTGATTAGATTGATGGAGCCATAAAAAACGAGTAGCATAGCGGGATCTCCAGTTCATGTCCTCAGATGTTGGGATGGGAATAGGATTGGGGCGACGGGAACAGATCCAAGTTCGAAATGATACAATATTGTTATCTTGTACTAGTGAGGACTTATTATAAGCGACGAAACTCAGCGAAGGTTACTTCATTTGGCACCTTATAAGTGTGCAAATTTGCTTAGCGAATAAGCAACACTCTTATTAAATATGCGGATTTATTTGGTAGGTCAGCCGGCTGAACGCTTCCTCATTATGCTAGGTATGGATAAACACCTGTAATTCTTATAGAGGTGAGGCGAATGTTTACATCCACTTCGTTTATTTTGGGAGTGCAGTTTATGCGATGATGTCATCATTCATAGTGATGTGAGAATGTGAGCTGCTCGAGTGAGAAACGTTTGCTTCTATGCCATTTTAAATTCAACGAATGGCAGTCTAAGTTTTGTCACTCCTACTTCTGCTAAGGTGTACTTGAAGTGAAAAGTATCGGTCTGCCTGTTCTCATACTTTCGGACATTTGCGCCGTATTCTGTGAGTTCCACGACAATTGCGCCCTTTGCTGCGGTTATGTACCGAATGTAGATTCGCCGAAATTGTTGCTTCGCGAGTGTTTTGTTCTTTCTTCATTGTTTGTACTTTCATATTTTTTGGATGTTTCCTTGTTTCAAGGCTTGAAATGCAAATAAAAATAAATCTCCCGCTAAGATTTCAGCGGGTAGCCAGCTCGTTGAGGGCGGCGCATTTGTCATGGCGCGCTTTTCGCTAAACGTTTACAAATATCTGAACCTATAGGGAGTAGCGAAGATGGAACTAAGTCTACGATGCATTTGTCAACGGTTACTTGCGAAATTCCTCTGATACCTGTACGATGAGGTGTTTAAATAGGTGGAATAAAATGCAACCTTTTTCCATCGGAATGGATAACTTACCTGGCCGGGGGGGGGGGGTATCACCTACACGGCAAGGGAAGTGAGGGGATCTGTATAGACATGTGATTATCTCTATTGCAATCCTATATTCGTTTTGTTCATTTGTGGAACGCTATAAAAACGATGATGATCGTCGGGATGAAACGCCGATCGTGACGTGCGCACCTTGTGAAGTATTAGAGCGATGAAATAGGTTAACGTGATTGAGTCCAATCTATACAGGGTCAAAGGTCAGCCCATTCGTTTGCATCTTCGTGCACAAAAATTTGCAGGCGTGCTGTATCACCGTGTTGGTGCATAGGCCTATAAGACGTTGTTTTTAAATCACGTTGGCTGTTATATGGAATCTTTTTTTTTGTGCGTATCGGTACCAGAATATCAGTAATTACTTGTTATTATTTGTTTGAAGAAACTATATTTAATTGAAAGGAAAAAAACTTCTTCCAATATTTCCGCTTTTCTCGAAGGAGGATCTATCCTGAAAAGAGATTTCCACTTTAAAATGAGGCATTTTATTTTTTATTCCCACATTTTTTTTTTTTTTGCTCGTTTAATTACTATTTGTAGATGCGTAATAGAGTATTCGATTGTCGTTATTGCATGTTTTCTTTATAGCATTTGAAAATTACCCATTGGCATTCGTGGAGGGAAGATTCTTTAATGATAGGTTTTAAAGGGAGTTTATTCTTCGAGGTTAGGTTCACGTTTCTGGAGCAACTCCATCTCTATGCTTCTCTCCGAAGGTCACCTTTGTTTAGGCGAATTTACCTTTATTGCCACATAATCGTTCTTGATGCACTGACGATAAAAAGAGGAGTCGTGAGAAATATTGCATGTGGTTCACTAAGTTCTTTGATGTTTATTGTGTATTTTTTGCAGTTATGTGTGCATAGTATGACTGGGTCATGTACATGCATATGTATGTATGTACATATGTGTATGTCTGCCTGTCTGTCCGGCAGTCTTCCGGAAGCACTAAAGCTGAAGTTACGAAATTTATTAGCAATAATATGCGCCATCGAGTGATCTGTTTAACAATAATTCACGTTGATCCGTCATTTTCCGTAAGGAATCATAAAGGTATTCTACACCGATCAGGTCGCAGAGAAACGAATCTTCGGCGGAAGGTTTCTACAGGTGATCGTGCCACCTGAAATATGGAAGCATTTTTTATTTTACCTGAATCAATGAAGCATTCATTATAAATGAATGTTTTCATATCAGTTCCATCTCGATTTGAGAGGAGAGATTATAAGGTCGTATGATGGTTAAGGCTTAGGCTCGTCTCCTGCTCGTCGAATGCTAACAAATCGATTCATGCTGAAATTTTAATGCTTTTTTTTTATAGGTTTGCATATTGAATTAAACGTGCTATATAATGAAGACGCTTTGCGTATTTAATTTTCCACTATGTTAAACGTTAATGATATTTCTATTCCAGAGAGAAGATTGCTATGAGTTGACAAGGTTTGCATCGTTTGTTGTTGTTGATATTGGTTTATGGAAGGACGTTGATGAAGTACGAGAAATTTCCGATGAAATTCTGAACTCATTGAAATTATATAATGTCGTTTATTCTTCGTATACTCACCGCTGTACCTTATAGTAATAAACCTATAGCTAAGGTATGTTTTTTTAAAATTTAAATATTGTAGTGTTTTATAAAATTCATTTTAATGTAATAATATTAATTGATTTATTGTTGAAATGAATAATATTTTATTAGATGCTTAATGAAGAATGAAAAGAAAATAGAAAAATTGCGCCCCGTCTTTCATTCCTTTCTTCTTACTTCCGTCCTATCATAATTCTAGAAAATATTATCGAGAAAGAAAAAAACTATAAGTTTGGTTCGTATCGAATCCCCGTTAGGGGATTTACGATACAATGCTATTCTATTGCCATATATTTAAGCCATTCGCCTAAAGTTACGAACGACGCTAATGATATAAAACAGGGCTATGAACGTGAGGCTAACAATGTGGCCTTAGCCCAACATGCTTGTTGCGTAATTCCGACGGTAATATTTTAGTTGTGGTTGCAGAATCACCATCTTTCAGCGGCGGTTATGTTGCTGTTATTGAGGAGTTGTCGAGTTACCTATATTATTATCTATACGTTTTTTTTTAAAAAAAGGTTTCCTTGAAAGTTCAAGGGGCACAGAGTCCGATTTATCATTTTGTTGTTGTTGTTTTTTTTTTATTGCGAAGGAAAATGGGAGTTAAATATATTTAAATCTGATAGATATTTAATAACACCTTTATTTTTATTTTATATTTCATTGTAGATTTTATTTATTGAAAGGAAATGTTTATTTTTTAGGATGTTGTGGCAAGTTTACATAGTTATTTTACATGCAATATGCTTATCGCATTTGCTATTCTTCTCAGTTTCAAACATTTTGCTGGACGACCTATGGAATGTATGATCCCATCTGGTTTTAATAGTGCTTGGGAGCAGGTTTATTAAATATTCTCTTTCTTTTTTTTTTTTTTTAAAGCTAAATTTGATGCATTATTTCTAGGAAATTTCTTTTGTAATATTTTTAAATTAATATATAGGATAATTTCGCTTGGTTTCCACAATAGACTTATTTAAGTTTCCTATAGGACTATCAAGAAGATCCATAATGTTTTATGAAATTCACTTGTGAATTATGATATCCTTGATAGGCATCCTCTTCCATTATACTCTAATCAGGATCTCGGCCACATATTCACCATTCCGGGTTGCTTCTAGTAATCAAAATATTGCAATG
The DNA here is from genome assembly GCA_013433145.1 of Ascaris suum. NCBI lineage: Eukaryota > Metazoa > Nematoda > Chromadorea > Rhabditida > Ascarididae > Ascaris > Ascaris suum. The sequence continues at coordinate 1,261,412 of CM024172.1, read as the reverse complement.
CTTGGGAAATAGTAAGAGGTGGGGGAGGGGGGGAGGGAGGGATGGGAAAGCGAGTTAAACAAGGTATTCTCGCTTCTTTTTGTATCATGAAGCGCTAACAAAGGTTGATCGAATATCCGATGCATTCTGATTTATATAAATCTTTTACAATCATCACTATTCAAGGGATTAAAAATAGGCCCTGTTGAAATAGGCAACCAACTTTCTCTTGAGGGCGTATTTTTCTCCTAATTTTAGGTTTATTTATTTTTCGTTTCCCGTTGCCTCTACGAACTTCGACATTGAGCCTCATCTGAAGAAATATTTTTTCAACTATTTTTGAATTATTTTTATTTGCAGTATACAGAGAATTATTGTTGGGCACAAGATACGTATTTTGTGCCGCCACATGTTTTCGTCGAAGATGTGAAGCCGGAAGATCGTCATGAAACTCGTATTAGCTACTATCAATGGATGCCATTTTTTCTTCTCTTTCAAGCTGCATGTTTCAAATTGCCAACATTCATTTGGAAATGTCTCGCTACACATTCAGGTCATTCTTGTAATTTGCATATAGTTTCGGTTTTTTTTTTGCGTGAAAAATACAGGTAGCTAATATATGCAGAATTTCTTTTTCTTTTTTTTTTTTTTAATAAAAGATAGCTTGTAATTTAAAAATTTCCATTAAATTGTTGCGATCGAATGCTTTCGTCCATTCATTTGTTTATTTGTTTTTATTCCTTCTTCAGTGTGCTGTACTTAAAATTTTTATAATATTCTTGATGAGTAAATTTTTCGTAGTGACCGTTTTTTTTTGAGTAAGATCTGTTATTTTTCTTAATGAGGATAAATATGCATTTTGCAGATAGTCCATAAATAGATCGTAATTTGATATCGATGAAAGATATTTACTTATAGGAATGAAGATGGGTGAGATTCTACGTTTAGCAACTGATCCGGCTAATTCAACTATTGATTTAAAGAAAGCGAACATTAACGCACTATGTGTCCATCTTCAAGGAGCTCTTCGTTTCCACACTCGTGTGAAAATGGTTATTTGTTTAGATTTTTCACTGAATTATTTCGGATCTTATAGAATAATTAAATATCACTTAACTCAAATAGTCTTTTTTTTTTACTCATAAAGAATGAATGAAGCATTAGACGATTGAGTGAATGAGAGGTAAATTAAAAGAGCTGAGGTAACGGTTCAATCCTCTCTTTCCCTCTCTCTCGCTGTCATATCTTTTATTTACTGAAATTTCTGAAATACGAAGGAAAGCAGTAATAAGTTAGCGATCTGAAGCTTTCATTGTAGTTGGAGAAGCTGCAACTAAAGTCTCAGATCTAAGATGTTCTATTACAAATAAATTAAATTCAAGTGTATTTCTTACAGAGAAATATGTTACCGCATAAAATATTGCGTTGTCTTAATGTGAGATATTCATCACACTATGTGGTGATGGTCTATATTACTGCAAAAGTTGCATTCCTTTTCAATGTTTGCTTCCAGTTGCATCTCCTTTGTCGGTTTGTTTGTTTTTTTTTTTTTTTTAAACTTCTCCATTTAAATTGAATACTGGACGAGTTTTATAAATACTACTGCAATGTCCTGTGGCTGCCGTGCCATCGAAATTTTGTTCGAAGGGGGGAGGAGCATGTATCGGTTAGGGTTTACTCATGTCCATTTTGGTTTACATCACTGCCTATAGAATGGTTAATTAATGTCTAATAGACTGCCTCAAGGATGTTTTTTTTTCAGCACATAATATATTTCTGGGGAATACTAATGTTTTTTTTTTTTTTAAATTTAAAAGCACCTTGAAATTTTCGCACCTTGAAATCTCCCATAATCAAAATGCGGAAAAATTAATTTCAGTTGTTATTACGGCTGTCACAAAAGTGTATAATCTTTAGGTACCAACTGATGATATCTAACGGATGGAACACTGTTTTCTGACTAAGGAATTCGCCTAGTCTTACGCTTGTGACTCTATCTAGGGCCACTAGAATTATATATAAAACCTCAAATATTTATTTCTTAGTTGAAATTATGGTTTGCTAATTTTATTGATTGCAGTTATTTATTGCCACAATTTGCAAATAGTTTTGGCTTGAAAGAATGGAAGAAATTAATATGGCCACCGGAGAATTATTCTTCATGGCATAGCAGTGGATTATTCCCTCGAGTAACACTCTGCGATTTTGATGTTCGTTCATTGTTTTGTTTTGTTTTGTTTTGTTTTTAACATTTATTCAAAGTCTAAGATTAGGCAACAAATTTTTATCTATCCGGCCTTGCAATAAGTTCATCTATAAAAAATAAAGCTATGATAGCAAAGATATCGTTTGTCGAGCATCATAAGCCTTGATTCATGCATCTGTGCGTAATTGGGCATTTATCTAGGCATATTTTCATTGTGTTGCTAGTATTCGCATTTTTAATGATAGTTATAAGATTTGAGTCAATTGCAAATTGCAACAGGCGCATTCCCTTTCTTCCTTCGTTAATTAAAGAATTGCAGTTGCCCATATTAATTTCACTAGCCATTCATTAATAGCCAATGCAGGCATTACATTCCTAATTAAGTGCTGAAATAAATGAAAAATTTGAGTTTTGCACAAACGTATGTTATGTCCATCCATTTAATTACCTTTAATCTAGCTGTGCATGTTATTAAATCTTCCTATTATTGTGTTCTGCCTCATTAAACGACATGTGCAAAAAAAGTTTCGTTTGGAATTGCGTTTTTTATCGAGTATAGGGGTGTAGTTTTCAATTATTAGGAAAATGAGTTGCCCACTAAGCACGTAGAAGTTCCGTTTGTTTGCATAAGGGGATGGAGGAGGGGTTATTAAGGAACTGGGGGGGGGGGGGGGTGGGCAGTATTGGAAAGTTCAGTAAATCGTGATTCCCGAACTAGTGTTCACATGAAAATTGCTGCGGATGGGAGCGTCTCAGTCAGATCCTTCACAAGAAATCTAACATTTGCATATATAGTAGCTAACAGGTGAAGTAGTTAATAAACGCATATGAATGGATTTTCAGGTACGGGAAATGGGCAATATTCAAACACATACAATTCAATGCGTACTTGTGGTGAATATCTTCACAGAAAAGATCTTCATTCTGCTATGGTTATGGTGGGTGATCTTATTTCTGTGCTTTCATTTTCGACGTATCGTCGAATGAAATTCAAATATCACTTGCTCAAGTTGCAAGTTTTTTTAATGCTGGAATATTTAAGGTTTGTTGTGTTATCAGCAGTGACGATGATCAGTTTACTAAGTTGGGCATATGTTCTATGCAGTCAACGATCCAAAGAACATTTCATTCTAAATCATCTCGAGATGAGTGAAGCACCATTCGACAAAACCGATCATGGTTCGTTCATCTTTCGTTTTTTTTTTCTTTCTCAATATTAAGGCGCATTTTGTTGAATTGGGAGATGTCCGTCACAATAGCTTTTTTTCCCCATTACCGCGAATTATTAATGTCGCTAAGCAACTACCCACATATCTCTGGTCAGCAAGGTTTGCTGAATTTGCTTCGCTGGGCACCGGTATCGGAGATGTACTGATGAGGTAGCAGCGTGAATTAGTTTCTTAGGTATTGGATTGCAGGTAGTGCTTATTTTGTTGTTTTCATTTACAAAAGCAGTATTACCTTGAACTTTAATATGAGTTACTACTTATGAACATGTTTCAGATCCGGTAATAAATCCGATATTTCCGGATTTGTTGTCGGATCTGGAACGTGCTATGTGTTTTTGAATTGTAGCCTTCTTATTGCTTATGAAACGTGCTATACGAAAGCATGGGAACGGTGAAGATTGATATGAATAATTTACTTTGTATATTTGACTCGAGTGTTTTTATATCAACGTTACTTAACAAATGTTACATAGCGACCAATAAGTGTTTGATCACTAAGTGTAATCAATAAGTGCATTGATCAATAAATCCTTCACAGAGAACAAGGAAGCGGTGGATCGTTTTATCGATGATTATTTGGGTATCGATGGCATTTTTGTTTTGAAAATGATCGCTGCAAATGCGGATGTCGTCTTCACTACTGAGCTGATCGCATCACTTTGGAGGTCACATTATTCCTTCGAGCAGCAAAGAAAGTGAGTCCACTCCTTTTTGGAATTAAGACTGATATTGGTGAAGGTATTATTAAGGAAGAAACGTTTACATCTCCATTTGCATTGTTTTCAAATTTATAGAGCGTGCAGATATCTGATTTTATTTACTTATTTATTTACTTATTATTTATTTATTTAATCTACCTATCTATTTAGTTGTCTATTTATTTATTTAATCTATTTATTATTTATTATTTTTATTTATTTATTTATTTATTTATTTATTTATTTATTTATTTTTATTTATTTATTTATTATATTTATTTATTTATTTATATATATATATATATATATATATATATATATATATATATATATATATATATATATATATATATATATATATATTTTATTTTATTTTATTTATTAATTTAAACTAATAGCTTAAACTATTGATTTAGTTTAATTTATTACTTTATTCAATTTATTAATTAATTTAATTTATTAGTTTGATTTATTGATTAATTTAATTTACTAATTTAATTTAATTTAATTGAGTCGATTTTATTTAAGTTAGTTCAGTTGTTAGTTTAATTTGAGTCAGTTTATTAATTTTATTTAATTTATTTTATTTTATTTAGATTTATTCATTTATTTTTTATTTAATCTAATTTTTAATTTAATTTATTAATTAAATTTAAATAATTAATTAAATTATATTTGATTCATCTGTTTAAATTAATTTGATTTATTATTTCAGTTCATTTATTTAGTTATTTTATTTTATTTTATTTAATTTATTTATTTAGTTAATTTTTAGTTTAATTTAGTTCAATTTAATATAATTAATTATTAATTTATTTAAATTAATTATTAATTTAATTTAATTTAAATTTCAATTTCATTTATTTATTTAATTTAATTTATTAATTTAATTTCATTTAATTTAATTTAAATTAATTTCATGTATTAATTTATTTAGCTTCATTTGTTAATTTATTTTATTCATTTATTTAATTTAAATTAATTTATTTTATTAAATTTAGTTTAATTAATAATTTCATTAATTGATTCTTAAGTTAATTTAATTAATCTGTATTCAATTTATTAATTTATTTAATTTAATTTATTTTAGTTTAATTTATTTGATTTAATTTAATTTTTAATTAATTTAATCACATTATTAATTTAATTAAATTAGTTTAATTAATTTATTTAATTATTATTTAATTTAATTCATTAATTTAATTTAATTTCATTTAGTTTAATTTATTGATTTAATTTAATTTAATTTAGTTCAATTAATTTCATGTATTAATTTACTTTAGCTTCATTTGTTAATTTAATTTTATTCATTTATTTAATTTAAAATAATTAATTTATTTTATTAAATTTAGTTTAATTTAATAATTTCATTTAATTGATTTCTTAAGTTAATTTAATTTAATCGATTTATTTGATTTAGTTTGATTTATTTATTTTTATTCAATTTATTAATTTAGTTTAATTTAATTTATTAGCTTAGTTTAATTTATTTGATTTAATTTAATTTATTAATTTAATTTAATTCACTAATTGATTTTCGTTTATGAAGGGAATTTAATTAAATTAGTTTAATTTGGTTATTTAATTTAATTTAGTTTAACTTATTATTTAATTTAATTCAGTTCGTTAATTTAATTTAATTTCATTTAGTTTAATTTATTGATTTAATTTAATTTAATTTAGTTCAATTAATTTCATGTATTAATTTACTTTAGCTTCATTTGTTAATTTAATTTTATTCATTTATTTAATTTAAAATAATTAATTTATTTTATTAAATTTAGTTTAATTTAATAATTTCATTTAATTGATTTCTTAAGTTAATTTAATTTAATCGATTTATTTGATTTAGTTTGATTTATTTATTTTTATTCATTTATTAATTTAGTTTAATTTAATTTATTAGCTTAGTTTAATTTATTTGATTTAATTTAATTTATTAATTTAATTTAATTCACTAATTGATTTTCGTTTATGAAGGGAATTTAATTAAATTAGTTTAATTTGGTTATTTAATTTAATTTAGTTTAACTTATTATTTAATTTAATTCAGTTCGTTAATTTAATTTAATTTCATTTAGTTTAATTTATTGATTTAATTTAATTTAATTTAGTTCAATTAATTTCATGTATTAATTTACTTTAGCTTCATTTGTTAATTTAATTTTATTCATTTATTTAATTTAAAATAATTAATTTATTTTATTAAATTTAGTTTAATTTAATAATTTCATTTAATTGATTTCTTAAGTTAATTTAATTTAATCGATTTATTTGATTTAGTTTGATTTATTTATTTTTATTCAATTTATTATTTAGTTTAATTTTTATTAGCTTAGTTTAATTTATTTGATTTAATTTAATTTATTAATTTAATTTAATTCACTAATTGATTTCGTTTATGAAGGGAATTTAATTAAATTAGTTTAATTTGGTTATTTAATTTAATTTAGTTTAACTTATTATTAATTTAATTCAGTTCGTTAATTTAATTTAATTTCATTTAGTTTAATTTATTGATTTAATTTAATTTAATTTAGTTCAATTAATTTCATGTATTAATTTACTTTAGCTTCATTTGTTAATTTAATTTTATTCATTTATTTATTTAATAATTAATTTATTTTATTAAATTTAGTTTAATTTAATAATTTCATTTAATTGATTTCTTAAGTTAATTTAATTTAATCGATTTATTTGATTTAGTTTGATTTATTTATTTTTATTCAATTTATTAATTTAGTTTAATTTAATTTATTAGCTTAGTTTAATTTATTTGATTTAATTTAATTTATTAATTTAATTTAATTCACTAATTGATTTTCGTTTATGAAGGGAATTTAATTAAATTAGTTTAATTTGGTTATTTAATTTAATTTAGTTTAACTTATTATTTAATTTAATTCAGTTCGTTAATTTAATTTAATTTCATTTAGTTTAATTTATTGATTTAATAATTTAATTTAGTTCAATTAATTTCATGTTTAATTTACTTTAGCTTCATTTGTTAATTTAATTTTATTCATTTATTTATTTAATTAATTTATTTTATTAAATTTAGTTTAATTTAATAATTTCATTTAATTGATTTCTTAAGTTAATTTAATTTAATCGATTTATTTGATTTATTTTATTTATTTAATTCAATATTAATTTATTTAATTTAATTTATTAGCTTAGTTTAATTTATTTGATTTAATTTAATTTATTAATTTAATTTAATTCACTAATTGATTTTCGTTTATGAAGGGAATTTAATTAAATTAGTTTAATTTTGTTTAATTTTTGTTTAAATTTAATTTAATTTAGTTAATTTAATTTAATTTATTCATTTCATAAATTAATTCATTTAATTTAATTTATTCATTTATGTTTATTTAATCATTTAGTTTTTAATTTAAATTTAATTTTTTATTTTAGTTTAATTTAGTTTAATTTATTATTAATTTATTTAATTTAAATTTTTTAATTTAATTTAATTTATTTTATTTAATTTAAAATTATTTATTTTTTATTTAATTTAATTTAATTTTATTTATTATTATTTCATTTACATTTCATTTCATTCATTTTATTTATTTAATTTATTACCTTAATTTAATTTAGATTTTAATTTATTAATTTAATTTAGATTTCATTTCATTTCATTCATTTTATTTATTAATTAAATTAAATTAATTAGCTAAGTTCGATTTGATTTATTAATTTAATTGGTTTATTTATTTCATTAATTAATTAATATAATTCTTTAAATAGATTTAACCGAATTTTTTATTCGTTTCATTTCATTTAATTCATTGATTTAATTTAATTTATTAACTTGTTTTAATTTATTAATTTAATTGGATTTAATTTAATAACTTAATTTTATTTTATTCATTGATTTAATTCTATTTTGTTTATTAATATAACTAAATTGATTTAATTCAATTTAACTTAGTAATTTAATTTTATTTGTTTATTTTATTTCATTCAATTTATTAATTTAATTTAAGTTATTAACCTATTTTAATTTAATTCAATAATTTAATTTAATCTGTTGATTTAATTCAATTTAATAATTTAATTTAATTTAATTTGTTCAATTTAGTTTTATTTATTTATTTAATTTCATTTAGTTTATTGTATGAATTCAATTTAATTTAATTTATTTAGTTGAATTAATGCATTATTTTAATCTATTTTCATTTATTGATTTAATTTTATTTATTAACCTAATTTAATCTAATTTATTTTATTTTATATTGTTCATCATATTAATTTATTTAAATTATTTATTAACTTAATTTAATTTTTTTGATTTATTTAATTTAGTTTTGTTTGCTTATTCATTTCATTTAATTTATTAAATTGGTTTAATTTATTAATTTAACTTCATTAATTTAATTTAATTTAATTTGTTAGTTGTATTTAATTTATGTATGTATTTAGGTTAGTTTAATTATTAATTTAATTTATTTTTAGCTTAATTTGTTTATTTTATTCAATTAGGTTAATTTTTTATTTAATTTAATTTATTAATTTATTTTAATTTATTAATTTAATTTAATATAATTTAATGTAATTTAATTGAATTTAATTTATTTCATTTGATTTATTAATTTAATTTAATTTAATGATTTCACTTTATTTTATTTAATAATTAAATTAAATTTGATTAATTAAACTAAACCAAGTTAATTTCAATAATTCAATTTTTCTTTCTTTATTTTATTTCATTCACTTTACCAATTTAATTTAATCTAGTTTATTTATTTAATTTAATTTATTAATTTAATTCAATTTGTTAATTTAATCAGTTTACTAATTCAATTTACTTTATTAGTTTGTTTCACTCCATTGATTTAACCTAATTTACTTGTTTAGTTTATTTTAGTAATTCAATCTTATTTATTTATTTTATTCCATTTAATTTATTAATTTAATTCAATTTATTAATTTATTTCAGTATACTAATTCAATTTACTTTTTTAATTTGTTTCAGTCTATTAGTTTAATTCAATTTACATATTTAGATTGTTTTGGTTATTTAATTTTATTTATTTATTTTATTTCATTTAATTTTACTTTAATTTAATTTCGGTTAATCATTTTAGTTTATTGACGAAATTAATTTAATTTAATTTAATGTTTATTTCATTTAATTTAGTTTAATTTTTTATTTATGTTACTTTGATTTAGTTTTTCACTTTAATTTCATCTAAATTTTTAATTTAATTTAATTTAATTTAATTTGCTAACTTAATTTAATTTAATTTAAGTTAATTTAATTTATTGATTTATTTATTTATTTATTTAATTTAATCGTTTAATTTAGTTTGATTTATTGATTTAATTTAATTCTATTTATTAATTTGATTATATTGATTTGACTTAGTTTATTAATTTATTATTTCATTTTATTTATTTTTAATTTTAATTCAATTAAATTAAGTTTAATTTATAATCTAATTTTTAATTTAATTTAATTTTATTTTTTCAATTATTGAATTTAATTTAGTTTATTTTGTTAATTTATTTTAATTCATTAATTTAATTTAATTTAATTTGTTAATCTAATTTTTAATTTAATTTAATTTTATTTTATTTATTAATTTAGTTCGATTTAATTTATTGTTTTAATTTAAATTTATTTCTTTACTTTATTTATTTCTGTTATTTAATTTTAATTCTATTTTTCTAGTTTAATTGTTTAATTTAATTTAATTTAATTTATTAATTTATTCCAGTTTAATTGATTCATTTAATTTAATATTATTTATTCACTTTATTTTATTTAATTTATTATTTTAGTTGAATTAAATTAAATTTGCTAATTCAATTTATTAATTTAGGTTAATTAAATTTATTAATTTAATTTTATTTATTCTTTTAATTTAGTTTATTGATTTTATTTAATTTGATTTATCTATTTAGATTAATTTATTTTTTTAGTTCAGTTTTATTTAGTTATTTTATTTCATTGAACTTTGTTAATTCATTTATTTTAATTTATTAATTTAATTCAATTTATTAATTTAGTTCAATTTACTGATTTAATTTATGTTTTTAGTTTATTTCAGTCTATTAATTTAACTTTAGTTGCTTATTTAATTTAATTTAATAATTTAATTTAATTTATTTTTTTTATTTCATTCAGTTTATTAATTTAATTTAATTTTATTCATTTTCTTTTATTTTATTTGATATATCTGTTTAATTAACTAAATTAAATTAATTTTATTTAACTTAATATGTTTATTTTATTTAGTTTATTTCATTTATTTTTTTAAATTTAACTTTGTTTATTAATTGAATGTAATTTATTAATTAAATTTAATTTTCTGGTTTATTTTAGTCTGTTGATTTAACTTAATTTGTTAATTTAATTTAATTTAATTTTGATGATTTAATTTAATTTGATTTATTTATTTAAATTAATTTATTAATTTACTTTTGTTTATTATTTCAATGTTATTTATTTATTTGTTCGATTTTATTTATTTCATTAATTTAATTCAATTTATAAATTTAATTTAATTTCGTTTATTTTATTTTATTTAATTTGTTAATTTAGTTTAATTTAATTTATTGCTTTAGTTTAAATTATTTATTCAATTTTATTTATTTTTTTAATTTAATTTAGTTTGTTAGTTTTATTTAGCCTGGTTTATCTGTTTAGATTATTTTAATTTATTTAATGTGATTTGATTTTGTTTATTCATTTCGTTTAATTTAATTTAGTTTATTAATTTAATTTAATTTATTAATTTAATTCAATTTAATTTATTAATTTTATTTAATTTAATTTATCAATTAATTTAATTTATTTACTTTAATTTTGTTTATTTGCTTTGTTTAATTCCGTTTAATTTATTAATTTACTTTAATTTTATATATTTGTCGTTTTAGTTTATTTATTCAGTTATCTAGTTTATTTGTTTAATTAAAATAGGTTAATTAATTTTTTTGTTTTGCTGTGTCGTAGAGATATGAAATCTGATACTCTTTTGTTATCTCTCTCGAAAATTTGAAGATGTATGTTCGGATGGATCTGCTAATGGCGTTGTGAATTTTGGAGCTTTTTCTATTTAAACTTGGTGCTTGAGAATTCTTCGAATTTGCAATTGTCACGTCTCATTTTAAAACCAAGTTTGAAGTTTGAAGTGCTTCGAATACTGATATCACTGATGGTGGCACCCTTATGCTATTACAATTTTTAATATCGATATAATATCATGAACGGTGATCACTTCATAAAACCATCAAATGCGTTATTCTGTTTTGAAATTTAATTCATTCTTGAAGTAGGATTGGATTTCATTTACCGTTTTATATCGATCGTCGTTTAGTCGATACTCCGAACTTTTATCCATTAACCGAGAATTCGGGGAGAATTGAAGGTAGAAAGGAGGATTTCTTATGGTGGCTATCGCCGATTAAAGGACTCTAGTTTTTAGTCGTTTTTATTGATTGAGCCTTAGAAATCTAAGACTTAAGCGCTTTAGAGCCCGACTTCAAATGGAGAAAGTGTGGCCTGAGCATGAACAACGTCTAGAGGCTGCCCTCATGGAGGAAGCTGAGATAGCACTCGGAAATGATATTCCCGATGCGATGTTGCTTCGTAAACGAAGCATATTTGAAGAATCCTCGTTTCGGAGTCCACCAGGATCAGTATACAGGCGGATTCAGCAAGCTTTCGTACCACCAGAGAAAATAAAAGGTGATTCTTAAATTGCTGCTTTTCGCGTTTCAGCCAATATGAAATAAAGGTGTGTTCTTTATGGGAGCCTTGATTTCTCTTCTAAGTTTTGACTGTGTGGACGACTGATAATTTTTGTCCATTGACGAATAAGAACTTTCAGATGATATTAGTTGATATTGATACCGATTGATATTAGGGCCGATATATTATCAGTTTTCTGCATTTAGGAGCATTTTTGATCGTTCAGTTTTGTTAATTAATTAGGTGTTTGTCAGTAAAAATTGAGAGTTGAAAACTCACTAAATTTCTTGAGAATATTTAAGTTATATACAATATCAGGAACACGTATGAATAATCTATGTAGTGATGGCGTTAAGTTACACATTTTGGAAATACTTGCTAGCAGTGCTGGTCTACTATGTTCACAAGAATAGCGGCGATCACTTTTTTTGTGATAATTGTTGTATGCACATGTACATCTCATTAAGGGCGATAACTACTATTGCAGGAAGCGGTCTACGAAATCCGAAACTGAGCAATTATGGTGGAAGCCCACCGGATTCAGTTCTTACCGGTTCAAGTGGGGCGCAACGTGGAAGTATTGTTAGTATTCCAAGTTTAAATAAATTACGAAGGCGACGAAGTTTTGAGAATTTAGATGTGGAGTTGAATAGAGTGAAGAGATTCGCCGATAGTAGCAGTGATGAAGAGGACGACGATCGGGAGAGAAAGCGTAGTGAAGTTTCGAGTCGGAAAAGTAGTCGAGGCAAATTCTATATGTAAACAGATTTCTATTTCACAGCTGATTAAATCATATCGACAGTAAATTGAATCTATAAGGACTACATGTTTTCATCGTTAGCACAATTTGTGACTATTTTTTCCTTCATTGTGTTTCACTTGTTAAAAAATTATGCTAAAGGGCATTATTTCCTACAAATCTATATTTGGTGCAGGTGGGTGGTTGTAGCCTGCAAATGTAATTTTGGGGCATTTGGTGGGTAAGAAAGGTAAAATAAACGTAGACCGTAAATGCTGCAAATGGAAATATTTCGAAGAATTTCATTTAAACTGCGCCAAGCGCTATATATATATATATATATATATATATATATATATATATATATATATATATATATATATATATATATATATATATATATATATATATATATATATATATATATATATATAAACGGTGTCCTTTGCCATTAAAGTCAGATCTCTTTTTACGACTTTAACGACGTTCATTATGAAGTGGGCATTCTACAGTTTAGCTTTAAACCATGATCTTTATATGACCAAATGTTTAGAACCGTCTGTTAGCGGTATTTTTGTTGGAACTGAATATTGCTTTTTCAAGAATGTATTAGTTTATTTTTATTTTATTGCATTTTAGTGATTTGCATTATTTTAAGTCAAGTCCTGTATCGATCCGCATTTTTATAGTTTTTGTGATCGCTATTTATTTTTGCGGTCATTGTCCACTTGAAAATGGAGTGGACAAGGAGAAAAGAGAAAAGAAACTAATGTACCTATTTACCTTCGTTTTAGTGTTTTGAATGACGAATAGTTTTAACAGAAGGTTGCCGCTAGTACATTTCAAGTTCTTCGGATCGTGAAGAAGTTGGACCGGAAATGAACAGAAGTAAATTTGTTTTTAAATTTTGCTGTGGACTTTGTTGGATGACGCAAAGGTGGCATGATCGCTATATGCTTTTAATTGAATAGTTTATTTTGGCTTATCCATGTTATTCTGAGTTATTCATAATGCCTTATGAATTATTCTCACCGTCTGCAAAGCTTCATTAATGTATTTAACAGTATTACTTTCACAGTACCAAAGCTATGCTCATTGCTTTTGTTTATTATAACCAAAGGATTCGCACTTGTTGATCACCTGTCGCTATTATCAATGCCATGCATAATAATCTCTTTTGTGCCATTCATGTAAGGAAGCTATTGACTGTAATTGATTTTGCAAACAGTTTTGTTAATAAATGCTTCTTTTAAAGATGAATTGAATTTTAACTTCCTCAAATGGTTTAATTTGCTGGAAACTTGATCAGGCGACAGAGTTCTATCAAAGTTTTCATGAGAGAATTTCGAGTTGGAAATATTATGCACACACATGTTATTCTTATATTGTATATTTATATTGCTTATCGTAATAATATATTATTCATTTATATTGCTTATTCTGTAATAATATATTATTCATTTATATTCGTATTACTGAAATTTTGAATATTCATCGATGAAATGATGCGAATACAAACAATGCAATAGCAACAATAACATAAAGAATAATTCAAATAATCATCACTAAGAATGAAGAAATTTAATTAATCGATAATGGAGGATTTATCGATGATTTATTCGGATGGATCACCCGGATTTAGAGAAGGAAAATTCCGGCAAATGCAGGAAGAACTGTTACGAAATATCATTTGGCATATCGTTATGTCAAGTCGATCGATTTTATGGATCCCTGATGAATTAGAAAGTACTCCTTATATTTTATCTAGACTTTAAAAGGATCGAAACATAAACTCTTTTTCCAAGGGATTGGGTTTTTCTGCGCTTTCAAGTTGATCACTTCTAAAATATGCTTGAATTTCTTCAAGCGAATTTTGCTATCCATAGTTTTTGGAGTCTTTCTTGGAGCATCTCGGAGTCGGTGGGCCAATTTCATTGTTTTTTTTATAATCAACATCTAGTATAGAATATGCGAACCGAATTTTGCAATTACAGTCTCATTAATTGCCAAGGTGAAACTAATATGCACTGAGACTTATGCAGGTATTTCCGCCGACACACTCTTGCAGCTATGCGATTCGCAAATATAAATGTCAAAAAGTGCATAAAACCTCCTTTTAAACTTTTCACTACAACATTTATCTATTGTTTTCTCCTAATATAGAGAATTTTTGGGAAAGAGATTCTTCCTGAATGATGCTGCATTCACTTAACGGCATAAAAGTGAAGTTTTTTCGCTCCAAGACAGCATCTGATCAAACTAAATAACGAAAATTCCCATTGATCCTCTCTCCAGACAGCGCATACACAACTATCGTATTTTGTGCGCTTATCTACCTGTTCATATGTTTGTCATGTGTGTCGTTGATTACTCTCTCAGCATAATGAAGCTAACAACCTAAGTCTCATTAAGCTGAATAACATTCAACTATAAATAATCAGAGATGATTGATAAAATATATTAATAACGTGTGAAATACTGTGAAAAATTCAGCGTTGTTTGTGTACTATTTGTTGCGTTATTCGACGAATATAGCGTTCCAAAAATAATTGATGAAATAAGCAATAATATAATTGTTAGCCATAAAATAAGCAATAAATAACGTTGATGTTTAACTAGACAAGGTAAGAGATGTATAGGTTCTTTAGTTGATGCAATACTTGGTACACTATAACGATAGACGGTGATACGATCGAATGATAAATGTCGCCATTTAACTCGTTTCACTAACGATGTATTCTTCATATAATTCAATACGGTTTGTAGACTTAATAAAGTGATCTGCAATCATTGAAAATTAAATTTTATTTTGCAACTAAATTGAATTTCTTTGTATTGAAAATTGCAATAAGATATTTGCAAAATCTGCAGTAAAATTCAATCTTATTTCCGATAAATTACTATTACTGAGACAACGTAAAATACATTTAATGCTAATTTTGCAAATCATTTTGCAATGAGATTTTACAAAAAACATTTTGCAAAAATCAACATTGCAAACATAAATTTTTTGGCGATCATCAATTGTTTATGTCGAAAATCTTTTCTCTTCTTAAGCGCTATATTCAAGGAAACATTGGTAAGTTTTAAATATCTTGGTACTTCTTATTAGGAGGAATGTGATATAATATAAAGATGTTTGCTGCGATAAGATTTTTTCTCCGTTGAGCCGTATATTTGCTGCCAGCATTGGCTTTCAATGGCTTCAAATTCTGGATTCCGGCGACTTCAAATCCTACATTCCAATGACCTCAAATTCTGGACTTCAAAATTGGAATTTCAAGTTGAAATTCAAAATTTCAAGTTCAATGGAAAATGTGAATTTCGATAGTTTACACTTTCATTTCTTTGAGTAGAAAATATTCGATCAAACGCTTATTCGGATTTTTTTTCAGGTCTAACTTATTTCAGATACACTATTCTATTAACAATACAACCGGAAATCGTCGGAAAGTGTTAAATGAATGAAGTACCTGTGATGTTGTATTGTTACGAATCCATACGTAGTGTTCACTTTCTGTTGGTTCATTTGCTTCAACAAATTTTCGCAAATGCTCTGAATGCCTCAATGGGAGATTCTGAAGGAATTTATCTGCTTGCGCACCTGTTAGCCTTCTACAATTTGTTGGCAAATTTTCGGCTCCTGAATCAGCGTTGAATAGCGGCTCTGATGTCGTCTCATCTTCTAAAAGTTTCCTTCACATCAATTAGTCTCCTAATATCGTTTCAAATATCACAGAAACCCTATTGAACAGAAATCATCAACACCGTTAAAAAGTACCATTTATTTTTTAAAAAAAGGATTAATCATATTGAGAATCGAAATGTCACCGTGTGTGAAAGTGAAAAATTATGGCAATCTAACAAGATGAGCTGATGGTGAAGATAAAAATAATGAAGCATACAAAATGATAGCATATACAAAGGTAAGAATCTTGCCTCTTAACAACCTCTCGCATTCTAAAAACGCCTATATTTTACTCTTTTTTGATGCCCGTAAAATTTCGCTTCTTCTTCTTCCACTGATCCATCAATCGGAAGCGGTCTTTTCGAAGCGAAATCACTTAAACGCATATTGAGCATAACTGCTATTGTTAGCTAATTGTGCAGTTAATCGATAAAACTCGGCCACAAACTTTTTTTTTTCCATTTCGCGGGAATGGATTTTAATATTCTCATATCTTTATGGGATGCCATCCAATATACTTTGTGATATGTGTGTGTGTTTTCGTTCATCGGCTTTTGTTTATTATTCAACTAGGACGGTCACTAATCACATTATTTGTGTATTACTGAATTACTAGTATATGGCAAGTTATTGGCCATTGAAAAGGATGGTGACAGTAATTGTGGGGTTGTTGGATTGTATTGTTTTATTTATTTGGTTTATTTTGAAGCCATTTCAAATCTTCAACGCTAATTGAAAAAAAATAAATGTGCCAAGAGGGAATTCTGCGTAAATATCCCCCACTTGTTTGCCTCTTTCATTTTCTCGCTATTATTCTGAAAATATCCGCTACAATCGAGTGTTTTCTTATGGGAAATGAATCTACCTCAGGCCAAGTGGTTGTGTAATTAGCATTGAGCTCATATCCAACGTCACTCACCTTCGTCATTAACCTCATCATTAGTGAGGGCATCGGATTCGCATGGTGAAAGTGCTTTGAGATGTGTATAATTGGATGAGCTTGCAAAGCCATAACTTATGGATGTGCGCTTGCATGGAATTGTCGTAGAATCCGTATCGACTGATCCTGAATATGTTGCACAGAGATCAACTGGGGATCGAGCACATAAAAATCTTCCTGAATGATGCAATTTTTTTGGAACTAAAATATTTCCTTGTAAATATGATCTTAACTAAACTTAAAATTGTTTGAATTGAATAGTCGATAGTATGATAAAATATGAAAAATTGCCGAAGAGCATTACATCATAAAAAATTAGGAAATTTACCATTATTATTAGCGTGTATGATATTCGCTGCTATCGAATTATTATCGGGTTCATTCTCGAATGAAGCAATCATATTTTCTCGACTTTTGAATGAGTAGAACATCGTTGATGAGGCTTTATCAATATCAGCCATTATCTTAAATTAGCTTTAATTTCATTGATTAATTAATATTTGTTATCATTTACAAACATACATATATCATTGATAACAAATAATAATGAGATAAATAATATCAATCAAACTTCTTTCCAATAGTAATAATAATAATAAAGAAAAAAAAATAAACAAGAAATTCATATTCTAGAGGAAATTTATAAAGAGGAAATTGTTTGTTTTATTCATTTGAAATGTTGAGTATTTAAGCGGCATTATTTAAATCAGTGCGTGCAGCGTGTGTGTGAGTGTGCAGAACGTGTGTGCCTGCAGAGTGTCTGTGTGAGTGTGCGCAATGTGTGTGTGTGTGAGTGTGCGCAATGTGTGTGTGTCTGCAGTGTGCAATGTGTGTGCGCGCACAGTGTCTGTGTAAGTGTGCGCAATGTGTGTGCGCACAGTGTCTGTGTAAGTGTGCGCAATGTGTGTGCGTGCACATGTGTGTCAGTGTAAGTGTGCGCAATGTGCGTGTGCGTGCACAGTGTCTGTGTAAGTGTGCGCAATGTGTGTGCGTGCACAGTGTCTGTGTAAGTGTGCGCAATGTGTGTGCGTGCACAGTGTCTGTGTAAGTGTGCGCAATGTGTGTGCGTGCACAGTGTCTGTGTAAGTGTGCGCAATGTGTGTGCGTGCACAGTGTCTGTGTAAGTGTGCGCAATGTGTGTGCGTGCACAGTGTCTGTGTAAGTGTGCGCATGTGTGTGCGTGCACAGTGTCTGTGTAAGTGTGCGCAATGTGTGTGCGTGCACAGTGTCTGTGTAACGTGCGCAAGTGTGTGCGTGCAGCGTGTGTGTGAGTGTGCAGAACGTGTGTGCCTGCAGAGTGTCAATTTAAGTGTTTTATTGTTTATTTGTTTACAATTGCTCTCCTTTTTTTTCAGCTTATTCAGTTAGTTGTATTTTCTCTCAACAAAACATTACGAGAAAAATTGATTGGCAAAGTGCCAATAATATTGTTGGCAGAAGGCCAAATGCTCACTTTAAAAAAATCAGTTCTCAAAAGTTTTTCGAATCGTTGAGCATGCTCAATGAGCTAACAAGCAATTCTCACATTATTGAGCTTTGTTTTCGATTGGTTTTACGGCATGCAAGATGCGTTCGTTGCTAGGCAATTGATTGTTCAAGCAAAACAAGTCTATCTATCTGTTTCATTTTCAGTAACCTTAAGGTCGGCCTCTCTATCTATATATTTATTTCTGACATGCTCGGAAACTACGATATGCGACCATTTTACGATATCGTTAAGAGGGGAGGGAGGAGGGAATTGGAATTTAAAGTACCTCCTAGTAATATAAACGTCACAAAAATGGGGCTAAATAAGCGGAAATTCCACTTTTCGCCATAGCATTTCCGCACGACTGGCAGATCGATTTGCACTATTGATGCCTTTAACGACTGGCACTTTTGTTAACAAATAATTTCTCAATATGCAACTAATCTCTCTTTTTTTTGCAATATTTGCATATTTTCTTAGGATTATTCCCTCATTGAAACGTTTCACAACTCTTCACTAAGTATCATGAAATTAGGTAAATAAATGATGAAAATTACATAATAAATTAGTTAAATCAGGTGAAAAATCCAAGAATAAGCAAATGCAACTAACAAGATGGCATACTAAACGTTTTTCCCTCAAATGCCTCAAATATATAGGATAATATTTTTATTAGATATTTTCCTCAATACAAAAATAAAAGCTTTTCTCTTTCTCATCGGATTCTAATATAAATCATAGTATCTTCATTAATAATATTTTTATTATACGAAGAATTGGCGAATTGGAAAGAATTCAATTCTCATTCAACTTCAATTATTCCTTCATATTCAAAAGCAAAAAAAAAAAGAAAAACGCGCATACTTTCTCTATAGAATCGAAAAATTTTTGCATAATAATAATAAATTATGTTTTCATCAATAGATCTAATAATAAATGCTATCTAATTATATTTTTCAACTCATTAAATAAACCTAATAAAGATGGAATATTACCTATTCATATTTATAGAGATAAATATAAAAGATATATATATTTTTTTTTTGCATATAAAAGTTTGTTGCCAATAATAGGCAAATTTTACGTTTACAGAAATTTCAAGAAAAGAAATATTATAATCATAGATAGAAAATAATATTCGAACAATTCAACATATTGGCAATTTATGATAAAATTACGAGGAATCAGCGTTATTTATATTATATGAAGAGTGGAGTGCTTTAAATCTTTACTCGATGAATCAAAAATGAACTTATTTAAATGCAAATCTCAAAAAATCGACAAAATAACGTTATAGGGAAAGTAAAGATAATGTTTTCTAACGAAATAATATAGAAAAATTGTTGTTTAAAGAGTAAATTACTACCTTTAAAAAAATATCAATTTCAGATGTAATAATTTTGATTTTTATTTTTGTGCTATTAATATATGATAAATACATTTATATATTAGTAAAACTTACTTCAGTATTTTATTTTTTTTTTTAGAGGTACTATTGTTTATTTTATTTTTTTGTCGGTATCATTTATGCGCTAATTTGTTTATTTTGTTAAAATTTATTATTTATTTATGGTACTTTATTTTATGATCAAAATCTATACTACTTTTTGGCTTTAAAATTTCTCAACACTTTACTTTTGGCTAGGTGCCAATTTCAAGTTTTTTGGGATTTTTTTACTGATAAGATAGGTAATGTTACAACAGTATTATAATCCCTTTGTTTATACGAATTTTCTCCTATTAAAAAAAAAATCAAAACTAAAAATGCCGAGGCAAAAAAAAAATCAATTTTATTCGATGCAAATTTACATGAGAAAAAAAAAGAACTCAACTCAAATTCATCGAATTGAAATTATTTAATGAAATTGCAAAATTTTGCAAACGAATTTATAATTTAAAAAAAATTGGATGTTTTCCCAATTTTTTTTTTTTTTGGAAAAACATTGCTCTCATTATTTATAGAATACGAATCTATTTTTTATTTAGACGATATAATTTTAATAATTGAAAAAATTTTCATTTTATAATGGAATAATTAAATTATAATGAAATTGACAAGAAAAAAAAAATTGAATTTAGTCAATGAAATCAATGAAGAAAGAGAACAAAATGATTTCAAAGTTGAAAGAACGAATAAATGAGAATAGATCGATCAAATACGTAAACATCCATTTGTCTACGGAGGATCATCGAAAAATACTCTTTCGATCGATAGAAAAACATCCGAAGAAACATATGTTAAGCATAGAGCAGCTCATAATTTTCATGCCAAATGCTTCAATGCCTTTGTGATCTTTGATCATCTATTCTCTTTTTTTTTTTACAGGTAGAATAAACATGGAATTTAAAGAATCAAAAATCGTTCATATAACAATTCCATAGCACTATAAGAATTACTTTCTAAAAGAAATTCATATTTTTTAAATTACGATTATTATTATTCAAAATGAGAGAGGGGAAAAATTACGCAATATGCAAATAAATATGCAAATCTGTTACAACAAAAAGAAACACCAAAAAAAATCAAACATATCAATCAAACTGCCTTTTTTTTTTTTAAATTTAACGTCTATAAATAAGCATGTCTTGTTGTTAATTTCCCAACTTATTATGTCATCAATTGGTTAGTAAAATGTAAAGTGTCTTCATTTGGTTTTTCTTTTCTTCCTTCCTCACCTTGAATTTTAATCTATGATATTTTCTTCTATTCGGATAAGATCAGAAATCTCATGCAGCTGGCGATTAGCGACTGTCACTATGAGACGAAAGATTGTGAGAATCGATGAGCTAATCATCAATGCTATCGCCTTAAGGGATTTTTTTTCGGATGAAAGAGTTTCTTTATGTAATTGTATTATTAAATCTTTTTCCCTCAATTTGCAAATACCAATTTTTTTTAAAGAAAATGCAAATATCGATTTTCTCACTCTTAGTTTTGCATATCACAATATTAAACGTTCATTAGCAGCGTTAACAAAGACAAATAAAGTTTCGAAAAATGATCTAAATGAAGATAGAAAAAAATATTGACGCCTAAGTTGAAATATTGACGCCTAAATTGCTCAATAAAATTGCTTAAGATAAGAGCTGAAATAATGAGAATAAATTGAATGCAATAATGAACATTAACTGCCATTTAATAAAGCCATAATTCTATTGTTTAGCAGAAATGATAATTATGTTGCTAGAGAGCTAATTAAGAGGTTTTTTTCCAGCAATTTTATTGAATATATAGATTTAAAGGTATTCCCCGTAGCAGCAACTTTTTTTTTGTAGAAGGAAATTCTCTATGTGGTGGCTGTCAGCAATATTAGCATCTATCATATTTGCAATGATTTCTAATCTCTTATCAACGAATGAATGATTATAGATGGCGTTTGCTTTATGATTGAATATTTTCGAAAAACATTCGGTTTCTTAGCCAACAAAAACCTGTGCAGAATATATACGGGGCGATTCGATTAGAGGTAACGATGAAGCGCATAGCACTTGTCGTTACATACTGACAATACCACTACATACACTATGCAGTTCAATCATACATCATATAAAACACGAATATAAAGGATTGCATAAACGCGTAATTAATTAAACTTGAAGGTAAATTGTTAGGAAATGAAAAATAACATCCTACAAGGATATTAAGTGGGAAATTAAAGATTCGGAAAATGCCTCTGATGAAATTTTCCATTCAATTATCAGCACGAATTCGGGATGCTATTTCAATAATACAAACCACTTAAATAAGCCGCGGTCAAATTTCGTTAAGACGTAGTAATACTGTTTCGACGTAATGATGAGTAAGCACAATAAGAAGAAGGACGAAGCAATATCCATAAGCGATTCAAAGACCGATAGTAACAGGTGATCGGACAGATAAATATAGTGCACGTTCACTTATAGCCGTCTATGAAACGCAAGACTCATTTCATAGTGGCGGCATTTACTATGCATTCGATTTCATGATGCTGTCAAACAGACTGTGATGAGCATTCACGTTGCGTTAATGGTATAGCGTCTACTTCAGATACTACTTTAAGTTATGTAACATTGAGTTAGAGTACTTAAAATAATCTAAACTGATTATCAATTTCGACATTCTATGGAAAATGAGAATGAAATTCTAGGAAATATTTCGAATAAAAATTTAGCAATTAAAGATCTCATTTTCGTTTAGCAGTGATAAAGATTTGATTTTTTTTTTCGAATATTTCACTGTAATATCTCTTTCTACCTTCATAAGTAACTTCGTTCTTCTCAGCGCAATAATTTATTCTTTAAATAAGGATCCAGCTAAATGCAAATCTACTATGAAAATGCACATACGAAAACATTCAACAGTAATGAGACAATTATATATAAATATATAAATAGACAAATATATAAATATATAAACAAGTAAATAAAATATGCATATATCTGCATTTTTTAGAGGATTTATTTTTCATAGAGCTTATTCTTGTCTACGTCATTCTAAGCCTTAGCTAAGCATCCGATTGTTAGCTTTCGATTGAAGACGATCATAATCTCATTATGGGCATTCGTTTCGTTGATTTTGCATTGATGTGAAGATATTTTATTAAAGTGAGAGTGCAATTTTATGAGTCTTATCGTTAAAAACGTTGAGAAAATAGAACATAAATAAATGAAAAGAAAATTTTCTACTCTTGTCTTATCAAAGACAAAACTTTTTTTATATTATATTATATATATATATATATATATATATATATATATATATATATATATATATATATATATATATATATATATATATATATATATATATATATATATATATATATATATATATATATATATATATATATATATATATATATATATAAATTCAACTTCTATATATCACTGTTTTCTATTATTACCATTTTGACGAGAATTTTGCACGTTATAATTTCCCACATAATTCTATCCATTTACTCGTTAAATTCTATTCAATAATTTCATCCCATAAGCGATTCGTCATTCAACGCATTATGCAACACACTCATTAAAATCATAACATAAATCTAGGAGAATAAAGGAAAAAAAATATATGGCAGAATGACGTTGAATAACAATAGAAACACAAATAACTCATATTCATCATTTAAAAAAAACAGAAATATCGATTGAATTTCATTGAAAAGCATTCCGCAAAGTTTTTTTTCTTATATAGCACTATAGATATTTGAAAGAGTATTGAAATGAAATATTATCGCATAGGAAAATTTTTTTCACTGTGAAATAAAAAATATTCCTCATTAAGATTAATGAAGAAAAAAAAATTCTCTATTTTTAATAAAGAAAAAGAAAATTTATATGTAACGTAAAAATAAAAACAAATAAACAACTAATGAAAATGATCCTGAAATGATGGAGGATATTATGATAAAAGAGTTGCGATATTATTAGCACAACAAAGGATCCGATCACCCAAAAAAGATGATCGTTTTTTTTTTTGATTTATTAAAGCTATAGTGGTTGACGATTTAGCACTAAAATAATGCTCTCAGTAGATGAGTCGAGCAAAGAAGTATGAATAAATGAAGCTTGTTGGCGAATGCATGGAATATATCGTTGAGGCTGAATTTACCGATAATCAAATCACGATCAAGTTGCACTACATCATTCAAGCGTGTTAGCATCGTCTTCATCTAAAAAAGTGTGTTGAAAAGCATCCGTTATTTTTGAGAAATCTTTTCTCCTCCTAACAGAGATCCTTGAGGTAGTTCGGGAACTTCAAACTATACAAAAGATTGAGGTATTTGTCCTTCGGGTAATCGGCAATGATAGCTTAATTCAAGGGCCTAGCAAATCGTAGGTCATTCTCATCAGTTTCCTTAGACATAACTCGTCGACCTTCTCTCCTATCCATCTCCTACCCACCCTCCCCCCTCCCCCCATTCCCATCCTCTCCATCGATCAGAAATCCGGCAATGAGACTAATGATGTGCTAAGCGGCAATTTTTTTCAGTACGTAATGGCTAATAACTTCAATTATGATCTTTACAGTGGAGACGAATGTAGAGCAATATTGCAAACTAATATAAGCAAGCAGCCTTTATTGTTCAACATTTCGAGCATATTCCATCTCTATATTTGACTTTTAAACAAAAAAAAACAAAAATTCGAATTTTTCCATAGCAATTTATGTGGTTCCATAGTTTATCCTGAAAATATAGACTTTAGGAATAGAAATTAGAAAAAATTTAGTATGTTTTTTTTTCCAGTGAGCGAAATTTAAATATTCGATGGATTAGATAGTAATTTTTTTTTTTGCAATTTGAGCAATCGTAAATGCAAATTTCTCTGAAATGCTAATTTGGCTGAGTGAAAAAAACAAGTCGAACATTTTTTAAAAATTCCTTTCCAAAGTATCGAAATCAGAAAAAAAAATGAAAGAAAACAAACTATGATATTGAAAGATGTAGATAAGGATAATTTCATAAAGTATAGGATAACAAGCCTCTCAAAATTACCTCTTTCCTCCTATGATTCGCATCAAATAAATTTGACATTGAATAATTATAATGAAGAAATGAGGCAAGAGAGATTTCTCAAAGCGTAATTAAATCGAAACTTTTCATGCCATTATTTTTATAACTTCCGTTATGTTCTCAATCGCAATGTGCATCATTTCTAAAATATTTCTGAAGCAATCAATGTAATATGCCGTTGAATGAGAGAGATTTAAGAAAATGCATCATAAGTGATTCTTCCTAATCATTTCTTCAATGAGCGCACTATTAACCATTGCTTATAGCAATTATCTAATCTTGGCTAGTATAACTTTTTAATAAACCTATTTTTTTTAAACGTATTTATACAAATTAATAAAGAACTGAAAATAGTTTGATTAGAAGAAGTAGCACAATTCATAATTCCCATCGCATATGGTCAAGTCACAATGCAAAACGCAATGCAATGCAAATATAAAACACGACTAGTCGTCACATCAATAAAATATCATCACTAATGGATCATAAGTTTTTTTTTAATTTAAAAATTAAGTAAAATAAGTAAAATTTGCATAATCAGTAACGCGATTGCCAAAAAATAGATCAAACAAAACGAGAATGAAATAATTAGAGGACCTAAAAACTTAGCGAATTAACGAATAGCATCCCAAACGTGATATCATTATCATTGCTATGAAGATCAGCATCGATAGATTTCGATCAGATCCTCTCATATGAATGTAATTAATTTCGATGATCACTTACTATTTTAATATTGTCGATTCTTAGAAGTGGTAAGGAATAAAAATAATTGAATGGATTCATTGGCTACTCATCTTATAAATGTATAATAAATAACATCACTGAGAAATAATTAAAAATTACCTAACAATTTTTTGCACGCCTCCATCATTCACATCAAATATTTGCATATTCAAATTCGTTACAGATAGAGATCTGTTTTGTAATGAGTTCAATTTGTTTTACAACTAAACTCGTAATGTGATCATTCAATGAGTTCTTGTCTATGTGCTTGTTTGTCTGTTTGTCTATCTGTCTCTTCGTCTGTCTGTTAGCCCATCTATGACTATCTGTATGCGAATATTTTCGATGATGGCATCAGCTACAAGGCAAAACATTTCCTGAAATTTAACGTCTATCCTTCCGCTATATTCTAAACAACAATATGAGAAATGCTATTCACCCCTTTAATTTATCACTTCTATAGATATCGTTTGAATTTATAATGCCATAAGATGATAATCAAAAATCAAAATTTGCTCGATATTTAATTTCTGTGGATTTTTTTTTCTTTAAATCAAATTTTATTGCTCAAATCGATATTTCATTAATAAAATGTGAAATTTTGAGAGAAAAAACGTTTCCAACGATATATTACAATAAAATGTCGGCATTTTTTTTGGCATTTTCGAACGGTTTGTTTTAAAAAAAAATCTCTCTCTTCTCTCTTTTTTTTTTTGTCCCAACTGATATATCATATGGGGTGTAAAAAATTTACAAGAATAGAATGTCATGCCAATTGCCCCTTACACTTCTTTCATATCTATTTTCACCCGTAAATTTCTCATAAATATAAACCATTCTTCAGATTCTTCATAAAATAATTTCTTTATCGTGTTCAAATGTTTTTCTCATATTTAAGTCGAGCACTAAGTGCATAATTTCATCTCCAATTAAAATCAATATAGTTAAGTAGTAAAAAAAAAAGAGAAGCATTTAATGAATCGACTTAAACTTAGATTTCATAAAAATTGTAAAAAATTCTTGAAATTTTTATGACTATCAGCTTGCAATCTCATAGAGTATAATGCCTCACTCATTATACCCATTCAGCATAAACGATAGACGATGCTAAACAAATACATCGAATTCATTGTTGATAAATTATTTATCGCTTATATTTCATTTCTATACTCATATTTTCTAATCAAAATAAGACAATATATTAGACATTATAAACTGAGACCGGAAGTTGGTTGAAACAGCGAACATTCAAGAAGAGAAAATTTTGTCAGGTGTCGTTTACCTCAGTATTGTGTTATAAGTAAAAAAAAACTTAACGAAGAATACCAATGAAGTAGCAATTTATAAAGTTAGAAAGCGGTATTTAATAATCATACTATGTTCTTATCGATTCACAGGTCCGAAAGTTCGAAAGCAGTACAGAATATACACGTCATATGACGTCATAGTATAAGTACATGCCATCTGGCATCACAATGAGGATAAAAAGCCATGCCCCGCGATCTCGCAGTTCTCGTTGCCATCAACTATTCAACTATCATAAACATTGCAAAAATTTAAAAAAATCCGTTCATTTGCAATCAAAACGCCATAATGAACACTAAAAGAATATTGATTAATAATAGAAAATGTTGTATTATATTCAGAATTCAGAATGTATTATTGTAAAGAAATCTGAGAAAAAAAAAGCTATCACTGCGGACATAATTCATATATATATATATATATATATATATATATATATATATATATATATATATATATATATATATATATATATATATATATATATATATATATATATATATATATATATATATATATATATATATATATATATATTATTACTTGCGGTTTAATCAATGCTAATGTTTTTAATAAAAGCGGATGGTTAAGAAAGCGGATGGTTAAGCAATGAATCATACAGTACTGCAAAATGCAATTAGAGTTCAAAGAAAGAGAGAATAGAATGAAATAGGAAACGACTTAATCAAAGCGCTTTTTCTGTTCAAAAACAGAATACTTTTTTTCGTGAATTAGCTGGAGAGCGCATACAAAATATGCATAACATCTAGATCATTGAATTCCTCTTCTTGAAGTGGTTATAGGAATAAAATCTTTTTAGTTGATATTAAGTTTTATTTAGTAATTATAATTGTAAAGTCTATAAAATATCATCGGATGGAATATCTTTCATAGTAAATTCAACATTCAGTTAGCAATAAATTAGTGCCATAGAAGATATAATTCTTTAAAGATTGCGTATTTTATAATCATAAAATAGAACGATCATTTCTAACAATTGCACTAACGATGGTTATTTAGGAACAATAACAAACATTAGAAATGCTTATAAACTTAAGCTTGTTATTCTAGTTGAGCTTGAATTCAATGTATCCAGATTTTTTAAATTATCGCTCCCGAAGAGTATGGAAATATGGGAGAGGAATAATCAAAGAACGATAATAAAATAGAAGGACATTTCTTGATTAGCGACGAATATGTTTACGCGTAAAAAACTTAGAGACAGCTTGTTTCTTTCACAATTCAATGAAATCTTTCGAGCAATAGAATTTAGCAAATATGCAAATACAACGTATCAAACTGTAAAATCTATAAATTTCACTATTTTGTTCACGTAAAAAAAGCAAAAAATTAAGTAAAACTTTCCACATCCCGAATACCATCTAAGGGAGGAGGAGGGGGCTTCTATTAACTTCAACTGATGCATTCGATGATACAAGCATTATGCAGTTGCAGCCGTCTGGCAGAAGCAATATTCGTGGCACATTCAACCATTTAGGTCACTCTATTGAATTTAATGGGCCTTCGACTAAAGAGGGCTATTTATGCTTGAAATTAGAAACATGATGAATTAAAAAATGAGCGTCTTTCTATAAACGATGTATTTCGATAACATATCATCATGAGCCCCCGCCTCTCCTCATATTTCAAACCAACTTACCCCCCTCCCACTACTCCCCGTATTAGAGCAATTTAGCGTCGCGCAGTCATTACAAAATGAAGGAAGTGAGCAATGAAAAGACATCATTCGGTCTTTGTGATTTAATGTGACAACCGAAATGACTGCAGAAAGAATGAGCAAGAAATAAAGAGATATCTTGAGGGATCGCTAATAGTCGTTACAAGTGGGCACGCTATACCAATAAAAGATGTTCTTCGTGAACGTCTGCAATTAAACTTAGCTCAACGCCATTCGAAAAGCCTGCGGAAGAGGTTCACTCAGGATTCCCTGGTATTAAAGGATCAAAAAATATGTAAAAATAGTTGTTGATTATATTGAAGGATTAAATGATAGCAGTTTGAAGCAGTAATTGCTAGTAATACCATGCTTCGTTGCTCCGAAATTTATAGCAAGTCAGCGACAATTAGCTCACATCGATGGTCTGATCAAAGACTAAGTGTTCATCAGGTGAACCACGAAGAAATATTGCACCACTTCTAGGACGTTTTTTTTTTCCATTATGAGCATCTAACAAGTAAGTTTACTCCAAATTTACTTCAGGTAATTAATAGTGAAAGGAAAGTGGAAAATCTCTAAGTTGATGGCATTTTATTTGATATTTTATTATCTTACAATAAATCCATTGATACATAGATGCAACTTGATAGTTATCTTCTAACTGTTTTTTTTTTCAGTATGATTGCACTTATTTATGCTATATTAATTTAGATGATTCAAATGAACGTATTGATAAGTTTTATTTTTTATTGATTGATAAATTTTTTTATTGATAAGTTTTATTGATTCAAACGATAAGTTTTATTGATAAGATAACGTGATAAGTTTTATTGAAAAGTTCGACAACCTCGCTGGCAGAATGGGGGAACTAGATTGATGTCATTCGACGTCGATCCATTTGATGACATCGATTAATGCATTTGACAATCAGTAGTCTAGACAGGAAATGAAATACACTGAAGCAATATCCTAAATTCAACACGCTCTTCAACGATAAGACTAGTTGGCAACAGAATAAGTGGGATGGTGAATAAGATGATATAGAGATGGTAAAAAATTTTATTTTTATGATTTCAGAGGTTTTTATAAAAAGATGATGCTCACATATATTCTAGAATAATGCAATATAGATCTCTTAGTAGATATGGTATAGCGTTTTTTGATTTATTATATTGTGTTGTTCTAGCATTATTAGTGATAGCTATGATCGAATAATTTGAAATTTTTGATGATGATATACGACTTCAACAAAAATAGCAAAAAAAAAAATTATCGAGTTAGCAAATTATTTTTTTCGTTCACAAACTTATAATAATTACTGCTCATTTTTTAAATTGTTTTTTTCATTCTATTTTCTATTCATTTAAAAAATTTGCATATTTTTTCATAGGAATTATTGGAGAAAAATATGAATATGCTAATTTAAAAAGTGATTTTCTTTTTGTAAATCAAACAACACATTGAAATGCAAATAGAATATTGAAAAAAAAAAACGAAAATGTTCATCGTTGAAAATGTGTGATAAACGAAACGAATCAAGTTAGAATGCATTCGGATGATGTATGTGTAATTAATTAATGCATAACGAAGCTATTTACTAAGGAAGCATAGAATATTAAGGAGCACATATATTACGATATGTGACTATAATAGAGGTAAATTAAAATTTCTATAGAATCAATCGTATTAGGAAAGCACATCATTCGCACAACCATATGATCGAATTTAAAATAATGCTCTCCCACGGTGAATAATTTTTTACTCCTCAAATTTATTTCTATGCCTATTAAAATATTTTTACTTTTATAGATAATGCTATGTTTCTAGTGAGTGAAAATAGGACTAGGCTAAGTAGCACAATGAATTATAGGTTTTAATTTGGCCTATCTATTTGGCCTATAATGGATTAAAGAGCAAATAGCATAAAACTTTTTGATTTTACAAACTGCTAAGGGCATTTGCTCAAAAATCTCATTCTTCGAAATTCTGATTGCAATAATATAAAGGGAAACGGAAGTATTATGAATATTTGAATTTTTAAGCAATAAATTTGGCTGAAAAAGGAAACTTAATAGGCAGCTATCGCGCTCTCAATAATCTTTAAGAAGAAGATATTGGCGCAAAAAAAAGATGTATCAATGCTAACGCAATCGTTGAATGAGGCATTATTGGATAAAATTATACTTTTACTTAAATATCTAAGTAATAAAGAGTGCAATAAATTACCCAAATATGATAATCACGTCATTTCTAGTGTAAATTATTTTTCCCTCTCATTTGGGTAATAATTTCTGGGAATTTGAAATATATAAATAAATAAATAAACGTTTTGAAATAAACACCTATATTTATTGAACGCGTAGCCTGGAAGTTTAAAATAGTGAAGAATAAAATAAGAAAAATAAGGAAATGGATTATGATATTTTGAGTCTTTTTTTTCATGCTCTTTTCTCTTCCAAAAAAAAGCATATTTTAGAATGAAATAGATTCTAAGAAGATGCGCTAGATGGGTGTATGGAGAGCTGGGTTAGGAGTTCACATAAGCGTAAGAATAAAAAAAAAAAAGAAATAAACGAATAGGGAGCTACGCGACAACGATGGGCGACAGCAGAAGTGAAGGCATTGCTGTACGAATGTTGGCTAGATCTACGGTTAATTAATTTACTTCTTCCGCCGGCCACATTACATTATTGATGGGTTGCCTTGAAAATTTTTTTCTTTATTTGGTATCTATTTTAGAGTATTTCATGTTATATTTTTCTTATTTTACGTATTTAATTTCGAATTTCATCCAATAAATGATCCATAAATATTTTATAAACATTAACGCCTAGTATTATCTTTAATTGTCGAGAAATTAAAGAACTGAACATTTCGTATATTTCTATTATTATTATTATTTCTTAATTCTTATCCTTTATCGAATAATCTATTAATAAATAGATTCTATTAGTCGAGAATTTCATTGTAAACGAATCAAAAATTTTTAGCAAAATTTACGTTGAAATTTTTCTCTCTCATAAATTCTCATTGCGAGAAAATTAGAGCCTCTTCGATCGTTTCATTATTTTATTAGCCGATAGATTAAAACATCCAATATGATCGAGAAAAAAAAATCTACGAAAATATATACGCATATTTGTCGAAATCATTTATTCACTCAACAATGAAAGATTTATGCTCAATAGGCATATGAACATATAATCTAATTTAATATATCTCCTCTTGATTAATATCTATCAATAAAAAATTTTTTAAAAAAATTCCCCCCCCCCCCCCCACCCCCCATTTAGATGTTGTCTCATTTACACAAATAAGCGAATGTTGTATATTCATTTGTACTAATAAGCATTAACAATTATTATTTTAAGGTAATGCTCTTAGAGTTTTCCGAAATATTTCCTATCAATATAATTAAAAGATTTGCCACTGAAATAATTTCGTTGAAATTAATTCTATAGCTTATTGTATTATATGTTAGATCCAACTATCTATTGTTTGGGAATGAAAAATACGGTTGACAAGGTTAACCTGCTAAAAAAAAAAAAACCAATTTGCTAAGAAAGTAAAATTTTTTTGATAAAGAAAAGGGAGGAATTTCTCAATATAGATTTCATAGTTGCGTGGATGTAAGGTTTTTTTTTTTTTGCGAAGAATTTTGCAATAAGGCGATGCTCTGTTGTAATTATTGCGTATCGTTATGCTGATCAAACGCTAAACGGTGAGGCTACGATAAGGGTTACGCAGATAGGAAGATATTTCAATGTTGTTGCGTTCTCTTTTCATAACCCTTGAAGAAATTTCTATTTCTATTGCATTCTTTCATAACTATACTTGCATTCTTGCATTCTATTGCATTCTTTCATTATATTGCATTCTTGCATTCATTTGTTTCTATCAATTGCACTTACTTGCATTCTATTGCATTTGTTTCTACTTCAACGTTGCATTCTTTCATAACTATACTTGCATTCTTGCATTCTATTGCATTACTTTTGCATTTTTATTGCATTTTGCTACTTCAACGTTGCATTCTTTCATAACTATACTTGCATTCTTGCATTCTATTGCATTTGTTTCTACTTCAACGTTGCATTCTTCATAATTCAAATTTCTTTACAAACTTCTATATTATTACATATTAAAAAATTCATTTAAAACATATATGATAGAACGAATACTTCTTAATTATTAAACGTCAAATGAGTGCATTTAAATGCTACTTGAAAAATCGATAAACGATCAATCAGAGAACTTCAAAAAAAAAAAAAAAACGAAGTAATAAGGTGTACCATTTTTCTTGCAAGAATTTAAATCAATATACTCTTAGAAATATTATATAGATAGAAACAGATAAAACAATATAAATAATTATAAGAACGTTTACCTCTATTAAACACTTTTTTTTTTGCTTATATATAGAGTATTCTATTTCGTTCAATATTCCTGAATTTTGCGCTCTTTTTTTTTTTTTTATTTTCGTTGCTTTCAGCATGAAAACGCGCTTATATAAGGAGACAAGAATTACACTGAAATATAATAAATCATAAGGGTAAATTCTATTCTTTGAGCTAGCAAAATTCACGTCTGAATAATTGCATAGCAGCGTTATATAAGAGCAATGAAATTTTAAAGCAATGAAGACGAAATACCCAATTTTCACCTACGAAATTTTTTCGAATTTTGATATTCTCCCCTATCCCCCTCTACACTCCATTAATTCTAGAATTTTCTTTACTTCTCGAAATTTCCCACCTCTAAGTTATTTCGAAAGAAATTGGTATAAATTTCAAATAATTATAGAAATTTATAATTTCATCTATTTGTACGTCAAAAATTTTCCTCTTTTAAGGCCAATGTTCTCTCAGTAGCAATATTAGGAGACAAGAGATGTAAAACGTACAATTAAAAAAGTGTGGATTTTTTTTTTTTGGCTATAAGCCTAGTAATGTGCGATGTAGAAGTGAAATTTTTTTTTTGATGATTTTTGTTAATATTTATTAGAATCGATGATGTGAACTTCATAGATGCTATATTCACTTATTTAAAAATATTCTCTTTGATTTTTGTTGTGAATTTTTTCGAGATTTCATTGATGAAAGACAAAAAAAAATTTTCAATTAAAATAAAAAAATCGAAAGAAAAATAATGAAAAACTTTTAGAAAGAGAGGAAAAAAGAAAGGAATAACATCGAGATAATGAAATAAATAGGAAAATATAATGCAGCATTAGCTAAATATCGTAAAATAAAATCACATAAGCCGAATAAAATTACATGTATTCGTTGTAATAAAGTTTGCATTTATTTCTTCCGCTAAATATAGGCTATCACAAAAGCCATTCAATTACAAACCATTGTGAGCGATTTGAAGAGTGGAAAAGAAACGAAATTGGATGGCCATTATTTCAATCTATTAGCCGGAAGCAGCAATGCCCTTTAACAAGCGGTAAATGGGACAGCTGGCAATAGATATTCCTCTTCACTCTCTTTTCTTATGACTTTTTCTAAACAATGGTAGAATTAGCTAAAATTGTAAAACCTCGAAAAGCATAGATATTAACCATCCATATACCATCAAATTCTCGTACAGTTTCCTTTCCTTGACAATACTTCAGAATGTTTAGAAAAATAAATAAATCCTACTTATTAACACAAGTTTTGAAATAATATATAAAAATTTAATAAAGTTTTATTTATTGTTTCTGAGTAAAAAGTTTTTTTTTCACTATTAAATTACGGGATGCGATTTTATTTCCAAAATATATTCCCATTCGAAATTTATCCGCATAAAAAAAAAAACTTTTGAATGTAATGCGTTTAAAAGAATGCTTCGAAGTCTACAATATCTTATATGCTCCATAAGAGTCATAACATATAAGCTTATAATAGATAATCAACGAGAATAACTCATTTGTTAAAAAATGCTCCAATCATATAAAATAAACAACCATAAATGATCAGAATGATAAAAAGTGATCACTCTATTGTGAAAAAAAAAAAAATGAAAATCCATATAACATCCTTAAGCTCATATAACGAATATCACTGCAAAAATTGTCTTAAAATAAATTGAAAAATATACGTTGAATTAAATATAAAATATATTCAACGGAATTCGATAAGAATATTTTCTTTAAGTTTTTAAAATTTGTTGATATGAGACGACTTAATGAATTCGATAGTGCTATTAAAGGTTCATAGTAAAAATCAACAAAAGTGATTTCAATAAATTCTTCGAGAATAAACAATCCCAAAAATAGTTAATTATAGTAAATTAATCGTCAAATATTATTAGAACTAAAAAAAATGAGAGCCTCTATTATTTGTAACGTTTATTGTTCAATAAAGAAATATTCTTAAGCACTCTTAAACAATATGTAAATGTAGTTTTATGATTTGATATGTAAATTAATCTATTAAAAATGGAGAAATATAGGAGGTATAAATGAGAGCGAAATAGAATAGTTGAATGATTAAAATCATTGAAAAAATAGATTAGGAGAGGGATGGGGGGGGGGGGGGGGGGGTGAGGAGAGTGGAGGGATTGAGAAGGCGAACGAGACGGAAAATGATCATTGCTAGAGAAGGTCGGTATTAGCACACTTGGTACATTCGTTACTTTACCGATCATTTCATGGTCTTTTACCTGTGCCGGAATATCGGAGTAGATTTTGAAAAACCGCAAATGGGATAGAAAGATGAAAAGAGAAGCAAATTACTTGCAGTCTCTTAGATCGGATCGGAATTTCGATTCAGCTGTGACAAATATGGATATATAATCTAAGAAAGTGGAAATGCAAAAATCATCACAGCACTAAGATTTTTGAATTGCGGCTAAATGCTTCGGGTAATCCCCTAATGTGCACGATTGCCGGTGCAATTACCATCCTAGCAATGATGAAAATCACTAAACAAAGCAATAATAACAATAAATCAATGCCTATAAATAATAATTAAGTGCAATAAATAAGTATATCCTGAATTTCTGGAATCTCTCAAATACATCCTGGAAGATTTCATTGATCGTCAATCTTTGCAAATAGACTAGATAGATAAATCCAGGAAAAAAAAATGAACATATGGGAATGTCATATGACTTGTTGAGAAATTAAACTGCTCATGCACTTAACGTCAACTTAAAACGCAATACGAGGAGCACTATCGGTGCCGTAAGTGCTTCCGTATATGAAGATGTCGATTTGCATCATCATACTTAGGCATGCACACTACGTTAAGAAATAGTGCTTTAGTGAAATATGCTCTCATTCATTTCTCGAAGAGCATTCCACCATCATGGATTGGGCTACTGTCCTTGAAATAAATAAAACAAATCAGAGAAATATGCCAAAGCTTAGAGATAGAGACGAACTATGAAATATCAATTTATTTGTTTTTAAATATTATGGCCAATATAAATTATGGTCACAACATTGGAAGTGAATCACTAAAAAAGAAAAAAAATTAACCGAAGAAGAAAGAACGGCAAGACGCAACATCATTCCAACGAGCGTATTCGAGCAATAACGAGTGGCATTCACTTCAGTGGGGGTATTTAGCTAGAAATAAGACACTCCTCAAGGGTATTTTATTATCGCATCTCTGTGATGATAAATTTTGATCTCGAGATCAATGATAGATATAGTGTGATACATGGGAAGATTGAAGGGTATTTATGAATGTATCAAATTTTATACGGCACATACGATTGAGCATTAATGAAACATTGACTGACATACTGAAACATTTTGAAATGAAGCATTAAAATGCAGATCAAATTCTTTCATCACTTCAATAACATTCCTAAGTAATGTGTCGATAAAAAATCTACGTAGATAATTCGTTTTACGCATAAAACGAATTTTATGCGTCGATAGAATTGTAATTTCTTTTTTTTTAATTACTTTTAAGTAATAAGAAGTAAAATATTCTTAACTCTTTATGATACTATTTAAAATATCATCATATAAAGTGATGAAGATTGTGAACTCTAGTTGTTTCTATAAAACTTTCACAACATAATTAAAAATAAATCAAATTTTGCAATGAATAATTTTTGCATAAAAGTATGTAATTTCTTTTTTTTACATCATCCGGTATTTGTTGTATGATAAAGATTCTTCGAGTAAAATATTACTGCATGAATAACTTTTAAAAATTATACAACTGATGCATACAATAATATCGTTATCAATGAACTCTTTCACATCAGTTATATTAGTATAACTAAGCCAATTACATTAGTGAAAATACCTTTTTCGTTCTTTATACAGTAATTTAAAAATTCAGAGAACATCACAGACGTATGTATAAGTGCTTTTATAATTTAATCTGTTTTTTATTTAGTAAGCTTTTTATCTCATATCGTTTAAGTTGATATAAGTCGTCAGGGGAGCGGAGGGAGGGGGGGGGGGGGGAAGAATTTTGCAGCAAAAATATTTCAATACTCTCCGAAAGACTCCTGAAGTTACATTTTATCATATTTAATGAAAGATAAGCCGAATATAAATAAGAAAAGAATTAGATAAGCGACATGTGATTATGATCACAATAAGGAATTCATATCTTTTTCGTTGAATAATATCTATCTCTCCGCATAAAGAGGTCCAACGAAAACGTGGCTGTAAGGACGTTATGGATGTTATGGAACATTAGTGAGGTCTGATGAGGACATTATGGGACATCAGTGAGGACTAATGAGAATATCATGGAACATTAGTGAGGACATTAAAGTCATAAATTTACCTCTGTACAAGTTTTCTTTGTTGACTTATGGAAGTGAGGCATGACTTTTGGTATGTTCTGAGCATGTTAACGTTCGGCGATGTTCTATGTCATCACCATGTTATGAAACAATGGAGGCAGTGAACATAGTGCGATAGTAGTATTGCCTCCTAAACGAGCTTGAATGGTTGTGTCTGTGGAGGTGCAGTGACTGCAGGTGGCACATATCCGTCGAATTTACGATGCAACCTACATGGCGGTATCGGTGGCGAGAAAACACTCTTCACCCAGAACACATATTGCGATTTCACCACAGTAGCGCTGCAATAAAATTTTGCTCTGTGGGAAAATTTCAAATTTCGAAGTGACCATTGGTCAGCTTCTACAGTCATATGGACAATCATCGGTAGGAGATGAAAAACTTAGGAAGAGTGCTTTCAAGAAAACATATCAGCAATTTGCCATATCCTATCAAAGTCTCCTCTGAAAGATAGATATGATCGCATGCGATTTTGAAATCATAAAATGGAGTTTTCTTTCTTGACCTCCAAATCGGCTAAATGATCTGACCTCTTGGGTATGGTAGTGTTCAACTTACACAAACTGCACTGTGTAGTCATCGTCTTTGTCATTCTTCCACCACAGTTTCACTTCATTTTTATCTTCTTCATGTGCGTTCGTTACCGAATCG
Organism: Ascaris suum; assembly: GCA_013433145.1. Classification (NCBI taxonomy): domain Eukaryota; kingdom Metazoa; phylum Nematoda; class Chromadorea; order Rhabditida; family Ascarididae; genus Ascaris; species Ascaris suum. Next base: position 1,223,140 of record CM024172.1, on the reverse strand, counting down.
TGGAATCTAAAGCATTGTTGCCTCCATGAACCGTTATCGTCCAGACGCACCAGTTTACCCATCCTTAAAGATATGATTTATTTGCTTTTCACCATTGAGGTAACGACTAAGAGGTTCATATATTTGCAGTGACCGCATCTCTCAATTAGACAAATATTTACGAGTTTACTCTCTAAATGACCATTTTGTCAAAAAACACTGCAGATGATTCTCCATGGTAAAACTACCAAGTTTTATTGATATCACTTTTAATATCGTTCTAAAATTTGTCGTATTATCACTTTCTAGAGGTAATTTTGTACGATTTTTATTGTATTTAATTGTAAATCGAGAATGAATATGATAATAAGTACGCATATAGATAATATATCAAATTGATTCTATTTCTATATGGATGAAAAATTTGCGTTCTCTATTTGTAAATTCGAAAGAATTTTAGGAAAGAAGAGGGAAGAAATTTATCTTTTCGATACCTCATTCTTAGGTATCCCTTTATTCCTACGAAATTTCCTTAACGGGTAAGTATTAGCCCTTAGGAATAGATATTCGGGAAGCAGTTAAAATGACGAATTTTTTAAAAGAGAATTCAATACGAATTTGAATTTCGATAAAACTCTAAACGAACCAACCGTCTGCCTTGTCGAACTCCTTTGTAGACGAGTGGTTGAATGACGAAACCTTTGAAATGTACTTTTGTCGTATTCCCTCGTAGGGTCACTGCAATTGCAAATTCATTTCTTTGGGAAAATCTTTCATTTAATTCTTAAATTCATTCAATTCTTTTTCGTTTAATTTAATTCTTTAATTTCTTCAATTTAATTTCATTAAAAAATTCTTTTTTTTTTCAAATTCATTCATATTTTTTCTTATCGAAGAAATTGCATAAGTTTTTACCGTAGCCAATGTTGATTTAACAGTGTACTACTTTTAAGATTTATGATTGTTTAATTGACGATCTATACGCTGAAATAAATTTAAAACTACTGGTCATAACCTGTTTCTTTCTGCAGTTTTTAAGAGAACACTCATGGGCTATTCCGGTTATCCTCGTTAATGAGCTAATCCGGTTATCGTCGTTCATGAGCTATTCCGGATTATCGTCGTTCATGAGCTATTCCGGTTACCCTCATTCATGAGCTACCCCGGTCACCTTGTTCATGAACTATTCTCTACTTGTAAACATAAATATTATCACATCGCAGTGGATAAAATTATGAATTATCACATAATTTCCAATGTAATCATATCTTAGCAACTCAAAATTACAATATAAAGGAGTGAAAGGAAAATGTTTTTAAAAAACGCTGATAATAATATTTTATTTTAATGCAAATTGATTTTTAATACCCATTATAATCAACTCAAAAATCCCCTTAAAAAAATAAAATAAAATAGAAATGCAATTATTAGAGGTGATAATATTCTTACATGCAACCGGTTGATTTCTCCAATAACATTTACTATCCACATCGATTGTATATGGCGGATCGGTAAGCTGAAATAATCAATTTCATAATTTATTACATATATATATGCAAATGTATTATATAAAATCTCATATTATAATTAGTAATTGATTTAGTATTAATAACTACTAATTTACTGTTACAATTATTAATTGAAAAGTATCGATGTAAATGATATGTTTATTATTGAAAATCTTCGAATAATATTTGAACGTTCATTGTTTTATAAGATTATATGTCGCAAATTTTATATCTCATCATGATTGGAAATAATATTTGAAAATCGTTTATCTTAGACTTCGAATTAAATGATATATTTATGTCGAAAAAAAAAGCCATTAAGAATGTCAAAAATCTCATAGATAATTGTATAGATATAAGTGCTCGAATTAGTGCTTTCAAAAATTGAAATATGCATTAACAATAAAACTATTTTATTTTATTCATCACATATAAGTTTAAAATTTTTTGCTGTCTTATAGATATTGAAAAAAATATAAAAATACTATGAAGTTATATTTACTATTACTTCATAATATTGCAAAAAATTTTTCATTATTATAAAAATCTATTACAAAAACATATAATAAAAATTGTTCATTATAAATCATGAGACTATATTTAGTTAATAGTAAGTAAGACTATTTAACTATATTTAATTAATAGTAAGTAATTAACGCAGTATTTGCTAAGTTTTAAGTAGATTAAAGCCGAATTGATTGCTATCAATTATGAGCGTTCTTTAGGAAAACGTTTAATATTTGAATATACTTTCAACTATCTGTATCTTCACATTACAGAAACCTTTTGTTATGGCCGAATATGCTCAACCTTTATTTCCATCTGAGAGTAAATATGAACCTAAGCGTAAATATACACTTATAACAATATGAGCATTTTGTTCTCATTTTCTAGAATATTTGCTTCTATTAAACAAACCTAAGCATTAGAATATTTTACTACAAATACGTCTACTTGGAACACCAATACTTTCCTAATAATAACCTATGAAAGAGATTTGGAATCACCTGTAAGCCACCAGCATGTTCTTCAGCTTGTAAAGGATTCATTGAATCGACCACAGAACGTTTACATGGTGCACCGTCAGGCCATGCACAAATACTACCGAACAGCAATATTATAGTGATAACAATTAGTAACACCATCGCTCGTCTTTCCAGTTCCTCACTTCTAAAATCTCTTCAATTTGATCTCTAATTCTATGTCGAGACGGATTACTCATGAACGTAAATTAGTAAGGAAATGCAAAATATCAAGGTGCACTAAGGTATGATATTCGTTTTTTTTTTTTTTAATGCACCATAACGCTTTTTTTTTCTTTTGTAAAACGATGCATATCTTTAGATATGAAAACAAACGAATATTTGTCCTGTGCATTTGATAAGTTCAATTATGTGAATCACAAAAAATTGTCAATAAAAAATTGATACGATCGCTTTAAGTTATGTCTGCTAAATCGACTCTAGTTGTCATTGATCATTCTAAGGGGAAAATTTAATTTCAAAATAAAATATACAAACTTAATCTTTTTTTTTTTGTTTTTGAAACCTATCAGATGAAATATAAAATAGTAATTAATAATTGAAATCATTTTAAAGCATAGAACAAAAATTAGAGATCATTTCAGTGGTTTTTTATGAATGGTTGCTATAGCTTGCTACTAGCTTAGTAAATAAACTTTAAAGCACATATCATCCGCAAACACATTCCAGTCACTTATCCCCCCATTCCACCCAACCCCCCCCCCTTTCTCTAACTGTTACTAGTAGTAACTAGTAGTCCGCTAAACTTTTACTTGTTATGAGGAGCGGAGATAACGAGGAACTAAACGGGCAATCATTCGATTAGCATTTTGTATAGTAAGCGAAATACTTATAGAAATTACGCAGATCACAAATATCAATGAGATATTCAAATTTTGTGAGCTCGATTCGATCACATAATAAAATCAACGAATTGAGCTAAGTGTGATGAAGAAGGAGAAGTTGATCGAATTGAAGACGAAGGTGAGACGTTTCTTCGTAAGCGAACAGGTAGCGCACATAGAAGTTCCGTTATGCGCGAACACAGCAATGAGCTCTATTAACTTTTTTTTTTCTTTCTTTTGCTGATTTCGACAAAGACCCACAACGTTTTACGCAATGAACATTTCGTTAATCAATACCCAAAGGGGTCCCGCCTTTAATTTTTGAATAGCTATTTTATTACTAAAATTCATTTAATTTTAGGCATCAATTTTAGGCTCATATTTATTTCGAAAACGTATATTTTAGATTCATATGTATTGTAGGCTCATGAATTTTAGGCTCATACATAACTTTTTTTAAAGTTTATGTAAGGTACTGCAATACTAACTCATATTTACATGATGGTCCGAAATTGCGAGGAGCATTTCTACACTGTTCCTATGTGAATATTTTAATATGTAAATGCACACATAGAGATTTCTTTAATAGAAGATGAGATTGTCAAGACAAGTAAGGGTTATTGAAAATAGAAGCGCGTAGCGTTGAGAAGACTGTTCGGTATACTTTAGAACCAATAAAAGGTATTTCACCAACTTCTAACCTCTCCCCATCCCCCCCCCCCTCTCTCCCCTTCTCACCAAAAAAAAGAGAATCCATTCCCCACTCTCACTAACATTCCATATCCGAAGGCAGCATTTTCGAAGACTAGCACCTTCAGAATCCGTTTAGTGTCTCTTTAGTGAAGGTCGATTTTGGATGGCGATTGCAATGAAAGAAGAATGATGATTTAACAAATTGCCATAACCACTTCCTTCTTTTTATTGTGTACATTTAAAAAATGTAATTTCAATTACCAAAAGCATTTTGTATACAAGCGCTCGCAATAAAACTTTTTTTAATCAAATAAGCGCTAGACGTTAAGACTAAAACAGGTAGAACAGGTTCCTCTTTTCAAATTCTTTGTATGGAATAATGTCCCTTTTTTCTTGGGCAAAATATAAACCTCTTCAATTTCTCTCTTCAATTAGACTATCGTATTGAATAATTTAAAAAAATGGCACATTTCTTCCGAATAGAACAGGTAAAAATTAAATAAACGCGCATCTTTTGAAAATATTCTTTCAGACTTAAATATACTTTCACGAAATCATCAAAAATTAATGTCTGTTTCAAGTGTTAGAATGTAATATCGACCTTTTTTTTTTTCTTGAAGTCATACAATTTCTAATTGCAATGGTCATGAATTTTTATTAAAATAGTGCATTGTTACACAATAGAACGAGCTCGTATTTCATAATTTCTTCTAAAATAGGTTTTGCCTTCCATCGCATTTTTTTTTTAATTGAAAAATTCGATGGATTTTTCTTTGCGAAAGCTGGTTTTCAAGTAGAAACCTGTTGCACAAGTTGCCGGAATCAACGAAGAGAGAAGATGAATGCATAAAAATAAAACTCCAGCAAATGTCTCAGTGATGAGCATAGTGTACATTCAGATCAGGCTATGATTCCTCTAAACGAAGAGATTTAATGGCATATTTAGAGAAGTTTAAGCGTAATTGTTTAGCAATTTCATTAAAAAAAAAAACAATCAATTGTAACTGCAAAATTTGAAGCGTCAACGTGCGAGCGAATATGATTCTAGACAGCCTCACCCTTTTTCAAGGTGGAAATTAATACCTGAAGATTTCATCGGTAGCTAGAAAACTTTTAAAAAAAAAGGTTGAAATATTGCAACGATATGCTGATAGCTGCATCAAAATACTGAATCCATCTCAATATTACTATACAATGGGTTCATGCAAACGTTCACGAGTGAGAAGAATGCAATCATAAAGGTTCTTCTCTATATAACATCCATTCTATATACGAGCATCCTGTTTCTATTTCGTGAGATTTTCTGCTTGCTTGCAAAGTCAATGATAAATTTCCACAAAAGCTTTCTAAAAAAAACCTCCGGAAAAAGAAACCGATTTCGTTGGAAGTGAACTCCGGAAAGCCGAAAAAAATATTTTATCTATTTCAAACAATTAAATCAACTTCATTATCCGGAAAATAAAATTGAGTTCAGGTACGTAAGGTGTGACTTCAAATGCCACCAAGTTCGAGTAGATAAGCGGCAAGCATTTTCGTCCCTTCGATATAGTTTCTCACGTTCATCTTTTCGTTCTGTGAATGTGCCATATCATCGCCAGCGCCCATTGGTAATAGCATAACGTTGTTACCGGTCAACTCTTCGAACGTAATCGTTATTGGTATACTTCCTCCGTCACGCACATAATCTGGTTCCACCCCATAAACTGCAATCGTATACATGCACTATTACAACTTTTTTTATCTCTCTGACCTTCGAATTTATAAGAAGTGCCACTCGCATGAAGTACCGCCCCCCCCCCCCATGTGTACACTGTGCAGCATTTCACGTGAATTCCGCATTGGATGTGCACTTCTCACGCACATGGAGCGCTATTTTCTCGTTAACTTTTAAACAATCAACTACTGGATAGAGAAAAGAGACCTAACACATTGTAAACATAGGCAAAGAGTAAAGAATTCAAAGTTTAATTACTAAAATAAGCGGCTGCCGCCATGACTACGATAGCGAAACTTGTCCTCTATCACACATTTGCGTAAATATCCAAAAAGTAAACAAATATTTCGAAAATTGATATACATGAGGATATTTCCGATTACTACTTACTATTATTACAAGTACTATTTAAATTAAAATACAAACGGAACTATGTCATAAATAAGCGGAATTTTTGATGATATAACTCGGAATTTTATAAAGCATAGAGTAATAAGTTCAACTTAGAGTAAAATAGAGTAATGAAATATCTAATCAAATACCTCTTTTAGTTGCTCTCGCTCCACACTGATAATGAGGATGTTTATAATCGCTAAGCCAATATCTTCCGGAATGATTCGAAAATGCCCTCAAATATTAAATAAATGAGGCATCCAATAAAAAATTAAGAAATGAATTTAACCACTTATCAAAAAAAAAAACATTAAAAAACATCAAACAATATTCAAGTGTTAAAATATTTTATAAAAATCAACTAAAGCCGAGAGAAGTACCCTTCGCAACAATTTCACACCTTCCATATTCACCTATGAACAATGATTTCATTGATGCCTCAATCAGGAAAGCACATTCGGATTCGGATTTCTCTTGTGCACAATAGATAGATCTAAAAATGCGATAAACTTCGAAAAATAACAAATATATATTAAATGAATAAAGAATAACTCACGATCCACTAAATCAGCAAGTCTATTATGTATAACTATGACCGACACCTTTGTTAGCTCCTCAATGATCCCTATTTGAATGTGAATGACTCTTTTATTTCACTTCAGTACCAATCTACATGAACCTATTGAGTAGAATATCTTTCACCTAACATTTTCGGCGATCGATATATTCTTACCTCACTATTGAAAATTCTTCAACATGAAACTAATTACCTACCTGTACTCATTAGGGGATCCTCGTTGTTTCCAAATTTTATTGAGATACTCGATGACTAGCTCATCCACTTTGGCAGTTTCCATGTTCGGTACAATACGAATGCTAAACTTGCCAATTACCTTCGCCGGAATTACCGTCTTCGCCCCGGGTCCTGAGAAAGCTCCCTCAATACCTATAAATAGTCTTTCGATGTGAAATTATAGGACGCTTCAAGCACAAATAATGCTAAGCCCCAATCCGCAATGAAGAAAAAAAATGCCCACATAGGACTGAGCGAAACCTAAGAATGTATTTTTAAAAAATCGGGCAAATCTCTACAGCGTAATAAGGTTAGTGAAATGATTGACTGAATAATACTTACGTTAAACGTACCCCTGCACGCAAATCAACGCAAAGATAAGCGCACTCCCCTCCTTTTCATATCACTGGATGATCCCCTCCCACGCCTTTCCTTTCCTCCATCTACCCCTCCTCCAGTACCGTTCATTAGAGTTCAACGGAAAATCGCATAAGCATACAAAATGAAAGGATCGAAAATGCACAGGGTGAATGAAAAAAGTCGACTGAAAAAAATGATATACTTCGTTGCAATGTCTTAAATTTTATATGCATCAACTAAGCGTGATGAAATAATTGGAGGTATGATAGCTATTTGTGATTACAGCATTAAGGTAAAATGGTTATTTTGGAACTTTGCAAACACCCCCCACCCTTCCCCCCACAATAAGCGGCTAATAGTTATTGCATAAATTCGTAATTTGGAACAAACAAAGTGAAGATGAATGAGGAATGAAATAAATTAGCCTAGGGCCACTTATCTGGAAATCAACCTGCAAGTTAATAAATGTTAATGAAAAAAGCTACCATAAATGACTTTATCGATGAAAAGTGTAGAAACTTAATCGTGCGCTACGTTCTGAACGTTTGTCTCTTCAATTTCATTAATAAATAACGCTAAAGTAGTGGCTAATATAAATAAAAATTAGCAAACCATGCAAAGAAAGTGACGGATAACGCCATCTATTCATCAACAATTCGGGTTTAGAAGAACGGAGTAATTTTTTCGTCCCGATCGATGATTGATAATCGGCCTATAATTGAGGTAACATTCTCGATGGAATTTTTTCACCCACTGTATAATACTTTCTTTTTTGCAATAAGAAAGTACGAATCGACCGATATATACTTTTAAAGAGGCACAAATATTTTCCCTCAAAAAACTTTAAATAACCCACTCTGTTTCGATTCAGTTATGAGTATAAACCCCCCCCCCCCCTTTTGATCACTATTCGGAATCTATATAACAATCACTGACCCAGATTGCTTCAAAAATAACAGTCACCGATCCAGATTGCTTCAAAACGTATCCGGAAACAACCAAAAATCAAGAAAAACAGCCAACTTTTTGAACCAACGATATTACAAAAGTGACATAACCCCGAAGTGACATACAAAAGTGACATAACCCCGCCTTTCCGAAGTGATATAACCCCAAAAACCGTTTGAATATGTAAATGTGTAATAAGCGCCTTACCTGATCAAAGTCTATTGTATCGTAGAGTTTTCGCTCGTCGACAGTGACGCCGGCAACAAGATCATTGATCCCATCGATACGAATAGTGCCATCAATGTCTGTCAATTGTGACATCATCCATACCACATCTGCTAGTGGCTCATACCTTCAATCAATTAATATTACTAAAACATATAGTATTTTTTCTCCGGGATTTTGATGAAAATACGAATAATTTTGAAGGAAGCCAAGCACTGAAATCGAACTTAAAAATAGAAATACTCCTTTGCAATTCAAAAATGAAATTAACAACGATTCAATGAAAGGAAAAAATCTCACGGAAATTTCAGTTTTTTTTTACTAAAAGAATGAACCCTGCTTTATGGGCAATAAAAGTCTCAAGAGAAATAATGGGAGGAAAAGAAAAAAAAAAGAAATTATTACACAGTGCCACCAAATGTACCCGAGTGTAGATCTTGTTTCGATCCGATCACTTCAATTGAATAATAACAAACTCCTCTGAAAGAAAACATCAACAATTTCAACAAAACATTTGAGATTTAAGGTTCCAATACAAGCCAAAAATATTTCTTTAAAGCTATATAATATAGAATTTCCTCCTGATGTGTTCTAATTAAACGTCACAATATTCCCTTCCAGCTGAAATGCAAAAAAAAAATTGAGCACTCCGATGAATCCATATCGATACCGTTGTTTTCTTTCCTTTTTTTTTGAAACTTTACAACAGGCAATTTTGATATTAAAGCTTATAATTCTAATAATTAAATTTATTGACAAAATTTGAGATGTTAGTAACTAAACTGTAGAAGAGAGCACTTCAATGGGTGTAACTCCAATCAACACTATGAAGAAACCGCAAACCTGAGGCCATAAGTGATACATGGTTTGCTAGGTCCAAGCCAATAGTTATCAGAGATGCATGTGAAATTCACATCGGAAAGCCATTGTTTCTGATGTGCCTTGAGCGCTTCTTCTAGACCAACCGAACCACTTTCCTCCATTCCTTCCAAGCAGAACTTCAAATACGATATGATAATGATATCATAGCAATAAACGACAAAAATGAAGAGTATAAATGATAGCGAAGGCTTATTTAAGCAAAAAATTTCAAATTCTTAATAAACCTAATGAGGCAGCCAACTGTCGAGATAACCTAAGTCGAAGAGATGATCGTATCAGAGGAAAAAGAAGAGAATTTTAATAGAAATGTCCACCTTGATATTGACAGGGATGTTGATCTTATTGGCGCGGAATGATTCGATAGCATTTATCCACCCCACAATCGGCCCTTTATCATCGGTCGATCCTCGTCCATAAAGCTTTCCATTCTAAAATTAATCTTCACTATACCAAAATTGTATTCGTTAATTTTTTCACTCAGGAAAAAATACTCTCTTATATTAATTATATAATTTTAATTTGCGAAGCAATGAGAGTTTATAGACGAAAATCTGCGAACGAATCGACGATTATTTCATTCGCTAATCGAAGCAGCAATAATTTTACATCTTCTCCATTAAACAATTTCATATATGCTATGAAATAAGACCTTACGTCTTAAAAACGGCAAACCTTTTCAGTAAGTTCAAAAGGTTCGGTATTCCATCCGTCAGCTTTATTTGCCGGTTGCACATCAAGATGTCCATAAATAAGAACGGTTTTCTTCGAAGGATCATTCCAAGAATCGCATAGAGCAATGGTGGAAGATCAAGCAATTTCCCATCGGGTAGTTTCTGCCTACCCAAAGGTATCAATTCTGCAGAGGCGCCTAATGATTCCAATTTCTATAAAATAACAAACTTACATATTGCATTCCCGAAAATATCTTTGAAAGAAAATATAAGGCACGTTGTTTTTGCAAATATCATCCGCAATGAAAATGAAAATACAAGATTTATATATCTATCAAATTAACGATTGAAATAAGGAATTTATAAATGGATGACCACACTTTTTCCACCTATCCTCTCGAAATTTCAATCAATATGAGCTGCTCTCTTACCTTCGTAAAAAAAAAAAAAAAAAAAGAAAAACCTATCAGAAATTACCAATATCAACGATGATTCTGAAAAATGAAAATTATCTCAATCTGGATTAAGCAAAATTTGCATATTGCCGTTTTAAATATTCCAAGCAAAAAAAAAAAAAAAAAACGCACAAATTCATTACCGATATCTTAATGCAGATAAACAATGGTTTGTAAATTCTATACGAAAAAAAAATTCCTTTATAAATACTATGTTTTAAATAAAAATACCATTACTATTTTTTTAAAAATGAGGGAAAAATATTGTAAATAGCCGGAAATCGTTATACGAAAAATTCGAAAATGATCAATATCGATAAATATACCTCTTTTGCCCAATGGATCATTTTGACGACATCTTTACGATGAACGGGATCAGCGGAGACACTCGGTATAGCAATCGCTTCACGAAGTCTCTCAATGAATTTTTCCTTATTCGTGTCTATATATCTACAATCATAATATAATATCTTTCAATACTCTTCACTCATATGCGAACAACAATTACTTACAAAATAATATTTGTTATCATCCATTTGCATTAAATAGATAATGCATCCTAGTATTATAACTACCATTTATTAGTTTATTTGTGAGATCGTTTAGTCCGAATAGAACGGTGAAATATTTTGACTGATGTAACACGTTTGACCATATATTTATAAAATTCGTCTAAATTGATTAAGACGAAAACCATAAACAAATCATTATTTGATTGACCCTAACGAGAGAGAGGAAATAAAATTAATGAGATAATATAAATGTCTAGTAAGTTTCTTTTTGAGGTGAGATGAGACACCTTGAACTTCGTGAACTTTATATTTTAACTACTTTTAACTAATTAAAAATATTTTAACTACTTATGTGTTTTTTATTTATTGGCTAGCCTTACAAGCTTACGATACGATTAAATAATTGGCCATAGCATTAGAATTGTAATGATATACTGAAAAATAATGATAAATAATTGGCCATTGTAATGATATACTTCATTTGCTATCGTAAGAGTATTTAAAAAAAAAAACTACAAACTTAGCGATCGTATCGTATTGTTTATCAATCGACATGACGACCAAGCACCGATGAGCGTCTATAATAGAAATGACGTTGACAGTTTCTGCATATAGCGCAAGAGCTTTACACTGCAGCATTTATGCTCATTCAACAATCAACATTTGCCAAATAGATATATATATAACGTTGAATATGTATATCAACGATGGCGATCAACTATCCCACCCCCCCCCCCCCCCCCCCCCCCCAATTAAAGCAATCAACATACGAATCACCATACTAAAAAAAAACAATCAACTAATGAAGAAAATAAAATTATTATTGAAATAAAAAAAAACATTGGAATTCAGAATGCAAATTATTTCAATACTATATATAAAATTTTTGAATTAAAATTTAAAAACTAAAATTAAAATTTAACGCTGAAATTAAATAAATTAAAATAAAATTCTTAATGCAAAATTAAAGGTAATAAAAATTAATTACAAAGTATAAAATCTTCAATTGTCTCTCTTTCTTCCATCCTCAAATTATCCTCAGAATGTATCAAAGTTATTTGCATTACATAAAGCTCAAAAGTACGTTGCATTTCCGTAAACAATTTGAATCGACGGCTATCCATCGTTTATTGTATAAATGACTTCCTGTCAAGACATTCAGAGTTATCAATAAGAGAGATCTAAGGCCGGAAATAATCATCTCTGGTTTGAACGTCATCGAAGAGGTACTCATAGAAAGTGTGGTCTTATATTGTCTTTTCATTGAATAACCGATAACAGTGTTCAACTGAAAAAGGGAACTTGGGAGGCAAATCGAGCGAATTGTGGTATAAGGCTCATCTTATGTTCCAACTAAGAAAGCATTAATCATCAAACAAATTAAAATAACGACCAACATTAAAGTTCTGGACGAAGATATTACCCCATTTCCATCCATCCCCTTCCCGTGTCATCAGCAATGACCTCATCATGAAGTTTTACAGCAACTCGAGGGAGTGGAATATTTTCTAACGTTTTCTTGAGAACTGCAGGAAAAATTGAATTTTTTTAAAGTTTATTAGCAGTGAAAGAAAAATTGCATATCGCCAAAAATATATCTAAATGGAATATATGAAAGGAACTAATAGAATCGGATATACGAGAGAAATCAAAAAAAAAAAAAATTCGACACACATGAAAGCAATTGAAAAAAAAAATGAAATATACATGAGTAATAAAACATCAGAAATGAAGCATTTTAGCACAAGAAAATATACTCGTCAATCTATACCACCACGATCGTTCCCACAAAAAAACAACACTGAAATGAATCATCCGAAATTGCGTTAACTTGTCAACATTTTAAGCAATGCAAATGCTCATCGAACCACGTTTGCAGTTGTTTTTTTTTTTTTTTTCTTATATTGGTGGGTATATTTTTGCACCAAGTTTGAAAAAAAAAAGTTTTATTGAAGAAAAATTTCTTCAAATTAGAGAATATTTAATGCAAATTTTTGAAATTATCCATCATAGAAAAGAAAAATCAATCCTAACATCGCAAAATGTTTTGTGTTTTAAGATTAGAAAGGCATAATTTCTTAAAAATGAGCATAACTAGAATTAAAGGTATATGCAAGTGTCACCTGAATTTGCACTACACAACAAATCGAATACAGGTGCTGGCGAAACAATGATAACTACTTCGATATTGACTCCTATCGAAGTGGGAGGAGCATCCGACAACTCCACATAGTGATATCAGACTTTTATCAGAGAATATTCCATTGAGACTGATAATTCGTTCATTTGCCACCAACATCTTAAAAAAAAACATTGTGTTCGTGAAGTTCACCTAGCAAAATCCCAACCATCGACCACTCACACCTATTCAACCAAGATATCCAGCCGAGGAATAGGCTATTAACCTGCGTCGTATCATTCCAAACTTATCATAATTTCCTTGCGAGTTCTTTTATAGAAATTTTTGTTTTAACTTATAACTCATCGTGATTGGATTATAAGATGCTCTAACTTTATCTTGTAGGTAATTAATTAACGTTGCCATCTTTTTTTCCTATATGAACCGATGTTCTCATAAGGATCGTAGTTTAATGATACTCAACAAACTTAACAACGTTATGAGGTATGATTAATAACCATAGCTGACTATGAAAAATAGGGACGTCTAGTCACCTGGTGGCGCCATGTGAATGTGAGTGTATAAACACGATGGACAGACAACTCATACAGGTAAGGTGTGTTGAACGAGTGGTCATTATCTCTTTACAAGTATTCATATTACACCTTTCACCTGACTGTTTACTCGAACTTATAGGTCGCTTATTGTCCCATATACCCATTCTCCAAAAGGTCAAAGGTGACACTTTGTGTATCTGAGGGAAAATTCACTCTGCAGAAAAAGTTTGGCAAAGAAAGAATTTCATATGAATAAAAAAGTGGCTAAAATTGAGCAAAAAAAAAAAAAAAAATCTCGACAAAATAGCTTAGCATAAAGAGTGGAATCATTAAAAAAATACAATGTTTAATAGCAAGAGATGCGATAAAGACGAGAAAAATATGAGGTAGATGATTATGCATAATAGATAAAAGCAGCGGTAAATATGCTTCCGGTTGATAATACTGATAATAGGAATTAAAATACTAGAAAATAATACTGATAAAAGAAATTAAAATCAGAAAATAATACTGATGCTAGAAATTATAGTCTAAATGAATAATCTCGATTATATCAAAAAAATCTCAGCCGTCTCACTATTCGAATGCTCAACTTATCGATATTAGAAATATACTAAATTGATAGAACTTGAGATTTTAATCATAGAACTTAACTTTACTATTTGAATATTCGAAATGAGAAAAACCCCTTAATCATGAAAAATTTTTATTGTATGAAAGAAATTTTTGAAAATATTTTAAAAAATAGTGAAACAATAACTCGAACGGAACTGATAAATACGAAAAATATGTTTGATAGATGGGAAAATTTATAGCCATTATTTTATTTTTAACTAGAATTGTTCATTACTTTATGAGCACTAATGTGGAAATACTTCATAAATATCTCGATGTTTTTCCTATAGTTATTGCACTCTCTTCATATGTAACATAAATCGATTTATTAAAATTAGTGATATTGATCGAAAGAGCGGTGAACGATCGATCTGATCACTACATTAATCTTGATCGAGTATCTAGCCTTCATATTCGAGGTCGACTCTAACTCATTCCATATGTTCGTAGATTAAACGATATTGTCACTAGCAATATTGATTGCAAAGGTGATGATATTAACCCAGACAGGTAAGGAAGGTAATAATTGAAAACTTTTTCAGGTAATAAGGTAAAAGAAGCTATAGAGATGACATTAAGGTTGCCATTCTTCTCACATCGTTTGAGATATTTTATTACCCAAAAAATAAAAAGCGGTCGAGTTTACTGATGGAACAAGATGAGAGTATGCCCATCCCTTTTCTTCTCATCCTCACCTGCCCCCCAGAATTCCGACAATAGGTGCATTATCCTGCCCACTCACCGATTCCTTTACCAGAATTAATTGATGATATGAAGTGGGAAGGCACCCCTCGCCTCCAGAATTTCGGCAGTAAGGACGTTGTTCCGTCCACCTCTCCCTTCCTCCGATCTGCTTGATAGGATCGAATTCCCCATCAGTCTTCACATTCCTTCCCCCAGTCCTCTATTATGAGGGAGTTGTGGGATGCACCCTCCCCTCATTCACTCTAGAACTTTGAGAGGGGCACTACAGCTGATAAGTAACACTGATGTTAAATGAAATAATCGAATCATCTCATGTCATTGGGTCGATCGCGCACAGGTATGCAACTGTCATTTTGTCTTCCCTATACCGCACGATATTTGTTCCGGAAAAATTGTTCAATACTTCTTACTTTTATTGCATTATGCTGCAAGCCTCATTACTTTACTTCAAATGATATTGTATAAAAGTAATATGTAACAGCGCATAAACGTACGACATATTTCAAGAAAAAAAGGTTGAAACATGAAAATGATTGCATCTTCGATTGAAGTCAAGCAAATCTATGCATCGATTATTACTCACTTGCTAATCATATTATTTCAATGATTGTTTGTAACCAATATAATAATTCAGAAATTTTTCAATTAAAAGCAAATTTTCACAGATAAATTGGATAAGAATCAACCGTTTCATTCCGAATACAAATAAATATTCATTGATTTTTTTTTTATTAACGAAAAAATATACGAATGAAAAATATATGCAACACAAATATGACGTCTAACATAAAAGAAAACAGTTGTTGATGTAATTTAAGATATGATGGACAGCTGACAACATGAAATATTATGATGGCATTTAGCAATCGCAAAAAAAAAATTGACGATTTACGCAATCAATGAATAGAAGATATATACTCTAACATTTAAAAAAATCCCTAATTTCTACCAATTTTTTGCAGAATTTCACGGAATTTTTTCTTTTTTTGAAAATTTCCCTATCTCATCTTTCCTATCTAATAATTTAGAAATCTCCTTTCAAAAAATATACTATTCAAAAATGAATAAATTCATTTAAAAAATAGATTCATAAGCATAATTATAATGAATAATATGAAATATCCAAAGGAATTTTTTTTTGAAGAAGAAGAAGAAGAAAGAAATATTCAACGAATAAATCATAATAAGTTATAAAATATTGCAAATAAAATCGATGCAAAATTTTTGAAGCGAATCGAAACAATTTAATGCATCATTGTGCAATTTAAAGATCTTTGCTGCGCCAAAATGATCACTGAACAATGAGGGTGAAATTTTTTATTTCGATCAAAATTTGCAACAGACAATTGCAAACGCATTGCAAAAAAAATGAACTTTTCGAAGTGCAAAAAATTTGCATAATAGGTAAATACTTCATGCTGGAATTAAACTATTGATATGCGATCGGTCAGTGCTACACCGCAAAGATGATACAATTAGAAAAATTGCAATTCACAGGTAAGTAAATACCAATGACATATATGCAATATCAAGGTGAATACAATTGCAACAATGAATTACAATAAAAGAGAAACAATTGCAATTGCGGAAATTCAAATTTATGCAAAAAATACTTGCATAGAAAATTTGATTTTTTTTAAAATATTGCATAAATTTTTGCAACAAATTTTTTGCATATTGGCAATTTTTTTTCGCCTATAAATTCACAGTTTAAATGCAATTATAAAAGTGATCAATAGGAATACACTAATAGAATGCAATAAAATCTATAAAGAAACTATGCAAAATAGGCCTAAATGAATTAAGAAATATTTGCATAAAATGCAATCATATTGAGCCTAATTCAAGTAAGTAAGCAGCGAGCATTTTTGTTCCTTCGATATAATTTCTTATGTTTATTTTTTCATTCTGTGAGTGAGCCATATCATCACCGGCACCAATCGGTAATAACATCACATTATTACCTGTTAACTCTTCGAATGTCAACGTTATCGGTATACTGCATCCTTCACGTGTATAATCGGGTGTTGTACCGAATACTTAAATAATTAAATAATAGGAATTACTTTCCTATATGAAAAAAATGATAGTCTTTTACAAATATTTCGATATTTAATTCGATATTTCGGAAGTTTTTCGATGCAATTTTTTAAATGCTATCGTTTTTTTATTTTTATGGAAGATAGTGAACACCTGAGCAAAAAAAAAACGAATAGTATGGACATAATCGATAATTAGCACTTTTTATTGTTATCACAGATAACAATCTTAGATACACACTCGTCATATTTCTTTGCCTAAACGCTCTTGATAATCAGCCTAACGATGCGTCCATCACTTTGATCTAATCATGAAATTTCGTCCTTACCATGATAATTCGCTCTAACTATGGAATTTTGCCTTAACCACGACATTTCGCCTTAAACGTAAAATTTCGCTCTAAACATAAAATTCTGCCCTAATGATAACCATTCGATTATCCACTCAACGAATCCACTGAACGAATCCACTGAAAGAAAATCCGAACTTCATATAAACAGCCGAAAAATTCAGTACATGCTCTATTTTAGTTCATCTATTTAATAAAATATGCTTTAGTCGTGAACGATGTAATTGATGAGAATTTGAATAAAATGGGTTGATACTCTGAAATCGAACGATGATATCCTCAAATAGCACCAAAACTCCTATAGCGCTGAAAGATAAAACATTCTATAAGTCGACGAGAGTTTCCAACAAATATATTGCAATCAAATTTAGAGCAAATGAGTGTGATAGAGCATTCGCATAGCCATTCCAAAAAAAAAAAGAATTAAGGCGATAATATAAGGTGTCACCAACCTCTCTTAATAGCACGAACTCCGCATTGATAATGAGGATGCTTAAAATCAGTGAGCCAATACCTCCCTGTATGATTTTGATAGGACCTGAAATTTTTATATCCATCATTAAAGTTCAGTTACAAGGGGATAGAGGAGGAGGAAGGAGGGAGGGAGGGGGAAGGGGAAATCGATATTAGAGCCTTTCATCCTTTTCAAGCTTGATTAGAAAGAAGACTGATATAATTACGGCGATTTTCATTTTAGATAATAAATAAAAAGGCGATATTTTCACAAGTATGGAAAACTTTCCCAAACAAATCATATTTTTAAGGCATAGAAATTGAAACGTTTTTTTTTAACGTGTGCGGTATTAGTCTTTCATAAATTCAAAGCCTAATTCTATGTTAAATCATTTATTGATAACAATCTGCCCTCTTCGAAAATATCAAATAGAACGATTAGTAATGCAGAAAGAAACATTCCTAAGCAACGAATAACATTAAACGCATGCGAAAAAAGTTTTAAAAACTATTCAAAAAGCTTGATAATCCGAACGGAAATTAATATTTGCATAAATAGAAAGCGTTCATCTACCTTATAGTCAACAATAAATTCACCTCATATAATAAAACAAAACACTTATTGAACCAATAACTATCCGTCTGTAGGTTTGCTTAATTGTCATCCAATTCAAGTGGTCAATGGTCAAAAACCAAGTTTTTTCGACTATCGTTGTTGATAGTGAATCATGGTTTCGTTGAATAATTGAAAAGTTTAGCGCAGGAATATAGCTCTGAAGAGAAGCACTAGAACCCGCTCTAGCCTGAAGATCACATCAGAATCTCAGCGGAATAAAATTTGTGTGTCGGCGAAAGCTAGACGCCGCCGATTCCCAACTAACAATATTATTATGGATACAATAGACAGGTAAATTTGCATAATCTTTTTATCAACCTGTAGCTGTTGGGAGAGTTTCTTTGTTGCCATATTTTGTCAAGGTATTTGATGACAAGCTTTTCCACTGTTTCACCGTCCATATTGGGGACAAGCCGAATACTGAATTTACCGATCACCTTTGCGGGAATGACCGTCTTTGCACCTTGACCATCAAATGCACCTTCGATGCCTATAAGTGTTTACCGCTTATTCACGCTAAGAGATATATGTGCCTCCAAACCTCTTTCATTATTGATTATTGAAGCATTAAGGTAGATTGCATTTCCATCAAGAAAGAGCGCAACTTTCTTTTGGCCACTACTCTCAACTTATGTCACTTTCGAATTCACTTTTATCGCTCTTCCGTTTTTCATTTGCAAGGAGAGTGGAATAACGACATTGTGAAAATATGCTCCATATCGGCAAAGTTGTCATGAATTTCAGTTAGCCGATCGAAGGGTCTAGAGTTTGCAAGACCGATCAATAAGAAGGTCGAATATGCTTACCGTGAATAGAAAGTGACGGATATCGCCATATGTTCATCAAGAGTTCACTCTTTGAGCTACGGCTCAACTTTTTCGCACCAATCGTTCTTCTATACTGTTCCTGTAAATAGATCACCTCCTTTCTTTCCAACATTATATCCTCAAATATACACCGTTAATAGATAAGAATCTCACCCCCCCCCCCTCCCCTTTACTTACCTGGTCGAAGTCGATAGCCTCGTAGAGTTTTCTTTCTTCGACTGTTACCTTCGACACGAGATCGTAGATCCCATCAATCAATATCGTACCATCCAGATCAGTCAACTGTGCTAACATCCACATAAGATCAGCCAATGGTTCAAACTAAAAAATAGGAACTAAATTAGCCTCTTATGCTATAACAGACAAACCTGAAAGATGTTACCTCGATCCAGGTGAGCGCTCTCAGATGCAATTTTCTCGATCATTTTAATGCCGTTATGCTTTTCAAAACTCTACAAAGCATTAAAAAAAAGGGGAATGTCAAAAAGAGATGCAAATCAGAAAGATGCCTAATGCAAACTATTTTATGCCAACATAAAACATAAATATATCGTCTTAAAATTCCTCATAGGATTTAAGATCCATTCCGTTTTTTCCAATAAATACAGAGCACTACATTCATTCTTCCGGAAATAAAAGGATCATCATCGAACACTAAGTGAGAATGAGGACAACCAAGGGAAGTCGAACTCTTTGACGGTACCATATGATGCATTTCCTTTCGGAATCATCGATCCCACTCGGTCTTCAAAAATATGTTAGAATTATAATGAAACTGAATTTCTGTGTGGAAGAGTGGGGAGGGGTGGGGGGGGGGGGGAGGGCGAGGAGAGGGGGAGAATGAGGAAGTGGGCACTTTTTCGATCCCGGTTTTTGAAAATCCTCTCTCATAGTTTCGGTCCTGGTTTTTGCACAACCTCTCCCGATGCAACTCTGCCATACATCCACATAGATAAAATTATAGAGACCCAAACAAAGGTCTTGAGAAATAATGATCAACTCGAATGGCGTAGCATATCTAATTTTACAATAAGAGTTCAACTAACACATTTCCGCCGTATGTACCCGAGTGAAGATCTTGATTAGAGCCTGTTATTTCGATCGAGAAATAGCTCACACCTCTAAACATATTCAGCATTATAAGAATACATTTTTAGGAACTAGTTTCTTCTTTTTTTTTTTCAATAACTGCCTACTTACAAAATAGTTGCATTCCAATAATTCATTGACCTTTTTATCTGTAATGTTTCTTGGAATGTCTCTCTACCTTCACCAATTGTTATAGCGCTTACCTAGCTGACTTCCTCTCCCTTCAAGGTTATAACACACCGTCCTCCCTTTCTTTTCTCCTTAGCCGGATAGTCACTACCAAACAGAAACGTATAAAAATGAACTGAAGCGAGCAAATATTAAACCAATGAAAGTAGAAAGGATAATAATAAGAAGAAGTTCGTCATAAGCTTTAAATACCAAATTTAATTAAACGTTTACTAATTGAAATCGATAAATTTCTAAAGAATCATATGCATTGCGCTTTAAAAATTCAAAAATATTTCAGTATACTGCAAATTCGAGCGCCTTAAAAATCTTCTCAAATGTCTTTTAGTAATTTGATGAATTTATCTATAAAAAACTATCGAAAATTTAAAATTCAATCCAAAATACTTCATTGTCTTACCTGGAATATTCACTGTCTTACCTGGAATACTTCATTATCCTACCTGGAATACTTCATTATCTTACCTGGAAAAAATTAATCACATTAGGTGGAAAGATAGCTCCTAAGATGGCATACCTGAGACCATAAGTGATGCAAGGTTTGCTTGTACCCAACCAATAATTATCGGAAATGCACGTGAAATCGACATCGGAGAGCCAAGTATTTTTACGTGCGTTTCAATGCCTCTTCAAGACCTAACGAACCACTTTCCTCCATACCCTCGAGGCAAAACTTAAAACAGATCACATTAATCCATAGTAGATCAAATAAGCTCGTAAAGAAAACTTGAAAATAAGCTTGCGCATAAATCCATATTGAAAGTCACCACTAAAATAAGGTGAAAATTTTCATAAAAATATTCTCTATAGTTTCGCAATATTTGTGGTTAATTGTGGAGACAATTTTTTGAAAATGCGACAAAAAGATAGATCAAAAAAAAAAATTCCATTGAAAATCGTTCAAAAAAGAATAAAAAATAAGAAATACTTGCTTAAAGGAAATACTGGAAAAGCGCATTGATGAAGGTACTGCTTTTTTATGTGTAGATCAAAACACGCTACATCATATCACCTATTTAATCAGTATATAATACATAATATCATCCATTTAATCAAGGTGTAACGGCAAAAAAATTGATGGGTTTGATAAAAAAAGATTAGAGAGCAATCGAATATCTTTCAAAGATACGACATCTTTGCTAGCGCATTTATAGATTTTAAAACCGCCTACAATTTCGAGAATGGCAGGTGGGAAAAGTCTACCCTTTCCTGAGAGAAAGTCTACCTTTCCGTGCGGGAAAGTCTGCCCTTTCCTGAGGTATAAAGAATACAATTCGACCTCTTGATAGCCTATTTTGATCATTTCTCTCCAATTCATAGTCAATGTAACCCTCTTCAAATGCAATATAAAAGTTGATTTAATTGCTCTATGGAGAATTTATTTATCAATAAGGTCATAAAATTCTGTAATTCATTGTCAATCTTTGTGATTGATTTATGCAAAAACAAGTTTCAAGCTTTAAACTAAGGCTCATTCAATTGCTTCCTAACTTCTATATTATCTCTTCAATAACCTCTCTCTTTTTTTGTTTTCTTCCTCCTAGTTCAATAGCATTGTTTAGAAAATTTTCCTTTTCTTCTTTTTTTCTTTTCGGGAAAAGACTATCACTTTTAGTTGTTTTTTTTCTCACGTCTAGAATTTATTAAACGTGTTTTTTTTACTATCATATGCATTTGCAGGTCTATATCTTTTTCGTCTCTTCATCTGTTATTATTCTTTTACGTTATATTTCTATCATTTAGCATTCTCTATCGTATGCACGTGAGTGTTCCTTATGAAACCTTTATGCGCCTGTTCACCTGCTCACCTGTTCAATCGGCATTTCCCCTCTTATGCTAGCTGGTGTCTCATCTTCAGACAAATCAAAAAACAGCAGAATTCTTTTTTTTCTTAGCAATGATATAATTATTGAAATGAGTGTCAAACCTTAATATTGACAGGGATGTCAACTTTAGTGCTGTGGAACATCTCGATAGCGTTTAGCCAAGCCATTATTGGACCCTTATCATCTGTCGCTCCACGACCGTAAAGTTTTCCATTCTGCAAACGCATTCCAATATATGGTGATAAGGAAATGCTCACATACAGCAGCATTAATGCTTTACTATACATCAAAATCGTTGGTATCATTTTTCTTCGCCATATATAAACGAAATAAAAATCAAGCTAGAGGTCACTAAGTCTTATCAATGATAATATAGTGATAATATTGATAGGTTTACTTAGTTAGATGCAATCTATACGAAAAGTTATAACGATAGAAACTTTTTTTTTAACATAAAAGGAATAATAATGAAAGAGAACAAATAATTTCTAGACAGAAAATAAAATAACGGAAATGATCTTTAATTCAATATTAAATTACAAATATCTTCTCCATCAAAGTGAATTATGATAATAACTCATTGGTTAGGGCAAAAAGCATACTCAGCACACCTTCCTCACCTTGTATGTGGAATAAATTTCTTTCTTTGGGTGGAAGAGATGAACCTCTCTTAGCGATCTTCTTCTTTTATCATTAGTATCTAACTTGAACGGATCAACTATTTTTACACTCAGAAAAAAACATAGAATGCTGTCACAACAATTTGTGAGAATTATTGGAAGAATACCTCTTAATCCAGCAATTCTCCTCTCGATTCTCGAATTCTTGGGAAATTTTGTTACCCGGGAAGTTTTATTTGCGGCAACAATGATATCCAACTTTTTTCGTGTGGTTTTTTTGCATGCAACTTTCACACAAGAAAAATTCAAATTAATGCCTTTTCAATAAGTTCAAAAGGTTCACTATCCCAGCCATCCTCCTTTTTAGCAGGTTGAACATCGAGATGTCCATAGATGAGCAACGTCTTTTTCTTTGGATCATTGCCAAGCGTTGCGAATAATCCAGGCGGAAGAGTGAGAGTCATACCATTTGGAAGGGTTTGCTTCCCTAGTGGTACGTTTTCGGTTATGGCTCCAAGAGATTCCAACTTCTGTAAAGAAAATTTCTAATAATTTTCCCAAAAAAAAGGAAAAAAATTCCCGAAAATTTTTTTCAAGTAAAAAAAAATTCCCAAAAACTTTTTTCAAGTGAAAAAAAAATTCCCAAATTTTTTTTCAAGTGAAAAAAAAATTCCCGAGAATTTTTTTTTCTTCCATATAAATAGAATATTATCGAATATCATTTATCAATGTTGTGATATTTTATTTTATTTTCTTTCATTTTCTCTCTATGATTATTTCAAATTTTTTTTAAATATAAATAAAAATTCTATTTGATAAAGAATAAATATTTTTATATAGTACTAATTCAACGAAATACTATAAATGTAGAATTACTAATATTATTTTCCTCCTTATTTATAATGTAAATCGTTGAATAGCCGCCCATTATTGAAATAAAATAAAAGTTCCTAGAAGAGAAAGAGAAATTGACGATGAGCAGCATACTTCCTAGAGTGGTACTCTATTTTAGGTGTGAATGAACTAAGGCGTTTCGTGATTTGAACATTGCATAAAACAATAGCGCCGGCTATATTTAAAAATTATCTCATTGAATTGGCGCTCTATATTAGATATTTTAATTTTAATTTTTTATTTTTTTTTTTGATTATAATTTTTATTAATTGCAAAAAATTGCAAAATTAATTGCAAATAAAAATATTGCAAATTGCAAATTGCAAAAAAAAAATAATTTTTTTTTTAAAGAAATAATTTGATTAAAAGAATTTGACAAAAAATAAAAAAAATAAAAATAAAAATACAAAATTATTGCATAAATTATTAAATAAATATAATTTAGGGATTTTTATTTTGGAGAAAAAAAAATGTTTTCATGAATAAAAATGAGGAAAATTTTATGCTGAAAGATAGCATCCTATTTTTTTTTTTTAATACTATCGAAGTTTTGATCGACGATTAGTCTTGGATCAGTTACCTGGCGCAGGTAATTAATTGATATCATACCTGAAAATTTATTCGATAAATCTAATGAACATACACAAATTATATCATTGAATCTATGAAAGAGGATAATTGAAGGCAATACTTTATTAACCCAATCGAGCATTTTGATCACATCTTGGCGATGTTCAGATTCAGCGGAAACGCTTTGGATAGCAACCGCTTCCCGTAAACGTTCAATAAATTTGCGTTTATTTGCATCAATAGCCCTAAAATTTGCATATTATCAGAAATGATAAAATATAACTATCTATGCCCAGTAGGATTTGAAATCTTGAAATTGGCATAGTAAACATCTCTGTAGTGATGGTGATTCGATAGTGAGTTACACAACAATTGCCACCAAGAGGTATCAGGTGGTTAAGCATGACCTTCATCTTAGAGTTTTAGTGGGAGCTCCAGCTTTTACCTCTAAGCACGACTTATATCAACAAGAGAATTAACATATGCATATGTCATATTACACTCATGCAAATTATTCCGTGCCATTCACTTCGAAGACAGACACAGACAGACACAATTAAGCAAATGAACAAAGATAACAATGGGCATGAATGAGCCGAATAAATAAATGAACAGCGGAATGCATACTTTGCTATTAGATCATACTTACGATCGAGCGACATTTCAAGAGGTGATCTTTATCTGCAATAAATTATGAGGTGTAATAAGAACAAGGAAACGATGATCAAGTAAATCATCGAAACGGACATATTCATCACTAAAGAAAACAGGTAAATTTTCGACGCAACAGGTAAACTATAGCAATACATAAAACAACGATCGGCGGAACAAGATTGCAACACCTATTTCATTCCACCTACTTATAACAACTATTCCGTGCCATTCACTTCGAAGATAGACATAGACAGGCATAATTAAGCATTTTCTTGATCAAATAAGCGCAAAATAAAACAATTAATTGAAATATAAGCATATAAGTGAATTGCCGAAACTTAGGCCTCTAGTTGCCGACTCTGTTATTTGGGCTTTTATTTATGGCTGCAAATTCTTGCTGAGTGCGATGATTCTTCGCCTCCATTTACTTCATCTCCTCCAATCTAATGAGGTTTGAAAAAGTTACCTCTATGAGACGATAAAAACCCACCTGCTTATAACTCAGGTATTTCCGGTTTCAATATTCACCCGGCATTGATAAAGATCCCAGGTAATCTAAGTAATATATATTACCTGAATTTATGTCTTTTGAAAATATTTGTATATTTCAAAGAGGAACTATTTAAAAAAAAGATAAAAATAAATTTCAATTCTCAATGAATAGAGAAAATTATAAAATAGAAATGGAGAGATTCTCGGTTTCATCGGATGGATAGAGTATCGTAAAGCTTTCTAAAGATTTAAATGTAAGGAAAAACAAAAAACATAAACTTAATTAGGGAGGCTATTATTCGGATCGATAGAAATTCGTTGAAAAGCAGTGAAAATTTGCAAAATTTCCTTCATAAGTAAATAAAAATTTATGCAGACAAGGACGAATAAGAGAGGGTTAAATTGAGTCTTTACTAACCCGCGTTTTCCTCATCTTCCGCCACCCCCCCCCTTTCCTTCTCCTCCTCCTCTCGTTCATCCCCATTGATTCTCTTCGAGATATCAGTGAACATTTAGCCTAGGATCAATAAAAAACAAAAAAAAAAGGATCATTTAAGCCTAGGATCATTTAATAAGCTCAAGAAGAGATCCAATAATAACTTCTAAGAATACATGTAAATTTTTATAGAAGTTCAACTGAAACTACATTAAGAGATAAGTCATGAAGCATAATATTTAGCCAAGAAAAAAAAAATTAGCTTCTTAAATGCACCTACTTGTTTAGCATCATATGCAAATAAAACCATAAAGAGAAGCATAAAATGGCCATAAAGAGGCAATAATTAAAAATGCAAAACAAAAAAAAAACAGATATAAGACTGATTAAGTCAATTTTTAATTAAATATCGATGAGCAAAGGTTAAATAAAAAAAGAACCTCTGATAAAATTGATGGTCGAATCAGATAGTAAACGTTCATTAGGCATTTTTTTTTTTGGAGACATTCATTAACGATGAATAAATTTTAATAGTAATCAATGAAATGTGTATAAATTAATTATTAAATGAATGAAAAAGTTTTTCTTAAATATTATTAAAAAATTCAATGAGAAATATTCTCCATTGAAATGTGACAGATAGCTGACACTAAAAAAAAAATATTGTTAATCCAAACATAAATAATAATAAATCCTTTATAAAATTATAAATAAAATAGTTTGCTAAATTGATTTACAACATTTAACAGTTTTTGTAGTAAGGTAATTAGATGTTTTTTTTTTGGCATTTGAATGATATAGTTACGATGAGTGCATAGGACGTTGAGCATTTTGCTCTCGGCTTGAAAGCACTCCGCATAATAGTGTCATGAGCAAACAAAATTCTTGCAATGTCGTCCCTATTGACAGCCAATATTTTCAGATCTATTATCACTGCGGTCAAAGTTCACTTTTTTGCAGGTCTAGCCAACTTGACGGAAATCACGACCAAAGAAGGAGACTCATCTCCTCCCCCCTTTCTTTCCCCCTCTTCCATTCAGGATCAGCCCCTTCTCAGTTGAAAATCACTCGAATCTTTCATTATATTTATAGTTTTTTACACCATTTCAGTCTCAGCTCATATTTTTCGTCGAGGCGGGCAAAAATTATTGGCAAATAGGGTCAACGCAGAAAGCTCCCCCTCGTCCCTACTTCCTCCAAAGTCGCCATATGTGTTGTCCCACTGTGAAGCAATGATCGAAACACCTAGACAACTATTAAAATAATCGAATTACATCGTAAAGGATAAGATGGGATAAGAATAGGATGCCCAAATCAGAAGTAATGAGAGGGGCGGTGATTTTATTATGGGATCAAATAAGTGACCATCACTTTAAGGTATTCACACAAAATCGCTAATATATAAAACATCCAATAAATCTATAAAATCCGTTCTAACAAATAAACAAATAAATGAAAAAAAAAATCATTTTATACTCTAAATTGATTTCATCATTAACGAAAATGTTAAAATAACGATTTTTTTTTCCGCTGCATAATTTATAACCAAAGAAAAAAATAGAAAAATCCGATCGACAAAAAATTTAACAATCTGACAGATTAAAGAAGAAGATTAAAGATTAAAGAAGAATCCGTGACAGGTAAATTTCGAGTGGAATACCTTTTTCTTCAATAAAAGAACAGGTAAGTTGTATGCAAGAGTGGGAAGAAGCAAAGGTAATAGCAAAGCAATGCTTGCTGCTGTGCTCGTTGCTCTTTTATCATATTGCGCTTTATCACCTTTACACTTATATTACCTTTGCACGTAGAATATTTTATATATATATATATATATATATATATATATATATATATATATATATATATATATATATATATATATATATATATATATATATATATATATATATATATATATATATATATATATATATATATATATATATATATATATATATATATATATATATATATATATATATATATCAGCGTCTTGTAGTGGCGAATGAGCTAAGGGAAAACTTTAAAAGCATATCGCTTCATTTCGTTGCTGATAAATCTCCTTCCTCTAAGCTTACTCGTCTCAAATAAACGCTAGTTTTTTGAAAAGCTGCAAGTGCTATAATGGCCAGGGTTCATAAACGGAAAATTACGGTATAAAAATTCATTTTACGATAGTACTGTGATGTGTTTAAAAGGCAAGCGTTATATGTGGCAGTTTTAATTGCGATAAATGCATATGTAATATGCAAATTAATTTAATTTAATTTAATTTATTTCTTTGTTGACAAGATAAAATTCGACGAATGTTGTAGATATAAGGTTTTATTGAGTAGGTAATTCTAGTTGATAAGCTAATTGAAAACGATCATTATTAGAATAGATCGACACACATATACACATATATGAATGGATGAACACCTGTAATTATTCTACTCAGGTATATTTGAATATCATTAATATTATCATTCGTAAATAAAATCTAAACTTAATTGAATAATATTGTTTATAAAAGAAAATATAAAAACAATTTTGGCGATATATGCAAATGAGATTCCTTCCTGTACTACCTATATTACTAATTTCAATAAAACTGTACTAATTCGCATTCGCTCCATGATGTATTATCTATATCTATATCTATCTATCTATATATTATTTTTAAATCATCGTATTTCCTCATTTATAAGCCCAGGGGTTTACAGTGCTTGTAGCTCTTTTCAAGATGGACATATAATCGGGCAATGGGTAGTGAATTATGGATAGGGACTTATATGGTTGTCAAATTCTAGGTCGTATCTATATAAGAGATAAAGTGAAGACGATTCGTTGATTTCGAGCGCAGTGCATGAGTTTTTTTTTTTTTTTTCATTATGTAGGTGTGATTTCCAACTGGCTATCTATTATTTCACCTCCACATTTTTGCATCTTTATGATTTACCATACATCTTAGGTGTTTCTTTCGGGTAAATTCACATCCCTATTATCATATCATTTCTCACATCTGTGATAAGAAATCAAATTCTAAGTCGGGGGGGGGGGGGGGGGGGACTGTATTCCATAAAAATTACTGTAATCAAGGAGCGTGTATCTTTTAACCTGCAAAAATGCCCATGCATACCATGTTGGCTATGTCATAGAAGATTCTGTCAGTTAAAAGAGTTTCTTCTGTTAGTGGTCGGCAAACTTCATATCTTCCGTGAAATGGTGTATATTCAAATGGGTGGGCTTGTAAACGAGGGGATACGGTGGATTGGGTGTTGCGGCGTTCATTTCGGATACTCTAATCATTCGTCACTGCCGAAATAGGTTGGAATAGAGAATAAGGTTACAATTAAATGCTCATTTTATTTAAAACTTTCTTTAGTGAATAAAAATATATGAGTTGGACCTCACAAAATGACCGGAAGTACGAGAGCGTCGACACGCAGAGAAAATGAGAGAATATCACCAAAAGGCATGCAGCATGCAAAGAAAAGCTATGTGTGGTGTGTGATGAATTTAAATGTTTTTTTTTTTGGTAATTTTTCTCGATATGAACCAATGACAAGTGAGCCTAGATGCAGAACGGGTGAAAACTTCTCGTCTACCATGGAGGAAGGTATTGTTCAACGGCCGGAAACTTGAGGTATACACTAGAGAAGGTGATGTTGTCTTCTAACTTACGATCTTTACCTTACTAGGTGTGATATTGCTCTAGCTCAGTTGTCGGAGACCTCAGGTGCGACCTAAGAGAGCTGATGTTCTCTGCTAACTTATGGTGTTTAGTTTGTCAGGTATGCTATCGAGGTAAAGCAGCTGTCAATAGTGGAGAGGTTTAGGAAGGTTTCAAAAATGGTAACTATGAGGTCTTTACTATAGATATACATAAAAACTCTTAATTTAATGATATCTTTTATTATGCAATAAAAATATTATGTTGCAATTATTTCAGAGATAGCTAAACTTCTCATAGAAATATGCAGTTTTTTTTGCAGCCATTGAACTCAGAACATCAAATAACGTACCCATGCAAAATTTCAGCTCAATTGATGCACTCGAAGCGCACTTGCTGGTTGGCCCATCGTTCTCTGCAATGTTCGAGCCGCGCATCATAGGAACTTGAAAACTCATAGAAACGTGCGAACTGAGTGAGTGAAGGAGTGCGTATGATTTGCGGACACACCTGACGGTCAACGGTAGGGCCCAATATACCAATGCTCTCCCACTGCGGCGCATTGTTTGCAATGAATTTCATGACGTCATTGGATTTGTGCCGTGCTCATTGCGCAAAAGGTATAATTTGTGTCCATAAAGATAATAACAATAACAACAGCGATAGGAAAAGAATAGTGATGAGGAGGAGAGTAGAAGCAATAACAGTGAGAGTGACAACACTGATAGCAACAACAATGCTCTTAACAACAACGCCATTAACAAGAAAAAGAAGAACGGCAAGAAGAAGTAGAAGAAGAAGAAGAATAGAGCCATGGTGATGACGGTCCTTTGCTTTCACTTCTGAGAGCCAATTTTGAGTAAAGTTGATGAAAATTAATGTGCTTAAAATGAATGCGTACACATTGCCTTGACGTAGTGCATATCTAAATGTTACAGATTCTGTGGTTTCTGTACGTCGTATGCAGTTGGAAGCGATTGGAAATCGAGATATTCAATCATACAGTTCGCTGAGTTCTCCGTCTGCTCTGCACTAAAATACCACATTATGAAAATTGTCCATGCAGGGCGTTGACGTGTTTTTTCTGAGTGGACAATAATTAGTGCATGCATATCGGAGATGTAGGTTTATGATGAACAAAGATCGTAGAGAAAGCACTTTTTAAAACAGTTCGAGCTTGAATGCATTTTATTTTCGCTATTTATGGCTGCATTTGTTTCGTTGCCATTCGGCTGTGGATGAACTTAGACCGTAAACAAAGTTTCAAACGTAATTGGCTTTAGGAACTGGAAAACTTTCA
This sequence comes from Ascaris suum, assembly GCA_013433145.1. NCBI lineage: Eukaryota > Metazoa > Nematoda > Chromadorea > Rhabditida > Ascarididae > Ascaris > Ascaris suum. The sequence goes on along the minus strand of CM024172.1, from coordinate 1,192,134 downwards.
ATAAAAAAGCTCCGTTTTTGAGAAAATGTACTTGCTGGGTAGAATAGACGTATGCGATTTGGGGAGAACAATGCAGTGCGCGCGAAAACAGGGGAAACATTGCTGTGCGTGAGAACGCAGACAAAAGTCTTTGTTTTGCGTTCTGAATGGGAAAAGCGCGAAAAAGTGCACAACAGTGCAGTAGGTGCGAAAAGAGACAAAAGGTTTCGCGGATTTGCGGTTCTACACGTGCGTGGGTTTGCAAACAAAGGCACATGCGCCATATATAGCCTTATCGAATGGCTCTGCTACATTCGGAATCATGAGCCGTATGACCATAGTGGACCCTGCGCTGGTGGTAACCGCGGAAGGCGTGGAGGATGCGTTGCGAGAGTTGAAAATCACCTACTTCCGGTTCTTCCGGTACTTCGGCGATGCGGCCTCAGCAGTAGAGTTTGCAGCCCGTTATCGGCTTATTGCCAACGAGCGGAGCTGCCCGAAATGCAGCGCACGGATGAAGATCTGGAAGCGGAAGTGCTCCGATTCCATCGAGGTGAGAATTGCAGTCCATTCTGTTGCAGCTGTGATGGTAGTCTATATTTAATGATGATATCATGTCGTTGCAGTGGCGCTGCATGAAGACCGCGCTGAGCAACGACGGCGACAGAGGCCGCGTGCAGAAGAAGAAGAAGGTCCCGTGCGCCGTCGTTTCGATTCGCCGCGGAAGTGTTTTCGAGAGGTCGCGGCTGCCAATAGCGACACTGCCGGTGATGTTCTTGTGGTCGCAGCGTACGCCACAAGACAACATCCGCCTCTCCACGGTCATCGCTGAGCATACCGCTGTGGACTGGGAGATGTTCATACGGGAGATGTGCGCCTATTACGTGGAGAGGAGGCACGTACGTCAGAGTTTTATATCCTTGGCAATCAGCGCATACATTTGTTGTTGTTGCTAGTGATGACATCCCCTGGCTAGTGTCGTGCAACGTATGAGCACATTTTCAAGCACTTCCGTTTCGAATGTTGCAACCAGCAGGAGCACTACGTGACGCTTCTGAAGTATTCATTCTTGCAGGCACCACTCGGTGGCCCCGGTAAAGTGGTGGACGTGGACGAATCCAGTGTTCTGCAGGCGCAAGTACAATCGCGGCGCGGTATGCCATATATCCACCTCTGTTGCAAATGTAGCTTTTATATTCCTCTACATATAAATTCAGCACAGATGCTGAAGTTCGCCTACGTTTCGGTATTATCGCCTCGGCTTAGTGCATGCGCGTGTAACGTGCGAGAACACATACGGATGTTTGGTGTTGTGGAAAGAGGGACCGCCAATGCAGTTCTCTTCAAAGTGCCAGACAGGACGCGAGCGACCCTGGAGGCGTTGATTTCTCGATGGATCCGGCCAGGCACTATCGTAATATCGGATATGTGGGCCGCGTATAATGGATTGTCAGCGCTTGGGTATCCCCGTTATACGGTGAGTTCTTTTCGTTGCCGTTGATCATGCTCAACGTTACGACCTAATATTAGGCGGTAGCACCGACAGCAGCTTCCATGTGGAAGCTGTCAAAGGTGTCCAGAAACAGACGGAACCTATTCTTTACGCGCAGTTTTCTTTTTCTTTAGGCACCAACGTTGTGCGGTAGGAACGTTCACTGCAACGCCACCGACCCCTCACAAGGCAAAACCAATTCGCTATTATCCTTTAGACGGGACGGGTGCTGATGTTCAACAACATATACACGCTCACGCTCACCACCGAGCCTTCACAACACTAACTTGTTCCTGCTACCTTTGAATGTTCTCATTTGATGTGTAGCTGGGCGCATTGAGTTGCAATGTTTCCAAGCCTGTCATCAATGTAATACCTGCAAAATAAACACTAAATGCATTGTTGCAGGAGAACCACAGCAGAAATTTCGCTCACACCGTTATGCACAACGGTGAGCCCCTCCGCGTCCACACGAACACCATCGAGGGGCTATGGAGCCATGCAAAGCGGAAGTTCAAGGAGACGCTAGGGACCTCGAAAGGGAATTTTGAGTCCTATATCTCCGAGTTCATCTTTCGCCGCATGATCAAAAACTCCGAGTTCCCATGTCTCGTTGACGCCGCCGGCCGGCTGTACGATCCCCACTGATGCCGTTTCTTTGTTGTTGTTGTTGTTGTTTGTTGTTGTTGTTGTTCTTGTTGTTGTTGTTGTTGCACTTTTTGAGCAATTTTACTTTTTGAGCAACGAGAATCGAATAAACCCAATGATGTCACGAGATTTATTCCAAACAATACGATGCAGTGCCCGAGCAATGGTATGGTGGGCCCTACCGTTGACTGTCGGGTGTGTCCGCACGTCGCACGCACTCCGTTTCTATGAGAAGTTTTCGAGTTCCTATGATGCGCCGCTCGAACATTGCAGAGAACGATAGGCCATCCAGCAAGTGCACTTCGATTGCATAAATTGAGCTGAAATTTTGCATGGGTACATTATTTGATGTTCTGAGTTCAATGGCTGCAAAAAAACTGCATGTTTCTAGACAAAGAAATTGCATATTGCTACTAGGTTTTCGAGTTGCCGTGATAGGCTTCATCATTGGTATGCAGAGTGCGGAGTACTGTAGTCCCGCGTACGTAGTGCTGTGCACGAGCTCAGCTGCGTTCGCGGTTCGCAAGTGGGTGCCACCGTTAAATGCAATAGTGCCGTCGTCCTGATACTTTTACGGTAATTTCCAAGTCGGGAAGGAGGATCGGGTGCAAACCCACTTCGATGGATCATCCCCTCTTTTCTCCCTTGCTCCCCTCCACAATAAAGACTAAATTCTGCACAAGTATTGATATAACCCACGAGGATTTCATCATTTTAGTTTTAATATTACTCGTGACCTGAAATTTTTTGAAATTTCAGGTTTAAATGACCAAAAAAACTTTGAAAGTCATTGGAATTTGAAGAAAAAAAAACTGAATGTTTTGAAATCCGTGACATGCCTATCATTTGATTTTTACGCATTCTTTGCAATTTGTAATGTCCATGTCCATATATGTGTGCATTAGTTTCCATGCAGAATAGTTGTGACACGCGGGACCGTAGTGATAATGAAATCGGTGACATGTTTTGGGGTAATTTCCTGAAAGCATTTTCTAGTGAATGTTTTTGTCCGATCATTCGGAACCGTCGTTCTAATTCTAATTGATCATCCGGAACCAGCATCGTAATGGTCATCTGAAAATAAAGTTCTGGCTGGTCATCTGGAACCAGCCTTCTAACTAAGAAACTATGAAATCAACGTTCTAACTGGTCATCTAAGGACAACATCCTTGCTGGTCGTCTGAAGCTAACTTTCTGTGTGATCATGTAAATAAATCGTTGATATCAACACTTAAATATATCATAAGTTCTGCATACTGATCTTCTTCTACAACTGATTGGGTAGTGCCCTAAAGCGAATTTTTACCTTGGCATCCATAGATCGGCAGGTAAGCCATAAAGAAAACCACATGAGCATAATTTATGGTTTAATTTGGACATTCTTACCCTCAAGCAGCCTAATTTAAAAAGTTAGAAAAAAGTGCGGATCATTTTACCCCGTGAAGAAATCACTTCCTGATCTCTTATACTTGATCCGTCCTCTGATCTCGGATGTGGGATTCTCTCAATGAAAGCAGAACTTGGAAGCATTGAAGGAGATTTCTGTTGGTTTCGAGTGCATCTAATTTATGTGTTTTGCGATGAGTCTCTTCATTTCTAAATTCATTTTCATTAATTTTTTAACGATTAGTAATTCTCTTTGCTGCAATATTTCTTATCTTACCTGATAGATGCGATTTATTGAATCCCTCGATTAACGATCAAAAAGTCTTTGAAGTCCTCGGGAACTTTTATGTTGCAGCAGTTCTTCGAATACTCTACACATCGAAATAGATGTAGGCGCATTTGTTACTGTTACTCGAGGACTATATTGGCTATAAGTGATCGCTGTAAAATATGATGTGAGGGTGAATTGATGCTGTCGAATTGATGTTTTACTGAACGATTCGAAGATATATATATATATATATATATATATATATATATATATATATATATATATATATATATATATATATATATATATATATATATATATATATATATATATATATATATATATATATATATATATATATATATATATATATATATATATATACTTCATAAAGTTTATTTTATTTGTGTCATGAAAACCTAAAAAAGCATTTGTGTACAACTTCAGCGGTTGATCCTTCGCCTTTTAAAGTTTCTTTATCTTATACAATGCTGAATTGGATCGCTTCAAGGATAGGTCTGCGTTGAAATTAACCCACTCGGCGTCTTCAGTCATGTTATGCAACTTCATATTTGCAAAACTTCACCAAGAAAATATCATCCTTACCTGTAGGTACCTGTTGATTGTTCCGCCCCTCTAAGGTAACGATGCATTGGATTGCTGCTGAATTTCGTATGTTTTTGATGTTTTTAAAAGGTTTGCATATATCGGGCAGAGACACCACTCGCGACTACAGTTCGGTCTTTCAGGTAATCGCCAAACTTCATAGGGACATATTTTAAGGTTTGAGGACTTTAGTAATGTTGTCTTAAAATCGAATATTCAAACTGCAATCATCATCTCTAAACGAGGTGGATGGAAAATTTTCATGGATCATAGAAGTGCTTTCTGTGAGTCGGTGGTTTTTGAGATCAAATCCTTCCAGGTTGATTGACTCCTGAGGTGAGATCTTGAAATCAGATCCTTCCAATTGAGCCGGTGATTCTTGAGATCAAATCCTTCCAGGCTGAGCCGGTGATTCTTGAGATCAGATCCTTCCAGGCTGAGCCGGTGATTCTTGAGATCAAATCTTTCTAGGTGGCACATATTTGCTTATCGTATCAGCACTCGATTCCGTTTATGAGGGGACTTTCAGGCTGAAGTATCTAAATATTCACCAATGATATTTTTGAATTAGCATGACCGAACAACTTGACAACTTCAAAAAGAGAGCACCACCTGAACCTGCAGGTCGAACATGAGAGGTAAGGGGATCAAAGTTCTAATGTTCACTTTCCAGAAGGCTCCTTTATTGTTCATGCTTTATAGGATCAGCTTTTTATTTGTGGATTATTTACAGTGTTGTTGAATTATTGATAGAGCGATATTTCGTTTGTGAAGTTTTCTTCAAAAGAGATCTATCGTTATATGACATATTTCTTTATAATTTTTCTTCATTCTCTTTGATGAATATTACCATTCAGATGTACTTTTAATGGAAGTTAAAATTTGATCGTGTAATAGTTATTCAAAGAAAAAAAAATGATCGAATTTATGAATTATTTATTGAAGGGATTTATAGTGGCGACGTTGAGGGCAAACATAACAACCGATTGAAGTGCTCGAGACAATCATGTACGCATTCTTATGTGGGATTTTCGTTGGAGTGATGCTTGTTCTCGTCGTCGCCTATATTTATTTCTTTAGTCCATTTGCACCGAATCTTCCCAATACGCTATTCGCTGATCAATTTCAACCGATTCGATTACCTCCGGTAGGTGATCGATCGTTTTTTTAAAAATTTTATTTAATCTTTTATCATCGTGAAATATATATTCTCTCAATTGTAATAACTTAATATTAATCTTTTATGTAGTAAAAGAATTTCTTTGATTTCTATATCATTTTCATACCTGTTAATGGAATTTCACATGAAAATTATGTAAATTACCTGCGATATATGTAAATTTTTTAAATTTTCTTACGGGAAGAATTGATAGGATTAAAAAAAATTCTTGAAATTCTTCTGCTTCGCTATTTGAGAAGATTGGAAGATTGAGGAAATAATCATCTCTACTACCGAATTGGAACTTAATCGAAATAAGATAGAAGGAAGTGGGGGGAGGGGGATTTGCCGATTTATGCACCGATATGATCGTTAGTCGAATGATCACCCCGTTGATCTATCATTTGCGTTTTTAGTTCAACTGTTGGATTTGTTCATTCTTGTTTTCTTTGTTAGAGAGGTAGGTATCCTGTTTTCTAACCGTTATGTATTCTGAAATTGGCAGTCTTATTTTAGCGTGTAATAGGGTTTTTTTTTTAAAATTTTTACATGGCCTATTAGCGGATTATTCTATCGTTAATGCGGTGCAATCTGCGCTGGATAATTTTGGAAAGGAAATATTATACACGTCCCCACCTTCAACCGGAACCGTTATGGTGCAGAATTACCGTCGATTTCCGGGATTTCCGGACATCATGCAGCTTTTAAGTATATACCATTCTGTAAATGTTTGCCCCATCCATCTTTATGCTGATATTTTTTTATTCTTGTAGTGCTGGTTTCCTTTCTCGCACTGACTCATACTGCAGTGGTTTCTTTATTACTGTTTAATTATTACTGGCTAATTACTAGTCACAATAAGGTAAAGTTAGTTGATATCAATTTTACTTTCTCGCGACAATTATGATGGTTTTTCAGGTGTTACGCAGCTTTCTGAAGTCGGCAAAAGGCAATGCGGTTGCGTCGAAATGGGAATCGTGCTTCACCCTTAGTTTGATATTGCATTTCCTCTATCAAGAGCACAAAGATACACGTCGTTTCCGCAGGTAATTTCGCGCAGGATGTTTTGTTCTTTCTTAAAAACGCGAAATCTTTGTGAACTATGGAAAGGGATGTGATTCAACAGGTGAACGCGAGGCAATTAGGGGACGAATCATGAATATGTTGAGAATGTCATTCAACTTCTCGATTTAAAGTCGTCAATTTCGAAGGTTATAAATTAAGGATGGATAAGGGTTCCACTCATTGCTGCTGACCGAAGTGGTAGCGTAAGCTTTTATGTGGTTTTTCTTTGTTCTAATAGTTTTTAGGTGATTAGTTGCGAGATTATGATATGCGTACTGCTGTGTTATCATTTTGCTTCTGAATGCTTTTGATGGTGTTTTTATGGTCATTTTTGTTGTCTCATTTGATAAAATTTTCCTCTTAGCAATTCGTTCTGTAATAATCACCGAGATAGTAGATATTTCAAATCTAGGCACTAAAACTTGAAAAGTTCGCTTTTTTTTAATGAGCATAAAATTGAAACTAAGAAATGTTTATGCATCCGCATGTGCTTTTAATGTGTTTATGTTGAGGTGGTTCCATAAGAGATTGCAACTCGAACTCAACGATCTCATGACACGATCAGCTGCAGGTCGGCTCATACAGGTTCTCTTTATATTCTTCGTGTTTCGGTTTGAGAGAATGTTGCTCTATCGTTAGGACTTACTTTATTGCTTGATAATTGTGAAATAATTTCTAGCTATTTGAGGAAAATTCATCTGTCAGTTCATATTAGTTTCATGGAGGAGGAGAATTCGAAGGCTTGTTTGTTCATTGCCGTCCGCTTTGAAGCTTGATCGACGGCATCGAATTTCCCAGTCGTTTTTTTAACGGGCATTTGATTTTCCTCTGAAGTCTGATCGAATATGATGTCTATGTAAAATTTCCTACACAGCTGTCATTATGTTGCATTTTTAAGCGTGAGGGTTTGTGTATAGTTGAGCGTCCTATATTTATGAATATTCACTGCATACACCGGAACCGATCGTTATTGTTGTTGAATGATGACACTGGAAATATACTGGTACTGATAATGATAATGATAAGGAAGGTATTTTCTCAGTAAATATTTGTGTGTTGTTACAAATGAGATAGAGTAAGGAGAGAGAGAATGGCTGACCTGCTTAAGAATAGGCAACTGTAAGGAAGGGAATTATTTGAGAGTACTGTTGGAGTATTTTTTTAAAATGTAGTTTGATTCGAAGAAGCGAATGATTCAATTTATGGATTTTCTTTCTATGTTTATGGGATTTCGGTATGTTTTTTTTTCTAATTTTCTATAGAAGCAATATGTTATTTCTTTCCCATACTATTTCACATTTATCTTTTGCGATATTGCGCTGTGTTCTTAATTGATTGAATAATTAATTAATTATTTATTTATTTATTTGTTTTCGGCGACCGTTAGAAGGGCGCGTAATCAAAGCAATGTTGTAAGAAGGGAAACTGTTGGCTATGGCGATGAAGAGCCAGCCGACGATATCAAAATCTACTTGTGATCAAACATTGCAGTGATCATTTTTATTCGTATAGTCGATTCTCGTTCATTGTTCGTCGCACAATGCCACTGATCGACTTATGTGCTTTTGGGCTGCCCCAGGCGATACATGAGGCCTATATAAGTCGGGCTTCAGGCAGTCGAAATCAATCTTCTCCATTCGATAGCTGCCAGATCGGCAACTTTTCTTCGTACGTCTCGAACCACACCGTTTCTAATCGTTTTTGGGAGCTGTGGCGCTCCCCAATAAACGACTTTGACCATCCCCTTGTCCCTTGACGTTCAACTCGGCCTACCTCTCAGCGTCGCCGCTGCCAGAGTTGCAACGTAAATTAATGTAAATGGGGGAATAATTCGAACAAGTAACCAAAATTAACGCACTCGCGTTTGGTTACTGACGAGAGTCATTTTAACTTACACCATCGAAGTTGTTATTCCACTTAAGTTTGAATAATAAATTCAGTTCAAGTTTAAATGGTTAAATTTGCATAATTTATGCATTGTAGGTTTCGAATATGCTGATTCACTTAGTTTCATTTTGATGCATTAATCGACACACACCTTTCATTTTAGGATATCCGCGTCAGGGATCTCTCGATGGGATCGCAGTTTCCAATATTAAAAGGCGCTCTCGTGGAGAGTTATCGAATGTCAGAAGACAACGAAAGCTTCGAAGTGAGTGAATAGTTATCTTTTTGAAAGTAAAGGTATATTGGGAAGGTCGTTAAGGTATATTAAAGGTAAATTGGCTGAAATATTACTAGCATTGTATAGGTATTTGATTCTGTTACATTGCTTTATTGATAATGTGTTAAAATTTACTCGGAGCTACGACATTTTGATGTGGCGACATTTCAACAGCCCGTACTTTAGAGGTCTGAAAGAATGAAATTGACGCATTCTTTGCTTTAGCAAATATCCTTTGCAAAAATGTATTATGGCAATGTCGCGCATCTATTTACGTGTGTATAATAGTTGTGTGTATATAAATTCATCAGAAAATGAAGAGAAAAAAATTCAGAAAATGCTTGAATCGATTGTTTTTAGTGATGAGAGAATTTTTTGATTCTTATTTTCTCATGATGGCCTTATCGAAGCTTTCGTAAAGGAGAAGTCGGAAAGGAAGGCGAATGGACTTACTCGGATTCTGCTTATTGACAAATAATTGGAGATTGTGCCTATAGGCTTGAGCGTTATAAATCGGATATTACTATGCAATTTGATGAAGCCATTATTTAGAAAGAGATCGTTTTTAGTATTGTTTATGTTTGAGTTTTGAATGTGACCAACTCCTTTGGTGATTAGGAAGGAAGGGGATGAGAATCCTACTTCTTCATCCTTCGCCGGTCCTTGCTTAAACCTCCTTCCTTGCTTAAACCTCCTTCGCCGTCCTTGCTTAAACCTCCTTCGCCGGTCCTTGCTTAAACCTCCTTCGCCGGTCCTTGCTTAAATCTCTTCGTCGGTCCTTGCTTAAGTCATCTTTCCTTCTTTTCATTTCAGACATTGAACATGCTCGTAGACGTTGACTATACTGGCGGATTTCAAGCATCAGTCGATGTATCGATGCTGTTTGGACGATTCGCACAGCTCTCTGTTAAGGTAACCGATTTTCCATCTGTTCAGGTAGATTATCATGGCGTTAAAGGTGCATTTCTTTAGCCAAGCTAGAAGGATTAGGTGCACGTTTAATCCGAAGGTATTTATCCCGTCCAGTTCAGTTATATCGTCGGTATTTTTGAAATTCGATTCGTGATATTCCTGGATTTATTCGATTGTTTTGTTATTGCAGTGATCCTGTCGATCATGTACGCCCCTTCATCCGTCGAAAATCTTTTTTCTTAGCTTATTTGTTTCTTATTCATTTTGTTTGGAGGAGCTCAGCTGATAGAGACCTAAATATGGTACTCTTAACGCTCTTAACGCAGAATCCTATGAATAACTCATTATTCTTTCTGAAATTCGTTTTCGAGCAGCACAATTTAGTGGCAAATTTTTCCCGATTGTTGGGTAAATGTAGAGTTTATTGACTTCATTTCCGTTAATTTATGAATTACGGATGCACAGATAGTTGTGTATATATATATATATATATATATATATATATATATATATATATATATATATATATATATATATATATATATATATACTGCAAAAGATGTATATTAATTACCTGTATATTAATCACCACACCCCCCCCCCCACCACCCCCTCCTACTCTCTCTTATACATGGTCCACGAAAAAGCTCTCGGCATCCATGGTGGAAAATTGCTTTATTAACGAAGCATAGGATGGAGCTTCTTATGTGAGGGATTCACACACGTGAAAGTATTGAAGTGTTTTTGCATATGAACTTACTGGCGGAAACGGCGTTTCCTACGCAAATTTTTCTTCGAAACGTAATTGAAATATCGAAATCTCGCATGTAAGGCTTATTTGATCACTGAGCGAACCCGATTGAGATTTTCTATGATCGGCCTTACTCTGCGTGTTGTGCGTACACCGATGTCCGATTCAGACGTTCAAAACACTTGCAAGAGTTTTAACGCGTATGGATAGCCTTTTGGCTTTTTTATGGCTTAGATGGAACGGTGCTCCATTGCGGAGGGATGGTATCTTCTATATCTGCACATTTATAAAGATCTGTTATTTATTTTGTATGCTGCTTGTATTTTGTCGCTCATATCGGAAATTATGCATATATAAATCCATTTTGAATAGCTATCACATCTATCGGGTAAAGCGCGATTGACGCTGACGCGTGAGCCGTTCACGCATTGGACAGTGGCCTTTATCGAGATGCCTCTTCTCGATTTTAAGGTTCGTTTTGTTTCTTTCTTTCTTTCTATCTTTTTAAATTTGAGGTGATATTTATTAATGAAACGAAATATTGAACTTGGCAGATATTATAAGAAAATTGGCAACAATTCGAGTGCCATTTTGGATGATTTTTGCTGCGCGAGTACAGATTTTCGACTGCGAAGTCATTTCTGGAATATCTTATTCTGTTGATCACATTTTTTTGTATCAATTTAGAATAGATCCACGCGCAATTGATTTGCTCAAAAAATATATCGGTACGATTTATGATTGAAAGCAAAGTGAGCATGATTTTGATTTTCTTTGATTTTCTTTATTATGGAAGTTATATTAGGGGGCATCGGATTTATCGAATTCTTGTGAAAAATTCGGTACAGTTCGTGGAATATTTTGACAGGGGGTTGACTGCGAGGTGATTGTGATCATTCAGGGGGGGGGGGCGGTTAACGAAAATTGCCTGATAAAGCGAACATCTTTTTGTAGTGAAACGGTACGTGAGGCATGTGCGAGGTGAGTTGTCAGGGGCGGATGTTATAGATGCATACAGTGGGCGGAAGCATTGGACGGTTGCCCAGGGCGAAAGTGTTAGACAGTTGTCCAAGGTGGAATGGCTAGATTGCATATTTTTTGTGAATCATAAAAGATTAAGCGAGTATGTGTTACTGACGGTAACATATTCAGTGAATCTTGATTTTATGTCTCATTCATTGTTTGTTGAGGTGGAGTCGCAGTGGCAAGGCAGGCAGGTCAAGCATATCATACCGCTAATTACGCAGCAGTTCCGTCGTATAATTCAACGCAAACATGTGCTACCTAACTATAAAATTCGTTATCGACCTTTCTTCACGAATCCTCATCTTATGCCATCACCTCCTATTGGTATATGCATTGTTTTCTCTATCTTCAGTAATTATATAATTAAGTTTTTTTTTGTTGTTATAGCGAAAATATCTCTTAGATTCGATCATAGCATTGTTGAATTTACGGTGATGAAATCTTTTCATTTATTCTTTCAAATATATCTGAATGTTAGATTGGTTTCGTAGCTTGTTTGGAAATATTTGTTGATGGATCTCTGAATGAAAGCTTATCGAATAGATGCCAATTTATTTTTCAAGTTGACTTATTGAAGTTCCTTCAGCGGTCAATATCTGCGTGTATATTTTCAGATGCATTCGATCATATCGAAACGGTGGGTGGTCTCGAGGTGACCGTTCTTCAATGCACTCGTCTGAACACATCACTTGCAGCAGTGGATCATAATGAAGTCTATTGCACGCTAACACTTGGTGAGTTTCTTCCTTCTGTTTAAATGGCAAATCGAAGTGTGGAAATGCCTTCTTAAGATAGTGGTTGATTCGTGATAGTGCCAGCCAAATTTTTATATTTATTAGCGATGCGTCGAATCATGTCGTCGACTCGATTCGACCGATCGACTGAACAAATTTCGCTTAGCTAATCTTTTCCGATGATTGTATTTGAAAGCAATCAGAAGTTTGTTGTGAAACATTTCATGCGTTCTTATTAGCGATTATATGATGGTTTACTTCGACTATACCCTATGACTGTCATAAGAAAGGATATTGAATAGGTTGTAGGTAACAATAGATTTAATAAGATCGGCAGCAAGCATGCACATTGAAATTGTCGTGTATAATGTGACCTTTAGGACACTTTTTAATTTGGTTCTGCAATATCGGGATTGCGGATCGAGATGTCGCTCCTCATGAGTTTTTGTTTTTTAATTATCGACGGCAATACCCGAAAATGCGAGGTTTTAGGAGGTCTTAGATGGGGGTGCTCACAGATTGCAGGCTCGAGTGGGCATTGAAATGACAATAAATATGGTGGAACATTTTGAAAGAATGTTGGAGATTTTTTGAAAGCAAAGGAAAACTATTTTGCGCTTCTGGGATCGTATCGGATGCTTACTTGGGCGTCATGAGGCGGATTTACGAGGAGTGGGGCAATGATTTGATTAAAAATGAAAATTGCATTGCTTAATGCTGAGTCCACTATTTGTTAGCCAATAAAACTGATAACTCATTATTTAGCTAAATTCAGATTTATTTGGCATATTTCAAATTGCTAAGAAAAATGCAATAAGAACGAGCCAAAAATTTGCCCTTACTTAATTGTCGTCGTCGTCGTCGTTTTTTGTTTGAAAATTGTTTTATTTTTGAGTTATGGGTATCCATAAAATTCTCGGGAATTTCCACTGTACCATGTATGTATATGCAAATTGTTGCTTTCATTCGTGTGTATTTTACAAACTGTAGTAACTCTTTGTGGAGTCGTTTTTTCGCTTCTCTTCGTTTTAGACAGCGATATGAATTTCACCGATCGGAAGGCGGCTTAAAGAATAAGAGATCGATGACTGATCGGAAAAACATTTTAATCGTGAAGTAAGCAAGTATTCATGCTGAATGATTGAAAGTAAACTTGGGCAAGATGTGAAGGTGTTCACGGAGAATATGACGAGTTTTCTGTATGAATGAATGACTGCGCTTTTATTTAATCTCTGGCAGTGGTCAAGTTCATTTTGTAGAGAAACGTCCATTCTTGAATAGCGCAAAGGCGAATTCGGTTCACTGCGTGACAGTATTGTTGAATTTTGTACGACATGCCCTGGCAGAACCGATTGGGCTTACCTTTAAAAGGGTGAGTTGACGTTTACACCTGTTGCATTTTGCGTTTGCGGTTTATGAGGCACTTCAATAATGACTATCAATGAGATAGATTTTCACCATGGATCGGCCCCGCCATAAAAATGTATAGCTATCGCAGCCGTAGTTCGAGAGTAGTCCAGTAGAAGTTTTTTAAGGAGTGTAATTAATTCGCGGGAATAGGTGCCCATCCAGGACACATCGCTTTTGCATTTATTCGAGCTAGTTGCAGAATTTTTAATTAGTTTATTTCGTTTAGATTGTTTAATTGCAATTTCCCCCATAAAATGCACAAATAGGCGTTAGTTTTTATATAGGAGCACTTTTTTGTTGATTGATACTTCACCTCTTTGGATCGTAATTGAAGCATATCAGAAGCGTCAAATAAGGGGAATTTTGAAATATAAGAGAGGAATAACTTCTCACTGTTGTAAGAATTTTATGGTGCAAGAGAAATGATGTGTTTATGATGGAACAAGGAAATCAGTAAAACAGAAAACGTTTATCTTTGCTTTTATGCTATACTATTATTAAGTAGTGGTTGTTATATGTTTAATTGATTTAATGAGTGGAGGTGTTATATTATCATTGATCGTTCGACATATTTTTTCGTTATAACACACCATATTCGGTTTTACTTTTATTAATTATTCTTATTAGCAGTTTTGTTGGGACGCATTCAAGCGTTATGCTGAGCTACGTTGCTGTATTACTTCATATTTCTATCATTAGATTTACAGATTTTATAATCATCTAAACTTGATCCAGCATTTTAATAGGCATTGAAATGTTCTGATGCCTACAACCTTTGCAATTTTTGCATAAAATAAGTAATAGAATTTCAGTCGGTTGTTGAACTCGGCTTAAGGGCGGTGCAGATTGATTCCGTTGATGCGGGTTCTGCGGCTGAAAAATGCGGCTTTTTACCAGGTAACTTGAACTTTCACCTGGGAACATTGTTTTGAGCAATTCATCGGAAAATACCTCTCTGAGGCAGGTGTTTGATAGGGTTGTAGGGTTTGCTGACTCCGAATGACGCTAACCGTGAGACGTTTACACCATCGGTCACTTCCACCGTAATGGAAGTGTTCGGCGCACAGTACCATCGGTTACCTGTATTGGCGATAGTGGTCTCGAGCACCGTTATTATAATTACAGTAGCCGGAATGACTACAGCATTTACAGTAGTGGCATATTTGCATTGATACTTGAACCAATCTAAGCTGTGTGAGGTACTTCAGGGTGTGCCTTCGTGAGAGAACAGTTATTTAAGTCGTTTGTCTCGAGCGACACGCTGATCTGATATCATAGTTAGGCGATTAGAAGGTAGTGGAAAGAAATGAAGATAACAGGTGGCATGAAAGCTAAATGTTCGATAAACATTTAATTTCCCAAGACGATGGGTATATTGCATAAGAAAATTGGAAGTATACTTGCATGTTTTCACTTCGAATCGAACCTATAAAATATAAATGCGTTGAAGTTTGAAGAATGAATTATCAAAGAAATTTCTCATTTCGAGTGAAAAATTTCCATATTGTCTGTTGGAAATTTTATTTCGATATGCTTGATTTCCGCTTGTTTAATTGCAATGATGACCCCTGTTATTAAATATTTATCAATTATTGAGCTTCTCTTGCAAGAATTACCGAAGCATTTGAGGTTTTAAATATATTTTACTTGAGGTGATGCGACTTGGGTAAGTTGTTGATTGAGGGTATCTTAGTATATCCTGTTTATTAAGGGTGTTATATCATAGGTTACTTTCATATGATAGGTTATTATAAGAATCTGGAACGGAATTGCGTGAATTTGCTTCCTCTTTAATTAAATCACCAGTCTATCGGATTTTGTAATAATTCATTGAAGATGATATCATTCTGGCGGTGAATAATGTGCCTATACAAAATGAACGACAAGCGCATAGGCTATTATGTGGTACGGCAGGTGAGCTGAATGTGCTAGTGGAACGGAGCCTCAATGAATCGAATGGTACTTCCTCAACGATCGCCGTTGATCGTGAGTTAATTTATTTTTGATATTGAGGTGATATGGCGCTGTAATGTGAGGGGAATATCTGATTATGAGGTATGGAGATGTTGTATCCACTAGATTTCTGCTTGAAAATTTTTATAATGAAGGAACTTAAAGATTTGCTGGGACTTATATCAAGAATACTATGTATATATTTTACTTTTATGAGAATTTAAGTTCATTTGAACTGCTCATTTGTATCATTTCCTTTCCACTTCACACTTAGAGAAAGAAACAGTAAGGAAATATGAAGAAGGTGAATTTGTCATAAATTAATCAGCTACCATCGGATCTTTGCTCACTTCTGCAGGTCGTTTTTCCTTTTTATCTTTCATTCATTTTGAATGGCGCTGCATTTATCAAGTTCAATCACTCTCATAGTGTTTAGAAAGGTAGATGTAGGATGGAATACTAAAGTTGTGAGCCTCCGTCCATTATTTGTAAGTTTTGAATCTCTCAGGATGGGCAACTGGTTAAGAAAATGCATGCGAGGGATTATTTACCTAAGGCTAGCAATTTTTCGACAGGAAGCGAAAAACACGAAGAACGAGAGAGAAACCTTTAAGTTTTTTTATTAATTTATTCGTTTGTTTACAAAAGTGGGCGTTCATTTCGAACGGATAATTACAAAGTTTAGGGATCGGATATTTTACATTCAGTTATAGGTGACTATTCGGTTTCATGCTTAGTCGACTTGTTGCTTTCGATTTACGTTACCTTTGCGGCGTTGATCTTTTCCTGTAAACTTCAACTGTGTCACCGCACCGTTGTAGCTTCTGTGTGGCCATTCGTTAGTGATCCTGCTCATCTGTTATTGGTTGCTTAGCTCATGAGCCTTTTAGATCGTCGCCTGTGTTTCCCAGTTATAGGGCGTCACCGACAACAGTGTATTTAAACACCTTTCACCTTGATAATTTTTGGACGGACTAGTGTCGTAGGACCTCCTCAGCTCATCGTCATCGTTCCTTCCTGTAAGCAGAGACTTCCTTGATGGCACGGTTTCCTCTCCTGTCTGTTTTATTCGGGTTGGAGTCAATCCATCACTTTCGTTTAGCTACTTTGCTTTTCAGTACAGCCTTGTTCCGAGGACCTAACACTTCAGTGAACGTGCGGTTGAGTTCTGTGGAATTGTGTGTTCAGTACATTCGAAGGCTTATAATCTTAAGAAGGTAGAAGGGAGTGTGAAGGAAGTCCGGTATTTTCTTGTTCTCG
Organism: Ascaris suum; assembly: GCA_013433145.1. NCBI lineage: Eukaryota > Metazoa > Nematoda > Chromadorea > Rhabditida > Ascarididae > Ascaris > Ascaris suum. The sequence continues at coordinate 1,175,318 of CM024172.1, read as the reverse complement.
CATGACACTGGTACACCTGGCAAGAGATAACTTGTTTTGAATACTACTCTAAGGGAATATAGTCGCTGATCGAAATTGCAGCCGAAGACGTGGTTATTCAAAACGGCATATATGACGAGGGATATTTGATGATTGGTGGAGCTGCCGAGATGAGAAGCACGCTTAAGTCTGTCGATGACGGGCAACTCTCAACTTTTGAGCATATGAAAACACCAGGTAATGCATACCTGTCGTTGATATGTATGGGCATATTTGTATGTGTTTGTGCATCTGAGGATGTTTTTCTCCGTTTTTGCTTTCGAAAAGATTTATATACAGTGGGTAGTGAAAAAAGCTTTTCTTATATCATAGTATTACTTTATTTTATTTGTACCTCATGCCGATGTGACGGTGAAGTTATATATTTTAAAGCCTCGAGGTTATAAATTTTCCAGTGTTTTAAGTGACTTTATGGAATATAGAGGCGAAGGAGGTTTTGTGTTTTTGAAACTGTAACATTCATCACCCAAAGGACATCATGTATCTGGATTGTCGAGAAGGGTATGTGATAACAAGAAACGTAAGGTTGTTAGGAGAACTAGGAGGTTTACATGGGCTGTTTCTAGATTTTGCAAGTTTAGAGGGATTTATTGAAGTTGCTGTGATATGTAGACTCGTATAGCATGGTTTCTTATCACAGTAATAGTTGCAGTTATTCGTCGTAGAAGCCATAGCACATCACGTCTAGTTGATGGAACGATGAAGAGGGAATTCGACGTCGAAGAAGAGAAATTCGCGGAAGTTAAGAGCAATATTGGCTCGCTACCGGCCACCTTATCTGCGCATATGAACGCTGATAGTCAACAGGATTCAGTTGACACCGTGGAGGCCAAGTGTAATATTAGAAAAGTTAGGTTGGCGATTTTAGCGAAATATTTTATATTTTTTCTGTTATAGGCGCATTTTTTTTCAGTTCAGCATAGGTGCTTTAGTATGAAATATGAAATGCCTATTTAAACCCTTCTGTTGTGGTGAACGACCGTGTTGCAACTCAATTTTGCATAGATCGACTTCGGTGATATCTATTCTTCTCTGCCCCATAATATTTCGCTGTTTCTCCATTTCTATAATTGCTTAATTCAAACCGGTTATCCATGGTGCATGCTCAGTCGGTGATATTGGTGGGTTTTTATCCGACGTGTGTTCAGTTACCCAATTGTTTGATTAAAACTTCGCTTCGACTCGAATCGTCTCTTCTCTACGATCAGCCAGCAGTACAACACCTTCATTTAAAAGTTCGATAAAATTCTATGCTCTTTAGGCCTTACCCATCTACCTAGCTAAACTTTTGGGCCTCATGTTCAAATCAGAGGGTAACCGATTTCTATAATCGAATTCAAGCCTACACGCAAATCTTAAATTTTCATCATTATTCGTTTTAGAATAGAATTATTGGGGATTATTTCTAGCTTTATTGGGGATTTCACTTCTATCTTCCATCCCTTTCAATGAGGGTATTGTGCATGAATTGTGAAAAGGAGCACTATAAGGTGCTCTTTTCAAGTGAAGCACGGCATTTATGATGGATATGTCTCATCTCTGCGAAGCATATGGAGATTGATAGGAATCGTTTTTAGGAAAAGTTTAAGCAATTGTCTTCTACTTGCCCATATAAGCAGATGCCTTTTACATGCCCGTATAAGCAAATGCCTTCTATCTGCCCCTATTTATGTGCTCATTGATATGTCAAAGGTTGACAGTGGACTATAAGAAGCTTTATTGAAATGGTGCAGTATCGCTTGCACATAGGTTGGAAGAAGTCGCGTATAGGTTGATTTCTTATAATGAATGAGCTAGCATTTGTAGTGCGCACTTTGTACGTTGGGATAGTGTCATGCTGGAAGGGATGATAGTATCCCCTGAAAGGGGTGACGGTATCCTCTGAAAGGGATGACGGTATCCCCTAAAATGGATGGCAGTATTCCCTGAAAGGGATGACAGTACCCCCTGACAGGGATGAAAATGTCCCCTGAAAGGGATGACGGTATCCCCTAAAATGGATGGCAGTATTCCCTGAAAGGGGTGACAGTATCTCCCGAAAGGGATGACGGTATCCCTAAAATGGATGGCAGTATTCCCTGAAAGGGATGACGGTATCTCTGCTTGAGTTCAGCTTGCAGTAGCAATAGATCAGCTGTTCCATTTATTAGCCGAATTGAATAGATAAAGGAGAATTTAAATCAACTTTTATCACTTTTATTTACCCCAACTGTTATGTCAGTTCTTGTCCATTTTGTCAGTTCATCATTCCTCGGCCCCACAGTGGCGACCGCGGTTTCTACATCTTTTTTTTTCTCAGGTGGATCTCAGCTCTGAAAAAATAGCCTTATGCTTGTGCTTTGTTATGCTACGTTGCGATGTGCAGCGAATGAAGTGTGCTTACGGGGAGAGGAATCTTTGAAGCAGCTCTTCATTGCCCTAAGGGTCTGGTTGCTTTATCTAGCCGGACACCGGAAATAGTTGCAGATCGGAAGCTGAACTTGTTCGACCGCAGACATCTTCACAATCGCACATAAAGCCAATGATTATCGAGACGCTTGTAGCAACACCTGTGCAAGAGTGCGTGCCAACTTCTGCGATTTCTCTTGAGGTACAGCAGGTTACCTGGTCTTTAATTCCATCCATAAATGGGGTCAAAAAGTAAGGGTTCGTATGGGGGTTTCATCGTACTACGTATAACGGGTTCTAATCCTATCTGAATATGGCAGATTTTGGCTTATATGTGTACCTTTCGTAATTGGCGGGCCACTTTCTTTCCAATTTGTTGCTATCGAGGTTATTCACTAAGTTAATTTCACTCTTGGCATTTCAAATTCCCCAAAGATTACGCAATAAACTAGTGGTGTTTATTTCAAATTTTTGGATAATGATAGTGTCAATTAAGGTTTTCCTAGATTTTGATCAATTTTTCACTGCAGATGCGATCTTGTTTAAACTATCATCAGTTGTTTCTTGAAGAATCTCTCTTTCGTGCAATATCTTGCAGAATATCGATGCTTCCCTTGACACATTCATATTTAAGTTCAATAAGAATGAGGCGGAATTTTGCTGCTTTACTCTATTATATTAGAGGGATGATTCTGCACTGAAAGAAGATGCGGGAAAGAAAACTTTGGCATTCTGGTGCATGCAAATGAAATATATATAGCCGATGGCAAAATCATCTTTTTTTGTTGTGTAGGTATTTAAGCACCTGACTAGGAGGATATGAGGGCGTCACACAGGAAGACACGAGCAACCACCATGTACGCCGGCGATCATTCGTATTTGGTTGGAAAGGGTCGGGTTGATATCTGAACCTTCTTGGTAAGGTGCGTTGTTTGGCAGCGATTTTGCGATTTTTGGCCAAAGTTTCTTATTTGTAGACTGCAGATAATATCGTACGTGGTGATCCTCCAAATATGTCAGACGCGGTCTCCACAAGTGGGATGCTATCTAGAATGAGTGCCTCAAGCACTGTTGATCTAAATACCGTGGAGGAGCCTCCTGCGCACGGTGCAGATGTCACGCTTCACGATAAAGAAAGACCAACATCTAGACGTCAGAGAATACAGGTCCGCCTAGAAAATCTTCCCTTATCAGTTTCGTGGTCAAGCTTGTTGAGCTGTATAAAGCATGTGATTCTTCATGAATATATCCTCAGAGTTGTTACAGAGTGTGGCATTTAGACGGGGAAGTGGAATAAAGTATTGCATTGAAGCATGCATTAAAGTGAGCATTTGATAAAACATTGAATGAATCGAATAAAAGGGTGAACGATGGGCGAAAGCAATTTTTCGGCATAATTGCGGTTTTCAGTTTTGTACGAATGAGGAGAACTTCAATCTGCAATTGTAATCTCTGAGTTTTTGCATTTTAGAGGTTTCTTCTCAGATGTTTGATCATTTTGCGCCCGCAGTAATTTGCATGTTACAGTCATTTTAAGCGCAATGTAATAGCCAGAAATATTTTTAATTAATCGAGAAATAAAATGTTTTGTAAGCGTGTGCTTTGAAGTCTTTTATTGGCAAAATTTCGGTTGTTAAAGCCGTTGTTGGAGATGGCGTCTGCAGAAATGCCTAAAGCTTGGCAGGAAGGGCGGCGGGGAGGTGGGGGGGGGGGGGGAATTCGTTAAATGAGTGTGCACTTATTTAGATATCGGAAGGAGATGTGTAAGGAAGAGAAATACCTGCTAGCTATAAATATTTTAGGAACTGAATAATGGAATGAATTTTTATGGAAATGAGACGACAGGTAAATAAATACACCACGTGTGGAAAGAATGATGCGGAAAAATGCATTAATGATCACTGCAGAGATAGTTAGGTTTATAATCATTTATCTGTTTGATCCAGTCATATCCATGATAGTAATCTAAACAGTCAGTTATATTTATCAGCAATAAAATAAAACTATCTTCGATTTGAGGGTAAAAATTACGACGAAAATTCGTTGTATGTGGCACAGGCACATCGTTGTTTTCACTCTTCTCAAATGTGGGTAATAGTTTAGAAAATTAAGGGTTTTTTATTGTGGGCAATATGTGAAATAGGTAAATGCGAACGAATAAGGTCTATGGATCGGCGGTTTTTAGCAGTCTTATGGATGCGGAGCTAAACATCGATAGTCTTGACTTTAAATCTGCACAGATATTAGAAGTTTTAGGATCGTCTTTGCTTGCTTGGTCATGTTAATTTCACTGTGGTACTTGTTAAGGTTGTGCTGGTCGGGGAAAACTTTGGGTTGTGTGTGTGTGTTTTTTTTTTGCTGAATTATTTTTCTTGGAGTGAATTTCTTAAGGCATATATCTTATATAATTATATCAATAATACAGTGATAAAACAGCATTAATAATATTGAAGTTTTTCTCATTGTAATGAAATTGTTGAAGGCACGAGCAGCGGAAGTTCATGCTCGAGCAGCTGAGATGGCCGCCGCAGGCAGAGCTCGAGTTTCCGGTTTATGGTATCGTCGGAAGGAGTCACCGTCAAATGTTGAACTCGCTGCAGAGGCAATCCCTGGCGAATTGCTAACTGATGTAAGTTAGCACATTTCAGCAAAACTTTTCGATAAGTCTATAATCTTTCACTTTGATTTCGAAGAAAACAAATTGGAGATGTAAGTCCTGGTCAAAGTTTGATACAATGATGAATGATGAATATACCTAGGCTTATTTCTGGATCAGGTGGTTAACGGCTTTATTCTATAAATAAAGATTATTAGTATTATTATAAATTAGATAATGGTTACATTTCCGCTTGAATAGAGACTATTCATTGAATAATCTAGATGAGGAGAGTGTTTTTGTTTTTTTGTGTGGAGGCATCGTATAGCATGCATAAATGTGCAGCAATCGTTTCGAAGCATGTTGGTGATAGACGTGCCCTAAGTAGTAACCTACCTGACAGGCTTACCTGAGTTGATAACCTGGACAGGCTTTGAATTAATAACCTAATTGAATTATCTGGATATCTGAATCGGACATCCGAATTGATATTTTATAAATAGAGAAACTCTTTAGCCGCTATTGCTTTCATTATAAATCATGCTTCCGTTATTTTCCTTTCCTTTCCTTTTTTTTTCTGTGGTCATTGATGCATCCCTACGGAATAAGCAGTCGGGGAGGGAGGGGGGGGGGGGGAGGAGAGGGGGGAGATGGGATTCGGCAACAACAGCGAGCCTTTTAGAAGAGGCAGCAGAACATAATAGTAAGGTGGTGCGGCGTTTCTGACTGAGATTCCTTCACTTCATTTCATGATAGCTTACCTGAGTGTTTTTTTTAGCTCTTTGTCGTTTAGAGGCACTCATCTTGTTTCTGCTGTTAGTAAGAGTACATGTGATTAAATAATCATAAAGTATGGTGATAAAAAAGTTGATGCTAAGAACTTTCCCCGAAGGAATTCATAGGTATATGGGGAAGTTGGCGCCGGAAGAAGGATTTGGTGATAAATTCTTTATTTAGTCTCGTAAAATTTGCATGCTTAGTTTGCAGTGCTATACATAGACTTATCATATGCGGATCTTATAAACTTGATTAGGAGTATTGAAAGGTAAAGAAATATAGAACAAGAAATTTGCATATGTTGATAGTTTCAATAATATAGCAAGGGGTAATTTATTTCGGATATATTTCGCTCAGTTGGCATTGGCGCATTTTATTTATTTATATCTTTGTCTAATTTTCCAAAACTTCCTTTCATTTGGTTTTTATTTCTTTTCTTTCAGATTTTTAAGCAGACTATAAAATAAATATTTCATTTCTTTTAAAGACGATTATAGCGGAAGTTTATTTAAGAGAACTAAAAAGGCGTCAAATTTAGTCGCAATCGCCGTCTCCATCGTCGTCACCGTCATTACAACGCAAAAAGAGCCGAAATGAGTCTCAAATGAAGGCGATTATTTCGTCGCATTCAAAACGCAAAAGGTTTTGCTTTATTGTTAAGAAGCGTTCTTGCTAATTTTTTAAATAAAGACTATCTTTTTTTGGAGGGGGGAGGGGGATAAAGATCAAACATCTCCGAAAAGATCACAATATCTAATTTAGTAAATGGGATCGGAGTAATGGAAAGGTACTCGATGGAAGTGTTGTGTGACGTGAAATAATATTTGTTTTTATGAAGGTAAGGTTTATTTCGCTAGAAAATAAGAGGAGTGCTGAGGTGAGATGATACTAAGCGTAAATGGGAAAGGTTGATGAAATTTTATCTAATTTCAGCGGACATTTTTGGCGAAAATTGGGAAACTCAATGCCATAAACTTATGATTCATTATATTATTGTAGCGCTTATGCTGTATTCTTTTGGAATTATAGTCGAGAGTATAGTTTCGTTTCAAGATGCATAATTTTATATTTTTGTTAATGAAATATTGCGGGATTTATAGCATAAATAGGACTTGAATATGACGATTAATTTCTGCGCGCAATGAGCGTATTTTGCATATCCATATGAAAGGTGGATTTTTGCATATGAGGAGAGATTAGCGCCTATAAGGAATTAAATAGGAGGTAAACGAAGTGAATGAATGGTGGCTGCATTAAGTGCATCTCTAAAATGCGTCGATTTCCATTCAGTTGTTTGATATTGCGGAAATAGAGTTTCGTTGATTAGAAATAATATAAGTGAATGTGAAAAGATGCTTGGCAATTTGTGACGATTTGTTTTTAATAAATCATTCAAGTTTTAATTGTTATTTTTCTGCCAAGTTGTTTAATGCTTGCATGGTGATAATGTACCTTGAGGCATTGTAACATTTAATTAGAATATGATAAGAAGGTGGTTTAATGACAGCCGGCAACCGGGAACGAGTGCTAGCTGTGTTACAACAATGCGAAGCATGAAGAATAGGAGAAAATTTGCATAAAATTCATAGAATTTGAGTCTTTAGGAAAGAGTCAGCCGAAGAAGGTGACAAAGAGAAGAGCACGGAGCAGGGAGCCTCCAACAACATAGTTCATTCGAGAAGCACGAAGAGCCTTGCACTCAATGAGGTCTTTTTGTGACGTCTATTTGAAACTGTTTTATGCCACGAAATATTTGCATTTCTAATGATGTGGCTTTGTAAAATTCATTTCATTGGGGGAGCCGAAGAAAGGAGACTATAAATAGTTTAGTTAATAAAGATGACGTGGTATCGGAGTGAACTAGAGCACAAAGACGGGAAATTTGGATGAAGATAGCCGCAAAGGCTTAACTGGAGTGTAATTTTCTATGGAGAGGGCTGAGACTGTTCATTTGAGGACTAAAAGAAAGGAATATGATTCACAAGTTTTACAGTTAACACTGGAGATTCTTTGTAAAGAATTTCATTGGAGACATGAGATATATATATATATATATATATATATATATATATATATATATATATATATATATATATATATATATATATATATATATACTAAAGTCTGTTGTTATGAAGGTTATGGTTAACATTAGTGAGTTGCAGAATATACTTTGGGGACAGTCGTTGCATTTTGCACTGGAGGACAAGACGAGCAAATATCTGAATGTGAGTGTGCATTCGAGATGCACCCGCAAGAATATATCTCACGATGGCGAATCCAACTCGGCGACCACTGATGAGCCAACCAAGCCGATAATGCTTGGCTATGTTTGTTTTTTTTCTTTATGATGGGATTTCTCCATTGTTTTCTCATGAAAAAAATAGACTTACAAGAAGACTAACAATTTTGATTGCCATTTCAGTGATTTTGCTTTCTCTTTCTTCCGTTTCTCTTCTCTCTCTCCTTTTCTCTCTCTTCCTCTTTCTTTCTCTCTTTCTTTCTTTCTCTTTCTCTCTCTTCAAAATATTCAATTGTTGTTCGCTCGTTCTGATCACAAAAATGAACGATTCGCCGACGAAGTCCTCGTACTATTTAAATATGTCGGCCTTTTACGCTTATTGTGCGGGCACATTTTCTTTATGTACACATTACTGCAAATAATGCTTTATAATACGTTTCAGCACACTATTTATAATTTTATCGGCTCATAAAATTGCATTTTTTTTTTTGAAGTGAAATTCCAGCATAGAGTGAATCTATTTGAATTTTTTTTTTGATGATAGATCAATGAAATTCCCAATAAGTTTCATCTATGCTTTGCTATGTTTTATGGGAATGTTTTGATTGCTATTGCTTCTAAGTTCTAAATATCATTTTGAAGAAAAAAAATTGATTCCATACTTACCAGGTATGTATACCGGTGGCACAAATATTGGACGATTGTCAATTGACTCTATCGAATTGTCATCGAGAGATATTCACGCTGAGAGCACCAATGAATGCAGTTACTAGGTTTGTTAGTTGTTAGTGTTTTTCATTGAACTCTTTATGATCAGAGCGAAAAATAGCATCGAAATTTGTTGTTGCTGCTGCTGCTATCCGGTATCCATAGAGAATGGTCATAGATTTTCCGGTTTTTTTTTTACTCTGCATATGCGAAACTTGATGCTGATCTACATTTTTATCTATAAATTCACGGTCATATATGTCGGCCTTTTTTAAACCTGAAATATACATTAAACCTGTTGTTTCACACAATCTTTTTTAAAATTAAAACCATTCAAGTATGCGGAATTAGTTTCAGGATTCTCAAAATTGAATATTTCTAACCGTTACAAACGTATGCATATTTTGATCGGCGATTATTTGCACCTAACGTGGCTAGTTTCTAGTAAAATCGGTTGTTGAGGGAAGTAGTATCGTGTTTTCGAGTTGTTAGATATCATCGGATGGAATAACATCTAAATGCGATGATTCTACGTCCTCGAATAGGATAATACGATGACCATTTAACAGATTTTCCGGATCCGTTTATATACAAGGGCACAAATGACCGATGTTTACTGCATGCGTTATGCACGTCGTTTTGCTATCAGTCGTGCATTGTTTTATCATTTCCGGTTATCGAATGCGAGATTTGAAGATATTTCCGGTAATCAAGGCCGCAAATTGAAGTATTGAACGCGTTAGCATAGATGTGCGTTAGTGTTGTTATAGGCGGCCGATGTGTGATGCGGTACAAGAGGCATGCCGTCATGCTGGTTTCGATGCACGTCTTTGCTATGGAGATATTCTTCTTGGTTTTCGTTACTTCCGGTCTGGTCTTCCGGATGGCGTCGCACTTAATCAACAACTTGATCACTCTTCGTATGTTCCATTTGTCGGTTATATGTGATAGCGGCCTTCGTTTCTCATATCTCTTCATAGTGGGATCATGTTGAGCATTCTGATGCGGCGAATCCTATACTTGATTGATTGGTTGTCTGGAGTTGTATGGGAAAATGCGTGTTGTTTCGAATGTTGAGTTGAGTTATAGTTTATTGAAATAGGTGTGAACTTCCTTTCCTCTAAGGTTTTTGGAATGTCCAGTATTCTCTATGAGGATAATGGACATTGGACCTATTGGACATAGTGGACATGTGCAACAAAAAGTTTGTCGAATAATGGACCAGGTAACTGTGGCATATACAAATGTTAAAGCTGTTCACCGTATGCGCTCGAACGAATTCCTCGAAGTAAGGGGAAGGGGGGCGATGTGGGTTTTTATGAGAGGTACTTTCGTTGTCTTAGTATGAAACGATCGGGGAAAACTGACCCATGAATAAGAGTAGAATGTATTTTTGTGTTTTCGAGTGGCAACTGGGCGGAATGGGTAACGAAAATTGTGACAGATGCTTCATCTGAAGTCTGCAAGGAGTGTAGTCCGCGGAGGGTGCTTGTTGAAATATTCGTGGATGAAAGGTTTTAGAGATGCGTTGCTGAATCGAGTATATGTCTCTTAAGATGGGAGTCTTACAGTCCTCATGTCAGTGAACACTTCGGTCTGTGCGCACTCTCCTCCATCCCCTCAATTTTAAGTATTAACTGTTGGTGAGGTAACGTCGAGTTTTTTGGTCACTGAAATGAAGCTTTTTATAATTAGCACTGATATTCGTTTTAAATGGATGTTTGATGAAGGGGGAATTATGTTTAAGGAGGCGGTCAATATGGAGGCGGATTCATCAATTCTTCCCTTAGGAAAGGAGAAGCCTCTCTTGTCCGAAGTTATTGTATGAGGTGATGTGGCGGCTTATAAATGGGACTACTTTCGTTATATACTGGTCATTGGGGTGGAAATAAGAAGTAGCAGGATGCGAAAACGGGGTTGGAAAAATCAAGCCTGGGCCACCATGACGCTCTGATAAAACCCTGTTGTTGAGGGCTGAAGGCGCTGAAGTTGTATCTGTTAAGTGGAACTATTGGGATCTTTTGAAAGGAATATTTGGATTTCTGCGATTGGGATCTATTGAAAACGTTTTGATGGAAATCGTAGCATCGAAGGCGTTACCTTCCTTTCTTTACTTTCTGTGCCTTATCGTTGTTACTGCTTTGAACTCCATCTCATTTAGACATTTTAAATGAAATTCTTTTCTTTTGAGGGAAGAGGAAGAAGAAGAGGACAGTTTATCGACAACAGCGGTTGACGCTGTGGACGAGAACGAGACAAAGGAATCTGATGTGCTTCCATCGCAGCCACAGAATCATCATTTCACAGCGATCTTTCTTAGAAGCGGTACGTGTTTCTAAGAACTTTTCGATTTGTTCTTTCATTTTTTTATTATATATATATATATATATATATATATATATATATATATATATATATATATATATATATATATATATATATAATCGGAGTCAATTCATGGTGTTTATTTAATAATTTTCGTCTGTTTTGTTGATATGGTTGAACTTTGATACATTATAGGAGCTTATTTTTATGAAGCTATGTTGGAGGAAGATTTATTGAATTATGGCATTCGATTGAATGAAATATAAAAGATGCTCGCTATAGTTATTTCGATATGTTTGCGTGCGATAAAATTCGACTTATTTTGTGCATAATTTATGCTTCGTGATGGAATATTTAGTGAACATCGATTTATTTTATCGTTTACGCAGTTAATCACTAAACGTTTGTAATGATTTTTTTAATCACTAAACGCTGATGTAAGTGGTGATAGTAATTCTATGTTTTTATTTTCGAGCAACTAGTAAGAATGCTGTTGTATATCTATATGCAAATTTATACTGTTAATGAAAGACTAATTCTTATTGGGCGTTGATGAAAGCGTTCTTTTAAGGTTCTATTTGCGCTGTGTGCAAGGGTAAAGTGTGGTTGAAGAGTGCGTTGAGATGTGTTAGATGTCAACTTATCTGTCATCATAAATGTGTCACGAAACTCGTTGATCCACTGATTGTTTGTACGCCGAATCAACACTTCGATGATATCAATTTTGAGGTTCTCTTTTTCTTTCTTCTCTAAGGTTATTCTCATATTTCCTTTTCAATAGCTGATTAATTCCTCTTTGATCAGTTTTGCTTGAGTGAGTTTCATTCGAGATGAACATCGCGTGCAGATTGTGTTCACTCATCGTTATCGTCGAGAGTTTAATTGTAGCAATACTTTTGACGATTATGGGCGTTGCAATAATACGTGAAGAGATTTGATGTTTCTCGAATTCTAAACAGCACAATTTGTGTTTGATGTAAAATGCAACCTTGTTTTTTTTTTCTTCCGCTCATCGTTTGAAGGAGATTTTTCCGCTCGCCCATTTGAACATACTGGGCATGTTTCCCCAGTTCTACACTGTTACTTGAGATTTGTTTTATCCACTCTTTTCTGGAAGAATTATCAGCAGCTCTTAATGCCATCAGATTTGGGATTCAAATCTTTGTTGTATAGAAGTGAATCAAAAATGAATTTATGCAGAGGGTTTTTCTTCTTACGAAGTTTCAAGGGCAGCATTGCAGACATGAGTTCTCTCTCTCTTTTTTTTAATAGTAGATGGTTTGGTGGGATCGTTTGTATAAAGGTGGATTTGCGCGGCCTTCCTGGACCCTATCCCCTCTTTCATGTCTTTTATCCAATTTGTTGCAAGTGCATATACAGCTTCTTTTACGTATTGTATCGGTTGATCTCTCAATTAATCTGTCAAATAACTTGGGGGTAAAATGCGTTTACTAAAAACCCGCGCTTACCTGTTGACTTCAGGGAACAAGCTCAACTACATTTATGACTTGGTAATGGAACGCTTGGATGCTAGTTTAGTACTTAGGCCATTAATGCCTGTAAACAGTTAAGTACGAAATATATCCATGCAAGCAAGGGGACTGTTAATGCATTTGGTTATGTGATTTCTTGAGGTAAAGGCGAATTTGTTATGATGGCATTGAGTGATATTTATTAATGTTGTTATCTTTGAGATCTTGGACGACACAGTTTTGGCCAATCCAGATGTGCCGGTACCGAGCTTTTTAGACGATACAGTTGGTCATAATGAAATCGTTGAGCAACTCACATCACCGTCATCCTCGCATAATATTGAAGAAACATCGGGTAACGCCATTTATTAATTCACAGATGAAAGATATTTCACACCTATCGTATCATAAGGTTGGAAATGTGTAAATAGCCAATGTCGAAGATACAGCAAGAGTATGATCGATCAAATCTCTTCTCGGAAGTGATTTGATGTTCTTTTCAAAAATTGAGCGATGTTCTTCATTTGACTTTATGGTGCTTGCCAACGCATCAGGTGAAGATATGTTGGTGAAATTTTAAATGAGAAGGTAAATGAAGTCTGTATGATTCGCGCATTGCTGGTTGGAAAATACCCAGGAGGCGGCTCGGATGAAGTTGAAGAAAAACAATGCTGTGAAAATATTTTGCTTAACATTTGAATGTTTGTTTAGCACCTGTTTAACACCTGTTTGACCTGTTTAACACCTGTTTAACACCTAGCTCACCGCTTTAATTTGGGGTATGCACTGCTATTTGCGCATTCTATCGTTTATGTTTACCGGCTTGTTTCATTGTGGAAACTTTTCTTGCCGAAATATGTAAAAAGAAAAAATTGGTGCATTTTTGCATACTGCGTTTGTACCTAGTGTTTATTTTTGCTCTGTTGAGGCATATGTTGTTTAGCTGATGACGATCACACTAGTTTAACTCGACGGCGGCGTATCGCAAATCGCGTATCCGAGAAATGGAGTTCAACGTGGAGTCGTATGAGTCGCCGTAGAACTCCTTCAGAGATCAAGCCGACTGCGGAAGGTTTGCTTTGTTTTGCGCTTCGTTTTCTATACAGTTGTGAAACGATATTTTCCACCGAAGTTTTGTGGGTCTTTAAAATATTGTAAATATTGCATCTCAGTTTCAATGTTTCAAAATCTAGGCGAATTCTTGTGGCGGCTTGCAAAATTAGATTTTCGTACATCGCTATTTTTTGAGCTTTGATCAAAAATGTTCTCAACTAGATAGAGGCAAATCTTCTGAGTCCACAAAATCTCAGGCATCCTGACTGAACGAAATATTTACAGATCGGAGGCCATATGGGAGAAAATGAAAGCATATTTGAAGATTTCAATGGGAAACTTTTCACTAAACTCATACTTCTATCGAAAATATATTTGAAAATTTTTTATAAATTTTTTGTACCGGAAGCTGTCGAAAAATTCCTGATCGTATTTCTTTTTGAGGGAATTTTTTATTCGATCCCACTAAAATCGTTTACCAATATGAAGGGATCTTATGGCAAAAGTGCTGATAAGCAGCTTTCCGCTAGCTAGGAATGTCGAAAAAATGAAGATAAAACAAGCGAAAGAAGCTGAAAAGCTAGAATAACAGGGCAAGCGGAAATGAGTTGAGTGGATCGCCAAGTTTTTGATTCAAGCGAAGCGAACGAGAAAAATTTTCATGCAGCTCACATGAGCTAAGTTCTCTGGTGAATGCATTTTTCACGCTCAAGTAGGTTGCATGTACTACAAATAAGTTTTGCTAAGGTCAATAGCACTCATGCTGTGTATGTTTTATTTGTGCAACGCTAGCTTTTAAGGAGGGGGCGCCGTTTCACACCTCTAGTGGCGTTTCTTACGGTCCTGGTACTTTTGATAGTATTCACATATGGCAATGTCCACAATTTTTACCTGTGGCAACGTTCACCGTTTTCGTTGATAGTGGGAGAGCATAGGGAAAGGAGCCGATATGCCGCATATCTGTGGTGAGCAACTTCTTCCATGTGATAGCTTTTTCGCTCTTTGTGACAGGCAATATGAGAACATTGGAATATTTTTGTCAGCATATTTGGTTGTGGACATCTTCAAATGAAATAGGTTGGAGGAGGAAGGGGGAACGATTTCTCTCATATGTGCGTCTGTCCGTATACGAGAGAGATAGCCCAGAAGGATTATTAAGTACTGAAGTCGATGTGCTGTCGTCCTACTTCATCAGTTACTAGGAAGTGCATTGCGTGGTTTTTTGTTTGAGGTTATGCAGGTGCTGCAAGGTGGTATGCAAGTTGTAGTTGGGCTAGAGACGGCGACTGACTCATCAACAAAGTGAAGAATGGACTATGAGTAGATACATGAAAAAGAAAGAAAACGAAATAAGTTAGGCTTGCACAAGTGCAGTCGGGCAGGTGAACGACCCTCTTGCATAGGTGCAGTCAGGCAGGTAAACGATCCCATTACGCGATTTGAGTGAGTTATTGGGTGAAAAAAATTGAATTTTTTTTTGTAGGTTTGATTCGTTTTGGGACATCTTTTATTTCCTGTCCCAGTTGCTGCAATTTGCCTTAGTTTAGATTACTACGAACGATGACTGTTAGCTCGAGGTGAAGCTCTAGTTGCGGTCACTTGACTAATGAATGAAAGTTAGTGGATGTATGAGTGGCTATACGGATCGGCGGAAGAAAACAACGGATCACATTAATAGGCGATAAGTTAGGGCAGCGATGGGTATCTAGTTGTGATACTGGTTTAGGATCTTCTGATTCAGAATTGCCCTGTGCTTTCAGGCTCGTCAGTGCCATCTGGAGCAAGAAACGACCCACTACCATGCTCGATTGTCTCCGTTGAGGTAACTTCCTATTAATAACTTGTGTTGTTTTTTAAAATATCTACTTAATATAACTGATGGTTGTGGTAACACCTTGGTTGAGGGGCTGTGGGTGCTCATCTTTGACTTTTCGCATATAAATAATTGTTGATGCTTCAAGCAGTAGGTTATTATCTTTTGTTCGGATTTTTTAAATTATTAAGCTCAGGTAGGTTAAATGTTTGTTGATGAACTCTTCGTGCTTAATGCTGTTATACTTTCCGCAATGGGCGAATTTTCGGTCAAGAATATGGGGTGATGTTTCATCCAACGGTATCGGCTATCCGGAAAAAGTCATGAAGAGTGGAGGCAGCTATTTTTGAATACGTTATTTAGCGAGAGATTCGTTTGAAATGTTTGCAAATTGCTGTGTTTAGAGTCACAATACGTCGAGATGGAAATTCTTTTCCGGAAGTTCCGGTTTTCTATCATCAAGCGACACATAAACATTTCATGTTAAAGGGTGTTTGTGAATGTATGTTGGTTGTATCGCGTAATTCAATTGTAACAAATTGCTGTTTTTATCTGGGGATGGATGTTCGATTTTGTTTACTTCTAAAGCGTGGTTTTTTATTGACGGGAGAGATTTGCATAATATAGAATATAGATGCTTAATTTGTATAATACAGATGCATAATTAATATTTTTCATTTCTCTTTGGAGAAGATTTATTGTCGTTGTGATGTCCGATTCTAGATTTGAATGGTGGATTTTTATCTTGTCTTTAGAGTGCAATTCCGGATGTATTCGCGGCATTGGGTATAAATGGGGATCTTTGCCAAATGAGATACCAACCGGGTAACGCTTATAATGAGGAAATGATCAATGCAGCGAAAAATGTCGGCAAGGAGATTTTCGCCGAAATGGACCCTGAAAAAAGGAAGGCAAAGATCAATGAGCAGGTTATTTCCTTTTTTTGAAGTTCACCTCTGAGAGCTTTTGGGGCTGTTAATTGGAAAGTTCTATGAATTGTTTTTTTAAAGGATTATCTCTAAAAATTGCAGGATAAATCGAGCATTATTGTTTGAGGGGGGGGGGCGGAGGAAGGTAGGACAGGTTCCAGTTTGGAACTTTTTTTCGTAGGCTATCTCGAAGGACTGAAAAAAAAACCTGATAGGCTATCTGCAAAAGCAAATACTAGCTATGGAATTTGACATTGTCTCGTCTAAGATTCAGTAAAGTCGGCTGCGGATTACAGATGGATCAGATCCAGCGAATGATAAATAAAACAACGGTTGAACGATTGAACGCTATGGAAGCGTCAAAAACGTGTGACGAGAAGAGTGTAGAATTCGCCGAATTAGATCGCAGATTACAAGCTCTTGCGGTTCTTATGCTCCACTATTGCGCTGCTTTACAGGTACTCTCGCAATTTATTGCCTGCAGGTACAGCGATAGATACGATAACGTTGCTTGTGCTAGGAAGTTTTTTTATCATGTGCAAGCCGTTAGTTAGCATTACTGAGTTCATTTGGTTAAAACTTGATGTCATTCAGCTGCCACTCTAAGTTTTGCAGTGGATTTCTTGTCTTTCTAAGAAATATAAGTTAGTAGTTTACTTGTCAGCCTATTGTTTGCGTTTGTAAGTGTCCTTGTAAGAAAATTTTTGTCTCGAAGGTTTTCCTTCGATATCTTTACCGCTTCGTGAGGTGTAGTTAGTTTTCTTTTTATGAGAGGTCCCATGAAGAAATCCACCGAGTCATCAATGAACTCCTTTCTTCACTTCTTTGGCATAGAGAGATCGGAAGAGGAGGGGGAGTGACGGATAACGTAGAAGATAATAAAGGAAAATGGAGCCAACAGTGTCATGCTTGATATGTTTGACCTTTATTCGACTGAGAGGTTGCAGTCGGCGTTTCTGTGGCACTTGCAATATCCTTTGGCCTTTCTCTGCCCAACTTCAGCATCAGAAGGGCAAAGGGCAAATAAAAGTGGGTCATATTGGAACATAATGTTTACATATTTCAGCTATTTTTTCTTTCTTCTCTGCTTCTATATATATATATATATATATATATATATATATATATATATATATATATATATATATATATATATATATATATATATAGTTTAAGCGGTCCCTACGACATATATTTGACGCAGGTGACGGCGTTGCTTATTCATCTTTGACCGTACCATATAGTAAAGATTCGCCGAATAATGTCTTGCAGAACTGTGTTGATCGGGAGGAAGAATTAAAACGACTGCATGAAGAGGAAAAAGCTTCATCAGGCGAAGCGGAAGAAGAGAAAACATTGATTGTTTTCGACGAACAAAGAGAACCGAAGAACAATGAGGAAACTTATGAGGCGAATAAAGATTCGTCGGATGAAACATACAGGATACTTACAACAAGGACAGTCAATTGCCATCGCCAGCGATATTATAGCCGGTCTATGTGCACTATATTGTGCAGCCATGCCAGCAAAATGCTCTAAAATTTCATTGATGTGAACACCTCGTGAAGCGTCTCTCTAGTTAGTCAGATGCAAGTCTTCTTTTTTTATCCTACTTCTTTTTATTTGTGGAAGTCGTTCGAGAATTTTTGCAATTAGTGAGACCTTCATCTGGTTTCCATTGGGCTGCAAGCTTTTCGACATAAGACTATATATATGTGCTTTTTACCAGGAAACTGCGCAATACCACTAAAACGGAGGAGATGCATTCATTCGAGGCCAATTGAGAAGACAACTCATCCAGGTAATTACATGTGATCGTAATGTTGAGGTGTTCACGACATTAGTCATCAAGGTGGGAGCAAACGGGAAAGACTAGTAAATTCTATAAAGCCATTGCGGTATTAAGGTGAATTAATGTGTAGGGCAGGTTTTGCAAACAGAACACGAAGAAAGTTTGTTGACTCACTAAAACCTGGATTGCTGGACATCCTTCACGAAAAATCTCAATGAAGTAGTCATTTTCTACTCTTTCGGTTGGTACGGCTGCTCAGCTATTCCACTATCATCTAGCTTCAGGTCAATCTTTAAATATATTTAAGTGGACTTGAGCCGAACAATAGTGATTGCTTTCATCTGTCTGTCGCACCTCTATGGCTGTATTCTAATTCCTATTGACTGCGGTTTGCTATGTGGTCTTCCTCATATTCTGGCACTGTCCTTTTTTTGAAATTTATCTCATATGTACGCTTCCGATGGGAAGTTCCTAATTGTTTCAAACTATCTCACAATCATTCCCACTCCTCACATTTCCTCTAATTTTCTCTCCACCTCATCCGGTTCTCCATGTCAACTGGTTTTATATCGTTGGAGGTAGCGTGCTGAGGGAGATCATGCTTCAAGGTGCACGCACACAGGCGAGCTGTTCTTGAGCTTTTTCCCATTTGATTCGGAATCATCACCACCCATTGAGATCTCTTCTTCCAAAAACTACCTTTTTTCGTTTCTTTTTCCGTGGTTTTTTGCCGATTTGCCTTCTTATGAGCAGAACATTTTCATTGGGTTGTTCTTTCGTCAGTTCACATCTTTCATCCTCTCCCATGACATCCTTCCAGTCAGAATCGCCTTCCCTCGGCGCGCTATGTAGATTCATTCGTAACCTGCAGCTGGCGCCAGTGGCAAGGTAGAATGTGGGCAAGATTTGTTCCATGGAAGGAGTTGTCAATGATTATGCTAGATAAGTCTTTGGAACTACTTTTAATTTGGTGCTTCATAGGCACTTAAGGTAAGCAGCTGTAAGCTATTCGTAAATGGGAGGATGATTCTGCTTTCTTCCGGGAGAGATTATTGCATGTAGTAGCATTGTGCGACAATAAGACCTAGAGTGTTGCTCTAATGGCTTCAAAGACCGAATAGAATGTTTTGCGAAGATTTGTGATGTTGTCCTTCTCGCCGTCCCTTCAGTCACTTCAGCTAGTTCTCCCAGTGCTCTGCGAGTATCAAGAAGTACTTTTCAGGGGAGTCGACGACACTATTGGTGCGAAAAAGTTTAATGACATTCCAACCGCATGTCGCCAGGTGCTGGCAAGTCGTAAACTTTAAAAGATAGAGAAGTATCGGTTAAGTTCGATTTTTTCTGGATGGAATTAGGACTAGGCTTGATTTGTGAGCGTTGGAATATGGTTGAATGGGATCTCTCTCCTCGAATCGAGCTGAGCCTTTCTTCGTATGATCGTAAATTAAACTCTCCCATTTGCGATCAGAAATGCTGGCAAATCGTATTCCCCAAAAAGTAGCCTTCTCCTCAGCGTGGAATATTGTTCTTTATTCATTTCTACTCAGAAAGTGGTCGTGGAATAGTTCGATTAATCGGTATCAATGAGGACGTTTTCAGAACGGTTGATATTTTTTATTATTACCCCTGAATGATGTTTCTTTATGCAAATATCGGATTGAATAGTATTTTGTGGGGTTAGTGTGCTATAGATCTTACATGTACGGTTTATTATCCCATCTACTTGACGGGTATTTAGTGATTATATTCGTTATCTTGCGGGATGAAATGGTTTATCAAGGTGACGTTCTAAACGTGATCGTTGAACTTATTCTTGGGTGGTTGATAAAGTTTATTCATTATGTGTGAATGGTGAACAACGATGTTACATCGGAAGGTAACGAACAAATGAAAAAGATATATTAGATCGTACGATCAGCTACTATTACAGGATGTCAACAGCGTTGCACTCATTTCTCAAAGGTATTCTGTAGTATCGGGAACTCTTTGAACGCATTCGAGTGTAAGTTAATGGATTAACTTGGAAGTTGGTTGTGCAAGCTATGAGAAAGATTGTAGATCGTAATGACAAAATTTTATAACTTATAGTTCTAGTTGGTTTTTAGTTATACGTACCGGGCCGGAACACACAGTTCACGTTTGCAAGAGTGCATGATAGTGTACACGGAGAGCAGACCTTGTCGATGGGAACTTCCATCATCCCTTGTAACAGAGGAAGGGAGGATTTCACATCCGAGGACGCCGACGGAAGGGGGGCTCCGTTCTGAAAATTGCTTGCAGCAGCAGGTTGGAAAACGCTTAGTTTCATCATGAAACCGTCTTTGCATTCTTCATCCTAGTGCAGTATTTCGTGTTCACATAGAACTCTAGCCGATTATTTATTAACAATTCAGTTGTTGGTCTTAGGGTACCGTTGCGTTGTAACGCAACTCATTTGATATAGTGGCTATGATTAAATTCCCGAAGGTGTATTCTAGTCTACATGGTGACACGCTTAGTTCCATTTAGTTGCTAACAAATTTCTAAAATTTTGTTAAATATGGACAATACTGGATATGGGAGGGGGGGGGGGGGGGAGAAGCTTGCTGGGGATGGTACAATTGGTGGTTAAAGTGATGTTGTATTGTTTTACGATAAATGAGCTAGAGAGGTGGCGAACGGAAGCGTAGAAGGCGCACAGTGTTTGTGATGCTCTGCTCGCGCTTTTCTCCTAAAAGAAAAGGAAATTAAAACAATGACAAATCGGAGATTATGCACAGAATGCAAAGCTCGATCATGGAAGCTGGATATATTGCTTCAGAATTCATTGTGCTATTCGTGACGCCTGTAATACATGCGAAGTACCATAGGCTGTCAAAAGAAGCTAAGCACGATGGAGGAGATTTGATCGCTAACGTCTGGATGATTTCCAGAATGAAAGCAAACCAATGGTTTCAATTGTTTTCACGTTAGTATTTCATCGCGGTTTTTATCGGCATCGTTCGAATTGGCGGAAATCAAATGCACTTTCCATGTAGCAATAGCAACCATGGTCGACAAACAGCAGGACGGTTTCACGGATCAAACATTATCCTCGTTGCTTTTGAAAGATTTCTTCCAACGTGGATGATCACAATAGTTCAAGTCGCAACATTTACCATCAGAGCAATTCAAAAGTTATTTCATTTTTTAGTGGATTTTCTTTTTTCCGATATCAGCCAATAGAATTGTTTTATCCGCAATCGTTCTTCGCAATAATATTCTCTCACGGTGCAAAAGAGTGCAATTTACGAATTTCTTTATGACAATAAAATATATTACAACACAATATTTTAAGAATTAAGGAAATTTTAAGGAATTAAGGAAAAATTAAGGAGAAGAAAAATTAAGGAAAAATTAAGGAAATCAAGAATTAAGGAAATTTTCGAATCGATGATTTATATTACTGCATAATTTATGAAATTTTCTAATGCATTCGCTATATTATAGTATAGCTTTAAAAGTATCCGAGGCGATAAAGCGTAGTTGAAATAGAAATTCGGAGGGAGCAAATTATGCTATAATAGTTTTAAAATTATAGTGAATTGACAGCATTGATTCGCCAATATCGTGCTCATTGCCATATTTGTAATAATTAGTCAGATATTGTCGCGGTTGTTGTTTCCAGTTCTTTGAATTGACAGTATGGAGGACATAACCTTCATAAAGGATTACTCCTTCAGAAAATGGTGTTTTTTTTTGAGGCCGAAAAGATAAATGGCCAGTGAGTAAGAGTGAACGGACGACTGCATCTTTGTAAGGCCTGGACGCCGATGGGTTTTCATTTGAGGTATTACGTGGTCAACATGAGTTTCAATTTTACGCTTCATTGGTTCACTTCATAATAAGCTAGAAGCGTTTGCATTTATTTAAAATGTGTTTTCTAATAGCTGGAAGAGTATGGATGGTTTGCTGGTGTCCATTTCCTTGATATATAACGCTCGATTATCTTCACCAACAATCGTTTTTTTTTTTTTAATTATTTTGCGAGATTCATTTCGTCTCTATTTACGATTCAGTCAACCTATTTCGGAAAGTTTTTTTTTTTTGCGAAAAGCATGCTGAAAGTGTGGAATATTTTAGTGTAAACTAGATGCATAAACACTAAGTTCAAATAATTTCAACATACATGATAATCGACGATATAGCTCCTATAACTGGGTAAATTTTTCGCAGCGTCGCTATCTCCATATATGACGATTACATTTACAAGTTCCTATTCCCCAAGGTATTTTCCCTATTGAAATGAATCAGTTAAAAAGAGTACGCAATTCTGACACCGGTGATTTTATCCTAACTTCAGCGTCTTATCGGTAGTTCTGCCGGATTTTAATGCATTATTTGATCGCATATTGGTGAACGTTTTGATCAAATATTGACGTTGAACTTCTTCAGCTCGGGCCTATTCCGCTTTCCGTCATGTGCCTTGGAACATCTCTCAGTCGTCCAAACACACTGCTCATTGAATTTCCTCATATTCCATGGGGAATTTTTTCCTGTAATGAGGATAAAACCTGCTCTTTGACATCTTCCACAGAGATGAGGAAGCCTACGGCGACCTTTGCGGGGAGTTTTTGGGTTTTGAAGTCCTCCGTGTGGGGCAGAAGATTTTTTGGGTATGTGGACTTCCGCGACGAGGATCCCTATAGTTCAGAATCACCGGGTCATCATTGTACGAAGGGCCTCGAAGGGAGGGACAAGGATGGCGGTGGATTTCGAATACTAGGGCTTCGAGAGAATAGATACACGCCGCTACAGATATTTTAGCATATTACTTCGATTCGCGCGAACCTGTTACTTACGCTGCAACTTATCGTTTCTGAGCGTTGAGGATGATGGCTTCTGTGATACATAGCATAGGCGCGGCCTTATGTGGACAGGGTTGGTGCAGTTCGCGTAATTCCGGCATATTTAAGAAAAAATGCGAACGATTCTATCAGAGTGTAGAGCCTATCTTCAAGGCAGGAAGGGGCTGAAGCAAGAAAGTACAGTATCATCTCTGTCTGGGTAGCTTAAATCCATAATCCATGTCTTCACGTTTATGAATTTCCGTCTCTGGGTCGACGATGGTCAGACGTATGGTGTTAAAATAGATCGAAACATTTGACCTAGGTATCACTGACATGTGATGTTAAATTAAACGATATCAGCAACAGCGAGTTGATTTTTTTTTCGGGGGGGGGGGGGAGAGAGGAGAGATAAGAGGAACATGAAATGCTCGTAAACCCAGGAATCTGGATATGTTGTCCGAGGACACTTATCGTTGCGAAGACACCACCATATGTTTCATTACTTCGCATTTCTACTATTATGCGTTTCACCTATCGTGGATCGCTCTATTCATGCCTATGGTTCTTTAACCTCTTTTCTAGAAAATTTCAGTTGGGAATATACTGCAGAAGGTGTGCATAGAAGTATCGGGTAATGTTTTCTATCTAAATACGTAGTTAAAGAAATGAAGAGGAAACGTTGCATCTGTTTAGTTATCCAATACCTGCATTGATATTATTACCTCCACCTTGTGTAGTAGATCGAGGTTACAGTGTGCACCCATAAACTGCGCATTTCTAAATGATGAAGATATATATATATATATATATATATATATATATATATATATATATATATATATATATATATATATATATATATATATATATATATATATATATATGGGTACGTATATTGGGGAAGGCCAACGACAACAAATGCCTTAGTGAATTAGAACTATTCTGGGTCAAATTACTTCGGACAACGGGACTTAATGATAATATTAGGAGCGTTGGGAATATTTCACATCTATTGTATAAAGAGAACACTCCAAAGTGGCGCAGTTTGAAAATTACTGCTTAATTTCGAAACAGCCACGTAAAAAAGAAGAAGAAACAGCAAAATTATAAGTCACAATTTTTTAAATGCTGTTAGCAATAAACAATTGTTCGCTTTAAAAACTAACGACAATTTTTATGGCTTTCTTAGAGATTTATAGCAGCAAAATAATCGTACGCTTAAAATATTATATTTTTCATCATAGTAAATAAGAATAAAAGTATTAGATATGAGATTAATTTTTTTTTAATGTAAAATGTACGTAATTCGCAGAAATATATTTAAAATTGATGAAAATATGCAAATAAATTTTAAAAAACGCTATAAATTTCTTATGCAAATTCCTAGACTTAGATATGAAAATATCAATTATAACCATATATTTAACAACGATACCATAAAAGATAAGTTGATTAAAAATTGCTCATAATTGCGCCTAAAATACGGGTAATTACTAGATACGGGTAATTCTAGATACGGGTAAAATACGGGTAATTCTTACGATAGCGGGTAATTACTAGATGCATTTGCAATTATAATAAAACGTTAAATATTTTGCAACAACATTCTAAATCTCTCTCTCTCTCTCTAAATTTTTGCATAATATCTATGATTGCTATAACTCACAGTTCATTTACTAACATTTACAGCATATGTTTACAAGTAACAGCATATGTTTACAAATAATTTGGATATATTTAATTCTAAAGGTCTTAGGAAAATTTTTAAAAAACGGCACTAAATTTAGACACATCAATAATAGCTATCCGTTCCGTATTATGGAGGAGGCAGTACAATCTCTAAACAAGTATGTTTAACAAATTGCTCGAACCGAGTGCATCAGGATAGATAATTTTAGTTGACCACAACTTTCCGACATTTGAGACAACAAACCACACTAAAAAAGTTTTCATTAACGAGTTTTATAGAGGGGAGATAGATCGATATGCACAATAGTTCAAATTACAATAAAGACAAATTATTGAATAATAGAAAATCTAATCCGATTATCGTATCCGCAGATAAAGCAGCCAATAATTATACACTTATATGTGAAAACTTTTACATTCAAAGTTTATGCAAAGAACTTGGAATTGGAAAAGGCCGAATCACTGGTAAAGATATTTATGAATATATCGAAAACAAAAACGCACTGGACATTATCAACACACACTGTAAATTTCCCGACAGGTATTTTATGAATGTTAGGGGGAAGATAGAACGTTACCTGAATTGTTTGCCATTCCCAAACTACACAAAGATCCCCACAAATTTGGGTATATAGCGGGAGCCAACAAGAGTTCACTTAAACCCTTATCCAGTTTTCTACACCGCACTTTGCAATTTCTTAAAAACCATCTACGTAATTATTGCAGTATAGCAGGTCAAAGAAGCGAGGTTAATTATTACTGCAGTGCTGAATTCTTATGAAGATTTGGATATAACAAATATAATAAGCATATAGAAACGGTTTTGGCTGCTGATTTCTCCACTTTGTTTACGGCAGTACCACATGCTGTTATCATTAGGGCAATGGATCATTTAGTACACACGTGCTTTGACGATTCCAAAAAGGCGTACCTCAAAATTTGTGCTAATAAAACCTTGTTTTACACAGACAATTAGAGTTTAATGGGCGTTCTCTTGCCTCGGATAGGGCGCAAATCATGGAAATAATCAAATTTATTATTAACGAAAGCTACCACCTTTGTTGGTTTCATTTTCAGGCAAGCTAAAGGAGTGCCCATGGGAGGAGATGCCAGACCTGATAGAACCGATCTTACCTTGTCCGTTATGGAACATAAATGCGCCAAGATTTCACGTTTCAATGCTATTTGTTGTAGATACGTTGATGATCTACTGATATTCAATACCGATAACTTTCACAGTATTACTAAATTAATTTATGGAGATTCACTACCGATTGAGATCACATATGCAGGAAGGACAGCTAACTTTTTCGACTTAAACTTACGAATTACTTGTAACGGTGTCGTCTCAAGCGTCTATATGATGAGACGGATGAATTTAGTTTTTCAGTAAATAAATGTACTCAATTGGAAAGTAACATCCCACTCTTCATGCAGAAAAACCTTATAATCTCTCAAATTTATAGGTTCAGTAAACTGTGCTCATTTAAGGGAGATTTTATTACTAAATGTAAAGAAAACTAAAAATTAATGATGCTCTAATGGAAAAGTATTTAATCACGAAACCAGAATCGGCGTATAAATTCGTCTATTCTAACAGACGGGGTATCAAAGGTTCAGTTAACGAAATCTTTATGGAGTTTAATTTTTTGCGCTTATTAACTCTTCATAATGCATAAATCTTTTCGTTTGTCTAACCCTAAAAGCCGTTTGTGTAATGGAGTTGTTTATACAGGTCTAGCATTAAATAAATTTGCTCTACTTGTGCAACCAGTTCATAATATGATCGCTTTGACCATTTATACCAAGATCTATTGATTACCGCTCCCCAATACTGCATCAGCAGTGTTACTACACTGCCCTCTGCATTGTCAGTTCATACGACATCTCAACCGAGCCGTTGGTTGCGTGACTGTACATCTTTGTTTTGTCATCTGACTTATGTGTATTAGTTTTACCTTTTTATTCTAGTATTTTTATATCAGTTTTCTTCTTCATAACTCTTAGTGAACTTTAAATGTTATTTATATTGTTTCGATAGGCTTTGCGTTAAACATATATAAGTAAATATTGCTTTGCTGATGCCACTACTGTGAGGTCAGTGGCTTACCTATGCTGTCGATATCACCTCTTTCCGCTTTATAATTTAATCTATACGAGCTTTTTGCTCAGTATACAGTATACACCTAGCTTTATATATAGGTAAGGGCTATCTTGTGCAGTTATGTACTTACTGCACATGTTCCTTATTTTTACCTGAAGAGTTCGTTTTTCTATTTTCTTTCTTCCTCCTTTTCTCTCCACTCTTAGTTAAGTTATCTGTATAGCTTCTTATGCGTTTAATTGTGACGATGGCCCGCGCGTAACACAGTTGCATACGTCAACGGATAAGGACCAAAGCGTGGTCACATTTTGTTCTTATAGGTAATCTATTCGCATCTTACATTTTGCATTCTTAACATCCGGTCTCCTGAGAGTCGTCTATTCCTTCTGTGTTTATGGCCACGATAGCCTTCCCTTCGCCCTAAATTCTTTTTCAATTCTGTGCTCACAGAGGACCGTCTTCCTCTTGGCCTCTACTAACGTTTTGTACGTATTGGACTCTCCATCGTTACGTTTACATTCACCCATTTGTGTATGACTTATCTAATTACACGTCTGCTAGCTTCCTTATTATTCTCTTTCAGAAACTTTTATATAAATTCAGTTGCGTTTTACTCGCTTTTTATTTAAACACACAATTTGAAACAGCTCAACTGCACCTTCGTTTGTTTTTCTATTAGAGAAATTCTACGAATAAGAATCTATTTATACATTTGTTCTTCTCTTTTATAAAACCTTAAAAAATTATACAATATATATAAAAAGAAGAGTGGTGTATATATCAGATTTTTCACGCCCTTTGAAACTTCTTTGCGCTCATTGTAGAATCACATTTATTATTGCATATAATCTTACTTGCTATCATTGTAGGAATATGTTTGTTTTATTCATCATAATACTATATTTTACAGTTTGTTTGTATGAATGTAATAACTCGGATAAACTTGAAATCTATCTCAATTCAATTATTTGCTCATTTCTTTAATTTTAACGCCTATTGAATGTGTTTGTGTTTCTTTTTGTCATATGGTACTCTCCACTTCCATTGTTACCTTTCTCTTTCCCTTGTGCTACCTTCCCCTCTCCCTCTCTTTTCCTTGCAGTTTTGTGCTTGCCATAGCCTGCTTATTTTTTTTTTGTGTATTAAATATATTTATTTTACGATATATAAATAGATTTTCTTTTCGAAATAACAGTCGAAATAATTCATGAAATAACACAAACGTGAAATTATGTGAGTCATAGCGATAATATTATGCATTCGGCCGTTCATACATGAACACAAGTAAGTACGGTAATGGGCTCTTCATTCATATCGCTTTCACTGACCGTTTGACCCTTCGGAGTGACCAATAGGATCAGCGTTTGCATTATAATTCTCACCTTTTGTTGTGTTGCATGCGCAATTTCGGTCATTACTACGTATTTTTGTTAGTTTAAACGATACGGAGGTAATTCGTATGCTATGATGCGATCAAATACAATACGCATACATTTCTTTATCATAGCTTATTAGCTACGATTGGTATGATGGTGTCGTTTCTTTTATTTATTAATAAAATTCGTTAATATAAATGTAAATACTTTGCTAAATTTGTATACGAATAGAAATTCCACAAAACTCAAACGTTGACTATAAAATAGCGATATTTCATCAAAGATTATAGAGAGTATTTTACCTATGGCAATAGTATTGTTAAATATGAAAGATAATTCGAAGTATTTACTTCTATTCAACAATATCGATTTTAACACTCTAATTGATCAACTCTTATTGTGATATTTATTGAGATGATTGATTACAATGCGTTGAGATGAGTGAATCTGAAATTTCGTTTAATGATCGTTTAGATCATTAAAAATTTTTCCTCGCTATATATTTCCTCACTATAAAATATGCAACGAAATGATCGTTAATCGCCTTGTGAATTCTTACAAATAACATTAAATTTAGCGATAAAAAGTGAATAATTTTGTAGATTTTATTCGCTTATTATTTATATTTAGAGATATTCCGCTCAGTAAATATTCGTAACGAATCAATGTATTATATAATTCTCGTTGGATAGTTTGTTTATCGTTCAACGTTGTCAATCTCTAGGCATATGTCCTTACCAGCTAACGTTTTAGGGGTGAAGCCGCTTATCCAATAATGCGTTTGATTGTCGCATGTGAGTGCCACCAATATTCATGAACCTCTCTCTCTCTCTCTCTCTCTCTCTCTCTCTCTCTCTCTCTCTCTCTTCCTATCTTCCTGTCTTCCTCTCTTCCTCTCGCTCTCGAATGAGGCGATTCGGCTCTAAAAACGTCCGTCACTCTTTCATTATTGAGGCCGAAAAATAGTGCCCCAAATTCGGCGCGGCTCTTAGCTTCATTCATCTCTCTAATTAAGAATTTATATCATACGGCTGACTTTTTTTTTCTTACTTTTTCGCACAATATTTGAAGCTATTACTACTAGCTGAGATAATAACAACTTGAGTTACTTGAACTTCATAGTAAATAGGTCGTAGTCGGTTACTTATTGCATAGGATTGAAAAATAATGATATCTAGTGATATGTGTTACAGATAGATTGACTAACTCCTCAGAAATTGCTCTGTATTGAAATAATGCGAAATTGATCAATTTGTATTGCCACTTCTTACTTATTAAATCTTCTTTAAACTTAAGAAAAAAAAATTTTACTATATATAGATCGGTAGTCGTTATTTCTAGCTAGAGTGGTAAATTTTTAGCGATTCAATTACATCATTACTTACTTTAAAAAAAATGCTTGAAAATGTTGTCTAGCGATAGCTATCGAGGAAGGATTTTCTTCTCATAAATTTTACCATCAATTTAGGTATTCTTCAATATACTAACTTTTAATGGTATCTTCAACTTTTCTTTTTTTTTTGCCCACCCATCAATCTTTGCGTTAATCAAATTAATTAGTAAATATATATTTTGAGTAACTATATTCCAAAACGTTGAGGTAGTTATTATAAAAAATGTGATAATTCATTGATACGACTGCAATACCTGTATTCACCTGTATTTACCTGTAATACCTGTATTTTAACTCGTTTTTTTTTGAGTATAATTGAGGCAGATAATTCGGCTTTCATCTTCGACTTCTCTCATCTCTTTGTTCACTTTAATAGCATTTGAATTTCAACAATTTTGACCACATTCATATCATAGATCAATTTTAGCTTTATAAGCTACCCGAATACAGCGGCCATTTTCGTTGTAGAAAAAAAAATGCAACACATTATAAAATTTATAATTAATCAATATTTATTTTTATTTAATTTTTTAAATTATTTTCACCAAATAAAATCATTGGAAATTATTGCTTTTAAGTTCATTTATAAAAACAGATGCTTTACTTGAACGATATAT
The DNA here is from genome assembly GCA_013433145.1 of Ascaris suum. Taxonomy (NCBI): domain Eukaryota; kingdom Metazoa; phylum Nematoda; class Chromadorea; order Rhabditida; family Ascarididae; genus Ascaris; species Ascaris suum. Next base: position 1,145,197 of record CM024172.1, on the reverse strand, counting down.
CTAATCCGTTCGGCTTAATTGTCTCTATTATCGCTTTACATTTATAGATCGGGCAATAGTACCTATATCCTCTAATATGAATATCGAATTGAAATATTTTTGTGTTATGAATTTATTCAAATATTAGATATTTTTTATTGTTTCTTAAGAATTTATTCTCCATCTTTCTCAATGAAATTCTCTTCCAACTATATTTAGATCTTAGCACAATTTTTTTTTTCAAATTTAAATGAACAATTTTTATGCGTTATTAATATCGTTTTTTTTTTTTGATATGATTGTTGATGTTTTTTTTTTTCTTGAATAGAGCTGTATTAATTTGGCACTAATTAAGGGATCAGCTAAAACCAAAACTTTATTGCTTTCGTTAGCACTTTTTTTCTTCAGACATTATAAAGAGTAGATGAGCAATCATTAGAGATAGTCAACAAATGCAATTGAAAGTTGTCATCTCATCGAAAAAGAAAAAAAAAATCATCGCTAATTTTTATGCAAATTTTTTACATTTGCATTTAAGATTCTTTTTTTTAAATAATAAAAAAAAATTTTTTTTTTGGTTAATTCTTTAACAATCTTTGATATTTTCAATATTTTTTTTGTGCTAATAGTAGTTTTTTTTTTTCAACTTTATTTTCGCAAAAATTTTTTTGAGTCAATTACCTCTCAAATTCGTTATATTCTTTAATTTTGTGTTAATTGTTTCAGTTTTATTGCTCAATTGCATACAAATAAATTGAAAATTTTTTTTTTAGTGAATATTAAAAAAAAATGTGATCATGTGTAATATTAGTTCGACGATTATCGAAAAGGAAATATTTGAAGTACTATTATGATGTTACTATTTGTTTGGATATGGAGTTAGCTCGAATTATTGTGCAAATAGTAATATGGAATTACTCATTCATGTATAAAAGTTCCCAGTCATAAGTACATACTTTTTAACTGAGATGTTGAGTAACTTATAAGTATCATCACAGAAAGCAAGGTATATGAATAGGGTTGTATATATAAATAGCATAAATATGATCAGAGTATATAAATAAGAGTGTTTATAAAAAGCCTATAAATAAGAGTATAGAGGGGGTATATATAAGGATATATAAGAGTATATAGGGTTATAATTAAGAGTAGAATAAGCGAAAATGAGCGAAAATTGTTGGCAATCATCCTGCTGCCTGTAGCAGCATATTGTGTAAAATGAGAGATAATTATGCAATCTCACGCTATGTCTAACGAGAAAGATATACCACTAGTAACTATGGTAGATGGAAATAACCTCGGGACTAAAGCTAGAATTTTAAGAAGTCAGCCGTCTCTGCATGCATCAACTAATGAACTTCCTGGACAACCACGTAATTGTTTGAATTCCGTATCAAATTCGGCAGCGCAGTGGAATTCCCCATGCTGAACCATTGTTCTGAGAAACGTTTGCCCGGAAATTATAAGGACATCCGAAAAAAAAATTTTTCCATAGCCACAATGTTGTCGAATACAATAATAAATCATAAAAATGCGGCTTATTGTTAGAAGTATTCAATGATTTATCAATGGCAACACTTAGCTTTTCAACAAGCTTAAGTCTGTCTGATCGGAAACTGAAGCCATTAATCACGAGTTTGAGGACATAAGCTGACCACATGCTTAAGGCTGCCGCTAACCGTCTTTCGCTAATCGGCTCTCAAGGTATAATTTTAATGATTTTATTTATTCGGCCAATTTGTTCGAACCATTTTTAGTCTGAGATCGAAATTTTCTTTTCATTATTGACCAAGCTATAGTTTAATCGGAAGCTCGTTTCATCGATAGCCTAGATTTCTATTCAATCAACGATTGAAGCTTCCAATCAGAGGCTCAATGCTCTGTTTAATCAAGGATTAAAGCCAATGTTTAATCAGAGGCGATGGCCTTTACCCAATCACAAGCTCCAATTTCGCTTTATTCACAAAATGAAAACTCCGTTTCGTCAGAGGCTAAAATCCATATTGCACGAGAGATGCAACTCTGCTCATTAGATGTTTAGACGTCTGTTTATCCGGTGATTCAAATATGGATGCATGCAGAGAGACAGCTGGCTCCTTGAAATTCTATCTTTAGTACCTAGTCATCTATGTTTAGCCGGAGGACTAAGCTTTTCTTTAATGCCTGATAATCTTTGCTCATTTGGAATTTTATCAATTTTATGTTTGACCTCACGAGCCCGAACTCCTTCTTCAACTGAGGTTTATTCAGAACGTCGAGTGTCTTTCAATCAGGAGCCGAAGCTTTGCGTCTTCAGGTGCTCGACCTCTCTTTAATCATAAGCCCAAGCTTCCTTTAGCAAAAGACTTGGGTCTTTGTTTATTATTAGGCCATAGCGTCCATTTCTGCAAAGGCTCAAGCGTTTGCTTAACTAGAGGTTAAAATCTCCGTTCACACTTGAAACTTCTGTCTTCAACATGCCCACAAAAATCGTAGTTATAGCTTTGCTAAATTTTATATGCCGTCACATCAACTGTACATTCTAGAAGTTTTCATGAAGTAGGATTAATTCCTCTAGCGAATAGCAATTTGAATAAATCCAAGAGTTTGAATACTTTTGAAATTGTCATAATCAACAAATATGCGTCTAGAAAATTTATTTATTTACTTGTCAATTTCGTTGAGAATTTTAAAAACATTCAAATTACTATCGTTTTATTTATAGAATTGAGTCGCTCTCAACTTTAATAATTCGATTTTATTTTTTTTTTTAGTATTACATTTATTTAAATTATTGGTTAACATTACTACTTAATAATCGACGAGTATTTTTATTTTCTTTCGTAGAAAATCGCTAAGAGAATTTCAGAACTCAATAAATTTTAACGAACGATAAAAGAGATCTATGATAGGCAATTTATTTAAGTGCCTATAAAGAAGTTTCTTATAAGAAAATAATATTCATTGAGAAGAATACATCAAATTCATCGTTCTAAATGCATTGCAACGTCAAAATAACAGCAATATATTAATAATATCCATTAGTGGAATTTTTTGTAGTAGTAGTAGTAGTATATATATGCAATATCGATGAATTGCAATACGCAATACGTGTTATGTTTGTAATATTTATCACTCAACAATGTCCACTATGCATACATTATAATCGGTTTAAACGCGTCAAAAACTTCCGATAGTAGTTGAATAAGTTGATGAATACCTCCAATTAGGTTTCGGAAAGTTTACTGCATCTATCATATAAGCTATTTATTTGACGTATAAATAACACCTATTGAAAGCGTATGCACAAAACGAATATAAATGCCGATATTTTATGCGTTATATTTTCAACTCAAAGTTCTTCTAGAAAATAAGATGAAAAAAAAAAGTAGAGTGAGGAAATCCGATGAATTTCATTGAAATTCTAGAGTGTCGAGAAAAAAAAAATGGAATGAGAAAATTGAAATTTTCTAGCATAGTGAAAATGATTGAATGACTATGAATATTTTGCTCATTGTCAAAAAAATTCGTATGCAAAAAGAATATGTTCCAACACGATGAAAATAATGCTTTTAAAAAAAAAAAGAGTGAATTTCATTAAAATTATTGCAAAATTAAAGCATAAAAAAAGAGAAACACTTTAAAATATTCGTCAGTTAATGCTTTATATAAAATATACTTAATAAATAAAATCAACGAAATTATGTGATATTTCTTCAGCTATAGAAGATTATCAATTGAGAAAATTGAACGTTGATTGAATTTAAACGTGGCGACGCATATTCGTACAATTGAAGAACGCTCGCTGACGAATAGCACTCTTCTAGCCATCATAACTTCAAAAAGTTCCATCAATTTGTGGAGCCTAAGACTTTATAAGTGCCAGCAAGATAGGAAGGACTATATGCATTATTTGACGCTATCATTATTCACGTTTGGCCATATTTGGCCACATTTAGCCGTATTTGGTCACATTTGGCCAAATCAATCGATCCACATAATGCAACACGCTAAACGAATTATGCGGGTGTCGAAATTTTCTCAATGCTTTCACACTTTGTAAACGTTTCAGGAAATTCGTAATCAAACATTTTACGCTTTCAGCCACTAAGTCAATTTATGCATTATTTTCGAAAAGGATTTGGCTATGTTTATTTCCTTAACCATATTTTGTGGTATTTAAACTAATTTAAAGAGCGAGGGCGATGAATTGTAGAAAGAAGCATAGGAGGCTGAATGATGGATATCTCCTCCATTATGCATCAGTCACATTCTCGTTCTTTCTACGAAGGCAAATTATAGGTTTTGATTCGATTTGCACAATTTTATTTTTAAAGAGATATTTACCATGCACTAGGAAATAAATTGCGCTGAATACGCATTGAAATTTGATAGGTTCAAAGTAAATTTCAATTTAACGGCAAATTTTTGCCATTGGTCGACTATTTCAATTAATCATCGCCATGATCGATAAAATCGAATTATGAAGTGAATTTGCATAAAAATGAAGAATACAGATGATGATGATAAGAGGAGGATAAACTTGACTAGAGAGAGACTACCTTCTTTAAAGAAAAGAATGAAATAATGAAGTGATATAATTAATGCATCGAAACGAATATTTAATTGCATAGAACTCGTTTATCCTAGAAACTGTTTTCTATCAATATGTGCTAGAGCATGCGCTCGGATATTCGTATAAGTTCAACATATCAGGTTTTTTTTTTTAAAGCAAGCATATTATATTCGTCGATTACTGCTTATTGATTATTTCGATCACTTTGAAATTCAATCAGAATTGATTAACACTTTGATCGATCGTAGTTAGTGATACCCCCCTACTAGTGAGGCAAAATTGTGAAACAACTAGCTAGCGCATAGATGGAGAAATGAAAACCGCAATAAGGCAATGGCATCTGATGGGGTTTGGTGTGTTCTGCGATTGCAATCACAGCAGAATGTTCACTAAATGTGCCTAAATTAGCGCACAACTTTCCGCTCTTTTTTTTTTTTTTGCACATAACATGAACTTCACACGCACTTAGCAATCGAAAAATAGCGGACATTAAGGGCGAAAATTTAATGACGACAGCCATCTGTCGCCTATATGAGGAAAATGATAACGTCATTTCGAATTACTCTCTGCAGCTCTTACTTTTATTCGCTGTGTTAATGTTGTTTAGAGTGATAAAATGGCATCAAATTTCGAAAGATGGCGCATGAAACGAAGAGGAAATGCAGTTTAGTTAAAGAGAAATGAGAGTCGACTTTTTTTTTCCAGTGTTGCTGATTGAGGACATTGTTGGGAGGTTTCCGACAACCAATACCAAGTCAGAAGGTGCTTCAGTTATAGTAGCACAACTCTTACTTGTTGCATTTCAATCGCATATTAGCGGACTGTATAGATTTTTCGCGTAAATGCAAAACGCACCAGCGAGAAAAGCGCAATATGCGCTTTTTGTCCACACTCCTTTGCCCCTCTTCCCGTCCCCCCATCCCTCATGGCAAAAATTAGCGGAAATATCCAGAAAGACTGACAAAACATCATACAATGCACTTTATTATGAAAGTGATCGTTTATAAGAATCGTTCGCTGGAAATTTTTTTTTTTTTAATCTAAGCTGTTCGTTCGCAGATTTTGGGAAATTGGATTACGCTGGCGCCGCATATGTTTCATTCGCTGGTCACCAATGCTGTTGCGATAAAACTAAGCTGTTGCATTCTAAGCCAGTGTTGGACACTACAAAGGCGATCTCGGCGTGTGTCAACATCTCGAATAGAGCGCAGGGGGGGGGGGGGTTCATTTTCATATTATAACTGAATTTTTCAGGGAATATCAGGAAGGAGATTTTCCCAATATTGTTTCGTAAAATACAGGTGTGCCAAGGTTCAACAGTTATGACGGCGATCGCTTTATGCACATTCATTTTGGTCATTTAAACGTCATTTTCATTTCCCTATTGAGACTATAATACCACATCGAGTTCGTGTCTAGTGCTGATGATACCTCGTTGAGCCAATCCGCGATCCCTTCTGATCTGCACAATCAGTCACTCAAAGGTGTTCAAAAATCTAGGCTCATAATAACTACTAGGCTCATAGGCCTAGTAAAGAAATGCTTTACTGCAACATATTTATTTATTTTGTGCTAAGCTTCCAACTAGTAAAAGAAACGTTAAGCCAAGACTTTCGTTGAGCCAAAAATTTAATGCTTCCTAGATATACTAGCAAATTTCTAGAATTCAACGATACAACGTGTCCATCCCATAATCTCTTCCGAAAATTGTTGTAATATTTTGAAACAGATTAAATGCATACAATTTATCTAATTTCAATACTAAAGAGAGAGTGTATATAAAATATATTCATAAATATTATTTAAAGTATTACAATTAGGCAAGTTGTAGTTTCCGGCGAAATACGTCTTACCGAGAATATGCTGAATATGAAAGCTGCGAGAGATATATAAAATAAATGAGCTTCTTTCATTTCCTTTTTTTTTTTCACATCAGAGCATTATATCTATATCTATCTCCTTGTAATTTCTCACTGCATATTCGGATCATTGTTTTAACTAATGAAAAAAAAAAAAAAGAAATTATAGCGATGAAATTTGATACGTAAAGAGTTAACGCTACAAAATAATCGCTTAAACTTATTACAATATACTAGTATGAGTATCTTCTAAATATTCATATATCATGTGATTCTAAGTTGTAAGTCAATTTTATGTTATTATATGCCATCATATAGCAAGCATATAACAACGCTTGAAAATGAACGAGATTAGAAATACAATTAGTAAAAACTATGATAAATCTCTTGACAACGAGAGTAAGTTTTTTTCAAATTTAAACAAATGCAACGTAAAGTTTTTTATTGATGGAGGTACGTTTGGTGATTTCATTATTGTTACCATAGAAACGAAAATATTTCCTACTAATACAGGTGCAAATTTTACACACCTCTCATTCATTATATTATCGAAATGATCGATTACCTTTACCTGTTTAATTTATGATAACGTTGAAGTTGATTTGATTTTCTTAATTAAAATATTTGATATAATTAATCAATAATCGATTATAATCTTTGTCGCATACATATACAAATGAAGGCATTTATCAGCATGGTATATTTCTATGCTCATTTATGCTTTTCTGCTTTAAGCATCCTCTCTCGCTCGCTCTCTCTCTCTCTCCTTCTCTCCTCTCTCCCCCTCCCTCTCTCTTCCTCCCTCTCTCTCTTCCCCTTTTCTCTAACTCTCTCTCAACCTCTCTATCTGTACCTCTACCTCTACCTCTACCTCTATCTCTACCTCTCTCTCCTTCTCTAAGCGGAATGTTTATTCACTCGTTTTTTTAGCGCAATAAGTGCGCAGCTGCTGCAATATGCCAGTGCGTTATTTAATATTCAGAAAAGCGCGCCACTCTTCGTTAGATTTAACGCTAAAAAAAGCGGTCAGTGCATCTTGTTGAATATTTGAGGCCTTTATTAAGTGAATATATCGAACAAATCAATGTGGTGAATATTTTAGATCATTATGATATGAATGAAGCAAACGAAGATTTTCTAATAGAACTGAGAATGCGTATAAATATATGAGGTTGAAATGAAGCAAAGTTCTTTAGAACTGGCTTCGTTATTTTAGGATATGAATATAAATCTGCTATACATATATATTTTGGATTTTATGTTGTATAGAAAAGCTTTTACTCGTGTAGGCCATCAATTCTCCCTAGAGAGTTATGGCAATGAATTGCTTACTACAGCAATTATTTTTCGCGAACTCTACAATAATATTAAAATAACTTTCAATTGTAAAGAATTTTAACGCTCTGAAATGCAACCAATAATATGAAGCATCGCAAATTCTATTTTTCGATCTTTTTTTAAATTTAATTTAATTTTTTTTTTTTTACAATATGAGTTGATTGAATTATTACACCATACCGCTAATGAAATATTCTCATAGAATCATAAGTAATTTATGATAATCTTCGGTAATTTTTATGAAGTTATTTTAATAATTTTTTAAAGCGATATCCCACTACGAATGTCATATAATTATTCTAATATTAAGTAGAATTGTTACACTATCGGTAACACTCTATCCGTGTTTTTATTTTTTTAATTGTTTTTTTTTGAACTTATAGAATCGTCCCCACTCTTCCTCCCCTTAGCAGTTGAATATTTCTTTTCGTTTTCATAGAGTTTCATAGAGTATCAGACAAAGAATAATAGGATATAAAATGTTGCCAAACAAAGAAATATCCCAAACTATGTTTTTTTTTAAGTGGAAAATGCCTGACAATTATGCTAACAGGTGAATGTAGAAATTTTAACGACCCACTAACATATGCGCACTACCTTTTAGATGACACAATTCGACAGTATAGCATCATAAAGCAATAAATCGCTATAGCTTTAGAGCGGAATTGTTGATTATAGCAGTGACACTTGACTGTTTATGTGGAATGCTTTAAAAAGGCTAGAGGATAATTACTTCCTGTAATTTTGATTTCTGGATGTGTCACTTCCGGAATTTCATTTCACAACTGCATAAAGTGCACCGTACAGGTGTGCATTATTCAGAAAGAGCTGTGGCATACTGACCACATCCAATGCGTAAGGATTTGCTCTTTTTAAGTGAAAAACTGGAGGTTTTTTTGCTGAATGAACATGGGAGGAGGATGAGAGGGGAGGAGGAGCAAATGCTGCAGGTAGATAATAATTTCGGGAAGGAATAATATATATATATATATATCCATGTTTTTCAACAAATCAGCCATTAATATATTCACATTTCTTTCCGCCTAATCGAAATGACACAGAAATCATCCGCTAAAGATTTTTTTTTTCAAATACTGAGGAGATTTCGAATCCTTAGAGCCGTTCTCAAGTTGATTCCACAAAAATTTGCTGCAAAGAAGAGCATTTTTGGCTTTAGGATAATCCGCCTATTGCGATAAACTAAAGAAAATAGAATCACAGCAATTCGCTAACGCAAACGGATAGACATATACGCACCTATGGATAATCCTATGAAATTTAACGACCTCTAAGAATAATATCTGTTATAAATCCATTGATATCGCGGCAGATTCAATCATTTCTGGATCTATTATCCATAAAGTTTAATCTCCGCTGTTATATCGACGCGAAGAATGGATTGCATTTGAGAATTTGAAGGCTACAAATTTGAAACTCTGTTTTAAAAAAAAAGCAACAACAAACAATTGCCTCTATTGACCTTAATTTTCAGCAATATAATGAATATATTCAGCACATGAAATACCTCTTAGAAATGCAAATATAAAATGTTAATTAGGTGCAATCTCTCAATAAGTTTAATCTATGTTGTCATAAGTATGACGTCATTTAAGAATTAATCAAATCTTCTTCGTAGAAATTTCAATTCTATCACTTTTAGTACAAAAAAAAAACTTTTTTTGAGGGATTATAAAATAAGGGTATATCTCCTATTTCATTGAATAAAATGATTAGAAGAAATGTGAGATATTTTTCTCGAATATAAATTTAGCAAAACGATTTTTCTTTATAAGAAACGAACGCCTATACGTCGAAGATGGCTAATTTATCAACCAAAAATGTGGACTAAACTTTGGCCTCGTGACTAAATATCAAGGGGCCGAAAAGTTTAGAGATCATTTGTCTAGTGCCTACTATTAAAGCAGCAAATTGAAATCTAAAACTACGAGAGGTATAACTGCAAGAGTCGGATAGATCCGACGATCGGACCTCGAATTATATAATCCACGCGATAATGGATTATCTGCAGTAATCCCAAAGAGTATCCGATGACTGCATTGCCTCAGGTCGATAAGGCCGTCATTAATCGACTGCTACAGTAAGCTCACTGAAACGGTTGTTGACATGAATACATGATAGTAAAAAATGCATGATAAAGATTTTACCTTTGTGACCGATGTAATTGACGGCAGCAGGTTAAGGTAACCGGTAAACGAATTCGTTAAATTCGTTAATTATATTATATTTACTAATATTAAATTTGTTTACTAAAATAATATTATAATATTATATTTGCAGTAATTGTATTTACTGTTATTAATAAAGACTAAAAAGTTTCAACTGATCGCTCCATTAACATGCAGTGTTTGTGTTTTTATATGTTTTTGAGCGATCGACTCACTGCGGAGCTCTCAAAGTGGCTGCTGTTGACGTCGCTAACGATGTTTTTCTCGCTGGACTTTGCAAGTTTTTTTTTTTTGCAGCAAATCTCTGCAAATGTTTTCGCGCTAGTATAAAGAGCCTTTCATAGTAACGCTAGACCACGTGCTTGAATTGCTGAAAAGCTGACAACTAGCTGATGAAAGAACTTTTAATTGCGATCAATAATCAAGAACTGATTAACTCCTATAAACTTGGGAATGCTTCCGGAAAACGCAGTCCTAAAGTACTGCTGTGTCTCGCGTGCTGAATGTTTCCGACGCGATCGTCTCATGCGATGAATTATCGTTGAGCAATATTGGCGTTGAATTAGACGGAAAATTGTCTAATGAAATCCGAAAATGGTAGATATTGATGTTATCAGAGTAAAATTGCCGTAATCATTCTTCCAATAAAACGTTGTTATACTCTGCTTATACTATATCAATTACAGTGAAGTATTGTGCGTATTCTTGAGCCACAAATATACTATAGATAGATTATGGTATGATTTTTGAGAGTTGACATAATGTTAGGAGATTCTATTCGTTTTGGCGCAAGATGGAAATTTACTATAAAATTTTCCGATCGTATCCATATTTTCTGAGCATACTTGTATGAGAATTATTGTTGTCGCCATATGTCAACATTTTCAAAATTTTTCGCCACTAAATCCAAAATGTCTCTAATCGCATTGATATTTGAAATGGATAAATTATCCATTCAAAAAAAAAAATGTGATACCTATATTTTGCATTTGAAGTCTTTAATTATTCCAATAGATATGCTCGAGTATTTTAATGTTAATCGTTTTTATTTTCACAATTTTTTTTTTGTTTTAAAACGTATTTTTTTTCTTTCCTCTATTTTCGCTTAATTTATTTTTCATTCTTCTTTTATGCGAATAAAAATTAGCGTGAAAATGTCCGAAATATATGAAATTCGAAATATTTTTTAAAAAAATATCTGTGATTTTTTTTTCTCTCTGTATATTTTTAAGCACTAATGCAATGATAAATATCACCTATTGCGTTCGTCGCTAATAATGCACGTCTTCATTTAGAAAGAAATATAGTTGTTTGATCTTTCAATTTTATGGTTTAAATGAGTTCTATCGGTGTGTTTAGAGAATTCGACCTATTTTAAATTGAAAATAGGTTTGTTTGTTTTTTTTCTTTGTCGAAACAGAAATGACTACATTTGTTGGAATATTACAAATGATATTTGTATATATTTTCTATTTCATAGGCTTATTTTCATATTTTTAGCTTTTTTTAAGGATTGCAATCATCAAACTTTTTTGAAGTAATTGATTTTGACGTATTCGTTGAAATGATTCAAGAAAGGCGAAAATTTCTCAAAAATCTGACAGATGTGAATTCCTAATAGAATATTTTAAAGTGCATATGAAGTATGGAATATGTAAAGCAAGCAAAAAGCATTTTGCTATCGGAAATGCAATATACACAGCCAATAACGCTTAAAGAGCCATAGGGAAATTGGAGAAAAAGAGTATGAGTATTTATGATTGCGCAGATAAGAAAAGTTGTATTATAACGTAAAGTTGCTAGCGTCGCTTAGAATTTTTTCTAAACGTTTTTTTTTCTTTAGCGATAAGTTTTGCGCATATCTAGTTATACTGAATCCACGATTCGTAACCGTAATTTCTGGATGAGGTGTTTGATGTCCTCTAGAAGGGTCATTGAAAGAGATCAAGCAGAAGATAATCACAAATGTAAAAGCATCGATTGGTATTTTTGGTCATTTTTGACATTTGGAACTGAAGGTGTGTTAATGTATGATGCGTCAACGGTCTATTGCATTAGAGATGAATGAATCACTCAAAAATGCGCTCTCTGATCTGAAGAAGTTGTCCGAATATCAGGTAGTTTACCTGGGTTACCTGCGTAGGCGGTTTATCTAGGTTGTAGTTCAGCTAGGTTATCTTCACAGGTATTTTTATAGTTTATCTGAAAACATTGAATAGCGACACCATCGGCTTCTCGTCGATATACAAACTATTGACTTAAGCTAGAAACATGGAATACACCTATAAAGAGCACAATATGCTGCACCTTCCAAAAAAAAAAACAACAACAACAACTCAAGATCGAAGGGAAAATGACTATATCGGATTAAATCATAGCAATTTCATCAACTCAGATAGTGATGGTACGTTTGATTTAAATAAGGATAAAATTAATAATTTTGAAGAGATGAATAAAATAATGCAGTTTTATGCGCAATTTTTGAAAAGAATGTCTAGCTCATGTACTACAATTTACTCAAACAGCAATATGAACGCAGTTAGCTATATGCTTTATATAAATTGATGCAATGCTTTAGATAATATGAGAGTTGAGAAAAATATAACTAGCTGCAGAAGGTTTTATATGAAATGTTGTATCGATCTAGTAATATGCAACCAATAATTGTTGGAGCTCTTTTTTTGCTACGCCAAGAAGCATCACCTCCATGTTAAACATGACGTCATTTACGTAGAATTTTTTCCTCAAGACTCAAAAAATAAAAGAAAACATAGAGGAAAATTTTCAGCTGAATAAGTTATTCTTAATCATGTTGTTGATATGTGTCAAGAAATTCAAGATACGGCAGCTATAGTAGAAGTTTAGATGGTACACTTTAGAGGATGAAATATTTCAATAGATGCAGTATACCTGATCCTTGAATAAACAATATTAGGTTAATAAGAGTATCATTCTTTTGTGAAAAGCTACAAGTGAAATATTTTGATGCAAATAACATCATTTAAAAGTAACGATTAACGTAATGCAAAAAAAAATCGGAGCGAAATTTTTCTATTTTTGTGGTGCTTCAATCATTATTAGTTTTCTATTTTTATAAAATGAGTTCAACATTGACTAAAACATCAAGAAATAATATGTTTCATAGTTAAGAATGCTTTCAGATTTCCTTGCTATATGCGAAATATAATTTAAAACAAATTTCCCCTTATCTGTTTTTGAAGTCGATTCTCTTTGAGACGATTGAATTTCTAGAGTAAGTTTCATAGACGGAGGAAACTTTTTAAGTTGGAATGAAGAATATATTGAATAAGAAATCCTTCGACTATACTAAAATAGCAATAAATCTATATAAAAGTAATTAGCATTATTGGTTTGCAACATGACTGTTGTTGTTCTATCCTATAAAGCATTCAAAGATAAGGCTATCCATGAAAAATGATAATTTCAATGAAATAATACTAAGTGAATAGGCCATCCATTAGATAACATTTGTTTTGGGCAATATCAATACTAACATTAACGTAAATGGTTGATTTTAATAACAGGAGTGTTAAAAATTTCATTAAAAATATGCAAAAATGGGAGTACATTTTGCTTTATATTCGTTGCAGATTGCAATTTTTTGCAATTTGTTGCAAATTGCAAATTCATTCAAGAATTTATAGAAAACTGAAATAAATGCAATATTTGACGTCACAAACAATGAATGCGTTATTTGAAGTGGAAAACGAAAGCATAACTGCTGAAATATTCGCATGATACATTTACGATGTGTTTAACTGATTAAGACGTATAAAATGATGAAATGAAAAATTAGGGCACATCTATTTGCGCGTCGAAATCAGAATTTCGATAGTAGAAAGGCATATGCTTCTGAAGCTCACCTATAAGAGATCAAACAGGAACGCATTGACAGCTGTCTTTGGGCGAATCCGATTTATTTATTTATTTATTTATTTATTTATTTATTTATTTATTTATTTATTTATTTATTTATTTATTTATTTATTTATTTATTTATTTATTTATTTATTTATTTATCTATTTATTGCTCAACTAGGAGAAGAATATAAATGTGGAAAAGCTAAAATATCGTTTCTTAAACTATGAATAATATGAAAAAAGATTGGCACAAAAAAGGTTGCTAAGAGTTGGCGTTAAGCGTCAACTTATGTTGCGACTTCAGTTTTATCTGAAACGTTACCAACGTATTTATTGTTATATTTCGTAAAATTTTTCCAAGAAAAATACCTTACAGGTAGAAGTTTATTGTAAATTGTAAGGTAATCGAGCCTTTATTGTCATCATCGCGATATACTTTTCGAAATTCTTTTTTGCCTTTCTAAACTTAAAAAAAAAAATTGAAATTGAATGACAAATTACTAATATATGCCGATAATGTGAAAATATTAAACTGGAAACGAGCATCAGAAATCAACCTAGTATATCGGAAACCAACCTAATATATCAACAATTGAAAGTGAGTCTGGAAATGAAGTATTTGTTAGAAATTGTCATTAGTTGTGTATAGATCGAATACTTAAGTCAAGGTTTTTAGGAAAACAATTGTTGAGCATTTTTCGAACATAAATCGATTTTTCTAAATCGTTTTCAAAAAAGAAATTCTCTAATTGTTCGTTTGAATCTAGAAATTAACAGTTGAACTCTTTTTGTACTGCTACAACTGAGGACAAGCATATTCTCGAAAAAAAACAAAACAAAACAAATCGCATTGTTAAAGTGCTATAGACAATTTTGAAAATTTGTATAATTTGAAAATTTCGAGAAATGATTTGTGCCTAGATTATATAGCCTAATAAATTATAAATTCTATAAATTAATGCAAAATATGGGAAATAAATAGGTGAGTGTGCATTTAAATGGGCATAGGTTAATAGGAACTATAGGTGGACACAAGTATTGTTTGTACTAAGAAAATTAAACTAATGCAAGTTGAAATAGAATATTAGCCGAATATTCAAACACTATTCAAGCATAAATTAGCAATATGAGCTCTAATCGTTGTTGTATATTTTTACAATCTCTTTATTAAACTTGACAATATTTTTGGCTTAATCGTTGTTTATATTTTTAAGTTTGATATCAGAAAAGTCGATGACTTGCGGGCGTAATAAAACTATTCAGTTGCCATTGCAAAATGCTTGTTTAAGAAAAAGCAAAATTAAAGGATATAAAATTTGGAGCGAAATTCTTAGGTAGAATTAAATTGTTTGATTTGTTTTTTTTTTAGTGTTTAATATTTTTTTAAACTTAATAATTTCATACCTGAATTCAATTTTCTCTTGCAGTTTTCCCTTTCCTCTAGAAATTACCTCTTTATGAACCTCATTGTTAAAATGGTTGATATTCGATTGCTTCAATGATTTAGAATCCCACCAAACATTTCGATGATGTGATAATCAAAGAAATAAAAGAATTGATTAAATACAAGGAATTAAGCACAAAATTTTACATTACATTTTACATTTGATAATATTATTGTTATTATTTACTATGATTTAGTATATATTGAATATATTTCATAACAGAAAACTATAATAGGATTGCATAATACGATAATCGATCGATCCTATCGCATTCTTAGTACGTTTATAATTTCTCAATTCATATTTATTATTTATTTGGCTGATGTAAATCGGAATCAAAGGCACCAATTCGGCAGATCCATCCTTGATATGTCGCGCCGTGTTCAGCGAGAATCTCTCGTATCGTTCGTTATCAACATCTTCGAGCAAAACTCTTTCAAAGCGATCACGCCATTCGTAACGACGTCATGACAATTTTTACTTAATGTTCAAAAATTGATGTTAAGGATGGCGAGAAAGACGAGGGATTGGGCTGCCGAAGAACCATAAATTATTGCCTTAGGCGATGGAACACAAGTTGTTGTCTTCTATTATGTTGATTTTCAGCACTTGTATATCATTATCGAGTATGAGATTAGATTTCCTACTATCAGCATTATTTGGGTATATCAATTCTAAGATATTTTATTTTATATCGTTTGAAACTACCATTAAATCGAAGGTGTTTGTAAAGATGATTTTTGATGTTTCATTATTTGCACACATCTCCTAATCTAACGAACATTTCGTTTAAGATTTTATGATCGGCGCATTCATTGGCCCGAATGGACATTGTTATGTGGCAATAATCTTTGACGAGCACACCATCATACTTTCAACAAATGAACCTCTTTAATCCCAACGGTCCCCTCTTCTCACTAGTTCCCTCTATCTGTGCATATTTCCGCTGCGGCATTCATTGCTTCTCAAAAGGTAGATAGGCAATCGCACGAAAGACAATTCAAATCGATGTCTTCTTAGAATGGATTGCCGGATTTATTGCCTCTTTAAAAGTTGCGCTTCCTCTATCTCGTTGCCTTTTTTTTGTTCATGACTTTTAGCTTCATCGATTCTTGCCAATATTATTGCTTTCGGAATAAGACATAAGGCAAGCCAGACATAGAATTTCCGCCTAGTTTATTTTTTTTCGGACTTTTTTGCCTACAACAAAGCTCATCTGCTGTTGAAGTTAGTTTCATTGCTTAATTGAGCATATATAAAGTCTAAGAGATGTGAAGCAGCATGAGTGCTTGGCTATTTTTAATCGGGCTAAGCGCAAAAACGAAAACGCCTATCGTAAAAGCCGGATTCTTGTTTGATATTAGTTGAGTGTACGCCTGAGGTCATGCTGAGTGCGGTCAAGTGACGCTGCAAGTAACAATGACCATAGCTTTCCGAATTATCTTGATCTAAAAGTTTTTTTTTCGGCAAACTTGAGTTAAGGTTTTATTTTTGAAGCCTCAGAAGAGATCGAGTTAATGAGTTGTCGGCAATTCATAATCATGGTGGTCACTAAAATTCAGTGAGTTACCGATGAAATAATTGATCAAGGGTCATTACTATAGCTATAGAAGTTATAGTTGTGCATATGATTGCGTTTAATATGGTACTTACTTGTTATGATTTATTCACAATTATGTACTACTTCTTTTTTTGAAGTAGTATCGTTCAATTGATTGTATATGACACCATAAGGAACTTCATTCTTATTGCATTCGACCGAATATCGGATGTTAAAAATTAGAATGTATTCATATTTGAGTGGCAACTATCGATTAGCCAATAATGTTCTATTTGGCATTATGACGTATGTACCCAAAGACAGCTCCGCACTTTGGCTTATCTACAGCGGAAAATATCTGTATTATGCATTTTATATGAGCCGAAGTAAGGTATGAAATCATTAATTTCCAATATGTTGCTATTTGTTACTTTATGCAAAAAAGCATAAGAGCTATAATAAATCGAGAGTAAAGATCGCTAGCGAAAATATGCTGCCATGTTCCAGTCGTTACCATAAGCATCGATTATTCGATCATATTCAAACAAGGTGTGATAAAAAATGCATAAAGCGCGCTTTCCACAGGTAATTTTTTTGCACGGATGTATAAATAAAATACGATAAACGAATGAATTTAATGCATGTTTTATGACTTTCTACTAACTGGTCGATTGCGAAGTCATTGCAAACAATAGTTAACTATAGAATATGAACAAACTAATATTGGTAGTGAACAATAAATCTACTAGAGTACAAGCGAACCTTAAATTCGACAGCAAATAGGTGCATAAAAATCATCTAACTTGTAATATGCAATAAAACGCTTTACACTTGCTGCTTAATGCTTTCGTTGAAATTCGTAAATCACTAGATTGGCATTTAGTTGCGATCTCTTTTTAAGTTAAGCTTAAATTATTGGTATTTATTGAACGGGCTCTCTTTTTCTTATTTTTATTTTTTATTGTTTTTTTTTGAAATTTTATTTTATTTGCTTAAATTTTTTGATGATTGGACAAGATGAATACTATGTTGATTATTTATAATCTTCAAAAAGGAAATACATTTGAATATTCATGAAATGTTCATTTCAATATGAAATGGTTATATCGAATTTTATTGTTGGATATTGTTTTTTTTTTTTTTTTTTGATCAATGAAAATAATTATAGAGAATAATAAAATTGAATAAAACGTTTATTAAGTTTTATTATTCAACTAAAGTAAATAATTCATTTCGAACTTTTTTTTCTTTTTATTACTAAAATCGATTCATAACTCATCCGTTTATCAACTTCCGTTTATCAACTTCTCAACATAACTCATTAATCGTTTAGTTCGAAAATTCTACACGCAAACGTCATAATAGAAGTGAAATTTTGAATTGAACGCAATTCGTAAATCCAGCAATAGCACTTGGGAATAATCTTCAACGTCGTCTTTGATTCATGAACGCCTCTCTCGAGTTTTCGAAGTGTCGTTTCGCAGATTTATTATCGCTTGCCCGAAGCTGTTCCACTCTTCTTCCTTCGCTCATTTTATTCCTCTTATGGAATGCTCTCTTTCCGCTCATATCTCAACTTCTGAGCACCTGTAAGGAGGCTTTTTTATTTAGAATTACATTTATCATTTAGTTTCTACCTGAATATATGATCATCTTTAAAGGAATATATATATATATATATATATATATATATATATATATATATATATATATATATATATATATATATATATATATATATATATATATATATATATATATATATATATATATATATATATATATATATAAATGAAATAACGGGAATTTTATTCTTTTCTAATATACAATATTGAATTGATGTATTTCGTTGTTTATGTTGATTAAAAATTTTTCAAAGCTATTTCGTTGATGCATTTTTACATACTGGAAAAAATATTTTACGAACGACGTTCTAAGATAAGAAATAACCTCACAGAAAGATTTAATCAACTCTCACTAAAGGCATAGAGGATATTCAATCAGCGAAGATACATCGAGGTGTTGATAAAACAACGGAAGTTTTTTGCAATATGAGCGTTGGCTATTTATAGCTAGCTAAAGAATGCTCAATCAGTAGACAAGTACATTCGTATGCAACATATATAGATACCTTTTGATCACGTTGTTACCTATGACGCACAAATACGTTTTATGGAACTGAAAGTATCTTTGAAAGAATAGCAAATGCAACCAAAACGTTAAAGAAGTTACTGAAACTGAAGCTAGAAGTAAAAAAAAAACATTGAGCACCCATTACCACTCGTTCAATGAAAATGTCAAAGAACTATGAAGTTTTTCAACAACATTACGATTACATTGCCTCATTATTTCCGCAAAATGATTGTATTCAAAAACTTTATGTTAACGTATTTTAAGTTCATAATTTGAAGCTGTGTAGGTCACTGTCTTTTCCTTGCGGTTTGTCGGTCAGATTTTTGTCGACATTTTGAAATTTGAAGTCTACGCGACAATAAAACTAAAATTTTCTCATTACAGCTGCGCATTTAGCATAATCGCCAACAATGTCGCAGCTCTACTGTTTTTTATTTTTTTGCGAGCCACCACAAACTCTCAAATGCTTGACTATTGAAATGAAGTAGCATTGTTTTTAGCCTCATCTTGTTATTGGCATGCATGATTCTCGAATAACCTTGCAAATATAATCCATATGTGAGTACTTCCACGCGCAATAAATATATATATATATATATATATATATATATATATATATATATATATATATATATATATATATATATATATATATATATATATATATATATATATATATATATATATATACAATGGACACCCCTTTACTATATATTTATTCATCTATTCGCATAACCATATTTAGTTACTGGTTTACCATCTCACCTGCTATCATATTTTAATAACACTTTGTTTGTATAAACTGTATTTAGTTCCACATGTTTTAATTCAGCAACTACAACAATTACAAATATCGTTAGGTACACCTTCATATGCTTCCCGACTAGAGATTATTCGGCAACTTCTAAGTTCTGCATATTCATTTTTTCTTCTAGATTATAATATCAGTATAAATATATATATATATATATATATATATATATATATATATATATATATACTTGTATAAAAGTTTAATATTTTAAAAAAGACTGTTTGCATTTCTCATACTTTGTTCTTTTCCTGTAAAAAAAAGACTGGAAATTAAGAAAGTCGGAACACAGAGAAGAAGATCAGGAGGGCAAGTGGGGGTGGGAGGGAGCAAGTTAGAGAAAAGCGAGGGGAACAAAAAAATGATGAGCCCACAAAAAAATGATTCGGCACTCGAGATGTTCAGAAATTTGTCCTTGTTACGTTCATGTGGCACGCAATTGGGCGACGTTCAGTATGCAGTTAGCATTTACGCGCGGTTAGTCGATTGGCACGCACCAATATCCGCTTCCCTAAAATCATGCATGTGATTTTTTTTCTATAATATGTGACAGCCGGCTTGTTGGATGCTATTGGTGTTTTTCCTATTGATGCCACAGCCGGTTTTTCTTTCTTTTTTTTTTTTGCTACAACTATATGAAGCAGTGTAATAGCCCGATGAATGTCAATCCCTCAAAGTACGTTAAGTTCGCCTCATTAATTTCGTTACGCTCTAATTTAAGCCGCTCTAGCAACGGTGTTTTTTCTTCAGCTATTTTATCGCTAGTCTATTATGTTATTCGAACGTTCGAGCATATTCGGAAAACGCCTTTATTAATCATTTAAATTGAAGCGGCAAAAAGTTTTCATATTTTCCTCATCAACCCTTCGTGGAAGTAGACAATTATATTCTAAT
The DNA here is from genome assembly GCA_013433145.1 of Ascaris suum. Classification (NCBI taxonomy): domain Eukaryota; kingdom Metazoa; phylum Nematoda; class Chromadorea; order Rhabditida; family Ascarididae; genus Ascaris; species Ascaris suum. The sequence continues at coordinate 1,124,575 of CM024172.1, read as the reverse complement.
TTTACAGATTTTTCATGCAAAAATATGTGGAATTTTAGTGATTTTATTGAGAATATTACATTCAAATACAACAATGCGAAATGTATACGTGGCCGAACAATGGAAATTTATACTTTTCCAGCAAATTTGATATAATATATACTTGATTAGGTTCTAATAGGTATAAGCGATAATAAATACGTCTTTTTAGCACACAATTGTGCAAACAATTATTGATATATAAAAGAGCTCTGAAGATTTCTCTGTAATTTTAAGCTTCATTTCGTTTTGATATTTTATTCCCGTTTCAGAGATTCCTCCTTATGATTCATAAATTTATTCGGGAAGTTTCTTCAATAATGTCTTTGAGACGATATTTCTTAATATTTTAGTAATAATTTAACTAGCATATCGGAATGAATGTATCGTAAATTCAATATAAATGCTTTATATGTCGATGTTTTCATCAGATGAGAATGTTTGTTGAGACAATTTATGATCTATAGGGAAACAATTTCTTAATAAACAAATAAATGGATAAAATCTCTTAAATATTTTGTTATTTCTTGCATTCCGCTCTATTTACAATTGAAGAATTGCTTGTCGACGATATTAGATATATGCAATTTTGCATATTATCAAGTAAAAGCAAAAATATTATGAATTATCAGCTGTTAAAATTTAACTAGAAATTCTACTTCAGGTGCTGATATGAAAAATGTTTTTCGAATTTCACTTATCAAATCGACTAGTAATAGAAATTTTTTTTTTTCTAAAATAATAGAAGATATTTGCTGAGGCATTCATATTTTAACGAAATTAACTTCCTAGAATGATTATCCACAAAGGAAATCATTTTTCAAATTCGACTACTTCTGTAATATGTTCTAACCGAATGTAAAATGTAGGCAAAATTTAAAGCTTCTTCGTTGGGTTTACTTTAAAAATCTGATATATATGACCATTTCACGGGAAGATTATATCAAAGAAATTTCCTACAGCTGTTTTCAATTATTCATGAAACGGAACACATGTACGTAGCCAAAGTCTCACCATAGTATATTTCATACAATCGCAGATCGCTTCAAAATTTACTCTTGCATAGAGACAATTTATAGTATAATAATAACTTAAATAACTCAAAGATTCTCATAAAATATCGCGTAGAGATTGCGTCAGAGTAGCGATCGTGAATATAGCTTTGAGAAGGGAAAACCCGGCCAAGGAGGCCCATGACAGCTCGTTGTTGGATTGATTTTTGATGAATTTTTGACGATGCAATACTGCTGTCTAGAAATAAACAAAATTATATGATGCGAAACATATTTACGTTTATTACTTCTTGCATTTGATATTTTTATTCCTGAGATATACTTCTTGATAGTATTTACGTTTATTTACGTTTAAATTAAGTAATTACGTTTAAATTTATATTTTCCTATTCGTTCAAATAAATCAACTGAACAAACGAATAGCAAACTAAAAGACAGACAGAATTAGTACAGATAAATGCTCTTACGATACTCTTAAGCTATTAAATGCAAGAATAATCCCCATAATCTTTCCTGTGGAGGAGGACTATTCCTCCTTACTATAATGTTTCCTCCTTACTATAATAAATACGTTTAAATAAATTTAAACTTGATGGTATTTACGTTTAAATTAAGATATACTTCTTGCATTTGATAGTACCCTTACGAAATCGACGGATAGCGAATTGGATAGAGGTTAAGCCATTCAACCCTGAGGCGTTCAACGAGCTCTCAACTTGTCAAGGTATATGGACCCTATCTTGATACAGTGGCAAGCGGAAGTGAGGAATCATTATAGTAAGGAGGAATAGTCCTCCTCTGTAGGAAAGATTATGGGGATTATTCTTGTATTTAATATCTTAAGAGTATCGTAAGAGCATTTATCTGTACTAATTCTGTCTGTCTTTTAGTTTGCTATTCCTTTGTTCAGTTGATTTATTTGAACGAATAGGAAAATATTTTGGCTTATATAATTTTCGGATAGACGGTGTAACTATACAAATTTCTTGAGATATCACAACGTTTCGTAAAGAATGAAATTCGGGACATAAGAAGCTCAAGACCATCCTTAGTTTATTTATTTCTTTCCTAATATTGCGTTGCTGCGTCTGTATAAGATGAACGCTGATGGAGAATGTTAGTGAGGTAATTTTGAAGCGCCTGATGACAAGCACTCACTCATTGAAGCCACAGCTGGATATAATTACTTTTTTAGCGAAGAGTTTTATTTTTCATTTCGACGAGACCCTTACAAAGTCGACGAGTAGCGAACTGGATGGAGGTTAAGCCATTCAACCCTGAGGCATTCAACGAGCTCTCAACTTGTCAAGGTATATGGACCCTATCTTGATACAGTAGCAAGCGGAAGTGAGGAATCATTATAGTAAGGAGGAATAGTCCTCCTCTACAGGAAAGATTATGGGGATTGATCATTCTTCACCCGCTCGCCGCATCCTTAGTGAATGAGTTCAGCAAAATAGTAGCAATTTTCGGCATATAAGAACACTCAACGTAGCTTAACGCTATTCATAAAATGCGAGGCATTTTCTTTAAATGCTTAAGTGTGCCTAGAATGACTTAATCGATTTCAGGCTAAAGCACGTGCACATACAACACGTTTCTTTCTTCAAATCTATTCCCTTTCTTATAAAGAAATAGACTGAATAAGGAAGGGGATATAATTGTTTGTGATCGGGAGCTGCATAAACCTTTCTTTCATTTAACTCGTTTCCCATTAATATTCTACCCATCCGACGGTGATTTTCCCTCCGAGATGCATTCAGAGAGGTTTGATGCTCCGGAGTCGAATTTTCTTCGCCGAAGCGTCAACACTCGCCATTCATTGAGAGGATCTTACTTTTGCTTTAGCAAAGCTTATCGAAATGAAGTGACGTCGTATGCAAAATTCTATATTTGCTCACAATTTGCATGAAAGAATATAGCGCTATATATATATATATATATATATATATATATATATATATATATATATATATATATATATATATATTGGAAAAATACACTTAGGCTCATTTTCTTTTCCTCAAGGTTTAATAAATTGGTCTCTGAAAAATTACTTCATGAAATAACGTAAACAGATAGAGGTGCGAAGCTTTTTAAAGGTGCCATTTTGTCGTCTCTCTATGATCGTATTCACTTCTTATGATCATATTCATATATATTCAATTCATATTCAATTCAGATCCATATTCAATTCAATTCAATTCAATTCTTCAGCACAACGATTTAAAATTTATTACTTTTCTCTTGCATTTATTAGTAATCGATGTGTCAATACTATGAAATTGCTCTTTTGTCAATTTCTCTTCATTAAAAAAAAAAACAAATCTCGTATAATTTTTTTTTTTGGAACATAAAACTCCGCCAATAAATTCCGATCATCATGTATTCTATTTACATATGATAGCAAATTGAATAAAATTTCAAATATAAACATAAGATAGGATGAGAGTATTTAGAATACTATTTGAATTTTTGCATATAATACGATACAATGATCTATAGAGACTATAAATTTCGTTGATTTCAATTTCAATTGGCGCTCTACGATTACGCAATAATTTTGATGCTCTAATTTGCTCATCGTTGAGTGTAACTTTAAAAGAAAATTTCTTTTTTTTTCTTTTCTTTTTGCTGGCAGTCGATTCAATCTCATTTATGCGTATTTTATTTGACTTCAAAAACTACTTTATGCATCAAAAAAAAAAATCTCAATACAATTTTAAAGAAAAGATTGATTTCTATTTTATAATAATCAACGAAACAACGTTCTTTTTTCATCGCGAAACTAATTTTGCCGGCATTTCCGCTTCGTCCTTCATAAGTTCATGCGGTCGTTTGTGAATTTTTATCACTCAAAAATGCCTATCGCCTGCTTAACAAGCCATCCAGATCACGTTTAGTGCATACACTTTTTCGTGGATAATCGCACAACACAAGATGGCCACTATACTAATATCGTATGGTTTTTTTTCAATTCCAATCACCGATATCGATCCATAATGAGTGTATTCTCCTGTTTTCATTGGATATGCTAGTTGCGAGATTGAAAAATGCATTAACATAGGGGAGAATACTTGTATTTTATTTCAGTGAAGTTTCTTTAGCAAAATTTAGCTAACGATTTGATTTTTTTTTAATCTCTCATTTAGTCATTTTCTCAAATATTGCTTCAATATGCGGCTAGAAATTCAAGGAAATCATATTAAATCAAAGCTTTCGCACATAATTTTAGTGTTGAAATGTATGTCTCAACGATTTTATATTACTAAATCATTCTTGACGAAAATCGTTAGTAAGCAGCACGCACTAGACAATAGTTGATCTTTGATCAACTAAAATGATGCTATAGATAAATGCGCTAATAACATTTTTCCGTCATAAATCTATTTTTGTATTTACTTTAGAAAGAACACATAAAATTTTAGAAAGTACCAGAGATACCACAGATAATGTCGATCTATGGTGCCTTAGGCAGCTTAAAGTACGCGCCGATCGTGTATTATTTAGTACAATTTAGTACCAATCTAAAGTACTAAGTAAGATTTATTAAAGAGAGTAGCAATCGTGAGAACAATCAGTGAGGACCTTTCTTTAAAAAAAAAAAAATTCGATTGCAATTCAACAAGCGTTTATCCGATGAATTCTCAACGCAAATTCTTATAACGTTAAAAAGAATTAGCAATTTCTGAATAGACATGGATGGGAATCCACTCATTGGTTATGCCGAAGTATTGTGATGGTTTTATACTTGAATAGGCGTTTTTTCTTCTTTCGTTTTATTCAAAAATCAGCATCGCTACTTTCAAGCCGAAACGTATAGGTGAGAATTTGTGAATAAAGAAAGCATTTGAAGAGATTCGTTAATTGAAGAATTTTCAGCAATCAATTTTTAGTGGTATTTCATTTGACAGCACTTTAAAGTAGCTAGCGTATATGAAATCCTTAAAATATTAGTGATGACTTATTATCTTGTGTAAAGTATAGCAATATATATATATATATATATATATATATATATATATATATATATATATATATATATATATATATATATATATATATATATATATATATATATATATATATATATATATATATATATATTGTTACTTGAAATTAATGATTTGTTACTTAGCATTGCAAAAACAGCCAAGATCGGATGACAATAATAAAACCAAAAGGTGTATGTTTGCTGTCTCCATGAAGTTTGAAATGAATAAATCGTTTTTTTTTTGTGCTTTCTGTCGAAATTTCCTATGCGATTGCTTTAACGTTTTCGTAAGTGCATAATGCATTGAACATATACATTCAGAGTGACAGTATTATTGCAATAAAACAACATACAAGCAATAATAGTAGATTTTTACAGCGTAATTTATCTCAATCGTTGTGCAATCGATCCTCGATTTATTGCTCATTGGCAATGAAAAATAGGATCGTTGGAGTTAATTACCATTGTGGACTTATACAACAATATGAACTTTTGCATAAAGTGAAGCATTAATCTTTTTTTTCTTTTTATTTTTAGGGATTATATGAATCGTTGAACGAGATGATCAAGTAGTCTAAAGAAATGTTGAAAATAATTATGCGATTAGAAAGGCTACATTTGTGGTCAATTTTTCTCTTTCAGAGAATGAGCCTTACGGCATGCTGGCTACCCTCTTCCCCGCCTTCCCTCTCTCCCTTTTTCAAAGTCACAATCCATAATTTAAACATTTTTCCCGATGTGACTTCTAAATGCACGCGTTTCTCTTGCATAGTTTTTCCAAATGCATTGTATCTCTCTACTAAACTTCGATCTTTGCTCGGATAGGATGGATATTGTTATGCCGAATGCATGAACTCTGTCATGCTTGCGCGCATCTATCATTTCTAAGACAAGAAAAATTGCCATTGGCGGATTTGTATATAGATCATCGAATTCATTGGGGAGTTGCAATTGTGACATCAATGCGTTGCAAAAAATTCGATGTGGAAAAAAAAATGAAATACATTAGCGATCTAATCTCTTGTGAATACTTCTTCAACATTCTATACAAAAATATTCTTTAGTTAGATTGCAATCTCTCTTTTTTTTTGAAAATTTTCTGCGCATTTAATGAGTATATCATTTTTCAGCATTTATATTTATTATTTTGTGATCATAAGTGAATGATAGTACTGCGATCAGGTAGGAAATAGATTTCGGACAATTGCAGCCAATATTTCTTCTTTTTTTTTGCTGCAAAATTTATGACCATAAGAACATCATAAGGAGGTAATAAATGGACGTGAGCATGTATGTTTGCATGTGCACGTTCGTTTTCTGTGTGTTTGATTGTCTATTTATATGTGTGTGCGTGTTTGTACCCACTTGTATATGCGTTTTTTTTTGTTCACATCTTTGTTTATGCACATTTGCATGTTTATATTTGCCAAGTTCACTCTATTCAATTTTATCAGCCATGTGGCCAGGTTTTTGTTGTCTGCTAATTCCCCTGAGGCAACGATAAATGAATTTTTTGTAGTTTTGAGATTTCCCTCGCTGATAGTTGCTCTTTGTGGACACAACTGTCGCTGTCATTTCGAAATGAAGATGCCATTGAATAACACTTCCGCTCTCTCATAATGAGTTGTCTAATTAATCGGACATCGCTGATTATGAGAGAACATGATCTGCAGGTATTGCAATGATTCGATTTTGTTGAATCTTTACCTGTTCATTCGTTATGAGGTCGGGAATACTCTTTTGTGCTTTGGTGGTAAGTTTTTCTTATTCGCCTTCAAGCTGCCTTCCATCTAAGTTGTACATCTCTTCTATATCCGGTTATCACCACTAAACAGCTATTAAATTATATTTAAAACTCTCTGATGTATCCTACTATTCGCTCATTCAGCACTCGACAAGCAATACGATGAGACCTTTATATGACAGTGATGACAGGTGTCTGCGCGCAGCAGTGGTATGTCAGAGATAAAGGTTTCATTGAATGTCAATCATTGCCAGCTATTTATCCATCAGAAATGAGGCAACTGTGCCCGCTGAACACATACTAAAAGATAAATCTAGAAGTAAATAATACGGGATCGAATAACGAAACTAATAGTGATAACAATTGCTGATATAACGAAGTGTGTTCTAATTGATGCGATATTAGGAAGGTATTAATCGATGCTGATCCCCTCCTAATCATAGGGTAAGCGAGGACGAGTGAGTTGTCCTGAATTAAAGGTTATCCTGAAATAACTGCAAGCCTCGTTGCGCTATTATAGACAAATCTGGTAATAATTTCGGCTGAAACAATATAAGCCTAGTAAACTGTGAATAAAGCTCATGTATACGGAATCAAAGCTCGGTTTGAGGTGTCTGATAATGGCTTGATGAGCTCAGATGCCGGATGTGAAAACAATGTTTATTCACTGCTAGGTGTGTTTTGAAAGTTCCGAACCGGAGTGCTGTCGTATTATCATAAATATACCTGTGCAGTCATATTGCAATTATTTAGAGCAGTCTAAATTATTTCAACGAAAATCACCCACGCAACGCACAATCGATCATACCTTTGAACAATCCAATTTTTAAAAAGAAGCAGAAGCAAATTTAAAAAAAAAAGAACATAGCTTTTTATTCGTTTCCTCCCCAAAAACAACAGTGAAGCATACACAGTGAGCAGATTTGGATCAGCAAAGAGGTACCTGTTATGTAGGCAAAGATGTATCTCATTGACAAATGACCAGCGAAACTATCAAAGACCAATGTTGTACTGCACATATCTCTCCTACCTCAGTTTCCAATCACGTGAAAGCATCATCTCAGTAAAGGCTTTTTTTTGTGTCCACAAATAAAGGTATGGTACAAATGTTTTCCAATACAGCGCAATGAAAATAACTTTTTAAATAACTTTATGAGCATATGCTATGTACTATTTGTACAAATTAGTGCGATTACATATAAAATTATATGCAGATTAGATATCACTCGGTCCTCAAGCAACCAGCATTCACCTGTATCCTTTTCATACCTGCCAACAGTTTTATTTTATCCTTTTCATTTCCTTACCTTGCTCTGAGAGCCATTACTGCACCACAGTTTCAGGCAACAACTGCTCCATGGTTTCATTTACTTTGTCAATCACCGTCGATCATTTTTTGAGGGTCCAGTCCACAAAGGGCAGTTAACTAAATAGCAGCTCCTCCTGAAGAAGAACAAATAGGCAAAAAGACCAAAACACAAAAATGAGAGAATTTCGAGAGTGCTGCTGTTTCCGTGTGCTATTTACTGCACTGCCTTCAAACTAAATAGACTAGTACACTGTAATATCGTAAGGAATCGGATGTCGCTAGCCTGAAAGTCCGGAACATTGCCAGTCTGCAAAAAGTGCCCGCATACCGCGCTTAAAGAAATATTACCACCACCACGACTCCTTATCGTAAAATTATGCATTCAATTACTTCTAATGTATAAACCTCAACATTTAAAAACTAAACGCATTCATGAGAGTGCTGTAACGATCTGCATGTCCAGTAAATATCACCATTGCGCACAATCTGTGCATTCCTTGAAGGATAGAGGTAGAGCGCCGTACAAATATGCGCAGAAGCAAGAAGGGGCGCTTGTGCATTATCAGTGAACGCGCAATCTTGTTCGGCAGCAAAAACGTTGAACAATACCTGCTATTGTTTGACGATGGAATACCATTTGAGGATTCGAGGCTAGGCACATTTAAAAGAGCATTAAAAACTATGAGAGTCGGTCATGACGGGAAGTGAATGCGTTGATTTTTTATGCCACCAAAGTTAGGAACTATGCAATTTATTCACCTCTATTAAAGGTTGATTTTTACAAACTACACCTCATATTAGCCTCGATTCGTAAACTTCACTCATTTTTTAATAACAGCACATACTGTTCAACATTTCAATGAGGTGACCGGTCATTAATAACGTTAGCGCGCTCTCCCATGTTTTCTTATTTCTCCTTTGCGTTGGTTTGATTGCCTACGTTTGAGACAGTGCTAGAAAAAAACCTGCGCTATGAAGGTTGATGGACGATCTGATCGAGGTGCCTAAGGTTGCGGAATTGAACTTGAACTAGACTCCTAAAACAGGCGATTAATATGCAAGAACACAAAGAAGTATTGACAGAAAATCGCTGAGATTCATTGTCCAGCTCCTTCGTTGGATGTTTTATTGGCACCTGAGAAGGATAAAAAATGGCAAGGATCGATCATACTTTCTAGCCATTTTCTTCGACTAAACGAGACTGCATTGTAGCTAGCGAACAATAGCATAGATAATGAAGCTTTAGAGAATCTAGACGTCGTTGTCACTTCCAAAAAAGTGCCTCGCACGGAACAGCACGATGAGATAAAATGCCATCTGATAGAGGTCATTTTCATAGTGTCTATGATGTTACATAGATTTTGAAGGATGTGATGCGAGATCGTTGAGAGATTATTCGTTTTTTTTTTCTCGGCTGTCCTATGCGAAGTATCATTCTGGTGAATTGCAAGGAGAGGTTCGGCCCTCGTATGCGAAGTGTCTCCGTGTTGAAAAGCAACGAAAGAGAAGAGGCTAATCCAAAAGCCGACTACGTCATGTATAGACAGCATGCTCTTGTAAAATATTGCTAAGATAGAGCGCATCTTGTTATATCTTCCTAATCTGACCATTCAACAATATTTTCCTAAGGATTTACCGGCAATCGCTTGGCAGCTTTTAATCGTTTTTCTGAGCTTATCGGACTCATTGCACAAAAATTGCTAGGAAGTGTAAAAGCAAGTGATATCGAATTATACATATCTGGAACTAACTTCCACCAAATGTTGCTGATGTGCATAATATTTGCGTTTATGAGAGGAGGTTTGATGCTGGACCCTCGTTTACCGATCTATACATCTGTGCTTATCCGGTTTTGCACATTCATACTTTTTGTTTAGTAGATCAAATTTTTCCATACTATAAAACTCCCTTATTTTCCTTTTCTCTTCTGCATATACACTACTTTAAAATATTCCTTCAAGTCATTTTACCAAATTTTGTGAATTTGCCTTATGCTTTCTTCATTGTCCTGTGAATACATGTTCTACTAGGTCTACTATTGTGCGTGACACATAGCAGAATCACAAACTTATTTTACAAATAGGTCAATATTACGTTATAGAAACGTGTTTAAAAAGAATGACGTTAGCCTCCTAATGAAAGACAGCCAGCTGAAATACGTTTTTTTTTTTGTTGAAAATCTGCATCTTAAAAACGTTCCTATAGAAAATAACGATTAATTGCATGGAATTTTTGTCCATCATAAATAAGTACTTGTGCTTTTTTAAAAAATGTTAGCATACGGTTCATTTCTTAAAGCTTTTCATCAACTCGTTGATAGATATTCAATTAAAACGATAGCCGTCTGTCAAAAGATATACAAAAAACAACGTTTTTGTATGCCATCTTAATTGTTTATATCTTCTAACTTCTTAGAAATTTGCATTTCGCCGTATCTTTTTTTTTCGCCACCTCAATAAATAAACTATTTTTCGATAAGTTAAAATTGGCTACGCTTATAATGCCTACGAAATAATTGTAAACGATGTGATAGTTGACGATTAATTTACGCGTGACGATGCATCCAAATGGCTGTCAATATCGTAAAACGGCGTTGAATAAGAAATTTCGATTGTGAGTTGTTTATAAGGATTATGCTAATGTACTTGATGTGATTTGTCGCGAGATGCCATTTTTGAAAATTTCGTCGGATATTTGCTGAAATGGATAAATTCTTTTAAGATATAGACGATGCATACAAAGAAGAAATGGGAATAGCTATTCCAACTTATGTTCAATTGATAACGGCACCCAACAAGCTGGTATTTTAAGCCCTATTTAGTAAATTTCTAAGCTCTCCTTTGCTGATAACTGTACTATGCTCTTTACTGACAAGCTTAAAGCATATCGTCTATTTATGTGATTCTACCTATGATTCCCAAACTTCGCAAACGTATTCACCATATAAAATCGAACTTGTGGTAGGTTAAGCTTTTTCATTTAAAAAAATATCACGTGATTAATATTAACTTATGAAACGTATATTCTCACAGGTTAAGAGATGAAGTCCACCTTTCTATAGATAATATTCATGAGTTTGGATGTTGTAATCGTCCCTCAACTTTATTAGGGTTTGCAATTCAATGTTGTGAAAAGTCGTTAAAAATAGTAAACTGTAACCTCCACATCTTATAGCATTGATGTACTTAGTATTATCGACGATCATTCATCATCTCTTTGCCAACTCATTCCGGAATACTTACTCTTATATGGTGTCATTATTCGCTTTGCGATGACAGATTATTAGAGAATGCCGGAAAGCACCTCAGTTGCATCGCTTCCCGGAAAGTTTACGGTGGCCCATACTAGCCGTTGTATACTTCCAGCTTAAAAGTCATTAATCTGAAACTAATTTCATCTCAAATATTTCACTTCATCCCATATGAAAACAACTTACAACTTGCTGAAAAAAATATTGTAAAGCAGACAATGTTCTATATAGCTTTCATTTCAATTCTATGTTGTATGAGTTTAGAATCTGCTTTCTGTTGACAACATTAATGCGCCAACTGCCATCATTTTTCAAGCGCTAACAACATTCATTCGATCACCACACCATTCATATGAGCTGTTACTTTACATACATTTTGTTGATCCATACTTTTTATGCATGCACTCTTTTCGTATATCTTGCCTTATCGGACTTTGCAATGAAAAATTTAGAAAATCTCTTTCATATTTGAGCAGATATGACTGGGAATCGGATATTTAATGAGGAAAAGTGAGCTCCTTGCAGTTTCAATACGATAATTGAAGTGATTTATGATGTTCCCACTATTTCGATATCAATTTTTGATAGATAGATTTACCGTTATGGTATATATAGCTATGAAAGATAAACTGCGAAAATTGATTGTCAAATAAGATTATTGATGAAAATAATTTCTTCATTGATCGTCAATTACTTCACGCAGCATAACATACCTTACTGAATATGGTGAAATTTCACTCGATGAATTTGAGAGTATGTGTAATTGCTTAGAAAGAGATATTATCATTCATTAAACGATGAGTGAAAAATCAGCATTTCAATTGCTGAGCTATTTTCTCTTAATAAGCGATCATATAGAAGATTTTTTTTAAAAAGAGGATTATTGCATTTAAAAAAGCGTCACCTATATTGATTACCTTTAAAAATGCCAATTTTTTAAAGCATTTAAGATTTAAATTAAAGAGTATCCGATCTTTTGAGGCTCATTTATGGAATGCTATTCCAATTTTACATTTTTATTGGGATCATTGTTTTTCGTTTGTAATAGAAAATGAAAGATTTATAAATACAAAAATCTTTTCGTTAACTATAAATTCATCTAATCTTCATACATAATCGTCGATTATCTCTATTTGTGTCTAGAGTAATGCGAAAATTTTTTTTTCTTCACTTTATACTCTATTCTAATTGTTGATTCGCCTTCATCAGCGACGATGAAGTTATTGTATGAAGTATCTAAAAAGTTTTATTCATATGCTGCGTATTTACTTCGAAAAAAATGCCACCTTTCATCATTGAAAATGATTTGCTTCCGATATATCTAGTAAATTTTGCAATGCGGTAAAATAATGGAACATGCATGATTGGCAATATTTTTGTAAATATTATAAATATATTCGTTGTAAATATATAAATGTGAATTTTTGTAAATATGATTTGCGATAGGATAGCAATAAATGTGCGATATTTTCGCCTAATTAGCGAAAAATGTTCTTGTTTTGCAAGTGGAAGAAAAATGCTGCAATGTTTCCTTCCTTCCTTTTTTTTTGCGTTTCTAAGTCATTCTAAATTGAGTTTATGCACGAATAATTTTTTGAATAAAGGCTTTTTTTGGATTTTATCGAGAAATAAAAATTCATGAAATCCTCTCAAATTCTTGCAAAAAAAAATAGATCACCTTAAGAGAGAAATGATGGACCTAGAAGAAATAAAATGATTTCTGATTTCAACCCCTCTAGTTACGATGTTTTCAGTTTTTTTTTCTTTTTTTTTGAGGAAGAAATTGATTAAATATATTTCACTAAAAAAAATCATCTATAGGGAAATTCATTTAAATGTGAAATGACGACGGAATTAGCTGATGTGATATTCCGTTCTCAACGTCAAGTCGTCCTTACGAATAATAAATTTTGAAAAATTAATTCGTTCTTACTAATAATAAAATAGAGAGTCAATTACTTCCTATTATTTTTCCAAAAATATGATAAACTTATGTTATTTTATCAAAAATATGATTTGAATATTTGCAAAATCGATCCTGGAAATATTTGTAATTTTAGCATTAAATGTAGATTACAAAGGTGAGAGTGCCATTTCGAGAGTCTATGAATTGTGAATAGGAGCCGCAATAGAAAGCTGGATAGTCGTATGGATATTTACCATTTCGAAAAATTTATTTCCTTATATGAACCGTCTATTATATTTATTTATTTATTTATTTATTTATTTATTTATTTATTTATTTATTTATTTATTTATTTATTTATTTATTTATTTTTTGATTTGAAGATAGATGAGCAAAATATGAGCATGATAATTGAATAAGGGATATTTCGTTGAGGAATTCAAAAAAAATTTGTGAAGAAAATAAAATTGAATCGAAAATACTTTTTGAATATATAGCATTAATTATTCTCGCATGATTCTAATCAAATTTAACCCCTTTCATACTCAAATTAGAGACGTCGAAATTTAATTAGCGTAAAATCTTCATAAGTTCAAATTCGTTGATTAATTGATCGAATGTGTTGAACTTTCAACACTTGCAAACGATTTCATTTAAAAATTTTTTTTCAATTCTATGTATTTCATAAATATTTACGTTCATATATATATATTTCCTCCGATTTATTCATATTGAAAGTATGTAAATTCTCATGCAGATATGCAAATATGCATTTCGATAAAATCACAGTACATATTAGTTTGCTTATTGGTAAGTTTTCAAAGTAATAGCCGCACTAGTAATTAAAGCAAATCAAAACTCTGAGCTAATTAGTAATCAATTGCATAAAGCTGAAGTTAAAGCTGCCTCTTTGTGTTGGTCGAATTACGAATACATCGAAGCATTCAGCTGGTTTTGTGGTACTATTTGATAAGAAATCATCGATTGTATCCTATCCGTTGAATGCTATTTTGCTTTGTTTTATTTCATATTTCGCGAAATGTCCATTGATTGATTTATACATTTTCATGGAGATTCACCTGTTACCTGATTTTATAGGTTTTACACTAATCGACATTCCTATATAGGTTTATGCTCATTGATCATATAATATGGATGCATGTTTATTGTACTCGTGTCCATCAAATCATCTTATCCATATGGAAATAAGTACAATTAAAATGTGGCTCAGATAACGCCTTTAAGACAGTCGACTGTCTCCTCTCTTTGCAGACAGCTGAATGTGTCAATAAATGTCCACTTTAAATTGAATTGAATTAGTTGAATATTCATTTCAATAAAATAAGTGGAAATTTTCATAGGTAAAAATACAACATTTGTAGGTTTTAAATCATTATCGGAGGCTCTAATTTATCATTATTTAAATAGGTGAAAACGAATTATCTTAACGATATGAGTGAAATGCATTATAGAAGAGTACATAAATGCTATAGATTGACAGTATTAATTCATACTATATTTTACTTTGCGATCGTAAATATTTCGTAAATTATAATATATATATTTTTTAATTATAGTAGAGTAAAAAGTGTGAATAAAATTTGAGCAAATTTTATCAGAAAATTGGAAGGATTTTTGTGAGATGATAATTATTTATACGCTATCGAAGTGTAAAGATATGAAATTATATAGAAAGTAGTAGATCAATTCTAAGTAAGAAATTAATCCAGTAAAGAAGTTTTTTTTGCCCTTTTCATTGTCATGGTAACGCTTTTTCTCAGCATCATTATTCTACATTGAAGTAGCATCATTATCGTACGACTTCAAATTTTAATTGTCCATGTATCCTTTTTTTTAAAGGCAGTTTAATTGACTTTTTGCGCTTAGAAACACTTGAAAATGATCGGAAACAAGTCAGCATTGAAAAGAATTTCAACTTAACAAACGAACTTCATAGTAACATATTCAATAAGCTAGCTATTATTAGCAATAGTAATTGGCAATGTTTAATTAGGACTATCTAGAAATTAAAATAAAATGAGTAAGAGGTGTAATTTATTAAAAATATTTTCATCGAATTGCAATGAAATATTTCAGCGGGGAAAAAAAAAGTTGGTAAAAAGTAGCGAATAATATCGCATAACTAACTAGATGCAACAAATGGCACCTTTATTATCAAAAACCAGGTGCAAAAATAGCAGAGAATGATCTCATCTATTGTTCTATTACGGTAGGCACTCAACTGCACAATAGTTATGAGAACGATGAGAATAGGATATTTTTGGAAATTAATCGTACATTCTCGATAGCTTCCTCACACCCCCCCCCCCCCCCTCAATAACATTAGAGTGCTGCAATATTTATTATGAAAACAACCGTTTGTATTTTGCAGAGGACATAAATACATGTTTTAGACTAAAAAAAAAAAACAATTAGGCCGCCAACGAAGTTTTCTTTTTTTTTTTTTAAATCAAAAGCGTGTTTAACTTGTATTGTGCGATGCGATTAGAGGAAATTATATGAGAGAAACGCGAATGTACCTAACAGGTGTGATGTTTGATTTATTAGAGTTAAAGAGATAGCGCTAAGTTTAGCTTTAGGTCTAGAATGAAACTCGTGAGCGATATGCACGTCGTTTATGTTGGCAGCCGTGTGAGGCAAATAAAGAGTTGGAATTTGTGTTGTGTGTATAAAACCAAAGATTTGTGATTCGGATTGATTGTGTGGCGATTCGATATCCACTTAAAATAGCAGCTGTTCGAGATTGAGATGATTGTCAGCTGTTACGATGAATCTCTCTTCCTATACTTCAATTTATTGTCCTTGAAAGTATGTACGTTATCTTGCTCATTGATTGCGTTGAAGCCCGAGCATTCCTTGTTGCATATCTTTTTGGGATTTTTTTTTTCATTGAAGGAAGCCTTTTTTTTTCAAAATGCAATCAGTGATCGTGCTTTTTCATTAGCCGAGGTTAATTAATGAGAAATTCTTAGTGCTCTAGGTGATTCCGATTAATCTTTTTTCTTAATTTTCTTTTATTAGCAATAGCATGATTATGGTCACTTATGCTCCTAAATTTTGATATCGGTAGGATTTCCTACTAGAAATTTTTGTCGTTTTTTAAAATTTCTTTCACCATTTAAGTTTTGAACGTTAAAATGGCTATTGTAGAAGAGCATTCATTCAATAATCTTTTCAGCTTCTATATAGCAAACAACACATAATTAATATATACTCGTAGAAAAGATTAAGTATCAAGAGACACAAAAAATGTTCTATATTCAGCTTTATTCTTTTCTTCACTTGCTGCTTTTTGAAATGGTCATTTACTTATTTACTTTACTTTATTTTAATCGACAAAGCATTCATTGCGAATAAATGTCTCTTCATATCATTAGCACTTCCGTTTAGTTGAAGTTATAAGATAGCGTGAAGGTTAGGGCTTAGAGTCGCCTCTCGCCCATCGGATACCGACGAGTCGATTCATCGTTATTCCACTTAAGGGGATAGTTTCGGCTTGCTCCATCATTCTTGTCCGATGTGACTACTAGTCGGAATGACTCACTAGGTAAATAGTCATACCTGTTCTAATTCCTAGGCTCTAGAAAGGATGTCCTGATAACAAATTTCATCTCTCAACAAGTTTTCTTAAGAAGCGTGGATCTAAGAAAACCAATGTTGGTATGACGAATCGCCGAATAACACTGAATCTAATCTTTTCATGCGTTCACTAGTTTATCAATAAAGATGAAAACAATTAAGAATATGAGATGATTTGATAAAATATACGTTGCAATCTTTCGATAAATCCCTTTAAAAATGAGCGATATTTACAAAGGCGAACATATATTCTTTTCCAGAGTGAAAGATTATCATCGCTTACGTAATCTGATGTCTGTTAGGTGTATTATTATCGCATCGACGATAATTTAAAAAGAAGAAACTTTTTTAGTTATGACAGGTGAGCGATCAAGAAACACTAATGGACAGCTGTAGTACTTAAGGCGGACTAATGTCAAGAAAAAAAACATCAATTTCCAGACGGTTGTAATCCTTAGTTTCATAAAGGACAAAGTGAGAGCGAGAATAGTTGAATATTATTATTTTGAATTAGAAAATAAACGTGTCGTCTGTTAACCGTATTTCCTGGCTTCGGAGGGGGGAAGGGATTGTAGATCTCCTAAGATTCTCAGAGATAACTGAAAATGAAACGAGATAGTTGGTGAAGTTTAAAGGGAAATATTTAAAGAGTATTCGAAGAAATATATTGTATGTGGTATGCATACTTTGGGAAATTATGCAGTAAATGTAACATTATATGACAAAAAAAATATTGTTTTGTTGAAGGATGAAACTCCCTGGAGAAATCATAGCGTTGTAGATTAGAGCAATGGCTTATATCACCAATTCTCATCAGTGGTTTGTCAATTAAGTTAGGCAAGATACGTGATGCTATTTGAATACACTGTTGCGTACCAAATAGCATCACATATCTTGCCCGTGGGTAGGGTATGTTGCGTACGGAAGAGAACCAATGGTTAGAGGATCCAGTTGGGAAGAGAGTGCTCACGGCCATATAATGTGATGAATCATATCCCACGAAGGGAGCCTTTCATGCTTGCGGAGGATTTTTTTTGCGTTCTCAAAAACCCCCACAGGGCGTAGGATGTTCGAAGTCCTTGAAGGGGCCTCTATAGGGTACGGATGATTCAAAAAAGCTTGCTTTTATCAGAAGGCTCTTCACATCATTCGTTTTCTTGTGCTATATCGTATTCGCATTAAACTACGGTGGATTAGCAGGTTTTTGAAAAGATTGATTTTAGCGGATCATTGCATTTGAATGGAGCTGGTTAACACACTAGTTGCATCTGGCATCAAAAAAGGGTAACGCGCCGGGCGCAATAGCATGCTTGATTCAACGCATAAAGAAAAGGTCGCAGACTTTGGATTTTGCTGCGAGTGTACATTTGGAAGATGCCTACACGGGGAATACTATTTTTTTGAGGAAACCTACTCTCGATATGTGGAATTTTCTCGGGATGTTGAAAGTCCATCTTTTGGGATGTTGAAATCTATCATTTAGAAGTAAGGAATTTTAACCATCAGCTCTTGCAGCCAGTCGAGCAATGTTGTTGATCAAAAAAATTTTCGAATAATTTGCGTATTGCACTATACCTATGTGGGTGAACAGTTCGCTTAGTAAGCTGGTAAAGTCAGTGTAGAAAGCCTTTTTGAAGCCCGTATTGGCCAACTTTTCTCAAAAGCGCTGGCTTTTATAAGGAGACCATTTTTATTTAGTTCGTGCTATAGCGATGTATCGTCTTCACGTAAAAAGCTGCCGTTGTGGCAAACAGTTGCATTGGTACGCAACCTGGTCAATAAATCAGGTAAGGCTGATGTCTAAAAGGTGTATTTGTGGCTGACACGTTTTGGCATGCATGCATGAGTGTACCTGCTATGAGATTTTCAAAAACTGGATTGCTAATGAAAAAATATTGGCTTGGAGGCGATAGAAGAAGTGACTATGATAATGTTGAATTGTTTTCAAATAAGTAATTTATAATGATGTAGAACAGAGGTGCGAAAGTGCAAGGTACTTGCGGAGCTCGCTTTTCTTACGACAAAAATGGTGAAATTTAAAAAAAAAAAGCGAATCTGAGGCTGTGGGCGAAATGCAGAATTCTGGAAGGTGATAGTTGGGCATAATTAATCACAATTTTACCTGCATTTATCGCAGTGAAGTAGAGCGCAACTTATGAATTTTGACTCATAGGTAATAATACAGGAAATTCTGGTAAAGTTTTCCAGCAGTAAAACATAATATAGCATAATTGACGAAAGTTGTTTGAACTCAACAAAAGCTATCGTTGCATAGTTTAAGAAATTTTCATGTCTTACAACATTTTGATACAGTTTAAGAAGCCTCCAAGACGGTAAAACATAATATAATAGAGATGTTGAAATTTCGGTGGGAGCAAATTATGCTAATAATAGTCTTAAATTAATAGTGAATTGACAGCATTGATTCGCAAACATCCTGCTCATTGCTCTATCTGTAATACCGATCAGACATCGTCGCGGTTGTTGCTGACATAGCCTTCATGCAGGACTACTCATCCAGGAAATGGCATTTTTTGAGGCCGAAAACTTGGAAAGAGAACAGAGGAGCAATGGAAGAAGAGAATAGCCCTTGTGCAGCTTTGACAGTGGTCGTATTTCCTTGCATTAGTGTATGATTTATATAGGGTTCTATTTTGCACCATGTCAGGTAACTTGTCATCAAGTTGGAGGTGTTTTCTCTCACTTGAAACATGTTTTCCTACAACTAAAAGAGTATGTATGGCTTGATGATGTTGCAAACTTTCTTGATATCAGGTTGCAGTATATTTTTTTCTTTTTGGGATTCATTCCGTCTGTGATTTCGATTCGATAAGCTCATCATGGATTTGCAAAAAGTACGCTGAAAACTTTGTATTTTTAGCTCTACTGCAATAGAAAATTGTGGGCAAACATAAAGTGCAAAGAATTTCGTCACGCAACAGACGCGTAGTGCCTAAAATTTGAATCAATTTGCGCCTCATTGCTATTGTTTTTAAAGTATAGCGAGCATATTTACAAGTTTGCTTTCATTTCGCTGAATGTTTTCCCATCGAAATGAAACAGTTGAAAAAGAGTGAATAGTGGTTTTTTCTCAACTTTAGTGCTTTATTTGTGATTTTATTAAGCCTTGAGATTTTGTTTGACCAGATATAAGTAAATATCACGATCAAGTATCCACACTGAACTTGTCTAGCGCCAACCTGTCCCGCTTTTCATCATGTTTCCCGATTATATTCATCATTGCAGGGATGGAGGGGGGGGGGGGGGAGGAAGTGTGTATCCTCATTTGTAATGAATTACTGTTTCTCTTATTATATTTATGCGTTAGGTTTTCGCCTTTAGCGTATCTTGTTCGAACAAACTTCGTGGAATTCCCTCATACTCTTAGTACTCTATGGAAAGTTTTCTATTGTCGCGAGGATAAAACACTTCTTTTAACCATCCTTCGCTGCACTCCGACCTCCGCCACGAGGTTTGCTACCAGAAAATCCCCATGGTCTAAAATTAATGAATCATTTCCATTCAAGAGACTCCAAGAAAAGACGCTCATGAAGGGGAGGAGGGAGGGTGAGTGCGAGGTGGCAAACTTCGAACACTATTGAATACTTCTAAAACGGTAATGCAATTAGTTGCAAGCCGTAAAGTCGAGCAAAACTTCATTCAAATTCGCATTGCCGTTAGCAGTTTATAGTTCAAAATAAAAGCGCCAGTGCACATATGTGCAAGTTGTTGTGTTTTCTTCGTTGAATATTCGTGCGTTTTGTGAGACTTTCTTCATGGTTAGGCTATCGCGTTGGCTAATGATATCTATTTCTTTCTTTAACATCCTGTTGAGTGTGTTTCTTTTTTTCCTGTTTTACCTTTAAGGTGAATTTTTATATTAAACGTGTCAAAAAAGGATGATATTTTAATTGGCATATCGAATTCATGTGAGAATTTCGCAAAAAGCACAATGATACGTCATAAAAATCTTCCATTGGAAAGAGGGAAGAGAAAGGCTGTTGAATAAAAAATTCCCGTGAAGAAGAAGGGAAAACTTTGTTACACAAACGCAATTTTCTACATTTTTTTTTGCCCGGAAATTTACCAAAATTAAAAAAAAAGAATTTTTTTTTTTCATTTTAATAATCGTCAAATGTTTTTTCTTATAGGTCAATGATTCATTTTCATTTGTTAACGAATGATTATTGTACATATACGATATATTTTATTTTTATCGAATATAATGCATTAAATGAAAGCTTTTTTTAAATTTATAGTTGAGAAAAAAAAAAGATCACCAACGATGGCTGTTGAAAATTGCACAGAGGAATACGATTTTTATGAGCCAAATGAAAAATTTCTACTCGGTAAGTTCTTTTTTTTTTAATTACTCGTTATATATTATTCATTAGATACTCATTACATCGATTATCCACATAGAAAAAAAAAAGCAAATTTGCCCTAAAATAGTTTTCATTAGTGCTTTGAGGTTTATTTTTATTGAAAAACTTTAAACAATAAAGGGAAATTTATTTTTACTAAGTATACATATATGTCGATCACCTATCGATCATTCGAACTTCGGTAAAAGCATCCGCCATCTGCTTTAACAACGATGCTCTATGATGGGCAGTTGCTTTTTTTTTTATTATTGCACTGCATTTACTTACGCGAATAGGTTCATTTGAATGCCATTGTATTTCATCTTCGTTTCGTTTTAATTGTCACTCCAAACGTTTCACCGTTATCTTCATTTGCGAATTTTGTTGAAATTTTGCCATTTGAGAATAAATTTTTGAATAATAAACTTATAAGATTAATGCAAAAGCGATTGTGTTACTGCAAGTAAATAGCGAAAAAATTTGCATAAACGAAAAAATTTGCATATTTCTATGTCAGTTGCATTTATCAATCTCAAATCTAATCTAATTTGCTAAAGAATCTTTCAAAAAATGATTTCGTTCTCTTCGTTTACTATTCATTAGCGTTGGGAACTGTTGAAATCATTGAGTTGAAATGCTAAATTTGTGACAATCTCAACGTTTGCCGCTTTCTAATTTTTGAAAGTTCTTTGTGATATCAAATATCCACAGAAATTCGTCATATTCTTTTTTTTTTGCAATGGTTGGATAAGGTGTCACCTAGGTAATTACTAAAGGTAAACGAAGCATAACTAAAAGATAGCGATATTTTTATTTGCCGTCCACTTAGCTAAAGTAAAACAAGGTTTCGATTTTCAAGAAGTGATCGAGTTTCAAGCCAAAAACGATGTAAAAAAATTAAAATAAATAAATTATTGATTCTCGATCTATCTTGCTAAAATTTCTGCAAATATTTTGCACTCTAAAAATCAGAAATATATTCGGATCGTAACTAGCGGTTAGTTCCCACCTATCCATTTCTTTTCCAATTCCCTTGGGCAGCTAATGATTTCAGGTGTAGAGTGTGTTCCGGGATTAATGGATGAACAGTACGTTTTACAGGTGTACTGGCGTTACCGTTCATTGTGATCGGTCTTATGGCGAACGCAATGTCGGTGCGCATTTTCTCACATCGTCAAATGCGTATACAACCAGTAAATTGGTATTTGATGCTATTGGCAATATCCGACTCAGTGATTTTAATTGGAGCATTCTTCGTGCTTACACTTCCACGACTTGGAGAGGTGCTCACTTGGTGGAATGCCACCGCGATTAGGTGAGTTTTTTTGTGTCCTCAAATGTTACATTAGTATCTATTGGTCAAAGTCCTGAACATGTATAATATAGGTTCTTTGGCCGGTTTATCCCGTTTTCCTTGAAACTATCATTAAACTGAACTTTTGAAGTTTTATAAAAGAAAAATGAAAAAGAACGAAGTATAAGAATCCCTAAGAGTTTTCAAGCTTAGGTTTATCGAAGTTGATATTTCTGAAGATTTCACATTATTGATCGATGTGATTAACGAAGCAATTTCCTTAAAAATGTATTTCTAAGATTAGTTTTTCTATGTACCAAAAATATTCAACAAAAAATGAGCCCCCCTTATAGGCTCCTAATAGGAGCTCCTAAAAGGCTCCCATAGGGAAGCTTCACTTCTATCATCAGAAATGTACAAATTAGTGCATTTATCATAATGCATTAAGCATTCGCATTCTCAAAACTAATTCAGAGAATGTGGAATCAGTGCGTTGCCTAAGGCAAAAATAAATTGCGATAGCTATTTCTAAAAATGCCTAAAATTAGCTCCGTTGCATTTTAATGAGAAAATTCTCATGGTGATTTTTTTTTAAACTTCTAGAATATTAAAGAAATTTTTCAACGAAAATTTCAATTCATTAATATTCGTTTATAGAAGAAAAGTCTCTTTAATGCACAAAGATTTATTGACGTTCGGCCATTTTCCCTTAATTCGAACCATTTGAAAGATTTCGTTTCTCTCTTTTTTTCCTTTTTTTTTCGCCGTTTTTTTGTTGAATTTGTTATTTCAAAGAAACAAAAATCAACAACGAAATGACGATGTGCTTACTTAGAAATAATCTTTAGCAAACTGAAAAGGGAGTAGTCTTTATAAGGAGAAATTAATTCGCGCAGTATTTTTTTTTTTCATCAAATTTCTTCATTATCGAATTTATTATGTTTTACTCGTAATATAACTCTACTGAGACAATTGATTTTATCATCGTTTTATATATAACTTTGATATATATTTTGCATATATGTATAAATTTATTGAGTTGATCGGCATATTGTTATAGTTATTACTCAACTCCATATATGTACGCATTTATGACATTGGCACAAACTGTAAGTGTATGGATGACAACGGCGATGTCAATACATCGTTTTATTGGAGTATGTATTCCATTCAAGGCAAATCAAATCCTCACTGAGAGAAATGTGAAACTGCTAATTGTATGCGTGATCGTCGCTTCGGTACTCTTTAATTCGACACGTTTCTTTGAGGTAACTTCTAATCTACCTTCGCTCCATCTTTATCGTTATGTTTAAGTTTAATTTATGTTATTTTCCATATGTATTTTAATATGTTCTAACGATATTTAACAAAATAAATAATTTAGATCGGCATGCAAATGCAGGTATTTTCCTGCGCAACTGAGATCTTACCTTGCTTACTGATAGTACCTTATTAATGTAGGTTCAGTGAAGTGGAGGTATTATGTTTTTGTGGAAGAAATAGATTGGAAGAATATATTTTATTTTGGCTACACAATTTTATGTTTTCTGCAATTTTTCCGTTCTTGGCTATTGCTACAATCTGTATAGTATTTTATACACATCGATTATGAATTATATTTGATAACCTATCATTTTCTATCCCTCCAAAGGATATGTTATCTTCAAGTGAAAAATTTATCCTCTCATTTTATACCCCAATGATTCCTCCGATTTGGAATTTCATTTCTTTCCTCTATCATCTTGAAATTTTTAACTTTTTTAATCAAACCACACTTAGCTTTGGTTGACAAATTTGTTTCTCTCTAAAAGACGATTACTTTTCCATTACGCAGCTTCACGGGTAAATTCTCATTACCCAGCTTCATCAATTTGGAGAACTTCTCATGAGCGTTTTTTTTTTTCAACATTAGCGTTTTTAAGATATTCTTGATGCATTGCTTTTTGTTCGATATTATGGTGACGTGAAAACAAACTTTCCCATCCTTGTTTTTTTCTTAAATCCTTAACAAATAAACATAAATCAGTCGACAAAATTTCTATCACGAAAGAAGACATCTATCACTATGAATTTATATCACAATACATTCATTCCTCAAGAAAAAAAATTCTTTGTTCTAGTGAAATATTAAAAATCTCTTATCGTTATTTTCAAAAAAAAATTCAATAGTTTTTCCAACTAAATTATGCTAAAATTATTAAAACGCATCAAACAATTTCAGTCTTTGATGATATTAAATATCGAAATCCTTATTTTCAAATTGTGCAATCATAATATGAAATCGACCATAAATAGCGTTTAATAGAGCTTTGTTTATGGTTAATGACAATCGAAAAAGTTTTATGATAGATTATTTTCAATGTATAACTGCATTATTTGATCGGCTGTCACAAAGAATCGCCGAAATGTGAGTGAAGTTTAAGTCATGGAAATGAGTTAAGTGAAAAGGTGAAAATTTTGCGGCGATATATCGTCGAAATATAAGCCATTTAAGAATAAGCGTCTACCTATTTTAGTGTTTGATTAGCTCTATCAATATATTTATGGCTTTATGAGCGAAACACATACAGATTTATTCGATGTTTCTCGAAAAAATCCATCAAAAACATGATCGCCTCATAAAAAATGATCGGAAATTTCATATTGAAGAGCCTATTTTTAGTTGAAGGAAATGTTTTATTGAGGTATAAAATTTTTTGGCATATGAATTTTTGGTTGATTTCCAATAAGGAATAGAATTTCAAAGTGCAAGAAAGCTGAACACCGATAATTTAACATGACCTTCAGTTTTACTTTGAAAGTTTTAAATACTCAACAGTGGTGATGATAATGACATTCTAATGATTTCACAGTTGTCCGTTAAATATGCTTTTAAAGCTTCGTTCATTACACGATTGTATGGAAATCTAAGATAAGCAGGTTTTATATAAGAGAGCTCTGCACAGGTGTTATTAAAAGTTTATGTTTGCTGAATGCTACCTGAGGGGATTTTTTTACAGCCGGATATTCACATGTATTTTTGAACTAAACGTTAATAGTTCCGTTGTTTTTTTTTTCTTGTCTGCTTTCCGTATAAAGTTTTTGAGCAATCCTATTTACTCATAAATGCAAATTTAAAAAGAACGCATCAAAAAACTAATATTATTGGTAGGTCTTTAATAATATCATATTCAGGTATATATAGCAGATGTATGCTATATGCCGCTAATAAAAGCCGAATTACCTGTGCTACTACCAACCGAATTACGTATGAATACCTTATACAGGAAGATATTCTATGAGTGGGCCTATACGTTAATCATGTTCGCTATACCATTTACGATACTCATTGTGGTCAACACTCTTGTCATTATCGCTGTACATAGGTTATTCTTTAAATCATGTTGGCGAACGTTTGATCTATTCGATCATTTCAACTCTTGTCTATTCTCAGATTTATTCGAAATATTGCTTCCTAACATATAAGTATCCATAATTTATAGGGTTATTTGTTGAGAAAATAACTTCCTACTTTATCGATCGGACTTTCGGGTTGTACGAAGGCCTTGATGTCCAGTTATATTTGAAAAAAAGAATCTTCCTAAGCAAAATGTTTACTCAAGTGTTTATCGCAAAATCTACTGTTGTGAGTCTTTTTTTTATTCGAAAAGAATTGCAAAGTTTGCCCGCTATATCAACGAATGCATTCTATTCAGGCATCATTTGCATATTCCTTATTTCAAATCCTTATAATGATGATATTATCTATTAAAAGAACTTATCATAAAATATCAACGATCAATTTAATAGTACTATTTATCGAACATCTAAATGATCGATTATCGACTTTCTCTTGTCCAATTTAAATGGGATCATTACAGGTCTCGAAAAGTACATGCGAAGTTGAACGTTTCTGATGATGGTTTAAGGAAACAAGAGCTTGCCAAAGAAATTGCCACTTCGGTGATGCTTGTTGCTGTTGTACTCGCTTTTCTTCTCTGCAATACGCTCGTAAGTTTGCACTTATTCTCAAACCTATTTCACATCTTTTAGAGCTTAACAGATTGTCGGCATATCGATTCGTACAATGCTTCGAATATATAAGCATACTACTTAAATTAAAGCATTCCTACTTCTTGAAATAATTGAAAACTGGGCGGAAATTTGTATTTTATATCGGATTGTCTATTCGAATGTTTAGTTCGAGTGATTTGTCGGATAGCCAAGGCTAGAGTTGAAAAATTTCAGTACTAATAATTTATACAATGGGACAGTTTTGTGCAATATCTACAACTTGATCCAACATTATCGAAAAGAATTGAGTGTACTTGGAATTAACAAAGAAATTTGCATATGCAAAAGAATTCCACAGATTGCTAACGGGAGTTTTTAGATCATTCGAGTGAGAAAAATAAGTATTTTGTAGAATCTTGCATAGTGATAAATTCACTTGAAGTACTAACGCTTTGCAATGCAGCTTTCATTATTTGTTGGTAAGCAAATGATGATATAATTGACGGTATGATGGATGGGATCACTAGAATGTGTCTTGCTAGCCTCCTAATGTGCTTTCCTATTTCTCAAACATTTTTTTTCCATCTACCCTGCAAATGTACATTGTGGTGACGTCTTATCTATGCATATCTATGTTTGAGTGCTTGTCAACCTGTCCGGCAGTCTTCATTAGGCCGGTACTGAAATGATGGACATAAAATTTAGTGGATGTGATGCACTTAAAACATTTGGAAAGGCTGAGAATTTTGCATTTTTTTTAGATTTTGCATCTATCAGATTACAAGAGAACAAACTTAATAGGAAGGTTAGTGTGAATAATTGGTTCATTTAAAACAAGAATACATCATTTTTCATGCTTTATTTTTATTGGTAACTTGTGAAAGTTTTTCATCACATAAGCGGGATGCAAAAAGCGTATGTTATGTTTCATCATGCTTCTCCATTTGCGTTCTTTGCATATTAAATGATGGTAGATGGGGTTACTGAATGACGAGATATTTTTGCATGTGATCTGTAGATGCTTTTCCTTTGAACAAATGTTTTGCCTATTTCATAGCATAACTATGAGGCAAACTATTATACTCATTCAAGCAGCAGATATTTTCTAGAGAAAGTAAAATGTGAAATCATTTTACTAGGATTACGGGTATCTTTTGCGTAACGAATTCATAGGTGAATTAGACATCGCTCAAACTCGAACGCAATATAGGTTCATGTTTGTTGATTTCACCTAGTGGAGAGCGTCATCATTTAAAATCATCATGTTGTTTTCATCCCCTGTCGAAGCCAATGAAACGAACAGATACATACATCAGAGCGCTAGAATATATCTATAGCTATAGTGGACAACAGATTGATATGAATTAAAAATTCAGGTAGATACATATAAATAATACACCTTGCAGATTCAAAGATACGTTTTCCTAGTAATGCGCGTTTATTTGCATATAAGTATGCAATTGTGATGGTTTATTGGTTAAATGGTGCTTCCGGCAAAAAAAAACCTATAAAAAGTGATCGCATTGAATAAATCTAAACGTTTAGGAAGATGATCGCATTGCGGCTAATTTTGATGCAAAAATCTCATCCATTGCCATTCAGTAAAACAAAGTTTTATTGAGGAAAAAGTTTTACTTGCCTGTATTGAACAATCATCTCGCTATTTGCGATTTCCAATCATATCGTGTAAAATTACATAACATTATGGTACTATGACCGAAAAATTATGGTAGTATGACCAGATCTCTCCAATTTTAAGGTATATTTCATTTATCTTAGCGATGCTGCTTTATGGCTGCGTTTTATTCCTTAGTCATTATCATTATATAGTCGTAGTCGTATGCAATAGGATAGAAAAAAAAAGAGCAATTTACAGGCTTTTGTGGTGAACATTTTGGAGAAGCTTGATATGAGCGAGTTATACGGTGATACAGTACCTTGGTCGAATATGCTCGTTATGACGAATGCCTCGATAAATATTTGCATCTATTGTATGTTTAGCGATAAATATCGACAACTATTCTCATTATATGTAAGAAGTTGTTTTTGTTGTTTAAAAGGTAACAAAGACGATTCATTTCAAGTAATCCTATCGAGTTATTAAGTTTATTCACCAAACGGCTGTCAATATAATATCCCTAATGAATTGTAAAATATCGTTGCTTGCCTATTGTTGATCCCAGGTTCATTGAGTGCTTTCATGAATCGAATGTTATCATTTCTATTGTATTCGAATGTGATGTTTCATTATTGCTGCCCGCTATATATTTAAATATTTAAAAAATAACTTTAGAAGGAAATGTTTCAACTGAAATATCCTGATATATTCCGGGAGAAGGTCTAAAATTTCGCTTGCAATATTTCGATAAGATAGAAATGTAAAATATTCATTTTTTTTTCAATCAATATTTATTTTTTTTTTTTTAAACGGTGTCAGGTATGAAACGGGAGGGGAGGGGGGAGGGGTCAGGTCATATCTGAGTTAATTTTTAATTGTTTCATTGTTCATTCCCTTAAATGAGACATGTAATTTATTCTGTAATCAACTCTAAACGAATATTCTAAAAGCTGGAGCTGAACGGCATTCTCATATAGAAAATGCAACTTGCAAGAGGGTAAACTCTTTCAATGCAACCTTTATCGATGGGTCATTGTTCAACATGTTTTGCTGTTCCAGAATCTTCGATGGCCGCATTAAAGAACCTATAACTCCTGTGAATTACCTGTAACCATTAGTATAATGCGAAATTTTGTGCATTAAAAAACGCAGAGAAAGAGGACCTATGAGGGGCTAGAATCGATCAAATTTTACAGGCACCGAAACAGCGTAGCGCACTACCGTACGCTGCCGCACTGTGCGCTGTTTCGAAACAG
Source organism: Ascaris suum (assembly GCA_013433145.1). Taxonomy (NCBI): domain Eukaryota; kingdom Metazoa; phylum Nematoda; class Chromadorea; order Rhabditida; family Ascarididae; genus Ascaris; species Ascaris suum. Next base: position 1,095,216 of record CM024172.1, on the reverse strand, counting down.
TGCGACAGCGTACAGTGCGCCACGCGCCACCCTCTATCGAAACAAAGGCAGCGTACAGTGCGCGACCATATTTCGAAACAAAGACTGTACGGTGCGCTACACTTTTAGTACATATATATATATATATATATATATATATATATATATATATATATATATATATATATATATATATATATATATATATGTACATAATTTGTTGCTGTCAGTCCCGTGTTTTACTGACAGCTCTCTGTCATGTGTCGCAAACGGTGTTGTTTTACCCTAATGTGACAAAATCCCTCACAGTAAATATAGGCTAGCGATTGAATATTATATGTAACCTAGAATCGTTGTTGATAAAGGTTAATAAAGGCGAAAACGATTGTTGTGATGTGAAAAGGCTTAACAGGTTCTTATTTTAAGCACTGAAGTATTACTTATTACAAAGCACTTGAAATTACTTGTAACGTTCATTAAATATTTGATGCAAAGAATATGTAGTGTCATTTTTTTTCGACCTCTATATCTCTTTTTGAGAGAGAAATGAATGGATATTTTTAAAGTATAAGTATGTAGTATATATTAAATACATCTCATATTGTTATGTGTGTGAAAAAAATTTTATTCAATAGCTATCGGGTTATTTTTCTTTTTTTTCTTTTTTTTTTTTTGCTTCTATTGAGTTCATTTATTAAACCTCATTTCATATAATTTGATGTAAATATTTGTCGAATTATCCAATGCGAATTAGAAATTATAGTGAGCGTCCCCATTTAGAGAACTTTATGTAAATATTTCAAAAGAGAAGAAAATATGAAATGAGCATTTTTCAATGAATTTCTTTTTTTTTTTTTTCATCAAATATCGATACGATGTTGGGTACTTTCACTGTATAGTTGTTTTCTTTCTTTTTTTTTTTTCTTTCTTTTTTTTTTTTCTTTTTTTCAATCTTTCGATGGTTCATTCGCGAAGATTTGCTGATTGACATTTCTTCTTAAAGATTTTTTTTTCTTTGTTCAAATGCTTTATAATTTACTAACGCTTTTCTATATTTCACTCTTTCATTCCTAGAATCCTTTTGATTTCATCGATAAAATAAAAGTAAATATTATCCTGTTACTTAAAAAAAAAGAATTATTCCTTTAAAAAAATCTATCATAATAGTGATAAATGTTTTTAGTGATAATATTTATTCAAAAGGATAGACAAAAAAGAAGTCCATCGATTTGTACTTTGTACAATTTGTACGTTGTACTCGATTTGTACTTTGTACAATTTGTACGTTGTACTCGATTTGTACTTTGTACATCATTGATATATAATTGATTGAGTAAATTGAGAGTGAATACTTCATCTTGTCAACTCTTAGCAATTTAAAATTCGAAATAAAAGTTTCCACTAAAATGCATTCTCACGCTTCATTAAATAATTTGCACTTTCTAATGCACTCAAAGATTTCTTTTTTAAACGTTAACACCTTCTTAATTAACACTACTTACTTATTGATGAGTTTTATGAAAGTTCATTTGCTGATTTTGAGTAGAGAAATTACGAATATACGATGATTATCTTTAATGAATAGTAAAGAAATTCTTATATAAGCTCAATTATGATTGAATTATAGATGAACTATTAGATGTTCTCTAAGGAATGAAAGATACGTACTATAAATGTGTAGAATTTCCTCGATATATGAGAAAAATTTAAAATTTATCGAAGAGAAGTGATAGAATATAGATCATTGTATAAAATCTAGATGAAAATAAAAACGCTATCCGATTCGCTAATGAAGACAGTTTTCGCTATTTTTTCGATATTTTTGTCGATGGGTTAAATCGGCGACGAGATCGCTTAAGCAACGATCTAATATTGCTGAACTTTGCCTGCTTAAGTACAGTTAGAGTCGATTATAGCGAAAATCATTTGGTATATTGTTCGCTCTTTCTTTTTGCTCAAAAAACCAAAAATGACGGTAAGCTATGGAGATTTAATTTTTCGAGCGACAACTTTATGAAGTTTTTGCAAATTTTACCTCCTTCTCGTTAAGAATGCTAGAACTTTCCATAAATCCATATATCTTCAAGTTCGATAAGAAGTATAAAATTACTAAGGAAATGAATGAAAAAAAAACATTCCATCAGAACGACTAAGGATAATAAAAATGCGAAAATTGTACAAATGTTCGCATGAATGTGTAAAAACTTTTTGTTAGCATTGGGGATTCTTTTAATTATATTTTTCTAGACTTATTGAAGAGTTATTGAGTATTAAGGGAAAGTTTAGATCTCTTTATGAACGTGCATAATTGTTGAAAAAGCGGTTATCATCTAAGAAATAGCAGAACAACGAAGCTTTGATATGGTGCTAACTGATGTTAATAGCTATAATTGATGCTGATACGTTAATCGATATGATGCAAATAGCATCGAAGAGTTCATCTGTTAGGCAAAAAATTAATGATTGTGGCTAATTGTTGGATGAAATGGTATCGGCTTCTACTTAGTCTTGAGAAATATCAAAAAGAAATGAATTTCATCAAAGGTATAACGCAATACATGTGTTTGTTTTGTCGAAAAGATGACTGAATAGAAGTCGACATTAATTTGGGCATTCTAGACCTTCAAGTTGTACTTTATATTCAGTCATATTCGCTTTTGTGGATCGTTATTTGAAGCTTACAATATAAGTAGTGCAGAAGCAGTTGAGTGGTAAATTCTGCAATGTTGATGAAGAGGGATGGACGTTGCTATGCATCAAATCGGTGCAGAATGAATTCTTCAGAAGTACACGTATGGGAAGTGAACTATATTGTTGCCGATTGCTGCGATAAGCACGGCTCGTTGAAATGAAGCAAAAAATTGCTGACGGGAAGCCTTAAGCATATGAGCAAGAATAAAGCTGGATAAATAGCGCATAGATGTGCGCAGAGGCTTTATTAATGAGAACGAGAGGAATGCGCTAAGGTGATTGGTGCATTGATGGGATTGACCCGCCATTTGGTTATTATACGATGAGTATGCAAAACGACCGCGAGCACGTCGAACTTCACGTTCAACGCCATTATCTTACTTCGATCGCTAGTGCCCTTCATGTAAGATTTATTTAACTTCGATATTTTGATATTTTTTGCAACTTCGATAAAAACTTCGACACTTGTGAGATTTGTAAGAATTAACTTCTATATAGTTCAGAGTATTCAAAATATTTGAATATCATTTGGTCAGAACTTCGTTATTTGAATATTACTTAAGTAGAACGTACCAGTCCCACCTGTAAGCCTTAAATCTTTATGTGAATGAAGAGAGTAATAGCGGAAAATAAAGGATCGCTATTTAGTGAGTATTTGATGAGTGAAATCATTGTTGATCTCTATTAGACAAAGAGATTCGTAAGTTCGAAAGTATAACTTTCTCTTGGCACAATTCGTTAGTCGTCCTCAGGTGTCAATCGAACAAAATCATTCTGGTAATTATGTGCCAGGTGACGGTGAATACATCACTCAGTAGGTCTCAGGTGAACTCATGGATATCCTAATCCTATAATGCTCTCGGAATGGAAGCGGCGTGGAGCCTATAAACATGAATCAGCGGTTCAAATGCTAGCATGTTAGAATCATCAATAAATTTCTGCAAAAATTTTCAGACAGATAAAGTGCATTTTTGGAATTTTGTCTTATATATAAAGCCGAATAGCCAATATACTATAAAGGCAACTAAAAATATAACTTTGTATATATTCCATTTCTTTAAGCCTATAAAAGTTTCTCTTTTAATAATTGATAGCGAAGTATGGTTGGATTAGCCAATGCAACCTTCTCTAGGAATCTGTATTTTTTATCGCTAAGTTCATAATGCTTTCATCGATCATGCCAATTTTCAACTTTTTATAGACGTGGAGTTTTGCTGTTAAATTTAAAGTTCTCCATGAGGTAATCAATTAGCATACCTTCATCGGGAAGTAGGTCGAGATCTGCATCACGATCTAGAGCCAAAAGCTCTTCGATTATGAAATATATAATATAACCGCATGAACTGCCTTCAATTACGTATAGACTATCAAGAAATAAGCTATTTAAAGAATTTTTTTCTTGTCAAGTGTATTTTAATTATCAATCAAAGAGCTGCATTTGTAAGGATCTCTAGCGTTCGAGAGCTGAACTCAAGATCGTTTTGGTTTCGCTTATCTGCTAAGATCGTCTCTACGTGCAATTTTCTTGAGCGATAATTGCTTCAAAAATCTTTTGCACTTAGCTAAGCACTAATTAAACCAACAACGTAATTCTGGCTGAAATTACCTAAGAAAGAACTTTAAAAAAAATCAATATATCCTTTTTTCCCGTCCTGTATTCTTTTGGATATTCTATTTAAAAATATTTATTCACCGAATAATTAAATGTAATAGTTGAAATGAAAGTGACACATAATGGAATATTTCAGCTATTAGCAATGTGTGTTTAGCAGCAATGTATATAACTCGACCTTGGCGAACGCTTCATTATGAAGATAGTGATAGAGAATCACGGATTGAACATAGCGATGAGATGCGACGTCGATTCAGCTCATCTATTAATCAATCATCGCTCTCTACGAACGACGAACAACGGTTAGCTAAAATTTCCTTTATATTTCTCAATACTTTTACATCGTTTAAATAGTTATTGATCGGTGACCAATCTTGATTTGCTTAATTTTTCATTTCCGGTTGGTATAAGCCACTCTTCCGGTCGATCTAGGTGAAGTTTATTAAGACTTGTGCCAGAAAAAAACTGCCTATATAGATTCCGCTAAGTATCTAACGTTTTACTTACTCAGTTTTATTTCTTCGTAGTGCATTTGCTAATCGACGCACAGTGTGAAATATTCTACTTTTGCATATTCATATAATTCAGCTTGTCGTCACTGTAAGCCTATCCATGAACTTTACGCACTTTTTCCTGCATATTCGTTCAAACAAGAGTGAGTATGCAACTTTGCTTAACAAGTTTGTGATGGATATAGATCTTCCTTGTTAGAACTTTCAAATGCGACGTTTAAAAGAGTTTAGCAATCTAGGTACAATGAGTTTATAAATTCGAGCAAAAAGCCTCAAATTGTGTAATACTGTTTTTTTTTTCTCTTCGAGATACTGTTTATGAAAATGGAAGAAAGCAACAAGAAAGCATTTCATTTTCTGGGAGGCTTATTTGAGAGAATATTACCAGTAATGTCCATAAATTGTCTTTCATCAGGTAAAATTTCGAAGCGATCAGATAAGAAGAAGTCATAAATTGTCTATTACCTCATTCAGAACGCCATCGAAGGTGGTATTCGATCCGCGTGGCGTTGTCTTTCATGTTTGGACGGCAGTGGTAACATGCGCATGTCTTTGTAACTTCTTTACAATAACGGTGCCTGTTTTCGAGGAAGTTCGCTCACATTTCTACAAGCAATGGATCGCACTCAATCTTCTATGTGATGCGGTCTTTCTCATCGATATGTTCGTCCAAACAAGAATAAGTTGGAAAATATTTATTCAATTTATTGTTCCTAGAAATTCAGCATACTCACTCTAACGCTTTTCGCTCTAGGCGGTTCATTTTTGTGGTTTTTTTTTCAGCTCCCACTTGATGATTGCTTTATCCCTTTGCCATACTACGACATATTCGGTGGCTTAGCTCATCTAAGAATAATCTGTATTTCTTATTTATGTATATATGTCTTTCCAATAATTTTTATATATGTTTTTCCTCCAGTTCAAAAGTATTTCTCGCGTCCATCCTATCTTCTTTAGGCGGTAACAGATGAATATTTTTGCATAATCTTTAATTCCTTTCTCCTTTTATTTGCCTCTTCATTTGATATGGAAGATAAAAGATGACAGACCGGAAGAAAGGCGGAAATAATACGAAAAAGTTCAGTTTAAGAGGATTGCTTGGATTGATTCAATATCTCCTCGAATGATATAACAGCGGATTTTAGGTTTTTTCGAAGATGGTGTTGAAATCGAAGATAGTTCGAGGACTCTTCATCATTATTTATTCAGGTGAGAGACCTGCCTGCTATAATAATTGTTGTTCATCTTTGTTCATTCCGGTAAAATAACTACCTATCATTTACTTTACTTTACCTGTGGTCATGAATTTTTCATTTGCCTCGCATTACCTGATGTCATCTTTCAGCAAACGTTTTCTGCTCGACGTACTATCATTAATACCATTCGATCTTTTGCTTCTCGTGAGGAATGATTTATCACTATTAAGGTGAGTAATTACCTGTTGTTTTTAATATGCATTTGACAGTGGATATTAAATTCAGTATCTTTATCCATACGCTAATATATATTTGCCGTCCACAAAGTATATTTTGCTTATACGTTTTCAGCAACATTAAATCTAGATGATAACGTCTCTTTACCAAGCTTATTGGTGCGTTTAAATCTAGATGATAACGTCTCTTTACCTAGCTTATTGGTGCGTTTCATAAAATAGATTTATTACATCCTAAATTGTATATTAAAGAAAAATTTAGGGTATAATGAATGTAGTTTTATGCCTCATGACTTCCAAATAAAGGAAAATGATGGATTCTACTCAAAGAGAGAATAATTTCCCACCTAAATTTCTTACTGGGAATGCGATTGCAACAATGGTGATTTTATAAGGCGCTAAATTTGTTAGAGGCAACCGAATGCCAATCAATCATTTGGAATTTGGCGACCTGACAAATTAAATATGCAAAATTCAGACTAGCTACATGCAAATATGTGTTCCGATATACCAAAGTAAAAAATGATAGGACATATCTAGTAAGCGTGCTCGTACTAGTCTCTTCATGCCACAGTCAGAGATAGGATCTCCTTAAGAGCTTTACAGGCTTAGAAACTCAGTATAAGCCTGCTTGAGGGCATTTAAACTACTACACAAAATGAGAGAAAGATCGTAAGCATCCCTTTCTTGTCTGTATTAGCCATCTCTTAAGTTTTTTTTGTCATCGCTAAAATTGATAGGTATTAAAAGAAATTGGCGTTGAAGGTTGAATCGACTAGCGAAATGTTATCGAATCGGCGATTTTCTCTCAGTGGCAGAGGTAGCCAGCAGATTCCCAACAGTGTTAATCGTTGGGCAACTCATGCTCGCATGTTTATTCATTTTTCATTGGAATGCATGTGCTTACTATCTTATGAGCACATTCTACACTATAACACGTCAGTGAATATGCTTCGTTTTTATGACGAAAATATTATTGTGAATAAGAACTATAAATAAATTTGTATTAGATGTAAATAGGACGTTGAATGGAGTTGGAATTTATTCAAAAATATTGAAAAGTTGTCAAGCAGGAAAATTTTTTCAAAATTGCTGGAAAATTTTCAAGCAGATAATAGAATATATTTATAGATCGAAACATTCTGTAACAATAGAATTCGTTAGTGTTTTTTGCCTTTATAGAAAGCAATGGCGTTAGAAATAGAAAACCCTACGCTCTTTATAGGTAAAAAGATTTCTAAGTCGATTTATGTTTTGTTCGAACAGCATGAATGTATTAATAATAAGATCGTAGTTAAACAATGCCGTATCGATAACGTTTGAAGTAACGTAATTTTTCAATTTCTATTTAAAGCTGCCGATGATACGGGCGATTGGGCATTCACTTATGATAAGATCAGTGATCCCGCGGTGCCGCGATGCGGTTGGTATCATGAAGGGTCGGATTGTGGATTCAACGAAAGTGGCAGAGACGTTTCGCGTCGTGAAGATTACGTCGAAGAGATGGGTCAATATTGGACAAACAGGTGAATCGTAATTAAATCAAGCGGACCATTAAATAAGTTCCTCTCATTATCAGTGATTCTTTCGGCAAAGTAATAAAAACATCGATTAGTAGGATAAATATTTTATATTATTCATGGGAACTTTTACTTTATATGCTTTAAAGAAGTTTTCAGATCGATTCAACTACATTTCTCGAATTTCACAAAGAAATACGCATTATGTATGTACTGGTCGGCACTTACAATAACGACTCTCGGAGAACAGGTTCGTTGCGTCGCTCGTTTCGTGCTTACTTTTGCTGATTCAGTTGGACTATGCCAGATGAATAAAAAAGGAGGAGACATATGAACATATCAATTTTTTTTTTTTTTGCTTTCCGGGAAAGGAAACAATTTTCTTGCCTTTCGGGAGTGGGAACCTCAGTTGCCATGTTAATCATTCTGTTGATGATTTCACTATGTAAGTATATAGCTGCATACTAAATAAACAGCCAGCTGCTTACGAAGTGCTTAGAGATATTCAAAAATGCTTTAAAAAATCAGCGTTAACTGAAGCGTGTGTTTCCGAATATCCTTTAAGCGGAAAAATCCTGACCCTACTTTGATGGATCGTGCGCAAGATTTTCGCTCATTGCAAAAAAAAAGATCTAAGTGTTCTAAGTGTTACGAAGTTAGTCGAACTTATGGCAAATTGACATTGATGCTGAAGAATGTTTCACGAGTTTTACTCGCATGGCGTTCTCTAAAGTCTACTTGGCCCTTATTAATCTGATTATATTATCAGGTTAAAAATCCGCAACACTGAATTATTGAAATATCACAGGTTTCAGTCTCACTTGACTACTCGATCCTCTCTTTCAAAGTAACATACCGTTTTCCCGACATCCTGCTGTTCAAAGCCTTCGAAAGAGTTCCCGAAAGTTTGAACCTTGTGGACAAGAGTTTGAGCCAGCCAGGAAAACATTGTAACGCCAACTGTATTTTGAAAGCTTTCATTATCGTGCTGTACGTATGTGGAATATTCTCCACAAAAATATTTTGAAATTGAAGTAAATAGTATTGACGTAAGGTGCTTAAATTGTGCCGATCCTTGTTCTATTCCAGATCTCATGTTTTCTATATTACTAGTATACTTCACGTTAGACCTTCTTTCTTCTATATCTCTCATCTTGATGTCCTTGAATATTTCATTCGACGTATGCTTCTGCCATTTCCTTCAGCTTCTTTTATTTACTTCTGTGCTTCTGATATATGTTTATATGTACATTTTCTCCCTAAGGGAACGCTGAATAAACAAGTAAATTAACGATTTACTAGTTCAATAAACAAGCAAGTAAATAAATAAACTAATAATTGATCTATAAACGACATTCTGAAGGCGGACGTATCCACCTTTTTTATCAACTGCCGTAATGAGACTAAGTAACGATAGACGGAATGATGCGTGGATTGTTAAAACCAGGGGGCATTCTTACGTGCGGAGCATTTTAATACATTTGTGAACATAATGGATGGCTAGTTTCAGTGGTCATTTTTTCAGCCGGAACCAGACGAATCTGCGCAAAATGTTATGGAAATATTCGATACAATAGCCGGTACATTATTTTTTGCTGTGATTATGGGTATGGTGGGCGATTTGACTACAAACGGTAACGCCACTAAACAGGATCTTCGTACGAATCTCGACGGCGCTAAAGCCTATATGAGAAATAGGTACATTTAACCTATTCAGCTTCTACAACGAGTTCCATGCTCTGCCAGGTATTGCTGGCCCGTTTTTATGCGTCAGGCATGCAAATTTCAATCGGATAACGATAGTCTGAGCTGGTCGAGAATGTAGGCAGTAAGGAAAGAATCCAAAAATTATGCTGTTTGATTCTGCTCAAATCCCGAGTAAACTATCATATCAAGGATTCTTGTGAATATACGTATCCATATTTGAGCATTCTCTGGCCAAAAAATGAAGCTTTAATTGAAGCTACCTTTTTCTACCTCAACGATGTCCGTTTTAGTTCTCCGGCCCCTCCGGCTTTATAAGAAATTTCAAAATGCGGCATGGAATGTTTGACAGTGATATCGTCAATTCCAAAAAAAAACATCCACATGTGCGGCAATCTTACTAGTACTGGTGAATTTTTTTCAGAGGAGTTGATAATGAATTACAAAGACGTGTTGTCGACTGGTTTGGTTATATGCTTTCGAGGAAAGTCGTCGTAAGCGAAAAGGTACATTTTATACACTTTTCAAAAATGGCGTGAAGTCCATCTTACAAGAACCTTCATAGCATCGTATCAGATCAGCAGGTCAACAGGTTTGATCATTCCTAACAATGATTTTTTGATTTGGTTGGAAACACTTCCTATTTTAATACCTTCAGCGTAATTTACAGCGATGATTTATGCATTTGATAAACATTGCATACTGTGCATTAGTTTACAGGACCTTTAAGTTTTTTTTTGCATAAATGCTACACAAAAATCTATGAAAGTCAATCAGTGCATACAAGGAAAACGATCTCAAACATATCAAACGTGTAGCAGATGAAGTACTGAAATTAAAACAGCGGCCAAATTTGTGTCACTTTTGCATCGTAATAGGTTGCTGTGACGCCTAGAAGCCGTGTAGTGGTGATAGAGGTGATTGTGGATACCACAAGAATTCGATTCGTGACGGGATAATTTAGAGTAGGGCTCCAAATTGCCGTTCAAAAAACAAAGTCGGCAAAACTGCATAGGGCAGATCGGCCAATCGCTAGTTTGACCTAAGGGACAACTTAGGTACACCATGATAGAAACACAACATAGAGAATAGATAAGTTTTTCACAGTTTTCTTGGGGAGGGGGGGGGGGATTCTCTATTTTTTTCCATATCAATTCTCCAATCAAATCGTCATTTTCTTTTCACTCTAATTTTATTTCTTCTCCCTTGCGTGAAGACGTGATAATGATTGAGGTTGACGTCATTGATGTTTGCCAAAGTTGATATTTGAGATGACGTCATAACTGGAATAAGAGGTGAGGATTGACGAGTCTATAAGATGGGAGAGGCAGATTAGCAGACTGAAATGTAAATTGCAGAGACACTAGAAGAAAAAACGATTCGAACTTTTACTTCCTTGAGTGTTTTATTTGAAGAAGGAAAATAGAAGAGACGATAACGTTGCATTTATAGTTTCTTAAGACCTTCGATGAAACCGAGGGAAATTATAAAAAATGACGTCAATTAGTAAAAAGGAAGAGATAAAAACGGAAAATAAAGAAAGCATCAAGGATTCGAACGAGCCCCATCTCGCTATGCGAGCAAATGTGCTTATCCGTTGCCGTAGTCTATGCCGCAGATCGTTCCGTCAAACCTTTTCGTGGCAGCATGCGGAACACTTGAAGCCCTTCTAGCGCTTAAAACACGAAAATGTTGGGGACAGAGAGAGGGAGAATGAGACAGAATGAGAAAGAGAAGATTTGTTCAGATCAAATGTGGTATTGACACCAATCACAGATTTCCACTTTTCTTTTCCATCTCTCTTCTCATAGCACTGTTAGAATTGCTGAAGCTTATCGCTGGAATAGAATATTATAGGATCCTTAGAGGCAACTTTTGCAGCATTTAAACAACAATGCTTCAATACCAACTCGATTGAATGGTCAAATTGCACTCAGTATTCATGTGAATGCTATCACCAAAATGCGCCTATTTCAGGTAAATGCAATCATTTCTCGATGGCATTTTCATCTTCCCTCCTTCATATATCGATCTCTTTTTTTCGCAAACTCTAGGTTCTTTTTCTCCTTGTATTTTCAAAAACTTTTTTTTAAATGAAAAATTCAAATTTTAATAGGGAATTCTAGCACCTTTACTTTAAGTCATTATTTTTGCCTATTCTAATATATTAGAATTATTCAAGTAGTAAATATTCTGCGTAAATGGATATCCGGATATGAACCGTCGAAATTTGATGTGATAAATAAATGAATGCTATTAAAGGATTGTGAAGATCAATTCCTAAGTGAAGTGATAATGCGACTCAAACTACGAATGTTCTCACCGGGTGATTTCGTCTGTCAAAAAGGAGAACGATGCAAAGTAGGCTTATATAAATCACTTCATTCTGCTATATTATTATTTTATTTAGAGTTTCTTTTAAAAAAAAATGCGTCCAACTAAAAGCAATTCATATAGCGTTTTTGGTTTTTCATACAGCATTTCAACGCTAGTTCATACAGGTAAGCTCGATAACGGTAGCAGGAAATGATTAGCCTGAATAATATAACAGGGGAACTTTGTTTCATCTTTCCCTTACAACAACTTATTGCCCCCGACTTATTATGTTGAGTAATGTATTGCGTCCCAAATGTTATAGTGCTTTTCTTTTGTGATGATCATAAACTAGATTTGCATAAATATGCGCTCCAACTATTCACTGAATAGATATTTGAAAGTTTATATCATTAGCCTGCCTAGTTGCAGTAATCATCGATGATATATTTTTTGGACGAGGCGGGTTTTGTTTCAGAAGACCTCAAAACTCGAATTGCATATCTTAGATTTTTTTATCGATAAAACTGAACTGATATGGTAATTTCCCCGGAACTCGGGGTTTATTTAATTACAACTCACGGGTTGTTATTTTATCATGTTATTTAAAGTTTAACAGAACTCATTTGCATTGATAAAAATACATATACAAATTCGGGTAGGTAAGATAGTTTTTGCAGAACTTTTAGTCGGCATATTGATATATTTCAGTAACATAGTGAGGGCCTAATAGTGGTCAAAACTTACGGTCAAATTTCAGTGATGGTTTATAACGAAATAGTTTTTTAGGAATTGTTTATTGTGAAACGTGGTACTCTACTGGTTGAAACCGAGAATGGCTTCTCCCTTTTCACAATCGATAAAGGTTAGGCGAAACTTCCAGATGTGATCATTCTGTGATAAATGTTTCACGAATATTTATTACACTTCTGGCATACGTTGTACTTGTCTAAAATCGGAATTTTCTCGGGTGTTTCTAAACTCTTTAAGCTCTTTGAAATGATCAAACAATTTTTAGAGTGTGCTTATGGAGAATTGGAGCTTTTCGGAAAGTGTGCCTGCAGACAAGAATTTTCGGTAAAGTCGGTCGGTTATTCCGAAGTGTTCGTCTTGACAAGAGAGGATCTATGGCAAATATTCGAAGATTTCCCAGAAGAACGAGATCGTCTATGTGCAAGAGGTATCTTTCCTTCCCGTATTTGATTTGCAAGGATATTTGAAATGTTTACATATAGGAATTTCTTTACCGATATAAATTTGTAATGTCAACGAACGAATGTCAGCGAATGTTCGATGCCTTAACGAAGGGATTACGTTTACTTCATTGCTCAGGATGTTTCTGTCATCCTCGCTGCTTGACCTCGGTATTAAGTAGCGTCAGTTGGCGGGAACTCTTCTAAGCGCAAACCAGTCAGACCATCTGACTTCAGGTCCCTAGGTAACTAAGAAACTGTTGCTGATTGGGTAAGGGAATATGTACAGGTATCTTATATGAAATCACAGTGGGTTATTAGTGCGCATGTGTGATATATTGTTGCCCGAATCATGAACTGCATGAGGACAATACCAAGAAAAGACACTCAATACAGAAACTTAACCTCGGGCTTTAATAACAGCTAAACATAGGATGCTAATATTCCAGTTTCTGCACCTCTACTGGTTCAAAGCTAATGCTTGCAACCGATGAGAATATCGTCGAGCATCCTTATCTAGAGCTTTGGCATCCGTTGAACTTTAGCATGAGGTCGTGTTGAAGGCAACCTTCTAACTTCATTCACGTTCAGATCGGCCATTACTGAAAAGAGTTTATAGCATATTAAGTGCCGTGAATATGTGCGCTTTGTTTGTTTGTTTTTTTTTTTTTGTTCTTTGGGAGGGAGAGAGGAAGGGAGAGGATAGTGGTTATGATGCATCACAAAATCCATTGGTCTGGACGCAATATGTGCAATTTCAGCGAAGGTTCTCTTGAATGAGGTGAACCAGGCGGATAGCCTGAGCGCTTTCGAAGAGATGCCAGCATCGAGCTTGGAGGAAAAACTTAATCAGATTTTACAAGGAATCGAAAAACTTGAACGAGTTATTAACGAGAACTTTGAGAACTATAAGGTATGACTTAATTCATTGAAGCCGTCGTTATCGTCAATGAAATACCGTCACAGATTAATACTTCCTCGTTACTGTAATTCCTTTACTTAGTGGCAGCCGGCATAATCGGAAAATGTCACCCTTGCTGCTGAAACTTGTTTCATAAATACATCTATCTATATTCAGTGCGCATTCAACGAGATCAAACAACGATTGACTCGACTGGAATCACTTTGTCGTCTTCATCGACGTGATATCCACAGTGGAAGTTTACGTCATAACTCAATGGATCGGCAACCTTCGCAACAAATCAATCAATGACTTGCTCGAACTTGGGCTTTCTTTAAACTTGATTTAAACTTAGCTTGAGGTAAATTAAATATTTATTCTATATGTGAATGCATAAACACCAATTAGGTAAACATATCTGCATTCTACACGAGCTGCATAAAATAAATAACATGTGGATGGTAGTCGCCGGAAGGATGAGAATTGGAAGCAACTTGTATATTTGATGAATAATGGTGGAATCACTATTTGATGTTACTATTTCCAGGCATATTAAATGTGCTCATGCAAATTTTATATTGCATAAATCTTTCGATTTAAGTGGGAGTCATGTTGTAAATCGAAATACTGTTGGGATTGGCCGTTAAACTGTTCAAACTAGAACAGTTAATGGCCTCGTATAGCGACCGTTATAGTTAAGCTAGTTGAAGTAACTAAACATACCTGTCAAGCATACCTTTAAAGTAGTGACCTTCAGCATATTTATAAACGTAGCTCGCGTTATCAAGGCATAATGATTTGCTGTCCTTACGTGGATTTTTGGCGAGTACTTCATGAGCCTAACGAATGCAACTTGCAGAAGCTAAACTTCTACAAGTGAGGACGTAAATCTCGAGCAGATTAAAGGAATTTAAGTCAGAATGAACGTAACGATCACGTCTTCAGAAGATGCCAATTAATAAGAGGCATCTAACCTTTTTTTTGTTGATGCAATCCATGCGCTTTATTTGTTGTAGTACTGCCTTGTGGTCAAAAATTCCTTCAGTGATGGATAAAAACTTTTGAGACCTCTGAAGTAGCAGCTTTTTCAGATGTTTGTACAGGTGTGCAGTATGTTGGTGCCTGGATGATGTGGTTGTTTGCGAAGATCGAATCCACTCCCAGTCACAGGTTCCGATAAGAACGATAGGTTTTAAGTTGAAGTACACTTTGATTTCTTTGTGGAGAAGACGACACATCAAAATGATATTAACCTAAGTTTTAAGAATTTTCTGGCATTCACCGGAATGCAATCTCCTTATAACAGCGCTTTTCTTGTTATGGTCATAGAAATAAACGAAATAAATCCATACCCAACCGGAAATCTAACGAACACATTCATACTTCTAAAAAGTTATTGATCACTCAAAACGTATGCTAGACATTACGGTGGTTATCATGTCGTTTCATTCGAAGCATCTATCCTAAGATACTTTTGTCTCAACACCTCGAGATGAGGGAATATTTAAAAGGTAGGTAAATGGGCGTATAAAGAAGCGTTGCAGAAGAGACAATAGAAATCCCGAAAAAGGGAAGAAAAAATTTTCTACAAGGCATACGGGCAAATAGACATGAAACAACTAAGATTTTATTCGGCAAAAAAGCAATAATGTTGTGGACGAAAAAGCAACTCATTATGGAGCTTGCTGGAAGCAATTCGAAGCAGTCATATGGAATAGCTTTCTGGAAACAATTCGTTTTGGAAAGAAATCGTATCTCTGAGGCTAATTGTCCGCATAAACATATCCATGGTCGAAATATGCAGAAATGTGAACACATTGATCGATGATTACAAATGCACGGCAAGAAGGGAATTTGCACAAATAGTAAGGTTATCGATTTATTATGATCGAACAACGTCGATAAGGTTGTGGTAAGCTAAAACATTCCCGGCAGTATCTACTTTCGCATTCCTTCCGATTCGGCAATCTAAATTACTCAATAAGCAAACTTATGCATATATCTCCGTGATTCAGTTTGACAGAAATTTGCAAGTAATGCACTTCCAAAAATCTGCTGACTTTTACTTATCCATTTACCTTTTTTACTTTTTGGGAAAGACGCATAGAGTGGGCTCGGGAACGATTTTCTCACACTTACGGGCACTCATCTTCATTCGAAGCATTCAGGTAAGGACCGTTTTCTCCGGATAATTTAGCAATTTTAGTGTTGTTCTTCTACCTTATTTTCGATAGAGGTATACGGGCGCATAAGTCGCTTTTTTCATATAGGCAAACCTAACCCTTCGATCAAATCGATAGGCTGTCCAGGAAAGGACCGTCCTCTTTGGAGATCGAAATTCTTAGCAATTTTATAGCCGATAGTTCAAGTTATTAGCTCCGACAGTACAAAATACTTTATGCCTTGATTTCGGCGTGCATTCTATGGACATGGGAATGACTTGGCCAAGCTTACAGATTTATTCCCTCCATTCAATTCGAAGGACCGTTGGCGCTCGCAGCATCGGGGTAAAACTCAAAACTAGCCATAACGGCAGCAGTCAGGAACACTCTTTCCAGCATATTATTTACTCTGTTATGCATTCAACTAGTCAATTGCTGAAAAGCCTCTTCCATTAATCTAGGTTTTCGAACAAAATTTTATGCATTTTTTCAGTTTTCTCTCTTTTTTTTTTTTTTTTTTTTTTTTTGCAGCAGCGCATTATATCGACGCAAATTCATGCAGTCTCTCGCAAGTATCTGTGCTAATCAAACCGGAAGTCGCAAATTGACAACGATGAAATGTCTCGAGAAATTTGGGGCCACTAGGGTAAACTCATGGATCCACCTTTGCTTTGATTATTCATCGATCTCATGAGCAGTTTTAGTTTTCAAGTAGTATTTTTTGAGTTGGTTAGGTTCAAAGCAGTAATGCACCGTTCGACACGGCCACTTTGATTTGTGCGGCTTGGCAGGGAGGAGGGAGAGGGGGTGGGGGAGGGATTAAATTTCTTTACAACAAGTCTCGCGCATACGAACAAGAATTCTGCGCTAAAAATTTGCACAGGCTGCCGATTATTTATGTGAGTCTTTGATGCAGCTGTTTTATATATATATATATATATATATATATATATATATATATATATATATATATATATATATATATATATATATATATATATATATATATATATATATATATATATATATATATATATATATATATATATATATATATATATATATATATATATAGTGTGGGTCGAACCAATCCGCGATTACAGTGCCCACATCCTGCTAGCGCCCTTGGCTAGGCTCATCATTCATGTAGATGAGTGGGTCGCTCGTCGATAACTAGGTGTCGCCCCAACATTTCGCTAGTGGAGAAATGAGCGCTTCCTCGCGCACCTAGGACCTGAAGTGCTGGACAATCGTTCCACTTCTTAGCTAAATCCTTTGCGCTCATTTTTTCGCTAGTTATGGGTCATGTTTTCAAAACATTTGAAAACCACTTCCTGTAATAACAAGCAATTCATATACTCTTTTGGATGACGCCGAGGAAGTCCAACATTAAAAGTTTACTGCACCAACTTGGCCATCCCAAAATCACCTAGGTATTAGTCACCGTATTTTTCTTTGTCCGGTTTATTTAGGTAAAAACGAGTGAGAGTGACCATTATTTGACAAGAACTTAACGCCTGGGATAATATTTGGCTTTTTAAAAAAAGGAATAATTGTATTACATAAAAACATGAGGAAAACACTACGAGGTAATAAGACAAACAAGCATGATCTGTTTTCTATCTCTCATAAAGTAAAGATAGTGTAGCATGTTTTGCTCTACATGTGCTTTTCTTTTTATGGGAAAACCACCTGAATCCTGAAAACTGGATCCTAAGTGGAAATCTCCTAGTGCACCTTGAGTGCTTTTCCATTTTTGAGCGCTTATCCAGAAAGACAGATCAAGCAAGCTCATCCGTTGTCTTTAGTGATTTAAGCCGAAATCCGAAGCAACAATATAACAAAGCGCCTCTCATGTCCACAATATTTTGGACATGTTCATGCTCCTTCAAGATCGAATTCGTCAACAAATGTTTATAGAACTAAATGAAACATTGGTAAAATGGAATTTTGTTGGAAAATTTAGTCGCAAAACTAACCAGATATTGGACTAAATTAAATTTTGAGCAGAAATTGCACAAATAAAATTCGTAGGAAAAAATTCATCAAACTTGCCGGCATTTCATTCATCGATTGAGCTTTGATGTGGAACAGAGTTTTATTCCTCTTCCTCGTTTCGAATGCCACCAGCATCAGCAATTATATAAGAGAGGTATGTTCAGCAATGATAATATCCAATCGTGCAATAAGTCTCTGCTCACGTTCTATTTGCCATTGCAAGGCTGACCGACGTTCGTCATATTGTTTTACATCGGTTCTGATAAAAAACAACGACAAGATAAAGTGATAAGCTCATTTATTTGTATGCCTGATAAGTGATAAGGAGGAAATTTTCAGATTTGCTCATGTTCATGAAACGGTATCATTTGGTTATCTAAGTGAATCGACTATGCGTATCCACTCTCGAACGAGATCGCAGATGCATATTTGCCGTTAAAACTTCCAACTTTTTACGATGTTTGATGTTGGATGTGAGCTTTAAAGACAATAATAATACGCAAATTAAGGCAATGGATATTAGCAAATTTATACCTATATTCAAAGGAGATAGAAGAAGATGAAAGCAGTTGGTTAAGTTGTAGCGCTACTTCAGCATAATGCACCTGCAACGATGTGAATGCCATTTGCATCTCATACGACGTTGGCGCCGGTCCATATATCTCCTGCAATATCAATTATTGGTGGCATTTGCATGTTTATTTACGTTTAAGCACTCTATACAAGCAAAAATTTCCTTCCTTTTATATGAAGTTACTAATTTTGCGGTTAAAACCAATGCGAAACATAAATTTTTAGCAAAATTATGAAAAGAAATCACAACAGCGTTTTTTTAGCATTATTTTCGTGAAAATATGATACCATAATCCAGCATGAAACACAGGTTAGTTGCTTTTCAAGTCGACAGGTAAGAACTACCATTAGGTTGTATAGTTTAGACTATTTTGTGAATTTGCGACTTATGGCATAGTTGCATTCCGTACGTTCTATATTGGAATTCAAATCTGAACTTTACCATTTTAGTCATTGAACGAAATGTCTAGTATTGGCTTGAAATGAGAAAATAGATAGTTTTTCAAATGTATGACGAAATGACGACTTTTCTATTTATTTGATTTTGATCTTTCGGTTACTAAATATGGTGGTCATGAAAAGAAAGTCAGTGCCATAATTTAGAAAAAAAAATGTTTAAGACGATATGTATATAAATTTCCTTCGTTTTATTCATAGAGAAAAGTAGATAAACAAAGAGATCAATTAAACAGTAGATCAAAAACAGAATTTTTTGAAACGTCTAGAGAGGGAAGATTTTTCAGATGCTTTGAAGAGTCTTGACGACATCATTGCAATTGCATAATAAACTTGCTTTTATTAAGGTAGGAGGAAATGTTGTCAAGGTAGAAAATGAGCGTAATGAAAAATGCTTTACTGAGGATTTCACTAGACCTGATTGACCAGGCAATGTCGTAACACTGTCTTCACGTGATCATCATGTGAAATCATTACTGATAAACAAGATTACAGTATTACAACATCACTAACCGGTGGGCAAAGTTGAGCCAATGCCGCAACCGTCTCCTTGAGAGTGGCGATCCGGTGAATCAACATTTCTATTTGCCTGAATTCCTGATCGTGAAAAAAGGTGAAGGTAAGTGCTTGAATTTAAAAAATCCACGCCAATAGATGCACTAAGTCTTAATGAGCATTGCTTTTTATGTGTAGAGCCCAATTTCCAGGTTATAAGCGATCGTCTTTCCTTAGGACAAAGTTTGTATTGGTTTTTATTGTTGTCCATGCTTATTAAGATTAGAAGCCCGTTTTCATACGTTTCCACCTATTATTTACCCGTTTTTTAAAACCCATTTTCACCCTCCTGAGTGATTAAATTGATGAAGGACGCCGAAGATTAACGGGTTTAAGCATGCAAAGAACGGGGAATTTGCGCTTGTCGACGATGGTAGGACGTTGTAGCTACTCGGAACATTGGATTTGTGGCACATGAAAGCGTCACGGATTGAAAATAAGTTATCTTTACTACAGATCAGTATGCATTGGAAATAATTGAAATTACTCCGTACTTCTTCGTAATGTTTCTTTGTAGGCCACACAGACTGCTAATATCTGAAAAATGCAACGATCTGTTGGTTAGAGCCAGTTGATTATGTCCCTATACATTGTCATACTTATTAAGCCTTGATGCTTATGTCTCCCATCTTTAAATTGCAGCACTTTCCATGGCCACAACTTATTACGCACTAGACCATGAATAATGACCAAGCTAGCCGATATTACTGTCTAAATAAAACGACATCGCTTCCCCCATTCGTTCAACATCAAGGTCTTCGCGTAAATTTACTGGCGAGTATAAAAGCAAGAAGTGCGTCATATAAAACTGACAATACTTCAATAGAACCAGTGTCATGCACTTTTAACGCATTAGTATATAGGCATCCTGAAGCACCATTGTAATTGAAAAAGATAGGCTCTCTAAAAAGCTTTGGATACCTTCTACTCCTGCCCAAAGAAAACATAAAATGCTGGAAAAGGTTACTTCCTTCCTCTCCCCCCCCCCCTCCCCGCCCCATGCACATCTCTCCTGGAGTCATGTAACCATGAATTAGAGCAGAAATTGCCTTTAGAAAATGTACTCCCATAAGACTTTAAACTTCGTCTGGAGAACACTATTTCCACACAACTTTATTTCAGCTATCTTTTACGAGCTGTCAATAATGCGTTTCGGTTTACGCTACTCGTAATCTTCTATAGCAACTTATATTAGTTAAAACATAAGCTTTACCTGTTCCGAACAATGCAACATGCTTGCAGTTCGAATAGCTCTTTCCTTCTTGTCTCGAACCGACCATGCACAGCAGCAAAACTATAACCAATGGCTAATCTTTTAATGGGGAAATTTTTTTAATGGACGGATATTCTACGTCCATCTTTCTAACTAATACAAAAAGAGAGAAGATCAAAATCCAGGAAGATTGAAAGGATGGAGGATCAAAGTCAAAGCAGATCACAGTGTGGGACCATCAAAATCACTATAGTTCAAAATCAGCGAAGATCAAAATTGGGAAAGGTGAAGATGAGGGAGGATCAAAATGTATGACGACTAATATGGACGAAGATCAAAATGAACCAGAGTCAAAATGAGGGAAGATCAAAAATGGAAAACCAAAAACAGCGAGATCAAAAAAAGCGAAGATGAAAATGAGGGAAGATCAAAAAGAGATTTTGATCTTCCTTCATTTTGATCCTCCATTTTTATCTCCCTGTTTTTAGTCTTTCCTCATTTTGATCTTCCGTCGTTTTGATCTTCCCTCATTTTAGCTACCGTGAATCTGAACTTCCATGTTTTTGACTTCCCCTGCTTTTGATCTTCCCGATTTTGATCGTCTCTGTTTTTTAGTCTTCCCTCTTTTCGATCTTCCTTCATTTTGTTCATCTCTCGTTTTTATCTAACCTGTTTTTTAGTTTCCTCGTTTGATCTTCCACGTTTTTAGTCTTCCATCATTTCCATGGTCCGTCGTTCTGATCGTCCCTCATTTCGATCTTCCCCGTTTTTGATCTTCCCACGTTTCCACCTCAGCGCATTATGACCTCCGATCGTTTTGGTCTTCTCTGTTTTTGACCTTCTTGATTTTGATCTTGCCTGTTTTTAGTCTTCCCTCTTTTGATCTTCCTGCATTTTGATTGTCTCTCGTTTTTATCTAAGCTGTTTTTAATCTTTCCTCGTTTTGATCTTCCGCTTTTTTCGTGTTCCCCTTTTTCATCTTCCACTACGTCGTTTTGATCTCTGTTTTTGACCTTCCCTATTTTGATCTTCCACGTTTTTAGTCTTCCCTCATATCGATGATCCCTCGTTCTGATCTTCCCTCATTTCGATCTCCCCGTTTTTGATCTTGCTTTTTTGATCTTCCCATGTTTCCACCTCAGCCCATTTTGACCATCCGTCGTTTTGGTCTTTCCTCATTTTTAGCTGCCGTGATCTGACCTTCCATGCTTTTGATCTGCCCTGTTTTTGATCTTCCCTATTTTGATCTTCCCTGTTTTTGATATTCCTGATTTTGATCTATAGTGATTTTGACCGTCTCCCATTTCTATCTTCGCAGTTTTTGATCTTGCCTGTTTCTGAACTTCGCTCTTTTTCATCTGAGCCCATTTTGACCTCCATCGTTTTGGTCTTGTCTTTTTTGGCCTTCCTCGATTTTGATCTTCCCGTTTTTAATGTTCCGTCATTTCGATGTTCCCTCGTTTTGACCCTCCCTCATTTTGATCTTCCCCGTTTTTGATCTTGCTTGTTTTTGATCTTCCCACGTTTCCATCTCAGCACATTCTGCTCATTCCTCACTTTGATGTTCCTGTTTTTGATATTCCCTGATTTTGATCTGTATTGATTTTGATCGTCTGCCATTTCGATCTTCCCTGTTTTTGGTCTTCTCTGTTTTTTGTCTTCCCTCGTTTTCATGTCAACACGTTTTGATCATCACTGCTTTTGATCTTCCTTGTTCCGTCGTTTTCATCTATCACTACAGATCAAATCCAGGGAAGATCAAGATGAGTGACGGTCAAAATAGCTGAGATGAAAACGAGTGAAGATGTACAGTAGGGAAGTTCTAAAGTAGGGAAGACCAAAAACAAGGAATATGAAAATCAGGGAAGATAAAAATTAGGGAATGTCGAAAACACGGAAGATCGAAATGAAGTAAGATGAAAACGGGGAAGACCTAAAACAGAGAAGATCAAAATGAGCTATGATTAGAGTTAAGGAGTTGAAAAGGATGGAAGATAAAACTGGAGGAGGACCATAATGAATGAAGGTGAAAATGAAGTAAGGTTAAAATGAAGTGATATCAAAATGTAGTAGGGTCAAAATATAAAAGGTCAAAGTGAAGATGAAACAATGAACATGGTGACGAAAATGAAGACTGAAGAGAGTCAGAGTTGACCAGAATGAAGATTGAAGAGAATCAGAGTGTCTGTCATGGTACGTAACAATTTAAGAAAAATATCTCAAAACTTTTTCACGTTCGCTTTCTCGGCCTATGCGCCAGGCCATATCATCCTATGAAAGAAAAATTTCCCGTAAACCGAAAGACTGAAGAGAGTGGGATCGGCTACAATGGAAGTTATAAGTGGAAGAAAAAGTTTCCAGTTTTCCAGCTCCGGTTACCGGGCTTTCCCCGCCAACGAAGCTTGCCTAGACTATGGGCCATGTTGTCAGACGGAAAGAAATTTTCCACAAGGTTGAAGTTTGAAGAAATTTAGTGTCTAGACGCCCATAGTGAAACAGTGATCCCCGCATACCACATATTAGCGCGTGTTACACTTGTTCACTTACCACATTTTTCCACATCTCACTCGAAGTATTTTGCAAAAAACCGAATCAAAATTCGTCCATCCGGACTTGAAATACAACATATGAGAAATCAGAGACACGCACAACAAAGCACGCGCCTATGCGCCACCACCCTCGCATCTTTTCCCACGGCCTACGTCACTCACCGAGTCACAGTAAGTTACAGTAAGACACTAGGCCAAATAAAACACAACAGACCAGATGCGCCTTCAGACCTCGGAAAGACAGAGCACACCGCACACATTGTGCAAGCGCGCACACTGTGCACGCGTACACACACATTGCACCCGTACACATAGACAAACACACGCGTGCACACGCACGCAGATACAAACTCTCTACCCTCAAAGTGCACGCACACACACTGTCCACGCTCACACAGTGTGCACGCACACGCACATACTGTGCAGGCACACAGACACTGCATACGCATACCCTCACACACTGTGCACGCACACACTGCACACACGCACCAGACACTGTGCAAGCACACACGATGCGCACACGCACACAATCACCGGGCACGGCACACATTGCGCACACTCACACAGACACTGTGTGCAGGCACGCACACAGACACTGCGCGCACAGATTGCGCACATTTCACACAGACACTGTGCACGCACACAGATTGCACACACACGACACTGTGCACGCACACAGATTGCGCACACTTACACAGACACTGTGCACGCACACAGATTGCGCACACTTACACAGACACTGTGCACGCACACAGATTGCGCACACTTACACAGACACTGTGCACGCACACAGATTGCGCACACTTACACAGACACTGTGCACTCGCACACACATTGCGCACACTTACACAGACACTGTGCACGCACACAGATTGCGCACACTTACACAGACACTGTGCACGCACACAGACTGCGCACACTTGCGCACACAGACACTGTGCGCGCACACATTGCGCACACTTACACAGACACTGTGCGCGCACACATTGCGCACACTCACACAGACACTGTGCAGGCACGTACACAGACGCTGTGCAGGCATATGCCTTAGAGGAAAGTCGTCGTAAGCGAAAAGGTACATTTTATACACTTTTCAAAAATGGCGTGAAGTCCATCTTACAGGAACCTTCATAGCATCGTATCAGATCAGCAGGTCAACAGGTTTGATCATTCCTAACAATGATTTTTTGATTTGGTTGGAATCATTTCCTATTTTAATACCTTCAGCGTAATTTACAGCGATGGTTTATGCATTTGATAAACGTTGCATACTGTGCATTAGTTTACAGGACCTTTAAGTTTTTTTTTTGCATAAATACTACACAAAAATCTATGAAAGTCAATCAGTGCATACAAGGAAAACGATCTCAAACATATCAAACGTGTAGCAGATGAAGTACTGAAATTAAAACAGCGGCCAAATTTGTGTCACTTTTGCATCGTAATAGGTTGCTGTGACGCCTAGAAGCCGTGTAGTGGTGATAGAGGTGATTGTGGATACCACAAGAATTCGATTCGTGACGGGATAATTTAGAGTAGGGCTCCAAATTGCCGTTCAAAAAACAAAGTCGGCAAAACTGCATAGGGCAGATCGGCCAATCGCTAGTTTGACCTAAGGGACAACTTAGGTACACCATGATAGAAACACAACATAGAGAATAGATAAGTTTTTCACAGTTTTCTTGGGGAGGGGGGGGGGGGGGATTCTCTATTTTTTCCATATCAATTCTCCAATCAAATCGTCATTTTCTTTTCACTCTAATTTTATTTCTTCTCCCTTGCGTGAAGACGTGATAATGATTGAGGTTGACGTCATTGATGTTTGCCAAAGTTGATATTTGAGATGACGTCATAACTGGAATAAGAGGTGAGGATTGACGAGTCTATAAGATGGGAGAGGCAGATTAGCAGACTGAAATGTAAATTGCAGAGACACTGGAAGAAAAAACGATTCGAACTTTTACTTCCTTGAGTGTTTTATTTGAAGAAGGAAAATAGAAGAGACGATAACGCTGCATTTATAGTTTCTTAAGACCTTCGATGAAACCGAGGGAAATTATAAAAAATGACGTCAATTAGTAAAAAGGAAGAGATAAAAACGGAAAATAAAGAAAGCATCAAGGATTCGAACGAGCCCCATCTCGCTATGCGAGCAAATGTGCTTATCCGTGGCCGTAGTCTATGCCGCAGATCGTTCCGTCAAACCTTTTCGTGGCAGCATGCGGAACACTTGAAGCCCTTCTAGCGCTTAAACACGAAAATGTTGGGGACAGGGAGAGAGAGGGAGAGAGGGAGAATGAGACAGAATGAGAAAGAGAAGATTTGTTCAGATCAAATGTGGTATTGACACTAATCACAGATTTCCACTTTTCTTTTCCATCTCTCTTCTCATAGTACTGTTAGAATTGCTGAAGCTTATCGCTGGAATAGAATATTATAGGATCCTTAGAGGCAACTTTTGCAGCATTTAAACAACAATGCTTCAATACCAACTCGATTGAATGATCAAATTGCACTCAGTATTCATGTGAATGCTATCACCAAAATGCGCCTATTTCAGGTAAATGCAATCATTTCTCGATGGCATTTTCATCTTCCCTCCTTCATATATCGATCTCTTTTTTTCGCAAACTCTAGGTTCTTTTTCTCCTTGTATTTTCAAAAACTTTTTTTTAAATGAAAAATTCAAATTTTAATAGGGAATTCTAGCACCTTTACTTTAAGTCATTATTTTTGCCTATTCTAATATATTAGAATTATTCAAGTAGTAAATATTCTGCGTAAATGGATATCCGGATATGAACCGTCGAAATTTGATGTGATAAATAAATGAATGCTATTAAAGGATTGTGAAGATCAATTCCTAAGTGAAGTGATAATGCGTCTCAAACTACGAATGTTCTCACCGGGTGATTTCGTCTGTCAAAAGGAGAACGATGCAAAGTAGGCTTATATAAATCACTTCATTCTGCTATATTATTATTTTATTTAGAGTTTCTTAAAAAAAAATGCGTCCAACTAAAAGCAATTCATATAGCGTTTTTGGTTTTTCATACAGCATTTCAACGCTAGTTCATACAGGTAAGCTCGATAACGGTAGCAGGAAATGATTAGCCTGAATAATATAACAGGGGAACTTTGTTTCATCTTTCCCTTACAACAACTTATTGCCCCGACTTATTATGTTGAGTAATGTATTGCGTCCCAAATGTTATAGTGCTTTTCTTTTGTGATGATCATAAACTAGATTTGCATAAATATGCGCTCCAACTCTTCACTGAATAGATATTTGAAAGTTTATATCATTAGCCTGCCTAGTTGCAGTAATCATCGATGATATATTTTTTGGACGAGGCGGGTTTTGTTTCAGAAGACCTCAAAACTCGAATTGCATATCTTAGATTTTTTTATCGATAAAACTGAACTGATATGGTAATTTCCCGGAACTCGGGGTTTATTTAATTACAACTCACGGGTTGTTATTTTATCATGTTATTTAAAGTTTAACAGAACTCATTTCCATTGATAAAAATACATATACAAATTCGGGTAGGTAAGATAGTTTTTGCAGAACTTTTAGTCGGCATATTGATATATTTCAGTAACGTAGTGACGGCCTAATAGTGGTCAAAACTTACGGTCAAATTTCAGTGATGGTTTATAACGAAATAGTTTTTTAGGAATTGTTTATTGTGAAACGTGGTACTCTACTGGTTGAAACCGAGAATGGCTTCTCCCTTTTCACAATCGATAAAGGTTAGGCGAAACTTCCAGATGTGATCATTCTGTGATAAATGTTTCACGAATATTTATTACACTTCTGGCATACGTTGTACTTGTCTAAAATCGGAATTTTCTCGGGTGTTTCTAAACTCTTTAAGCTCTTTGAAATGATCAAACAATTTTTAGAGTGTGCTTATGGAGAATTGGAGCTTTTCGGAAAGTGTGCCTGCAGACAAGAATTTTCGGTAAAGTCGGTCGGTTATTCCGAAGTGTTCGTCTTGACAAGAGAGGATCTATGGCAAATATTCGAAGATTTCCAGAAGAACGAGATCGTCTATGTGCAAGAGGTATCTTTCCTTCCCGTATTTGATTTGCAAGGATATTTGAAATGTTTACATATAGGAATTTCTTTACCGATATAAATTTGTAATGTCAACGAACGAATGTCAGCGAATGTTCGATGCCTTAACGAAGGGATTACGTTTACTTCACTGCTCAGGATGTTTCTGTCATCCTCTCTGCTTGACCTCGGTATTAAGTAGCGTCAATTGGCGGGAACTCTTCTAAGCGCAAACCAGTCAGACCATCTGACTTCAGGTCCCTAGATAACTAAGAAACTGTTGCTGATTGGGTAAGGGAATATGTACAGGTATCTTATATGAAATCACAGTGGGTTATTAGTGCGCATGTGTGATATATTGTTGCCCGAATCATGAACTGCATGAGGACAATACCAAGAAAAGACACTCAATACAGAAACTTAACCTCGGGCTTTAATAACAGCTAAACATAGGATGCTAATATTCCAGTTTCTGCACCTCTACTGTTTCAAAGCTAATGCTTGCACCGATGAGAATATCGTCGAGCATCCTTATCTAGAGCTTTGGCATCCGTTGAACTTTAGCAGAGGTCGTGTTGAAGGCAACCTTCTAATTTCATTCATGTTCAGATCGGCCATTACTGAAAAGAGTTTATAGCATATTAAGTGCCGTGAATATGTGCGCTTTGTTTGTTTGTTTTTTTTTTTTTTTTTGTTTTTTGGGAGGGAGAGAGGAAGGGAGAGGATAGTGGTTATGATGCATCACAAAATCCATTGGTCTGGACGTAATATGTGCAATTTCAGCGAAGGTTCTCTTGAATGAGGTGAACCAGGCGGATAGCCTGAGCGCTTTCGAAGAGATGCCAGCATCGAGCTTGGAGGAAAAACTTAACCAGATTTTACAAGGAATCGAAAAACTTGAACGAGTTATTAACGAGAACTTTGAGAACTATAAGGTATGACTTAATTCATTGAAGCCGTCGTTATCGTCAATGAAATGCCGTCACAGATTAATACTTCCTCGTTAGTGTAATTCCTTTACTTAGTGGCAGCCGGCATAATCGGAAAATGTCACCCTTGCTGCTGAAACTTGTTTCATAAATACATCTATCTATATTCAGTGCGCATTCAACGAGATCAAACAACGATTGACTCGACTGGAATCACTTTGTCGTCTTCATCGACGTGATATCCACAGTGGAAGTTTACGTCATAACTCAATGGATCGGCAACCTTCGCAACAAATCAATCAATGACTTGCTCGAACTTGGGCTTTCTTTAAACTTGATTTAAACTTAGCTTGAGGTAAATTAAATATTTATTCTATATGTGAATGCATAAACACCAATTAGGTAGACATATCTGCATTCTACACGAGCTGCATAAAATAAATAACATGTAGACGGTAGTCGCCGGAAGGATGAGAATTGGAAGCAACTTGTATATTTGATGAATGATGGTGGAATCACTATTTGATGTTACTATTTCCAGGCATATTAAATGTGCTCATGCAAATTTTATATTGCATAAATCTTTCGATTTAAGTGGGAGTCATGTTGTAAATCGAAATACTGTTGGGATTGCCGTTAAACTGTTCAAACTAGAACAGTTAATGGCCTCGTATAGCGACCGTTATAGTTAAGCTAGTTGAAGTAACTAAACATACCTGTCAAGCATACCTTTAAAGTAGTGACCTTCAGCATATTTATAAACGTAGCTCGCGTTATCAAGGCATAATGATTTGCTGTCCTTACGTGGATTTTTGGCGAGTACTTCATGAGCCTAACGAATGCAACTTGCAGAAGCTAAACTTCTACAAGTGAGGACGTAAATCTCGAGCAGATTAAAGGAATTTAAGTCAGAATGAACGTAACGATCACGTCTTCAGAAGATGCCAATTAATAAGAGGCATCTAACCTTTTTTTGTTCTCAGCACATTCTGCTCATTCCTCACTTTAATGTTCCTGTTTTTGATATTCCTGATTTTGATCTGTATTGATTTTGATCGTCTGCCATTTCGATCTTCCCTGTTTTTGGTCTTCTCTGTTTTTTGTCTTCCCTCGTTTTCATGTCAACACGTTTTGATCATCACTGCTTTTGATCTTCCTTGTTCCGTCGTTTTCATCTATCACTACAGATCAAATCCAGGGAAGATCAAGATGAGTGACGGTCAAAATAGCTGAGATGAAAACGAGTGAAGATGTACAGTAGGGAAGTTCTAAAGTAGGGAAGACCAAAAACAAGGAATATGAAATCAGGGAAGATAAAAATTAGGGAATGTCGAAAACACGGAAGATCGAAATGAAGTAAGATGAAAACGGGAAGACCTAAAACAGAGAAGATCAAAATGAGCTATGATTAGAGTTAAGGAGTTGAAAAGGATGGAAGATAAAACTGGAGGAGGACCATAATGAATGAAGGTGAAAATGAAGTAAGGTTAAAATGAAGTGATATCAAATGTAGTAGGGTCAAAATATAAAAGGTCAAAGTGAAGATGAAACAATGAACATGGTGACGAAAATGAAGACTGAAGAGAGTCAGAGTTGACCAGAATGAAGATTGAAGAGAATCAGAGTGTCTGTCATGGTACGTAACAATTTAAGAAAAATATCTCAAAACTTTTTCACGTTCGCTTTCTCGGCCTATGCGCCAGGCCATATCATCCTATGAAAGAAAAATTTCCCGTAAACCGAAAGACTGAAGAGAGTGGGATCGGCTACAATGGAAGTTATAAGTGGAAGAAAAAGTTTCCAGTTTTCCAGCTCCGGTTACCGGGCTTTCCCCGCCAACGAAGCTTGCCTAGACTATGGGCCATGTTGTCAGACGGAAAGAAATTTTCCACAAGGTTGAAGTTTGAAGAAATTTAGTGTCTAGACGCCCATAGTGAAACAGTGATCCCCGCATACCACATATTAGCGCGTGTTACACTTGTTCACTTACCACATTTTTCCACATCTCACTCGAAGTATTTTGCAAAAAACCGAATCAAAATTCGTCCATCCGGACTTGAAATACAACATATGAGAAATCAGGGACACGCACAACAAAGCACGCGCCTATGCGCCACCACCCTCGCATCTTTTCCACGGCCTACGTCACTCACGAGTCACAGTAAGTTACAGTAAGACACTAGGCCAAATAAAACACAACAGACCAGACGCGCCTTCAGACCTCGGAAAGACAGAGCACACCGCACACATTGTGCAGCGCGCACACTGTGCACGCGTACACACACATTGCACGACACAGTACACGCATACACTAGACACACCGCGTACACGCAGATACAAACTTCTCTAAAGTCACTGGTCACACGCTCACACACACACAGTGTGCACACGCATTTACTGTGCACGCACACACAGACATTGCATACGCATACCTCACACTGTGCACGCCACACACACTGCACACGCACAGACACTGTGCAAGCACACACGATGCGCACACGACCACAACTCACACGGGCAACAGGGCACACACATTGCGCACACTTACACAGACACTGTGCAGTGCGCGCACACAGACACTGCGCGCACACTCATTCACGCACACTCATTCACAGACACTGTGCAGGCACGCACACAGACACTGCGCGCACACACATTGCGCACACTTACACAAACACTCACGCAATTGGCACACACGTCACTGCGCACACTCACACAGACGCTGCAAGCACACACATTGCGCACGCTCACACAGGCACTGTGCGCGCACACACATTGCGCACACACACACACTACACAGACACTGCGCAGGCACACAGGCTCTGCGCACTCACACAGACGCTGCACGCACACACATTGCGCACACTCACGCAGACACTGTGCACGCACACACATTGCGCACGCTTCACACACAGACACGTGCAGGCACGCACACAGACACTGCGCGCACACACACGCACTCTCACACAGACACTGTGCAGGCACGCACACAGACACTGCGCCGCCACACACATTGCGCACACTTACACAGACACTGTGCACGCACACAGACACTGTGCACGCACACACATGCGCACACACTTACTCACACAGACACTGTGCACGCACACAGATTGCGCACACTTACAGCGCAGACACTGTGCACGCACACAGATTGCGCACACTTACACAGACACTGTGCACGCACACAGATTGCGCACACTTACACAGGACTGTGCGCGCACACACTGTGCACGCACACAGACATTGCGCACACTTACACACAGCGCACTGTGCACGCACACACATTGCGCACACACACACACACTGTGACACTGCGCACGCACACAGATTGCGCACATACACAGACACTGTGCACGCACACACACATTGCGCACACTTACACAGACACTGTGCACGCACACAGATTGCGCACACTTACACAGACACTGTGCACGCACACAGATTGCGCACACTTACACAGACACTGTGCACGCACACAGATTGCGCACACTTACACAGACACTGTGCACGCACACAACATTGCGCACACTTACACAGACACTGCACGCACACACATTGCGCACACTTACACAGACACTGTGCACGCACACTCTACACACTGTGCAAGCACACACACGTCTTGCACACGCACACAGACGACTGCAAGCACACACATTGCGCACACTTACACAGACACTCTGCACAGCACACACGTTGCACACTTACACAGACACTCTGCAAGCACACACATTGCGCACACTCACACAGACACTGTGCGGCCACACACATTGCGCACACTCACACAGACACTGTACAGGCACACACGTTCTGTACACTCACACAGACGCTGCACGCACACACATTGCGCACATTCACACAGACTCTGTGCACGCACGCAGATTTCCCACACTCACACAGACACTGTGCACGCACACACATTGCGCACGTTCACACAGACACTTGCAGGCACACTTTGCGCGCGTTCATACAGACACTGTGCAGGCACGCACACAGATATTGCACCGGTGCACACTGCAGCCGCACACACACGCTGCGCATACGGACGCACAGACTGTGCATACGTACAGGCACACTGTGCACGCACACAGAATACGCACATCCATACAGACACTGCTCCGGTGCACACTGTGCACACGAACACAAACTGTGCACAAACACACACTCGGTGCATGCACACGCACATTGTGCCACACACGGACGGACTGTGCACGCACGGGCACACTGTTCACATGCACACACAGTGCCCACGACACACAGACTGCGCAAACGCACACACAGACAGCACAACAGTCCACTCCCCCAGAATCCCAACACATAGAAACACACACATACACGCAATATTGATCACATTGGGTTGATCTATATACGCCCTCATGTGTACTCGCTATTAGATTTAAGTTATGTACACAACACTCTAAGCACTAGATAGACAGAGAAGTAAATCGTGATGATGCAAACCTCTCTTGCATATACACTTACGATACTGGAGATACCCCAAATGTTAAGCAGCACTTCTAAAAGTTTATGCACAACGACGATAACACTACCGAAGAAAGAGAGGAAGAAAGGATAGAAACTCAGAGGAATATGGGTGGGGGTGAGGAAATCAACCTCTATTGTCTCTATGGTTTTTTTTTCAGTACTTGTGCTAGGCCGAAGAGGGAGCTCTGCCCCTTGTAACCCCCGCAAGGGAGGCCGCCGCCCCCTTCACGCCCTGCTTTCGTCCATGTACGGTCGTTGTTGTGGATATCACACCAAACGCATCACCTATATGGGAAAATCTATGCACAATCCCTCTCTCGATGCTACACGTGATAAACTAATAGCATAGAGGTGCTACAACGAAATTCATTAATAAGGCGGCAAGCGGCGCTTGAAGTAGCGCTTAACTATGGATATAGCATATATACACACTTTTCATCCATTCACGCTACACCTATCCATGCCAAAAAGTATACCCTGACAAATACCCCTCCCCCCTTCCCCCAGATCACTGGGACGAAAAACCGTACGCCACTGTGTAGTCGGAGCTGAGATAACCTTGACGAAAGCCCTAAAAATTAGTAATCTGTGATATATTAAAATTAATTTGGAAATTTTCCAGGTTACCGTCCCCGGGCCTTGCCCAACAACGAACTTTCTAGGTACGGGGCCATCCTATGTAGTGAAAAAAATTTCCAAGAAATTTCATGTTTGAAGAAAGAGTGTCTACAAGCCTAGTTTTCATTAGTGATCTCGTGTAGACTATACTATATGTATGCCTTCGGCGCTCGGATAGACAGCAGGCGAAGAAATATACGACACAAGTGAGGATACGAATCTCTGCTGTCTATCTGGCTTTTATTTCAGTACTTATGCTAGGCACTGGGGGATACCAGACTCCACACAATTGCTTTTAAGCTCTAACACACAAGGGGGCTTCGGCCTTCCTTTAAACCATGCATGAACCGGTAGGGAGCTTCGCCGCAACCGTACGACACGCAAAGGGAGAGACCCACACACACTTCACACCGGCACCACACTCACACACATGCATCACAGAGCACCCCACCCCTATCATAATTTCGGCGCAATGTAATAAGTTGTAACAAGTAACAGGTCGAGTATATTGCACCAGTATTTATAACTCGATTTTCCTGCCCGAACTATTGAAAACCTTTACTAAATCAGGTACGACACCTACCTCTATGATCGTACACATAATAAATCAAAGAGCTGATAAAAAAATACCATGCAAACTCATCTTGAATGCGTTTATAATTGTCCCTTGCTAACCGGGGATGTATTGATCGAAATCTGCCAAAATAGCGACTTTCACGTAATTCGGGTCGTATGCGTGGTAATCGCTTTGATAGTTCCTCGAATTCTTTTCGTTTTTCTGAATCCTGTATTAATACATCAAAATGAGAGAAAGTGATCATGAATGAAGAGTAGTGAGAAATCCCATCGAATAAAGTAATCCTCCCAACTTTGCTTCCCCCTCCCCCTCCCCTTCTCCAAATCGCTCAGTACTGTTTTAATCGTCGCGAGTGGATGCTTCTTTTACTTACTTAAGTCCATTCGCTGCAGACGGTATTTATTGCATCTTATCGACGAGAATACTGCTTGCACAATTATGTCAAATCGAATGGCCTTTTAATGAGAGTGCAACTGCGAAGAGGAATTACACCTGAGGTCATTTACCTTGTGAAGAAATATTCCAATATTCGATAAATGCTACACTATCAAGAAATCACAAACACTGCATCGAATCTTATTTTCTGCAGATTTTTTGAAAAAATGCAGTATCATCGGTTTATTGAACCGCTTCTCCAAAACAAAGCGACTCAATTGACTTACATTGCTTCTATAG
The DNA here is from genome assembly GCA_013433145.1 of Ascaris suum. NCBI lineage: Eukaryota > Metazoa > Nematoda > Chromadorea > Rhabditida > Ascarididae > Ascaris > Ascaris suum. Next base: position 1,060,506 of record CM024172.1, on the reverse strand, counting down.
GTCGTTTTTTGATACATCAGTTTGTTTAAATATAAAAATAGTGGTACAATTAGTGGCGGCAAAAAGATGGGATAACCACTGAACTGAGAGATGTGCAATGGATTTACAAGGCAAGGTCAAGAAGTCAAAATTTCATCACTTTTCCACCTATGACCACAATATTTTCAGAAATTTCACCTATCGTTTTATTACCGCCCTCAAATAGATTGGGGGGGGGGGGGGGAGGGGAGCGGAGGGAAGGAACGCTGTGATTCCTTCTTTTTTCTAGTTTCAATGCTCTTCGCCATTACGTTCACTTCGTTACACAACTCAGTACTTCAGCTCTTCTTATAGAATGAATGCGCCATGCATATTCCATTGCTTTCAGAGTCTCATTTCCAATTCAATAACACTGCTGGCTCAAAGGAAGAGTGATGAGAGGAAATATTAGGAGATAAAAAACCTTTTTGCATGCTTCTTGCGCTTTTCCACGCCTTTTCACCTCGACAAGCGGTAACGAAATTAGCGTCAACCGTCTTTCGGAACGCTGCCATCTCTCACGAGCTGATATTTCCTCTAAACGACGCCCTAATCATCGGCGCGGTATATTTTAAATCGGAGCATGTAACCTATGATGCGAACTATTCATCACAACGTTAAAACGCAAAGTTTTTGGGAAAGTTTAGTTGTATGAATGAAATACAGATGTTACGCAAGTTGTATACATCAAATAGAATTGCGATATGATGCTACTTATTTTGCCTTTTAAGTGATAAAATGCAGCCTTTTATAGCTTATTTCACTCTTTTTACCTCCCAAGTTCTATAAATGAATTCTGTGTTCTTACTATTTTATACTTAAACTGAGGTGTTATACCTTAATTTTAAAATATTTGTTATACAGTTGTAATCTGACGGTTACTATGCAATACACACGTGGTAGTGACTTACCGCTCATGCAAAGATCCTCGCCGGAAATAGTCGAGGTAACAGTTTAAATGCGATCTGCCGAGGATAAAGGCTTCTCAAATGACCACTTGGCCTAAAAATAATGACTTGATTTGAGGACAGTACCAAAGAGTGAGTGATACTTACGGGCAGAGATGCTTCGCGATAGGAAAATTTTTTCCCAAAACCACTTATGATGACCGTGATTAAAACGTTAAAGAAAAATATCCTATATCTACAATCGTCCTCCCATCTTTTCCATACCAGCTTCTCACCTCCTCCCGCATTCCCTCCCCTGCCCTACCCAAACTTGTTCCATTCCCTTTTATATGTCTCTTAGATCATGAATCGGCTCCCTACACTGAAAAGAATATTTCAGTCATTTATTAAAAGTTTTGAAACTGACCAATGGAAAATTGCCCCATACCAGCATTGAATATTATTCATTCTGAGATTTATGAGGAAATATATAAGCTGTGCTAAAAAAAATTTTAATTTCGCTTGTTCAACTCGTTATATTATGATTGTTAATGATGAGGCAGCTTGCATATCCTAATAGAGCAAAAAATTTGCATAATAATATCATAAGTTCGTAAAATTTGCATAAAAAATGCATAAATAAATCGCATGATATCAACACAGTTATCACCACCGTGTGGACGTCCGACATACCCTGAAGTCTCTCCTCTCTTAAAGATACATTCAGAACAAGGCATCCATCGATCGAGAGACCGTCAACACTAAAAGCATCCGTTCAATTCAACGTCCAGCAATCATAAATCCATAAAGACTATATTGCCATTGGCGTAGAAATTTCTGCTTGGTTGAACTGAAGTTAACCAAGCGTATATGTTTACTTCAGCTAATACGATAGGATTAATAGAAAATTACTTTTGCAATTTCTGCATTTTGTATAACGACAACCTCCCCGTTTTTTATGTTGCATCTTTGAGAAATTAAACTGTCGGAAGACTTGATGAATCCGACCTAATAATTAAATGGTAAATAATCATCGATTTTGTTCACTATTTGTTGGCACTAAAAAATATGCAACTTTTCGTCCAATCATTGCAAAATCGATGGACATCTAAATTAAAGACAAATTGTTAAACTTATATCCGCTTTATGTTTTGCTGTAAATGAAATTTTCACTAAATATTGCATTTTCGAACACTAAGAATACAAACAAGTTTAATATCGATAACCTGAAATACCTGAAAAATAGGCATGAAAATGACGAAATATTGAGAAAGTTGTAAAGAGATAATATGATCACAGATGAAGATGTTGTTTTATTGTTGTGGTCATCGGCAGGAAACAATACATTTGACCAATGACATTCAATTCCACCTACATGATAAATTACTGTCCACTAATGTCCGCCGAGATGAAAGATAAGTGTAAACAGTCAACAGATTCTAATCAATGCACTAAGTTCGAATGAAACGCCATAAAATCACTTCCCTAAAAGCACAAACTTGCACATCCTCCGTTTCTTATATCAATTTAAAAATAGTTTTTTAAAATAAAGATTTATTAAGACATTCACTGAAATAAAATATTTTTTATTTACTGATGGGAAACAAGATACAAAAAAATGCCCCCACATACAAATAAGAGCGACAATGCAAAGTCAGAAGAAAAAAAAAATTACAATATCATTCGAAATCGAACTGAAACGTGGCGTAAGTAAAATGATAGATTAACTGATAACGTAATCAACAAATCGCAGAAAAATTGCTTTCTTCAATTAGCCAAAATCACTCCATAGGAAACTGGAAAAGTAAGCTTCATCGGCTCATATATAAACAGGAATGCAAAACGCTTAATCACGGAATAATCCACGAGCAAAACAAGTATGAAGAAGTAAGAACGATGAATTGAAATCTCTCCGCGATCAACTGGTATCTCTCAGGGAAAGTGGTTTCCCATAATGATTATGTAACCTAAATGCTTCCCTTCACGTATGCATATGCGTATGCGCATATGTACGCAAAGCATTTTTGGGGTAACACGAAGCGAACATTTAAAAAAAAAAAACAGAAAATATGACGGCACAAGAACATTGTCCAAACTTAAAAAGAATGAGAAGTACGATATGCAAAAAAAGGAATTATTGACAAACACAGCCCCAATAGTAGAGTATGACGAGTCGACGAAGTGCAGAATGTGGAAACTTCCTGTTTTATGGAATAAAAACTAGGACAATAAAGGAGGGAGCGCACAGGAATGATATAAGCGACACTTTGCATCTTCTATACATATGTGATCAAACGATGAAGTAATATTTTGATTCAATCGATGCCACAAATAAAATAGATAGAGAATTTGAATTTAAATTTCGAAAACTTAGTTTCGAATTTATTTTTCTAGTATAAGCGTATGTATTTCTATGACGGAAAAAAGGCACATAAAAATGAAGGCTGTAGAAAAAACGAGAATATTAGAAAACAGCATCTTGAAAATGGAATAACGATAAAGTTCGACAATACCCGTCCAACTAAACGAAGAATCGCAGGGGAATAGAACTGCGCGGCGCAAATATCAAAGCTTATCATCAATGCAAATAATATCAACGGCAATCATCAGCGACGAATCTCATTAAATCGGGCATCCATTCACAGCAATGTACCTTGGCCTCTTTCAACTTTTCCCTTCCCATTCAATGGGAGTCCCTTTTTGCTCACTACTAAAACGACACCGAGTGGAAAAGTTAAGATGATCAGCAGCCAATCCGAACATCATCCTTACCTGCTCCATGCACCTGTCCAATTGACTTGAAACAACACCACCTCAAATTCGCTTCAGTTATAACGTGATATTCCATATTAACGTTACCTAAACATCTTTAAGTTATTGCCGCTGGCATAGTGAACAAGCATAAGCATAGATGCTTTAAAATATACAGAACCGAGAGCCATAAGGAGCAAAGTTAGCGTGCTTGCATTCAGAGAATTGTGGATTTGCTATTAAAAATGACCGATTATGCCCTTAATTGAGTTACTCAAGCTCATCCATCAATGAATTTTCACTTTTTTATACTACCAATTCAATGCAGACACAACATTTAAATTTTTTCTCATTTCGATCCCAAAGCATATTAATCGATGGAGCTCAGCAGTAAGTGTAAAACGGAAGTGCTTTTTCTGCAATTCATTACTTCTAATGTTAACCAACTTTGTGTAAATTGCAACTGCGAAGATTTCATAACCTTTCCAATAAAACTATGGTGGCGCATGACTGCCATTATAGAATGCATATAGGTTAAATGCAAAATCACGACGGTGCAATGAAAACATCAACCGAATCCGTCGAGTGGGACGATGAATGTTGACCACTGGCCAAGAAGTGCACTTGCGGTTCCGTCCTTGGTGTCACCACCTCTTGAGTCGATGCATTCTGCACACCGGCCAAGAACGACGAGCCTACATTGACACTCGACAAACGAACTGAATCCAAACGACAACGCCTCCTTCCGTCTGCCTGCAATATTTATTAAACTGCCTTACTTCTGCAAGGAAGTAGTTATCTCGGTAAAATCTTCTACAACTTACCGACATGCATAAAGAGGAGCGAAAATGGATAGACCCCTCAATGGAGTGAAGAGTTAGAGCTATTCAAGCCAGCACCCTCAGCCTTTCCAAAGGACTATGGGCAAAACCTCAAAAAGAATTTCCATAAAACTTCTTCAAATTATGCACAGAATTTCCACAACTTTTTTTTGCACTTGCATATACGCATGTATATGGGATTAGCTTGAAATTTAAACATACCCTCTGCGTTCGTCATTAGGTTATCTGCCTCTCGAACTACAATTCTTTAAAAGTTCTTACAGAGCATTAACCATTAAAATTTACCACAGCAGTAAGGCTAGGTTAATCCCTACTACGAAATCAAAAGTCATTGCACCTATGAGTAGGGCAGTATGCACCTTTAATATTCCTAAGAAGGTTGTCGGGCAGGAGAGACAGGCCATTAATAATAGAAAGTTGGCTGTATTAATGCTAAAATGCCAAAAGCTAATTCCTTTCCCAATACGACTGGATCTTAGCATCTAACAATTAGTGATACCAAGAAAAAAGAAACTGTTAACTTTGCAATGACAACGGTCACTTTAGAAAAACTGCAAGTGAAGCAGCTGTCACCAAGGCTGCTGCCAACTTATTATTTGAAATTTCCTTTTGTCTTAGAAAGGTACTACCAAGGTAACTATGGTGCAAATAAATGTTCGAAAAGCATAAGGTCGTCATCATCGATATTCCGAAGCAGCAAAGCCAGATGGAATTTAAAAGTAGTAAACCGATCGCACCAAGTGCTGCGATTCACAACAGCAAATGGCTCGTAATTCCATAAAACGAAGGACTTAAAAGTGGACCATTGCACTTAATAAACTACCAGCAAAAAATACTGCACAACAAAAGTCCATCGAATTGGATGACCTCTCCGTGTCATAGTCGCCCTTTTCTTAAACCCAAACCACCAAAATATGCCAAGTTGGCAAATACCTAAACGACTATTTTAATAAATAACTTAAAGACCACCTGTTGTAAAAAAAAAAAAGAAAACTTGGATGGGAAACAGAAGAAATTTTGTACGAATGATTAGAGCAAATCAAAGCAGGTTGCCTTGATGATGCGAAATATTTGTCCGCAAAATGGTCAATAATAAAGATTCAATCTGGTATTTATAAAGAGTCGTAACTGAGCTTGTGATACCTCGAAACTGATGATAAATTAAAAGTTCTTGTGGTTATCATCCACCATGTACCTTATCCAAAAACCGTTTTGCACTCTATCAAATGAAATGTATTTATTCGATCTATAAGCAACAAGAAAAAGAATACTTACCCGTCTCTGCCATTTTACCCGAAATGCGCCTAGCAATCCCCTCCGTTGGGACCGCGCTTCGGCCGCCGAACTGGACGGACTTGAAGAACTATCGGCGATAGGCACACCATATTTCATAAATCTAAATAAGTTCGTCGACTATTTAACTACTCACCAATGCTATACCCTTCATTTGTAGGCCACAAATTTTACGTTGCGAACAAACTCACCAAACCGACATTAACCAAACTGGACTAGCTGGCGTATGTGGCATTTTGATCCTGACTTCCAGCAAGGAATAAACCACCATGTAATGCTCCAATCTGCACATATGGCTCCCTCCGGAAATCACAAATAAACTTCGCCTCAGGCGAGAAAATCACGTAAGCTGAACTAAAGTGACCAAATGAATAAACACAACCACCTTTGCTATATGTTACATAATATATTAAGATAGCAGGCAAAATTCATGCAAAAATAAACATTTCAGTGCAACTCTTTCTGGTTCTCTTTAGATCAGAAAAACGGAAGCCGACCTCCCTCCAAGAAAAGTCATAGGTTAATTTGCTTGAACAATCGCATGTATGGAAATTCTTTTTTCGAATTTTTTGATAGTTCGCGAACGCATCTAGTTAAGCTTATGATGTGCTTCAACCCACACTATCTCCTCTTCCAACAACTGTAATAAAAAATGTCGTCATCAGTGAAGGCTGGCACTACCTTCTACATATACATACTACAGCTATGCTTATGAATATGCAAATATTGGATATCCTTATAATTAAATCACTCAACTCTAAGACATTATCATTGGAGATACTGACATAATTAAAAACAAGACTTTACGACTGCTCTTTTATTTGCAAAAATAAATGGAAATACAATAAATAATGAAATTTAAAGAAACCTTCTATACAAATAAAGCGCTATTGAGACGATACAAGTAGCGATAATAACTGCCGTAACAAGAGTGGATAAGGCAGCCGTTTCGAGTTGCTCTTGTTGTCGTGAAAAATATATATTTGGATCGTTGACAAGTTCACACTGTTTGCCACGATAACCGGGCATACATCTGCAAGTAATGCTATATATATATATATATATATATATATATATATATATATATATATATATATATATATATATATATATATATATATATATAATCTTCAACTACAATATTTGCAAAATTATCTGTGGCGACAAATGACCCAAGGAAAAAACGAAATAAACAGATGCGAAAAAAAAACTCACGAGCATACAGGTATATAACGATGAGCAATGTCTGTTGTGATCTTACACGTTCCACCATTACGACAGAATCCCACATAGACGTCCTCACATTCGTCCAAATCTTCCAATCTCTGTGCGATCGCTGTTGGCGCATCGTCTCTTAATCGTGGTCGTGTCGAACAACCACCTAGAAATACTTCATTTAGATGTTGCATCATTCAGATTCCAACAATGGAATATCAAATAATCCAAGCAATTAAAGAAAAAAATTTTTCCCATTTTTCAAAATAATGGAAACAGGCAAAATTAACGATGAAATTCAAAGCAATTCAAAAGCTAGCATTATTATTTTATAAGAATACCTTAAATATTTGCATTGATGTCAAGTTTGATTCTAAATTATGAAAAACATATGCATTGCTGAAAATACACATCACATCATCTGTGATATTGATAACACCGCGTAAAAAAAACCAATTATGAAAAAAAAGTGCTGAGGAATTTTTCGACTATCTCATAAAAATATTGCACTAATTCCTTAAAAATATTGACTTTTTGGCAATTTTTTACATTTTTTGGTAATTCCACCCAGTTTCAGCCATTATTTTAGCTTTGGATTGCATATCGCATAATCACGAATAAACTTCCTCCCTCTCTTCAATAAAATCCTCTAAAATTTTGTGATAGGGCTCTCCGCCATCCTCTCCTTAAACAAAAAAATATGTTACACCATTGCTTATGATATGTACTGAAAATAATGTTATACCATTCCAGCAACTCGTAAAATTTTAAAAAATAAACGCATCCCTCGCCAATGAACTATTCTAAACTGCTGGACGATTTACAGCTCCATCCATTTCATCCGACCGACAGTAGGTACCGTTATGAAATAATAATTTTAAGGCATGTCATCTTGACAACCTTTTTCAACAGAAATTATATAATAAAACCAATTATGATGCATTGATCTGCACCGTCCCTTAACAAAAATAATTTCATAGCGGGCTATATATTGTTACGTTAGTATTGCGCTATTGGTGCGGGAAAAATCAGAGAAACGCAGCTGTACACCACAAAAATTAGTGAACGAGCGCTACTCCCGCCGCACTCAATTATAATAGAGAGGAATTTTTCTTTTTTTTGCATATCGCACCTGCACGAGCCGAATCATTTTTTCATTCATTCCTCTTATTCATTAGCACTCTATTTCTCTCTCTCTTTCTCCCTCTCTTCGACCTAATAACCATTGATTTAAATGAGGCTCAGACAATACCAAACACACCGACCACATCTTGATAGTAGGAAATTTCTTTCGTTGCAATTAGAGCCCTCCCCCCTTCTCCCTCACAAACATTAAGCAGACTTTAATACCTCATCATCTGCTCCCTATGGGAAAAAGATTCCTTAAAAAGTCTTACTTAATACCTCAAACGATCTTAACATGCGTTAATAACCTTGTAATATTACCTCACAATTTAACTCAGAACATAAGCTTTAGAACTAGACCTCCCAATCTCATGAACTCTTGATCAATGAGAAAGTTACGTGCCCCGTTTGACTTCCGGTGGCCGAAAAAAAGGCTTTGGCATATAATAGGGGAAAAATTTCCCACTATAGCTTTTGCAGTGTGCCAATTGAGCCTGTCCAATAGAGAGGCAATAAGCTACATACCCATGTATCCCTCTCTACACGTACAGCCTTTCGTTAAACTCCACAAAAGGATACCTCGAAAAAAAAATACTGCAGCGAGGTCATTCTCATAGCGAATTCCACTCTCAATCCGTTATAATATTTACCTAATTCGAAATTTTGTTTACATTCGCCTATCGCGCTACCCTTACAACAATGAAGCGATACAACGATCGCGATAGACAACATAACTCGAACGTTAAGCTGCCTATAACACTAAATAATGCGCCGTGCTATTCATTTATTCTTTTACACTTATTCTTTTACCTGCGTCCTCTCATTTACCTACGTTCAATCAATGTAAACGAGTGAAAGAAAACCTACATTCCATTAAATTCTTTATGATGAATAACGACTGAAAATAATTTCAACTCAAGTTCTAATTATTGTCGCCTTAATCTATTAGATCTCTGTATACTAGTTAATTAACCACTTATTGGTAGTAATGCATTAATTCTAGGCAAGAAAGAGACAACAACAACGCTCCGACAGGTATATTTTCATTCATCTAGTGAATTTTTCGTTTTCTAATGGTGCAGAAATCATAAAACCCCTTTGTTTGATGCTTAGAAGATCATTCTATTCTCTTTTACGTTATCTAAAGAAAGCAATGCCAGCGGCACTTTTAAGGTTATTAAATTGGGGCGGGGAGAGGGGGGGGGGGGAGAGAGAGAGAAGAAGCTAGTTGATAGATTAGTCAAATTCAACGATAATTTTCTCCATAAAAACATCTTTCTAGCAAGTGTTCAGCTACGAATCGAAGTTTTAGAATTCTATGCGAGTGAAACAAGGCTATTAACATCGAATTTTCCATAGCAGCAAAACGCTCTGAATTATTCGAAAATATTTCGATTCTTTTCAGACGATAAAGATCAATGGTCTATATATTGCCAATGACCTTTATAATATAATGCAACGGAAAAAAAAACACGATTATCCACTTTTTTACAAAAAAAGCACCGCTTCAGTATACTAAAGGGAGAGGTTGCTACATTAATCTGAGGATTTAAAATTTGATGGATGGATCATGATCATGGCAAAAAATATCATCATTATCGTAAAAGATCATGATCGATCAATAAAAACGGATCATGATCACTCTGTGATTTCACCACCTCATTACGATCAACATAACTGCGTCCTTAATAAACCATTATTAATGGAAAATTGCGTGAAATTTTACTAATTAAAACAAAGAATGAGATTGCAACATGTCTCAAACAATATTTGAAGACCACAAATCGCATACAAGAACTACATTTACACAATAAACGCGGACGAGTAACGAAAACCCTATTCGACGGTCAATATTCTAATCTGCCGAGCACTGAGCACCAAGTTTCCGGTACTACAAGTAATGAAGAGAAAAGCTAAGAAATATAAAAGAAAAAAATTACCTGTTAATACAGGTAATGCAAGGAGATGAAATAGTGAGAAGAAAAAAGATGCGACGTTGTTTAGGGCGATTCGAGAAGAAGCGACGCCGCTGATGAACGGCGACGTCGCAAGTTGGAAAAAACCGAGACGAGACGGCAACGCGGCGGGGCTTCAGATTCTCGCACAACGAACGACGATCAACACTTCGAATCCAAGAAGATTCAACGCATGCGTCGTACAACATAGACGCTGCTTGAATAACCCCCTGTAAGTGAACCTTTCAGAAGCACAACGCAAAACGTTGTAGGATTACGTTAAGGATATTTTATACTTCAACTACACATTGCATCGAGACGTTTGCGCCATCAGACATCTTTACTGTAAAAGGGGTGAATACGGTATAACCTCATGTAACATTTGAGCCACGGTCATTTCGTCATAGGACGACTAGATCTCGGCCACTTCTGCCACCACCAATTCGAAATTCATGTACATCATTTCAGGACACACATCAGTCATATCAATGTGCCGCTGTGGTAGTGTCCATGAAACAAGTGCTTCATGGCGCAAATATCCGCGTAGTTGCTCAATGGCGCAAGTGTCCGATGGCTACGTACATTCCTGCCAAAACATCGCATCGTGCATGTTTTTTTGTGTCTTTTGTTTCTTTTTTTTTTGCTCCTATCTCATACGTATTCAAAGATGCGTTAGGTAAGCGATAACATCGAACGTACATAAGATTAGGAATGACAATTACAAAGACAAAAATGAAAAAAAAAAACATGAACGATGGTATTTTATAATTTACAAAAATTTGCATAAATGCATATCGCTCGGCAAGTTTTTTTAAATTGAACAGAACAGGGAAAACCCGTAGGAACCTGAAATTACCTGAACCTTTATTTAAATATTAAAAAATAAATAACACACTAAAAATAATAATTCATCCATAATGGCAGCGCATTTTTACCATTCTACTAATCAAAGATAATCAACAATTAGCATCGAAATTGAAATTCCCATACAAAATGGTAAGAATTTTTGAACATTAGATTAAATATAGCCAATTTTAATCTATAAAACTTTCGGGTCATGGGTTGATTTATAAAAAATTGCAACGGAAGGAAATGTAAAGAACACAGATGATCAATCAAGTATACATCACATGTCAACATCACCCTTCATCAACACGTCAATATCACCTTTAATCTCGTTGGAAATTACCACTATAATTCAAAAGCACTTCGTTGATTTATTTGCAAAAGTGAATAAGAGGTTAGAAATTCTGGAAGTGAGACGCACGTTATTATAACTATATTTCATTTACCTTGTAACCTTTAAAAAATGGCCCCTTAAGAGTAGCATAGAAAGTAGCATTGAAATATTTCCACAGATAATGAAATCCTAATATTTTTAAAGGTAGTGAAATAGAAATACTTCCACAGGTAATAAAATAAAAATATTTTCATAGGTGATGAAATAGAAATACTTCCACATGTAAAATAAAAAATATTTTCATAGGCAGAAGGAATGAGATCAATATGATAAATACTCTTATCCATATTTCTGCATATGCATACGTGCTTCAAGATCGACTTCTTAGATTTTATTTAATTTTTCCGTAGTGCCATAGTTAATTTCCTCTAATTTTGCACATACTACATCTCTGTTTATATTTAAAATTTCCCTCCTGTTTACATCATTTGAATAATAATATCAGCAAAATGCAGGCACTCCCACAGGTATTGTTCGATCATTGAATACGTTAATTACGAAATCACTAGATATCAAATAGGCTACAACAGATATCTAATAAATAACAAATGAATTGAAGAGGATATTTGGAAAGCTTTTTTTTTTAAGAACTTGAACCCGAAAAACAATCTTATAAAAAGCGTTAAAAATAAAAGCGAAATGGTCACTATGGCCTATCCAATATGCGCGATGACATTAATGCCGCAAGATAACGCAACAATATTCGCACAACAACACCATAGCAATGTGCGCAATGCTTGCGTTAAAAGAGCATTTTGATCCTCTCGAGAATAGCGAATTGCTCTATTCGAAGAAGACGCGCGCGAATTTTATTGCTTATTCATCGATGATTATTCACCGCTTATGTTGCATAGTCAAATATCTCTTTCTAACAATGCGATCGACAAACAGACAGACAAGCGGACAGACAAACAGACAGATAGACAGACAGACAGACAGATAGATGAACGGACACATTTTTTGCGCAGCAATTGAGAGTGAGCATTTTATTGTATTTGCTAAGCAACCTTGAGTAAAAACCCGCATAAATTTTTGGTACAACTCATCATTTGTGCTTAATAAATACGATTCATTGAAAAAATAGTTTGAAATTCACAAAAATAAATCATTAAAAAATAGTTTGAACTCCTAATATAAAAGATATTCTGCTGTTAGAGTTGATCAAAATTTTTGTAAGTGAAAATAATCTAGCTTTAGTTTCTTCGTTTTCAGTCATGCCCCCTCCCAGTCCTCCATTTTGTCTCTAAACAAATTCAAAGGTTTACAACTGCATGGCGTTTTATTTGAGACTATACGATATTAGAGTCTATAAGATGAATATTGTAATAAATAAACAAAATTTCCTATATGATACTTTTATGCATATAGATAATGGACTAAAATTCCATATAAAATGGGATATTCGATGTGCAATTAAATTCAATTCATAATTTAATATTCAGTTTCTTTTATAATCTGACCTAATTTGTTTAAATTAATTTAATAATTTTATGCAAATTAATAGAGAATATAAATGAAATTTCGTAAATAACTCTTCAAAATTATCCTCAATAAAATATATTTCATTATTAAATTGTAGAGTCGAAAATTTACGAAAAAAAAGGGAAGGAATGCATTGTTCCTATAAAAAAAAAAGAATCATCCTGATATAGATGTTGAACGCGGGGTTGAGGAAAACGAGTATCACATAAAATCCCCCCCCCCGTCAATTTCAAATGCTGAAGACTTCAGTGATGGCTACCTTTATTTTTGTCATAATAAAAGTCAGGTGGTAATTAAGTGACAAAATTAGGTGACAAATTACACCTGAAGTTCGAGAAAACTCTATGGGACGTTTTAAATTTCAAGAGGTTGAAGAATACTGAGAATTATGGAAATATTGGAAAAATGATGAAATCCATTATTTAGCATTCATGAAATTCTTTGAAATTTTGCGAGACTATTTCTCTCATCTCGATAGGGGTTCTATCCCATCCACACCTCCTCTCCTTTCTCATTGTCTCATCTTTACACCTTCCGGTGGAAATGAATGTGCGATAAAATCCGCATGCTATTCAACCTTATTCAGCTTGATTATAGCAGCTTGTTTGCTTGATATAAATAAACCATCGAAGAGCAAATAAACCTACACAAGTATTTCAATTAATAAACAAATAAACAAGTGACAAACAAATAATGATATAAACAAATGAACAAATAATATAAATAAACACATAATTCACCTCTCATAGAAATGAGAGGAGGTGAATTATTTCAACAATAATATTTTTTCATGAAAAGAGAGTGAGTCCAACAAAATTAATCATAATATGTAAATAAATTTGCATATCTCATTGTCAGTGAATCGTTTTTGCTCTCAATATTTTCAATAATTTTTCATTTCGAAAGATATTTTCAATTTCAAATTTAAAGAATGTATAATTGATTAAGTGAAAAAGAAATATTATACATCTAAACGATTTTGGAACGTTCATCAGAGAACATAATAATGCTCGACCCACTCCCTCTCCCCCACTACCCCCTGCCTCCAATTGTGGGTGGTACCAATTTCTAGGCCATTTCTGGAATGATAACTACATATAGCCAGATCAAGTAAAGAGCACTCGAAGACACAAACGCATAAGCAAAGAGTGAACTGTAGTGCAATTTTTGTGCTGTGTATACGCAAGCAGAAAACAAATAGTTAACCATAGTCGTGAATCATCCGCTGACTAAGCGCTTCTTACTCCACCCACTTGTGAGTTGTTGAACTGCTATAGAAATCGTATTTTAAAGGTTTAAATGGATCAAAATCATAGGAATTTCTCTTTTTCTGGATTCGATTTCCCCATAGTTTCAACTGAGTTTTTTTTTGCTCAAGAGTTGTATGTTTTATGCATTAAAATGCAAAGCGCTTACCTGTGCTGGTAAAAGATATATTTAATTTGCTTGACTAATACAAATTCTGCATGTTTCCAGAAAAAAAATCCTAAAAACTTATCAATCATCAATTATATTTAAAACGCAGCACCGCCTCTTTCGAATAGGCTATGAAGCCTATTATTCCGACTCCCGCCTCCCTCCCCCCACTCTCACTCCCTCACCTTGTTCGGAAATCCTTCGCATCGTAGTGACTGAGATACACTTTATTGGACAAGTATAATAGCTTCTCCAAAAATGTAGTACAAACTTGAATGTTGAATTCGTTGATACGCAGGCAAACGCTGATATCCTATGAAAGCACTATAAATAATAGAGCAACATATCTGCATCACTTCTTGCATGAAAATACAATTCGTTATGAGCGTGGAAGTTGGATTTAATAGTACTTTAATGCTATCTTTAAGTATGCGAACTTTGCAAACATGCTAATATGATATGCAAAAAATTCGATAAATGTCGAATATATAGCTGATTTATTATTCGTCGAGTAAAATCCTTGACCAAATTCAAAGATTCATTTCCTCTTTTTTTTTTTTTGAGCATGACCAACTAGATGAGAAGAAAAAGATTTCACAGCAAATAGTAAAATATGCATGATTTTATTCCAATTTTGCTACTAGATAAGCTTATTCCATTAAAAAAGCCAATAAATAATGAAATATTTACAAAGAAATATTCTTATTGATGCCATTGGGAGATTAAATTTTTCACAAAAAGATTCGCTTTTTGCCACTCAACTGGTGCAAAAATGAAAAGACGCTTTAAGATAAGTGTCTAGATTGCTCAATGGTCTAAATGTTGGTCTGAATGTTGGTCTAGATGTTGCCTAAATGTTGGTAAATGTTGGTGTAATGTCGATCTAAATGTTGGTAGAATATCGGCCTAGATGTCGGTAAAGATGTTGACCTAGAGATGGTGGGGATGTCGGTGTAAATATTGTCCGAATATCGGTCTAGATGTTGGTTTAAACTTTGTCTAAATATCGGTCAAATGTTTGTCTAGATATCGGTCTAAATGTTGGTCGAATGTTGGTCTACATGTCGGTCAAGATGTCGGTCTAAATGTTGATCTGAATGTGGTCTAGATGTTGCCCAAATGTTGGTGTAAAGTCGGTCTAGATGTTGGTGTAAATGCTGGTCTGAACGTCGGTCTAAAAGTTGGTAATGGAGGTTGTTTTTTTATGTTGTACTTTGCAAATTTCGAACCTCTAACTTCAGTGGCTCTTGCATTATGAACACTGGGAAGTCCCACAGACCGAAATACGCATAAAATAAATGAATAAATAATAGCGTAACATATTTGATGAAATGAAGTTTCAAGAAAAAATCGAGCGAAAGAGCATACGAAAAGATGCGAGAAGGTCAGAAACATCGATGACGTATATTGGAGAGCATAAATTGCTAAAAGTATAAAACAAGATATATGAACACCTTATTTGTGGAGTTTCAGTTTATGAACATCTTATTTAGGAACACCTTACTTATGAAGACCTTACCGGTGAACGCCTTAATTAAGAAGACTTTACCTGCGAACACCTTTCTTATGAAAACACCTTATTTACGAGCACCAATAAGTGGAATTTCAAAGCGAAACAAACTGCTAAGGTTAGATGGGTCGAGTAAAATGACTGTCTCGTTCGCGGGAAAGCTTTGTAGAATTGATAGCGATATGTGGTCGCAACGAACAAAGCCACACACCCCTCTATGCAAACATCTCAAAAAAATGTGTGTAATCAATGACTGCCTATGAATTGCACATATATGAATGCGATATTCCCATATAAGAAAGTGGAATTTATTAAGGAAGAACACAAATGGAACATGTTTTTTAAAATAATCCATTAATAAATATTTTGGGCACTACCCATCTCACCATTCCCCGCCAGGTATCGACAAATCAAATGCTGTTAACTTAAAAAACACCTGCCGAATGGAATGTGCAATTACTTGTGTATGAAATCCGCTAATAAACGTTCACTGCGACGTAGCGTGAGTAAGAAGCCACCAACTAGCAATTCACAGACTATTAACTATATCAGTGATCCAGAAAATCCTGGATTGCAGTTGCGAACTCTTTCAAGTAAATGTCATTAAAAACGGATGAATACTACTAGATTATGGTATGCTTTTTTCCTTTTCAAATAGACAATCCTTCTCTATTTCAATCATTCTAAATACTTCCTGATTCTACTTACATATTCAAACATCGTGTCTCATAACGTATTAACTAAAAATTCATTGTCGTCTAATAATAATATATGATTAATTTATTTCATAATTTTTGTAATATTCTTAAATAAGGTTGATAGCAAGAGGTTTTAAATATACGATCACAAATCGAAGAGATTATTTCTTTGAATTACTCTAATTAAACCCTGGCATGCAAACAAGGTTCCACTTTAAGTGCTCTGATTTATATAAATGTACTGAAAGGTAAAAAGTATGTTACAATGACTTTTCATAACTTACTTCTAAATGCCGAATATTCTCAGGTTAACATCTCTATCCGCGGTACTATATATATATATATATATATATATATATATATATATATATATATATATATATATATATATATATATATATATATATATATATATATATATATATATATATATATATATATATATATATATATATATATATATATATATATATATATATATATATTTAACAGAGTAAGACAACTACAGCCATAAGATAATAGGTGAATACTCAAAAGCGCCAAATTACGCACCCTTAGCGACAGGTTTTCTTGAATGAATGTTCTTGATTTCCGAAAGAAATTACAAACAACTGTTACTAATAATTCACTACACCTGCGGAAGCAGTTATGTGCAATAAAAAATTGTTTTGTCTCGTTAAGGATGCCGAAGAAATGGCTAATTTTTTGAAAGCGGGTGGGGTGTGTAGAAATGTTAGCTTTATTTTAGAAGGAGAACGATGAACAAAAACCTGATTTTGCAGAGAGAAATAAATAAGTGAATACTGCATAAAGACTAATAATAAAAAAAAATCAATTTAAAGAGAATATCTAAAGCATTGAATAGTCATCATATCTCATGTATATTTTCAGCGAATTCTTCCCAATCGCTATCAAACAGTGAATTTTTTATGCAAAAATTTCAGCGTCATAATTTTATTTGCATTTTAATATTAATATTTTTTTCAAAAATTTTTATGAATATTTCTATGAATATTAATGTGAGCCATTAATTTGAATATTATTTTCGTTGAGTGCATGAAAAGAAATAGCGAAGAAAAGAAATTGAAGAAAGCAAACGAAATAGAAGAGATAAAATCGGTTGCGTTATACGCAATAGATTAAAAATGGGCACCATTAGAACAGGTGGTGTCGGCAGATCATGCATCCGCTTGTTTTATGTTCCCTATGCTCCACTATTGGCTCCTATAGTATCTCTCTATGTATTGCTTATGTGCTTCATAATCGTCAATATCACACTTTTGCTTCGATTACAACCAACCACCACCCCCCCCCTCCCCCCCCCCCCCCCCCCCCCCCCACCATCCTCACGGAGTGCTTTCTATATATCAGCTATATTTAACTATAAAATTATCAGCCGGATAATAACAAGTTGAGTAGGCATACGTCTACAATCAATTAATTCAAATATTTTTATGCAAAAAGTGGCCCAGCTGATCGGAAAATTTGCATAATATCCGGATCTTCCGATGAGTTGTACATTTTTTGTTACGAAAGTTGGATTCGTTCGGCACAAGTATGCAATGGAAATTATAAAGATTTACATACGTATATTTATATATGTTTAAATATCTGCTGCGATGGCGATAGTGGATTTTTTTCAGTAAGCAATACAATTTGACGGCTAAATTTCCAATATACAGCCGTCCCTTTTAATTTGAATATCAAGCAGGTCATGAACTACATAACTCCACCTGACAGTAATGAATGTTCGATAGACTTCCGGTGAGTCATTGAAAAATCGAAAATGCTGAAAGCTTTTAGCTTATCGATCGGTCTTTCCCTACTTTTGTTTGTGTATTCTTAACAATCTCAGTATATTTTAACACTCCAAAATTGGGTGTTCAAAAATTTGTGCGCCATCCCGAAAATAAAATTTACGCTTATAAGGTTTGCATCTCATATATGAGTACGACAAAAGAAACATGCCCAGCAACAAGGTCACTCAAAATGGATCCATGGCGCGTTCGATTGAATAAAAACGTATCGAGGACACACTTCGACAGTTGACGGGAATTTTGGGTATATGCATTAAAGTAAATAAAAAAATCGACAGGTATGGCATTCCTTTCGAAATTTGAGCGCTTGGGGACCCACTCTTACCTTAAGCTGCAAGCGAATATGCTGGATATTATATATATATATATATATATATATATATATATATATATATATATATATATATATATATATATATATATATATATATATATATATATATATATATATATATATATATATATATATATATATATATATTGATTGAATTGTGACAAACACTGAAATTGTTCTTTTAATTTATTTTCAAATATAATAAGACTGAAGGTAATTGTCCTACACCAGCAATTTAAGTTTTTATTCGTAATTAATCAGTAAAAATTTTCACTTGTTAAGTAATGAAATAAATAAAACAAAAAAAGGCGAAAAAATAGTTGCAATATAGTAAACAAACATAGATAACATAAAAACTGAAATTATTATCTATCATTTCCTTCAGGTGTATGTGATTATATAAAATCTTCCACACAGCTTTCTATAGAGTTCAACGATACTGAAAGTAAGATTCAACAAAACAGTACAGTAGTACAACTCTCAATTCATGTTTCCACGATAAGTGCTGAAATGCATATCGCAAATAACACATAATTGTGCTGCATATAACCTCATCGGAATTTGCAATATAGCTGGATATTATACCCGAATATTAAGACAGCCGACAGCAGAACTTCGAGCTGTAAAAGAACAGCGTCCTTTCCTACCTAATAGACGAAAGAACAAGGTTGTTAAACCTGTCGATTATTTTCAGCCATCTTTCGCTTACTTTTTATCATTCGATGTATCCAATGAAATAGAAAAATCCCATTGTACAAATCATATGGATGCATCATCCTATTTCCTATTAGCGCTAAGATTCCAGATTTAAGAAGAAAAATATATTAGAGGGAATCTTCAAAGCACATACGGACGATTATACCAAATAAACGATGAAAATAATAGAAGAGGGTGTTGAATAAATGGCCTACATAAGAAATTGTGAGGTGATTGCATTAAACATCAACAGAAAGGGCAGCCGGTTGGCACAAGATGGATGGCATTACAGATACAAACGAACGAGTAACTTAAATAGGAATCCAATCATGCAAGCATACGATTCATTTCGGTCTCGCACCATAAACGCCGCACACAAGAAACGACGAACCTCTACGTGAGGCTGCATCATCACATCAATGGCGAACCTGACGTGACGCGTGTGCCACCGATTGTCTGTTGATCGACTATCTATCTATAACGCTTATCACTTTGCACTGACCAGATCATCAAGCCGCCTCAAACGTGTTTAGCCACTGGAAGTTGTTGGGGAATTTCAATTTAAAAAAAAAAAACAACTACAGTGTCTTTTTAAAAGTCGAATTCATATATGAAAATCGGATCTTCCACTTGCAAACTTCTTCCGTTAAAATCGTTTGAGCTTATTTCCCACCTAAATGTTTACAACTATACAACTATTCAGGTATACTGTTAGTCAAATATATAAGTTGTCTAGAATTGAAACGATTAGTGTGTATGAAACGGTATACATAGGAAATATTTGTCGAAGTTTTGAAATATAAGGTAACGCCATAGAAAACTGATATCATTCTACTTCACTACAAGTCGCAATTTATTTATCAACGAAAAATTTCGTAATTTGATTACGTATGCTTATATTTTTCAAAGCAATAACTTCCTTCGCAAACATTGTTGCAATATGGGGGATTTTTTTTTTTTGTAAAGTGTTTAATGAGACCTTATTAGTAAAAATAATATTATCTCGATATAAAATTTCCGCTATAATTTTCATCCCTTTCTAATGGAATTAATTTAAAAGGCATAATTTTATTTCATTAATCATAACGAGTGAAGGATAAATTAATAAATGGCATAGAAATAACAATATATACGTTAGGTCACACATAACTTATGTTCCTTTATTAGTAAGAGATAACGACTGTACTAGCTTCAAATATAGGAAGTCGAAAAGATATTTGGTATAATGGGCATAAATTTTAGTAAATTTTCAAATACTCTTTCAGAATTGATCGAATTTCACCTGTCAGCCTTTCCGTCTAGAAAGCTATGAAGTTCGCAACCTGTCAAGCTTTATTCAAGGTATTATACTAAATAATACTGTATAAAACGAAAAATAAAGAGAAACTAGATAATAGGATATAAAACAGGTCAAGAGTGAGAACCTCAGCAATGAGCATAAACTATCCATCATTTTATGGAAATCAAGCAGCAAGGGATGACGATCGCCAAATAGGACCCAAAGAGTGATCTGTCCGATTATTTCTACTACATTATTTTCAAGGTCACAATCATGACGAATTACTATTGGCCTCATCAGAACTTGGCTATCCAATCTTGAGGATGGCTGGTGCAACACTAGAAGAACTTGTTCTGTGAAGTCAAAGAAGGTAAATGTAACCTGTGAAGGTAAACGCTGAACGGAAATATACACGTGTCTCGACAGGAAAGAACCCAATGCAAGTATGAGTGTGAATGCCAAAGCTTCATCGATGATTAAAATATTCCTAGAGATAAACTAAACTCGTTTTAGTAGGATTCATTAAGAATGGAAATTTAATGAGCGAGAAGCATAAAAGGCAAATTTCTTGTCCTTAGTGAAGTAAATAATATTACCTCAAGCGATATACTTGTAGGAGTTACCTAATTAAGAGAGGCACAACAATGGTGAGCATGAAATATTAGTCGAATCATTCAAAAGTCAACATTTATAGATTATTCCCACAACAAAAGGAAAATAAAATACAGCTAAGCCGCCTGTAAAGTAACCGTTGATGATCATATACAAGTATAATGTAGATCCCGCTTAATCATATACGATACAGGTGTAACATAGCTCTTCTTCATTATATACAACACGGGTGTAATACAGGTCGTTTTTAGTTATATACGATACAAGTAACAAAGGTCTTGCTTAATTACACACGTGTAAAAATTCATAAATTACTGCAGAAGATAAATTAGAGCAAACCCTTTTGTTGCAATAATGTATGGAAAGGAACCTTATTAACCACAAGGCAAGCTTCAAATGGAAACATTAGAGAATTGATAGCCTAAATTCAAATAGCATTTAAAGATCTATAAAGAATCCTAAGACGCTACCATTCCACAAGTGAATAAGCGAAAAAAAATGCAATAAGAAATATTATAGATGCAGCTGCCCTGTCACTTTATTAATAAATAAGCGTCAGCTGCTAAATCGACGCTTAGATAGTACACTTAAGAATATTTTCCCTCAATTCAACGCTAAATGAAATATACTCATAAAAGAATATAAATTATTTAATGGGCTAACATTTTACGAAACCGACCAGCGAAGATTTCGGAAATAATTTTTCAAATAATAAGAGACACGATGAATTTGATGGTTCTAACGTTTCTTGATGTTTGAAAATTACGACTAGTAGATATAGGCAACTTATTGTAGAGGGATTCGATGATATTTGCATACGGTTTGACATGAACTATGAATGGTTGATGAGTTATACGGTTGAATCTGAGAGTGTTGATAGAAATAAGAGGTGATAAATAGGTTGTATGATCAAACACTAGACGAATTCATGTGCCTATTTAACCCCCCCCCCCCCCCTTAAACAAGAGATCTCGTAATCGAATTTTGGTAGATTTCCTACGTAAGAAAAACCCACCGGCTGAATTCTCAAACGATAATAAAACATCACATTCCGAAGAAGATCGCATCTCAGATTTCTTTTCGGAATGTTATCCACAAAAATTAATGATTTAAAAAAAAAATCCATTTCGCCATTTACAATTCGCATTAAAAAAGAATATATTTTTTTGCGAGTTCTAGAAAATTTAGCTAAATGAATCCATGTAAGAAATTGCAATTGAAATTTATCTCTTCATGCATCATTTCAACGTTTCGAGATAGGTAGGCATTCTTTCATACTCTCATTGATTGTGAAAGTGATTAGAAAAGAAAGAACGAATATAAAACAGATGTGATGCATATCTT
This sequence comes from Ascaris suum, assembly GCA_013433145.1. Lineage (NCBI taxonomy): Eukaryota > Metazoa > Nematoda > Chromadorea > Rhabditida > Ascarididae > Ascaris > Ascaris suum. The sequence goes on along the minus strand of CM024172.1, from coordinate 1,037,992 downwards.
TCTATTAGCAGGCTTCTACTGCGATGATAGAGCCTTAAGAGCGAATATTAATGTCAATACTTTTCTTAGGCATCTCATATAATTGTCATAAAAACTAAATCACTAATGTACTCATCTGTTCATCATTTAAACTATCGTTTAATCACTTCAATCTTAACTAAATTTTGCTCTTATTTATTGAATTCCTATTCGGTAGGATTATAGTTTTGTAAATATTTTACGCATTTTTGTTGTTCATATTCAAATCGTTTTTTAAAAAAAAGTTCTTCCACTTCGAAACATTGGTAAAAAAATCAAATAATATAAAAAATGTGGTACCAATATAACACCGTGGCAAAAAAAATGCAAGATTTTAAACACATAATACAAATAACAGAAAATGTAAGAGTAATTCTTGACGTACAAATAAATCCATAGTAAAGCGGAAATTAAAATTCAACGAGATATTTTATTGACCTGTTAGTGCTGAAATTTCTACCTGTAAATTGTACAATGAGCGAATTCCAGCATCAGTGGGAAATGACTGCGACAAGAGCGGATACGAAATGGTAGCCGTTACAGGTAGAGATAGCGGTGAATGTACGGATGACCTCTGAAGGAGGTGTTTATTTGCACGCCTCTATTGTTGGAATTACGACGTTTTGCATATGTGCATGCGCCGACAAGGACATTCAACAACAATATCCTGCAATATCGCTATCTATACCATACACCATATAGAAATATGGATTCCGATAGAGATTCGTATATCTAAAATATCGAATATATAGCTGATTTATTAATCGTCGAATAAAACCATTAGCTCAATTCAAAGATGCACCATGTAGAAATATGGATTCCGAGTGCTTATTCAAATATAAAAATTTTTCAATGAAATATTTCAACGATGAAGTTCAGTTCCTCAAAAAGAAATTTTTTTTGCTCAAGGTGAAGATGCATTATCGTTTTTAAAAAAAAGCAGAAGATATCGTCATGATTTTCAATATTCATAGATTCAATATCATTCAGTAAAAACAGATTAAAAATTCAGTAGTTTGGAGATATCAGAAACTTCCGCATTTTTAATTATTCGGCATGCTTGATTCTATAGCGACAAACATCTACTCATCGATTCGTTATTAATGGCTTCGTACATTTGAGTAGATAAGGTGGAAGTTTCACTCGTCCTCATCTCATTTTGTATACAAAAATATCGCCAAGGTGAGAATCTGCTATTTGGGAAGAGAACAGGAATATTTGCATGAGCTCAATTTTCATAACAATTGGGAATCTGTTACTGAAGAGGGATTAGAAGTGAAAAAAAAAAAAGTATAAACAACCATTGTTGAGGAGACTGTCCTTTATCGATTCTCTTTTGATGGTATAATTATCTTAGAATATGACGCTGACAAATATATTTATTACAAAATAATTTCAATTAATCGGTTATTTAATTATTCAATTCGTTTACTGTAAAATGAATTTCTTATTTAATTAATTCATTCACTACAAATTTACTTGATTATTCATATTAGAATGAAATGCTCACCTAGTGAAATGGAATAAACTTTATGCACTAATTATCAAAATAAATCAACTTATTAATATGGAAGGTTTTAGTGCTGTACAAATTCATCAAAATATTTCGCTAATTTCGTTTCAAAATCGATCAACGAATACGATTGATCCATAAAACTTGATTTGATCTATTTGGTTTGAAGAAGATAGCTTGAGCTTCTTGACGTATGACGTCTTTACTCTATAATTTTCAGTTCGAGCTTCTTGACATCTAGTTTTTCTACTCGACAAGTTTCCTTCTCAAAGCATAACGCTTCAAACTTAGGTAGAGTTCAAGATACGTTGCCTTTGATCGATGCTAAGAGCTCAGACGGATGTAACATATGTGGAAATTCAATCTAATGCATCGCATGGTTTCATTCCACAAATAAATAATTGACATCTCTTCTGTAATAATGAACCTAAATAATAATCTCGAACTATGAGCTACAACTTCTCGAACTCATTCTAATACTAAACTTCTTCAGCCTGACGCTGAAGTACTATCACTAATCGAACGTATCGCTACATGATATGATCACAAAAACGATCAAATTAAGAGGACATATGAATCCATCGTCGCACTTCGCGTTACGTGAAGTAATCTACGTTTAAATGGGTAATGCTTTTTCCATCCTTATCAGCAATACTAGCGGCACGTTGATTTTACTAAATGAACCTTTTTGATTTCCTTAATTTATTATCAATGGTCATTGTTCACTGACCATCCTTATTTATTGATTTCTTAACTTCAATATTTATTTTGAAGTCTTCGCTAGCATTGATGTGGGGTATGGGGTACCACGAGGGATATATGAACTGAAGATTACCTCCACCGATGTTATTCGTTAAATTCTTTGAATATGAGCAACTAGCTTCAAAAATGTCTACTTTTGAGCAATTTGTGAGAGGATCTGCAAAAAAAAAAATTCGCTGCTAAATGTAGGGATGGCGAGAGGGGATTTGAGGGTGATAGGGAAGGAAGGGGGATAGATGAGCTTTTTTCCTTTCCGAGTGAATCTCGCTTCGAAAAGATTTCTCTATTCTGTTGCATTTGCAATTAGAGTTTCTCTATTCTCATTTCCCCCAACCCCCCCCCCCTCCCCCTCCCCCGTATTCCGCTGAATAAGCCCCATGTATAATTTAAAACAAACGAATTGATGCAAATGACTCATAGATCGTTTACGAGCTATCAGTAACTTCCCACTTCGCTCAACCCCCTTCATTTCCTCTCTCCCCTTTCTCATCCCCCTCCCCGCTCCTCAAACATATAGCACTCGTTCTAAACGACTAACGGTTTAGAAAAGATCCGTTTGTGCAGATGAGAATCGTTTCTATACCCACCAAGCAACCGATTTACTTAAATGCATTAAGCAATTAAAAACTATGCACGTAATTAATCCATCAAACTTTCTTTACTAATTCATATGAAATTACTTAGTAATCCACTCAGCTTTAAGCGTACCTAAGAACAATTCCGAATAAGAAACAACTGCTATCCCTTTGTTGGGCATTTAATTCCCTCACGCTTCCCAACTCTATAAACGCTATATAGAGTTGTTATTTTGGCATTTATATATCGCACATAACGGGCTTTCTGTCTGTGCATATGGGCAGGAATTACCCTCTTAGGTAATTCCTGCCCATATGCACAGGCAGAAAGCCCGTTATGTGCGATATATAGGTGGAAACGTCAATGAGTATCGCCGTTCACCGCGTAAATGGATAAGATAATTTAAAACTTTCACTAGAGAGGATGGGACTAAAATGTTCCATAACGGTTATGAAGCTCTATCAAGTAAAGGAGAGGTGACTGTCCTCTAGACCTCTTATGGACCAGGGTTATAACAGGTGAGGTATTAGGTGCAACAAAGCAAACTTCTTTTTTGTTTTCAGTACTGAACTGCGAAGGTGATGAGAGTATTCTCTCAACCTTATTTTAAAAAAAAAAGAAATCATCGAAACGAGTATCGTTTACAAGGAGTTTGGAAGCAGAATGATACGTTAACAAGGTGAGAAAAAGGTAGGCTATAATAATACACTAATTTTAAAAAAAATATCCCCTTCGTTAAAATTAACGAAACTAAAAGCGTGAATAAATAATAGCAAATATAAATACTTTTATTACATTTTTTTGTTGTTGCAAAGTATAGCGATTTGATAAAGATATACATATAATATCGAAGAGCGGCGAAAAAAAAAAAGGAATATGCACAGAGATGATGCTCAACTAGAAATGATGGACTATAAAAGAAAGCTTAACATCGATCCAACTCGCCGCATATTACACACCTTTGTACAAAATAAACGATATATACGCTACAATTAATGGCAAAGAGCCCAATACCCACCGTTATTTATCATAGATTTATTTATTTGTCGTATACCCATTTAATTACCACAAATAATTGATGCAATATACGGGTAATGATTATTGCGATCAATATTGCAATAATGATGGAATGGTGCAATGCACTAATGAAGCGGTATTCTTTGCAACAAACTTGCACATCACTCTAAACGAACAATGCAACCCACTATCAGCCCTTTGAACTAGAAATAAGTGACACTAAGATGAAACTAATCCTACCTTCCTCCCCCTCCCCCCTCCCTCCCTTTCATTGTCAAAAAAACTGTGGTCGGCCAAAGTAAGAGCTTGAAAATAGCCCATGAATCACACTATGAAATCATCGGTTCGAAAAAAAAAAGATGAAAAGTCGACCAGTAGACTCTGAAATAATATCGATAAAAAAAGATGCTAAGGTAAACTGTTGTGTGTGCTAAAGATTGCTTGATGGAATAAAATATGTGCTCTATGAAAATCACAACTTCAATTCGTTTACGTTAGTTACAAAACTTAGAGAGGAACTATTTCAATGAGTTGCAACAATTTTTACGTTTAGAAAAATCGCAATCGCCCCTCTCAACTTCAATAAACTTTCATCTTTAATGAATCCGAAATTCATCGAATTCAAATAAAATCGCTCCATATTCGTATGAAAATATGAACCTGAATTAGTATGACTAAAAAACACTGAAAAATAGTCAAAAAGAGTTCATTTCGAACGCTGACAATTATCAAACCGAAAAAAAAATTAGAAAGAAATAAAACGAACAATTACCTTTATATAGACAATTAACTTTTATTACAATTTCGTGGTTGCTTTATAGAAATTTTTTTAAAAAAAAAGCGAAAATATGAGATAAGACTATATCCGTGAAGAGAAAAACGGGTGGACAATAACCCTTGTGAAGTATGCCACACATACAGACAGATAGACTCGAAGGGAGCAACACAACAAAAGCTCTCTATCATTTCAACTTACATCTTATCTTACAGAAAGCACATAAGGCCCGAAGCCTGGAAGACCTTAACGCTATCGTGTACATTTCAATAATTCAGCAGTCTCCCGGATGTAATTCGCTTCACCTCAAAGAATTCAAGAAGATTTTTGAAAGCAATGAAATATCGCTACATTTGAAAAACGTTTCACAATTGTGAAAATGGATTCTGAAATCTACAGATGAGGAAGCCCTCAACATGATGAACTCACGTAAGGAGGAGGGTAGAGGGAACGTAGTACCGGTAAGTAAGTAAATGAAGGTAGCGAGCGACACGATAGCGTAACGATCAGCTAGATGCACACTATTGAATTCCAATATTTAAGACTTCAACAAATATACTGCAAAACAAAGCATATAATGCAGAAAAGCGAAAACGTTTTTTTGCTGCAAAAATACATAAATTCCCTTACTATACAATAATAATGAACCCATTGTAATGTTTCTGTATATTCAAGAAGGCTGCAAATGAAAACTGCGTACGTATGAAAAGATGGGGGGAGGGGAAATACATAAATATGCAAAAAATTGCATTTCATTTCGCAAAGATCAATAATACAACAAAGGGCTTGCAAATTTTCAATGGGAACTATTGGTTATCAATAAAAGCATTTTGCATCCATCACCTTTGCAAATAGTTCCATCGTTTACTTAAGGATTTTTCCTTCATACGTCAGGATTGAAAACATTTTTTTTTTTGCAATTGCAAGAAATTTTTCGAATGAAATGTTCATTTTTTCAGGGAAAAAGTGGAAAGCAATGAAAAGTAAGGAATGAGAAGAAAGTGGAGGGGAATTCTAGGAACGACGCAAGCCCAATATAATATGGGGAACGCAATTAGATAAGACATTGCTTGACACATCTGTGAGATGTATCAATGACATAACTAAATGGGAAGGAGCATTGAATGGATGATGAAACGTAGACGGCGCCCTTATTGTCGATTGGTGTTGAACGGTGGACGACCATGTCCAATTGGTGCCAATTTCGATGGAACGACACGTTGCGCCTTCACCAAACCCATTGCCACTGCTTTATCGACCGGAAGCTAAAATTTATTTAACCTCAATCATTCGCATATTTTCATAACTTCCATCACATCTTTTGACGCTAATAAAAAATATCAAATCTATATACAATATTACATTTCAGTAGACGATACAATTAGATGACCGAATTCAAGCGAGAATTTCTAAGGAATATATTATAAAAAATTATATTAAAATTTTTTTCACCTTCATTTCTAATTTTATAGAAGTGGATATGCTTATCGATAAATAGCGTTGAAAAATTTATCAGCTGATCTCATTTCTTGATTAGATCGAATGTTTTTAGTCGATGAAATATTTGTACAAGGAAATCTTCATATTTCAGCAATTCTACGATAGCTATAGAAATAATCCCACAAAGAATTTGATAAGTTGGAAATTCTTATATTATTTATACACTTTTATGCCAAAAAAATTGTCATTAAACAATATTCGTATCGCAACGATATTAATATTATTAATAAAATTAATAACAATCCTCTTTTCAGACACAACATACAGTTATCAGACAAAACGGACGACTACCAGACAAAAACCCGACAATCACCAGACATCAAACAAACTGTCGGACATGTGTCCGCATTCGACAGACACCAGCATACTTAATAAAGAAACAACAACTGCTGCTATGCATTAGAATTTTGCGATGCCTAGCAACCAATAATTGGTGCGATGCACAGCAATCCGCTTAAGCACAACTATTAGCGGGTATGCCTTTCACGTAACGATAATCATCCGAATGTGTAATATTTCGTTTCGTTGATATGATTTTGTAGGCCCTTATCTTTTAAGTATTGATAAAACGTTTGCCGGATCAATACGACCGATGGCAATAAATACTGCCAATAAATATAGTGCTGCTGCTCTATACGTTGATATGCAAGGTGTAGCCAATCGACAATAGAAAATATACTAGAATATCTCTTGCTATAAATTTCGACGGTCTATAGATTTTCTCTAACCATCTAAGAATAAGCTGTAATTTTCAACGTTCTAAAAGGTTACATTTTTCTACTGGAATGTTTCTCCGCTACAAGAGAAAAAATTTATCAACTATTTATTACTTTACTCGTAATGCTTACGTGGACGTTGAAAGACGCTAAGTGGTTAATAAATTAAACTCACTCATGCAATATTAGTTTGAAATAAAAGAATTTGATTCAAAGACCACCGAAGATGGAATTGTAATCGTCGATAGTATGGAGTTTTCTCTTATTTTCTTAAGAATATCTCTCTAGCCAAGAAAAGGACTGAGGACTTAAGATAGTTTTCAGCCCATTAGAATAGATACGTAATCGAAAGTTAATAATATTATTTAATAATAATTTAATATCCGATAGTGAATTACCATTGTAGTCTGATCAAAGTTCAGTGTACAAACATAAAAGTACCAATGAATAGATTGAAGCTGTTTTTATTTATCTTTTGTTTATCTAAAAGATAATATATTCTAGCCTGTTTCTAGCATATCTCATTCACAGTAACGAACAATGCCAACGGCATCTGAATCCACTTCTTAGCAACGTCATACGAATTGCATACCGCTTCACTGTATAAAGTTGCTATATGCAACACTGTAGTAGGTGTCTATTAAATTCACTAAACGCATTAATAAGGAGAGCTATCTCCTGAAATTCTGGTTTCCAGTCAAGCAGTTTCATTTGCTCTTGAATGTCCTTACCGGGTTTACCGGAAGAGCAAATAATTGAGCGTCTCATTTCAATCTCTTTCAGGAAAATGGTCAATATCTCTCAGGAAAATAGCTGGAAATAAGCAAATAAACTGTTCATAGTTTACGAAAAGGAAATAGGCCGGATAATTGCTCAACGTGCTGAACCTGTTTATGTGGGAAGACGGGAATATGACATTTTATACAACTCTGTGCTTCATTTGCCACCGAATTTTGACTTGTCCATTTTCTTTTGCATTGTTGACACTGAAATTCGCCATAGCATTTCTTCCTTCCTTGATAAGGTGTAAGCTCTTCATATGGACTATTGAAACGCTGAAAATGATTACATTATTAGATTTATGCAAATTTGCAAATTTCCGCATGGGATGTTATGACAAAAAAAAATCACAAAAAAACAACACAAAAACCTAAAACCTCGGTTTCAGTTTTTAGCAGATTTTATTCAAAGAATATATATAAATACTTAAGTACCATAAGGCTTTGATAATATATCACCATCTTTGCATAATCTTTTCCGCAAAAGAAAAGAATATAAACTACTGAACTGTATTAATATAAATATGAGACTGACATCTATAAATTCAAATCTTTTTTTAAAAATTCTCCATTATTCTCCTACAGTTTAAAAATAAACAATCAATGAAATTATATTTGAAGCATAAATATAGAATATAAAAGAAAAATATATGACAAATATATATATAATATATATAACGAAATATATAATAAAATGAATATTATGCAATATGCAATAAATATTATAAATGAAATGATGAAAGGAACGCAAAAGTTTTGCCGCATATAAAAGTAAATAAGTTATACCAAATATAACATCTATCGACGGGTATTTCACAATTGAATAGTGTCATAAATTTCGTAAGTTTTTTGTTTGTTTTGTTTTTTGTTTGCAAATCCGCCTGCGGGAAGGAAACCTCCTTATAGAATACTAAATAGCGTATTTATAATGTCACCTGTGCATTCAATTATAGCATAAGCCAACTGTCTGGCGCACTATTTTTTTTTGCAATCAACGCACAGGTGTTGCCGCCTAAATGAAGAGGTGAGTGGAACTGTTTCCTAGAGATAATTTCCTGTTGTTGGTCGACATTTTTGCACAGCATCTTTTTAAAGAACGGGTAATATCTGACTTTTCGAACGAGTTAAGAACAATATTGAAGAATTAACAACTCCACCCAATAAATTCATATCATCCTTCGAAGAAAAAACAACATCCGTATTTTATACCTCGCACGCATATACCAAGAAAAAAGTTGCTAAGAACAAATTGAGAAGAAAATAAAGCAAACAAATAAGCGAAAACAACTATGCAAACAGGGCACTATATATCGCTATTAGGCCCTCCAAACCTTTAAATAATTCCCATCCTAATATTAAAGGAAATTTTTTGGAAATGCGGATTACAAGTATCCAAATCTAATTATATGTGAAAATAAGATATCTCACATCAACCCCCCCCCCCCCCATAATTTTGGGCACTATTTGCAAAAAAATCTTCATACCTTTGAGCTTATAGTAATAGTAATAGTAATGATAGTAATAGTAATGATAACTACAAATTTATCAGAAATGAAAATACTCCTTAAAGGAATAGCTAATATGAAAATTTCGAAACGATTTATTATCTTTATCCTTAGAAAAAAAAATTTACGACCGCCCCATATTAAATTTCCTCATTGAGCCGATGAAAGAACGATCCATTTAGAGCAAAGTTTGAAAAAAAAAAGTCCTTACCATAGGACAATCGGATATATAATGTCCAGTTCGATAGCAAATATGGCATTGATATTTAGAAGGTGGTGCCTTTTTTGGTGAGCATAAAAGTTGTGTGAATTGTGCAATCTCATCGTTTGAGAAGCCATCGTCTTGCGCCGCTTGTGACGGCATATTTTCGTCGTTCTCCGAATTTGGAGACTATAATCGATAAAAAACTTCTCGATGAAAACTTAGGCAAAAAGAAAAAATTTTTTAAAAGAATATTCAACTCATTATTTTCAATCGCAAAAAAAAAGCGAATAAAATATCAAAGAAAAACGAATAACTATGATTTATCTGTGGTATAAATATAGATTAAAATAAGTTCCAGTAGGTTTTGCACAAGCAAAAATTTCGATACATACTGCGAATGCTATCCAGTTCCTATCAATACCTCACAGATGATCTAACTCGAAGTACACCCATAGATAAATAAATCCGTAATGAAATTTTATGCAAATTGAAGTATAAAAACGGGACATTAAATGTAAAATTCCTAAGGAATTTAGGACGGACAATAGAAAGTAAAAACGTAATTGCAAGTTCAGATGGGATTACTATAAATGAGAGTTTGTGACCGCATAATAAAATTTTAAAAAATCTCAAAGAAACTGCATAAGATAGAAAACAATTTTCTCATTAAACAGATTGCGAGTGATGTGAGAACTCTTTGCCTCAAACATTTGAATTAAATAAGATGCGATGCTTTAGCGTTCGCTAGTGATTCGCTAAGCTTTAATCGAGAGTTTATTTTTGAACAGGTAAAATCTATGCTTTTCAATGGTATGCATGTTTCGTAAAAACTTACAAAGAGGCGAGATGCGACGAAAAGTTTCGGGAAATTTTACTGCCAGAAAATCGTACGCTTCCCCTCCTCTTCTTCGTACTTTTTCTTGATCCGAGAAAAAAAAGCCTATTTCTTTATTACGTCCTTCCCTTCTTTTCCATTCAATGATTTACTGCAGGGAGTTCAAACTGATCTAAGAGTGCAAAATATTACCTTGAGCTTGTGCTGTTCACCTTCGACTAGGACAGGTCTCAACGAGGCGCTGTTGTCCGATTCGTCGAAGAGGCCACGATCGGATAGCGCTCTCTGCACGTGGGTTGGCAGCAACAGCATGTGTGGCGCTGGGCTTGACAGTGGCGTACCGCCCGAACCCGGACTGCCATAGCCCGAACTCGCCCCACAATCAAACCCATCCGAACCTGATGGTGAAAACCCACTCCCGCTGCACCGTCTCTGAAATGCCATCTCTTTCTGCACCATATACTTTCAGAAAAAACTGGCATACCGACAACAGCGACCAGCGTTAAGCACATATCCTATATACAAAATAAATAAAAATAAATATATATATATATATATATATATATATATATATATATATATATATATATATATATATAACCTCGCAAGAAACAAAAATCTTAATTTTCTTCTTTTGCAATGAAACGAAAGAGATAAGAACACCTACGGCAGGATCACGTATCTGTCGCGGTGAGCTTTCAACGACGGTCGAACGGATCTGCGCCACCTGCTCAGCGACGTCGAGCGCTAGGCGATCATATTCGAACATTATGAATTGGCCGTCTGAAGCACAAAGTTCAGAATCACAACGAATACGGCAACACAACCATCTTCGATTACGCACAAGAACAAACTAACATCGCAGTATAGCGATGCAAATATGAGTAAAAATTTGCAAGAATGAGATAAAAAGAGGAACAAAAACTAGTTGAAGTGACGAAAGCAGTAGCAATAAGCTATGATGTAGCGTACATACGAGTCGAATATCACACAACCGATGGACAGAGAAAGTAGTTAATGGTAGTGGTGATACAATAAGGGTTCTGATCTCTCTCAAGAAAAAGGCTTAGATGAAACAAAAAAAAAAATCTGAAGTGGTTGTTGATCACGTGAATCTAATGGACAATCGCCTGTGATCTCAGCAAATGTGAACAGATCTTAAACATTGAGTGATAAAATTACAACGCAAATCAATAGATGTAATACGTGTTTTTGTGCGAATTTAAAGCTGTAAACAAAATAGAAGTGTAAAACAAGATGACGTCATTTGGCTATTTCATTAGATCGTGTTGATTAATTATCCTTAACTGATCGCATATTTCACAACGAACATCAAATAAAGGCTGCAGCACAAACAATACAGATCTAAATTTGATCTCCGTGCAGATGAATATTTTCCTCGATTATCTTCACTACATTGCTTTCACTTCTTCTTTTCAACGGCTAAAATACCTACCCTAGTCTCTTCAATGTCTAGGAAAATCTAATAACCGTTTCAGTGTTATCTAGTTTCCTCAATCAACGGTCATTCATCATGTCATTCATAAGATGCCGATATATTCGTATATACGGAACCGACATCGGTAACATTCACAGCTAATGATTGCGTTTGCACTATTATCAGAACAACTCGTAGTGGAAGTATGAGAAAATCTTCTTCGTCAAAACCTCCGTGGCGCTCGTAGAATCAAATTCATTGCGATGTTCTCGGACTTTGGTTATTTAATATCGGATTAAAAGGACTCCGCTATCACCATAGCAGACTAAAAAGACTCCGCTATCATCTTAGCGGACTAAAACGACTCTGCTATCAGCTTAGCGGATTAAAACGACTCCGTTATCACTTTCGAACAAACAGTATGTACTCCAATATCTGCGCTAATCATCTCCAAATTAGGCAGTTTCATTTTTATCGAAATATACAAGTAAATCGCACCACTGCTTTAAAAAAAACTGCAAAAATAAAAGAAACGAAGAAATACCCTTCCATACAAATATATGCAAATTTATTGAAATGGATTATTTAGCGTAAAGTTGACGATTCACAAATCGTTTCATTTATGATGAAGCGTTCAATAGTGAAAGATTTTGATTACATTGTTCAATAAGTAATGACTGTTCATTTACATATATTAAGCGGTAAATATTTACAAACAAAATAAACTAAAACATTCCATAAAGAAGCTCCTCTCATCAGTGGATGCAAAAATCACGTCAGGTTGCAAAAATACCAAGGTCGTAAATAGAGATTGGAAATTACGTAAAAACTTGTCGAGAACGCTTCAACTTGACTATCAAAAGCACTTCTTTTTCAATAAACTTCAAAAATGAGCAAGTATTTTTTATAGGATTAAAGTAATACTGACAAGGAAATGAAGGAAAATATAGCAATTTGTAATTTCCACATTTCTCACTCTCTATTTTAGACCGACCTGAATCCTCGTATATTAATTTCATTCGCTTTTTTAATATTAGAAGATACATCGATTTAGCATGCCTGTTTTAACTTTTTTAATAGATCAAAAAAAAAAAACGCAAGAAATGTGCTGAGAAGAGTTCAACTTTGCATGGAAGAAATGAGCCTAGATCTAGCAGGTGAATGAACGACTCACCTATGAAATTGACCACATCTACGAGGTGGATTGACCAACGCTCACTGCAACATCCGTATTGGATGAAAGACTCATAATTTGGCTAGAGCACGTCCAAAAAAAAAAGAACTGAATCAAGTTACAAGAGAAACTTTATACGTTTAGATTTGCCAGTTACTCAAAACATCGAGGTCACTTACGGTGAATTAGCAAAAATTGCGAGAATTTTAGCGAAAAATTTTTGGTCATTTAGAACGACTTGAAAAAAAAATAGCGAAAATTTAAGATGAGGAAGAAATTTATGGAGAAGAATGGTTATGGACTTGTCTTTTTTAGGGCTAATATTCACTTAAGAAAAAAAAGAATTCGTTCAAAGTATCAAAATTTCCGCAGCCTAAAACCTAAAAGAATTTCATCTGGAGCCTCATATACGAACATTACTTCATTCATGTCGTTCTTATTGCTTCAAAAGCTGAAGAAAGTATAGTCTTCCTATAAAATGCAAAGGCTTTTATTGCGTAAAATCCACTAGTCCATTTGCTTCCTTAGATTGCAAGAATATTGAATTTGACGAGTGAAACCAATTGAAGTTTTTTATTAGCTTTTAGATCGGAGAAAAATACTCCTCAATCATATCGCCTCCCTAAAGAATAAAATGAATAAAGCTTTTAAAAAAATGCCCCGATGGCAAATTGGAATTAACGCTATCAGTCGCTCAAACTAAAGAGCTAAAAAATTCTGAATTGGCAATAAAAGAAATTAACGATATCTATACGTAACATTCAATGCAGCAAAACGATAGCAAATGTCCAAATATTAGGCTTATGAATCAAACATTGATCAGAGAGATCCGTTTAAAGAGGTTTATAAGTCACTAAAATGTATTACTAACTATATTATATGCGCTATTTATATTTTATGCGCATTAGGCGAATTTTTCTCACATTGGGCGACTACTATATAAAAAACCAATTAAGATAAACGCCTATTACACCTTGACTTTATGTAAGCCTTACCAATAACAGATGCACAATCGTTGAATTCGTAGAATAAACTCAATAGATGAAATAAAGTGGGAAAATACATATTTCGAAAGGTGATGAAATCATCGATAATTTCAAAGCAAGAGAATATGCAGAAGCATTTTTATCGGCGGAAATTGTTACAATATTAGCCTAATGAAATAAATAAAGAGCAAAACGCTAAAATAAGAGAGTAGCACATCTCCCGAAATCATGCAAATACTAATAAGAGTTGATTAAGGAGAACATTAAGGAAATACCTCAAGACGAACGACCTTCTGACTAGATCAACTTCATTTACAAAAAAAAAAAAACATTGTGCTATCCTATTGCTATGCCGAAGATCCGATGCTCATATTAGAGGAAAAAAAATAAAACAGCATTTCAGTGATGGTCGTTGTGCACTGCCGCATCCAGAACTATTGAAGGAACGAAGGTAGTCAATTCTGATAATCACAAGAGAAGCACTTAATGAGTCGAAGAAAGAATTTTGAAATATTGAAGGAAAAATTAAGAGTTATACAGACCCAGGTAAAATTCTATTGATGATTCATCAGCAAATTTTCCGCTCTCCGTAAAAACAATTTTGTTTTTGAGGATAATGCTTAACTCAAAAATTTCTTATTCAAGTTCGAGCTGAGGTGAAGCGAGTGGGGGATACTTGTAAACGACACCTTAAAGCCCACATACATCGATAGCAGGCGAAGAAGCATCCACAGAGACGAGCCATTTGCTGCCGCAAACGTTAATCAATGAGATGTGGTAGTTATAATCCGCATAAAGCGCAAACAAAAATTCCTGGATCGATGAACAACTGTTCACGAAAAAATCCTCAGGAAACACCTCGCTGGACTGTAGCGATTTCTTCGGGCGATAAAGTTTATCTTTTCTTTCCGAAATTTCGTTTCCGCTTAGGAAGTGAACACATTTCGAATATTATTATAGTAGAGAACTATATACATATATATCGGCAATAACCCAATGATCAATTTCATATTTTATTATGAGATTGGAGACGTGGGAAGAGATGTTTATGGGTAATTGGACATTTGGGGTCCTCTTCTAAAATTTAGATGCGACGGACAGACATCGAATCACTTATAACATAGTTTAGTGGATATTGCCGACCTTCCATTTGGACTTTACGTCATCCCCTCCCACTCCCATCCCCATCGGGCATGCAGGTGTGCAACATCTTCTTTGTGTTCGACTAGGCTCATCGAATCGCATCGATCTGGTAAAGTGGCATGCCATCATGAAGTCGTCTCTCCATGCAAGAACCTAGTTCATTCACCGATAGAAAACCCCGGTTGATTTTTAAGACTATGGCACACATAACGTAAATTCTTAGTACATTGACATTTCGCAATCGATCGCTTCCATGTCGACCATAGAAAACGTCAAAATGTTTCGTATTGTCATTCAGCTTTATCGTTCCTTGATCATTTGCACTCCTCTTCCGCTCCATCCATTAGCATAGCGGTAGATGGCTGGATCCAAACCTCATTCTTAAGTAACAGACCAACAATATTTCCGATTCATCTATTTTCCAAAGTGCTTGGTCTTCCGTACAAGACATAAAATACGGACTCTGAGGGATTGGTGGTACGGGGAACGATGAGGGAAAATTTCGGCTGTGAAAGCGGAAAAGGGTAAAACAAGCTGACGGAGTGGAGAATATAAGATACTACACTTTTATAAAAAATAGCAAAATGCAGACAGGAAATATGCAAAGGTGTGTGTGGTTTGAAGTTTACCACATCTTACCAGAGTATGCGTGGCAATTTTTCTAACCAGAACCAGTTTCAGCACTATGACCATGAGAAGGTAGCCGAAACCGGATCCTGATTCAACCATCCGGAACTAGAACCGGAAAAGATTCTTCGCTAAATTCCGAAAGTGGCAACGAAGGAAAAGCCGTAAAAATTTTATCAAAGTATCGCAGCAAGTAAGTGCTGAAGCAAGCTTCAAGGCGAACAATAACGTCGATATAAGAGGGAGTGCGTCGGCGAAGCGCAAATCGATTCCACAATGAGCTCCTTCCGCTGTAATTCTCTCGATTTCTGCAACGCTAGTGATATAATGACGTTATCGGCGTCGATTTACACATAAAACGACGCCCGCAACATCACTATCATAGGCGTTATTATAAAAATAAAGCCTCAAAATTAGGCGTTATTTCATATTACAATTAAGAATTCCTAAAAATGACTTTCGTTAAATCTAGCTAACAAGAATATCCGATATTCACCTAATCGGTTAAGAGAGATTTTAGTTCATCTGTCAATTAAGAAAAAGTTGTGATAGGGCGTAAAACTTTTGAGTGATTTCCCTCATTCAATTTTCAAATCCAAATTTTCCATATTTGCAACATTAGAAATAAATTCTGCGCCTCATTAAAGCGTTTTTTCAACCCTCTTATCTAAGAGACTAAGAGAAAATTTTTAAAAACATTGAAAATAATTCACACATTAAATATTACATATATTATTGTTGTTTCATTAAAAAAAAAAAAATTCGATAACAACAATAATAATACCTAGATAAAGCACCTTTCCTGGCGAGATATACTCTTCTACTAATGCATATTATATTCTACTAACATCACATATATGCAAATTATCTAATATAAAGCATAAGGAAATTATTTTGCTTAGATGAAGAGAAAAATTACACATCGAAAACGGATTATTTGCCGCTCCATAGCAATAGTAACAATCATAGAAACTCGGCGATTTACATGCTTATAAAGATTGAGCATTATTTGATGCTATTTTGAAAAAAAAAAAACGAAATTGGAAAAAATTTACATTTTTCTAATCTTAATTTTCCAATCATAAACGCAAAAAAAAACCAAATACAGCAATAAGGACATTTTTTTGTGGATCCCATATGAAATCTAGATTACTTGAAATTAAATTTATTCAATTACTTCAATATTTCGCTATTTATTCCAATGACGAATAAATGCGTGGAAAAAACGCTTTTGAAAAATGCCCAAGTTGATTATTGATGGAAGTAAACGAATAAAGGATAGCTGCATTATCTATGGAAGAACGACATCCATAAAATCACCATTTTACAATTGACTGCTAGTGTGAGCTATTAAATCCTCGAAAATAAATCGCAAAACCTCTTGAAGAACGCATTCCGATGCAAAATGCTTTTCAAAATTAATGATGGAAGATATTTTATGATGGGAGGTAAGAAAAAAAATTAGCCTCTCTTTTTCTTCAAAGGATTTGCGCAATATCATGATAGGAAATGCAAATAAGATTGCGACAAACCGATTGAGCAGCAATTTTTTTTTTGTCAATAAACTTCATTTTATGCAATAATTATGCCACATTAATATGAAACTCTAGAGGGTTTTTACGCTTCTTTCCTGGAAATCCTTTTATGATTCATTTTTGGATTCCTAGAAATTATTGGAAATAATCCTGGAAACTGGCTAGGGTATTTAAAGAGACGGGATTTGAGCTAGCGATATGATAGATGCTAGAGTCAGCGAGGGGAAGCGAGAGGAAGGTGGACGCGCAAAGCAACTGTAGTAGCATAAGTGGCGATGCATTTAGGAAACAACTTGCAGGTAAATCCACCATTGTATACGGCAATTATCAATACAACGAGGATCTCCATCATTGCTAAAATAAGCTGAAAAGCACGCCAAAAAACCGGCACGATGTGCGCTTTTACATCTCTCTCAGTTGAAAACGCATTCCCATAAAAAGAGCAGTAAAAGAATAAAATAAGCAAAACAAAGCTTTCATACTTTAGCTCTAACCGGATTGCTTGCATAAAGGTTTCATAATAAACCTATTGCCTAATAATGCGACTCTAGAGAAAATGATGAAAATAGGATCGGCGTTAAATGCAGATTTTTTTAAAGCGCTTTTAAAACGTCAATAATATGATGGATCGTATAAGAGGTGATTCCATAGTACACTTCACAGGTATCGAATTTTATATCTTTAATTTCAATGAAGCGTTAATTAAAACTTTCAGACAAATTGACATACACATATAGACACAAAAATATAATACTGTCACAAATGCGCAAAGGGGAAATAATCATGGAACCAATCCTGTCAATTATAACCATGGAAACAATTTCAGCGGCGGTTGTGCTTTATGTCTCTAAATGGTGTATGTGGAAATGTGCCATTTAAGCAAACGAAAAAAGCAAACAATCGTTTTAAGAAAGTGGAGGTAAAATAAAGCCCAGGTATGAGGTGAAATAAAGTCACACGTAAGAGACGAAATAAAGCTATAGATAAGAGGTGAAATACAGCTATAGGTAAGAGGTGAGTGCAACTTCCATTCATCGATGCATCACGCTCATTTTCACTAGAAGTAGATGATGCATGAGGTAAATACCGTAGAAGTAACGCTCAACGAACCTATCAAAGATGAAATCAATTCTAGCAAATCTCTCGAAAGTGGAATCTATGTTAAATTGCAAAATTACCTACGGCATTTTACCTGAAGCTTCCCTTCACTTTACAAAACATCTACTAGACTAGTTCATCAGTCAATATATATATTCGCAATGATATAGGAAATTCAGATAAACAAAAGAGAATATATAGGATAGGTGAAGATTACATATCAATGCTCGCTCATAGAAAAAAAAAATGAAAACTGCAAAATAAAATGGGCATTTAATATCCAGGCATATAGGTATTAATTAACCGTACTTTATTAATATCACCTAAGCAAATACTCAAAGAGTGCTTATTAGGAGAACATTGAAAACGTTGAAAAAAAAGTTTCCGCTGAATAACGATCCATTCGATATTACAGTTATTTCGTTCAATCGTTTGTAATACGGAACGATCAAAATTTTATGAATTCATTTAACTGCTTTGATAAAATGAGAATAGATGTAATTAGCTATTGAACCCATAAACGAAAAGATATTACACCTAGATTTCCCACCGCAGGTAATTACAGGTAAATAAAATTTATTAGAGGTTATTTAAATCAAAACGCACCTCAGATAAAAAATAATTGATGCCGATCGACTAGCTAAGCAACAACTGTGCTTTCGACATTTCCGATATTGTGAGATAAAATATAGAGTAACAAGAGCAAAAAAAGTCAACAATATTGGTCGTGGGGAAAATTTAAGGCGCTATTTTAAAATTCAGCCTAAGCTTAAATGTTCATCCGTTAGAATCTTTTAGTAGAGGTGTGCAACTGTCACGACTTCCAATTTGCTGAGCGAGAGAAACTATTGCTTACATAAAACTCTAGATTATAGTGTTATTGTCTTTTTTTTTAACACAAATTTAGATTTTTTTTAAAACTGAAGTTCTTTCGACTAGGCACAGATACCTTCGTTTAATTAGCACCTTTCTGATCAATCAGGTATACATACTTTGATTAATTAGCATATTCCTAATCAACTAGGTACAATACCTTCGTTTAATTGTCACCTTTCTAATTAAGTCAAACCTATCAATATTTGAATAGGAAGATTACGAGAAAAAGTTCATCGTATCTATCCGAAATACGCTTGAAGCATTAGAGATGAATACGTTTAGTGCAACGATATTCTAGCCGCAATAGTACAATAATGACAAAACGCTAGGCAATATCGATCAAACGCTGAGCTTATAATAAATAAAAAACTTTTTTGATGTTGGAAAAAAAGTTACCTACAGAAAATAAGTAAATAATGCATAGGAAGCATTTTATAATATCAAAATATATCAACAAAACTATGAAAAAATATGCTGTAAATGATGAGAATTATAGATAAAAATGAAAATGAAAGGTTAAATAAGAAAACGAGAAACCAGACCGCATCTAAACACCAAATGGCAATATTGCACTCGATAAAAACATCAAATAATTTCCTAACATTTTATCATTGCCAATCGTATTTGCAGCATAACATATCGAAATGACTAAAAAGATTCTCCAGTTCTAGAGATTGGTGACGGGTAGAGGCAGGACAAAGCCAAGGAGTATTCTCGAAAATAAGAATGCATCTTCCACGCTCTATGAGGCTAATATTTAAACCTGGAAGAAGCACCACTGATCATATATCGAGGTTTCAGGCCCCATAATGCATACTGGTAGGCACTCATGACAGCAAAGGTGTTCATGTAAAACACGCAAATAGTATCATAATTCTAGTGGCTCAGTATCACCGAAATGCACTGTCAGAAGCCGATTTGCGAATGATCACATGCTTCTCTGCATTCCTATACTGCTTCAGTGGGGAGGGCGGGCAGGGGGGGGGGGGGGTGGTGACAGGGAAGGAGGAGGGATAGAATCTCACTTCATTAACGAATGACCTATTGATAGTTAATAAGGGATAGTGGGGTATTGTAAAGAAAACAAAATTTTTTTGGTATGTTTAGATATATTAATATTAATATTAATGCCAACACCAATATTGTACCATGCTAAATATCAAGAAATAACAAACGTTGAAATATTCCATCAAAACGTTCATTTTCGATATATTATATTTAAATGCACTCTTTCAAATAAATGCATAAATTAATCTCAATTTTCAGCGAATCCTCACTGATGTCTAGACGAATTCGGCTGGCATTGGATGCGTTATGAGATAACATCAATGAACATAACAAACACATCGAATAAACTTCCCTCTTTGCGCTCTCCGATGAGAAACGATGTTATTTATGACGAATGCAAAACAACCGCCCAGGATGCGTCACATATCACATCGGAATGCTTGTTGATGAGATGATGCCATAAACGATATGCGGATGAGATATCTTCTAGTGGACATTTCATTAACTTCATAAGAAGCCAGATTTTTGTTTTCATAGCGCACAAGCTGCTGAAGTGTTTCTTACGGTGTCGCAAAGGCCTTAATATTTGAGTAAACACACTAATTGTAGTAATGCTACTGCAGGTCAAGGTGATAATTGATTTCACAGGTAATTGCTACGTTTTCTTATCGTCGGCAGTGTTAAGCGTTTAAAGAAAAAACAAAGAGGAAAAGGAGCCGTAACGCATTCAAATTGGAGTCGTTAGTTCTTGCCGAATGGTGAAATTTCAACGAACTTATTAACAAGTTCATTATGAATGAAAAAAAAATGTAAATACATGATGCACTCGTTGCGCAATGAATCAAACAGCGATCGTTATTCATATTTATGATAGGTAATATATCCTTTAATTACGAATTATATTATGGGCGCTATTTCATTGCACGTAATACTGTAAATTAGCATGAGCGGTATTTCTACCTAAAATACGCTACACGAGCGATTAGTTCAAATACGCC
The DNA here is from genome assembly GCA_013433145.1 of Ascaris suum. Taxonomy (NCBI): domain Eukaryota; kingdom Metazoa; phylum Nematoda; class Chromadorea; order Rhabditida; family Ascarididae; genus Ascaris; species Ascaris suum. Next base: position 1,016,908 of record CM024172.1, on the reverse strand, counting down.
CTTCGTGATATTAACTGCAACGTTGTGATATCTCTTTGCTAGTAGCTAAAAAGCAATTCTAGTTTCTGAGAAAATCTGACTTCATATGTATATGGGTTCCGGTACATTATGAATGGAAAAAGATCTGAATTCAGCACGGGAAAAGATGAACGCGATTCCGAATAGGATAATATGAGAAATAACATGCGGGCTGCAAAAGAAAAAATACATGTATGTTTTATGATGTTAATGATATTAATTTGTAGGATAAAAAGCGGAAGTTTGCTCTATTTTCCATTGAATTAAGCAGGTATCGTTGGTTTTTTTTTTCCTAAAATGGTAGAAAATATTTGCATTGAAAAGCTATATGATCGCTCTATTTCTTTAACTAACATCAGCCTAGCAAATATGATGTAAACAAAACGACACAAGGAAAAGAACGATGAGGGAGGAGGGAGATGGAAGTGGGTATAGCTGGGGGAGGGTGTGGATAGGGGCGGGGTGTATGGGTGGTGGAGGAGTATGGATGGGTGGTATGGATGGTTTCTATGGATATAAACCAGTGTCTGTAGCAAATGAAAGCGAGAGGACCGAATGGCGGTGTATTGAAGCGAAACACGCTGATGTGTTCCAAAAAGAAGGCACACGGAAAGCGAAGCAACTATGCACACATACAAGCAACCGCGCACGTCCATCGGGCCCCTATCCACTTTCGTTTTTTTTTTGCCCCTTCCCGTTTCTGCTTGTGTATAACTACAATTCGTTCCTATTTCTCTCTCTCTCTTTTTTCCCTCTTCTCTCTCTCTCTCCCTCTCTATTTGTGTGTATCTCTGTGGTGTGACGCAATCCACTAACATACCTCTTTTCTAAATAATCGATTCTAAAAAATGTTTCATTAAAAAATTTTACATAATCGATTTTATATTTTTATATCTTTTTCTAGCAATATTTAACGAAAGATGATTGCTTAAATTTGCATATTGTCATATTTATATTTTTCATTTTCAACGAAATTCCGAAAAAAAAAAATTAAATATGGGATCTCTTCTTTTTTTTTTTTCGAATAGGAATATTTCGAAATTTTATCATTTAGCCTATCAAAATTGACTCTAAAATCTAGTTAAACTTATAAAACATTATGTTTAATTAGCTAAAGTAAGAAGGCTGATATGATAATTTTATGTTCTTAATTGATGTGCCAAATGTTAGAGCCAAATAATAGAAGAGAGTAAATAAATAAAATTTCAATGAATTAGCCGATATATTCTAAATAAATGCAATACTTGAATCTATTCATGTATTCTTTGAGAATAGCGAATTTTATTAACAACTACCAGCCGACTGCTAACACCTTCCGTCTGATAAATAACTATGACCGAATTCCGCATTTTTCATTTACATTTTATCGTATCCTCTTCACTCAACTTTTTCCATGTTGTCTACTTTTGATGTCATCTGATTTGAACATAAAACGAAAAAAAAAAAGAGCAACGCATCTGTTCAATATGAATTGGGCGCCATTAATCCTTTGATTAATGTAGAGTTTAAAATTAAAAAAGAAAAACCTCGTGGAACTTTGCGCCATTTGGTTTTAAAAAACGCGTTTAAAAAACTGCTTATAGCCGCCATCCTTCCCTTTATATATATATATATATATATATATATATATATATATATATATATATATATATATATATATATATATATATATATATATATATATATATATATATATATATATAGCGAGACTAAATGTCTAATACGCCTAATAAGTTCCAGAGAAAGTTGGACCTGGGTGAAAAAATTAAAACTACCAAAGCCTATTTTTCGAAAAAGGATAATTTTTCTTTGGGGGGGGGGGGGGGGCATGAAGCTGAGATGCACATAAAACACACTTTCAAATCTCGAATCATACCTTTCTTCTGAATAGTTTTTTTTGAGACATCATTATGGTTCTTTCCTCTTACATATTTCGGGCACATATTCCATCATACTTCCTGCATATATCTTTCCATCATCATAAGAACTTCATACAATTCATTTAAGAACGCATTTTTTGGTTTCCAAAGGTTTTAATATCTCTAGGCAGCTGGGTGGAGATAGTCGTCCATTCATTTTAATCAAGTTCCAAGATTGTGCTTTAATTACTGTTAAAGCAATTTGCAACTTACTTAATAAAATACTACACGATTTCTCTCAACGTTTTCTCAGCATTGCTTTCGAAATAAGAGTTTGTTTTATTCATGGAAATATCGTACCGCATGTTTATAAAACCCTTGAAAATTATGTCATTATGAGTTTCTGAATAATAAAATGTGCCCTAACAATGGAAATACCATATCTTCTCCTCAAAAGACCCCTCCGAAAACAACTCCGTAACATGCTTTTCTCTGTCAAGTCTAGCAGAACTGCCCTCTCCCCTCCCCTCCCCTCCCCTCACATCCTCCCCCGCTACTTCTTCGATCATATCCATTCTGAAGACCTGCGAGCTGGCAAATCCACCACTTCCTCCAACTCTCTAGGCTTCCGCTTCCAAAAAGTTGCGAAGAATACAGCCCAGCGGACCTTATAAGCGAAAAGTACGGTAATGAAATTACTATCTAATAATCTCACCATTGCGATGAATCGATAACTCTTATTAAATTCCATAACTGTATGAAACTGCTAGATAGCATTAGCTTAGGAATTAAAAGCATTTAAAATTGCAACAACTATAGCGCCTGAAATTATTCTAGCACATAAAATGAAAGCAATAATTTGCAATAAGAAAATACAATGTTTCAATTATTCTCTAATAATTTCAAAAATGATAACTGGAAATGTTTGTATTTCGTCTTATTGCAAATAATATCGAAAAAATAGTATATATTTTTGTAGTTAACTTCCACACAGTAGTGCATCTATTTGTATTGTATCACAGCTGCATTATCAAACGACACATAAATCGATAAATTAAAAAAAAAGCTCACAATATATAAAAATTGCTATAATGATGCATACCAACTTTCAAAATCTTTTTTTGCATATATAACATGATGATTGCAAACGTTAAATTTAATTTAAGCACTAAAATTAAAGCGCGAAAAAACGATTTAAATTATATGCAGGTAACCTGCACAGGTGAGCTTAAATGTGAGGTAATAATTATCACATCTTTCATATTATAATTGACAGTAATTTGTACTTTAGGATATGATGCCTTAACATTTAATAAATATTTTTGTAATTCTAATAAAAATTATGCAATATCATAATGTCGTATAAGAATCAATTCAATTCTATGTGAATGCTAGCATTTCATCACTGATAATCACCTCAACGAATCACCTACACAGGTTGAAATATTTTCAAAATTAATCTCTCTTGAGCATACGAAAAGGTGTGTAAGTTAATTAGATTGACAGTCGTGCAGGTTAATGAGGTTCATATCGGCGATCGCAACCAACCAACAAAAAAAACATTCGTTTCTATGGAAACAAATATGACGATGAATTAACACATCGCGAGAAATACACATACACGCACGGACGCACGCACGCGCACACACGCGCACACACACACACACCCATACATCATACGGATTATGCTATTGAAATGTGCTATGAAAGTGTTGGGCGAACGCCTACGCCTATCATTTCCAACTTTACAGCCTGACAACTAAAAAACCCCGCACCAATCGTGCAAACTTTTGAGGTGATCATATGCTTTAGCTTAGTTCGGCACTAAATTAATCGACCCTATAGAATGGGCTAGATTTCCACGTAGAAATATCAGCATCATAATAGTTGTAATAAAATTAGCAAAGATCCTCCTGAGAGAATTTTGCAAATTATGCAAATTTTAGCAAGAAACGATTATCATATTAAACTTGATCTAGTAATTAAATACAAACTGAGAGAAATAAATTTTAAAAAAAATGATGGGAAAATGATGAAATGATTATATGGATAGATCACGAGCGTTGTCTGATCATATGAATGACAATAAAATAAGAGTGACTTCAAATACTTTGGTTTGATTTATGTTGACGAGTACAATATTTAGTGCTGAAAGGTGATGTAAAATTTCAAGGAGGAATTCTTTATAAAATGTAAAGGAATTAAAATTCGCATATTTAGTTCCTCTCAGTCTTACTCCAAGCATCTCTCTCCCTTCCCCTCGCACCTCCCCTCTCCGCATAGAAAAACAACCGCTAAATTTGTCAAAATGTGAACTAATAATGCTGTTATCGTATCTTGATGATTTTCTACACGAGGGGCATTTGAAGATTTTTATAATTTCTATCTTCTTGTACTATTTATATAGTCGAAAATAACAATAAAAACTCACATATCTTCTTAAAATAATTCTAAAAACAGACATTACCGTATGATATATAAATTATAAACCCATCTTAATGTAAAATATAGCGAATGTTTGAATATTTATTATCATATATAATGTGCTATTATTACAAATAATTGCATATCGAGTAAATTTCGACGCAGTTAATATGTGAGGAAAATTATTATGGAATAAAATCATTTCCTTATTAGAGGCAATAATCGAATGATTACAGTCACAGAGGAGGAGAAATGTGAAATTTTACTCAATTTTCATACAAAATAAAAATTTTTAATATTTCGGTGAAAATCCACTCATAAAATATTTGAAAGAAATTTTTTTTTTAAACGAAATTACAACTTTCCATAAGGTCTCAACCCCATATCCCCTTCCCCCTCCTCCCCCCCCCTTCCCCCCATAATTTTTACACAATATTGCCCATTCGTAGAAATTTTATAGTATTAGCGTTTAGTAAATACGAATGCAACACTTATAATTTATGCAATCAACATACATAGAATAGAATAACCGTTTTCCGTTTTTTTTTACTTTATAATAAAAAAATTCTGTGCAATTTTTTTTGCATTTTGCATTTTGCATTTTGAACGAAATAGGTTGTTGGAAATTGAGTTTTTGCAAAGAGGTAATGCAATGAAATTTGAAAAGAAAACGAAACTTTTGCAATGTGTATGTGAAATGAATTTCCAAAAAAAAGAACGAAAAATCCTTCAATCTGAAAGCGTTAGAAAAACGCGACACTCAACTAAAAGTCAATTGCTTTCTCGCGATGTTCGTTTCTTTTTTTTTTTTTTTTTTGCACTTCCCATCTGCTTTGGAGCTAAGCGGTCTGAATCATAGACGTTAGCCGGTTCCATTTTTATCTGCACACAAAAATGTCGTCAACAACATAAATGTCACCTCAGCTATGCCACTTTAAAATGCCCCAAATCAATATGGTACTCTCCTAAAATACCTTCAACGGATGTGTGGTACGGTACTTGTCTAAAAGACCTTCAATCGATGTGGTACATCGATCGCATATTTTACACTATTAAAACGTATTTTAATTTCTAATCAAATAAACCTTTAATTAATGCGCTACTCAGAGTAAATAGTAAAAATGGCCATTCTCCGTTTAATGTTACGAAATAAAAGAGTGCCGTAATGTGTAACAGGGATTTTTTTTAATAGGATTAAGAAGTAATTGTCCTAATCAACAACGATCTAGGCAAATCTATTAATATTATCGATTGAAATTTGATGATTTCAATCGGCGAATTACTTTCGAAAAACTTGAAGAAAAAAAACACTTGCAGAAGTATTTAATAGGATTGTATACAAAAAAAAAAAAAAAATACATGCTCAACATTTGCGCTAATAATAGCGATACAGCTGCTGAGTTCATTGGCCGTAGAAAACGCCTATCTTCTCATTTCCCTTTCATTCTCTGCTATCGGCAAACGAAAACTTTCAACGACTCTTAGTATCGTGAAGTCTTTCTTATTTTTAACGGCTTAGAGTGCAGTAAACATAGAACGATAGATTTAAAATTTTATAAAACATGAAAATCGCATAAATTATATGCAATTTTTTCCTTGAAGAAAAAAAATCAATAAAAAAAAATTTTTTTTTTCTGAATTTTTCATTCGATATATTTTATTAACTATAAATGAAAAATATACAATGGTGGAATTCTTATTATTTCTTATTAATAAGTAAATTTTTGTAATTTCTATATAAAGCACATATGTAGTTTTAATTTTTATTGCAATGTATAAAAAAATTTGCATATTTTCCAATTTATTGCAAAAAAAAAATTCATATAAATGAAAAAAAAAAACTTTTTTTCTAGACATATGCTCAACTTTTCATTACAATAAATAATCATAGAACAGCGGAAAATCTCATTTGCAAATATGGGCGTTTTCACTCAATTCAGAGAAAAATCTATGAAAATTAGCTTCGAGAGAAATTGAAATGAATGCTTCTTAATAATAGAGAGGAAAACAGTGCGAGATGAAGAATATATTATAGGATTTTGTAGAGATTTTCAATTCGAATGACATCTAAACTAAAAAAAAAAAGCGAAAGTGCATCGAAACGTACATAGCGATTGCAAAGCAACGTGATCGTTCAATGATGGAAAAAAAAAAATTTCCGCAGAGGCAATTCAATTGCCATCAAATTCGAAAAGATTGCTCTTCAACGAGGAGAGAAGCAAAATCTGGTTGCTATTCTACATCAAAATATCAATAATTTTTCCATTTTGCAATCGAAAAATGCCATTCCGCTCACTTTTCAACAAATGCTATATGACGCTAGGTAAACTTTACCTGCAAGATGCGTAATAAACATAAAAATAGAATCAAAAGGTGGATGAATTTTATTGTGAAGTAATTCACACCTGTTTTCAGCGAAGATTTACATAATCAAATTGAGAAGTGATTAGTGTTTTGTTACCTTCTTAATGGTTCTTCGAAAGAATACTATGCGATATAACAAGCAACATAGCGACTCTCAAGAAAAGTATAAGAAATCACTCTATTCTGAATAAAATAATAACTGCATCGTCATAGGTGTTTAATAAACCAATTGCTGCAGGTAAGAAAAGTTGTATCTCTCATAAAGGTATCCCGTAAAGCTATTGCGACAGGTTATATCCCATAAAATTACCGCTGCAGTAAGTTCATTGCATCGTTGCCACACAACAGCGTTGTATGCATTTTGCTTTATTTCGAAAAGGTGTTTTGAATTTCTTCCATAGTACTAAAGGTGTCAACCAAGAGATGCTTAACTCTTAAAGGCTAGTCAAGGCGTTCTTAAAGGTAACTTCCTGGAAGAAAATGTAGCAATGTTGAATAAATTCATGCAATTTTCGTTCATTCCGGAAGAGGGACAATAATCTATGAGGTGTATCGAGAACGACTTGGATTCGAAATGAAACAAGAAAGGAAAATAGGCTCTTGAAGAAATGAAATAAGCAGATAACGCTTTCATGGATAATGCTGCAACAGGTGTTAAATGAGGAAAAATGAAGGTGATCCTAACCATAAACAAACCCCCTTAAATAGTTAAGAATTCTTAGGGCTGAAATAGCAAAACGTCGAAAACTATGAACGGCACAAAAGGTATACTCGATATGACGTGGCCTCGTCGACAACGTGCAGCGTAGCGTTTCAGCACAGAAAGAAACGTCCACTTTATAGTTGGTATGCAAAAGGTGAGAAACTTTACAGCATAAAGGTTTCAGCTTATTTTATGCGTAAAGTATACACTTCTGAGCGTTATTCTCTAACTTTTCAAAAACTAACATGCGCTTGTGATGGAATTGTTGTTTAGAAGGAAGAAAATTTCCCCTTGTAAAAGAAACAAAGAAAAGGGAAACGAATTAATCTTTTCTACTATCTCACATCAACTAAACTAGGCTGAGAAATCAATAGTAATCTTTGAAGCGCATCAACATTCTAAGTAGTTCGATTAAATCGTGTCTAGAACGAAAGCAAAACGCATTCCTTCCGATTTTCATATATCACTAAAAAATTTCAACTGCTTAAAGTCGAAAGGATGAAATTTCCTTTTCTTTCTATTTAAAACATATATATATATATATATATATATATATATATATATATATATATATATATATATATATATGTTTTTTAAAGAAATGACCATTTTTTAGGAGCTGGTTTCCTTCCTTATTGTGGAATATTGCGGAAAGTCGTGGTTCGAGGTAATAGTGAATAGAAACTATTAGTTGTATCGTTGATGGCTGGTAAATACGAAGAGAGATGATCGCTTTTAGAGACTGTAAGTCTATACGTTATGATATGGAATATGTTGACTATTGAAAGGCATAGTGGTGACATACATTTGAGAGTTATGCAAATTTCCTTTTCATTAAAAATTTTATTAAAATTTTAGCATGTTTTAATTTAAAAAAAATTAAAATTTCTTAGAGATAAATTTTCAACGTCATTGGAAAAAGAATAACGGAAAATGAGGAAAATGAATTATTTGAAAATATCGGAATAATTATTAAAGATCGAAAAAAAAAAACAACGATTTCATAAAATGGGCTGAGAGGAAAGACATACAAATACTTTTAATTTTGGTTAATTTAATCAAAATATACTCATTTGGCTGAATAGAATAGTTTAGAGAGATAAAGATAATTTAGTCACCTTATTTGCACTTTAGGTAGAATTATTAGGAAGAATGAAACACTGAAGATACGAATTCGAGAACAAATTATCCAAAGAGATAATATTAGCTTACGTCTTAAAATTGAGCTTAACTAAACATTACCTTAACTTTTACCTTATATATAAAAAAATAGACAACTATTCACGATGAGATGATGAAATGTTAGAATATTTATGCTAAGTAATGAAAATAATTGAAAGCTATAAACATCGTCAAAGAAAAAAAAAGTGGAAAACTCTCTTCGTAAGCGAAACCTCAAAGCGCATCCAATACAGGTAAGTTTCAATTCAACAACACAATACAATTCATTTCGAAAAGAAACAGTAAACCTTATTGAAAACGATTTCAACTCAGAATTTCTAAACTTGGCTTAAAATTAACATTGCAATTGAGTGGTATGTAAACGTCGACGAACAGAATAGCAATGTGTATACAAACATACACACACACACACACACCATCCGCACACATAGACATTAAAACGATATTACTGCGTTCACATCGTTTTTGCCCCTTGCTAAACACTCTGCAACTCTGACCATTGAAATAGTATTGAAAGGTATGACGACTAGAGAGAATAAGTTCGACAACGAAACAACACGGTTGAAGAAGCGATACAATCGAAAAGAAAATATAAACGAATGAGAGAGAAGCACAAGCGGAGAGCGTTTATCATTTTCTTCTATTTCGTAAACAACCCAACCCACCTAATCGTTGAGTATGCGAAATATGGCGTTCGATCGCTTTCTATAGTTCAATAATAATTTTGGCTAGGTGAATTTATGAATTACTTGGGGAATTTTATTTCCATCTTTGAAGAATTTTGTTAACAACTAGTATCGAATATTTTGCCTCTCTTTTTTTTTTCTTTTCGATAAATTTTTTACTTTATTATTTATTCAACAAAAATTCGAGTAAAATTTTTGCATAGATATTTTTTTTTCTTTTGCATAAAATCTTTAACTTAGACTATTATTATATAAAATTATGCTTGAAAGCTATCGAAAATTGAAGGTAAATATTCGAGAAAAGATAAGAAATAATAAAATATTACAATCTTTTATGAAATTATTTATTCCTGAATTGATTCTTTTTCCCACTTAAAATCTCAATCATTTCATAAACTTCACTCGGTCAACGAGTTTTTTTTTTCTTTAATAAAAATAGCCTCTTAGAAACGAAGAAGCCTCGTTGAATTTATAAATTCGTCAAGTTGCTTAATGAAATTTTACATGGAAAGCGAAATTTTTTTTTAAATGAAATTGGGCGTATATCCTTCCAAAAATTTCGAGGAAACGAATCACAGTGAAGATCGATCTATTTTTTTCTCTCTCTCTCTCTTTTTTTTTTTTTTTTTGCATTCTTTCGTTGCTTTGAACTATCGGACAAAATTAATATCTAGCCTAGCAAGCTATCATACGAAAAAAGAAAAACCCCTCCAGCAGTCTACTAACTTTAAGATGAGGTTTAGTTCTATTTGTTTCACTTCTACGCAATACATAGTACTACAATATAGTAAATTTCAAACGTAGAAAACTTATGTTGTTTACTCTTTAAAAAATTTGCCTTAGAAATTCACCTTCAAAAATAAACATTTTTAGCTTTTTATTTGTATTGCATAAACGAATATCCTCAATGATCAAATATGATAAAAATATATCTTAAAAGGTGTAATTTTATTTATCAGACTGGCAGCATTTTGCAGAGAAACTTTTATATCCACTGTAAAAATCAGGCGTATAGGCAAAATCAGGCTTGAAATTAGGCGTGAAATTTTACGACAAATAGGCGGAAATTTTTTTTTTTTTAGTTGAAATAGAATTTGAGAGGAAGCAGATAAGAGATATTTGTGCATTTCGATATTATAAGCGGCAAAAATTCTACCGAATAGTTTTTTCTCTTTCCTCAATTAAAACGTTGAAGTGAATCGGAAATTATTATAAAATAGAAAAGATGGGGAAATTATTCAGAGGAATACAAAAAAGAATGAAAATATGAACGCATTGGTATCAGCGAAATTGAGGCATAGCACGTCCGTCTTCTTCAATTAGACTATTTCATTTCGACTCTTTGCTAGCCGAATACGACTCTTTTAAACAAACTTCTCTGGCAAGACGAATCTCTCCTTATTTCCTTCAATAAAACAAATGTTTCATGCATTTAAGCGGAAAACTTTCTCGTTGTATATTCCGCATACTCGTTATGCATTCCGGATACTCACTGTGAATTCCGACACTCATATCTCGACTCAATTGTATTCTACAGTTCTAAAGAAGTTTCGTTTACTTTACCAGTTCCCTTAACGTGCCGCTATGAAAAACATATGCAAACACTTACCTTACAATCGCGAAGTTTCTTAATGCAATAGGTATAACATTCAATGGCACAATTTGTGTAAACACTAAATAATCGTACGGTAATGCAAAGTGAAACATTACGTTCAACGCAAGCGGAGACGTTTTGAAGGCATTAAAAAAATTATAAATGCTAATGGCAATCAATCCGATATTTTATTTAACATTTTATTGTGACCCATATCAAAAATGCATAAATACCGAAATTCCTCACCCCCTTCTCCCCGAGTGATACCAAAAATCTTCTTCCCTCCACTCCTCTATATTCCCTCTAAATTATATCACCACTAAATTACTCTTTATATTCCAAAATATTTGCGCTTATTTCGTCTCATTAGCACAATGAAATTTTCATTCCTTAAAGAACTTTTTCCGTTGAAGTGAAAAAACTCAAAAATAATTGTAAAATGGTGCGAATTTTGTCGCCCATTTTCTCGCTAATATACGTGAAATTAAGCAGTCATTTCATCGCATGACTCTTTTCTTCAAATCATCTCATTGAGTCACCAACATCGTTATGCATATTTTGCAATGAGCGTTTATTTGCTCTAATTTCAACGCAATACTCTGTGTAAATACGACAAGCCGGCTGAGAGCGAGAGTTTTTCCCTTGTAATCTTAGAGAAAGCCGGAAAATTGTCGACGGCAATTGAATCGAACAATTGTGCACCCATCCACATAATGATTAACCGCTACAAACACAACTTACGCAATTATAATGCAATATGCAACTTATAATTATTGCAGTTTTTTACAAAAGGTATTTTTCAATGCAATTATGACGCAACATGAAACATGCACTTATTTTGCAAATTTGTAAGATTTATTATAATCAAATTGTAAAGAAACTTATGCAAAGTTTTTTCTTCCATACAAAATACGTTCGGATTTTCTAAACGCACCAATGTTTATTCGAAAAATTTTGAGAAATTGAGAAGTAGTGTTGTTTTTGAGAAATAATGCTCGATGCAAAAATGCATTATGCAAAATGCTAAGATGCAATATACAATATGCAATGCGCTCACTCTTAGCATCTATAAAAAGGTAGTAGCGTTTCTGGAAGCAGCAACGTTGCAATGCGATCAAACCACCTTGAATAATGCAAAAAAAAAGTCAGTGCCAATAAAAGATTAATGTTTGACGTTATGCACTCGTATTGCAACTACTCGTTTTTCGCATGCAATCCGCTCAAAAACAAAAAAAAAAATCAACTCTGAAACTTTTTTTTCTGTGAAAACCAATAAAATTGTAATCCATTGCAAAATACAATAGTAATGAAATAGGAGATTTGCTGAACTCAATATATTCTTTAAATATGAAAAAATTTTTGCAATTTTCTCATTGATTATTATGGAGAGGAGAGAAATCCCTATGCTTAAACATAAACGGTAGAAAAATATATCTATAAGATTGAATTGATGGATTTAATTGTCGTCCGCGAAACGATGGAATAGTTCATTGTGCCGAAATTGCAGCTGCATTCTTAGCGCCACATAAAAGTGAAGCATTCCAGAAGTTTAAACACATTATTGACGCAATTGTACACACATCTATAATGTCAAAAATAAGCAACCTATTCGATCTAAGTTGAAATTTTCTGATCACCTCAATCACCTGGATAATATCAATAAAATTTACAATTGCAAATATATTTGCTAAGTGAAAGGATAGGATAGCGATATTCTTTTTTTTTTTTGCCAAGCACGCAAACAAATCATCCGCCAATGAACAGTTGGTGCGGTATGTGAGTGAATCATATGTATTAATCTAGGCTTGATTTATTATCCACCTTTGTATATTAATCTTTGAGACTTTCCGCTTTGTAATCAAGCTTTTCATTCTCTTATCATGTATCATTCGAGGTTTAACTTTCAGAAGTACTATATAAAGAGAGCCGGGATGGGGGAGGGGGGAGGGGGGAGAGAACTATCGAGACGGATAGATAGTGGGCAGGGATTACTATATTATCAAAATATTAGACAATGCACATTTATAGGACAAGCGGTAATACCCTCAATAACCTTTATTTATAACCCTTATCAAATTCAAGTTGACCGGTCAATTTCGAACAAAGTTGTGACATTATAAATGTGCTCAAAAATTTGCATATATTTTCGGCCGGTCAGATTTCCATTCCATATATATATATATATATATATATATATATATATATATATATATATATATATATATATATATATATATATATATATATATATATATATATATATATATATATATATATATATATATATATATATATATATATATATATATATATATAAAGAAGCATTTAAAGCAGATATTTCTGTGGGGATATGCTCGATTTCTAACCGTTAGCGCTCATTCGATTAAAGTGACACCAGCAAATTGGAATGGGTTATCCTTAGAGAGGGCGCTCTGACGAAGAAAGGAAATGTGCTATACGAAACGCGAAAACGATTATGAGAAGTTGAATTCATTTAGCGCGCTTCAATTCAAAGTACGCAGTACATTCGATGCAAAAAATTCTCGATCACTTTTGTGGGAAAATACACAGAAAATTATCGTAAAATTACCTTTGTAATAATATTCTCGAGAAAAATGCTGCTATAAAAAATGTCATTGTTAATTAAAAATTTATTCTTCGTATCTTTATTTGGTTATGAAGAAAAAAAAAAACAAACTGCAGCAAAATGAAGTGCTTAAAGGGTCAATTAAACCTATTTCAAATGAGTACATTCATGCTATGCAGTAAATGGCTGATCCTTTGAGAGGAAAAAGAGGCTTCGTTTTGAAAAATGTTCATTTTAATGATTGAGTGAACTTTTTTATCCGATCTCAAGGGGGGCACCAAAAAAAAATTATTGATTTGCAAATGGTGAGAAGAAAATTGTGAACGAAATTTGATCCGGAATTATTCGAGTAATAAATGATAACTATTTGAACTCGAGTATATTTTGCGAGAAAATATAATAATAATTAACAAAAGAACAACGTGAAAATGGATGTTTCGATTTAAGCAAAATCAATAATATAATATGAGGTTATATAAACATTTGTCGATTTTATTATTTTTATAGGCCATAGAAATGAATCGATGGGTTTGAGTATACAACTTTTGCAGCAATATTTTATCATGACAGCAAAGTAAATGAGAGAAAAAAGCCCAGAAAAAAAAAGCGTTAAAACCACAATTCAATAAGATTAATCAAAAAAATGCATGCTAAGCACAACTGTCCCTATTATTGTGGAATATGATAATATTTGAGGCAGTAAGTTGATCGATTAAAATACTTATATAGCATTTTAGTACATTTCTACTGAAAAAAAAAGAACTCTAGCTTGCCAGATTAAAATGATTTGTGATGGAAATTAATAAAAATGAAGCATAAAAATTCGAACTTGTAATTTACCTGTTTTATCTGCCAACCTAGATAAACAATCTTAGGTAAATGATATATGGTAACGAGCATGCAATATGCAATACAATTTTTCTCGCTATCCCATCCTGATTTTACTAAAATCTTCTTCGCATTATTTATATGTATGTTTTATTTTCCTTGCTCAACGTTCTGTTGATGCTATTGCAAACTACACAGCATCGTTGTTCATTTTCTCAAATGTGAAAATATTTAAATTCATTGCGAAATATTTATATTTAAATTTATGAGGCGGGAATAAATGAATTAATGTTTTCCATCGTTTGCCTCAATTATTGTTATTAGCAATTAAATCCTATGGAGAGCAACTGATTCAAAAGCGGTAGAACATGGAGAGCAAATGATTCAAAAATATTGATAAATGGAGATGCAAGAAAACTCGCCCTGATACGTTTCCGATGATTACTTCAGCTATTTAGTACAGCTCAACTAGTGCGACTGTCATTAGCACATCAGGCGTGATTATTGCATCACCTGTTAATTCTCTATCAAAAATCGTAGTCTAGGCTCGCCATACAAAAAATAAAGGTCGATGAACATCACGGATTATATTCTTGCATAATATAATAATTATAATGGTAATATTCAAATATGAGATTTATTTATTCAACACTATATATATATAGAGAAAAATTTATACAACTAGATTTGAAAAGCATAAGAAGATTAAAATATATTCTATGTTCTTAAATAATTCTATAAACGAAAATATTTGCCATTTATTCTATTCTTTTAGATGAGAGAAAATAGAATGAAAAATGAATAAACATCAACATAGGTGGATGAAGATAAATGGCTCTTGTTGGGTGAAAAAATTTTGCTTCCAGATATAAGCAAAACAAATTTTAATGCTTTGCAATTGATGAACATAATATCTGAGTAAAAATCAGCTAAACAATTGCACTTATCAGTTTATCATATTGTTGAAATCTAAATCAGCTAATTGGAATGAAACGATTGCACTTATCAATTATCACTTTATCAATTACATCAAATAAAAAATTAATTAAATCTTTTATATTGTTTATTGCAGTTGAAAAGAAAAAACAAACAAACAAACAAACAAACGTAAAATTAATTCCTAAAAAATTGAACATCTATCATAAAAAACTTCAACAATACAGTTACTTGTAGGTATTTCTTGAAATTTTATCAAGACATATTTGTTGAATCTTTTTTTTTTTGAATTAAATTGACTAAATTTGAATGATTCTCTTGAATAAATTCTACATCAAGTTTTTTTTAATAGGGGATTTATGGCATCTTTTTCTGTTGAAATAAATCTGCTTGAAGTTTTCAAAAATTTCCCATACGAAAAAAAACACTCTCATATTGTCATAACAATCATTACTTACCTCAATAGTCTTATAAATTCCAAAAAAAAAATATCACAAAATTCATTACTTAATAAAAATATTTCATAATTTCATAAAATTGGCATGTAAAAATTTGATTGAAATATTCAGCGATTATAATTTTTTTTTTTTGCCTTTAGAAATAATCTCCATAGAATTTCTCGTATGAAAAACGTTGCACTGGAAATCTCCTATCTTTTTGTCGGGAAATAATAAAGATGAGAGCGAATATAATTGAGGATCATAAACATACAAATGCAAATAAAATTCATCAAATAAGATTGGAATGAGATAATGGAAAAATTTGAGCCGCTAGAGAAAAAACGATAAGGAAATATTCGGCGAAGCATCATGTTGGAAGATAACTGATCGATATACTTTAAAGCTTAGTCGACATAGCAACGATTAATGGCCGTACAATATCTACTTTAATTTCCCATCATGAAATGAGAAGAAATACAACAGAAGGTGTCTCTGTACGTAAGAACTAGTAGCGATGTAACCGATAAAACAAACTACTGAAGACACAGTAAGCATATAGTGCTACAGCTTTTGCAGAAAGAAAAACTATTCGGGAAGTTTTAGAGAGAAAGGATGTCAGAAGCTCCTTAGGCAAAATAAGCTTATGATAGCTTAGAAGGATAGTATTTCTATGGTGAATTAGTATTTTCTATAAGGGAATAATATAGCACTACGAGAAGCACTGATATATACAACCTGTTGGGAAACTTCACTATGCATAAAGTACTGCAAGAAAATAGTGATAAAAAATATTTGCATACAATGTGAAAATAATATACTCGGAAAATAATGATATGTGATAAGTGCAAAGATAAAATATAAGTTGTCATTTTTTTTCGTGAAATAAATAAAACTTTCTTTGTTGCAAATGCGTTCCTCTCATTCGATGAAATCGATTTAATCATTCGAACTTATATGAAAGTATTCTCTTTACAAATATCAATTTTTTTTAAAATTCTCATTAAAATATTTATGTTTATATTTATAATTTATATATATATATATATATATATATATATATATATATATATATATATATATATATATATATATATATATATATATATATATATATATATTCAAATACTCAAGATATTCTTTTTTTTAAGTGGTTATAAAATGTTCTCCTCTTGATGAATATGTTTCACTATGAAAAAAATTATTATAATATGAGCGTTAATTTACGTCATTTAATCAAAGGACAACAAGGCTGTTTTTTTTTTGTGCGAAGAAGGGAAAACATGTTGTGCAATATATGAAACGTCCCGAGTGGAAACGTCCTTGCGCAATCGTCTGCCCCCAATTTGATCGATATGCGTCTAGTCGTTGTTTTGCTTTAAATAAACCACCAATCTTCACACAATAAAAATTAGAGAAAAGGAAACAAAATTTATGAAAGGGATTATAAGTTATCATATAGTAAATCGCTGAAAAACTATTATAATTTTTATTACACAATACATATAGATTATAAATATTATATACTAAATAAAAAAATTAAATCGATATTATATAAATTCGAAAAAAATAATCCTAATTTTACATTACGTTTACATTTAGAGGCTTACTTATGTTTCAATGGCCTCTCCGCAATCTCACTTCGATATTATGAATGAATGATAACAATGATAATATCAAAGATAAAAATATCTGCACAACTACTAAACAGGTGAACGGAAATAAAGATAATGGGATATAAATAACACACAATTAATATCATTTGCATTAAGATTTCGTAAATAAGGTGTGTAACTTGCTCATAAATGTCATTAAATACGCATTGCACATTTCATAGAAACTTGATTATGCGCATGAATTACATCCATTGTATTTTTTTCAATGAAAATTCACAACAGAAGATATGTAAAAATTTCGAAAGCAGAAGTTTTAGAGCTTTTTTTTTTAAATTTGGAAACGATTTAAAATTACTTACTTAAATCTTTTTTTTTTGAAATGAGTATGAAAATTCTAAGAGATATTAACAAAGAGAGGGAATAAATGATATTTCAAGAAGAGTTACTATAAGTTAAATATTACTAGAGAGAAAAACCATTCGCAACAAATTTATATAGAGCACAATGATTTTATTTTTAGCATCGCTTAAATATCAAATAATAACTGCTTTCCTTAGTTCTACGATGATTTCGTATTAATGGAAATTTGGACCTTTTCAGTGAAAACATTTTAAAAAAAGATTGAAAAATGTGAGGAAAAGGTGGATATGAGTAAACTATATAGCTAAACCGAGATAGATATTCGTAGACGAGACCTATTCCCAACTATTCGCAATTCGATAATCACTCAATCTAGATAAAATAGGAATTGGAAGAACTGCAATAAGAGATCTTCATAATGCTGCCACCTCATTTTTGAACTCATTCGGTATTAATACGAAAAAATCCAGGATTAAAATTCGAACGTAAAGAAAAAATAACTTTAAAATCAAGCATTTTTACTTTTTACTTTCTAAAACTTTGAAGAGAACTAATATATTTAGTTGTAGTTTTATGAGATATCATTGCATGAAATCAGAAAACATCGTTAATTGATTCCTCTTGAAAAATAAGCAATCATAAAACTCATGAGAAAAATATAAAATATTTTTCGCGAGAAAAATATAAAAATTTCTCTCATTTCTCATTCCTATGCTAAAGTTTTTTCATATCGTGTTTCAAAAGAGACGAGTTCCCTTGCGAAACCTCTCTCCGAAAATGATACATAGATGGAAGGTCTCAGCAAGATATATATATATATATATATATATATATATATATATATATATATATATATATATATATATATATATATATATATGAAAATATGTTCTATAGGAGCTAGAAACGAGTAAGGGCTTCATAAGAGGCTTAGAAGAAGTTAGGGATTTGACTAATGTATGGGAAGAGGGGGAATCGTCGATTAATTTGATCATAAATTATAGAAAGAACTCATTAAATCGAGTAGTTTTGAAAATATGCATGTCAGCACTTCAATGAGACAATTAAAAATTTTGTAGGTGTTGGAAAGCATATTTGAGTAAAATTAACTATTAGTAATATAGCAGGTAAATTATGACAACCAAACTAGTGAATTACGTTGATCATAAAGGTGTGGAAGAGGTGTGTAAACCACGATGAAAACAATGGAGGAGGGTCGATATATGAATGAAGAGATGCACACACAGTTGCGGATAAATGGGTCACTCCGAAGAGAGGTCAAAGGCGTCGCCCTCGCCACTGTTAGGTCATCTCGTATCCAGGGATCCGTGCATCTGATACATCATCACGCACTCACAATCACGGATGCGCCGACAAAAGAATTGCGGATAGATGCACATATTTTAGAAGAGAACATTTCATATACTGCAGCAATAGAGATGTAAAAAAACGTTTAATTTACACCTAAGATATCAATTTAATTCAAGCAGCACAATCACCTGTATGTGAGGTAAACTTAATTTTTACATTTTATAGGAAACTACCTTTATAACTTACGATAAAAATTTGAATTAATGTTGTGAATTGCTCTTGAATTGAACCAGCATGGATAAATGAACGCTGTATTAGGTGATCACCTATTCAACTGCAAGTATTAGATGGAACAAATCAGGAGAAGAAAGGGGGAAGGGGTCAGGAGGCATAGTGGAACGATTCTGGGAACAATCTTACAAAAAGCCTAGGAATATCTGCATTGTTTGGTCAATCAAAATCTATCGGTGAGGAACGAGGAATAAGGAGCCTTTATGTTCGAATGTATTGCAACAAAATGTAAATAATATTTCTATTTGTTACGAAAAATGTGTTGCTGTATAATGTGAGATGGGCATTAGATCGTTACAATGATGACCTACAAATGGATCTATTATTTATTCATCCATTTTAATTCATCACTATATTCGTTCATCAATTTCCTTCTGAAATCTTTTATTTCTTTTTAAATTTTAATACAAAATAAACGCTTTAACCAAAAATTTGCGTATATATTTTCACTATCATTTTTATTATTTCAATAGCTAGCTCGTACTACATTCTCAGAAAAAAGTTCAAAATTTTAGCGCTATTACAGTTCTTGACCTATAGTTCTCGACTTCGTATTTATGACCTCATGTAACTCGGCAACTCATGCTTAAAAAGTGACAAGCGTAATTCAGAAGAAAAAATAAGCAGAGGATGCCGAAGAAAGTGAAAGATTCGAAAAAAAAATGTAATCAATCGTGAACATGTAATCAATGTTGTATCGATCGTGAACAACTACAGTAAGAGATAAGCGTGTGCTTGGGCGTCAACTACCAAAAACTTGAAATGCGTTGCTCATGCTGCAAGCGAAACCGGATGAGAATTAAATTTTTTGCACGCATGTTTCTCTTATTTCTCCTCCTTTTTCTTTCATCCGTCTACCTTCCCCATCTCTTTTCCAACCTTTTCGCCTCCCTACCCCTTCGTTCCATCCTTTAACTATCCATTGCTTAGATGGGAAAGGAAAAGGTGGGTAAAATTTGTTGCACTAGCTGGGTAAAATTTGTAGATCCGCTTAGCTTAATATAAACCTTTTATGGATTTATTGAAGAGGATTCTATTTACCAGAACGAGTTGTTAAAAAGCATGCATAAATCTTAGCCGTTAAAAAAATAAAAATCGCCTCGTAAATAAAATATGACCGTAAAATTTGGCAGATTTTTGCAAAACAATTCTTTGAAGTATAGGTTTCTATTACTTACTAGTAATGCAAATAAGGTCTTTGTAAGCAATTCTCTAATAAGCCTACTTTGCTCACAGGTTGTGTATAGGTTAGCTTCGAGGAGACCAAAGGGATGCGATAACCTCCTACGTAGTGGACAGAAAACGAATTACACCATCTGTCTAGAAAGTAATGCCAGATCATAAAACCTCAAGTCAAAAACCGCAACTTCATGTAGAAGAAGATTGTACAAGAATGCAGTCTGTGCTTAGGATACAATCATTTCTCCGTGTATGCACGCTAAAATACTTGTTGAATTTTTTTCCGTACCACTTCTACCGAGTGATGACAGAATGCTCTCATCGGCTAGGGGGTTCCGATGTCTTTGGCTGCATAAGCCGCGCTCAAGATATGGCGATTTTCCGCTCTAAATATCTTATTTTACCTTGAACTCCCTAAGCTCGGAAGTGTCTCCGCTAAAGCTTCCTGTAGGTTCCAGTACTGCTTCGTGCACCGAATGTAAACTGACTTCTGCAAAAGTTAGAAACTTGTCGATCTGAGAGATGTTGATGTTTAGTGTGACCTGAAGCTACCCGTGAACACAGATGGCTGCATCTTTAGTGCGACCTGAAGCTATTCGTGAACACAGATCTTTGGTTTCATGTGGGAAGAATGCGGAACTAATCTCAAGACGTGCACAGTTAGAACATAACTTCGAGTATCGATGTAATTTTGGCAATAACAAACTTGCAATAATGAGGAAATTCGATTCATAACACATATAAAGTGAGCAAATATCGGCGAAAGGTTTCGGTGATGTTTGCTTCGTTTCTAGAAATAGACAACACTTCATCACGCTTAGGAATTTAAAGTAAAGTTGAAAAAATACTTTCGATGGAAGTATTGCTTGGGAATCCTTTTAAACAATTCTCCCTCCCCCCCCCCCCCCCCCCTCAAAAAACAGTTAAACTTGAAATGATCCCTTCTCGAAGCCTGACTCCGCTTTCTCTCACTTCTTGGGCTGTCTCTTTGAGAGCGTTTAAACGGGTGATATTTAGCATGAGACTTCGATAATTCTATTGTTGCGTTGGTATAAGGCAAAATTTTAAAAAAAAAACGTTCGCATAATGCCAGCCGGAAATGATTAAAAGAAGCTGGAAATGATCAAAAGAAATAAACCACATGTAGCTCTTAAATATAGCCACTGATATAGTTTAAGAACAATAGGCTCTATGGAGTGTTAGCTATTCATCAGATTTTCGTAAAAGATCATTTCATATAATTTATTGCTGCCAGCTGGAAAATTGCATAAGCTATTTTGTTCACTACTAGATATGAGACTGACAACCCTCAAAGGTGAGTTTTATGGGAACTTTCTAACTGTTATTGTAGATTCAAAATTTTAATAAGCACTTCAGCATTTTACCGTGCCAGATTATAGTACAGGTAAATTCTATTTAGTTTTAGACGGTCAGCGTTTGCTGTGCGATCATGCAAAAACGAATGGCTGAATCGAGCAATTGCAAATAGAAAACGTGATTTCACCTCTGTGTTCAAATTGTTACGCAACCGAAGGTGGCCGAAATTTGCAACATTTACGCCGCAGATGTTTCTAGTCAAATAGGGTAAAGATATATGTGTTTAACGTTTATGTTTTGTAATAACTATCGTATATTATAATAATTGTATGTCGCGATGCAAGAACTTTTGGAATGTGCCTGCCTCATTCAATGTGGTTCCAAGTGAATCGGAGATTAGTATCTAACTCAAAGAGGAAGAAAAATTTCCTCCATCACCATCTTCTACCTTCCAATTTCACCGCATAAAATTTAAATAGATGGCGGGTTTATTTTTGGTGTATTTTTTAAAAATTGCATGAAAGCAGTAGGTAGTATGTGAGTAATCAGTCGTATAAAAAAGCATGGAACAACCGCCTCCCTTCGTGTTAACGAAAACAAATGAAGTGGTACATGTGACGAATTGAAAGAGATAATATATGTGCTTATAAACATGGTCATTTCGTTAAATTTTTTCTTAGATATGCAACAAATAGATAGGAATATTAGGATAGACAAAGTTGGATTATCACTGAAAATGTTCTTTCCTGCGAATGGTTGAAATCAATCAACGGAAGCTAGCAAATAATGAAGGAAAAATTGCGATTGAAGCCTTAATCGAAGAAGTGATTTAAGACAGCGAGCGATTTAATGCCCGTTACGTAATGAGCAAAACAATATTCGCTCTTAGAACTGCCACCACAACAAAAGATCGATACCCCACTTTTAGATTGAGAAATGAATATAAATATGCTGAGTATGGAAAATGTTGAAAATTTGTGCTGAAAAATTTCCATTATATAAAGAAAATATGGGAAGTAAATATTTTGGAAAATCTGAGGAATTTTTCATACATGGAAACCTCCGTAAAAAAATGATACCGCGTCAATTTATATGAGTTATTTCCGATAAAATATAACATTGCCTAAGGTTATCGCTCAAAGGATTTGATATTTATTTATTTCTTTGTTATTATAACAGTGTGACTTGATAGCAACGGATGTGAGTTGATAATAATAGAGGAAGAGATGAATTCAACTGGCATTCATAATGTCTCATCTACAAATAAGTGACATTGCATTATGTTAAGAGAGAATGTTTAGGAACAGAGATTACTTGAAAAGTAAACGAATACTTTACTCAATCGATAGATACCCATCTGTTTGGGAAATACCCAATGGGCAGGGAAAAAAGCAAAACAACCCATTACTCTGGGAATACCCACCAGACGGAGAAAAAAAAAAAGAAAAGACAACATTTGCAACGAACCTGGGCGTGAAATTTTGTGAACTGCCATAATGGTGAAAAAAATAATCGTGGCTGAGAAGAGGTATCGATGAGAAATACTATGCTTTTATGTGAGAGAGGTAGGTATAGATGAGAAATATTATGCTTTTATGCAAGAGAGATACGATCATGAATAACGAAAGCAATTTCAGGATTTAAAAAATATCGCTAAATGATATGAACATCAAATAGCGCGAACGAATTTTTCCATTCTATTGAAAAAGTCATCAATATTTAATCGACAATGGGTTATCTCCGACAAACGATTGCGAATATGACGAAATGTTTGACTCGTCGATATTAAATAGGAAATATTTGCATCTTGAGGCATAATATAATAAGTAAATAAAATCCACATCAAGTATATCTCGGAGACGGAAATATCGATTCATGTTCTTATGAAAATCGAAATGAAACTGCATACACTCAAATGTTAATCGATAGAGAAATCTTTGCTAGCTAGGAAGTACGCTTTACACTACATCCTTGTGATATGCAACATGCTATGTAATGAAAAATCGGATTTGCTTCGTTTTTTTTTTTGCACACCACAAATGCAATAGGTATCGTGGAATGCATACCTCTGCACTTCTATCTGCCACATAAGACGCCTAGATAGTGGTAAACATAGAGTGCAACTCTATACAATTTAACGCTTCTTGATGGAGTTACATACATAAAGTGATTTTAAAAAAAGTAGGAAAAAAAAACGCAAAATGTGCAATTTAAAGATGAGGGAATGAGATAAAAACGAAGTGAGATGGAGTGAAGTATAGAGAAAATCACAAATATTGAACATCTTCGAAAAAAAAATATAAAGAAACGTTTTTTTAAATAGAAATACAGAAATATAGAGAAATATAGGAAAAATAATAATAAATATATAGAGAAAATCACAAAAAAAAAAATAGAAACACTCTTTGTATGGACACTTCCACATTTTTTGCAATATGTTGTTCAAGCAAATTCAATGCAAAAGTGAGAAAATAGATCAAAGATTACATTGTTGCAAAAGCGAACATTTCATCTATTTTAGGATGCAAGAATTTGCTAGAAAAATGCAAAATTTGATCCTCTAAAAAACTGAAAAATTCTAATGAAACGTTGCAACAAAAACACATGAAAATGAGAAAGTGATCAATAAAATCGAAAAAAAAAAAAGAGCATTGAAGAGAAGACAACGATGCAATTGCAAATACGATACCATACTTTCATATTTCCTTAATATTAGGGATTTAAAAAATTAAATATTTTTCATGCAAAAATTCCTTCTAAAATTGAATGAATTTCAAACAAATTATCGAATCTACCCATTCCAATCATAGATGGCAGAGATGAAAAATTCGATTATCGAATAAATCATGCGGCAATTTTTTTTTTGTAACTGGAACTTTTTTTTTTCGTTTTTCCGTTCGATGAAATGTTTGAAAATCGACAACTGTTAGATAATTTTAAAGCGTCGTTATTTGTGAGAGAAATATTGAGCGCATTTTAAAAAATCGCCAACTTTATTTTTATTCTAATTCATAAATTTTGAGTTTCATTAAAGGCGACGATTGTCACACTTGATAACAGCGCATTGATATAAGACAATTATTAAAGTTGGTTACAAAAAAAAATTATCATAGAAGGATGTGGACTGCTTTCTGGATCGATCCTTGAAAAAAAAAACAACGCTATGGCTAAAATTCCACCTAAAGAAATGTGAAAATTTCTCTTAAGACACCTGAGGCTTCAATACCATGGAGCGTACGTTTGGCACATCGGTATCTTTATGCTAAACGAGGATGGAACTGAATGAAGATGAAAGCAGATATGATGCCTATAACGAAGAAATACGATATATAATAAAGATTTATTAAATACAAATAGAATCATATGACATTTCGCCAGCGATATATATATATATATATATATATTTTAAATGCAGACTTTGACGATTTACTTACAACTTAATAGAATCACTAACAAAAGTGAGTTGGCAAAACACGTGGGATTTGAAGAGTCTGAATGCGGCTAAATGAGGCAGAAAGAGCGTTTGACAACGGCGAGTTGGCGAGAGGGATTGATGCACATCGTCGTGTTGAATGCTTTTGCAAGTGGAGAGAGGCAGCGTGCGGAAGCGAGCTTCTCTGAACTAGAATTTATATGTTTGCAATCGACAGTGTTTCCGGGAAACCGGCTCCGTTTACAGCTGTCAATAGCGCATTTCACTTTCAACATCCAAAAAACGAAACGAGCTGATCTCCTTCGACTGGCATAGAGGTGCATCAACGTTTACCACAGCCGAACCTATATTCGCTCGATGCTTTTCATCCTTTCTTTTTTATAAGGGAAACGCAATATTCATATAGTATTATTGTGGAAAATTTTTACTACTTCTCAACACTTTCAATTGTTTGTTTTTTTTTTGCAGTAGGACTTGTTGCCATAGATATCCTTGTCTCTTTCACAGCTTAGTAGAGCGTGTTCTTGAGCCTCTTTTTGGCAGTTACTTTTAGCAATGTTCCATATTCCTCCTTTACCTTTCTATCACACTGCGCTCATCAAGCATAACTGCACTATAGAATATCGAATACCAAAATATTGAAGAGGTGGTACTCCACAAAAATATTTCAAATTGTAAGAAAAAAACGAAATATTGTTTTCCCGAAACACTGCATTAACAGATGCGTATAAAATTATGGCAGTTTTTTTATTTCATCCAAATTATAAAAAAACTTTCGATAATTTTTTTTTCATCATCATTCGATGCACTAATCATCTTCTACTGTTTATATGTTTACCTTTCCGTCCAATTTACCTGCAAACGTGCAAAAAATGTGAACACTTAGAGAATATGAAAGAGAATGAATCTTATAGAAAATAATTGCATAAAATTTTTGAAGGAAACCTAAAATAATCTAAAAATGAAATATACTAGCAAAAAATAAATATTATTACAAATTCTCCACTCTCATATATGTAAAATATCAAAGAAAATTCTATAATGTTTTAAAACTGTTGCTTGAAATATGTTCATCAAGCGAACACTTACTTCTGTCGTGTTTTATTCCTCGTTGACAAATCTAAAATGTGAAGTACTTGAAACTGAATGTAAATAAAAGAATAAGTAATTTTATGCAAATTAAGTTTGATTGAGTTTACATAAAAATATGCAACCCTAAATCATCTGGGGGCATCTAAGCAACGGTCATATTCCAATAACCGTGTGCCGAAGAATAGATCTTCGAGCCATTGATGAATCTATGCGCTACAACAACTAGTGCAAAACTGTATTTTTTGTTCGCAGCAACTACACGTTCATTTCGTTTAGCATTGACTTAACGTTCATGCTTACTAGATGACTACTGAGCTAGAAACTTATTTCAAACAATACCGTATGTCTGAGTATCGATAATGCATATCTGTACGTCTGCATAAATTTATGAGAGTATATATGTATATGTATGTGAATATCGACGTGTGTGTGCGCGCATTAGTGTTCACGTGTCTAAGAGAATATTTGAACCTGTTCCCCTCTTTAGTTTCATTAACTCGTCTGTAAAAATTAAAGTCATAGAAACTGACAAAAAAGTTCTCTCTATAATATCCCAACTTATATTCGTCTGCAACCCATTCTTTTTTATACCACTCCATTATTGAAATATTTTTGAAAAATTCCTGTAATTAGCTGACTGTAAGCAAGAAGTAATTTCTTAGAAAAAAAAACGAGTTCACCCATATATATATATATATATATATATATATATATATATATATATATATATATATATATATATATATATATATATATATATATATATATATATATATATATATATATATATATATATATATATATATATATATATATATATATATATATATATATATATATCTGAATGACTTGGAAAATTCCTCAAAGCTTATTTTTCCTTTTCAAGAGCACTTCGAAGCGTGACAGGTATCTTCACAGCTATTCAGACAGCTAAGATGATATATTTAATCGATGAAAAGAGGTAATTATCGATGTGTGGGTATATTTTTGAAATAGTCCCTCCAAAATGCGAACTGAAGAAGAATAATAAGTCGGAATAAAATGATAGATGAGCTATATCTATTTATTAATGAAAGAGATGTTAAATATGAGGTGATAGTGAGGCAAGAGGAATGGTAAAGGAAAATATAAAGATATGGCGAATTAAAAGAAAACAAATAGGCAATAAAATAGTTGAAGAATGGAGTGCGCAGGTGATAGAAATCTGCCTAAGTTTAATTATAGTATAAAACATTTCAGGTGCCATGTTGAAATAAAATAGCCTCATATGAAATTACGTTTAAATTGGCGAAAAAGAATGCATTATCAAACTGATGTAACGTTTACTGGTCATCCTTTTAGCATAAATTTTGCTTCATTATTTCCGCATCATCTTTCGCAATCAACATAATCTAACAACTAATCAAGAATGAAGGTAAATATATCTCTCAGGTATTATAATGTTGCACAGCATCAAAATTACTAGAGGTAAATATTGAATCTTTGTGCGTTTAATATCGCTCAACTATTACCTTTGACAAAATGAATGTAGAATAGTGCCAGCCGAATCGAACAATGCTCCAAATGCAAGTATATGCATTATATTCGCATGCACAAAATCTCGAATTGGGCGATGAGAAGCATCGAATAGTTGTAAAACGATAAAGTGCAGCTTATTAACCTCATATATTGATTGTCTTAGATATCAACAGGTAGTTCTTTTAAAAATGAAAAAATTTAGTCACCTTTTTCTATCAGTTATTCATCACCTATAAAAAATCACAATAAAGCTAGAAAATTTTATGTGTGCTATTTGCAATTCGGTAGAAATTTCTGCTGGAATTATTTTAATCTGGAGTGATATGTCCCTAGAAGTCTCTCTCTCCCTCTCTCTCTCTCTCTCTCTCTCTCTCTCTCTCTCTCAAAAAACATTTCCTTTCGAAATTTTATCAATGAATCCAAACATCATTACTCTATTCAACATTACTTTATAGTATTCACTTGAACAAAAGCCTTGGCTAGCATATCGTGAAAGTAGATATCTACTTTTGAATATAAAAGATTAGCTCAAATGGAACTACAATTAAGGCCTCTAAAAAATGTCCCTTTAAAACCATTGGAATTCGGATGCAATAACATACCGCATCAAAACTTTTTAATCATATTAAGCAGTATCTAAATATTTATTAAAAGATTACAGTGGAATGAGAAAAAAGACTATGAAAAATGCACATTTCTCATGAATAGAAACTTTTCTCTCGACGCTTATAACCCTCAATTCGAAGAGAGCAAAAAATTAAAGCGCACTAGCCTTTATTTCAGTAAATATGGTACTCTATATTCGCATAGCTCAAGCAATTGAACCTTCCAATCAAATTTTTAATGCCGCATATTATCTTCGAAAATGTAAAGAAACTCGTTTCAATGAGTGAATATAAACTCTATATAAGAGATAATTTCTTACTTTTAATCTTACAGCATGGAATTTTTTCATTTAAATTTACTTTTGATTTAATTACTTCTAATTTAATCCTTTTTACTCTCAAAGGCAAACGAATAAAATTTGCAATTTCAAATGACGACAGCTGTTTGCAAAAAATATCTTGCACTAAAAATATTCCGGAAATATGGAAATTTATCCGGATTATCGTGAGAGTTTATGAGTTTGTCATCAGGATATCAAAAAAAATTTGTTATTTCATCGGTGTATGTGCACAGATGATCACGATTTTAACCAAGCCTATTAGATATTTAGACAGGTGTAGGTGGATGGTGTAATCTTCCGCTTGAGAGTCTACCAATTGCGTATCTCTAAATGTATAGAAATATTGTATTTGCTTGTTTGCTAAGTAAACGTTATGATGTGCAAATCAAATATTTCAAAACTTACGCAAAAAAAATTTCAACAAATACAAACCAATATCAATTTTAAGGAATTATACCATTTCTAAAGTCGACATTAAATTCAGCAACACTGAGTAAAATTGAGCAATATCTCAAATATTACAGTTCTCTTTGTTTCTGGTTCAAGCCCGCTATAGCAAAGATAATTAAGGTAAATCAGAGCTATTGGCTTACAACCGGAAATCGGCTGAAACCGAATGTATTTTAGAAATGTCAAATGGCTGCCGAGGTGGCATTCGTTTCTTGCACATCGTGTTATAAAATCTTGCATTGCAACCGAACAGCTTTAACTGCATAATCCAACAGTCTTACTTCTTTTGATTTTCTTATACAAATGGCGATATCGTTTTAACTGGCGCTCTCTTTACAATTCAAGAACACATCATCTTCACCTTATTAGAACAACTGAAACGAAGGGAGTTGGTGATGAACCACGTTTGATAGACTTCAATGTTAGCAAATTCTTTTCTAGCATGAAGTGTTTTATTCTCTAAACTTTTCGTTGAACAAAGATCGAAATTTGAAAAAAAGATGAACGGCAAGCAAGCACAACCCTTCGAGATTATCATTCACATATTCCCGCTCTCCTATCTGTTTGCTTATTATTTAGCTTGCATCCAGCTGGACCAACTTTCTGAAGGCTTTTTTTTTCAGCCTCAGGATTCCTATCTTTGAGGGTTGAGGGTTCTCAAAGCATGAATTTATGAGCCAGGCTTTTCCACTGCAGCGGAATCCGCTTTATCAACGTTGCTATGCGGCTCGCTAGTGCTTTAAATATTTCACCAGCCATATAAGCGCCATTATCTATTTTTGCGTCGTCCTTAGGTTCTTCAGGAGCTTCGAGGATAACAACACTATAATATTTCTTTTTTTTAAGCCTGGTCATTTCAATCAAAAATAGTTCTTCTTCAGGGATTGCGAGCATATAGTGGCGTGAAGTTGACCTGTTTTTCCTTTCTTAGAGCTCGTGTTGAGATGAGATTTCCAAGGCTATAGATAACCTTTTCTTCGGGAATAAGAGGTTCCAAATGCTGCATAATTTCACTGCTTTCTATTCTGCTAATGCTATAGATTTGACTTTCGCAAACGTGATAGAAGAAAACTTCCTTCTAAATAGTGAAAAAAGAAGCACTGCGAACAAACCGGAAAGCGAGTACAACCTCTCGCTGACAGAATAAACAAATTGCCGAGTCACACAAAACTAAGCAGTCTTACACGATTTCAACACAAAAAGATCTCTCATGTGATATGTTGTCTAGCATGAATTGCTTGGAATTCCTGGTGAAAGAGATTTCTAAAAACTGTCGCATATTTTTAAATATGGATAACGATGGGCAGGTATATCTTTCTAGCCGGTAGAAGCTAATATAAACAAAAGAAAAAAGAACAGTAATAAGGTCAATTGTAGAAGAGATGCAAAACCAATATAAAAAACAAGAAAAATAATTATCAACTCTATCTTATCGGAAACAACACAAATATAATATTGGGGGGGGGGGGGGGGGGGGGGGACAAACAGAATGAAGTATAGAAAATAAATGAAGAAATTTCTTTGAATAATGTAAACGTAAAAAATCTTTTAATACGAATAAAATTGAATACTCTATCGATTGCAAATTGCAAATTAATATCGATTAAAATGGCGTATAAAAGATTTCCGATACATCATTACAATCTAAACTGACTCATTCCTTTGGTTTAAAGTATTTTGGATGTCTTTTTCTACCCAAAGTTGTGCGCATATTCCCTTATTAGTTGTTTCCTTTCACCGCCGCTAGCTAATTTTACGTGATCCTTCCCAACATAAAAACTCTGTAAATTTTTACAGAGGTAAAAATTATTGCCCAATTGTTTCTTCCAATTTTAAATGCTTTGGCATAATTAAGTCTTGCACTGATTATAACCTTGGGGCGAAGAGATCAACCTATAAACAATTCTTTTCATTTCCAACGCTTCACTGAGAAATCCTATTCGAACGGAGTGATAATCAAATTAACATAGCTCAATCCGAAAGGATTCAGTAAAAAAAAAAATGAAGCATCAGTTGTAAATGAAAAAAAAAAGACAAGTTAAAACTAAACTTTGTTCGGAAAGTTGCCCGAAAAACTCACTGATTTTTAGGAATTGCGACTCGTTGAACGTGAAGCAAAGCGATCGAAAACAGCGCCGACTAAACTATCGCAATCTATCAAAGTTGAAAAGGTGAATCGAATTGTGCAATCAAAAATTGTTTGAAAGTGCGCTCAATTACACACTCTTAAACCAGCCGTCAAGGCATAACAACTTGGTTGACATCTAACGATTTTGTTGTCTTCTCCATTCAAAACCACCACTTCCCACCCGTTCTTATTATTCATGCCTCAGTATTAGTGCGAGAACCTATTTCAACCTAGCTCTCTGGTCTAGCTAGATAGCTAGACTGGGATATCTATTTCGGTCTAGAATAGTTATTCAGATAAAAAAATTCCTCTCTAGCCTAGTTATTCTGGATGCATCAAATATTCAACTATGACCATTACAAGGAAAAGAAGTTTGAAAAGTATGAATATTAAAAAAGTGACGCACCCGGTTAACGTCATTACTTGAGATGCAGCCTAATGGAATTAAGTTTTTGACAAAAGTATCAGGGTTGAGGGCTGCCCACCCCATTCCCCCCTCTCCCCACCCCCTCCCCCCATCACGCAAGGAATTTTTTTTTGGAAATTTTTGACGCGAGTATTGAATGAAAAATCTTTAAAACCTGATTACAAAAATAGTAAGCATTTTCAGCCCTTCTGAACGAAAGAAGATCTACGGGAGCATTGATTATGTGCTAATGCTCTCAACGTTCAGCACTACATAGCTCTTTTTCGGCCCGACGGGCACAAGGACTACTCAACGGGGTATCTTTGCGATGCACTTTCGTGTTATACCATACTCACCAAAATCAAAGATAAAAAGCTTTTCGAAAATTCCCTGAAAATCTAACCTTGACGGATTTCAATTAATGCCTATATTTTACGAGCTTCCTCTAAAAATCAATGAACATAAGTTTGGGTTTGAGTGATAATTTTTTGGGTTTTATAAAACAGAAGAGCAAAGTATGAGAACAACGAATTAGTAAACAGACATTTAGTGAAATACTTAAAAGTTTTACAAAGGTAAAACAAATGCATAGATATGGTTAATTAGATATTATAGTCTTATAAAACAAATGGACTGGTAAATTTTAGAAGTTGTCGAAGTTTCTCTAGTCGAAAAACAAATGAAGGTGTACCTTACGATATTTGCAGTTGTATTTGTTTAAGCAGAGCGCGTAAAACTAAATAGAGTTTATCCAGAAAGTTTTTTGAAACAGAATAGTAAGTACGCTACAAGCAGCTAAATAGGCTATACATGAATAGTTAGTTGAATGGATCGATGATAACGAAGAGTCCATTACACATATAACACGCGTACATACCAATAAGCAAATGTCGTTCTGAGAGAAACAGAATTAAGAAAATAAAAGCTAAAGGGAAACATCTCGCGAGTGCAATCATAGAGGCAACAGACCGCTATTCGAGATTAGATGTTAGGAATGCAAGAGCAAGACGCGAATTGATTACCTACGAAAATAAAATGTGACCAAGTTTCGGCCCATATCCATTTATGTGTGCACTCGAGTTATGCGCGGGCCACCGTCAGAACTATACGCATAACCCTGTTAGTAGGAGAAGTTGCATAGACAACTTAATTGCGCCTAGAGAAAGAAAGAAGTGGAAAGGAAAAGAAATAGAAATCTATAGGCAAAATGTGTATTAAGAAAAATATATAATAAATACAAAAGTTACAAACAATAGCACCTACCTCATCGCCATACTCGGTTTCTTCCTTCTTCATAAAAAAAGAGCCGTTTCAGAAGTACGACCCGCGCACCATTGACCACTGAGCTCCATTTCGTGGTTCTACAACTACAACTTTAGTCCAATAGCCAGAAGTTACGCGAGAAGAACAATAATAAGGCATTAAACGCTAATGCGCGGTAAGTGCGTACGACACTAACTACTAATAAAACCTCTACTACAAACACACCGTTACGTATACGATGTACTTAGTTGTTAAGATACAACAACTCTACAAGTTAGAGTGTTATATATGAAATTGAATTTTAATACCTCCAGAGATAAATATTAGTATGTGTAACAATAATTGCCACCAAAGGCTGATATAAAATCTAGTGCTCAATACTGGAAACAAAGGCAGTGTATTAAAGTAACTTTAACAAAAGGGATTGAAAACGAAACAAGATTAAGCAAAAATAAATACGTTGGCGATGGTCATAAAAACTGTCGGTAAACTGAAACAAAGGAAGTTGAAAGGTTTTGAGTAAACATGTTAATAATAATATGTGGAAAACTGTGTGGAAGGTTATATTAAAATCTAAAAGTGAAGAGCTATAAAACGGGGGAGCGGCAATAACAGAGGAAAATCAAAGTCTAAGAGTAATGTAATAGAAAAATTGAATATAAGAACTAGAGTGTGTTTAAAATATATCTAGAAAGTAAGGTATATCCAAAAGCAAAAAGCTAAAGATTCGTATAGTTTAAGATAAAAAGCAAAAGACGAGCTATCGTCATCAGTGTAACGGTGATGACTAGTGATCAATAAGGGTTTCAATGCTGACGGCATCGACTGCGCAATAGTGTCACCGGTAGAGCAATAACTATATGATCTACGTTTGATGTTAAACCAATCGATACGAAGCGAATAACATTTAAAGTTCACTAGAAGATTTTAACGAAGAGATACTACTATAAGAATACCGCAATAAATTAATCAAACTAATGCTTAGATGCCCTATGGCAATATAGAAAATAAAATGACGTAAATAAATGCAATAGCTCCTGCTAGGCGTCAAACATCGGCATGACGAAGTGTCTCGAAGGCCTCTGCGGGAGACGCAATTTTCAACGGTTGCCCAGGTTTGCGTCTTCCGGTTGTTTGATTGCTGCGCATCATAGTCAAGCTGAGATAAAAAACTTTGCGGCCGTTTGTTACATAGATGGCTGTAGGTTCGCAAAGCCATACGGGATCAGGGATTTGTGGAGGGATTTGTATGTATCGACGGTTCTCCATTTATCCACGATAGGATGTCTCATTTGAAAGAGAGGAGGGGAGAAAAGGGCGCTAGTGAAAGGGTATGATATAGTGAGAAGCAATATTTTTGACCAATGTCCGTTCCTGAGCAACAAACTGGGAGAGACGAGGGGTGCACTGGGACCAGCAGACTACTTGTACTTGGCTGTCATAGAGTATGTTTGAATGCACTCGGTATGGAGTTGTGGATAGCAGGCGGCAGTAGTATCGGATGAATTTTTTCTGAGCAGGACTACATCCTACCTTAGAGTTCTCGAGAATAAGCAGTACAATTACGAAAACCTTTCAGGCGATAGGCAACGTGCCTACCTAATGTTATTATTAAAAAAAGATGACGCACCACTGATTCCTATCAACATCATTCGTCTCTACTCAGTGATGTTTATTCTTTCTCAATGGAACATTGTTTATTGTTTACAGGTAATCACTGATAACATTTAAAATCGCATTGAGAGATAATCCAATACAAAGATAGTGAATGCATTTGATGAGATACGGGTAACAGATTGATAATGATAAAAGGTAAGCTATGGTCGTGAGCGACCGATCGATACCGGAAACGCTTTATTTTTTGCATTTGCATTTCTGTTTTCAACTCATTAAAGACAAAACTAAATAAAGCATTTTTATATGGGTGTTTTTCCTATAATACTACCTCATATGATCATCAAGCAAAGTCATTAATTACTGGTCAAAACTTCAACGGTTTGATCTACCATTTCAGGAAGCCCACTGATGCGTAAATTACGCGGAAATATTTGTAGCGTAGCTTATAGGTGAACAATGTGGTGATATGTTTGTTTATATGAACGAAAACAGATATGAATTTATCCATAAGAATTTAGCTCCGATAGAAGTGAACGTTTTATTTGTTTCCGGAAACGCAACTTCCGGAAAAGATGCTTTATGCATGAAAAGCTTTTATATGCCATAAAATAGTGCAACAGTGCGAAATGCTTCGTTGTATATATTTCCGGAAATTTCATCAGATGAGCTGGGATAACCGAATAATTTGCACAGGTACGTGTGGGTAGAAGTTACCTGAACTCATTAATTTATTTATCAGACGGTCAAACATTTTATAAAAATACATTCACAATTTTACAAATAATAATAAATATACAATGGCGCATAAGTCATGTGATTAGCCACTGATATGAGGGCTGCTGATATAAGCGTTGAAAGTGTGATATGATCTCAAAGCATTATCACCTCACTGATAAAACTGCAAACATATAAAAATATTCTTTAAAACAGCAATGAAACTTCAGTGCCTAGTTCTTGCGTTCAAGTTGAATGGATTCAGGATATCTAACCAAAATGGAATGTCCAGGAAATGGTATCGACTGTTGGGCTTCGACGTTCGGGAAGAATATCGAGAAAGAATTTTAGCGTCGAAATAAAACAAAAGATAATCTTAAATTTCTTGCTGACGAGATGCAATAAACTGGAAAGCTAAAGAAAAAAAAAACAAGGTGAGATGAACCCGATTTTATGAGGTTGGAAAAAATTATAGAAATAATTCGATATACTCTTCAAAACAGATCGGTCGTTTGAAGATGCTTTCAAGACTGAATTGAACTTTCCGATGTGTTACAATGAAAACAACTTTGTAAAGTGAGAAGACTCCAACATATTTCTAGCGCATATAACATGCAAATAGGATGAACAACTTGAAACCATAAGGAGACGCTCTTCATCCAGTATAGCAATCCGATTCACCACCCCCCCCCCCCCATCCAATTACAGAAAATATTCCGGTTGAACTACACCATCGCCGACTTCAACAATATGTGCAGAAGCAAGAGCTTAGTACATGTTTAGAGGATCGTATTACACTCTAAGTAGTAATGAGAGACCTAAGAAATAAAAATGAACAGCTGATTATGTGAATTATCTTTTCTAAATCCAAATGATCGAAGTTTATGCAACCTCCCCCCCCCGTTTCTAGTCCGTGCACCCACTTTCCCCGCATTGACTTCGAGAGTTTCGCGCTACCCAGCATGCCCCTTCCAGCTGATGGCAGCCCAACCACAAATTCAACACAATTTCGAGTTTCGACAAAAAATCACAGAAACAAAATGTAAAACACCAATAATCACCAAATAAAATTAGCTAACAATCGATAGCCTATTAATTATATATATCGCCAATTAGTAAGCATTCTGGACTTTACAGAAAGCGACATTTATCAAATGTTAGTGGTTTTTTTTTTTGAGAAATG
Organism: Ascaris suum; assembly: GCA_013433145.1. Taxonomy (NCBI): domain Eukaryota; kingdom Metazoa; phylum Nematoda; class Chromadorea; order Rhabditida; family Ascarididae; genus Ascaris; species Ascaris suum. The sequence continues at coordinate 980,466 of CM024172.1, read as the reverse complement.
AAATTCTTAAACACCTGGGAAATATGAGATAGGATAGGTATTGGGTCTGCTTAAAAGGACTGTTGAAAAAAAATTTACCAAGGTAAATATCAAGGAAAACCAAAGTGGAAAAATGAAATGCAACAGGTAGTGAAAATCATATATACTAAATAAGCCATCATTTTTGGTTTGTTTTTGAAATGATAACTAAAATCATACAAAAATGAAAAATTATGTGTTATGCTCGACGATTTCACTTCAGAAAGCTTATAATTGCGATTTCATTTCATAAAGATCTCCTCATAACCTCGTTAAATGATAAAGAATTTAGCTAGACTGTTGAATTTTATACTTAAATTTTGCAACTGATATTATCCAGTGAATATTTACAATCATAGCGGGTATTAAAGTATTGTTATCGTTATGATCGCTGATATATTATTTCGATACTTGAATTAAACATGCAGATCAATGAGAAAAGCGGCTAAATTAGGTCAGCTAACAGCGCTTATCATCACAAACGCAATATCTCAAAAGATGCATTCATCAGAACAATGAACACAACGACGCAATGAAGGAATACTTCTCCGCGATGAGGGTATCGGTACAAACACTGATCTCTTCGTATACGAAAATTTAAATAGCCTACAAGCTTATGTCTATGCTCGATTCGCATTTCAGGCATATTTCGAGCAGCAATGATGTATTAGATGGATACACTTAATTTGAGTTAAATTGAAATTACAATTAAAATAAAATTGTATAGTGTAATAACAATGCACAATAAATACTACACCTAATTTGCATTTGCATTTGTTTATGTAGAACGCATTACATTGGCATCATCATATGTAAATTTTGGATTCTTTACCTCAACAACAATCCTTATAGAATTGTTGATGTTATTCCTTCTAAATACTTAAATTTCTTGAGGAAATTCGATTTTATACAACTTAAATAAATGAAATATAAAATGCGCCGGTCAAAGAATGCTTTTTGGTCAAAGAATACTACATATGAGCTTATAATGTCCATTGTTCAAAGTTTACTAAGGAAAGAAGGAATGTAAGGATACGTGGATCGACAGAGTGAATATGCAGAAGAAATTAATTAATATGGACGATACAAACCCGTCATAAGCAATTCGGTAGAGAGAATCAATTATATATTGGCACTATTATCGGATCACTCGTATTTGACCTATTTCATTCCTGCTGGCATCGACTCGAATCGCATCAAGCCACCTTCCGTTTGGCATAAGTTCGGGTCCGTAGCACTACGTGGACGTCGCATATCATCCACGGTCACGTCAACTTGTAAAAAACTACTCAAAGAATCGGCTAATGGTTCCACCGGTATAAATAGCGAATGTGATGACGTTTTTCCATGCTCGGTTCCAATACTATCTGCAAGATGAAAGACTTTTAAATTTCTACTAACAAAAAGGGTGTCACAAACCAATGGAACTTGTTACTTACAAAATTATCCAGAAGTTTATTCAACCATAGAGTATTAGAAGAATTGTGATGGATGTTGCATGCTACACTTTCCAAAAATATGAGGTCCGATAATTGGAAGTCTCCAATAATTCAACTACCTTTTCCATACACCGAACTTATGAGGTTTTCCTACTGGAATTCTTAAATACGACAACTGAGTGACGAAGTTCTTATGAAAAAAAAAAGCGGAAAAGAGCAGTGTATAGCCGCAGTGATGCAGAAACGAAACACTCAAAAGAAGCACAGAAGGACGAAAATCCATTCCAACCTATATAGATAATTAGGTGACTACGGAGTAAAGAAGCAGGTATGCATTTTCAGAATCGAAACTCTAGCACACTCCGACATCGGGGATTCAACCGCATATGCCAGTGCATTGCACTGGAAAAGAGCTTCAGGTAGGTGTACTTGAAGTCAATGATTCAACGCTGCTTCTCTCCCTCTCCCTTCTCCCTACGGCAACGAGCCGCATAACTTTGTGCAAGACCTCGTCATAAATCATCCTTCATGAGCAGGAATATGCAAACCTCTAAGATGTTAGTAACTGATGATGATATCAGCAGACAGCTCTTTGTAACTTGCTATTACAACCATTCCATAATAACATCTCTAAATTTCATAAACATCGTGCCGATGCTTTGGGAAAATATTTCAGCATAGTTCATATGCTCCTCCCCTCTCCCCCCCCCCCCCCCGCTCCCCCCTGTGGTAGTAATGTGACTGGCAATCACTAGTATCAGATGGCTTGTACCTTCCGTCCCTTATTGCTAAAAATCAAACTGCGACAGTACTGAACCAGATGCTTCATGAAGCTGTACAAGGAAGAACCAACCGGTATCCTCTCCAGTCGAATAAAAAGTAGTCTCTGTTCCTCTACGACACGCACTCAATTCCCTTCCCAGCTGTCCCAACGAATCTTGACGATCTTCGAGAACTGCTCGAGGCTGAACATCGAAGCGCTTATTAGATTTATATTGAAACTACAACTAAAGTTTCCAAAATAACTAGAAATTTATATGAACAATGGCCGAGATCATAGATCTGTCATCTCTCTAAGGACAAACCTTTCGTGATACGGCTTAATTATATCCATTTATGAGAAAGCTGACGCAATATTTGACTAAATGACCTAAAAAAGAAGAGGGAAAGACTGTAGGCATCTTCCAGTTTAACGAGAGGATAGTATTGTTGAAACATGTTGAGCACATATAACCGTAAGTATGCGATTAACGATTAATACGACAGTGCCTCACAAAAGACAAAAGCGAATCCTTCTGCCCTCGATAATGCCTCATCAAGATGGCTCGAAGTGCACATATTTGAAACTGCCATCCACTAGTGGATTGTAGTATCATATTATATAAATTAAATAAAATACTGCTTAATTAAATACCAAAACTAATTAAATACAACAATATTTCTCCCCACCTAATGACATGTTCTCACAAAACAGTTATTAAAGTTTGGTAAAAGCCTACCGAAATAACATCGTCATCATCGGTGTCCGTTTCGTCGATTAAATTCTCAATTATTGTTGGTACAGGGGTGTTGTTGCATTGTTGGTTTCGATCAGTCGATCTGGATAGCAATTCGACGGCACCCGCATGTGCTAATTCAATTGCTAATCGTAACTAGAAAACAATACGTTTCATTCGCACATTGATAAATACACCTTGGCAGATAGGTTGATAAACAAATGGGAATTATTTGTGAACCTTCAGTGATAAGCACCAATGCACTTTATAAAAATATAATGTTTATAGTTTCCTCTAATCAATTACATGTTAACGGTTCAACAATGATTCCAGGATACTATGAAAGGATTAATCTTTCATAAAAGACCTCACGCTTATCGCAAGTGTAATTTCTTCCATCCAACAATTCGATCTCTGAAGTATGTTATTCGTCAACTTCAGCAATGGGCATATCGTTATCTTATCTGCTTCATTATGAAATAGGTAAGCAAATATATTAAAAATCTAGGACAGGTGAAGTTAAAAAGAGGTGAGAAGAACAGGTAAGGCTTACAATTATGACGCATTTAGGAATGCACGCAATTTGGAGCGAAAAAAAGTATGGTACTTTCAAAGTATGGTACTCTTTAGCATCACCAGAGATGCTAAAGTATGGTACTTTCAAGCTTCAAATGTCGGAATAATTAAATATGATGATCCATACTCTGCATTCAAACTTTGCAATTCTTTTCCAAATTTGGTAATTTTCTATAGTCAACAAAACGATCTTTCAACTGCAAACATGTCAACTGTCAACAATATCGTTGGTACAAGTTTAATTCACATACTTTTTACAACAGAGGCTACCTTTCTCCATGCCTTAGACCGGGCAATTAAGTCGTAATGAAAAACCCCTATCCAGGACTTTATGTGAAGATCGGAGCGATATGCGTCTATGCACTTGTCAAAACTATTCCTCTAAACTTGACAGTTTGAGAAAAAAGCATTAAAATTTTCAACAGACTTTATTAGACAACTGGAAAAAGGGGATGGGCATGACAACAGATAAACAATCGCTTCTCGACTTTCTTGGAGAGGATGGACAACTTCCGACCCAGTAGTGAGCTATAAAATGTCGAGATACCTCTTTAAGTGAGACGACACCGACGAGCATACCATTTTCGGTAACATAGGCACGATTGACGCCTAGAAGTGAGAATAACGAATGAACTTTATACAGTGAACAGCTCTCAACAAGCTGGAATGGTGAATCGTCGATGGCGATAAGTGAAAAATCGACCGATTTACGTAATTGCTTTTCAATCCATCTCTTCTCCTATAAAATAAAATAAATAAAAATACTATTTTGAAGGAAATAAATTCGTTTTTTGAGGCTAATGGTGAACTACTGGTACTTCATAAGGTTTGCAAACGAGGATATATTCTAGCACTTGAAAGAATTTGTTGAAAAAGCGTCAACTATAGGATAAAAATTTCAAAACTTTCTTATAGTAATATCTGAGATATTACAAATGCTGAAGGTTGAGCAGGGAAAGAAAGACCTGATTAAATGTGGATTCTGCGTTTAAGAAGCAAGTGAGCTGTTGGAAATCCGTCACAATTGAAAACCAGGATGGTTGCAACGAAATATCCAGAGAGCATTGTGGCGAAACTTCCATTTATCGAAGTTTCTAGCTCAGAATGCAAAAAAAAAAAAAAACTATCACAATCCACTGCCCACAAAAACAGCCATAACAAAAACCTCACTTTACAAAAAACTGCTGATATAAGTGGAATAGGCATGGTGTTTCAACACAGACTCAAATTATCTTTGGGAGGTTCAAATATGCAGTCAACAAGATAATTAGCTTGAGTGGCTTACCTATCAAACTTATTGGGCTTCTCCACCTAATCTTAAGAATCTACAAGGGGTTGCATCATTTATTTTTTCAATAAGCATGGCGCATTTGCGATGGTTAGATGGGTTTACAAATTGACATACTAGAATGGGAGAATTCGTAGGTAACAATGAACGAACATGGATAATTTATCGTAGACTGACAAATTATTTAACTGTATAAAGGGTGCAATTTTTATTCGAAAGGTAGAAGAACAATTGCAACCATTAAAATGGAATTCAGAGTTATGTGAAAAGTTATACATTTCGAGTCTAAAAAAATGCACAATGTTTTTTGAAAACAACAAATTCAACTCAATCCTTTAAAATGATGATGCAAAAATTTATGCAAAGAAATGAGATAGCTGGAATTTACCTCTTCAGGTGTGAAAGTGGGGATGCCTTTGTGCTTTTTTCCATGATGATGAAGAAATGGATGTGTAATATTACGTACAATACCTGCAATTTACTTTCCTATAGAGTATATCGAAAACGAAAGATGGATGAATACTAAAAAATATATATGTATAGAATTTGTATGATTATAGAGTTTCTTCAGTAGATGAAACATCCCTCGTTCAGGAGGACTCTACTGAGGATTCTACTCAAAAATACCTTCAGATGACCTTATCGAAGTCTCAAAATCTCGTACGATAACCGCTGACTTCAATTACCTTTGGTAGCATGCTCTAATTTGTGGATTTGCTGTTTCCGGAAAATCTTCCCGATTCTATAAAAGACTAATGGTCATTATTATAAATTTGCAGAACTGAATAATTTATCAGTAGCCATTTGTGTGATAAAACAAATAACATTGATAAGATCATTAAAAAATAACTTGGAATGTTTCACTTTAGATGGCGAACGTAAAAAATAATCAGTTTTGCCTTAAATAAAAATTAATAGTTTATGATGTGATAAGATGCAGTGCCTTATCGATAATCTATAGGTGATAAGATGTAACGCTTAAGAAGATAAGAGAGGAATCCCTAGTGAAAAATTATAATGCTAAAGCATTATGCTCATATAGTGCGCTAAGACTGAGAAGATATGCCTTATATTTTACGATAGGTTGCCCATTTGCATGTGCAATTTGAGAGATAGTTTTTGGCCTTTAGAAGGCGCTGACGACATGACCTGAGAGAAATCAAAACAATGATATAGCAACGTTTTTTTTTTGTGAGGAGGGTGGGAACCACGAAAAAATGTGCACAAGAGAAACTTGCTTTTAGCAAATATCGTAATATCAATAAACCGTATTATGCTATTTAAGAGGAATTTCTTTTTTTTTTCATCGAATCTTTAGTCGGCGACTTTGATAAATTTCTGATAAACTCATAAAGAGTGATAACTAACCGGTAACACTATAATGTGATTTCTTGTGTTGATCAGTAGTGAGTGATTTTTGATTGCTTGATGAACGTCGTTGTAATGCTCGTAAAGAAGGCGCCGAATGGCAACGTTGATTTGCTGCCGCGATTGAATGCTCATTTCCAGACGTATTATCACTCTCAAACGATAATGCGTAATTTGCATTCTCATATCCGTTAGCTTCGACGCGGTCATTTCCACTCATACATTCGCAATCTACCTCTTCCATTGGAATTTTCCTCTCTTCTGGTTTAGCGGGTGCTTTTACCCTGAAAATGATATGGATATTACTTGAAAAAATTATGGAAAAAATTATCTTTACATATAAAAATTACCGAGAAAAATTACCCTCTAAAATTTATAGGAGTTATGCTGCGCTTTCGGTAATTACATCATACAACTAAAATTATTTGCAGAGAAATTTCAATGTGTCGAGCAAATTTTGCAAAATTTCATAAAGCTAGAAATTTAAAAATGCGGCGAACATATTATTTTGAGACGTTAAATTGTGTATTGCTGCATGCGGGAACATGCATATAATAATCTCCATTTGCAAAATTATGATCAATTATATTTATGGCATTAATGATCGGCAACTATATTATCCTAGATTTTTGCTCGTAGAACCAGATTCCATCAGTATCACTTCAATATGGCGGCTTACTTCATTCTTTTACGTTCCAATCGTCGTAAACGTGAAGCAGCTGCACGCATTTTCGCATTTTCGCCAATTTGAAGATCAAGTGCCTGTTGCATTATCTTACGACTAACTGATCCGACCAACATCATCGATTCTGCAGAATAATTCATATTCGAAAAACTCTGCTAAGTGGAAAATCATTAAAACTTGACATCATTCAAGTTTTAAGTTGGAGGTGTCTCGACTGCTTCGACAGCTTAGATCGCCATTTAAAGCCTTGCAAATAAAAAGACACAGGCAAAAAAAAAAAAAAAGTAATAAAATTTGCAATCGAATTATCCTTATGCGCATTGTTAAAATGGGGCATCAAAGGCAGATGAATGTTCTTCCATGTATGGAAAAAAAATTCATTTGTAAAACTTTTCAGGCAATATTTTATTGAAGACATAGCCATCAAGTAAGGCATTCCGATCTACAATACTTTAACCTGCACATCATATTGGCAATAAGCTGTAAATAAGTTCCTATGATAGTACCATATTTTACTATTAGAGCTGTAAGCTGTAAGTAACCACTTTACAGTACGACCCAATCGAATAGAAAAGAGCACTAGTATGAATGTGATCAAAAATAAAACATAAGTAGAGAAAATTTGTGTGATAGACACCTATTCTCAGTAATGAAAAAATGACCACAGTGGGAAAAAAACCAACCAGAGTCGCTAACAACGGAAATGAATGCAAAGGAGGTTGACTGTCGAGAAGCTCTTTAAGTTCTCCATACGTACTCGTTTTACTCAATGATTTAACGTTACGAACCATAATTTGTTCAACACGTATCGCGTGTACTCTAAAGAATGCAAATCAAAAGCGCGAAAAAAAAAGCAATTAAAATCGAAAGACAGAGGAGTACATCATAAATCATTCAAAAAGCGTGACATATATTATGCAGCAAAAAATTGCTTTTGATTAACTATTATCGCTCAATTAGCTAATTAGTAAGTAAGAACTTTGATTGTCCACCTGAACAGGTGAAGAGATATTCCCGGCTGTTAACAAATAGATACTTCTAGCTGTTGCCAGTAGAATTGATCGCATTATTGTTCAGGTAGTTTTCGATGTGCTCGTTATTTTGGCGTTGCTCTCAGTATGCAAAGGTGCGAAAAATGCAAAACGTTTGTAAGATCATTTCAACGACAAGTTTCGACTTCAGAAAGTGAATAAAAAAAAAACAACATACGCAGATGCCGATTTAGGAATATCTGGCAGATAAGGTAGCCGCTTGATCATAATCAAACTGTCGAAGAAAGATGGCTGCAACGCTGAGGATACGATATTCGCTATAATCACTGCGATCTACAAAATATCAATAGTTGAGTTGTAATTCTATACGACTGATGGTAGTAGCTCATAAAACGAGAGCTAATATAATAAACCTGGTCGCAAAGATCTCAATCACTCATAGGAAATCCATCGTGATATACTACTCTCGTTTATTCCCTGAAGGTATTCGTGCCTAACAGGTATACTGCGCTAGTTTAAAGAGAGACCAATGCCCCTAATCAATAAGCGGGCAGATTTGTCAAAGCATATGGCCTTCATATTTTAACCGATCCGACAGCTACGTAAACTGTCCGCAATAAAGGTGTGTTGTGACCACAGTGTTATAAAATTTGAGGTTTTTTTTGGCACGGTTAATTTCTTTCAAAGATGACATCAGGAGAGAGAGTCATTCTGTATTTCACATTATCTCTAGCAACTCTGCTGCGGGCTTGCTCAGTTGAAACTGCTGGGCAGACAGACGGATACAAACATACATACAGACATGCACAGACACAACGCCGACATATCACACCCTGTAAACGCGAACCTGCAAACTCGTAGAATAAACGATCGATGAACCGCAGGCTGCAGTTTCCCAACTACAGTATCCCGCTTTGCTGGTTGCTGGTTGAACGAAAGATACCTTATCAATAAGATACTTAAGATGGCCAACATGAGCTGATAACATAAAAACGATAAACAGTGCCTCATCAAGGTAAAGCCTTTACGTTTCTAGACCTCAATGAAACAAACAATGTTCTCTGAATTTCAACGTTTTGGTTGAAAAAAGGGAATCTTGCCTACCAGGTAATTCGAATCACCTCTCGCCTACACATCACACACCTGATCACTTTACGCTCAATGACGCCATAGGATGCCATTCCGGATTAGCTATGAGCGACAAACAAAAAACCACATAGTATTTACACTCACCATCACAGGTACAATGTGCAACAATTGACCGGTCATTTCGAATGTGATTATTGACACAGAAACTGTATGTGTGACTGCACCGGCGAATGCTGCTGCAGCTGCAAATATTTTTGACCATGAACAAAAACAGCCTCATTCTAATCAAACGGAAATAAGTGAAAGAAACATTGCGTCCGTAGCACATGGAAAGGTGGTGCGGTGGAGGAGGGGAGAGGGAAGGGGGGAGGAAGGAACTTGCATCTGTTCAAGGACGAATAAGAATAACTTTTTGAGGAATGGGAAGGAAATGAAAAGAAGCTCATCAAAGGTAGAAAACAACCATTTTGAAAGGTGGAAGGGGTAAAACAATTAGGATTTAATTTAATAGGCAGGACAGATGTTGTTCAATGAAAAAATCTTTTTTAGTAAAAATCCGTAACGAATATTTTCGAAATTCTTCAGATTTGAAAGAAGCGGAGAAATGAAATTAAAGGAATGAAAAAACTGCAGGAAATTTTTGATGAAACTTGCGAAAAGAACTCTACGGATCAATAGTGAATGTTAGTATATAACGCACCAACAACCGAATATATGCCTGGATAGATGAGTATTTGTGTCGCTTCACCGCGAATACCATTAGGAAAATTAGCAGCCATAATCTCACCAAAAAGTCGTCCAACTGCAGCTCCCACTACGAATACCGGCATAAAAATGCCTGCTGGTACAGGTAGAGTGACAGCGATGATGCACATGAAATACTGAAAGAAAACTCTCGCTATAATCACCTTCTATGCGTTAACAATATGTCGTTGTACAATTCGAATGAAGAAATAAATTTTCGAGAAAAAGTGGTTGCAGCGATGCAGTTGGTTCTAGTTTTTATTACTCAGGATTAATAAGAAAATTGATGGTCACGATTCAACAAGCACTCGGAAATTCAACATTCTCGTGCCGAAATTAGAGAAAATACCTTGAAAAATTTAGAATACCTTCGGAAATTTATAAAGACAATGGCAAAAAAAGTTTAGAAATGGATTATTAACCTGGAAAATTAAAATAAAAGATTATGGCAAACAAGATGATACAAACGACATTTAATATACGCTCATAATTAATAAATGCAAATTAGATTAAATGCTTACAAAAGTGATTATAAACAGTGTGAGCTCTAGGAATATTGAATTCTCGCCATTTTCGCCCGTCCAACGTGCGATTAGATCTGAAGGGCATGCGTATGGAGATGTTATATTCGCACTCCATGTGCAGTTCTTGAAGAAGTCCAATAATTTGTGATTGAATACTGTCTGAACAAACAAAATTATTATTATTGTTATTACTCGTATATATATATATATATATATATATATATATATATATATATATATATATATGGCGGTACTTTTGTGTGCACAACAACAATGAAGTGCTAGTAAAAATTCAATAACATACTTATTGAATAAGCCCATGAAATCGCATCAACACTCCATTTGAATAATCCAGCATATACCGCACTCATAAATAAGATCTCCTCGTTCCGTGATCAACATAAACCTATGAAAAAAAATCTATGTTTCTGCTTGAAATATTTGCAATTTATAACCTGGTTGCTAAAACGGGACTTTTTAAAAGGTAATTTGTTTTAAGAACACGTCGCATAGCCCAAACCCATGAGGTAATGATATGCACTAATATTTTTATACAGAAAAAATTTCGAACTATTCTCGTAAATAATGCTTCAAATTTGAAAGTAAAATCCGCCGACGGGAATAAAACCCGCGACCTTCTGCTTTCCGAGCAGATCTCTAACAGGGGAAACCATCGGCACCGGTTGCAGATTTGACAAAGTGTTTTCACTCGTCACCAAACAATGATTACCATACAAGTCTGAACAACACTAAGGCAGGTTTTATTATGAGGTATTAAAGCTTTAAATTCAAACATACATCATTTATGGATGGCATTATACACGGAGAAACACTTTAGCGCCATTGCTATGCAATAATGAAAGAAAGAAAAATGCTCAGAGGATTTCAATCCTCGCTGATAACATTAGCAACTTGCATTTCCCTTTACCTTGAAAGCTCATAGTATTACAACAATTTTATAAAAGAAAATTCTCCAATTAGCTCATAGGTCTAAAAAATTTATAAAAAATTTACAAAGCTTAACTTCCTCAATGTGGGTCGCCTTCACTTGTGAAAACCTTAAGCACACGAGAATCCACAAAATTGTTATTTAAGGTGCATCGCATCAAATAAATCTACGTGCATATGCCTAATAAATAAAACCGACCGCTGTCGCACCCATTCCTTATAAATACCATAAAATTCGAAAAAAAAGCCAAGAAAATATAATAATAAAGCTAAATAACCTCTCCATTCATGAATTGGCCTAAAAAACTCGTATATCTGATAATAGCGTGTAGCAGAGAGACAACCGCCGGATAAACAAACCAACTGAAAATGATTCTTCCATATTAGCATTCAAATATCACAATTGCAAATTTAACCTAAATATTGCTTAGAGTAGCGCTTCTTTTCATTAGAATCTTTTTCATTATATTCAAACCATCAGAAATAATTCTGCAAAAATTAAAAAATTTTCATTCAGAAAACTATTTTAGACAATTCGTCAACGAAAATTTAATAATAACGATCCACAAAAAATTTTTTTCTTAAGTACGATTAAGAGAAACCTTTTTTTACTGGTCATAGATAATTTGAAGAGAAATAACGAACGAAGGAGTCCATATCTTTATGAAAGACACATGAATAGTTTTTTTTATCTTTATATTTTTAGCCTTTATAGATCTATATAATGTTCTCAGAATGAAAGAGAGATTTTTAGAAGACAAATGAATAGTTACTTCTTTTGAAATACGATCTTCATGAAACGATTACGACGAAGAAACAACACCAAACGACGATGGAGGAATATAAAAATTGCACCCGTTACACCACAAAAAAGTCTGAAATTTCCAGCAAAATTAAGTGGAAAATTATAACATAGCTTTTTAAATCAGTATTTAATCGACTTAGAAGATAAAATTGCGAGCATGAATGAAATATAAAAATAGAAACGATTTAGGCAAGCCTCTTACAATTAAAATCTTTGAAAGAATCTATTTGCAGTTTATTGATCAATCTTGCATTTGAACTGAAGGAGTAAGTGGATGTTTCCTTTTTCGCCATTTTTTTTTTCGAAAATGCCAGAAATAAGCAACCGGAAAGGTAATTGCTAACGGAGGTTTGCTGGAACTAAATTCACTATAGTTAATCATGAATAAAGTCAATCACAATAAATAGGAGCCATACCCAATAAGAGCGAAAAAGAAGAGCTCCTCCGGTACGAAAGAGCGATGCTGGAAAGCGGTCTGATAGAAAGCAACAACCGTCACTGAAATATACCACAGTGAATATTTCAACTATAGCATTAAAGCGTTTATTTCTTATTGTTCAATAATATTTCATATATGGAGCGATTATTTCGCTAATCTTTATATCAAACAACTGAATCTACATCATCTTTACAGGTGTAATCTACATTACCTTTATAGGTGCACACAAAGGACACAAGAACTTTTCAAACAAACCTTCTGACGATTGAGTATAGAGACGTAATAGAGAGAAGAGGATAGAGCTACATGCGGCAGCGAAGAAACCCCGCCAATAGTCACGTACTGCGAAATAGACGGCCGTTACTTCGATTGAGAATAATACACCTAAAATTCCTCCTCACTACAACTAGGTGTTCCAGAAAGAAAAAAACAAAACTGTTGAGAAAACATCCATCTCCAATTTACTTCTGCTGTTCTATTCTAAAGACGTTATTTTCGCCGAGTTTTTGCTTCGCTTTGGGAGGTGGAAGAGAGAAGGGGGATGTTGCTGTTACTCACCCTTCCTTTGGAAGACGAATAACAACTTCGGCTTATTACTTCCCATCACCGATAGGAATATGAGTGCGCGAATACGGCTTCCTCTATTCTTATCGCTTACCATTCCTACCATCATACTGGCACTTGATATGACGGAAAGATTTACATCATTTTTCAATCGCTCCAAATTTCGTACCACACTTTTCATCGAATTCCCTCTCATTGCAATCTCCATATAAATTTCGCTTATACAGGAATCGTGCATATTTTGCATATCGCGGGTGCAAAATTGCCCAAAAATCGAACAGTTTGCAGGTACAGGGAACTTACGTTAGTATAAAGGGAACTTACGAGATTATGCTCTATTCTAACTGCTTAATTCCTTTAATGTTCATAAAATACTGCTTTGTGAATTTGTGCACAAAAAGATCGTGTGCACAGGTTGTGAAGATTCCCTTCAAATGCCACCGTGTTCACAGGTTGTAATATTGCAAGATCAAGCTGCCGCAAAAGCCAAAAAAACATGAAAGAATAATCACCTCCGACAGGAGCACTGAATGTGCATGCAACGCCAACAGCACATCCAGCCGCAAGCAGCTCACAGCTCCTCGACTCGTTTGCGTAAATAGGCTGGAAGCTTCGTACCAAACGGCTGAATAAGTTGGCCACAATCGAACCTACATGGGCAAATGGACCCTGAAAAACCGCTAACATAGGATGAAGTCAAGATTTAGAAGATTTGCCATCTCCCTTTCTTCCTCATCAGATATCAAATGACGGAAAGGAAGCAATGCAAGGCACAGAGCCGAATTTCAAGAGTAATTTGCCAAAATTATGTGGAAGAAAAGGAATGAAGTATACCAAACGGCTGAACAAGTTGACAGCTTTGAATTTGACAAAATTATGTGGAAAAGGAATGAAATACAGTGATCAAAAACGTATGTTTTCAATATACACAGCTTACTACATATTGTGAAGCAAGATACCTGCTTTAAGCTGTAAGGGAGCAAGCATAATTAAAGACTACCTGGTTCCACCTGCATAAGGAACGGCTTCTTTGTGCACCTTAAATGACGCCCTAATGTTGAAATGCGGCCACTTGAAAATTTGATCTTTTATTTCCCTTACAGAGGTCAGTACTCAACAATGCCAAAAATTGCTGGCTTGAAAGCTCACTTATGAATCAACAGAGCACTCAAAGAAGAAGACATTGGTGAGAACCACTGCCCCTGAAAATCCGACCAACTTCTCTTAGAATTCAAAGTTTTTCATTGTCCACTGATATCACAGTCTCCGAGACAGTTTAACGAGAGAACTGTTTGAATGCCTTCTGAGCTAACGTTGTAGGATCTCAGCGTGTGAAAGGTGACAGCCTTGCGGCACCCTCGTCGCCGCCATTCCTTCGAATTTTGTCCTTCGCAAGATTTTTTTTTGCTAGCGCCCTTGGAAATAGGTAGGTAATAATCAACAACGAGACGAACATATAAGAGGATGCATCATCCATCAACCTGCGGTGATGAAAAATGAAAATAAAATTGACGCTGAAACTCCAACCTCTTTGCCTATGGGAAGACCACTTCCAATGGCGAGCGTTAGCCCAACCATTTTCGCAATAAGCGTCCTCAGCGAAAGATACTCTTTGAGCATGACGCCTCGTAGAATAGTTTTCATCTCGGGGATTCCCGAACCTGAGGTAGACAACAATTTCCTCATAGAATAGCAAAGCGGAAATTGCCACCTTACTCGAATAAATTTGGGTAAGTTGGCACCTTGCCTCACAGTAATTAATACATTCATTAATGAAGAAAAAAACGAATGTTTTTGCTATCTGAAACATGCAAGCTCTGTTTTATGATCGCCTTTTTAAAAACTTAAAAAGTGAATAGCAATCTTTTCTATTCCATTGAGGTGCTAAATTTAAAAAAAAAAAACTATGCAAAACGCTAACCAATAGCTTGAGGGGCGACATAATGTGTAAAGATAGCAGCAGCAACGACTAATATCGTTGTATAGCCGACTCCTGCTAGGAATCTCAAAACGATAACGACCACCTCTGTTTCATCACCAACCGAATGTACCAATTTCATGAGAACGTGACGCACTGCAAATCAATTCTCTCTCTCCCGAAAAAAAAACTTTTAAGCTGCAGAAAAGAACATCCAATAAAAGTTTTCAAATATTGATATACCACCTATATATCGATGTGTTATTGGTTACACTTTCACGTTAAAAGTAGGAAAAAATTGAAATGAAATTTCATTCCAGTTGATTTAAAGCAAAAGATATATCACCATATAGGAGAGATTCGATAATAGCAAAAGAAAACTTCGATAATATATTTTACTTATATCATTGAGAATCCACATATTCAACAGATGCATTTCGAATGAAAAAATTATTGGAACGATAAATCAGCACGATCATTGAAAAAATTTTCGAGTTGAAAAAGATCAACGAAATATCCCAAACTTTCGAATGTTATCAAGCAAAAAAAAAAAAAAAAAATTGTGCAATCGTTCGCTATCTATGAACCGAATTCTCTATTTGTTGAAATATCGGACAAAAATAACAGATAACATTCGTCATTTTATTATGAGCGAAGTGTGATTCATCCTTCCATTAAAAAAAAAAACTCGATTTCAAAAAAAAAAAGAATTCATAATTTTGCATAGCTGTCAATTCTACGAACAAATTAAATTAAATAACAATCTCTTAAGTAAGAATTCTATATCTGAAATTTTAAATTGAAGGAATTTTAAAAAGCTTCAAAGCTAGGTCTAAATTAAAATTCATAAATTTTTATCGAATTCTCTCCGAAGCAAACAAGTAAATATTATCGCTGAACCGGAAGAACCGGAATACGTGAAAACATGATGCATGCTGCTTGTGGTAAAGAATTGTGAGTTCAATACGACAAGCATGTTTGCATAAGTGCAAAAAAATTTGTCTATATACCTCAATTTATAATTGAAATTAGTGAAATTAGTGGGAAAAAAACAAATAAAACGAACAATCCTGAAGCTCGATGATACATGTTTCCATCGCTAACGATAGCAATGCAACCGTGAAGCCAAGTGCGATGAGGAAAAGCCAATCTTCGATTATGAAACGTACAATTTTCTGTGGCCGCCCTAAAATTATAACAATCTCTGAATAAATTCGTCATGATTCATGAAATTGATTAAAATTTTCCTCTATGAAAAAAGTATTCCATTTTTTTGGGGGGATTTTATTAACTTTTTTTTTCCATCTCAGCAATATTGCATCTTTGAAATTTATATATTGGAAATTTATAGCTGAAGAAGAAATAGAACACCTTAGGAGTCGAAATCTATTTTATATTTTCGAAGTCAACAAGTAGTTCAAAAAGTTTTACTGTTTAACTCATCTAATTTGGAAGTTTCAAATAACTTTAGACGATGAAATGATTTCTATCCCATCCAACTATTTAACGCCATTTGAAAAAGTAAAAAAGTTTAAAAAGCTTCAAAGCTAGGTTATAATTTTTCTATTGGCGTCATAGTCTTTCTACAGCACTTCTCTCAATCGAACATAGTGGTAGTAGTTGCGAAATTTATTGCATAGCTGTTTGCTTTTCAAACGACTGTTTTTGAGTGTTCGATTTGTCAGCTATGAAATTATGTGATTTGAAATTAGAATGGTCATTCTGTTTGAAAAGAAAAGAACACCTCATGAGCTCCCAATAAAGGCATTTCCTTTCGCTATGAAACGGATATTCAGTTTCTTTCTTTTTGAGCTGCTTTAGCCGCTTTTTTCGTCAAGATGTTTAATCGAAGATAAGTTGTTGGAAGCCATTTTTTTCAGAGCATAAGAAGAATCTTGTTCAAAAAGAATTCCACATGTGACCAGCTTTACCTCATTTATGGCGTAATCCATATGCGTACAGTATGCGCTCACTTTCATGCGCTGCCTCCGGGTAAAATCTAATCGAAATTCGCGCAAAGACTATTGCTAGCATATATTTCATGGATAAATTGAGATGAGGTTAACGGCTTAATTCTAACATTAAAAAAAAACAGCAAAGAAAACCGGGAGCTAAAATGTTCATTTTAGAAGACATAAACAGATGGGCATGGCAAGAGAAGATCAGTACCGAGAAATGAAAAAATTTTACCTTATTTTCAATGTATCTTTTAATAACCTTAGAGAATTTCAAGACAACTATTGAAACAAAATACCATATCAAAACTTAAAAATTTCCATATTATAAGCGCCGAATTTAAGTACGATTAAAGCGGAAAGCTGAATTTGCTCTTGAATATTGTTGCTCCAAAGTGGTTCCATATTTAAGCATAAAATTTGAACATAAGCTGAAAGAATGAAACGCACGAACACACTGTTAATGAATTTGCTCTTCGAGATTCAATACGCGTTATGCTCTCTCCTCGATTTGTACACTCGACATGCGATGTGCATTTCTCCACATCCTCATCATCCGTTCTATGTGAGATAGCATTCTTGACATGCTTCACCACTCGAATTTTTCTTCGTAAAAGATCAAGCAACATTCGAATACAAAGTGTATTTCGCTAAAAAGAACATCCTTCATGCAATGTTGAGTGACCACAAGTGACCACAACTGGAACAGTAGTGCTTTTGTGAATGACCATTAAGTAATCTATATTCATATAAATTTCACATCCATACCATTCATATAATTGTCGATTGAGCAGAACGAAATACGACCACACTCAAAACAGCAACGCGCAACGACAAACATGCAACCATCAATGAAAATATGACATACGTGAATTCATCAGAGATCATAAAGCCATTCTACTGAGGATGAAACGAGAGAGAGGGGACAATATCCCGATGATATGTTCTGATCTACCGTGCTCGCTTATACAGAAGAGTGTATGAAAGACAAAAAAAACGGCAATTAGTTCAAAATTTGCTTGCTTCTATTCAGAATGGCACGAAATTTCTTAAGTGATCTGCACTAAACAACATTTCAAGAGCTCGATCATTGGTGAGAAAATTTCCATCTCAGTCGATCAAATACGCAACAGTTTGCAAATGCTTATATCAAGTACTGGATAGGTCTACCAGAAGATTCATAGCTACAATCATTTGAACATATTCATATGATGTTTCAATGAGCAAAATTTCATGTACCGTAGAGTTATTTTCGTAGGTAAAGGACGTTTCAAAAGAGACTATTTGCAGGTAAGGAAGGTGTATGAGCGATGAACAGACCTGTGTTAGAAACAACCATACAACATGCGCTTTGTGATTCAAGCAGAAGACTGGTATTATAGCTGCATGCTGACGCAAATGACATGGCCATATGACGATCATGAAAACGCAATAAACTAACCACCAATAATAATGGTGCATTACTCTAATCTCGATTACGATTCTAATTTAGTAATTATAATGGCGAATTTGTTAAGTGATTTATGTCGAGAGTTTACACCTCAGTCTTCCATACAGCAGCTAAAAAAACGTGCTTGGATGCATATGCAGATAGGAAGGACCGTGCACATTTCACGATGAAAGAAAAAAAATCGAACAAATGATAAGTATGGGCGGAAACGGTTACAACGTCCCGTGAAGGATATTTGCTTCAACTTATCCTCGGAGAAAGAATACCGAAAACGCCGCACGAAACGTAAAACAATAGTAATGAGCTTTTCAAATATAAGTTTCATAGAATTTCCACAATGAAAAAAGCCTATAATATGAGCTATGATAATTTCTACTGAGAGGAAGCACATCCACTCATGATCACAATAATATAACAAACTAATAAAGAAGCTTAGTGCAAAATGAATTCATAGAATTTCTGTCATACTTCAAGTATGACAAGAGGAATATACAACAGTATAGGAGGATAAGGTAAATTATTTTTTTAAATATAAATATAAATTCTTACGTTTAATCCTATTTTGATTTTTTGCTGGTTTTTTAGAGAAAGTAATTGGTGGAGCTTCAAAGACACCTTCTCATCAAAGTGCTCCAAAGAATCAGAACTCATTATTGCTGCACTAAAATGATTGCAGTATGTAGTCAATGCATTCCTACGCAAAATATAGCACCAGTAATGCTCATCACTTTTTTTCATGAAAGTGATTTCTTATCGCTTTGTTTTTTTTTTTTTTTTGAACTTTTATCTGTTATTTAGATCCATTACTATCGGACAACCATTCTGAACTGTCTTCTCGAAAACATCAATAAAAAACTATTTGTAGCATACTTTCGTGTCACTAAAAAGAATCCTCCTTGATAATAAACGAACCAATCAGCCGTAACTTAAAACCTTTCATATCATTAGGAAATATTTGATATATCATCTCTTACCTATCTAGCATCACATATTTCATTCGGGGGAGTTGAACAACAATTTCTGATTTCTTGCGTGAATAATTAGGTAGCATACTAAACTCCGAAAACGACTTTTTTAAACCGTGTACGTATAGGGTTGTCAATGCTATATAGACAAAAACATCTTCCAATTTTGTGGGCTATTATGGAGTTCCATCCACCCGTCAGTCTTTTTTTTTTGCTTCATGTTGACGATAGGCTGGAAATTTGAATAATCAACATACGCATAAGGTTATCTCCAACGCTTATTATGTTGCATGGGATTGGAGAAGCGGAAAACCTGGGGATGTGTTGAAACATATTAAATTACTGCAGTAGCCTAGTAGAATATTTATTTTCCCCTTCATTGCCAATAAAACGTTACCAACTCAAGTATCGCGCAGAGAACGACTCACTAAGAGTTGAAGGTAACGACTGTTAAATGACATGATGGCATCGATTTAACACCAAACGAATCAGTAATTAGAATCGAGTAAGCAAAAACAAATGCGGAGGATAACAAATCGGATAAAGCAAATATATAACGGTAATGAATAGATAAACAAATAGCTAAATGGTAGGTAATGAATGAAACAATTTCGACAAAAGAAATGGATGATGGAATTTCGACAAAACAATCATAGCTATAAGTTTAAGTAAGACGCATAAATGTTCTAGTTACTATATATGAATGAATATGAGAAAAATTGAGGCAATGCATTGATAATGATGAACATTACAAGAGGATTTCGAGATGACCACGAAGAAGTAAAGGTGTTACTCAGGTAACCTGCATGATACAACGGAGAACTATCGTAATTTCAACTCTTCACCTCACCTCACCTTGTCTATTAAAGGCTGTATTGTTTACATCACAAATTTTGAGATTAAAACTCTCTTTGCATAATTCCAACATGATGAAAAAAATATATATGTTTTCTTCGCTAGCAGTTAACACTGTAAGAATGCTAGAATGAAGAAAGAACAAAAAAAATTCGCTCCATATTATCAAAATATCATAGAATTCATCAAACTTACTGTCGTCAAACAACAACGAATAAGGCTTAACTCGATTTCATCGGATTAAAATATTTCTATGGGCGCTTTTTTTTTACGAAAGGCACAATGTTTGTTTGTACAAATATATGTGCTATGCTTACTGTTTCGGCGACAATTTCTATTCGTTGAAGTGGGGTAAAAATTTGCCAGGTATAATTCACACCTGTGTCATCATCATTTCAAATCTCTTTTCAATTCACCTGACAGGTGCTGCTTGTTCTATCAATCTTGTTTCCTTTTGCTGTTTAAATGCACAGTCAACCGATTTATTATATTCAGCTCTTCAATGGAAACTAAATCGAATTCCATGCCGATGGGGTGCACGTTTAAATGCATCGTATGTTTTGTCGTGGTGATGTTGCAAGCGATGCGATATCTTTGAGCGAATATTTCGAGGATGAAACTATTAGTGAAAAAAGAAATGTGATGACAACTAAAGATTAGCAAACAATCAGGTATACACAATGATGTCAATACGTTTATAAACAAAGAGGTACCGCGAAAGAATCGCCTCTCCAAACAACCGATAAGAGATTGTGAATAAATAGCAATAAAATGCAACTTTTCGAGTATAGCCCAACCTCGAGCAAAGAGACTGTGGCCTTTTCGTTGTTGTGATAGTCTTCATGCTATCTATTGAAGAAGTGTAATGATGTAGTCTGTGAATCTGATGTAAAGAACTGTGCTCGTGTAGTATATGAATCCGTTTTTTATACGTAAGAAGCACAAACAAGCGTTATATCCAACACAGTAATTCTTCAAGCAACAGTCAATAATTTCGTGATATCATGTACAAATGATTTCAATTTTCTGAAAGGAGAGAGGATCATAACAGTTCGTTTGAAAGGTATGTCGTTTTTTTGAGAACAGATACAAGCTCATACATGAAGAAACTAGAAGTACAGTGAATAATGGCAATAAAAATAAGCTTTCACGATTGTAAGAATGGTCCTGGTTTAGGTAACGATTTAGAAAGATCGAAATCGGAAATAGGAAAGAGCAGATATAAGGTGAAATTCTAGACGAAGACGGTTTGACAATGCATTTTGCCATTATCATTGCGTTTAATATAATCAACGAAGAAAATATCGATAGAACATAGGGAGATGAAAGCTTAGAATACTATCGATTTGCAAATTTTCAAATAAACACGAGTGCAAAAAAAGTGGGAAGTTACCCATAGTGACGATTGGATGCGTCGAAAAATTGAAATAAAAGTTTAAAATTTTTCGTAGAAAAGAATGTAATAAACATTATAGATATAGAGGATATATTTGTAAGTGGGATTGAGGTAGACGAATTTTCGTCCAAGAGATGCAAATAAAGGACAATAAGAATAGAAGCCAAATAATTATCTATGGCTATGCCACGATTCTCTCCATACAGATTTCCAGGTGACGCGAAATATGAAAGTGAGAAGAGACAGATCTCTGTGAGTTGAACAGATATCTTCTTTGAGGAATCGTAAGAACTAATTTTCGAGGAATATTCATCTAGAAGGTCAAAAATCATCAAGAAAATTGATGCATGAATGACGTTAGTAAATAGAGTCATAGCATTGAAACGGGCAAAGGAAATAAAGGAAATAGAATCATTAGATGATAAGGCATTATTTAAAAGCTAAAAGTCAGGAAAAAGGAAAACATATTTTTCTAAAGCTAGAAGAATGACGAGAAAGGAGGAAGGATAGTATACGAACCAAGGAGCAAACAATGAATTCTGCAAGAATCATAAGACGATATATTACGGCATATGCAATATTGAGAAGCATTAGTAGAATAACAATTATAATTTGGCTTATAAGTTTTAATCAAAGTTATAAATAAGAAACTGATGGACAGCTAAGAGTGAAGCGATTATCAAATAAACGTGGTTGATCATACATTTTGAACAATCTTCCTCCATATTTTTTTCCCTATGACTTTATGCACGATTCTACAGTCGCTTCGACGAAACACAGAGACAAAAATGAACGAAAGAAGCTGTAACGAAATGAACAGGTTACGTTTTCATCAAACTTGACTGCTGATGCATATGATGATCCTAAAGCAAGAAGAGACTTGCAATCTTCATCAAGAGTGAGATCAGCAAAACATCTAATTCATGCACCGTTGAGCTTGTTTATGGTATGCAGCAGAGATGCGCTCATCAGCAGGCGAAATATCTGAGACAAAAGCACCAATTTGGGCAGGAAATTTTTCCCTCTAGCTATTATCGAAAGTTTTGCAAATGATTCTAAAAAACATAGAATATAAGATAGCTAGCCAAGCATATTAACGATGGATTATCCCAACAACGAAAATGTCACAATCACTGTTCATATCTTAGCTCGGAGGCAAGTTATGCCTTTTTATAAAATCGAAGAGTTGCATTTTATTGCTATTGATTCACAACAGTTTGGTGATGCGAATGCTGCAAAATATTTCACCCCTCTTTTTGCGCTATCTCTTTGTATATACAGGTATCGATATCACTTTAGAATACACGCGTTTGCTGCTTCTTACGTTATCATTGAATTTTTCATCATTTTCCTGATGGTTTCATAAGGTTATTATTGCTGTTCGCCCACTTGCAACATCACCGCAATGAAACGCATGGACGCATATTCGGTCAAACCCGAGAACTCGTCAGCAATATACACTTTCGATTACAGCAAGAACTTCTAAAGAATCAACCAACGAATATAAGAAAGTTAATTATGAGTATCATAGAATATTGTAAAGTAATTTTACTTGCAAAAATTGGTCTCTAAATATGCATATCTATAAGAATCGTATAAACTTCTTTGATACAAATTTGGTTATTGAATATCAAAGATTCGAATTTCGAATCGCGCATTTGTTTTGCTATTTTATTTCGTTTTTATATGATTCTATCAAAAATGACTTCTAAGATTTCAGTATCATTGAGTGTTTATATTTTAATTCATCTTACTATCAAATAATGTTAGTGTAAAATTTGATTACTCCATAAATTCTAGTACTGGTCAAAGTTACAACAATGTAATAAAATATCTTGATTATTATTATTACTAATGATTCTTAAACAGTTTATACTTATATTCGATAAAGTTAAAATAAAGTATGAAAATGAAGCAGCCGCATAAATTGAAACTGAAGTTTTGATTCGTTCTGTGAGTTTAATTCTAGCAAACTCTCGCAAATACTTCTTCTAGATCGTTCAGAGAGATAAAAAACGCAAATACTTCTTCAGAGAGACAAATACATATATATTGGTCCACAATACTTCCCCGCCCCCACCCCCTGCCTCCTCAAAGCGTTCGTAAATAATTTCATAGAAGTCCATTCGCAAGCCTTATTTTCCTCTTTTGGAAGGGAAGAGGCTAAAAGAAATGGGCTTGAAGAGACTTCATGACATGATAAATGATCGGATCGGCTTAATACTACACCAAGTTGCTAGCAAATCATCTCTCTCTCTCTCTAATCAATTTCTGAAGAAATTTGAAAAATATGCGGATGTGTGATGCAATTTTCGAAATCTTTTTCTTGCTTGTCTAATTTTCCTGAACTGTGAGAAAGGTCTATCAAGAAACTCGACTGACGGAAATTGAAATCCACAAAAGCCTACTCATATTGAAATTTTCTGCGGTATTGCACTGACTCAATATGAAACTTGTATTCATAAAATGCCTTGAAAATATCGTCGAAGTGAGTAAGAGACGATGGACGATAAGCATACGGAAATAGAACACTATCCATGCCTCGAAAGTCACTTATAAGGTATGAACGGGTAAAACATTCTACTAAACGCAAACATAGATGTATATTATTCACTCTTTCCCATCAGTAATGAATTTCCTGTTCACATATATCAACTATCAAGTGCTTTTTTTCTTAAAGGAAAGGAGGAAGTTACTAAAGAAATGTATTGCAAGATACACTATGGCTAGCTTTCAAGTGCTGCGTGACAGATAACCGAAGGTAGCGTGCAAAAACTGTATATTCGTTAGATTCCAACATCAACCACAAACTCTGTTCGTCATGCATACTCTGGAAAAGATGACGTTGTGCAATGCAACATAAGCTTGATGCACCTGTGAACATAACTGCCCTGTTCAGCACGCAGTCATCAATATTGCCAGATCAAATGCATGGTCAAATAGACTGTGGGCGGGTGATAAAGCACCACCTAAGTCTAAGGCAAATATTTCTAATTCATTTCTTTGCTCTCTATCTGCCTCGTTTCGAAATTGGCAGATCAACCCGGGCACTGATATACAGATGGTCGGATGGTATCAATTCTATCCATTAAATTTCATCCCTTTATCCAGTAGTTTTTGAATTGCAGTTAGCAGAGAGACATACACAGACACATATGCATAATATTGGTATGAGATAATGTGCAAAAGAAAATCGGCAAAATAATTAAACATCATACTGCAATAGCGGCCACATGTATTGATTAGTTGAGCAAGAATTTCAAGCATTTACTTACAAGTACATACAAATTAAACATGGCGAACGATGACTTAAAATCTGTGCACACCTCCTGCATCTGACAAGGT
Organism: Ascaris suum; assembly: GCA_013433145.1. Classification (NCBI taxonomy): domain Eukaryota; kingdom Metazoa; phylum Nematoda; class Chromadorea; order Rhabditida; family Ascarididae; genus Ascaris; species Ascaris suum. The sequence goes on along the minus strand of CM024172.1, from coordinate 955,607 downwards.
GACAATGAAGAAATTTGCAAGAGTAAACGATAGGGAATGAAAATTATTCAATTCACATCTGAATTTAAACACATCACTGATATCTTCATACTACTAACTATTTATTTAGCATGACAGAAAAAAACAGTGCTTAACAGCTGGACGATAACCTACAAAGGTCATTATTGCCCCTCTCATATCAGCACGGAACAAAGAAGTTTGTCTTTTGTGACGCAGTGTTGAAGTGATCTCTTGCTCTTCGATGACGATTAAGCCTTTATGACTAGGCTTTCTAGATCGTTCTCCGTTGTTCCATGCAATATGCAATTTGCAACTGCAGTTTTTTTTTTTTTAAATTGAAATCAAAAACTATTAAAAAAGTCTTAATTGCAATTTAATTTCAAGACAGTCAATAGAGGATCACAATTTCAATCCAAAACATTCGAATGAGATGAAACTGCATATTGCTTAGTAATTTTCGACATCTATGCATGCATATTCGATTCATATATTTTGCGGAATAACGCAAAATTCAGTTAGTATAAATGGTGCCAGGATGAGAAGTTCATAATTGAATCCTTTTCTTTCTTTGTTTCTTCCCTCCCTCTCCTCCTCCTCCCCCCCCCCCCCCCACAGTCTTTTTTGCTGCCATCATCATTCTTTTATTCTCTTCTTTATATGACTAAAAACGTCATGAAGGGCATACTCCATAAGTTACATAGAGCCTCATGAGTCGTTTTTTCTTTGTCTTCATATATCCTCAGGAAGGAAATCAGTAACGTTGCACGTACATTTCAATAGGACTTATTTCATCGCAGATTCCCCCTCCCCTCTCTCCTCAGGCAACAAATCGATATTAAAATGATGTGAGAACCACCGCTTCGCCAAAAAAAAAGTTGAAGCCACGCTGGCAGCATCAACGTTCGTCGCTATACACTACACCGCCATATCAGGCTAGATATCCTTTTGCAAATTCTCACAAAACTAAGTTCCTTCCACCCCCCCCCTTCCTCCTCTGTGATCAAAATTTACAGCCGTTTTTTGTCACGACTTGCCCGTGACAATATGCGTTCATCGATTGGTCTATCAATAAAATAGTTTCACCGTAAAAACCAATGAAGCAAAGAAATGAGGCGCATTAGGTGGATCAGCAACAAGCTAACGTTTTATATTCTACTTCACATTATATATCACCTTTTAAAAAAGCTATAGGTATTTAAAGATGTTAGAAAGCAGCTTGCAATTTAAACCTATCCAAATTTCATTTTCTACCAATAAGATAAGAGAAAAACGAATTTTTAACGAAGTTTTTTAGAGGTCAGGTCGAAGGTCAGGAAAAATAAGAAAGTATTATTGTACAAATGTCCCAGTTGTTAGGAATTGCCGCTTAAGCGGGATAGGCGCAGAAAGCATATATCGTGCCATTTCTATTCAATATGCTAGAACATTCATATTTATAAATCGTCATGTCCAATAGCGCATATTCATCAATTAAACTAGTTATGCAAATTACTGAAAAACTGACCGATGAATATGAAGTTAGAGAATGTGGTCAATATCGAAAGAGGCTCACTGATGCAATGACCGATGTGTCCCGAACAGAAGTGAATGTTTTGTTGATCGTACCATGCCACCGTACGTGCAGCGTGACGTTCACAGTCCACCGTAGTCAGGCTATGGTAATCCTGAAATGGTTGTTTGCACTTAAAGCTCTATCAATGGCAGCATCTATTAACAGAGATAACATATATATATATATATATATATATATATATATATATATATATATATATATATATATATATATATATATATATATATATATATATATATATATATATATATAAGACAAGGAAATTCAAACATATACTTTTTCCAGAAAAACGAGTGCTTTTGCACTGGCCTTTTCCAGAAAAACTGTGGCCTTCAAATCTTTTTCCCAATAAATGATGACCGGGTATTGGTATAGATAGGAGTTGAGAGTTGGTATTGACAAGTACTCGCGGAATGGTATAGATCCTTAAAACTTGGAGTTGGCATAGATTTCTCAAACCATTTATTGTGCTGCCATCCGCTAAACTAACCTAATCTTGATTGCATGGAAAAAATCTTACAGTAACAGTGAGAATAACGTTTTGGAATTTCCGAGGAACAAAAAGGTCAAAAATGGCGAAAGAAATTTTCGATAACAATAAAGGTTGTTCAGTGATTTAAGACTGAATTGGCTGAATAAGCAAATTTTTTATCGCGCAGAACTGGTTTCCATTATAGTTGTGAACCGCTACAAGACATTACAGCATGCACGAATCTGAACATATAAGACGAGTACAAGAAAAACGAGAAAAACATAGATGTCTCAATGAACATGTTCCACTCGGTTACCTGCAGAACTTTTTGAGTCAGAACAATGAAGCAGTGTGAAATTCACCGAAACTCACGTGGTTCTTTTTCAAAATAGTAGAATGGATAGTGCAGATTCTGACTCAAAAGGTTCTGCAGATGATGCAGAGGAACATGTTCATTTAGACCATCTGTCTTTCTCCTTTCTTCTACTCGTACTCGTCCCTCCCGACGTATTACAGATGACAGTAGAAGAATGGATTCTATGCGCTCCGAAACCTCCAAATTCAGCACTTAGGCAATCCTCATCTTTGAGGATCTCTGAGAATCTAAGGCAAAAATAACTGAAACGGGCAATAAAGATGGCTAAGGGATTCGTAGTAATGCAGAGAATGCAGAAAGTGTTAAAAACTTTTGTAAGAAAGGTGAGATGAAGTGATGCATAAGAGCGAATGCTCATTCAGACGATAAAATTCATTAAAACAAATAATACAGATCGATACTTATTGAAAGGCGAAAATTTAATCCATTTGACGATATTTAATTGGAAAACTAGATCCACCCAATTATATTCACAAATGAGTATCCAATAAATGAATGCGATACTAAATGATTGAAATAATCTGCTTTGCTAAGGAAATCGCATAGAATCACATCGCCCTTCGATTGGTTGATTTTAACTTTGATTACCGCAAAATAGAAGATAGAAGAGGGAGGAATGTAATAACACCATTCGATGCCTCCATGATGATTGATAAGACTGTTCATATGAAAATGTTGTAAATTTTCTGCAATTTAATTAGAATATATTTTAATGTAATTTATTAGGCTGAATTTCTGCTAATCCTACTACTTAAAGTGGATGATTAGTGAGAATATGCGAAGCGTTAAACGATTCGTAGAACGCACGATGGAAAGTGTTTCCGATGAAAACTTATAGTAATAGCATAGTGATCATAATTAGTTTAGTCATCAGCTTTCTAGGCTTTCTAGATAACAGCTGTCACGCGTATATCACTTCAACTTTTTATAAATAAACTTGAAAGCCAATCCCTTATTTGTTATCACTAGCATGGTTACGCTAATGATTCATTCTTTGATAACTTCCGGTTAAGTGTATCAAAAAATCCATTCATTTATGAATCTCCATTGTAATTGAACCCTAGAAAACACTAAATAGTAGCTAATATTTACATAAGCAGGGAATAGCGCTCAATCGCCATATTCTATGTTATACTGAAAATCAGCAGCACGATTTGATATTAGGCACACCATTTTAAAAAAAATGCAATTTATGATGCAGATATTGGCCATTAGCATAATCGAAGAAATGCCGCATATTCGTTTTTAACACACAATCTCATATATAGAATGGCAATAGTTCACATATTTAAATTGGTGTATTATAAGTATCTATTTTTTTCAAAGTATTTCATAGCAATAAAGCATCAATATTTAGCAAATTAGCTGTTTGTGATAAAATTACGTTCAACATAAGCAAAAAAAAACGAAGCAAATATGTATAACTACATACCAACTATGGGAGAATAATCAGAAAAAATTAAATATTTTATAGGTTTAAATTCAATCTCAAGCTTTAATAAAATCTAGAAGTTGAAAAATGTTTCGTTGAAAATTAATGAGTGCATTCTTACCTGAGATGAAAGCACAGTTTTGATAACACAAAAGTATTTGAATGTCATAGAAGTGCACTCATAGGTATTACCCAAACATCGATCACAACAACCTGAGTGGCAATATCTCGTATCGCCTAAAGGTCCATGTAAGAAGTGCACATAACCACCCAATTAGCATCCATGTGGATGATCACTTAATTAGTTGTCAGTCAAACAAAACTGCATGTTTAATCAACAGCCTGTCATAATAATAAAATTGCTTGCAGCTTTATCTCGGCTCATCATTTCCGATAAATCGTCACCAATTTCTCAGCACTTCTTTTTTTTTCGCAAGGGAAAGGATATAGAAAGATGATGTGGGAGAAAATGAAACAAAATTTAGTCTTATTAAGGATTAGTACATAAAGAAATTATCTGTACGCTTAATTAGTCTCATCCATTTTTGCAAAAATGCTGCATATTTCTTATCATTTTATAATAAAATCCTATCACAACTGTTAAGCAATATAACAATTTTCCAGCATTATGGAAATAGCGAAAATCAGCACTTAGATGAGAAAAATATAAACGAATTTATGTTATATTATGTCTAGCTAATAATAAGCGAGAACATAACGAGAAACGTTCAACTATACAATGTTAAGACGGTACAACACTTAAAACCCTCTATGGATTGGTTGCAATAAAAATGGTCTCTGCAGCAAAGATGAGAGGCAAATTGCAACATCTAATGTGCGCCCATCAACTAAATTTAATAGCAAAAAAGCAAAGAACGTTAACGTTGTATGATTTGTTGCATCTCACTAATGATATGTTTGCATTAATGCCGACGATGCAATGCAATCCTATATGAATAATTTCGTCCGTTTTCTTTTTTCTGAAAACTTCTATTGATAATTTTTTCGAGAAAAATGTCAACAATTTTCAACAATATTCGCCCACCACATATATTACGATATTGCAAATTGCAAATATAATATTCATTGCAGATTCTGATAAATATTATAGCTACTAATAAATAATTGTTGTTGTTGTTCTAATATTAAACTGATTAATGCCTAAAAATTGTCAATATTTTTGATTTGCATAAAACAACAACGGCTAACAATTTGAATATTTTTGTTTTCTAATAGACGAAAAGTTTTCGGTATTTACGGCCTCTATTCTTTTGTCTAATTCTGAATGAAATGCTAGTTGAAGGAAGATTTAAAATTATTGAAATTCAAGTGTGGAATTTATATTCAAATCACGGAACGGCACAATCAATAAAGCAAATCTATGAGACTTTTTCGTAGAAATTCATAGAAATCCTTCAATTTGCTTTACATCGTAATAACGTATGAACAAACTGTAAGTGATGAAAGTGGAACATTTCTCGTTGTTCAAATATCTGAATAAAAGATAAAAATCTTAGAATTTTTTCCTTTTCGAATTTATTGAAACCGGAAGGCATATTTTTCCACTCTTCAAATTAATCAATTTGTAACGGAAATATGGAGATCGAAAAAGAGATTTTAATAATAAGTAATGAGTGAGTGATGGTACAACGACCAATAGGATTCTAATTAAAGTCAACTTCATAAAAACTAACGACAAGAAAAAAGACTGATAAATAAATCTCGTCTAAATGCAATAAATATGAATAAAAGAAAATTAGAAATAGATAGAAAAGCATAAACATTGTGTAGCTATGATATAATTCTTTTTCTTTAATTTTATATTTATGAGGATTTGAGAGATTTTATGAAATGTGCGATATAACCGCAAAAAAATTTTTTTAATGCAGCTAAACGCCGCAAACGAAATTCGTTGAAAATGCAAATAAAACTGACAAATACAATCGAAAAGTGACGCGCATTTTTTCATTGAATAAAAAGTTGTTTCGTCTTGTGAAATGCCATAAAAAATCCATTATTTAAAAAAAGGTTATGGCTTCTATAAATGCGATTAAGCTTGGGCAAAAAACGAGTGGGTAAGTTTTGCGCAAGTGAAATGTGAACCAAACATAAATGCCACATCTTGCGCTGTTGATCCATTCGTTACCTATTTACATGATCCTTTAATGAGTTTGACGCATCGTTTATTGCCTATTTAGTAATGATTCAAGAGGTATTTACCCCTTTATCTGCTGTAATGTTCGGATTGATAGCATTCGAAAGTAAACCCCTATTCATCATTGGGACAAATGGTACTATTTGAAAAAAAAAAACCTCATCGATATGTCACAATTATGGCCCGTTATGTTTCTTCGTTATTTGGCAATCGATAGCATTGCGGAACTTTGTTTTTTTTTTTAACGGCAATTACCTTGTGCAAAACTCAGCTTACCCAATAAACAACGCAAAAAAATGGATGCATCGCCGAAGGAGATGATGGCAACTGCAAAATTTTTTTGAACATACCTCGGTCATTAAATCATTAAAATGCTTCCATATTCTCGTCGCACCCTCTCCACTCACCTTCCTTTTACCTCGCATCGAGATTGTTCAACACTTGGAAATATGTTATTCCGTAAGTGCATCATGACAGATTGATTGGCTATGCGACGCTTTTAGAGAGCACTCGGCTATAAGCATAAATACGGTTCCTAAAATTTTTTACTTTTCCACTTGGGAAGTATGCAGTCTTTACCTATGTACAGTGAAGGTAAATACTTCATAAGTCAACTCTATGCGTTCTTGAGAAAAACTTTTCTAGTGATATTGCCGTAGCAAAAATACCGCTGGTGGGTTTATCGTTAAGACAGTACCCAATGGGATATTAAGAGAGACATAACTGAAATATTATATAGTAAGTTATGCCTAAGATTGCTATTAATATTTCGAATATGCTTAAAGAAGAGCTCATCGAAAATGTTTTTGATAGAATATTCATTATCGTTGCTTCCGTTTATTAAAATTCAGCTTTCGTCTCAAAAACAGCGCCAGTCAATTTGTTGATCAGTCAGTTATCTTATCAAATGAGGTTTCCGGATATTTTATCAGATATTTTGCTCTTATACTTCAGATTGCTCATCTCATTATCGGATATTTTTATTGCTCATGTTTGCATCCTTCGCTAAAAAAAAAAAAAAAAAAAAAAAAACTTCAAATGAGCATCTCTTAGATGAAAAGTGTTAATGAATAGTGAAAAAAAAATCGTGAAGATTCGATATTAGAAGGTGTAATGTGCAATTCAATTTATTCGTCTCATCAAAAACAAACAAACAAACAAACAAACAAACAAACAAAAACAAACAAATAAAAATACTCAAAATAAATAAAGAAACAATATACCTATCAAGAATATCTAACACATCTGGCCAACTATAAAAATATTTGGATGAAGATTTTCATCTAAAATATTCAACGTCGCATTTAATGAATATTTTACAGGTGGAAGTTCTATTGCTCTTTTAAATGTCAATAATTTGTAGTGAAGATACTCGATGAGAACCGCGATCATGTCTGTTTGTAAAATATTTACACATAATTTAATAATATGTGCCTAGTAGAACCATTAATAATGTCTTCCTGAAGATCACCCCGAAATGAAATGGCATCACTATTCATATAAACAAAAAAGCGTTGCGTGATAGTCGTTTTATAGACCAACCGGTCACGTAAAGTGCGAATAAATAATAAAACAAATGCTATAAGAAATTCATAGCCGATGGATCAATTCAAAAATTCGTATATAAATATCTCTGAGCGGAAACTTGCACACAAAGACACACAAATGAGCACACATACATATACGCACATGTATGAGTACACACAGACACAACGTCGCCATAAAGTGAATAGCAAATGCGAGTTTTCATTGCTGACGTGTGTCCTATTTGGCCAATCGATCATTAAAAAAAAACAAAATTCATCTCCCTCATTTAGCAATACAAACATTTAGGCTTGAATACATGTTCGGCAAACGCATAGACGATCGTAATGAATTGAAGCATTGAAAATAAGAAAAGACGAGCAAAGAAAGCGAAACTGTGACGAGAAAGACATTGAAAATCATTCATCATATCTAGCAAATTTAATCATCATAGATTCTCTAACTGGTAATGAAACTGTTGTGCGAACATACAACACATACATATGTGTTGAGATATTGCGTTGACAAGGTCATTTCTTCTTTTTTTTTTATTAAACTGGAAAATGTGGGAAAAATTTGTGAAAAGCCATTTCTACAACAAAAAGAAAAATCATAAAATGCGCAGAAAAAGACGAATATAAATATTCCGAAAAGAAAATTTTTCTTTTGCAATGATTTTTCAGCAAAAAAAAAAATTTTAGACCAGCAACAATGTAAAATCCTATTGATAACGATTAGAAGCATAGAAATAAAATCGATTAATAATGCATAAATAATTCATATGTAAGAAAAATTTGTAGACATAGCATATCTCTTGAAATAAAACATTCGCTGGAGATATTTGATAATGACACTTTCAAGATTACTCAAAAAGTGACTAAAGAAATACCAATGAGAGAATATTTTCTTTAATAGAAGAAATCAACTCATCGCCCTCTTAAATCGAAGTGATCATCGAATCATATCTTTCGTTATATATTGTTTTTGATAATTGAGAATATATGCCTTTTATCTCAAAATATAATAGGAAACCTCATGAATTTATAAAATTGACAAGGGAATGAAAATATTTAAGATTTGTGGTTTCGAGGATCACATTGTATATTTCAAAATCTTTCGATGCTAATAGACGTTTCAATTTAATGAAAAGAATACTGAAAGGAAATTACTAAGGACGAAACGATAAGGAAAATAGAGCTGCAGAAATAATCGATGAGTGAACGCTAAGAAAGCAACAATCAACGTTCCGACTTTGACCCCTCATTTCAATTTCGATTAGTCAATAAAAACTGACAGGGAAATCAAGAAGATGTCTAGGTTAAAGATAGAACATCCTATCGGAATACCAGAAAAGCTGCGTAGAATGCCACTTGCGGAACGCATTTCATAGAAACTTATTTAATTCTTTCAGGCTTATCACCATAACTAGGTTGACCGCTCTAAATGGATTTCGAAAAATATTTCACAAATACGAAAAAACCATCATTACCCTTTGAGATATTCAATACATTTAAATATCTGAGCGGAAAACTTACTTCACAAATGATAAATAAAGCATCACTCACAATAATTTTTAAGCTCAACAATAAGATCAAAAGATCCAAATAACAATAATATTGAGTTTATGAGTCTTTTTTTTAAATGAGCGATTCCTTCAGTACGGAATGAGATAGTGCAAAGAACAAAGAAAAAACCTCTCTCGGAAAGCCATAAATTCACATTCGAAACGACATGAGCAAGGAGAAATTAGTTTTACAAACCGAAACGATGCATTGGCTAGATTTTGGTTTCCCTCATCGTGTGCATTTCCCAGTCTTCAAATACAAGATGTCATGAGGTTTAGCCAAAACATTTGCAATTCTATACTGCTAACATCGTTTATTATATCGACTCAAAAAAAAAAAAAACGAAAAATGCTCATAAGTTATCAAAGAACGATAAGTTCGTTGTGAAATGCAATAAGATGATAGTCTTATTAATTACATATGCACTCTTCATTTCTAGCGAGAGGGAAATGTCGAGGAAGGAAACCATGCTATTAGCATATTTCCTGGACTCAAGATACGCACACAAATCGTGGATTAGTCTAGTGATGAGTGGCTTAAAATGTCTTCAATTACACGACGGCGTGGCGCCTTTTTCACATTTCATTGCAGATATCGTAATGACATTTGATTTGTCTCTTCCTCGGTAGGTTCGGCTTCTAAACTTAAGCCTATGAGAGGTGGCTGTAAATGTGTGGACCTTCATGAATATCTCTTTGGAACAGTACAGAAGGATGAACGAATATGGGACGATATGAAAGAAACTTCTGCTGATTTGTCCATTAGTGCCTCACAATTATTCTGCTCGGTGTGCGTTAGTTGTTCTTCCTATGATGTTCGTACGACTTCTTATGGTGTTGATTTGATCATTAAAAGGACAACTCGACCATCCCAGCAAGAGGTTTCCTGCTTGCCATCATCCGGAAATTCTGCAGCTGTTGGAGGTGACTAGTTCGTTTCTTGGATGACGCCTATAACGAGAGTTGAACTGTGCGATAATGACACTTTTGAAGACTTCGACAACATTTTTCTCACCATAAATCGCGTTCAGGTGAAAATTTCCGTTTATCAGCCTTGAAATGATTTCATTCCTGTTGACTCCAAATCGGTGGGGTTAATGTTGCTGGTCACGACGATAATAATAAGGCGCTTCGGTGACCTGAGGATTCTTGAGTATATTTAAAACTTTGTTTCGTCTCGCCGAACAAAGTCGAAATTACACCTCGATGAGTGACGTCATAGATTGTTAGGCATCCCGTGCAGGCAATTACCCGTGAATGAAATCATAAACAAAAATATTACTTCAAAACCTGTTTTAACAATTTTTGAGGAGTAGAAAGAAGTGCAATCGGAAACAAATACTTTTTGAAGAGTGGGGATTTCGCATGCTTGATTACCTCAGAGCACCACCGAGCATTTACTATATTCAATTTTTTTCGACCTCCCATTCCATAATTACCGCGAAGCCTTATTCCATTCCAGGTTGAAACTTCGAAATATCGCCGGCTATCACAGGAAGCCAAGCAATGCAGAGAAGATTCTGTAAAACAGCTGGATGACCTCTGGAATGAGGGGACAGGCTTGCCCTGTCGGTCGTCCTCAACCTAATGTCTGAGGTTTTGTCAGCGCCCTTGGGATCAGTGGAGATCGAACATCAACAGCACGACAACAACAATACTGGCCAACAAAAATCAAGACTACCTCACTGATCAAACAATATCCTCGTAAGTTCTTCTCAAGGATTTGTCTTTGCATTCACACACAGTATTCTTTGCATATTCGTTTATCGGCTTTGTATTTATTCGCATATGATGCTTTTCAAGTAACTCCTTATTGCCTATTGATATCAGAGGAACTCCTCTTGAATCGCTTAAATAAGCTTTCAGATATAGAGATGAGAAATACAACACCGCTGAAACTATCGCAAAATCATCTAACTTAATTTCAAGACAACTTTACATTCTCATAAATTCAGCTATCCATTATGAGCGAATATAAAGCATCCTAAGAGATCGTTATGATGCCATTGTTGAAACCAACATTGCCATTCGAGAGTGAGCCATCTGAGGTGGCTAATTGTTGTTATCTTCTAAGAGTTATTAAGATGCAGATGTAGAAGATTCATAAGCTTGGTCGTATTTGCATATTTATGCGAGAATAAGATCGTCCATGATATAAAAGTGATGAATGTGGACTAACAGAGAGTGATCAATATGATTAGATTAATATTGGGTCTCGGTTTCTGTTATGCTTCTTGATTTTGTCTCCATTATATCCGCATGTCACCATTTGTAGTAACTTGTTGTTTCTCGGATAACGTTTATGCACCATGTTTCCTTTCAGTGTTTCTCGTCCAAATACACTGCATCACGCAGTTTCCTCATGTTCTCTGAATCACTGGAGACATTTTCCAGCCTGGGAAGGCGAATCCACGCTTCTAACACCTCTCATAGAGATGGTAAGAACCATCGAAGTCTTCCGTAGGTGAGCTTTGTTCTAGAAAATCCCCCGCACGGCGGGAGGTTTCTAGGCATGGAAGCCTCCATTGGTCCCAAATCCATGAGTCATTGTTATGAGCAGGTTTCGTGAGGAAGCCCCTCGCGGGTAGATGGTGGTGAATTCAGAATACTGAGTCGAGGATGGAGTGGTGCTTGGCGGAAATCTTTTGCTTCAGGATTGATTATAGAGAGAAGTCCGAAGAATCCCGGTCAGAAAACTTCGAAGTCCATATTATTTGTCAGATGAAATCAGGCAGATTGGCTACGTACCTGCCTTGACTCGTCTTGGCCTTATGAGTGCATGCCCAGTACTGCTCGAATATCCACATGCTAAACTTAAGTTGCTTTTGGAACCAAAAATGCTACTCACAAGGATGTCGAAAGTGTATGTTGATGTCGATCCTGATGAAAAGTTCGATGAAAACGAGGCTGGTATTAGTTGTAGCACAGACCCGTTCAAACCATAATAATGCCCATATTAGATGTGCGAGATGATCCTGACGTCTCTTTGGGCGAAGATGCGATAATCTGTGGATTGACGATGGCTTCCATGGGTGAAAATTTCCGCTGAAGAAGTTTTTCTTGTGAAAGTCCAGCAATTCCCAAGATGGTAGACATGACACGCGCAAAATGGTCAAGGCATGTAACCATCATACGTATACCGCTAGAGCAGTTTCACCCGATTCCCTTCTCAGCGATCTTGCTGCGGGCGATGATGGCAGCAAAGTATTGGTCAGCACGTAGACAGTGAGGTGCGCTGCCCAATGTCTTGCATCGGGCAGGCGATCCAGAGACAGTTTGATAAGTGACATTCCAGGGTCCCATAAAGGCCAGGACAACTTCTCAGAGAGAATAGGAACACGCCACCAAAAGAAAAAGATAATGAAAGATAGAAACTTCAAAGGTAAGTCATAGGACGCCTTATTGTAACACTTTCAAATAAGGTTTACCGACAGTGCATATGACATTTGTAAAAATATATCAAGGTTTACCACCATGGTTTTAGCACACCTTATATGCAGACTGTATCTATACCCAATGCTATCTATACTCAAGAATTTTCAACATTAGGCTTCCTTTTCACATAAGCAAATACGGATTATTTGTCAGCGAGCATTCATGCCGCAAGAGTGGGACGACTTGCCTACTCTTGAATAATGTCATAAGTGATCGGACCTATAAGACATCAAACAAATAACAGGAGTGTTTTTTGGGGTCGAAACATGAGTTACTAGGATGAAAAATCCATGATAGAAATGTCCCCTGAAAAACGGCAACTGAACATCGAGGAAGCATCCACATAATCTCGAATCAACGGATCGCGTAGGCCGCTTTTTGTCAGCCTTGCAAGACAACTTTCAGCGAAGTAACTGCGAGTTTTTAGGCAAAATTCTGGAAAAAAAACTTTGTTCATGAAAATTCAGCAAATGGTAAATGCGATAGCAATCTATACTTATTTCGTTCGCTACGATGTGATATTATTGGTGAAGTTGGCTCAGCTTAAGGGGGAAAGCTTGAAGCACTAAATAAAGTCTTAACCACCTATAACGTAGTGCGCTAACAAATGACATTTAAATTGTTTACTCAACACATGACTTACCTTTATGGTATATACTTTCATCAACACAGCTTTTCCAGCGCTTAAGTGAAACTCTGTCTAAAGTAGTCAGATAGACAGGTAGACATACAAATAACGTGCACAGATACGGCGTCCAAACAATACACCTCAGTGGAACGTTGTAAAAGGATGTCAATAACATGATCAACAAGTATAACACATAAGCGCTAACTAACAATATCTATAGTTGTTTTCTCTAGTATCCATCCTAATATCGATGCTATAACAGTATGCAGATTTCGGCAGTATGGATCTAGAAGTGCGAGGTTTTTCCTTTGAAATATTGTAAACTTTTGCGTAGAAATATGAAAAAAAGAGAGATAAAATTAGAACAAATCTCAAAGATATATAGCAATAAAATGATGTTACTTTTACAGAAAATGTTACTTTTGAGTATTTTCTTGCTCTTTTATTTGTCTTATTATGACTTCATCAATCAACAACATATCATTAAAGCAAATCAATGTTTACTAACAAACGGCGATAGTGTTTACTAATAAACGGAGATACAGTATACTAACAAACAGAGATACAGTATACCAACAAACGGTGGCACTGTATACTAGTAAAACGGTGGTACTTATATTGACAAACGATGATACTGCATACTAATGAACGCTGATACTTTATACTAACAAACGATGATATAGTGCATACTAGCAAACGGTGATATTGGTTTACCTCATCATTCATTGTCAGAAAATACATGCAAAATATACGAGAAGAAAAAAAAAACTTTGTTTATATCATTCGCACTCGACGAGGATGTCAACGTACAAAGATGAAATGATAAATTGATGCTTATCGATGAATACAATATAACATTGTAATAGATTTATTTAGAATTCATTTAGTTATGTATTTTTTCACCTTTTTTTTTAAAATATGAGTTATTCGGCAACACTGCCGATGAAGCTCTCGGGTCGAAAATGAACTCTTAATGCTAATAAGGATTAATGCTAAAGTGTGTAAAGTCCATGTATGACCAACATGGACTTTCGACTATACATGAGAGAATAGACGTCTCTGAATGAAGCCTTCTTTACTCAAGAGTAATTTGTGTAATGCTGATATTCGTTCGTTTATCTGCCCATCTATTATTACCTGCGTAAATAATTAGCGTTCAATAGGGGTAATTAGCGTTTAAGATTGCTCATTTTCATTAGTTGATCAGTTTAATAAGAAATCAGCCGAATAGCTCTTCATACCGAATATAATCACATTGGTTAAACCTCTGAAAGTCAAATTGCACTATAACGAGCGGAATTATTATAGTCATATCTCAAGAAGGATTGTAATGGAAATGAATATATCGCAGCAGGGAAAACGAAACATTCAAGCATCTGATGTTAACACAGTCGTATGTTTCAGTCACATTAAAAAAAAACTCGTAGAGAGGAAATCTTAGCCTTCATTTGCGGTTCAGTGGAGACCCTTGGATAGCCTTGCGTTACAAAATTGCCACTGTTACCTTAAGAGTGAAGAGAGAGGTGATAGAAAAGGAGAAAGGAGAAGTACGGAGTTTTAATCTACGTTTTTCGTGTCCAGCACGAGGGAAATTCCCATTGTTTCATCTCCTCTGCTCTGGATTTGAAGTCCAGAGCATAAACCAATGTGAATAAATCAGATGACATCACTCGCCACCCCGTTCTGAAGAAATTCCGGGGTTCGAAGAACAACAAGTCCCTCAAAAACTCGACTTCTCTCTGTTACGACTTGCACTTTGCTTCAGTGAACGTTCGCGATTGGTTATAAAAATTTTTAATCACAAAGTTTGTTGCAAACAATAGTTCTGATCAAGGAAAAGAGAGAATAGCGCAAAAAACGGGTAATATTGGTGGAATGCTGGGGAAAACCGCGTTCTAAAGTGTAAAAAAAGTGTGAGCGGGTGGGAGAAAGCTTGACCTAACAGATTAAACAATTTGAGTAATATCTGAAGATGTGCAGTCTAAGCGCTATCGCGCTACTGGTTCATTCTTACTCGAAGCATAACTCGTCCAAACTACTCGATCCAGATCTCAAATATGAGTATCGCCCTTGCAAATGAGGCTCGGACATTAGTCCTATAATTGTAAGACGGCTAGTTTCATACTGTTCAAGGCTTACCTAAAAACGATGTTGTGTATGTATGTTATTGGGAAAAATAGCGCACAGATTGTATTAGTCTTTTTTCAAGCAGTGATGCTCCACTTCAATGCAGAACTTTTTTACGTCCTATTCATTCAAAAAAGAAAATCAATGAAAAATAAAAAATGCAGAAGAGTTTTCTATTGCAAAGAAGAAGCAGCATCAACTTGCCCGTCCCCACCTAAAAAAAATAACAGCAAATAGCCTGTATGCTCGATTTTGAGACGCTCGCAACAAACCTGTTCAATTAACTCAGTACAATCTATTCGCTATGTTTAATGTTTAATGTGAGGTGATTGAT
This sequence comes from Ascaris suum, assembly GCA_013433145.1. Lineage (NCBI taxonomy): Eukaryota > Metazoa > Nematoda > Chromadorea > Rhabditida > Ascarididae > Ascaris > Ascaris suum. The sequence continues at coordinate 939,987 of CM024172.1, read as the reverse complement.
TCGATATTACATTTCTATCCTTGTTAAAACTTTTCTAAAGGTTTGAAAAATTTTTTTTCTACCCTCATAAGGTTTCAAACCGGTTCTATCGATGTTTATGAGAAGCGATGCCATAAAGTAAAGTAAGTGAACAATTTCAGAAATGAACAACGAGAACGATGTCCCTCACTCAATGATAAAGAATAGCCTAAGAATATAATTTTCGCGTCGTTTATGAAGAGCTTCTAGAAAGATTCCAGAAAGCATTGCACGAGTATCCTTAACTTCGAGTCAACTACAACTTAAATGTTGCATGTCGTACGGAAAGCACAAGTCATTTCTAGAATTGTGGAGTCGATTCATATTCCTTGGAGTTGTATGCACGAACCGCTTGTAATCTATTCAACCGTCAGAATACAAGAACCTCTCAATGAAATTAATTTCATCAAATTTTAGTCAATTTCTTTACTTCAGTTTTAATATGAGCTAGCATGGATTTCTCTCTTCAATTTCTTTATTGCTAGCTAGCTGACAGCAGTGATGTTATCCGCTAGCATTGCGTCAACGAACTGAGCGCATTAACAGTACCACAGAGGCGTTTATCACCTTCAGCGTATTCATTTGGAGCCTATAATGTTCTATTTTTTATGCTTATTACTAGTGTAATATTTTGTCGACTGTACTAAAAAACATTATGGAGGATAAGAAAAAATTTTAAGACAACCTAATCAACTCAATAAATATTTAAATCATTTTTGCGACGGGATTAGGCAATTTAATTCAAAGACGGCAGAATACAACTGACAGTAAAAATAATAAGTTCGATGAATCAGATTCTATTCGTTCAGCAGACTCGTATTTGTTGGATAACTTCAAAGTGAAGCAAAATTTAATTCCATATAAAGAATGCCTCGAATTAATTGGCACATTTAGTGAAATCCCTGCAATGAGTGTTAACCTTTCCAGGATAAAGGGTCAATACGTAGAATTAATTTTGAAAGCGGCTAAAGAGCACTGTGACGCCTTTCTAGCCTAATTCGCTTGCCTCACACCCTTTAAAAAAATCTTGCCTTTATCATTCATTTCGGTGAGATTTTTTTCTTATTCACCATACATGAAAAATATTGTGCTCACTTGCCAATAAAAAGTATCTGCATGACGTCATGATTTAGTGAAATTTCGCAATGAAATTTTAGTGCAAAATAGCGAAATTCTATCGCAAGAAAATATGCTAGAGGATTCGAGCAAACTTTTATATAATTAAAGATTTTTGAAAGAATATTTCCTTCAATTTTCGATACAATCATAGTCTTGTGGAAGCCACAAACGCCGAAAATCTCGAATATTTTCCTATCGAAATAAAATTACCCAACGATACGCGGTTCACGAGTAACGTCACGTTGAGCTTTTGGGAACTCTCAATTGAAAGCTCAACACAAGAAGAAAAATGATCACATATGCTTATTGATCAAAAAATTAAAAATGACAGCACAAAAGAAACTTCTCTCTGTGAAAGCATACAGGGAATTTTCCACCTAAACGCAAAGAATGAGAGAATTGTTTGCTGTTGTATGGTCTGATCCTCTCAATTTCTTAATGACAAAGGAACCATTGAATATGAATTCCAAACTGATTTCTTATAACAAGCAATTATTCTGTTTCTGGAGGAATAATTATTTTAATATTTGCATAGATTCTCTTATAAACTGAATGACCTGAAAAAAAAAACGGGCAAAACAAATTAGCAGTGGACTATCAATTCCCCTAAAATGATAACTCAAGGAAAATACAGTAGCATTATATCAAAGTGGATTTCATTGGAGGGTTACACGACCTCCTATTAACTATACTCTCAAATCAGCCACCCCTTTAAATCTCTCCAAATTAAATCACTGGGTTTAATTTGGAGAGATTTAAAGGGATGGCTGAATTGCAAAAATTTCTTACGCTTTAATATGAAATAAATTTATCTTTCTTATCTAATATGATCCTACTTCAATTTTCAATGAAATACAAGAGAATGGCTATTTCGGAAATGTAATCCATACAAGATTAGTGACACTGTTTGCACTTTGCATGGGGATCCACTTTCTTCTTAGCGTTTAGTAACCATTAAGCAATGCCCTATTGCATGCAAATTTGAAAAGGATATAAACTGATGAACATTATGTCGAAAACATAAAATTCTTTAACAGGAGAGGCAACGATGACTATAGAAAAGAATAGTCCGAGTAGATTGACTTTGGAAAGTTGCCAAAAAATCTCAAACTTCGTAAATTTTATTGTACGCTAGCAATAGCGAGGCAATCTTATCCTAGAAGGTGATTTAAGATTAGATTCTCTTCACTTGATGAGATAATTCCTCAATTTCGGGAAGTTGCCAAAAACCTCGGCATTTATATTCTCCCAATTTTACTTATATGTAATAATCCCTCTCCCCCTTTTCAATTTCCATTTATGAGTGATAAAAATTTTAGAAATTCACAGCTCTCAAACACGAGTTAATATGAGGAAATTTGAAAAATTTGCACGTTTAATCTCAAATTGTATTCAGAGAGCAATATTTGGCATTCATAGACTGCATTGAATTGCTTCGAAACTTTTTCACTCCTCACTCAAAAACATTTTCAGTTCCCTTTTTTTTGGTATTTCTCAGATCTTTGTATTATTAGAATAATTTTTTCCAGTATAAAAAATTTTATACAAAATATTAAGGTAAAGAATGTAATCATTTTCTAAATTGTTGGACAAAAGTTTGGAGATCACAAGTGTGAAAATAAAAAGTTCGAAATAAAAAACAAATATCTTTTAAATTATTTTCAACGATAAAGGTGATCACGAAGTTTTTTAAAAATATGACGATGAAGTATGCCAAAGATTTCTTCGAAGATAAGACAAGCAAAGTTATCCAGAATGTTAGAAGATAAAATGAACAAAGCACATCTAAAAGAAGGTAAAGTGAGTAGAACGAGCTACAATTTCCGGAGGAAAGCGAAAGGCGGAAATCTTTCACAAATTGCTAGTATCTTTTAAGAAGTCAATTAAATGGAGTTAAAATACCAGCAAGCCAATTGTGTAAGATATGATAAGCGAAGTGAATTGGAATATAAAAAAGTACAACATCCGCTCCCCGAGGTACAGTGAATGACAAGTGCAGCAATTCTTCCGCAGTAGTTTAATTAGGCGATGCTTTTAAAAATCATCGGTATGCGGCTTTTTACGCTATCAGCTTAGGAACCCTTCGTGAGCTGTAAGCCAGCCTGTGATGCCACTTTAGGTTAGAGTAGAAGAAGAAGGCTAGGCGCTCACTGGTAAATCTGTAGCCTCCTTTTGAGTCGACGACTACCAGAAGTTTCTTTACATTCGTCGAGGAACTGGCCACGAGTAATACGACCCCAACTCCTTGTTACGGTATTTGACCAAGTATGCCTGCGCAATAATTTTAAATTTGTTTCGCGCATATGCGCGCTATCTATTTAAAGCGGGAATCACAAAGCCAGCTCAAACACTGCCCAGATGAAATGCAAAAGCAATTAAATAAAGTTGGAAAGTAGCGCGCGGTCTTTTGGATGTTCGGAAGGCAACAAGCCTTCTGGATTTGCAGCTACGGGGCACTTGCCCTACAAGAAAAGCAGCGTGCCGTCAAACATTTCGCCATCCGCCTTGTTCAGTCCCAATATACTCTGGTAGAGAAGCAGGTGTGTGCGCCACACGCTGCTATGCCGACCGGTGAGCGTGAGAGTGTCAGGTTCACTGAAACTGCTTGAAGAAAGCCGCTACACGGAAGCTGAGGTACACCAGCTAACTTTATAGGTACCGTCGAGGAGTTCGATATGCGCTGCAACACATAACTACAACCACACGAGCGCCTCGTTTTGCAACTACAAAGTTGTGCGTAAATTATACCTGGTCACAGTCACCTGCGAAGCACAGAGATCTCGCCGTCACCGCACTCTTACATAGACACAGACACAAGCATATGCTGGAAGCCACCTTGGAGGATAACCTGGTAGAGCTACCTTCATAAACAACTCGCAAATGTAAGAAACATCGCTTTAGATACGCTTTTGAATCAGAATACCCTGATATAATATTGAAGTGCAAAGTATTTTGGCGACTTCGTGCCAATGAGCAAATAGGGTCCACGCACTGTCGAGTGATTTTAACCGGGGCACAATTGAAGTATAGGCTACGAAAGTTCGCGGGTAGGACCAATATCTGGGCTAATTCTGTCAACTTCTCGCACGCATTCTCATTCGGTGGGATTTTCATTCAACATCACTCAGTTGGTAAGAAGACCAAACTCCCGTTGCAGATTTATACGAGAGGGTTGATCAATTAAAACATAGATGTATAATTTTTCACGTTTTTGCGACGGTTCGTTGGCGCTTGTGCCACCATTCTCGAACTGCACAGCAACAGGTGTCAGATACTGGCCCAGATGGAATATTATGCACTTTACCAGGTTGATCAGGCACTAGTCGAGAATTTGTGGGCCACAGTGGCTTTAATGTGCGAGAATGCAAGGGATCTAGTGAGTAGCTGAAAGGAGGTGTTTCCGCCTGTTGATGACGTAGAGTCTAGATCGAGTTCTGGACGGTTTTCCCGGAGAGTAGTTAGAACAGGAGATGGAACGCAAATCGTAATCATCACCTGTCTAATGATGATATAGGATGCAGTTTCGACTTGAAAGTTGATTGGATGTGAGCCAATGCGAAGAATGCAGCATTTGCTGGATATTCACCTTGACCGCTGCACTTACTTCTTCCAGTTGGGACCAAATCCTACGCCAGTTGATTTGCGCGGTGATGAGGCAACCTTCTGCGAAGCCGCTTACCATTCGGGCGAGAGACTTTCTTCAGCCTTTAGTGTGAGGCCTTTAAAAAGAACTCAGAGTATGCTGGATACGCTTCGGGTTACTCTCTCTGAACATCCTTCTATGCTTCCAGTGTTACCTGGTCCTCTTCAAGGTTCGTGTCGATGGAACTCGGTCGTGCAGATGTCACAACAGTAATACGATTATTTCAATACTCGCATTATTTCGTATAAACTGGCCGAGTTACTGCTCCTATTTATTTCAGAACTTTTCGATTCGTTGGTCTTTACAGAGATTTGCTTTTCCTAATTCTCTTCCGAGCCTGAAATGTAGCTACCAAATTTTCCATCAAATCCAATTCTGTTGAGATGGACGAAAATATGGGAGAATTATTTTCGATTGAGAATCACAAATCCATTGGTAGTATCGTTTTTCTGGATTGTATTCCGGAAGACCGAGAAAGATAGAGTAAGGTGTTCAAAAATTGTGAGAAAAATCTGCTCAGCGCAAATTATTGTACTCATGTTTATAGAGAGAGTTTAACTGTGGCGAATTATGAGTTCTTTGAGACTGTAAGCGATCATCCTCTAACCAATGCAAGAGAAAAACTCATGGATTATTTTGTCAAATACTTTTACGACTGATTAAACATTGACCTATCGTCAGTATAACTTTAAAATAGATTGAACGTTTCCATCTACTAAATGCCAAAAAACTGCCCTTGATATTCCCCCAAGTAAGCGCTCTAGCATCACTTCCTCTTTAAGATATATATAAAGGATGTTTTGCATGCAGTCTCCCAAGTTGTTCGTCAATGATCGGAGGATCTATCGATTTTCATGTGATCTTGCTACTGAGTGATATTCACGCCCCCTCTTTGGATCAGTCTGAAAAAAATCATTCAACGAGCAAGATGGTGGCAATCCAATATATCTCTTGAAAACTATCGCATTTTTCATTTAAATTTCAAACATGAGTGTTTTCTATGGTTAGATTGCTCCGTTTTATTATCTGCTGGTGATGGAATCCGTGATCGTAATGAGAAAGTGTATATCATTCTACCCTGAAATTCGCACTGCCCGGAAATTGCTTTGGAGGTTTTTAAAGTTATAGGCTGCACCTGCTTAACCTTATGATACATCTGAAATATAGATAGACTTATTTTAGATTATTGCAGGCCAATGCGATCCTTTCATCATTGACGCAGACTGGAGTTTCATTGAAAAAGGTTCCGAAATATTTCAGTTGTAAGGCAGTTCATAAATTACTCCTCGAATTCTACTTATTCAACTATCGAATCAATTAAATGATTGCAATTTAGAAGTTCTAAAATATTATACAATGGAAGTTGATTTGGTGTTCTGCTAAAGAGATTTTCGGATATGCCTTTTGAAAGCATTTTTTTTTCATTCGCAAAGAAAGATAAGCATGAATGCGCTCCAAAAGCAGCATCTTACACAGTTTTCTGTATACGGTTGTCTGTATATGCGATAGGTTCCTCGAAATGTAACTGAAGAATCAAGCTCTTCAACATTTAAGAGGTTCCTTAATTCATTAGACTTATGAGTTCCTTCTGAGTTGGCCTATCGAACATCGTGCTCACCCAATTAATCTTTCTCTCTTATTTTTTAAAGTTTTATAAAAGAGAAGAACAAATGTATAAATAGATTCTTATTCGCAGAATTTCTCTAATAGAAAAACAAAGAAGGTGCAGTTGAGCTGTTTCAAATTGTGTGTTTAAATAAAAAGCGAGTAAAACGCAACTGAATTTATATAAAAGTTTCTGAAAGAGAATAATAAGGAAGCTAGCAGACGTGTAATTAGATAAGTCATACACAAATGGGTGAATGTAAACGTAACGATGGAGAGTCCAATACGTACAAAACGTTAGTAGAGGCCAAGAGGAAGACGGTCCTCTGTGAGCACAGAATCGAAAAAGAATTTAGGGCGAAGGGAAGCCTATCGTGGGCATAAACACAGAAGGAATAGACGACTCTCAGGAGACCGGATGTTAAGAATGCAAAATGTAAGATGCGAATAGATTACCTATAAGAACAAAATGTGACCACGCTTTGGTCCTTATCCGTTGACGTATGCAACTGTGTTACGCGCGGGCCATCGTCACAACTAAACGCATAAGAAGCTATAGAGATAACTTAACTAAGAGTGGAGAGAAAAGGAGGAAGAAAGAAAACAGAAAAAAGAACTCTTCAAGTAAAAATAAGGAACATGTGCAGTAAGTACATAAGTTGCACAAGATAACCCTTACCTATATATAAAGCTAGGTATATACTGTATAGTGAGCAAAAAGCTCGTATAGATTAAATTATAAAGCGGAAAGAGGTGATATCGACAGCATGGGTAATGATGTTTGATAATTCATAAGCATAAGTGTACCTGCTGACGCCACTGACCTCACAGTAGTGGCATCCGCAAAGCAATATTTACCTGATATATGTTTAATGCAAAGCCTATCGAAACAACACGTATAAAATTTAAAGTTCGCTAAAAGATTATGAGGAAGAAATTCTAATATAAAAATATTAGAATAAAAGACTAATATTAATACGCAGAATTCACAGGATAATATAAATGTATAAAATTACGCAAATAAACGCTCAGTTGAGGCAACGTGTGGTACTGAATGCGCAGAAAGAAACTGTTGCAAGAGACGAATACACTATTAGGGAGCGATAATCAATAAATCTTGGTATATATGTCGAAGTGATCGTACTATGAAGTGCTAGCGCAAGTGAGCACTACTTATAACAATGAAAGTGCTTAGCGAAATAAATAAAATGTTGAAGCGCATAATATCAGCTTCTGTGAAACGCATCTTCACTTGTTTACTATACCTCCAAATTTATATTATAAAGTTTTGTGATTCTCGAGTTGAAACCAACAGGTCGACAAACAAACAAACAGACAAACAGGCAGAGACAATAAACTTTGAGAACATTTCGCAAAAACTTTGAGGCGGATGAATATGGATTTCTTTGTTGAAGATTTGTAGAAGCGACTAGTTTTGTGGAGAACTCCACTATAGAACGTGATGTCCTTCATTTCCAAATCGGCATGCAAATATCAGAAGCACATATTGTAGCCGCCTCTGTGGCGCGCTTTCCCGGTAAGTTTTTATGAGCCTTGCATTTTCCTCGCAGTTATATCTTGCAATATTTCGAAGCAAAAACCTGTTACAGTTTGCCATTAAGTTTTTTTTTAGTTATTGAGTATTCATTAGCGATTTCCACTCGTATTCTTCCAAAAATTCTGCAAGAAAATCCAAACGATAGTTTTGAGGGATGTGAGGAAAATTAATGAGACGGGGGTTTATTTCCATATGTAAATGAAAGAAAAAAACAACGATGAATTGCGAATATCCAATCAAGCAATGAAAGAGGTGAACGATCGCGTGCATGAACGTTATTTTAGTGCTCTAAAATAAATGGAAAGACGTCGATTATTATGTAGTTAGTGAGTTCATTCCTAAAAGTGCAGTTTTCTTTATTGGCATTTGGTGCGACCTAAAAAGAGCTTTTTTTGCCATACCTTATTGGAGAGACGATTCTCTGTTTGACAGACGAAATGCTTACACCATTTTTAATCGACATCTAATCTAAACATAGATGTTCTGTAACAAAAAAAAAAAACTTAAAATTCAACCAAAAAAAAATGTAAATGCACTTTAAAAAAAATCAATTTTCAAGTTTATAACTGAAAGTGATACATACTAAGAAAAAGCTTCAATAAAAGATTACTATTTCATAAGAATAAATGGACAATAAATCTCAATCATTTTGCGTATGAAATAATGAATTATATAATGCTCATATTCTTGCAACAAAGTACAGAGAACCATTCATTTGCCGTTTATTCCAAAGAAAGTGGGGGGTTTTTTTTTCTCGATTTTTATAATCATTTCGTTTCGATTTTCGATGATACCTATTGTTATCTCTTATAAAAATAAATATCTATTGTTATCCATTACGCTAAAAAGAACATATAGGATTTGGAGGTAAACAATAGAGAAACCTAGTCAACGAGTAAATTTTCTCCACATTTCAACTCCTACTGTCATAACTTTATTACTTACAATATAAAGTAAAAATGACTACCTCTATAAAATTTTTTAGAACTAGATGAAAATTCACAGGAAATTCTATGCACCTTTCAATTTTAAGTGTCTAGAAATTCCTTCGAATTCGACGGATCCGCTTTAACTCTTTTGACGTCTACTGCGTTCAGGACGTCTACAGCAGCTACCGAGGACACTACAAGGAGAATGTTGTCGACTTCGGTTGTCGAAATGCACCTTCAGATGCCTAAATCGTTGACAGTACATTAACATAACAACAATGCATAGACACATACGATCGGATGATATGTGCACTTGTTCGTGCAATAAAAAGACCTCTGTAGAAGATTAAACTTTACAGTCGAGTGGTTCCGCTATTCCTATGTGTTTTTGATTCAAACTGAAATCGTTCAACAACTCTTGATTAGCTCTCACAAAACTGAAATCGAAGACAATCCTTGAAAACCTATCAGAAGCCGAAATAAGACAACAATTCCATACCGGTCGCCAGCAACTGAACTCTTGGAGTAGAAAACTGAAATCTAGACGTCCAATCACCTTTCGTTAAAGTAAATAGACTGTTTTAGTCATATTCACTCCAAAGATCCCCTGTTCACGATTCAAACCTGTCATAGTAAGATCTGCGTGATGATCTTCGTTCTTAAAACCCAACCGCTTCCGTTTTTTTCTTTTTTGCTTAAGACGACATTATGTTCTTGTTACAGCGTTTTCTCTGTCCAGCCATTAGTTGCCGCGAGAGCAACAGGACGCATAGATGAGCAATACAAGCATCAGCGTTGTTCGCCCACGTTCCCTTCTAAATTCCCTTAAACAACCTAGAGCAACTCCGCGGAATTCCGCTGAGCTTTCTTTGATGAATACGAGCCACAATACAGAATTCCAAAAGCAACAATTTTTCCGTCCCATTTTCTAGACGAACCTTCAAGAAAATCCTTGCTATATGCATATTTGACATCTACACTGGATGAAAAGAATCGAAGATATGCTTAGGAGTATGCAGCATCAATTTGATGCATCCAACAAACGAAGACGACCATGTCTTTAAGCACATAACCTGATGGATTACTGACTGCCTCACACCTTTTATACCTGTTAGTTGTAGTTTTTTGAGCTTATATGCCACCATTGAAGGTTTTCGTTGCGAATTATTGGAGAATGAGGTTAATTCGATGACTTCCTACTGCTGAAATAACGCACTCAACTAGAAATGTAATACGATTATAGCACTCGATTCTTTGAATTAAAATCATCAAAACGTGAGTGCAAACATTGAGCTTTCAATTAAACAATACACGATGAGCTCATTTAGCGGAACCAAATCTACTTTAATTTGAGAATCTTCTTCTGTGAAGATTTTCGACGAACATCATGACGGTGCTAAAGCCAACGAGAAGGCGAAATAAATAAAGAATTTGTGGATTATCACTGATTTCTTCGTTTGTAGATTTAAAAAAATGAAATAAGCTCTATAGCATATCGCTTAAGTTTGTACTGAAATAAATCACCACAATGTAATCGTCGATGAGAAGCAGTAACACATCAATCGAGCCTATTTATAAAAATGCGCCAACACGTATACAAAAAGTGCCGAGTGGCAAAATCGCAAAGGTGAAGCGCTAATATTACCGTCCTTCGTAAATAATCCACATAACGGTTACCTCATCAATATAATGAGGCCGCATTTGGTGGCCTAACAGTTTACGTTAAAACATTTAGAAAAAAAAAATAGAGGAGAACAATTTCTACCTTGTTAAGTTTAATACATGCCAATACAAATGACTTTTTTTGTGAAATATATATACAAATGATCAATCAACATACAGCCATACACAGACATGCGGGAAGCTCGTCAAAGGGGGATCGCCTACATTTTATTGTTATTTTTATTCTCCATAAAACGGTATTACGCATTGTTCGATGTTTCATATCAGAAAAAATATTATAACGTATTTTTAAAAAAATACATCCTCGCAATCATCCCTTTTTCGAGCTTACACCTCGCTATTTCAATTCAATTCACGAATGCAAAGTCGAAATTGGATAGCAAGATCAGAAATAAAAAGAAGCCTAGAACTGATTGAGCACCTAAACCTTTCAAAAGGAAAATTATTACAGCCAGGAGGAAATCATCCAAATATACTATTTAATTTGAATATCTCAAATCACTAATTTGAATATCTCGTAGCGTTATTGCGAATAAATGCGGTAAAACTGCTAAAAAGAAATAAAATACGCTCATACAAGCGATAGTTAATTCACCTTCACAGGTATCGATTAAAAAAGCCCATAACAGCGATACATGAGAATAAATTAATAAAGGATTAAGATTGATTTTAAAAAAAAAAACTCCTTCTGGCAATGTGAACGAAGAGAATGAACTGAACAACAAAATACACAAACAACAACAATAATATGACGGTCTTTAGTAGCAGTAAGTATGAAAGCAATCATATGCCGACATTTGCGCCAGCGATAATTACGAGCGATATTCCCCACAATAAGAAAGAGATATCTAACAAAAATAAATCTCGACAAAAGAAAGCACATCTTGTTGAGAAACGATTCCTCTATTTTATTCGAAGAAAAAAATTTTCATTGCAATAAATTTTCGATGTGGAAGAAAAAAAAGTGAATAAATTGAATTCATAAGAATGATAAATTATGCAAATAAAGAAATGCAACATATTTCAATGAGGATTTGAATCTCAGCAATTAGATGGCTCATCTCAAAGCAATCGTTTGAGAATTTCAAAGGAAAAGAAAAGAACATTCCACTCAAAGAGAGCATAATCTAGCTGTTGAATTTCACATCAATAGCTTATGCATTACATCGCAAAAGCGATCAACGAATATTGCTTTGCGTTCGCATATCTTGCCGGCTCTTGCAATCAAATTATACTTTTAGTTTGGAAAGTTTATCTGGTAAATTCCCTCTCATTCACTTCTCACATTTAGAAAACAAAGAGAGGACAAGATTCTGGGTTGGAAACCTCACCAGGTGAATTCCTTTCCACTGATTCCTCAAGCAGCACAAAACAATGAGCGGATAGGATTTTTCGCCCCTTTATTTATACTTACAAATACACATATAAATGTTTATATAATTGTGTTCCTAATTTTTGTAAATCAAATGAGTGCATCATGTCAAAATACTAAATCGAGACCAAATAATTTATGAAAAATCCCCATTTTATTAGGTATCATTCGGATGCAACGCGACGCAGAAATCGAAGCAAAGCACTTCTCGACTCGAATGACAAACCAGTAGAATAGGATTCGAGGGCGAAGCAAATAGAAGCAAAAATGCATCTTCAACGGGGGCATAAACATATTTAAACAGCTAGAACATTAAAAGCGCATTATGTAGCTTACAATTGTGGAATGACTTCGCATTCGGCTTTGGAGTTCCTCCCACGCAATACGCATAATGGCCATCAACTCTATTATCGGAATCCTCTCTTTCATACCTGAACGTTAGAAACATCGCCACAAGATGCCTATATTTATGAAGGACCTCATTTTCCGCTAGATAATTCTTTTGTATCAATCAATTGCATATATTTTTAAGGTACTCTTCAAGGGCGTCTCAAAGAATCACAGCAATTTCTTCGCGTTTTAATATGTATATATTAAATTCGAAAACGTCATAAGTACCGCAATGAAGGCTTTGATTGACAATATGGCCAAAGAGGGGCATGCGCGGGGGCAAATGCCTTCAGTTAAAGGAAAGCTGACTCCATTTTTGGTTATTATGAAAGAGACGGGACAATCCGCCATTACTATAGATGAGAATGATGACCAGCGAGCGCGATATCCGTTGAATGGTGAAGCGAAAGACGAATGCTAAGAGACGGGTCGTTGCGCCAGGAGTTGAGCGAATCCCGTCACGATGTCACATGAGGCAGCTTCGAGCCTGAGTGCGCATTAATTAAATCATCGCTTCAATGCACGTTTTACGCATGGAAACTATCATTTAGTAGTGAACACAAAGACAGATAAAAATGAATGCTGGTAAAAATAAAGGCAAGTAAAAATAGACAGGTAAGAATAGATGCAGATAAAGATTAACGAACCATTAAGGGGTGAATCAACACTCGCATCCATGCAGATGAGATTCGCAGTGCTTTCCGGTGGACGTGGCAATCGCCTTCTCAACCAGGGATGCTTCAAAGCCTGTTGGGGAGTAAGCCGTGCATCGGGGTCCCATTCGAGGCAGCGCTTCAAAAAATCGATAAACAACTCGTCTCCCTGCAAAAATTTCCACCTTAATAGATGCATGAAATCAGTGTTCTAGCACCAGCCTAAATACTATCAAGGTAGTAGTTCCGAAGTGCGAGGCTTCTCCCAGAAGTTGTTGTTTTCATAACGATGTCGTACAGGATTCGCAGGAAAAAACTGCCAAATTGGTAAATAGTCACTATTCCTCAAAAAAGTAAACGAAAATATGCGTAAAATCTATTAAATAAACGTAAATTCAATTAAACGTAAGTAAAATCTACCAAATCCAATCACCCCCCCCCCTTGCCGCCATACGCAATATTTTCTCGAACTTTGGTCCTGAAAAAGGAGAACAGTCTTTAATAACTGAAGGGATGTTGGATAACTGAAAGGATATTGGAAAGGATGTCGGATGACTGAAAGGATGCTGGATGTTCCAGAGAGTGAGAAATCGTGGCCATCTGCCAATTTGGTAATGATAGGGCATATCTTTACGTATCACAAGTTGATAGCTTCAAGAATACCGCTCACGTCACCAGTGCTAGTCGTATTTATTCATCGTACTAGCCGATGCTGTATTAGGGCCTATTTTTTAAAATTCCCATCCATCAAAAATAGGTCTATTTCTCAAAATTTCCCTTCCGCTTGACCCTTAATCCATTGTAAACCGTTCTTGACTCAACCTACCGTCCTACTGAAAGGCAGAAATGCCGCAAGCTTTGGCTTTCCTTGGCATTCAAATCACAGTCTCCAGTACCAACGCAAAGTCTAATGAGTTCTGTATTCTAACTATATCTAACTAGCACTCGAATAAGGTGGATAGGCCTTCAAAATATCAGGACCTCAATACATTTGAATTTGACGTATCGGGGAACTGCCAAGTCGGAAACACAGTGCTGTCGATCATAACACAATTTAAGTTAGTACATTTTACAAGAAATTTAGTATACTTAGCGCTCCAGATTCTTAAACACCTTACTGGATCAACTAGCGCAATGGACGAATGGTACGTGGTTGCTGCAAAAAAAGGAATACGAGTCATAATGTAATCCATGAAAAGATAATGCTTAAGCATATTGTAGTTGTATAAACAATAATGCTTTCTTCAATAAGTTTAATAAGGAAAAACCTGGTTCTTAAGCGCTGCCGTCCACGTTCTACTAGCTGGCGGCCCTCGTGGTTTGCCTCTCTTTGACCTTCCGCCACCAAGTACAACTGTTCCATCGGGCATTGGTGTTAGGGTGCAATATCGTGGATAACCCTTAGAAGAGATGAAGTTGCGCGTTCGCTTCGAATGTTCCGTCACTTTCGATGGTGGCATTCCCAGCAGTTCCATTATAAGAGCGAGCTAAAGTTCGCGAACTTCAACGCACTAAGTAACGATTAGTTGCAGAACATCTCTTATCTCTACCTCACCCTCTTCACTCTTCATCAACCGAAACAACTCCACGACCTATGAAGTTCGAATAGATCGACCACTCACTGATCATTCCCCCCAATTCTCATTATTCGGACCTTAAATGCTAAAACTGCCATAGCACTTGAGTATTATTTCACTTGTATCACATCTCTAAGTCGGTAGGCCCGACTGCTTATCACCGTACCATAAACGTTCTATTTCCATATGAGCTCACCTATACCGCCTTTTTGTCTGGATGGTAGGTCAGTAGAGTTGAAGCCTTTGGCTCCACTCTTTCAGATGGCTAAGATAGCAACACTCCGCAAGAATGATGCGTGCAGTCGTTCTGCTTATAGATTACTAATACAGCATTAGTCCATGATATAATGATGACCAACACTTATAAAGAGTCACCCGTTGTCAATAGCATCTATGCTCTTCAAGGAGCCGAAGCAGTGTACATTAAATAGTAACTTACCTGGTCACTTTCATCCTCGCCAGGTAGAAGCGGATACCCAGTAAGCAGTTCGGCGAGAATACATCCGAGTGACCACATATCGATCGGCATCCCGTATTTACCACCCATTATCACTAAATTTCGTAGTTTATTTTTAGTTAGGTTAACATTATTCCACAGAAATAAAAGCAAAACACGCTACCGAAGCTTTGCTAGATGTCAGATATCTACTACTGAAAAAAGACATTTCAATAAGCTCAAAAATAAATCGAATATTCGTCTATCAAATCAACATTTCGATGCTTCTTTATTATCCAGTCAAGAATGTCTTCGTCAATTTTCCAGCTTTAAAAGCCTAGAGCTGAATATTCTTCAAAACCGGGAAGAAAAATTCAAAGAATACAACTGGCGATAGCCATTTGAACAATATAAAACAAAAATCCACACTTAATAATTTATCTACACTTTGAATTTTTATAAAATGCTACAAAACAACAACCTTCAGGAGCTCTATAAAATCGCGACTGAATATAGGTGTATATTCTCTGGTCGTCGAAACAAGAGGAGCCAAAGTCAATAACCTGAAACATTCGTATTTACATAGCATCGCAAAAACATTTTCCTGGCTCACATATAATTCCGTCAAATATTACAAGGGTGCGTTCATTTTCGTCAAATATAATCAACCAGCTATCATAGCCTGCCATTTAAAAAACGCAGCACTTAGTGGTTTTTAAAGTGTGATTTTATTTTGGGATATTTTTTTCGAAAATGACTCCACAACATCTTTCATCGACGTAAGAATATGTTCCGGTATGGTTCCGCATAAATAGCTCACCTCAGAAAGACTGCTCGGAGAAAGCAAAGCTAAGAACTCAAAAAGCTCAGAAAAGTTTTTCTGCATTCCGCATAAGCTCAGGAAATCTCACGAGGAAGAAGGAATTCATTATAAATACAAGCAAAAAAAGCATTGCAGAAGTAAACTTGAATGAGAATCGACAAAACAAACAACTGCTGGGTATCAACAACGACACTTGCTAGAGATCCCCTGTACCGTCTTAATAAACCATAAGACTTAATGACACGACCTTCTTAAGCAGTTATAACTTCAGCCTTTACTATGACCTAAAATCTTTTTTCAATTGAAACTTCCTCGACGTTTCTCGTCTGCAAATATAAGCGCGTTGAGAACCACCCAGATGTTCGCAAATTACAAATTAAGACACTCGATGCATTTATATGAATAAATATTACAAGGTGATTTTCAAGGCTTATTTTACTTCCAAAGTGAAATGTCAATCACCTATACCTGTCCTCACCTTTTTGTAACTCCTCAGGATTTGCCGCTACTGAAGATTCCGAGTCCGATTTCGACAGGATGCTTTTCTTTGTTTGCAAAATAGAGCTAATATGCCAAATCTAACAATTCAGTGCAATAGTACTATCCCGAACAAAATCAGAAGGACAGGTGCTCTTCGACCCCTTCCCGTGATCAAGTTCGGTAACACTGAGATGGTCGCAAAACTGCACAAACAGCGACGAAAAACAATGTCCAGAGGGCTAAATTACTGGATTGTTCCTAAGCACGTCCCCACTTATCTAATAGGGACTTTCGCCAGATTCTTGGAGCAATTTTCGAGGAGGATCCTAATGCCCAAAATGACGCTCTGGTGCTCTCTGCCTCCAAAAAACCCTCATATCCTCTACAATTAGTTGCAGGCAACCAAAAAAAGCTGAAAGAGGTGTCCGAATGGCAAAAAAAAGTGAAGGGAAGAATCATTCGAATTAATCGGTTGTATTATGCAGCAGTTAAAAGATTTTTAAAAAAAACGGACCGAGATACTCATAAAACTATACTGCAGCTGAGTGATCAATAAAAAACCAAAAGAAGCATGAAACCAACCTTGATACCACTCCTTCCTTGTTGCTTCAGGAGAACATTTTCGGGTTTTAAATCGCAATGAATAAGACGATTACGATTGAGTAACTCGAGGCATTGCAACATCGAATGTGCAAATTTTCGAACCAACTAAATAAAATATGTTAATATTAAAGAATCTCTACAAAAGTACAACTATCTAAACATCTACGAATAGAAATACTCCGTTGTGCTGGAAGTGAAACAATGAAAAATGAAGGTTTAGTTATAACGATAATAAAGAATGCACTTTAAAAAAATCATATTATGGACACGTTGGCTGAATAACTTGATGGCTATTTAATATCGAAAGTGGTAAAATATATGTATATGAGATGTCGAAAGTGCGTGATGATGAAATACGTAATACTATGAAACTATGTGATGCTCTATTGCTTCAAATAGCTAGTACATTACCTTAATGAAAGTAACAAGTAAATAAACAAATATTTTTTGAAAACATCAAAAAAAAAAAAGAAAATTAAATGACACAAAACGCCAAGAGAACTGGAAGTTGAAAAATATTTTATCACTAATCGAATAGGTCTATAGGAGTTTCTATTTCTGATTCACTATAGTCATTTCAGAAACTTATAAACAAGACGTAAATTTCAACGAAACAACAACAACAAATCGAATAAGTAAAAAATAGAAAAATTCGAATAAGTAAAAAAAAACAGCTTGAAGATTTATGCGCTAATAACAATTCTTCGTCCATTGGATTAATTAAACCACTCTCATAAAGAACAGAAAAAAAAAGATGCATTTATGAACTTATAGTTGATTGCCCAATAGGAGTTTCATATGACGTTAATTTAATTACAGAAAACTTTGCAATGTCACCATCGAAGCATAGAACCGACCTGCAAGCTGAAGCCTTGAAATTTGTTCTTTTTAATAAGCTCGTAAAGGTTAATATTCATCAACTCGAATGTGATACACTTGTGATTGCGGAAATTAAAATGATCCAACATGTGAATAATATTGCGAGTTCCATCCTGATCCTGTCTTCGCAAGTGATCCTTTAAATTAATCAAAAATAAATTAAACTAGATTTATAAATTAGCTCAATTCTCAAATGTGACCTCATTTTAGAATATCCTTTATCAAAAAAATTAACAAACAATTTTCGTCATATCCGTTCACTTTGCCTAATTTACGTCATCCCAAACGCAAAACATTACTTATTACTATAAACTCCTTCAATTAGCTACTGTAATATTAAAAAAAAAAAACAACTGCGATATTGAAAGTTTCATTCGAAGTTTTATGCCCTATTGCTGCATTTACTCAACTTTACGATTTAAATCCAACAAGTAAGTAATATGGGCCTCGATTGGGATACACCTGAAGTTATTCTTTGGATAAGAAAAGCGATATGTACGATCGAATGATCAAGGAAGAAATCTACATGAGAGCTTTCTATCCCATCGTTCAAGCCGCTCATCAGTATCACTATCCATCAAAACACATTAAAAATTCTTGCAAGCATTATTGCAACTTTATTCTTACTCTATGCACGAAATTGCATCTGCCCACAAAGTTCACTTTCAACATATAAAAACCAAATAATAAACTATTCGAAATGGTGCAAATAATCTCTTTTTACGTTGAAATACATTTAAAAAATACCAAAATTCGAATTTCCTCTTCAGCTTGCCGATGGAATCGTTTTTCGTTGCGAACCAATTTGAGCGCCACATATTGCTGATATTTATGATCGTAGGCTTTTATCACCTGAAAGAAAAAGAAAGAAACAATAATCTATACATCTATCCATTATCGTCAACCTATGAGCATAACCTGGGCTAAGAGCATGAATCAATAAACTTTAAAGACAATAGCTAATAAGATATCTCCTCTCAGCTACTAGATGCCTTCTGGATTTTAACAGATATCCTCTACTTTCTGGAATAGCTTCCTAATGAGTTATTTATAGATAAGAACTGTCACATTATACAGTAATTTTATTCTTTAAAACATAATGAAATAAAAGGAAATAAAATTCAAAACAATCCACTTTCTCAGTTTTGATTGCCGCTCAAAATTTCACCAAAACTATGCGTAGATAAAAGATACAATATTTCGACTGAAATAACATATGAATAAGGGCTAATCTACGATTTTCTGCCCATAAAATTTCTTCACTTTATTGCAATAATTGCCTCCTTTCGACTTTATTAAAGTACTAAGTACTAAGTACTAAGCGTGCCCAAAATGTATCGAAAAAGTTTCATTAATTATATAAAGGAGTAAAACCACAGCAGCAATCTGGATCCGATATAATGTCACGTCGGTGTGAAAGAAGTAAATTGCGGACAGAATTTCGAAAAATAGGCAAAACGAGGCTCTTTCTTAATCCCATCGACAAATTTAGGGGCGCGACCGCATCTTCTTCATTGCAATTGGGCCACTGAAGTCTGTCGCTCACTTCAGTCGCTACATGGATATAGGACCTTGTAGTATGCCAAGCCAAGATATCACCCAACGGCAAGCATCGAGACCTCTCGCAATGAATACAGCCTCTCAACAACAAAGATTGATCTATTAAATCTGCGCCCACCACTCTAAGCATCAAGAGACTATTTAAGGTGGGAAAGAAATAGCCAATTCCCTCACCTGACCAAAGCTTCCTTTGCCGATCACTTTAAGAACCTCATAACGATAGGCGATATGATCATGGGCGACAAGCAAGTAACTACCCATATCGTCATCGTAACCGCAATTATTCGGTCCACCAACGACGCCGCCACGCTTTTTAGCTTGTGAGCCAACGAAATAGACTCTCGGATAGTTGTAAATCTCAGAGATCTCATAAGAGCTCAACTTACTGCCAAATGTACGTACCGCATCCTCTGGTCGATAGCCCTTAACAATCTCTATGAATTACATCTAGTGGTAAAACCGAACTTACAAACTAATAAGCGACAAACAAAAGTTAATAAATTACACACTATTTAGTGCATTATTTCTACAATTCTTCGTTCATAGAAACCTATACCTTGGTAATTTCATCGTAAAATGTTTAAAATTCCTTGCTACCAATAATATTTCTCAACAAATAAAATCATCCGAAAGTTTTCGCAAAAATAAATAACAAAAGAGCACGAATAATAAGTTTGGAGTATAAGATAGAATAACAACTTATAAAGCCTGACATGCTTGTTAAATCATCAATATTATCTATTCAAACCTCATTCTGAAAGATTTTTTAAATGGTGCATAAAATGAAAAGAGAACAACGAAAAGACGGCTAGCATATAGATGTTGAAAATGGAGATAAGTCAATTAGATTACCTTATTACCGGCACTGCCACCTGAATTAGCCGTTCCATTTGAATTCGCGCCTCCACCACTACCACCCGAAGAGGATGTATGCGATCTATAATAATGCTTACAAATGTATGAGAATATTTTAAAAAAAACATAAATTTTAGCTTATTTTTTTTTCAATATTAATTTCGAATTAAAAGAGTCGAATTAATAAAATGTGGAAAATTCTATCTATAGTATCACTCATTATCAGCACTTTCTTTTAAACTGAAATATCCAACTAGAAATTATTTTATACATTGAAAAAAATTTCACTCATCTATTTCTTTTTCAAAAATAAAGACTTCTTTCCATTATTGAAAAAGATATTATTTTACAAGTTCCATCTTAAAGAAAAAAATAGAAATTCACATAATATAGGGAAAATATTTTAAATTTTCTAGTTATTGCAGAAAAATATTTGCAAACTTTCTATCGGCGAAAGTTTGAGATAGACTCCATAGATCAACTTCATAGGTACATGAAAAAGAAGAAGAATAAATTCAACTAGTAAATCAGCTTAACATAAACAAAACGAACTTTTTTAATACATCGCATTGTCAATCAACTATAACCGAATACCCTAAACATCACCTCAAAAAGAATGCTTTACTCCTCAACGCAAGCAATGTTACAGTTGCTTATTGCAGTAATATTTATTCACTATTAAGGGTTATTCAATACAGTTAAGAAAACATCAGTATGTTATACCAATAAACCTTGACGATGCATTCAACTCATCAGGCAAAACTAGACTTCTCGACTATCTGTCGCGACACTTTTCAAGGACATTCTCACAGTAACGATCCCCTCCCACTTCTTTTTCTTTCTTCCTTTCTTTCCTTCTCTCTCTCTCTTCGGCTTACCTCAGCAAACACAAATAAACCTGATGTGGACGCCCTTTTGGGTCAATAGCACGCTCGTGAGAAAAAAAGATGAATAAATGAAGAAATAAATGTCCTTAACAATTGTTTGTCAACAATTAACGTCGATAAAACTTCAGTTAAATATAAGGCCGACTTCGAGAGACACCAAATAGCGAGGAAGAGTGAAAAGGAAGGAAGGATGGCAGAGAGAGGGAGAGGGAGGGGGAGAGAAAGAAAGAGAGATCATCAAATAAAAAAACTATTAGCGAAATTTCGCAAGTCAAAGCATATACTATACAATACCAAGAGAAAACAATACTACAAAGGATTTCGCGCTATTTGTAAAAAAGAGAAGAACGGATCTCATGTAAACGAGGATACAAAACGCATAATTACAAGTATGCTTTCAAGTCTAGAGGTACAATTCTGGGCTCTTTAGCATAGAGCTACTGCATGAAGTCCTTATACTATGACCATAACAACAATCACAAAATATAAAACATTGATAAGTGATATAACTTCAAACCTTTCGTTTTAAAAAATTTCATAAAATTTCAGCACTAAAATCATATAGTCTCTAAATCAGAGAACTTTCTTTAAAAAAATCACAAAATTAAAAATTTCTAAATTATTCTCTTTAAATTATTAGACGATAAAGGCAAGAATGGATTTCACTGCCTCGCCAATGTGCTCAATACGATCAAAACCTTTAAGCTATATACTTAATGAAAAGAAAAGAAAAAAGGAAATATACCTGAGGGATTCATCAGATGGGCTTTTAGAGATATGCTGTCGAATCTCGATTCCTTGACCGACCGCAGAAAGTGTTGACACCGATGAGGAGAGATGTTTCGATGCCGAAGAAACACCCGACGACGTCGACGATCCACCACCTGAGAATTGCCAACTTATTTCAACAGGAAATCCTAGCGGCTCGATTGATCATCAATCAAAACTGTTCATTAGCCAGCCTCATGACCAGGTGTATGCACGAAAATGTTGAAACGGAAAAGCAATACACATCACGCAGACTATAAGTGATGATCATATAACAATTACGAGACCATATAAGATTATTTTTATAAGATGCGGTTGTCAATTATAAATCGGCATTTCGAGCTTAAACAACTTGGCGGAAGTAACCAACCACGCCACGCTTTGATAACCTGTAGAAAAGATAAACTTTTCTAAGCGTATAGCTGAGATAGTAAAATGAAGCATTTATTGGGAAATTTTTATATAACAAACATATTCACGTCAACGGGTGCTTGATATTTAGGTGTTTGTGCTTTATCAAATGCATCTGCTATTACTTTCGAATGCCCAATATATATAAGCAATAATTCTGCACTAACTGCGGAAATAAGCTAAGGAAGCTACGGCAAGCTAGCGAAGACAAGGACCACCAAAAATGCTATGAAAGGTGTCTGACAAGTCAATCATATATTGTTGTGATCTGTTTGCTATTCAAAAACGAAAAAAAAAAATCAAAAGTGTATTACATCAAAAGGAAATAGCGAAATTTTCTAAATCAAAAGTTATACGATACAATACTGCGAGAAAGCAATAATAAAAAGGATTTCGTATTATCTGTGAAAAGAAAAAAAAAAAGAAGAATGGAAATCATATAAAAGATGAGAATACTAAACGCATAATTACAGGTATGTTTTCAAGCTTACAGATGCAGTTGAAATGATAAAATTTGTATTCCTATTCCATTTATATACTAGTAATAGCATCATAATTAATAAATTATAGAAATAAAAATTTTTAAATCGAATTATGATAGGTGATTTATTGAAAGATAAGAATAGACTTACCGATGGCGCTACTGCTTGTGGCCACTGGTACAGCGGCAGTCTCGATAGTACCACCTCTGGCCAGCACCTCGATCATCGTCTGGCTACTGCGTAGCGCTGGCAGCGCCCCAATTGTCAATAATGATGAATTCGGCACCGTGTTACGTAATGATCCCGGCCCCCGGGGACGTATTCCGACGACTGATAGCCTAAAATATAAATCTATTATCAGAGGAATTTAATGCAACGATCTTTATCGAAGAGTTTCCACAGATATTTGTAAGATTTAGAGCAGACAGCACTTGAGAATATAACCATAAGTGGCTAAACATCCCTTCGCTCCACTCAGTTCTGAAACTGAAAAAAATAAATTGGGAGGAGGGAAGATGGAGAGGAAGGAGGGAGATGATACGATAGTACATCAAATAGTGAGAAATTTACGCAAAATACGCGAAATGAACTTAATACATGGAAAAAAATAGAAATCGATAGGAGTAGATTTTAAAAAAACCGAACGGCGATCAAGAAATAGTTCGGTGGATATAGCAGCTGAGAGCAGTTTTAGAAGGCAAGATGGCCGATGGCCGACAAAAACTAAGACGCAGGTTATTCAGTTCTCAGATTTGTGCAATATGGGAGATTAAAGAATTGTCGTGAAAAATTGTCGAAAATTGGATAGACTGCACAACAATAATAGAGAGAATAATTGCTAGCAAACTAATAATAGATGGGCGCATCATACGGTCAAATTATAAAAATTGAACAGACTCGAACAGAACAATCTTGGAACATTATGCATGTGAATTGGATCGTCTGCATATTTAAAATCTCTATCCGTTGATTTCTCACTAGCAGACAATGAGATCATGAACTCTTTGCTGTTCAACTTGTGCTCCACCTTATGCGGTTGCCGCAATGTCACAAACTATACTCGAATCATCAGACACAAAGAAAAGCATGGGTACATGGAACATCACCGGAAGTGATCAGCCGGTATATATGCAAGGAATCGAAAGAAGAACCTTTGATTCGAGAGAGTATATTCTGCCACTCTTATTGTCGCCTTCAATAATTCAAAAAATGCTTTAAAACTCGCATGGTTAACTTCTTTATGTGTTCCTAGCCGCATATTCCAATTAACCACTAGGCTAGCTATTTGCCCATTCTTACAGAGAAATACATAATCATTCGCCGCCGCAGATCCCAGATGCAAAAATATATGACGGATAGTTGGGAATGTGACAGTTGTGTAACGGCACGATTGTCTGACACCTTTCTTTTGATGTGATTTCAACGGTTGCCGAAGAGGATATAGCGTAACCTTGGCTTATGCAAATTTCTTGATGGAAAGCAAGTATTACTCGTTGTAAACGATAAAGCGATGTCTTGATGATAAATAAAAGGAAAGTCGATTTCTGAGGGGTAAAAAGCGGAAAACGTTGCTCTCTCTCTTTCCCTTTCTTTCTTTTCTCTCTCTCTCTTCCTTAATTTAAAAAAAAAAAAATTCATTTCAAAACATATGAAAGCAAATATGACATAATCGCTAAAAAAGGGGAAAGTATGTGAACAAACCGTTCAAATGAGCCGGGAAGCAATGTGCGGCTTGGTTATGATGCTCAAGATGAGCGTTACTGCTATGCGGAACGTGCTGCGACAGTGAGGTAGGCAGATGATAGTGCGATGCGTTGATCGCGTAGACTGAGCTCGATTTGATCGCCGCGCCCTTGCCTCCTGTATAGAGCAGCGACGAACCCGCACTTGCCACTCCCCGATCTTTGCTGAAAATGGCAGTCCTTTTTTTGCAACTCAACATTCAAGCTTGCGCTCGAAACGTTTAACGAAGAGAATATTAGACAAAAATATCGCCCGGAAAATGACAGATACCCATCAACTATATTCCTAATTAGTTAAAACAGTTTCATCGACCTACTCAAAGTATCATAGTGCGTATTGTTTGTTCCTTGATACCCTTTATTGATTGTGATCCAGGTGTTCGGCTCATAAACGTTCGATAACATGAGCTAGTAGCATTCATTCAAGAAATAAAAAACATGAAAGTCCATTTAATGAAGATCTAAGCACAGGTAGATGGGCATTCCACAAGATTGAGCATAGTACGTAGAGAGAGGAGGATGAGATAAGTCAACTAAATGAAGGAAAATTTGGAAGATGCAAAGAATTTCCACTACCTCTCCCCGCATACAGTTGCAATGATCAGCGGGAAATTATAAGAGAATTTGTGTTTTTTGTGCGCTTCTGCAAAATAACAAAGCAGAAATATCGCGTCCCTTCGTGTTTGTTGGTGTTCGATGTCTGTCTGTCGGTCTGTCTGTCAAGTGGGAACCGTTTAAGCTAGGCGGGAGGAATTTGACACGGAGACAACACGCACTATCCTATCTAATATCACCGCATTCCGTCCACTTGACAGCTGGCACGAGGTTCGCTATCATTATTTGCATCTCATTCAGCTTGCACGAAATGCGCTTTTGCATCACGATAATCGTATAACCTCGAAAGAAGCAACAAATACGTTTGAAAGAATTTACGTCTTATTTAAGAGATGACGGTATTGTTCCACACCTTTTATTTTTGTTGGTAACCTCTGATGTTCGTTGAACAGATAAACGGGAGTACATTTTATGCCAATATTTTCTGATATGCTTTTTTACTCGTCAGCGATTGGCAGCAATTCCGCGACGAAGATGTTACAGCGAATTTTAAAATTTTGAGTCAAATTTTCCATTATTTTGCATAGAAAATGCGCCTGCGCCATAGCATGATGCTGTGCTTCCTCGATGTGCCTTATACGATAGTATGGAATTCGTATGGACAATATCCGGTAAACAGATTAATTTATTTATTTCAATGTTCCAAAATAGGAAAACATAGGAAAATGCATATAAAAAGCAACAATCCATCTGAATACATTTGAGCAGCCATAGTATGAGGGTCGAAATTACTCAGCCATAGTTTCAATATCGAACGAATAAATGTGCTAATAATATGTGAAGGAAATCGATTCGAACCTCATACAACAAGAAACCGGAAACTATGTGGAATATTGTTTGTGCAGCATGATTTATAATTTTATGGTGGAACACTCAAATTTAAAAAAAAAAAAAAGAAGGAATAATTCAAAAAAAAATTAGATGAGATATAGTGTGATCGCCGGAAACGTGTTGGTTGATTTGCACTATATTGTTAAGCATTCGTATTTCGTAAATCTTTACTCTGCCGATGATTATTCTCGCACTTTCCTTTCTTCTGTTTGCCCTTACCTTCGACCCTCATTTCCCAGATTACTATTCGTCACCTATGGAATATTTTTCTTCCCATCTTTAGAAAATTAACACATAATTTACGCCCTAGCGCAATCTGATGTCATAAAGCGAGTGCCCTTCTCTAATACTTCGCCAAATTTGCTTTCCTTTATACTTTCAAATGCGATGAGATCATAAGGCATCCCTATTATTATCTCCATAATGTTCCTCTCCGGAAATGTGAACGTTTCAAAGAACCCAACTGCTTCCCCCCCTTACCCTCCTTCAAGAGGTCCCTTCTAATGTATTGCCAACCTCATAGAGATCGAGAAAAAAATCCTCCCAAAACTTTTGAAGGCACTAGGAAGATGAATTCACGTAGGTGAATAGGTATGCCACGATTCTAGCACAATTTATGCTTCCCTTCGAAATTTCCTCAATATCTAAAAGCTATGAAAGACGACACAATGCATACGAGGATGAGAGGACGCCGAGTTTAAAAGATGTTCCCGGGTCAAAATACACAATTCCTTGCGTGCTGTAAAACTTGTGTCCAGCCTATAGATTTTCGTCATGCTAGAAGCTAATGATTGTTTATTCATCGACACAATACGAAAGCACTAATTTTATCAAGACTTCTTAAAACTAGGATTCCAGAAGAATCAACGCTTAGTAATTGGTCAGATTGAGGAGAACAAGAGGATATCCTCTGATTGAAGTTGCAAGCCTTCTAAGATAAGGAATAAACGTTTAATATCCTTTGCATAAATCACATAAATTGTAAAGAAAACTAATTGCGATTTGCCTCATTTCCATTCATGCAGTCAAATAACGACTCTTTGTTGACGATAGTGCTGAGATCGCCATTCCATAAATAAATAAACCTAATTGTCAGATCACTTTGGAAAAAAAAACAAACAAACAAACAAAACAAAACATATTTAAAAAATATTAGACCAAAATAAAAAATTAAGAACGTTTATTAAAAAAATAAACCCTTTGTAAGATACGGTGATAAACAGAACTAAAGAAATTGCTGACGTATATTCTCAAAGAAAAAGTCTTCTAAATAAGAATTCAAGTAAAAAAAAGCAACTGAAGTTCATTACACCAACGAAGGACGTAGGATCTTTCAACTTAACAGTATGAAATTCATCTTGAAGTATTAAATATCTATCAGGATGCAATTCGACACCTAATATCAATCTATTGAAGTTTCTCAATCATAGAAATGAGATGAGAAAAAAAACACGAGAAAAAAAAACATGCAAAAAAACTAACAATCATATTCTTTTACCTTTATGATGCACTCTTTGATCTAGTTACTTGGCAGCTCGCTTTTATTAATGAGAAAACGAATGTGAAGAGTCGATTAAAAATTTTTCAAGGAATTAAGCGTCAAATACTCAATCGACTTAGAAGAAAATCAAATTGGTACATTCATGAAAAAGCCACATCCATAAGTTTCACCTTTTCCTTACGTGCTTTTTTCGTTAATGAACTTCAATTTTCCTTTTTTAATATATAGGTAAGATTTTTTTTTCTAGTTATGACGAATATACCTATGTAAATAATAAATAATAAAAATAAATAAATAAATAAATAAATAAATAAACAAATAAATAAAATAGATTAAATAAAATAAAATTGCTGAAAATGACAAGCACATCAGAACCTCAACTATTCAATTATACCTAAGCTGAATGCACAGATATATCAGCTTGTCTCGATAAAATATTCAGCATAAACCGGTCACTTTCAATGCATGGATCAGCAATTTGTTACCTAAAACCTGCTCAATAATTCAGAAAATATAAAATAAATTTAAATTAAATGTATCTTTAAATATAAATGTGAATACAAACAAATAATCACATAAATATAAAAATAAGCTCTTCTGACCTAATGAATATCATTATAAATAAACATCCACCTGTCTAATATGTAATATATAAAGTAATCCTATAATCCTGTAATATACAAAGTTTATAAAGATATATGTAATATACAAAGTAATACGAATCCCCTACCCACTAAATCAGCTCAAACTATACTACACCTATATAAATTGTTGTTTCTAAAAGAAATGCTCATTTTTCAAAATTTCAAACAAACATAATAAAAATAATATTTTTTCGATTAGTCTATTAATGTGAGAGGAATGAATGAGATAGTTAAGCACTCGAACGACAGCAATCTTCACACTCGAAAGGTGCACTCTTCGTGATATGAACAATCGAAGAATAGACCACGTCTCGATATTACCCTCTTCCCTCCTTTTGTGAATTTTCAAAACTACGCAACGACTCACATTTCTGGCTTACTAATTTCTATCTTCAACTATTGGATATTTATCCTGAAATCAAATCAACAAATAGGCATTACTCTTTAGAAAATATACTACAGCAGCTAATTAATATTAACCTATTGCAAAAGTGCTTAAGAAAACATATGATTTAATTGAGAAAACCATTCACAATACACAATCCTCAATGAAATTTCATTCACTCAGCAAAGTAAAAAAAAAAAGTACTCCATCAAAGAATAAAAAATAAATAATTCATCTGGCGACTTTCATATTTAAAATCGTTATATTTCAGATGCGTACCTCATAATTTCAAACGTGAATCTTTTTATCGATGAGCACTGCCAATTAGTTGCGTAATTTAACAATTCGATGATGTAACAACGATTATCGTGTATAATGAATCCTTGAACCCTCAAGAAATGAAAGACATTATTAAGCTCAACAACGAAAGCGAATCGAAATAAATGCGTCATAAAAATTTAGAGACTTCCCAAAACTTACATTATCGAATTTAATAATGGCAGTGAAAATTTCGATTAAAGAAATTTCGCCAACGATAATCCCACATCGAAGAGATTTTCTTTCGCTTCCACTCACCTGCATAAGAGCAATTATACAAATATTCACTGGCAATATGTGCATGTAAATAAACTATACTTTAGAGAGTTTCAAGTTTGGCAAAAAAAAAGGTAGAAACTTTATTCCACCTGGAACGATGACCGATAGCATTCAAATACAGCAATACATTCTAATGTACGAATTTAGGCTAACTGAGATCGATAACAAAACAAGCATGAAAACTTTGTTCGACGCCTGTTATGGGACAATCCCTCAATATGCACTCCGTGAAGAACGTCGCTTACGATCGATATTCCAACACCCCTTATATTAATGCCGGCCATCTGACATGACAGATGTGACAGATGAACACAACCATAAACTGAACATCCAACCGATTTTGCATTTCACTTCGATCTTTTCTCCATTCCCCCATCCCCTTCCCCGCCCAAACGTTATTGCTACACCCTTCAATAACATAGATGTTTATTCACTAGTGCGTCCAGTGTATTCCAATTTAAATGCACTTTGTTCAACATTGTATAATAACGAATATTAGATAAAACCTCAGAGGTTTATCCAGATTTCGAATTGCCTAACTGGAAGAATGTGTCTCATCGAAGCAAAGGTCAGTTCTTTTGTTGAAATATTTGAAACATGCAATAACAGTAGATAACGCAAATATTATATAAAAAGAATTCCTGCGTTGGGTATTACAAACAAAGTGGCAATCATTTCGGGAATGAGAACTTTATTCTGGTAGTAAGTGTTTCAAAATTCAAAGAATGGGAAGAGAAGGAAACTACCGGGGTCACATTCCGGAAAAGGATTTACAATAAACGAATATGGGAGTATTTTCGTGAAATTCTGCTAGATTTCGGGAAAACACATGGAAAGATGAAACTCTAGAAGTTATGGGTGCTTTCTTCAATAGAATCTGCTAATCTATGTGAAGCCCCAACAGCAGAAAGCGTAGGGTTGCTTCCCTCCCCCTTCCAAATAAGAAACGACTCTTGTTTACCGCAAAAAAAAAAAATTTTTTTTTGTTTAAATCACTACCGCAGATTCTTCCCCTCCGCCGACCCCTTCTGTCAACGCGGAATCAAAACTTATTTAAGATTAATAATCCAATTTAACGCCAAGATGCTGATAAAATGCTCCAGAATTACATAAGCGTAAATGAAGCGAAAACTCAAACTAGCACACGAAAGTAGCAACAAAAAAAGGTGTATAGGAAGTGGTGTGATTTAAATGATGAAGAACTAAAGAGAAGACAGGTGTGTGCTGAATGAACCCTTACGAGGTCAGAGCATCAATTTATGCACATCTGATGAAGAAGATGCAGATGACGATGAAAGGATTGACATACGCCATTTAATAAATGCGCACCCATTTAGATAATCAAACGACAAGTATAACAAAAATATAAACAAAAAAACATATATATATATATATATATATATATATATATATATATAAAACCTCTTAGTGAGCATCGACCTTAATGCTAATATCATCGGCACAGAATTTACTTCTCTATATATGAAAAGTCTTGAATATTTCCAAACGAATTTTTCTCAATTGCAAATTTCTCTACAGATGTAAAAATTCAAAAATAGATTTTAAACCAATTGGGAGCATTGATTAAAATGTGGCATAGTGAAATAATATTGATCAAAAGGAGCTAAACGATGTGAATTTTATGAAATACAAAATGAACGGTAACAAATGATGAGTTAAATTTTTCATCAAAGATTGATAAGTTTTATTGGAAGTTCAACTTACTAAGAAAATACCTCCACATTAACTATTTCAATGAATCGTGAAAACATTTACCTTTTAGTAATTCTATAGATATTACCTAAAGGTGCATGCAAAGAAAATAGTAGAAAAAACAGTTCACAGTAAAAATGTGCTTTTAATTTAAAGAATAAGCTATATAAATCACCCAAATCTCTACAGGCGTCATATTAATACAGTGGATGACTATACCCATCACCATATCTTTCTACCACCTACCTGCCATATCTTTTTACCATCTGCCTCCTCTAAATGCAGACCACAATAGTCGCGTATTGATACATCTAAACTACAAAACTCCATTCTTTTTGCTCTCACCATGCCGAGTGCTCATTAGTCATCCGAACAACCGGTTAGCACATTCACCACAAATCGGCTGTTCACTTATCAATAGAGACAATAAATCAGTTGGTAACAAAAAAGTATATCATTCGCAATCCTCTTTCATTAGTGGATTTTGTCGGTGACCGCAAAAACTTGAGTCATAGTTGAAGCAGTTAAGGATCAACCAACCAAGAAATCGCATAGAATGTTTCTCACAAAATTTAAACAGTTAAGAAGTACACCACACAGTTATCATCGCCTAGCTACTTACACAAAAAGGAAACCGAAAAGAACAGGTTGTTTCATGGGAACATGATGAGAAACCCCACAGTAAAACGACATCAATTCGAGCAACGGGAATTGGAGAGATGCACCTCTCAGGAAGGGAATACCCGTCCAAATAGGAAACGCATACACCGTACAAGCGAATATAACGCTTGCAATATGTGAGAGCCGACTCATCGAATTTGTAGTGCGCCGCCACTAATCTTACAAAATAAAAATGCAAGGCTTCATCTTATCGGCGCATCTAGCACTTGATGATGCACGCCGCAACCGATTGCCTATAACGGCACAACCCTTATATCATCAATAAAATTCCACTTGTAAATCGTATCATAAAGGAAAAATTTTCCACAGCTATTATCCAATAATCACTTCCGATCATTTAGTTAGCCATTCTTATAAGCATTTAGGAAATTATTGCAGAGTAATTCCTTTATAAATTCAGAAATTATGCAGAAAATATTAACGAATTTTAATATTCGAAAAAATAAGCCTAGAAAATCATCGAGCCAAGCAAATTGAAATATCGCTCGTGTGGCAACGATAAATTATAACGCTTGCAAATTTTCACATCATATATAAAAAACGCTTTATAATAGCGATAAATGAGGCGAGACGTTAGTTTTTTTTTTTTGTTGTTGGAAGCAGAGTCGGTGCTAGTCGAGGTATTGAGTGAATGAGGCATCTTCGATTAACGCGAAAGGCCAATATCACTTTTGTATAACCAAATGAGGTATGCATTTCACCTTGACGAAATATGAAGCTCTCGATTTTCAATCCTCCCAGGGAGGAAAAAGAATTGATTAAAAGAGCAAGAATTCTGGGTGATCTTGGCGTCGAATTCATGTTTCTTCGAATTATCAGCTATTTTTGATTCAAAACTTTTTCTGTTCCTGTAACAGCTAAGAAACTGCCATACGTCGCAATTTCTCCCACAAGCTCCCCGCCTCGCGTCCCCACATTTACTCCTCAATACAAAAAAGCGTATAATTATCGTGTTTCTTGCAATAAAAACAGGGAATTACGAGATATAAAGTCCAATTTCCTACCCACCAGGGGATTTAATAAAGTGGAAGACAGTAGGCTGATGTGAACAACACCAACTTATCAAAACATATGAATAAAAGCAGTGAGGAAACTTTCGAACTTATCAAAATACAAAATTTGTATTGAACAAATAAAACCACCGAAAAAAAAGTAAATGAAATTAATGGAAGAAAAAAAAACGCATCAATAATTACACAATAAATAAAAGGAGTAGATAAGAACAAAAGTACTATATAGTACATATGTAACAGAGGGGCGTGATATACACTTATGACATGAACTAAGCAAAGAGATATAAAACCGATGATACGTAAAAAAGTAGGTATAAGTCATCTAACCCGATTTCTCAGGATCTAACAAACATTCTTTTTTTTGAAATGTTATACGAGTGGAATATTTTTGAAATTCCCTAAAAATTTGCATGTTTCAGCGTTGAATAAAATAAACACAATAGTATAAAAATATTCGCGGAAACTCTGACTGTGTTTTTTGCAATTCAACGGCTAAATAAAGAATGAAAAAAAAAATGCCTAAGAGATGAGGTAAAACATGCTCTGCGCTTTGCAATCATTTAATCAATCGCTTCCGCAATTCGTCATTAAATAATAAAATATTATAAGGAAAATAAAAACTTAGTAATTTATTTATTCAAGTTTCGAATGAATAAATCGCTTCGAAAAGAGAATCGTTTTTGCAATTAATCTGATTGCAAAATGCAATCCGATTGCAAGCAAAATTTGCATAAACCATAAACTTTTGGTTATATTAGATGTGCACATAGCTTCTTTAGAAAGGAGTATATGAACCTGGAGGTTGGTAAAGTTATTTTACTGAGGTATATCACGCACAAACACACACATACCCAATTTTACAAGTTTACTTTCAATGGTCCTCAAGTTGAAACTTGCAGGCAGTCAGACTAAGACACACACGTACAGACATGACCTCAACCACATGAACAAGCACCAAAAAAAACGTTCAATATGTGATACATGAATGAGTGAGAGATAAAAAAAAGGCAAGCAAAATCCTTCCGTGTTGAAGTAAACAAGCAACTCTTGAACGATGATGCGACAAAAAATGAGAAACACAAATCTATGGCTATTCTTAGTGGAATGTTTGCTGAATCAGTTAATAAAAAGACCATTACAACGATCGGTACAACATTCACAGACACTACAACACTCACAGAAATAATCCGTGATTCGTTTTCGAATCCAGCATCATACAGCTTCCCAACTCAGTAAAATCCATTAGAAAAAAAAAACGAGAACGCTTTTTACATATGAAAGAGAGGAAGTCACAAAATGCCGCTTCATAGATATCACTCTAAATGCTACACTTGATACATACCTTATGTTATTTTAAAGCATACTGTAACCTGTATAATATATATTACCTGTTATTATTTACATATCGTTTTTTTTTTGATAACATACATTTAACTTCACCTAACGAATTTACTAATCGTGTCTTTCGATAAGTCAGTCAATGTCAATGGAAAAAATTATTGAAAATTTAAAAATGATTTTATTTTAATGGTGTTGTGTAATAAATAATATAACCTTGATGAGAGCTGGAACTATGATGGATCATCCAACCGGAAATTATAAAATGCTTAATTAAATGATGGCAACACCTTCGACTTAGGTGAATTGTTAACCTATTAACATCGTATATATAAACGACCATAATTTTCCACTCAATCTACTCAACAATCCTCTCGCTATCGCTTTTTATTTGTTATTTTTATTTATTCACAAAAAAAAACAGCTAATATAAAACAGAAGAAAAGTTTCTTAACTCAAAAATTTCATAAGTAAACCCATGAGGGGATTTATTTTGATTATCGGATATCGTGATTCGACTGCAAAGGAGCTTCGAAAAAAAAAAGACGCTTCCAAGGCGACATTAAAGAAGACGTCGAAAAAAAAATGAATAAAAAGAAACTATACTGCATCATCATATTTCATTTCCGGGTTGCCGATGTGTTACAACTACGAAATCAATATACATTAATTCTTACTTCATATATTTTGCATTTTGAGTCAATTACTGTTCAGTCAGTATATTACATCTTCAAGCGTGCACGTGCAACATTGCTGAATGAGATCTCTGTAAAGAAACATTTCTAGCAGTACATCACCTTTATATCTCCAATAAGGATACATATGTGAGTTGTAGCCTTGTAGCTTTTTAGGGGATACTCTAATCAGAAATAGCACTACGAATAAAATTTTATAGGAGTGATAAATACAGGATGGTAGGATCGCATCTGAAAGTAAAGGAAGAACCGCATCCACAACAGGTGCATGCATGTACACCAACATAGATGCCACCCTATTAAACGCTTCATTTGCATATCTGATGAAACAAAACGACACTCAGATATAAATGCATGAAGATCGAAGAAATCTGTCCTGTTATGCAATGCATATCGAAACAATAATAGGTCGTCGAATAAAGACTTTACTTCAAGCGATATGACGCAAATTCTAATTTATTTTTACGGGTAAAATTCATTAAGCTTTTGCTTAGAAATAAAATTCACCGCAATGATGAAGAAATACCATTAAGATAAGATGATATGGTGATAAAGATATGGCCATTTCCTGTGCAAGATGAGAAAGAGTATGCCTTCATATATTTTACAAAACAGACTGTATGAATCATTTGATAGCCTAGATGCAACAACTAAGACGTAGGGATGGATATTTGATCGTTTGATACCCTATAAGATGTAGGATAGGGATATTTCACTTTGAGTTGCGAGATCGTTCAGCAAGAAAACAATGACATTACCGTAAAAACTGACGATACCTACCAATAAATGCGATAAGGGTTGAGATGAAGGCAATAATACGTAGGTTTTAGGAAGTAAGTGCGATCCAATCTGAAGGCATCCGAAAGGTGATCATTTATGTCATTTATGCTTTATGTGCGATCATTTATGCCGTAAGCAAACGTGGACGAAATTCATGCCAATCTGACCTATTCCAAGCAACAAATATAACTTCCAAGTTTCGACTTGATAGAACTTGCTAATTCAACTTATCAAACTTGGCCACATAGAAGACTTTATCGAATTATTGAACTAATCAAACATATGATTTTATCACTCGAGAGATAAGTTCCTCGATATTCGTGATGCTAAGAAAAAGGAGTTATGTTAGTTGACTCTCAAAATCAAAGCATTTATAGGAAAGTGAAAAACTGACAGAAATCTAAAAACGGGAAGAAAAGAAAAGAGAAAGAAAAGAAAAAAGAGAATTCACACAATTTTCTAAGAAGTGGCTAAGGAAATGCTTATGAAGATAAAGACATCATAATAAGAAACGTTTCTCAAAAGTTTGTTCGCACATATTTGCATTTTTCATCGATAATCAAGGAATACCAGTCAACGATGAGAGTCTCTATTAATGAACAACTCCACTGAACCTCTACCTGGATTAAGGAGCAATATCCAGGTGGAGTTTAAATTAGTAATACTATATCTTTAGAAAGAAATATCAACACTGAGTGACATAACTAAGCCACCATCGTCTATACAACCTATGCTTTATTATTTTAATTAACGCAGTGTCAATGCAACAAAAGTGGTATGCAACAAAAAACGACGTCATTGAGATATTATAAATGCAAATTACAATTCAAAGCAAAAATTGAAAAAATAAAACTAGAACTATGCTTATTTCCTCTTAGGATAAATTAAGAAATTTTTTGTTCATTAGTGGAACTTAGCGCGCAATGAATTACTAAACCGATGACGATTGTCGCACTAAGAGATGAGGGATTCGGGGTTGAGGGGAGGGGGAAGGGCGGAAGGAGTAAGGCAAGAGGAATAACTGTGAGGTCCTTGTTACTTGTATGCCCTTGCTCCTCACCTTTAGCCTAATAACCCTCCCCCCCCCCCCCCTCCTCTCGCGGAACGAATTTATAATAGTGTCGGCGCTGTGCTGTCGATATTTGAAACCTATGAAGCTTCTATTGAAGTAGAATCCTGAGTAGTTGCAGTATTAAATGGGGATTCAGAATCGGAAACTTATGGCAGATAAGTAAGTAATGCAACGAGAGAATGCTCTAAGACGGCAGCAATCTAGCGAGGCGCTTTGCAAGATGCTGCTTTAAGCTGACGAAGCTTAGCTTATCGGGTCGTCACGGCAACCGAATCCCTTCACACTCTCTTTCATTGGAAATTTCGTCGATTCCACCCACCCCTCCCCCTTATTAAATACGTCAAAATGAGTCGAAATATACGCATGAAAGGGTCGATTAAACTGATGCATATATTCAAGACATGATTCCTCATAAGATGATATAAAAAATAAACTTCAAAAAAGAAAGCTGCTTGCCCGAATGAA
The DNA here is from genome assembly GCA_013433145.1 of Ascaris suum. Lineage (NCBI taxonomy): Eukaryota > Metazoa > Nematoda > Chromadorea > Rhabditida > Ascarididae > Ascaris > Ascaris suum. The sequence continues at coordinate 903,184 of CM024172.1, read as the reverse complement.
AAAAATCGCTTATAATAACAAATAATTATGATGGAATTTCAAATAAACCTACTCATTTTTTATTATAAACCTCAACAAGTTTTATTACGATAGCGAAAATTCCTTTAATACACCCTGTACATTGGTGAACATCTCGACCCGGCGATTCCACATTACCTGGTTATCTGGTATTATCACTTTATTCTGATGGTATAAACAAACAATTATTGGTTCTTCTCTCAACAAACTGGACGTAGAAACCTTATAACTATTTACTTTCTAATAACAGCTTATATAACACATCACAAGTACTAGTCTTAATATGTACAAAATCATAGAAGCACTGTATCATTCACTATTTGATCTGATCTATTCAAATGGAATAATATTGACCTATTTTATTACTCCATGATTTATTTAATATTGTATGATTGAAATATTGAATTATTTAGTTTATTTAATAAAACATTGATTTAGTTAACTATTTACTTAATATTGTATTTATGATTGCAGTAAAGAATAATATTGTATGATTTATTTAATTCAAATAGAAAATAATTAAAATATCATAAAAATCTACGCATCATTTCTTTTAGTAATAAAATTATTTATAACTAAAAAAAAAATGAAGATTCCCAATTCAAAAAAGTTCACACTCAATATATAAGTAATGAAAATACGAAAATAAACCCATCTAAAAAACGCAATATATGCAATTTCGTTAATAAAACACTAAGTCAATAAACACATCCACGAAATCGATTCGAATGTTACAATTGGATAACGGAAGTGGATAACTTTTCCGGTCTTAGGTGTTTCAATCGAAAGCGAAAAGCTCCTCAACGATCATACTTGCCTCAATAGCATAAATTTCAATGAAGCCTCTCGGAAGCAATTCATTAATGAAAGCGATCCTTCATACATCATGAACTGGGCATAAAAATCTTTTATAATTTTTGCATATATGGTTGCATTTTTTTTGTTGAAGACATTCAACATCCGTCTACAGGAAGACGACTCGAGGCAGACGGCTGTCACTAATCGTTTTTACATACGCAAATAAAATAAACTTGCGACTGAACATTTAAACGAAATGAACATAAAAGAAAGTTGGATTTATTGCACCGAAGGTATAAATATGTTAAAACGTCTTTTTATACTGACTGAGATAATAAATAGATGGGAAGAGGACGTTTGGGGAATTGGGAGGGTGGGGGGGGGGGGGGGGGTCATATAGTTGACCCTTCATTCTCATCTGTGATGTTTTAATACGACAAACTGTAATGAACACGACAACTGCATTCGTTTGACCCCTTCCCCTTCCCCCATAGCCCTAAAAATGATCTCTGTCTACACGAACAATTCAATATCCACACCAGTCACCTTGACGTATTGTTATTGAAACTACTATAAAATTATATATTAGAACATTTGCCGCATTGTTACATAAAATATAAAAAAAGACTTAAACATAATATAAAATGACTAGAAATAAACTTATTTGCATATCGATAACAATATGCTAATCTGCTTTTAGAATATGCAAATTTTTAGGCACAAAAGTCTAATTTTACCAAAATAATTTAGTTTATCATCGAGTCACAACATTTAATCATAATAAAAAATTAATAAAAATTACAGTCAATATTGCTCACAACGATAATTGAAGTTTTTCTCTACATTCTCCTTCCTGTTTCAATTTTACATTGGATCTTCCGGCGTCTTATGTCTTCCTTAAAAAATTCATTTCATCCCTCGCTCATATAGCTCTCATCGGCAGATAGTGGAATTCCCCACTAAGAAGAGCTCATATAATCCTCACCTGCAAATAATCGAAAATTCTCACTGAATGTAATCGAGCATGGAGAGGATATATCTCTCTGCTCTGCGATTAAAGAAGCCGAGACAATCATGCTCAACAAGTTGCGGTTTATCGATCTATCTCGAAATTCCTCTCAGTAAATTTTCTCTATTGCTCTTCAAATATATTTACTCCTCATATTAGCATTAATAATATATCATTTATTAATAAACTTTTATCTCTCAAAATAAAATCATCAACAACTAAAAAATTTTTAAAAAAATATTGGAATCATATATGAAAGCAATAAAGAAATGAAATTCTCTAGCGAAAAATTCACCCTTCAAATAAAAATTTGAATATCTTTTTACATTTTTCCACATTAATTAATTTTACACCTAATATATAGAGTTCTTATAAATAAATCTTATATCTCATAAGTGTATTATACAAAATATTCCTCCATTTGATTCTTTTAAAAATCAATACAGTCGAAATCAACTGAATAAATATATGAAAAAATCAAGCCGGAAATATGAGAAAATCAAGCCACCTTTTTTTTGCAACTATTGAACAAAATGATCAAATTCATTCGGATTAAAATAATAAAATAAATGACAGCAATATAAACGAAGAATACATATATCATCGATAAATATATAAATATATAAGAATATTAATGCAAAAAAAAAGTGCAAATGTGATGTAAAAATATCAAATTGCAAATGTTTAACGAAAGAGCAACGATAGTTGCATTGCATTAGACGTCTATCTTCACGATATATACTTATGCAATGTGCGTTTTAAAGTGAGGAGATGCTCACTAAGTGAAGGGAACGTGCGGCGTGCAAAGCGACGTTGCAAAAATTACAACGTCTATTATAAGGGTATTCTAAAATGCTGTAATATCTAGCGATGTTACAATTCATTTTCTATGAAATCTGCAAACAGCGGATGATGATCGCCCTCCCCCGCCCCTCCCCCCCCCCCTCCCCATCGATCTATCGATACATACACCTTGCACAAGCTAGAGCTCGAAATACTCGAGCTTTTAGCGCTAATAATAATGATAAATAACGACGATAAAGGAAAGTGATAATATTTGCTCTTCATATAAGTGATCGTTAAGTAAATGATGGCGGTATTTGAAGTTATGAAAGAAAATTTGTTTATAATATATTTCAACAATTGTTTTAAATGAGTTTAGCAGTGAAATTTTCGAATGAAGAAGAAGCCAACGATATGCGTTCTAAGGTGAGATTTGCACTCAAAACTGACAATAGTAGAATATAAACTAGCAAATCGTCAACAAGACACGAAAAGCTGTGCAAACATTTTAAAGTAAACAACAATTTGCGAGATAAAAAAACACCTTGCCAGGTAGGTTCAATAACGGATACTATCTCAAGAGGGCGGGAATGCCTTTCATATTCCCCTTTGCTAGACAAAGATACAATACACAGAGTAAACGCCCTAAACAATGAAAGCAATAGGATACACATTTGCATTGATTTTTGTAAGGTGTGTTTAACTGCAATGAATAAATCCATCGAAATGTTTTGCTATTTCGATGTATTTTATCGGTATTTCATCAGCGTTAAAGAGCAACAAAAACGACGGATATTGATTGTCATGATTGCATCAATATCTTTTTTTCTAAAGTTTTTCTTCGATCTTCCACCAAGCCGTCTACGTCTTTACTCAGTGGAAATTCTATGAGAAAACATCAATCCCATATAAACGATGATGAAAATACTTGAAAAAAAAAGTTTACATTAAAAAAAAATTTATTATGAGAATTAAAATTATATGAAATTTAAAACAATAATCTAACATATGCGAATAGATGAATTTATATAATGAATAATACATCTAAGCACCGAACTGTACTCATCTTTAATATTTGCCCTCTTTGCATTCCGTATCAAAAAAAAAACTTCATTGTCTCCTTTGATGTCTTCAATGACTATTTTTTGAAAGTAAACGTTTATGAGATACAAATTTAGTGATAAGGAATATTTGATTTTAGAGGATACGACTTGCTAAAAATAACCGGAAATTAAAAAAAAAACAGAAATAAAATATCCAATAAAAGAAATACAATAAAACGAAATAACACAATGCGATTTATTTTATTCCATCGTCGAATTACTCTCAATTAAAAAATTTTTTTTAATTAAGATATATGTGAGCAATCGAACATTGTACCAGATTTCATGATAGCACAATAATGGCAATAAATAAACACCACAACGTACTCAAACAACAGAAATAAAACAAAGAGCAACGACGCGTATTCAGCAACGAAAACGTGCATTGCAACAAAGCAAGAAGAACAGGAAAAAAACTGTTGAGAGATGAATTTTGCGCTCACATTTATCGCTATGACACCCGACTGGTAGCATGAAACGACACAAATATGTCGCATATCCCGTTATGTTCATATATATATATATATATATATATATATATATATATATATATATATATATATATATTATATTATATATATATCCTCGCCTAAATCTTCTAACGATTGTTATATTCTTTTAATATAATTATAAAAATTTTATAGAATTAAAACCATCCAACTCAACATTCATGCGGCTGTAAATAAAAACTCAACTGTCGTTTTTATTTACAGCGCATATCATAAAAGAATGAAAAATAATACATGAAAATTGTAAAAATTCCTCCTGTACGCTTTCGAAATGAAATTTCTAAATTCTACATTCTACAAGCTTCCTCATATATTATATATATATATATATATATATATATATATATATATATATATATTATATATTATATATATATATATATATATATATTATATATATATATATATCACTTTAAAACTCACAAAACCAACGAGCCTTAACGCTTAAGTCGAGAGAAAATTGTTTATGAAAGATTGGTATAGCCGTACAATTAATTAAAAAAAACTTGCGGCGTCATCACGTTTGTTGTGAACAACAAGAGATCTCTTATATTTCCCGGTTACTTAATGCGCCAATGAAGTGATGCTTAGCTACGGAAAACGTGCAAAAGAAATGTTTTCTAAAGGAATCATATGGATGCGGAATCCGAATGTGTGATAAAAATACATTTCCTGCTATCTTATTAGCATACCTGTTGCATATATTTATTAGTTTTATACGAAAAAAAAGCCAAAAGTTCATTGAAGATTACCATTTTCCTCAGAAATCTTCTACAAAAAACTTCATGAATTTCATATTTAATTCCTCTAAAACATCATCGCTGAAAAAAATCTGCATAAGCGAAACCCCCCAATTTGCATATGCCACTGCATACATCTACTAATTTACATGGAAATTAAAGCTTTTAGACTATTTTACTAACAGCAAAATAATATGTAAAGTTTGTAATGAGTGCATTTTAAAAAATTCGTAGTCCAGCTAAAGAGAGTATTCACAAATGAAACTCACGCATCTATGAATATAGAACGTCTGATGAGCGTGGTGATTCACGAACAAAAAAATACACATCGCAAACAAACTGAGAGCAAAGTCGATTTACTGTTGTTGACACTCGACGGCGACCGATCCTCGCAACCTTTTCACTCAACATTCATTGTGCTAAATAAAGGATTTGACCTGCGCAAACTCATATTGTCCACCTCTTTCTCATCAAGCAAAAACCCAAGAAGGAAATGAATGGCTATATTTGTTGAAGGGAAAGTAAAAAGAAGCAAAAAAGCTACCTTTTTAGTTCTACTTCCTTAGAGCCTGTCTTCTCCTATAAATCCACCTTGCATCATCTAGCGGAAGACACAAGAAAAGCATTGCAAAAAATCGCAAAAAAAAATAAATAAATAAAAATAAGCAAAGCAATAAGCCATGATATAGGGAAAATTTTCCACCATTCTCTAACTTCTGCATGTAATAAGTCCGACATAGACGGAAACAAAGAAGCCATGACCTAAAGTAGTAGTGATCTGCAAACAAGATGAAAACATATGCCGTTAATGAAACGATATACGATGAACAGTAGAAATAAACCCCATCTTCAGATGTATTAAACAATCGAATTGAACTCAGATCTATGATGAGTTAATAAAACTTTTTTTTTTAAATAGTATCATCGAGAAAAAAATAGGTCACAATAGCAGATAATAAGCACATCTTCAAGAGTTCGCGATTTTTTTTCGACGAGAATATGAACGTTATGGCAAAGATTACACCTCTATGGTGCGAATTTTTTCAATTTTATAAACAATGTATGGACAAATTTCCTTTTTCAAACAATGCAATATTTATTTTCAACAAAATTTCCTCACTTAAACAACCTTTTTTTTGCAAAAAAGACAGGAAATCTTGATAAATTCTTGGAAAATTCCACACCATTCTCTTCCGCTTGTGTGTAGAGATAAATGTTAGATGATTTCCCCCACCCCCCCCCCCCGCCTCCCTACTAATATGTGGAAAGAATATCATGGAAAATTATTGCAATAGAATAGTAGCCGTTAGAGAAACGAACCATTTCAATTGTTGACCTCACTGATTCGCAGTACTGATAGTTAAAGTCCATTGCAAAAATAGCAATTTTTTAAATTGTTCATTAGTTTCTTATAAGCTCATTAAATCGTATTCTCTCATATTAGTGCTTTAATGCCTCATCAAATTGTATTGGAATTTCTTGTGCTCCTAATAGTGATCATTTATAGTGAAGTGGAAGCGAGAAATCCACAGGTTTTGGTGCAAAAAGCGATAGGGGGAGAGGAGGGAGGTATACTAAGGGTGGAAGATTTATTTAGTTAAAAATTGGGCCAACAATTTCTTCAATTTAGTGGGAGAACTGAGCGGAATTCTGGGAAGTTTTCAAAGAAAACGCAAAAAAAAGACAATAAAAATGTTTTTTTATGCGTCATAACTTTTAGGCGAGGAAAGGAACATTTAGAGAGGCAAAATTTCATTAACAGAGTGCAAACAAATTTAAATCAAAGAATTTTAAATCGTTATTGCGAGATTAATAAAAATTGAGCATTTCTTCGTACCCTATTAAACGCCGATCATTTATACGGTATAAAAGCTTGGATTTGACCTTTGACCTTTCAAACCGATAGATGACCTAACATCAATAAGTATGACAAACTTTTTCAGGATAGAAAATCATACGATCCTATAACCGTAGCTTGAGGGCATATTCGACGAAAAGTGATGAGATGCGATTATCAGTGCATCGCTTCACACCATTTCAACGTGAACGGAAGGCATCCTCGGTGAACTGCAGACAAAACATACATAACGAAACAGTTGACCTGCATTCCGCATCAAATGCAACAGAATGCATGCACGAGACTGTAGGAAGCATTTTTTCACTAGCACGTACGAGGTCGTAGAGGCACTCGTAATGGGCACAACGTGCGAAGGATATACTAATGGTCAACGAGAGGGACAGATGATGCTTTGCCAAAGGAAGTCCATTAGAGGAGGACGAAGACTGCGTTGCAGTTATGATACTAGAGAGCATATTCTGCAGACCACCACATTGTGCTGATGCTGATGTGAGATCGTTTCTTTTAGAGAGACCCCGAGACGAACATCGATGACGATGATGGGGAATGCGGAGATCGAGGTCGTTGTCGTCGCCGCCGCCGCCGCATGCGGCGATCCTCATTGCAACCGCTATTGATGCTAACCGTTCACTATATAACGAGAGCATACGCCTCAACAGAACGACTCTCGTCAGTGCTAAACAACAAGCCAATCGTTGCATTTGCATATATAGTATCACCATTGAAACGATATAAGCATGAACCTAGCCAATTTAATCTAAGCATGATCCTATGAAACAGTAATTATAAACTAATAATGGATATCAATTCTTTTCGACTGACCAAGCGTTTCCATCAATTGTCACAGGAAATACACCTGTGGCATCGAAGGAAATTTAATCGTTTCTCATATCGTTGTGATGGGGATTTTCGGATGTCGCTGGCTAAAACAGTGCTTCATTATGGCTCCATAAAAAAGATTTTTATGAATTACTTGAGGCACCTTGTAATTTTGCTTACCTCTCCCTTGATAATATAGTCGCGCTGATACGTTCCAGAAACCTCGTTTCGCTTTAGCTCTACGCAACCTGTCCCTCGTAAGCCACCTGTCGTTTTTATATATCCTTTTTCCAGTGCTCCCCTCCCCCTCCCACTCCTGACTACCTCATGCAGCGCATTCGATAGGAGCAACGCACTCCAAATAGCAGCTCTTCTTCGGCTTTAATCCTAATCTACAATGCATCCACACCCCTGGTCCAGGTTTCTTCTCATTCTGTGAAGACCTGGAAGATTCCCCGTATTGCACATCCTCTCAAGAATCAAGGATGTTACAATTTTTCCTCAATAAAACCTTTTTTCCTTTTTTCCCCTTCCCAAAAAATTTTAGGAAGCCTACAGATCTCGGGACCTGCTAGTGGTGTTTAAGGATATATCGCAACGAAATATTTACAATTAAGTTACGAAAAAAAAGACTGCATGTTTCCATAAAACGCGAACTTAGGATAAGTAACGAAAAAACCTTCTTGAACGAAACCTGAGATCATTCCAAACGTAATCTGAGTTTTCACTTACTGAATCCACCGGTATCCCCTTGGCAGTGATATGAAGAGACAATCATTTCTAACGAATGCTTTGTTGATTAAAATAGAATAAAACCACTAGTAATTCCTTATCATCTTTTTTTTATAAGATCAGCGATAACAAAAATCAACGCCTATAGATGAAGTTTTGGCTCCTATGCGCGAAAGACAACCTATTCAACAAACGTTGCTATATTTGCTAAAATGGACATTGCACTGAACTATGCTGACAGCTGGAAATTGAACTACGCTGACAGCTGGGTAAACATCACCTAAGCAATATTTTTATCAATACAAAAAATGCGAACAACATCATCGATAAAAGCTTAGTCATTTCCGTTCACTCTCAAAAATTACAAAAGAATGCCGAATCTCATTATTAGATTTCGTGAGATTTCGAAGAGAAAAAACGCTTCATTTTAAGTTGACTTCATTGATTTTTATTGGCAATAGTGTTGCAACGTTTCACCTTCCGATGCTCTAGAAGTAGGTCTTTGAAGACAATTAGGTAATAACATCTTTTAAATTTCAATTATTAACCGAACCTTCTAAAAGAAAGAACCAATTTTTATCGTAAAGTTCGAACGTTCGAACATTACAAGATGATAGGGATTTGAAAATTTTTCAACCTTAATCAGGGAATGTGAATTCATCGAACATCTATGCGCGGACAGATTAGCACCGATAGACGCTTTCGCGCACATTTTTGCGCACTTATCGTTGAGATGCGAAGCGGTTGCTGCGTGCGTCTAATTCGGTTGCTATCAGCTGTTGTGTCTTTTCGAAGGAGGGAGAGGGGAGAGGGAGGGGAGGGAAGAGGGGTGGGGATCTTTATTTCGCTGTCTTTAAAATGAAGAAATACGAACTATGCAAGGATTTACAGTGATTTCGATTGTGGTCATCATAAACATTTAAAAACACATCATTTCCATATTATATCACAAAATATGGACCGCATTTCTTCAAAGAGTTGCTGCATACTCCGTACACATAACATAAACAAACGCCGCCTAGCTGTAACACTGCGTCAGACGGAGTTAGTCATGAGTGGACAGTGCAAGTGATCAGATCTGACCGATAAGTGTGACCATATTTGTGCCTACCACATTTATATTCACGCCAGTGCAAAAAGCATAGAAGGATATCATTGTTCTAATATAGCAATCCTTATCTGTATAAAAAGTGTCACTGATATAAATGTCCATCAAATGCAACACTCAGTGCATGAGCTTGCTGGTCATTTTGAACAAAATATTACAGGAAATTTGTTGCCGATGACCATGAATGAGGTCGGCAACAAAAATACATGTATGCTGTATACGAACGCGCAATTTGAATGAAACACCTTTGCAGGCAGTCGATTAGTTTGAGCTGGCAACTGGCAACAATCTCCCAGCTGGCAACAATATAAGCTGTTTGATGAAGTTTTACAGCGTAGTTCCTCTTCATTTATTCATTAGACTCGAAAATCTATTCACTCTATTTACAACGTTATCGATTATGCGCTCCTTTGTTTTAGTCCTACAACAACACTTGCAAACACTAAATGAGCATATGCACAGTGTCGTAAAATATTTGATGACAATGTCGTACAACATTCGGCAACAAACAAATAGGTATGCAGCATCCGACATGTCGCAATATCCTACAGCATCGCAGTCCTCGTAATATTCAGCCTTAGACAATAAAAGAAGTGATAAGGCAATAAATCAACACCTTCATTAACTGCAGAAGCAATGCTTTTTTCTCGAAAAAAGTCCGAGGTTGTGCACATTCTCGCATCGGATCTACTTCCGCTATTTTACTAGAGATTTTGAAGATGAAGCAAGGAAAACGCATCGGACCAGCGATGAACGAAGACACCAATAGCTGTCAGCAAGAGCTGTGAGCATGCTCGTATGACAGCGCATCTGCATGGGGTAGTGGCTTGATGTGACCTACGTAAAGCAGTTTTTAGAGATCACATTGTTGGTCAGCATCAACACAACAATATGTATGAGATTATATCTCACAGTCTAGATACGCTATTAATTTATGCATGAGAGAGCACTAAAAGTGGAAAAAAAAAGAAGCTATATTAAGTGCACTTTGAATATATTTAAGGAATAATGCAATAACATGGCATATATGATGCGTAAAAAAAAAAAGAATGAATCCTATCCCATAGGAATTAAATTTTCGACTCGAAATAATAGCCTTCGGCCATAATCAAGTGAACTGAAACGGATTAAATAATAAAGAAATTCGATTTTAATAGAGTAATGAAATTGAGTTCACTATTGAGGGTGAATGGTGTCTCTATTGAGTGCATACTCTTCGCTAGAAGCGATAGAAATGATGATAAAAGAAGATAAACTGCGAAAATTGACTGCGGAAATGTTTGCAACTTTTCAAGCCGCTTTTATAAGTTATTTTCGCGAGAACATTATATGACCGTCATATCTATCTGTGTATGTATGCGCATTTATCTGTCTGATAACAATTACGCTAGTAGTTTTAGGCGAATTGTAACGGACAAAATAGACAAGTGCAAAACTGAAAAAGTAGAAAGATGAAGCAGAGTGAGGAGCATAAGAGAAATATTTGGGTTACAATCGTTTTAGCGGTTCAGTAACATCAGCATATAATTTGATGAGATGAGATGAATACAGATCACAGGTATAAGGACACAGACATATGATGAATAAGGATGTATTACGAAGAAAACGGATCTAAGAGCATAATAAGTGCATAGAAACCTGTTACCTGTTATCATCGACGTTTTTCATCATCGAATGTGGAAAACTTCATGTATAATTCGTTAAAGCATAGTCATTAGATGCAATGTTATTAGTTCCGCTACACACGCAACCATAGCGTTCACTTATTTCCTCTCGAGAAGGGATTAAAGGAAGAAATATTGGGCTAGAGAAGATGTGTTTTTCTCGATGTCTGCGAACATGCACAAATTGAAATATGAAGCTGCTCAAGTTCAATGCCACTTAAAACTTGATGAGCTTAATTAGCGCTTTCTGATGAGTCAACAATGCAGCGAAAAATCAACTAAAAGATTCATGTCCAATATCGCATCTCGATATGTACCTTCGTGGAAGGCAGATTAGGACTTTCGAATATGATAGCAATAAAAGCAGTGCTACCACTTTCTCAGCTGAGCGAAAAGGTTGCTAGGAGCCGTTCTAATCGACTTTTTCCTGACGACACAATATTTCCAGTAAGGATACAATACTTCAAATTAACTTCAAAAGTAAATAAGAAAAAGTTTTGCTGAGCTTTTACCACTGAAGTTAGTATTACAAGAATATTGATATGAGAAATGGTGAAGGGGGGGGGGGGGTGGTTGTAAGTGAATTTATGATAGAGCAATACGAAAAGAAGAGGAAAGATGGACGAAGTATCTGGCTTGCTAGCTAGGTTGAGGCTAGGTCTAGCACTCAACAACGAGCAAGGCAAGGACGTGCGTCGCGTGAGGGTGGGACATCGTCAGGCATCGACGTAAATTCACATCTGCGCCGCACTCGCATGCGACACACACACTCTAACGCACATCGATCGACGCAACGCTTGTGCTGCATCTGCGCACCTATCGTTTTCAATACGCATCAGCTAGATTTGCGATACAACCCCCTTCCCTCCCCCCTCAGCCCTCCTCTTACAATGAAATAGGACAATTTCCACATATACACACACCATCATATAGGAAATAAATGAATGAATGCTAAAATTTTATGAAGGGAAAGTCTCGGGATGAGAAATCTCTACGAATAACTTCAGCTAAACAATAACGCTGAAATTCCAGGACGAAAATAGATGCGAATCGTATGGAGAAAAAATTGAAAAAAAAAAGTCCTTTTTAAACTAATAAAATGAAATAAAATAGCGAATAGTTATGCGGAAATTTTGAGGAGAAATTCTTTAAAATAGAAAAGCGATAGAGCGAATCGTCGTTATCGCCTCAAATTGCCAAAAGAGCGAAATGATTTTGAGCGAACAGCGAACATTCGAACAAAGCTTTACCACACAACGAGTAACGAAACCATTCGCGCAATAAATAAGGAGGCAACGAGCGACATTAGTGAAGATCTATCTGAAATATGTGTATTTCAAATGGTTACAAAAAAAAAACAACAACGATAAATTCCTTAACGCTTCAATATAAACGTTGCGTTATTGTCTGTTGCTTTAATGATCTTACGCGTAAATGTCGGTGAGAATTTCCGCTCCGATAAACGTTTCAATATTGGCGCGACGAAACGCTATAACACAATTTGTACTCAAAGAGTCATAACGATAGATATAAGCAATGAAATAAATCGAATAATGTGTTTTATAAATTTCCCTAAGATTTTGTTGCTTAAATATTTAATATAGATTACTTGTTTATTAATGAAAGTACAAGTCATTGAGGATATTCAAAAATTTTTTTCAAAATTTGCCACAATTTTAGATGAATAAAAATTAAAAAAGAGAGTAAAGTCGAAAGAATGAAAAATGAAATCTATGAGAGCATAAACGGTTGATGATGACTACATAGCGTTAAAGGCAAAAATTTGGATCTAATCATTGGTCATTTCAAAACTGCAAACAATTCACCGTTCTATTGAAACTTCTCTCATTTGTAATAATGCGATGCTTATAAATATATTTCAATGGGCGTTTTGAGGGAATAATTTTTTATAATTGAAAATCTTTAATTGTTTCATGATAATTTTACTCTAATAAAAAACTTTTTAGCATCTTTCCCACATAATTAAATTTTAGCTATTTCTTCCATATAAGCAGATAAAAAGGTTAAACGATCATAGAAACTATCACTAAGGCATCTGTACTAATTTAAATTAATAGAAAGTAACAGAGTATAGGTATTTTTGAAAGGATTCATGTAACAGATCCGACAAGGAGACAAACATTCAGACAGACAAGCGGACGGACATTCAGACAAATAATAAATCAGAGAACACCAAAGAGCAAATGTACCGAATCAAATATGTCTAAACTATTTCATCAAGAAGATAATAGATAAAAAATGATGTAGAATTAAGTGTATCAACTAAGAAAACGGTTGTCTGCTGCTCATTCTTGGTGGAAAGCCTAATTTGGCGAAGTGTTCGAGAAAAATGACTGCTATCAGTGCGGGAACTATGCAATTGGATTGCGCAAATTTTATGGGCAATAAGACGGCAGGTGCGTAAGACTACTTCCGCTGGACAATCCATAAAGTTTTATATCACTTGCGCAATGATTTATGAAAAGATGAAAAAAATCATTGTGGAAAAAAAGAGCCTTATGTATTATATTCTATTAATATATTATATATATAACTTATATAAAAATACTATAAATATATATATATATATATTATATATAAATTATATATATATATATAATATTATATATATATATATATTATATATTTATATATATAATGATGATGATATGATGATGACGATATCTTGCAATACTGAAATATTTTCAAGCAAAATTTCTTTACGGAGTTAATCGAAAGAATTTACTGAAAATATGTGAGAAGTATTTTTTATGATGGTGATTATTAAATCTTTCTTTTCAAGAAGAGAAATTAAAAGAAAGATAATAAGGGTGGAACTTCTACAGTATACAAAATGGTCACTATAGATTGCCATAAGCGGTCAAAAAAGTAAGACTGTTCAGCAAAGACCGGTTGAGATCTTTACGGATTCGAATTAATAAAAGAAATACGAAGCAAATGCGACACTTCTTTATAATTTCATCAAGAAATTTTCCTCAAAGGAAAAGAAAAAAATCCGCTAACTTTGAAAATCGAACGAATAAGTGGAATGGCCTAGAAGTGAGAAGCATCTTACAGCGAAACAATCAAGTTAATCATATCCATCGAAATTCAATAACACTTGCACATTAATGATCAGCGAATCACTGCTATCTCATCGATACAAAAGAATTATGCTTCTAAATCGATTTTAAATACACATCAATTTACTTGAGGAAATTCGCATCGAAAAAGCGTTTATATTTTATATATTAAATCATCGACGTTTAATAAGTCTTATTACTGATAGAAATGCAAAAAAGATATGAAACAAAAAAAAATGAAACCATTAGCAAAACGATGGCAACCAGCTGGCTTCATGCATTTCGCTCTTTCCTATAGAACTTTTTTTTTTCTGAAATGGCGGCCTAAACATCTCGAATCCTCTAATGTAGAATAAACAAAATACCTTAAAGAAAACTATAAGTTGTTTTAATGAAGAGAATAGAAAACAATGAAGATAAGTACTCCTTTAACTTTTATCGTTACTCATTTGTTAAAATGTGTTAAGAAAAAAAATTCAACTTCTCGCAAAGAAAAATTCTTTTTTTTTTTGAAATAGACAGAAAAAATTGAAAAATCCATTCACTTTTACTAACGAGAACAAAACCTTCTCAGCAACAACGAGAATAATATAAAAGGGGGTTGAGGGTGAAGGGGATGGGGAAGGGGGGGGAGAGGGGAGTACCACATCATTAACTGAAAACACCATCAAAAAATATTTGTATTTGTAGAATGGCGGCAGCCTAAAAGAAACGTTTAATTGTTTCTATTCTCTCAACAATTGACCGTAAAGTATACAAAGAACGAGATTTAGCAATTCTATTGGTAAGTACCATCATCGTCTAATTTTTGTTGAGAATAAACCTTCGATAACAAATATTTACATATGTGGCAATAATAACAATTCGTTGCTAAACATAGCAATGAAATATATTTACAGTAGGTCATTAAATTGAAGCCCAGTGCTCATATAAAATTCTTTGATTTCTTATTGCCTCAGAAAAATGATCATTTTCTACTGCTTAAATTAGAAAGTGAGAAATGAAATAAAGAGCACAGATTTAAAGAAAAATCAAAAAATAAGATATGAGATATTCAAATGTAAGGTTAAACATAGATGAAGAATAATATCATCGAGAATATAAGAGCATTAAAAAATATACAATCGAAATTATAGAAAATGAAATAATATGGGACAAGACTATACTAAAAAGGAAGCTTAGCACCTTACAGGTGTGTGGATGTTATTATTGAGAATCTTGATAAGACATTTTTGAATAGCAATCTACTAGCGTTAAAATATATTTCAAAAGTCATATATTCAAAGCGTAATAGGGCTTATATACTTGTACGGTATATGATGACAATAATTGGAGATGCTTCTTGAGACTACTAAAACAATAAATAATGAGAGAATTATTGCATTATTTTTCTTTAAACAATCAAAGCAACTCATAGAAATAGAAATAAACTAACGAAAAAAAAAAAAGAATGGCTACATATTTTTTGAAAATAATATAAAACAATTATAAAATCTTACCTATAAAGTTGAATTAATGCTTTATTTATTATTGCTGTATTCAAGCATAATTCCTATTTAATAATTTTCAAACGTATAAAATTCACTACCGGAAATAATAACTTTAAACTTAAAACAATAGAGCATTTAAAAACTTCTTATTTTTTTTATTTTTTATTTTTTTAAAGCAAATAGCTGCATTAAAATATTCTTTGATAACGTTTACAATTAAATGATAAAAATCTATTTTACGGATTGCAATTTGTTATTTATATGCAAAATTTCGTATTTTAAATAAAATAATTTAAAACTTATTCATTGGAAGAAATATGAATATTATTGTAAATAAATTTGATAAATGCAATTTTTATAGTGCTAATTATACTTTTAAATGATACAAATAACGATGAAAACAGATTAGCAAATTTTTTTTTTTCATTAATATTTCCATTCTTTTTTTTTAAATTATTCATATTTTTGAACGCTATTATATTGGACCTTTTTTTCTATTCTGAGTGCTTATAAGCGAAGCGTTATATTGAAATAAAAACTGATACAACTTTCGTAATTACTCAAAAGAAAAGGATTATTAAACAACTATAGCACTTTGCATATACCTTTACAAGCAAGAGGACGCGCATAGAACGACAAATTGATGAGAGTAAATGGCTAAGATGTGAAATGAAAGAAATCTAAAAAATGGCTACTGAAAGGTGATCGATGAAGTTGACGGAAGTATAGATTATACTTATTCAAGCATAAAAGAAGAA